>CM057456.1:1235072500-1236322500 GCA_016271365.2 Neoceratodus forsteri
GTTCTATGAGAAACAAATCTCATTTACAGAATGCCACAAGTTATTGTGGTGACAAGACAACATAAATTAAAATACACTAAAGCAGCTAATAACAAGTACACATGGATTGTTCCTGCAACAACAATTTTTTTAAACCATATTTAAAATATCAAGGGTAGGCAAAATTCTAAGCTGAGGAGACAGGTTATTTCAAGAAAATGGAGCTGCATATGAGAAACATTCTTTTGTGCTCTACTTGCATCAACCAGTGACTGCGACTGTGAGACCTAATACCTTTGAACCCCATATATTTACTTCTCGCCTCCGACAGGAGCAATCACAAGCTACTTCCATTTTCTCTTTCCCTACCTCTTCTGTCACCTTAATCACCATTTCTCCCCCTATCCCTCTCTAACTCTGTGTTCTCCACCCATCCCTTGGCTCTCTTGTCTCCCCTTTGTGCTTATTTCCCTCTCTCATCCCCTTCTCTGCCCTCCTCCTCCTCCTGCTATTTATCTCCTACATTGACCACTCTGCCTCTCTTCTTTTGTCCCCCTTGACAGCCCTTACCTCCCTCCTTCCAATGCTTTTCCTCCCTAAACTTGTTCTCCCATTAATTTGTCGGCTACTCCAGTACTGGCTCTAGTCACCGTGCTTGCTGCAGTTAGCCTAACCCTTTGCATTTACACCCTGCACTTAGACAAAGGAACTGTTTTTCAACATTTCTGGCTTTGTTTCTCACCTCCTTGTCTCTCCCTGCCCTACCTTGCTCTAATTTTATTCCATTGTTGTTTTGTCTTAGCATATATTGTTCTATTGTATCTCTTCTAGCCATAACTTGAAACCAGTGTAATATTTGTCACCTGTATATACAGCCCCTTGTATCCCCTGACAAAATGACTGTATTTATGTATGCGCTGTTAGTTTGTCTGTTAATTAACTTTTGTACTGTATATTATGACATGGAGCCTCTGTAAATGAGCCTTTGGCTCAAAGGTATTTCCGAGATCTAATAAATAAATAAAAGAAGTGCATATGGAACTTGGGCAAGAAAAAACGCTCTGTGACATGTCTGAGGCTGTATTTGTGGGCAGGAACTATAAGCCTTTCAGATAAATAAATAGACGTCTGGTTGTTTGCAGTTTTGCAAATAAGGGACAGCCAATGAAAAGTGTGCCTGTAAGAGGATGACAGCCAGTTTAGTTACTGCAATAAAAGTACAATGGTTCTGTCTTCCAGTGTTCCATCAAGGACCGACTTCAGTGGGTAGCTGCTGTCTAGCAGTGGGTCTACTCAGTGCAATAGACAGTTTTCAAATTGTACTGGTGTTCTCCTTGACAGCCTGCCCCACCTCACCAACCCCCACCTTCATTGCCTGCATCTTGGCCTGCAAGACCCATAGAAGCAGCACCTAGCACCACAGGAGGTTGCTTCTGCTCTCCATGGAAACCTACACCCATGCCCACCTAGTGGTACTGAATACACCTATGGAAGGAGGGAAAGAAACAGATGTCTGCAAACTATGCACAAAGTACTTTGGAAACATGACCAGCAGGCCATGCAAATCAGGTGCACACCCTGACCTGACATGGGGAGACATGCCAAGCACAGATGGAAAGAGCCCTGCAGCTATGTTAGTAGCATGTGTAGAGCATACCGGAGACAGCTGCATGTACCTGTACAGCTGTGAAGTACACATGGATAGCGGGGACTTGAGACTGACAGCAGCTACAGACAGGAGCACGCAGAGAGCTTCAGAGGAATCTGTGAATATCACGTTTTGTCCCAGTTTAAAGGCTTCCAAGTGTTAAACAACTGAAGCTACTCACACTTCTATGTGGTTTTGAATGATTATCAGGTGGTTGTGTACTGGAGACTGAAAAACAGGATCATGAAGTTGGAGGTTCCAGAAAACTCTGCAGATGTTGCTGTTGCTTTTTCTAAAGAGGACTTGAAGTTGTTACGTGAACAGGAAAAGAAACTTCACAGGGAAGTGATGGTGCAGATATGAAACCATGGTTTCAGTAGGTAAGAAAATGAAGGATATTGTGGGTGCCAAAGCCTTACAAAGTATGAAAATTACTGCTGATGAATGCTTGTTGGCAGAAGAGCCCTGTGGCTTTTTCTTGATGTTAGAGGAACAGTGGAGAGTGCAGCATTAAACAGTCTACAGGGAGGAACTGTGAGAACTAGCCCCTGACTTGGGGATATTTTAACCAATTTATTTATTTAAATTTAACATTTTATTATTGCTGCTTTCTGACAATTAAATATGACTAGAGCACAGCCGAACTGCAGAGAGTAGTTCATTGAGACTCTATTGTATATGCTGCCCTCACTTTGAAACCTGGGGCTGTGACGTACTGGGACATACTGAGCTGTTTTTTATCAAATTGTCCCATAGTTGGTTACAGATAGCAGCTTGCATAAAATTACCATTATACCGGGGTACAGTAGGGGCATGGAAATGTATACACAGTAGGATGCTCCTTGGTAGTACCCCATTCGGATGGGATTTGCTGGCAGCTAAAGATATCATAATTTGGGTCTGGTGAGTGGACCTCCTTTAATAATGCTGTGACATTGTACTTTTAAGAGTAGGATACTCTACCTGTAGTGGGGCCTATACGTATTGCCTCAACTTTATGCCTGGCTAGTCCAGAAAATTTAACTTGCTATGTATACTTTTTTAAAAGGGGTGTTTTGAGCCAGATGGACCCAGTAGGTGGTCTTGGAAGTCTGCTGGTGAACTTTTCACTCTGCTTTCTGGGGGAACTTCTCTACTTCTCTGCTGTGGCCTGATTGAGTTTATAATGGTAGGGCTTAGCTTCAAGGTTTTGGATCTGAAAGTGAAGTGAAATGTGAAAGCATTTTGGGGTAGGCTCAGTCTCTAAAGACCCATAGCTGGATACAGATAGCAGCTCATGGACACTTCACATTGCCACTCTGCTACATGGAGTGGCCAAAGCAAAAGGCTCACTTCGCCTTGTAATTATTACTTTGCTCTGTTATTCCACCTTAATGCGAAGTAAGGTGAAGTGACAATAATATTGGCAGCCCTTCACACAGACAGTCACCAGAATTAATGTGCATCCCCAAAATGCTCATGTCTTGTGTCCAGAAAACTCCTCAGTGCTGATGGTGATAAAGTGAAATGAGATCACAAGAAATGCAAAGTCTCCCAGAATTAATGGCGCACTCAGACGTCATGTGTGCAGTAGTCACACACAGTCACCACAATTAATGTGCATCCCCAAAATGTTACTGTCTTGTGTCCATAAAATTCCCCAGTGCTGATGAAGTGAAATGAGAGCATAACAAGAAATGTGAAGTCTCCCAGAATTAATGGCGCACTCAGTCATGTGTGCATTGGTCACACACAGTCACCAGAATTAATTTGCATCTCCAAAATGCTACTGTCTTGTGTCCAAAAAATTCCCCAGTGCTGACAAAGTGAAATGAGAGTGCAACAAGAAATGCAAAGTCTCCCAGAATTAATTGTGTACTGCAAACGCACAGATTTAAGATTGTGCTGCACACTCAAGAGATGCAGATACAAAGGCACAACACCACCTAACCAGTGCTCACAAGTCACAAATCCAAATCTGGAAAAGAATACATTTTGCCAGTATGGGGGTGGGGTGGGGGTACTGCACGGCATTAACAGTCCACTACCAGTAAAGATACCACAAAGCAGTATAAAAAATTCATGCAGGTGCAGTGGACAGCAGGTTCACACTGCTGCAATTACTCTGTGGCACAGTAAAAGGTGTCTGATTTAATGGCACACATCACACACACATTTACACACACTACAAGTAATGCATAGCAAATCTAAAACCTTTAGTAATATAACCGAATGTTTTAAACAAACTGAAATTATACACTGCTGCACCACAACAATCAGCAAAAAAAGTCAAGAATTACTGAAAATATTACTGTGTGTACATTAATATAGTTATTCAAGAAAAATATATCAAAACATAAAGACTGCCTTTTTCTCCCAGTTAATCTACTACACCACAGATACGCCCCTCCCCCAAAGCACACTTCACAGTACACAGACTGAGGGCCAGATATTCAAAACTTTGCCCCGGGGCTAAATTAACACTGCCTGCTGGGCAGACTTAGTCTGGAGCACAAAGCAATCTATATTCAAAAGGAATAGCCGGGGCAAACAGCTTCTGAATATAGCATGGGAATGAGGCTGGACAAACTGGGCTGGGAGTGCCAGGGAAAACTTAGCCCTGGAATAAGACAGCTTAGAATATAGCAACCAGGAAGTGCAAACCACAACAGTAACACAGTGCACAGTGACGTGAAGGTAGGTAGAGGTGAGCTATGTGACCAATGCGTGTGCCAGCAAATGTGTGGACCCAGTACAGCTGCAGGCAGCAGTGCATGTGAAAGTACAGTGTTAAAAACTGTATAATATTCTCTGAACTGTTTGCGCAGCACTAACACGTTTGCACGGGTTTAGCGCAGGGCTAAACCGTTAGCCCGGTGCAAACACATTTGCCCGACACTAAACTTTGCCATATTCAAAAGTGACATGCAAATGAGCCTGCTTAGGTGGTCTATGGGCAAAAATCCAGATTAGCATCTCGTTGTCCCTGATTTGCATGCAGTTTGCCCAGAGTTACTGCAGGGTCCCACAGCTCCATCTGTAGGTCAATCTGGAAGTACAGGGGCAGGCCAGGTCTGACTGCAGCTCCACCTGTAGGTCAGCCTGGCAGTGCATGATGATAGCTGTAGGCTACATGTAAACAATACAGCATAGAATAGCATATTGTACCCCAGGGGACAACACAGGATAGACACAGATGGAGGTTGTGCTGCATGCAACTGTCACACTGTAGATCATGCTACAGTACACAGCAGACACTACAGTAGCAAGGGGGCCAGTAGTGTGTGGACACAGCACTGCCTATGGTGTGTAGGGCAGTGCTAATGACTACACTGTACACAGTGAGAGGCACAACATGCAGGTGTTTACTGACTGGACATTACTGTTATGCTGTTGTGTGACCCACAGATGCTGCACCTGTGGCATGGGATCCTCACAGTGACATATATATGTCCGGCTTTGTGTGCAGTGGCACTTGTACAGCTGTGCAGTATGTGATCAGGCGGGGCATATATTATCAGAAAGGCACACTGGTGTTGGGGTATTCCCAATACTGGCCCATGTGCACTGCGTGATGTGTCCCAGCCTTGTGGCCGCACCTGGTCTGTGGCAAAGCCTATCCACCTGTACACTCTCGCCTCAACATCCCCCATGCCCACAGTGCTGCATGTGTGTGCTGGCATCTGTTGGTGTCCACAGAAGAGTGGTCCACAGGTGTGTGTTGTATGGCCACACTGCCATGCTGTCCACTGGCAGCAGGGTCACCACTTACTGCCTGGCATGGCTGGGACTGGTGGCAAATGATGGCATCATTGTGATGCCATCAGTGAGCAGCATGTTTCCTCTATGTCTGGCTTTGTGTATGTGTCATATTTATTTGTTAGGGTCACGGAAAGCCACGCAAAAGCCGCGCAAACACCGCACAAAGCCAAAATGTCATGCAAAGCTGATTGCCCAGGGTTAAGACTACCTCTTCCTGGGCGGTAATGTGCACCACGCTAAGTGCCACGCTAAGTCAAGCAAAACCACTTTGCGTGGTGCTAGTCACTGAATATAGCATTGCGCCTGTATTCATGTACACACACCCTCAGTTTGCCCCTTGCATACATTATGATTTGGCCAGGCGCTAATGCAGATTGTGCATGCTGTTTGGCCTTTTGAATAGAGCAAACCCGTGCTAATCCCGCACTAAACCTGCGTAAATGGTTTGCACTCAGCACAACGTTTTGAATATCTGGCCCTGACTTTTCTAAATTAACATTCAAAATCCACACACAAACAATAAACACTCGATAATATGAGCACAGGAGGGTTTCCTACAATCGATGTACTAAATTGTGAGCAAAGAAAATAGCTCAAAGCTTTTTTAACAGCTTTTAGAGGATTTGAATCGCAGAGCTCTCAGAGGAAACTGTCTCCATCTTCCACTACATACACATTACACAGAACTGAGGCTGTGCAGAACAATCTACAGCTCATGTGACCTGCAGTCCCATGAAGCACTGCAAAATTTGCCTTTGGAGCTCAAAAACAAGGCGAAGTGAGGCAAAGTACATTGATTTCAATGTACTTCACCTTAAAATTGGTGGAGAAGTAGTGTGGGGAAGGCGGAATAACGCAAAGTCATTGTTCTCAATGGACTTTGCATTCCCCATTATAACACAAAGTACTCTGCTTCACTTTGCAGAACACTTTTCAGATTCTGCATTACTCCATGAATCACTTCACGGAACGAATTTTGGCCACTTCGCACACCACTAATAGCAGCTGGCATATCATTCCCATTATACCAGAGGACAGTAGGGGCATGTTCTTTGGTAGTACCTCGATAGGATGGGTTTTGCTGACAGCTCAAGATATCCTAGTTTGGGTCTGGTGAGCGGGCCACCTTAAATAATGTTGTGATTCTCTCAGACAAGGACATGAAGCACCAACGCCTTGACCATTCTCCTTTGCCACATATAGCAATGAAATGGTAGGTGAGTGTCTTATATGATAGAATGTTGTAACATCTAAACGGTTATATATATAACCACAACCTCCACCCTGAAGTCTTTACTGTATAGTGTAAGTTCTGATGTCTGTAATCTGAAAAATTAATAAAATACTTAACTGCAAAAAAATAATGCTGTGACATAGCACCTTCAAGAGTAGGATCCTCTACCTGTAGTGGGGCTTTAACATATTGGCTTAATTTTATGCCTGCCCAAGTATAGGGGATAGTTTCCTTTGAGGGAGGTTTGGTGGATGGCATGGTCAGTTGCCCCATGAGGGCTGAAACTGGATTCATTTGCTGATAATAAGCTCCCTAAATAAAGAGTGATTTAAAGAGAACTTTCTTAGTTGTATGGGGAACATGCATGGGGTTGATACTGAAGCACCAATGTGTTTTTTAAATCTGGCCGGCTATTCACTTTGGCCTAAGAGATGTTTGAGCAAGAAATAAGATTAATTTGTGTACCAGTGACCAAAGAGATAATATCTAATTGGGCCTCCTCTAAATGATTAAAACTCTGTGGTGCTAGAACATAGCTAAAGCAGAAAAATGCTACCTAAGTACAGTATGTTAGAAGGCTTTTGCTGAAACAGAAAGTGTTACTTTTAGTATGCAAGCTTTACGCTGCCCAAGTGTTGTTTGTCGACATGAGGATGCTTTATGGATTAGTCCCTCAGTTTAGGTTGCAATCTTTCTTACAGTGTTGTTTATATGCAAGTGGATTTTGGAAACTTGGGGCCAAAATAATGAAATATGGTCACAGCCTGCAATGCCTTATGGAGCCTAGCAGCTAAGTGCTGAACCCTTTTCTGTGGATCTTTGTACATATTTGATGAATGTCTTGGGGGTTTCTGCTACCTCGATGTACCCCTAGAATAGTTCTGGTGTGTCCTTACAAGAGAAGCATACTAAATTAATTTTTCATAAGTACATTAGGTAGTTTTACATTAGTTTTTCTGAGACTGGAAGGGCATTTCACTCTTTTATTATTTCGTCCGATGTATATGATCAATGGTGTAAATAAGACATTAGTTTTAATATCTACTCTTATATTTTTATTGTTTTCTTTACTCTGTCTTAAGATTTATTTTTCTGTATAATAGTTGTAACATGGTGAAGTGACTAATGTTTTCATCACAGTCAATCAATAAAACTTGAAACTTAAACTTAAACATGGATAGAGGGTTGTGACTGCCACAGAGCCAGACACAACCATGCAAGTAACACGTGATGCTGGCCGACAAGGACGAGGAGAATATTTAGCACATGCTCGTTTACCACAGCAGCATAACAGAGACTGCAACAGGCAGTGTCCAGACCCATGAAGCCAGGTGTACTGGGCACAGACCAGGAACACAGAAGCTCAGACATGCAGGAGTCCTCACTGGCCTGCAGTAGGGGCAAGGCACAGGCATGTACAGTTTGACAACAGTGCACCCCCACAGCACAACTGTGTAAGGAAGGTGCACTGTGGAGGAACATCATTCTGCATAAACTTGGCATGTACTGTACACAGCATTTACAGGGTGAACACCAACACAACAGTGACAGGTGGCCAACAGTCGCATAGTTTAGGAGGGGCATGGCAGGGGCACAGAGACATACAGGGCACAAACTCAGCATGAGTGACAGAAGACACTGTGTGTAGCAAGTCAATGTACACATATGTGTATCCAGGGTGGACAAGGAGTGAGGGTAAGGCAGGTGACCCGCACAGGTGCCAGAAATACTGTATAGCAGTATACCATGCCATAGAGCAGTCCATGCGAATGCAAAGAACCAGTGTTGTGTCACCTAACCACAGGTGGCACTGTAGACAGGGATGATGCTGACTGGCAATGACCAGCCATTGGTGCCATATGTCAAACATGGTACAACACAGAGGTGTTCTGGTACCATGATGGCCATGGAATAGCACCAAGAATCAGCTATACACTGTGATGCCATCCCTATCAGCACTGCAATAATGTAGAAAGCTGGCAGCAGCATGGGCAACAACAGTGTGGCATGTCAGCATAATGACAGAGGAATAGCCAAAAACACTCCAAATAGTGGGTGGTGGATGGTTTAGTGGTGATCATCCCTATATCCTTGTTACAAGCAGCTTGCTCATGGCCACTGGAGGTACACTGTGCATGCAACCCCTGCCACATTATAGGTTAATAGAAACAATTTGCAGCATAGCATAGATATGCTCCCCAATACATGACACCAGGGCTGCCACGTTGAAGACATGCCATAGCCCTGTGCATTACACAATGAAAGGTATTGACAGTGTTTGGACCCGGATGGTCACCCATTACTGCCTACCTGCTGGCCCCAGTCCTGGCAGTGGTGGCTGTCTCTCCTGGATTCCTTTGTCTCCTCCAGACTCTCCTGACACTCTGGCTAATCCCTTGGGTCCTGCTCTGGTGACTGTGAAGTCAAATACAGTGGAAATCATTACTCCAGTGGACCATAGGGCCTCGGACAGTGTACATGACCACTGCAGATGTGTTCTGCAGACACTACAGAGCATGGCTGCCCTGCACTCTGGAAGACACACATGAGGACATAGGGTCACTGGCAGGATGTGACCTGATAAGGACCCACATGGCTATGCAATGGTCACTGCAGTGACATAGCCATGATGGGTATGCATTGGTATGGTTCCACCTATTGGTACCACATGGGTGTCCAGTACAGTCGGTAGTGTAAGGACAGTGGCACTGACAGCCCATCCACAGACCAGACACAGTCACACCCAGGCAGCACTGCAGCCTTGTCAGCCCCACCATGTGAATCCTAGGACATTCATGGGTGCAGTCTGGGACCTAGCAGGCATGGTGCCCACACACACAGTACTGCATAGAGGCATAGCTAGACGGAATGCATGCAACAGTGACACATGTCTATGCATACCGCTCAGCCAGCCATGGCAGAGTGGTTCATCCCCATAACCACAGTCTCACAGTGGGCCTGGCACATATGAAACAGTTCTGTGCATGCAGAGGCCATGCTGCACGTGATGCTTGTATGATGGCCAGGCATTGTAGTCCCAGAGGTGCCCCAGCCACCATCCACTGGGCAATGCTGATGCTCACTAAGGGCCAGCCCCCCGTTGTGCAAGGATGTGGTTCATGGTATGTGTGCAGGGACACCCAGATAGATGTAGGTATGTGGCAATATGCAGAAGAATGGATGCATACCACCCATGTCTGCTGTACCATTACATGGAGTAGAACCATGTATCTGCCATACTACACAGACAGTATCCATAGCTGGCATGCCAACTCACACATATATGTGAACTGTGCAGCAGCATACTCATACAGTGGTAGCCATCCTAGTCTTCTGATTTACTGCAGAACTGGTTACCACATTAAGGTACTGCACTACAGCACTACCCTCTTACTTCATTACCATTCAGGATACCACATAAGCTAAAGTGTTACCATATTGTGCTCAGTCAGCACAATCATAAAGTAGCACTTCAGTGAATGTGGTACTTTGAATAATAGTGCCATTAGGTGATGTTCTGTTTTGCAATACCTTAATGTGGTAACCTTTTGTGGAATAAAAGCGGAAGATTAGGATGGCTACTGTTGTGGCACCCAGTCACACCCCTCAGAGCCTCATGTGTCAGTGAACCAGACATAACACAAACAGGTATCAGAGTCCAAGACGTACCATACCAGATGGTAGACATATTGTATATCCCCTAGTGGACATATCTGCCCTATTCATATTTCCAGGTATGTACCGCAGTCACTGTCCCAGTGCAAACAGTACACCCCACAGGCTGCAGCTGGATGTGTCATGTCCACAGGGATCGGCATACACAGTGCATCTGAGGGTGGCAATGCATGCTTTCTGCCTGCAGAGACATTCCATAGTTGAGTTCATACAACCTAGCCACCCCCAAAGTGCCAGACTGGCTACTGTGTTGTGTACAGCCATCATGCCAGCATATATCTAACAGGCATTATTGGACATTGTCAATATGCATAGCTGAGTACACATACATGATGTGTGTTAGCATTGCACACTACATGGTCACCCCACCCATTGACTATATGATATCACACCCTTCCAGACTGTACACATCCACATAAAGTATTCTATATGTATTCATGGCTGTACTCACCTGCCATTGGGATACTGTTGCTCTGGACTGTGGCCAGCAGCTGTGCCTAGCGCCATGGCTTCTGCCAGCTGACGTAATTGTACTGGTGATGGTACTGGCCCCCATTCTAACTAATCTTGTATACCTGACCGGGTATCAGCCCACTGAGTCCCAGATCTAACATCTAGGCCTTCCGGAACCTCCCTGAAGAGCATCTCCTCCATGGCCATCACCAGCTCCACCAGTGCAGTGAGCTTGTCTGGAACCCATTGTGTGTCATGCTGTCAGGACCCCAAAACCTGTATATGCCTTTCTGCCGTGTATTGCTACTGCCCAGCTATGCACTGAGGAGTCTGCACAACTGTATGTAGTGCTCTGGCCTGTACTGTGGAGCCAGTGAGTGTTAGTGCAGTGTATAGACCTGTTGTGCAGAGTTTAATCCATGTAGCACAGCATATCATGTTCTAGATGGGGGTTGTGTGTTCCAACCATCGCCAGGCATGTGCCATCTGGGACCCATATGTGTATGTATAGCACAGCACTTCTGTCATGCACTGTCACATCACAGTGCTGCATCTGTAGCAGCACTATAATGTCACAGCAGCACAGGGGACCACTGATAGAGCTCATCTATCATGTTAGCACTCAGTGCTAAATCACAGTATTGAACCAGAATATGTAAATGACCTCATCACACAACCTTGGCAATAACGTCTGATTTACACGTCATTACTAAAATATAGTCATTCATTTTCATCCCCACACAGATCTGGGCACATATATAAGGAGATGCCAGCACCACACAGCCACACAGAAGGAATGCTGGCAATGCAGGCAGTTGGAGGTGTGTCTGTATGATTCATACCTGACAGGGCCAATCCACAGAGGACAGTTGAGTTGATACTCGGTAGTACTACAATACTCGTGGCTGTCAAGCTATTTTTGTTCCAAAAGTAATCATGGCAGATGGCAGTGCTACCTGTAGTCAGAGGCCAAAGTTTGCTGAGAGTGAGCACTTCATCCTGGCAGAATCATATAGGCCAGGGAAGACTTCCTAGGCCACCATCAAGGAACACTGGCCCAGGAGGAGCAGGCATGGCAAGAGGTGGCAGATGCCATCAGTGCAGACAGGAACCTGTGCTGTATTCCACTTGAATGTAGGAAGCACATCAGTGGTATATGGGTGTGGATCAAAGACTGCCCTGACCAGGTGCGACCAAACCTGCAGGTGACAGGGGGTGGCCCATCCACTGCACCAACACTCACTGTAGTGGAGATAGTTATGGCCACCACCATCTGGCACAAGACTGTGCAGGGTGTCCTGTGGGGGGGGGCTTTAAAAGTGAGCCAGGCCACTCACAGGTATGGAATGCCATTACTGTGCACTATACTGATGGGTTGGTGCCTCTCACAATGATGCTGGATGTTACTCACTACTACTCCCTCATAGGTGTCCTCTGGGTGCACAATGGTTGGCAGGTGATATTAATGATGAGTAGAGCACTTGGGTCATTGAATATTACAGATGGTATGGGTATGTCTATTGTCACAGCACTGGCACAGTGGACAGGCTGTGTGCCATGGCACAGCAACATACAAAACTCACCCGTGCCTTTCTACATTTTCCAGAGCCCAATCACTGTTCACCACAGAGAAGGCTAAAGGTGATGATGATGCCCACCCAGAGCCTGCACTGTCAACAATGCTCAGAAATGGGAAGCACTTAGAAGTGTTGGTGACAGAGGACATCAGAAAGGCCCTGACATATGTCTTTGGCCAAGCATTGCTGGAAGAGTTGGAGAAGGACACCGAGGACAGTGACCAGACGCTGACCACAGCACTGCTTCCCCTGGCCTATCAAGCTATGCCAGTGGCCACCTGACTGAACGTGACTGACACAAGGCTGCCAACCCCACTTTGGTGCTACCTGAGCACATATCACCACCCAACCAATGCAGATAGCAAGTGATGAGCAAATGGCAGGCAGAGCATATACCCCAGCCAGCCTACACAGACTGCAGGTGGTGGCCAACAGGCAACTGTTGCAGATGGCCATGGGTGCCCAGGAGGGCCTGCAGGTGAAGGTCTGGCACTTGAGGGACCAGCTACAGACAACTGAGGAGAGGGATATTGCCCGCCGTAATGCCATGTGCATGCAATCACTTCTGGCATGGCCTCCCTGCAAGAGGCCATGACATCTGGATTCAGTGCCATACAGGAGGACATAGAATCAGGATTCACCTCCATGCAGGAGTTCTCAGTGAACAGCATGTCTTCCATTGATGACACTGTGCTGCAGCATGCAGCCACCATGGAGGACATGGCCATAACCTGCTGAGGTATCGCTGTGGCAGCACCTGGCAGCCACACCCAGAGGATTGCATACCCAGTGGTTTTGGGTGAACACACCCCATGCATCCTGGCCCATGGAATACAGGTCCCACTGAATCCTGACCAGGAGCTCTGTTTTTCCATGACCACTACACCATGGGGCCATGGCTATTGGTGGCAGGCAAGACCCATCCAGCAGCCCCCCTTCACTGCTCTCCATCACCACAAGCACCCTGTGCATGCCAGGCATATGAGCATATGAAATGCTAGCAGAAGATGGCCTGAAAGTCTGTAGAGTCTGCTGGTTGCAGAGTCTATGCACATTTGCTACATCTTGCTCTATTCCCCCACCCCTGTCATCCTTACCTTCCCCTTAAATCTGTATCACCCTCTTTAAATCTGCCAACTGAACTGTGATTTACTACACCCTCTGGTAGGGCGTTTCATGAATGCCAAAACCCTCTTAGTAAAGAAGTGCCTTCTGTCCTCCTTCCTGTACCTCCACCTCCCACTAATGTGTAGCTGTGTCCTCAGATGTTTGTGTTCTCACTTCTGCAAAAAAGATTACCATATTAAGGTACTTGTCCATGGTGGGTGGATGCCCAATTGTGGACAGCCACATATGCATTAGTCCACCATCCCCTTTCTGTTTGTTCGTGGCACCTCTACTTTCATGTTTCTGATCCCACATTTCTGCCCCCATGTTGCCAGAATAACCTTTGTAACTAGGGTTGTGCACTCTGCTATTATTTAATCCCTGTAAACCTTTTATTTTCTATTATTCGGTGCATTTCCATTGCATTCTAGATTGCATTATTATGACATCAGTACAGTCTTATGTGATTTTGTATTCACCATCTTGGTCCAAAATGCTTGGTGCTAAACCTTAGTCTGTTGTCTATGGACCACCTTGGGTCTTGCCTATTGAGTAGGTCCTGCAACCCCTGATCCACTGGCTCTGTATCTGCTGCATTGTTGCCATCAGGGGTCTGCAAACATATTCCAGTGTGTAGTATCATGTTGTGTAGTACACAACAGGCAAAGAAGAAGCCACAAGCCTTATGTGGGCTGTATTGTAGGGCACTGCCTAACCTGTTCAGGCATCAAAACCTTTCTGAGCATGCCAAAAACATGTTCAATGATGTTGTAGGTCATTATTTGTGCCACGCTATACCTGTCCTCTGCAAAAGATGCAGGGTGTAGGATAGCTGTTATCAGCCAGTGATGCAGGGGGTATGCACTGCCCCCTGTATACAGAGGAACCATTGGTTAGTGAAATCTGTGGCAGCTGTGATCTACAGAAGGGACTAGGGCGTATACTCTTCAATGAGCTGTCCACTCGTATACAGCCCCTCCTTCAAACCTCTGGCACAGGATGGAGTTACATTAGATTACAGCATCGTGGGCAACTCCAAGGTACTGTGCCATGACATCGCAGATGCATCCTATGGCACAGCCCGCCACCTGGGCATTGACTGAGTGGGCGCCCTTTCTCTTCAAGTATGCCTCTATTCCTTCCACAGGGGGTATACAGGTGGCTGCTTGGGTGCAATCAGTGGCACCTAGGACTGCTGATAGGTGCACAACCTGATAGAATTGCTGCGTTGTTGCTGTTTTCTCTGCTAGTATACTGGGGAATACGATAAACTCCCCGGCATGGGGTAGAAGAGCATCAACAAACTAGCTCAATAGGCATGAGGTGGCAGACTGTGTGATACTGCTGGTGTCACTGGAAGCTTCTGTTGGTCAGGAACCACAGTGCAGCAGTCACCTTCAGCTCATTGGACATTGCATGCCTGCAGTGGGTTTGCATCTGGAGCTCCTCATGCAACAGCTCACACAGTTGCATAAGAATGGGCTTGTTGAGCCTGTACTAGTCCACAATCTACTCATCACTGAGCTCCATGAAGATAAGTTAGGGCTGGTAGAGTCACCACGACAGTGACACCCACACAGTGAAATCCCACAGCAAACACCCTACAGCAGCTGTATTTGCAGCAATGAGGATTCACTGCAATGGACTTTGCGGAGACAGGGGACATATATATAACTCCACTGTCTGTGCAACATGGAGTTAGATATCTAAAGTGGGAGGGTGAGAGGCACAGCCCTTCCCCCACATTGCTACGATCGACTGTGGCCATCAGTGTCGGATTGTTGCTGGTCGTTGCAGAGATGCACCGGTGTCAGGGGTGTCAACGGGATTTGTCGGTGTCAGGGACTTCGCTGTGTGGGATGTCGCACCAGCGTCACAGATCCAGTAGAGTCTGTGTTCAGCATAGCACCTCCAGAGCCTGCACTGTGGCCCAGGTGAACATCCTCCCTCTTTCCATCCTCCATGACAGCCTGTATCAGGTACAGTATGTGGGCCATCCTTTATGTTTTCACTGAGATTAGGACAGCCTTTTGCTGTCCTTAAATAGTGACGCTCTATTTGATACTGATGCCATCTGTGCATTAACCATATGAATATTACTGTGCATAACATATTCAGGTGCCTGCCCCATGTTACTGTGCTGCATGAAAGCAATAAGACATGCTGGGGTGTGCATTATGGTGTGATAACCGGACTCCTAGGGGTGTAGTTAGGCACGAGGCCGAAGGCCGAGTGCCAGTCGCCCCCAGGAGTGTGGCTATCATATTGTAATGCACAACCTCGGAGTGTCTTATTGCGCTTATAAAATATCCCTTTATTTTTAGAAGCAGTTTTTTTTTTTTTATTTTTAAACACATTTTT
This sequence comes from Neoceratodus forsteri, assembly GCA_016271365.2. Taxonomy (NCBI): domain Eukaryota; kingdom Metazoa; phylum Chordata; order Ceratodontiformes; family Ceratodontidae; genus Neoceratodus; species Neoceratodus forsteri. The sequence goes on from CM057456.1 coordinate 1,235,088,276, forward strand.
AAATAAGTAAAAATGTAAGTGAATCTGTGCTTTTAACATATAATAGTCCTTCCGCCTATTGGTGCTAGATTAAAGAAGTGTTATACAGTGTGTACCTCCCTGCCCAATTAAGATTCATATTCCCCTACCAGCCACAACGATTCACAAATGCTGTTTTTCTCATTCTAAGTATGACACATAGCTCCCTTATTTTATTTCTTTCTCCTCACTCTGTATACAAAACTAAAAGGAAGCCGTAACAGAGGCTTCTCAGTTCCCCAGTGCTGCAAGCATGACCCTGGTTCAAAACTGCCATACTCACTGACAGCATCATGAACTGCTTGCTCTGTCCTAAAAGATAAACAGCCAGGTGAGTCATTTACCACCTTTTCTCTTTGTTTATATAGTATTATTGCTTACTTTCTTCATTCTGTTTTTTTCTCTCTGTGTTTCTCCACATTCAAGAAATGGAATATTTACCATGGAATACAGGGATTCAAAATTCTGCTCAGTTCTACTAGTAGAATGTTCCTCTACTAACACACTGTACACACAGTCAACAAAGGCCTGCTTTGGAGCCAGAGACTCAATTATCTCACTTGTCAGGGAAGTAGGATAGATTTCCCTGATGAGCAGGTAAAGGTAGAAGGGGGATTTTTCACTGTTAGCAAACAAACAGTTGCAATGAAAATTATAAAAAATACTTAATATTTCCAATTTGTTTATGTGTGTAAGGAGAGTGTGACAATCTGGTAAACAACATTTAATTAATTTGTTTTATTTTATTTTTAAGATCATTTTAATTTTTTAGGGCCCAGTTGAAGGTTTCTACACTGTAAAGGTAATGGCCATGTCTGTGGTGAAAGATTAGTTCTGGTTGCAGGGAGACTGATGGAAGATAGTTCTGCTTGTAGAAAGACTGATCTGCTCATTGTGTAATGTGGTTTAGGACCAGGATGACTGTGCGTATACAGAGAATTAATTTACAGTCAGTTGATCTGTCTTGGCCAATGAGATTTCTAGATTTTTTCTTGCCATTTTATAATGTGGTTTAGGACCAGGATGACTGTGCGTATACAGAGAATTAATGTACAGTCAGCTGATCTGTCTTGGCCAATGAGATTTCTAGATTTTTTCTTGCCATTTTATAAATATTAACTTAGCACTACAAAGCTAACGCCTATGGTTGATATACTTGCCACCACTGAATATCGTGGTGGTGTGCTGTTTGTCAGTTGCAGAGCATGAATCCATTCAGTGCCATGCTAACTATTTCAATATAGGGGCAATACATTTGTAAATTTTGCTTTTTTATGATTTTTTCTCATTATTGCATCCACTGTATTGCTTAACATGTCCTAAGTGTGCCAACCATAGGAATTAAGATTGTCCTCGGGCAGCACGACAATGCCCTATATGTATTCTCCATCTATATTCCCCCTAGAGAAAACAAATCGGGCATAAACTTGGTACCTGATCTTATTGAAAGCCTACCCAATCATTCTGAGACACTTGTCATAGTTGACTTTAACATTAATTGGTTGTCTCCCAAAGCCACCCAATTCAAAGATGCTATGACTGCCCATAACATCTCACAATTGGTAATCTCCCCCACAAGAGCAAACCCAAGAACAGAGGGCAGCACCCTTCTTCATCTAATTTTTACCACGCACCCACAAAGGCATATTAGCACCCTGGTTCTGCCTGACGTAATGAGAGACCACTTTCCAGTCATCAGTCTCTGGTCGAATAAAATCACCAAACCCCTTCCAAATGTCACTTACCAAAGAATTTTGAAAAAAGGGAAACTTGACCAATTCAAGGCTTTCCTTGCTCAGTGTGACTGATCTCCATTAGGCTCTTTCACTAACAATGACCTTGCCCTAAACTACCTTACCACACACTCTAACAAAGCGTGTGATATCTATGCCCCAGCCCATAAATCTAAGTCCAGGGGAGTATCCAAGCCCTGGATCACGGCTGACCTGTTGTACAAAATGAAAGCCAGAGATAATCCATGGCACATTGCTCAGGCCTCAGGTAATCCGACAGACAAGCAGCATTACTTAGCTGCTAGAAATGCCTGTACCAAAGAAATCCGAAGGGCTAAAAAGTCATACTATCAAAATTTGCTCACCAACTCGTGGGGCAACAGCCATAATTTCTGGCAAAAACTCAAAGGTAAACCAAATAAGGTAACCCCCTCTATGGTTGTTGTTAATGACACCCCCTTGCAGGACCCTAACTCCTTAGAAACATAGAAATTGTCAGCAGATAAGGACTGCTAGACCCATCCAGTCTGCCCATAGGCTCTATACATTGTATGAGGCCACTGACCCTATATGATCAATGGCTTTTCATCACTCCCTCCCCTCTCAGGCTTCTCTTGTAACTGTCCCAGGCATGCTTAAACCCCTCCACTGTGCTTGCCCCCACCACCTCCTGTGGCAGACTATTCCAAGTGTTGACTACCCTTTCTGTGTAGAAAAACATCCTCACATTACCTCTTAATCTACCACCTTCCAATTTCATATTGTACTCCCTTGTTCTAGTACTTTTTCTACATTAGAAAAGGTCCTCCACCTGCACCTTGTTTATGACCTTGAGGTACTTGAAAGTTTCAATCATTTCCCCCCGCTCTCTCCTTTCCTCCAGTGAGTACATATTGAGGTCCCTTAGTCTCTCCTCATATGTTTTGTGGTGTAAGCACTGCACCATCTTTGTAGCCCTTATCTGGATAGTCTTCACCTTATCTATCTCCTTGTGCAGCTGTGGTCTCCAGCATGCAGTACTCCAGGTGAAACCTTACAAATGTTTTATACAATGGCATCACCAATTCCCGCCTCCTGCTAGTGATACCCCTGCCTATGCACCCCATCATGCCACTGGCCCTCCCTGCTGCCTTTGTTCATTGCTTTATACCTTAAGGTCATCAGAGATGATAACCCCTGGGTCCCTTTCCTCTTTGGTGACAGTCAGCTCCTCTCCCCCCAACCTGTAGCTCTCCCCAGGGTTCCCGCTACCCAGGTGCATTATTTTGCACTTCTTTGTATTGAACCTCAGTTGCCACATCTCTGACCATCTTTCAAGCCTCTCCAGGTCCCTCTTCATTTTCTGCACCCTTTCTGGAGTATCTGCCCTGTTGCAGCTCTTGGTGTCATCTGCAAACAGGCAGACCTTCCTTCCAGCACCTCTGCAATGTCACTAATGAAGACATTGAACAGGACTGGTCCTAGTACTGATCCCTGTGGTACCCCACTCGTCACCCCTCCTCCCCAGAGTGTACCCAATTTACCACCACCCTCTGTCTCCTGTCTGTTAACCAGTTCCTAACGCAGTTCACCACCTTATCTCCCATGCCAACATTACCCATCTTGTTAACCAACCTTCTATGTGGGAAGGTGTCAAAGGCTTTGCTGAAATCTAGATAGGCGATGTCTACCACCCCTCCCTGATTTAGCTCCCTAGTCACCAATAAAAAAAACTATTAGATTCATTTGACATGACCTTCCTGCTATGAATCCATGTTGCCTCAGATCCTAAGCACCACTGGATTCCATATGTGCCACTATCCTTTCTTTCAGCAGTGTTTCAATGATATTTCCCACCTATGAGGTGAGGCTGACTGGCCTGTAGTTCCCTGTCTACTCCCTACTGCCAGTTTTGTGAAGTAGGACTACATGTGCCCTCCTCCAGTCCTCTGAAACGACACCTGTGTTGAGTGACGCTGTGAACAGGGCTGCCAGAGGCACTGTTAGTTCCCTTCGCAGCTCCTTTAATATCCTCGGGTGGATGCCATCTGGCCCCATGGCCTTATCCACCTTCAGCTTTATGAGTTCTTCCAGAACTCTCTCCACTGTGAATGGACTAGTGTCCACCTCCCCCCCCCCATTGCCTCTAAAACCCAACTGTGGTCCTTGACTCTCCCCCTCCTTAGTGAATACTAAGAATAAGTATTTATTCAGTGTTTTTGCCTTGTCCTGATCCCCTTCCTTACACTCTCCCTTCTCCCCTTTGAGCCTCACAATACCCCCCCGTTTTTTCTTCTTTCACTGATGTACCTATAAAATGTCTTATCCCCTTTGTTTACAGACTGTGCTGAGCCCTCTTCTGTCTGCACCTTTGACCTCCAAACAGCCTTCCCTGCTTCCCTTAGACATTCAAGGTGCACCTCCCTGTCATCCTCCCTTTGGCTCCCCTTATATTTCCTGAAACTTAGCCATTTAGCCCTGACTTAGTCCCCCACCTCTTTGGAGAACCATAGTGGTTTCCTTCTTCTTTTCTCTTTGGCCACTATCCTAACACATTGGTTTATCACATCTACTATGGCTCTTTTCAGTTTCTCCCATTGTTCTTCTACTCCCTCTATTACCTCTCCCTTCCCCAGGACAGCTTGTATATTGTATACATCTACCCATTTCGGTGAAATCTTCCCTCCTGAAATCTAATACTCTTGCCCTTGTGTGGCTTAATTGAGTCCAAGTCTCCATGCAGAACCACACCACGTGGTGGTCACTGGACCCCAGCTGCCCTCCCACCTGTATTTCTACAACTCTGTTCCCATTGGTCCATACCAGGTCCAGAATTGACTTGTCCGTGGTTGGCTTATGCACCAGCTGCCTGAGTCCAACTCCCTGTAGGGATTCAAGGATGGCTGTGCTTCTGGCTGAAACAGCCATTTGGATGGCCCAATCTATGTCCGGTATATTGAAGTCCCCCAGTAGCAGGACATCGTCTTTAGTTGCCATGTCATGTATGTTCTCCACTAGTTCCCTCTCTACTTCCTCCATCAGTGCTGGAGGTCTGTAGATCACCCCTGTGCATATTGCTGTTCCATTCTCTGGCTCTAGGGTGACCCGCATTACCTCAGCCTCCCCGCTGTCTTCACTGAATTTCTGTAGCCTATATACCATCTCTGATGTACAAAGCCACTCCCCCACCCTTTTTACTCTCCCTGTCTCTCCTGAACAATGTATTGCCTGGTACATTGACTTCCCAGCCATGATTAGCAGAGTACCATGAGTCTGTTATTGCTGCTATGTCAAGGTCTGCATCTGCCAACAAGGCCTCCAGGTCTGGAACCTTATTTCCTAGGCTACAGGCATTCGCTAGCATGACCTTCAATGTTTTACAGTCTGCCCTCCCTCTGCTCTTGTTCTCCCTCTCCAGCATTTCCCCCCACCCTGGTTTCCTTTTCTATGAGCTCTTGCCCCCCCCCATATCACTTGTTATACATTCTTCACCTGCCTGCCCTTCCCTGCCTGCTTTAGCTGGTCCTGTAGTCAACTTATGCTCCTGCATGTTCCCATGGGAGGGGTGCTCCTAAGCCTCCTGACCCTCCTGGCTCTCCCCCCTTGGCCAGTTTAAATGTTCACAGCTGAAGCATTTAATCTTCTCACAAAGGACCAAGATCCCCTTCTTGGACAGATGCAGGCCATCCTCCTTGTATAAGCCCGCATCTGCCCAGGTCAGGCCCCAGTCCCCTATGAAGCCAAAACCCTCCCTTCCATACTAATCCTTCAACCAGGAGTTGAAGGTAAGGATGTGGAGTGCCCTAGCTTCCCCTGTGCCCTGGACAGGTAGCACCTCTGAGAATGAGATGGAGCATGCTATCTGTTTCAGGTTCCTCCCAGCTTCCTGAAATCATCCTGGACTCTGGCTAACTCCACCCTTCCCCTGGCTAGGTTGTTGGTCCTCAGGTGGACAATGACATCCAGCTGCTCCCTCACAGTTATTGCCATAGTGATCCAATGGATCCGTTTCCCATCCTTCCACACAGCACTCCCTGGGAGGCACTTGACCTCCCTCTCTTCTGTGCTAGGTGACCTTAACTCCACTCCCAGGACAATAGAATCCCCCACTAGGAGAAGCTTCCCACTCCTCTGGGGTTCCCTTCTTCCCTTCACTGGGGCTCCATCCTGGAGGACCTCCCATCCTCCCTGATTCCAGCCTTGGGTTCCTGAGTCAGGCTTTCCCATTCCTCCAAAACAGTTTAGGAATTACTAAGCAGGACCGGTTGGGGGATATGCTTTTGACCCCCCTCTCTCACACTCCCTGAGCCCACTCTAGTCCAATCACTCCTCTTCCCTGGCATCCTTTGAGGAAAGGTTGTGGACCTGGTGGTCTCTGGGTGGAGATGGATGCTGCCTTCAGCTTGGCCAGCTCTGTTTAGAGAAAGGCAACCTCCTCCCTCAGACCAGAGAGGTGCATGCAGATAGGGCAGCATTGCAGCCTCCAGAATGTCTCCTTGAAGACAGCTGTTCCACAACCACTGCACAGCATCGCTTCCTTCATGTCTGTTTCCCCTCCTCAATCAACTGCCTGCTTAAGACGGCCATCACTGAAGCTTTCAACATGACCTTCGCAGATCTTAGCCATGTTCTCCCTACCAACTTCTTTGACACAGGCAACACTACTAGCACCTTGATTGCAGCCACCCCCACTTGCCCCCATTCCCCCCTTCTACTTCAGAAGATTAACACTAACTGAGGCCAGAAAATATCTACTTAAAGTTCTAGGTTAAACAAGGTACAGTAGTGACACCCTTGACATGAAATTACTCCACCTATCACTCAATGTCATGCTAAAACCCCTCGCCTCCTTCCTGAACCTCTCCCTATCACTTAAGCAATTCTCCAAACTGTGGAAAGCCAAAGTCATCATGCCTGTACACAAAAGTGGTGCCAGATCTCTAATCTCCAACTACCGCCCTATCTTGATCCTTCCACCTCTGTCCAAAGTCCTAGAGAGAGAGAGAGTGGTGGCTGACCAGCCAACTGAATTTCTCTCTAAATATAATATTCAATGCCCAGAGCAGCATGGTTTCCAGCTGGTGCATAGCACCACCACAGCCTTGCTGGAATATACAGACTATATCCACAAAGCCTTGGACCGGGGTTCACACTGTCAGATCAATTTACATAGATCTGACCAAGGCTTTTGATGCTGTGAATCACTTCCTCCTCCTTGACTCCCCGGCCTCTCCCCTGTTGTAGCAGACTGGTTCAGAAGCTACCCTGATTCCAGATCACAACAGGTTAAAATTAACTTCACCCTCTCTAGCTATCTGCCAGTCCGTTCAGGTGTCCCACAAGGATCAATCCGAAAATCCCTCTTGATCAGCCAGTACCTAAACACAATACCCACAGCCTCCATCCTTTCTATGTGTAAATTTGAATCCTGGTTCATTAACCACAAACTGTTAATGAACTACAAAAAGACAAAAACAATGCTCTTTGCAAGTACACATAGCAACTACAAATCTGGGCACCTTAACATTTGTAATAACATAAATCAACCCCTAGAAATGGTCCATGATTTCAAATACCTTGGTATCATGCTGGATAGCTCTCTGTCCTATACCCTTCATGTTGACCTTATTTCAAAGATTCTTAACAGCAAAATTGGTATCCTCTACAGGCTTAGACACTATCTTACACCCGAGGCCCTAAGGCTAGCTGTCACTAGTTCCATACTGTCTGTAGTAGACTACTGTCTGATAATCTACAGTGCTGCCTCTGACACCACACTCAAACAACTCGTGATCTCACTTAACAAAACCTGCAGGCAAATTACCAGTGCCAATAAATGGACTCACACCTGTGATCTCTATCATCAAACTGAATGGCTCCCCCTTCTTGGTAGAATTAGATACCAAATCTGTCACTTCACAAAAAAAAAAAAAATATCCCTCGACTTAACTCCCCCAGTTACCAAGTCACTGCTTCCCTTTTCGTCTAACCAATATAGTACCTGTAGTTCAATAAGGGCTGTGATCCACATCCCACATTTTTGGACTTCCCAAGCCAAGCGAACTTTCAGCTATAGAGCTCCTACCTGGATGAACAACCTGCTCCCTGCAGTTCTCTCTGAACTGACACTTGGCACTTTTAAAGCAAAACTAAGTAGTCACCTTGCAACCCTAAGTACATGCGACTGCACCCAATACACCCAGCCCTCCCTCTGGTCCACCACTTACCTCCCCTTACCCACTACCCCCCCTCTTTCCTGTCCCTTCTTCTCCTTCTTTCTCATCCCCCTCCCCTTTTTTGATATTCCCTACCTGACGAAGTCTACTATTTCTGTTTGACGGCATATTTGTTTGACAAAGTCGGTACTATATATGACTGCAATATTGTGCTGTAGATATTTTGTCATTACTGTTAACCACAGCTTCTGTTGTTTTCCAGTGGGTCTTCTCTGTAAAATAATCCTGTATATTAAACCCAACAGAATTGTTATCTTCTCTGAATGTATATTACTTGTTCATCCCTTGATTATGTTTGTGTATGTCTTATTCTAATTGATGTGGTACCTTTGTAAAACAACCCCTGGTTCAAAGGTATGTGTAATCCTAGTTATGAACAAATAAATAAATGTTTGATTTTGTACAACTCTGTATTCTAATAGTAATATTAATTGTATTACTATCTTATTGTGCATGAAGCGTTTTTTGTGGTCTTTCATAACTGTGCCTTTCACTGTACCATCCTAGCACCTCCATGAAAGGAGTTTAGCTTAATGGAGTTTATCCTGGTGAAAAACGTAATGCAATACACTTAAAGCAGCAGTATTAGTTAACCAGGGAGTGATCATCACTACCCAGATTTCTGCACTGCCTAGTAGTTTAAAAGTTAAGATTGAACTTTTACTGTTTATTACTGTTTTCTGGAAATTGGTTCCCTTGATTTTTAATACATTTATAATATTGTGTGGGTCCACGGGAAATATAGTAGCCCTCATACCATTTCATGTTGTTCACCCTTTGTTTTACATTCCGTGTCCTATAAACACTCAACATGCAAAGGAAGGAGTGATGCATTCCAGTTACATCAGACAAAATAACCAACGAGAGAATGGCAGCACCCCTTTTCCCTCAGAATCCAATATAGCTCTCCTGGCAAGGAGCTGTGTTAAACTGTCAGGAAAAATAAACATAAAGAAAACAAACAAATAAATAAATAAAAGCAAAGGATTAGAGTTTTGTCATTTGTGGGGCTTGTTTGACATAACTATTGTAAAAAGTACATTTTATTTACTAGTTCTGCTGCTTTCAAATAAATATAACATACAAGTCTACTGCAAATCTGCCACTCTCTGGAGAAATAGAAATGACCCTCCCTCTTCAGCCAGGAAAAACATAGGAAGGGTGTCAGCTAAAAATGAGGATGACTGCTACTTCTACTACGAAATTATTTTAACTGTACTTTATTATGGATATATTAATTTGTTGACCTCTGTTATCAATGAATTTCCAATTGCTGAGAAATCCTGTTACTCCTACCTGTCAGTGGGTAATGGATGACTGACAAGCCAACACTCCATTGCCCACTCCTAGCAGTGGGTAATGAATAATTGACAGGTCATGTAGTGCTCCATTACCCACTGAAGTCATGTCACACATGTTACTTTATTAGCATCCTGCAAAGCCAAATTAAAAAGCAACTAACCTGCAACACAACCAAAGATACTCTAACCTACCAATGTGACACACGAATTTGCTTGCAAACTCAAATTAAAAGGAATCTGCTTCTACACATCCAAAGCAACACTGACACCCCAGCTTAAAACTGCAAATCTAAATGACAGGGCCCTGAAAAATAATAGCAGAAACTTGCAGTTACAAAAAAAATTGCATGTACCTACTGTATAACAAAACTGAAGAAAAAATAAATAAATAAGAAAACTATTAAATGTAAATGCCTGAAGCACTGTCACCCGGTCAGCAAATTACTGTAACTGAAACAAATTAAACAATAATCCTGTAACTAAACACACCTAATTCTAGCATACACATTATTCAGTTGCTCTAAAACACATACATTGGAAGTTTACATACATAGAAACATAGAAGTTGTCGGCAGATAAGGACCACTTGGCCCTCCCTAGTCTGCCCTGCTAACCCTATCTGTAGGCCCTCCTTTGCTTTGATGCTAGGATTCCTTTATGCCTATCCCACAAGTTTTTGAAGCCCATGATCATTTTTACCTTCTGCCACTTCCACTAGCAGTCTGTTCCAAGCTTCCACCACCCTCTCCATAAGGAAACACTTCCTGACATTTCCCATCAGTCTCCTCCCTTACAGCTTCATTGTGTGATCACTACTGTAGTTCTTGTGCAACTCTTTCTCTGGAAATTATTGCCTTCCCATACCTTGTTCACACCCGTGAGATATTTAAATGTCTCTATCATGTCTCCCCTCTCCCTCCTCTCTTCCAGAAAGTACATGTTTAATTCCCTGAGTCTATCCTCATAGGGCTTCTGATGTAGGCCCTGCGCCATCTTGGTTGCCCTCCTTTGAACCCTTCAACTCTGTTTATGTCTTTTTCAGAGGTTGGGCCTGCAGAACTGTACACAGTACTGAAGGTGAGGTCTCACCATGACCTGTACAGGGGTATTATGGCTTCACTCCTTCTGCTGGTGATCCCTCTGCCTATTTACCCCAGCATCCTGCTGGCTTTCCCCACCACTTTATCACACTGTTTAGACACCTTTAGGTAATCAGAAATAACTAGCACCAGGTCCCAGTCATGTCTTGTGACTGTCAGTTCTTCCCCACCCACAGATGGTACTTTGTCTAGGGGGTTCCTGTGACCCAGGTCCATGATTTTACACTTATTTGCATTAAAGCCCAGTTGCCAGACCCTTGACCACTGTTACAGTTTGCTAAGATCCTCCCTCAATTGCTCCATCCACCTGGCTGCAAATGTTGGTATCATCCGCAAACAGACACACCTTCCCTACCAGCCCTTCAGCAATATCACTGATACATATCTTGAGTATTACTTGACCCAGCACTGACCCCTCTGGTACTGCATTGGACACTTTGTCTTCCTCTGAGTGAACACCATTTACCACCACACTCTGACTTCTACCTTCCAGCCAGTTTCTCACCCAACTAACTGCCTTCATCCCCATCCAAAGACTATTTAGTTTGTTCACTAGCGTTCTGTGGAGGACAGAGTCAAAGGTTTTGCTGAAGTCCAGGTAGGTGGTGTCTAAAGCCCTCTCCCCCGATCCACTACCCTGGTCCCACAATCAAAGAAGCTGATCTGGTTAGTCTGGCAGGATCCCCCCCCCCAATACTCCACCAACCTCTCTGTCAGCTGTGTCTCCATAACCTTGCCCACTACCAAAGTCAGGCTGACAGGTCTGTAATTCCATCCCTCCTATCTGCTTCCACTTTTGTGCAGTGGGACAACAGCAGCCCTCTTCCAGTCTCCCAGAACCACCCCTGTTTCCAGAGACAGGTTAAAAAGGGGCATCAGAGGTGCAGCTAGCTGTTCCCTGAGTTCACTCAGTACTCTAGGGTGTACTACATCAGGACCCATTGTCTTATCCACTTTTAAACATGATAGTTCCCATAGGATCTTGTCTACTGTGGAAGGGCTTGTGTCCATCTCCGATACCCTTGTACCCTAATTTGCTATCACTGGTCCATTACCTGATTCTTCCACCATAAATACAGAGCAGAAGTATCTACTTTACAAACAGCAATATTTATTTAAGAGAAGAAGAAAGCTTAAATGCTTGCAGGGAAAACAACACATTGTATTCATCAACAGATTCAGAGCAGGAGAGGGAAGACCTTGACCAGTTGACTCCAACAACAGATAACACAGAGAAAATATGGACCAGAACTATCAATCCATACTAGGATCCACTGAACATAATGCCATAGGTAACACCTAGACTGGATTCTGTTAAAAAAATAAAAATATTTTTATGGCTATGGGTGGAGCCTACAGCTATTTTGCATTCAGCTCCTCAAACACGGCTGACCGTGGCATGCTTCCATTGGACTTTTGGAAGTATCCTTCTGAAAGTCCAACAGAGCTTGGAACACTCCACCATGGTCCGTTGCTATGGAGTAACAGATGCACTATTTTGGCTGTTACTTCTGCATTGCAGGACAAGAACTGTGCAGGCGCACCTCACGCATATGCGCAGTTCCGCCAGCATCACCATCTTTTGGAATGGCAGAATGCCATTTACTGCAACTATGCATGTGTGAATGCTATGCATGCACAGTTGTGTCACTGCCACCATCTTGGAGATGGCATTCAGCGTAGCTTACTCTCAAGAGCTTTACATGTTCACCACAGCCATATTGGCTCTGGCTAGAATTTGTTTTCTCTTGAAGTCAGAAGTCTAAACATATTTCCTCCTTTCCTAACCGTGTAATCTAACATGTTATGTATGGGTGCCTGTGAAGAACTTGGTGGTTCTTTCATGCATTGAAGTGGGGGGAAGTAGAAGGTACTCAGCCTTCAACCCTGTGGCTTACCCTCCCCCCAGCTGCACTTGATGGAAGTGACACATTGTTCTTCTCAGGCCTCCATGCATGATCCTCTGTATAGTTTATTCCACTGCCTATAAATTATACCTTAACATGTTGTAGTATACAGTTCACACTGAAGCCTCATCTTGCACTACCATTTCTTTACTCACAACTTTCCACTGTACTGAATAAGCAACTCTGCTGTCTGCATTAGCAAACAGAATATTTATCACTGGTTGATTTAACAGGCTGAGTCTCTGGTTTTGGTGTGGTAGTGTATAACTTTTTCAGCCCCTTCCCCAAGCATCATAAAAGGGCTCCTCTTTCGAGGGCTCTGTCTCTCAGCATATATTAAAGTGCTCCAGACCGCACAAACATCAGAGAGCTCTACATCCACAAATGTCAGTGGTCTTTGCGCATGAACTTTTGTTCCATGAACTTTGCAGGGCTCTGTACCCTCAAATATCATAGGACTTTATGTCCCTATACATCAAATGGCACATGCTCCAATGCACATCAAAAGTCTCAACTCCAATAGACATCACAGAGCTCCATGTTCCCGTGCACATCTAGCACCCTATAACCCAAACACATGAAAAGGCTCTGCTCCTACAAATAGCATGGCTTTGCATCCACAAACATCAGAGGTCTTTGCCCATGAATGTTACAGGGACATGCACCCATAAATATTTCAGGGCTCTGTGCCCCAGTATACATCAAAGGATCTGCATCCCCAAAGCTTTAAAATGCTTTGCACTCATGAACATCAAGGGGCTCTGCATGCATGAATATCAGGACTTTGTACCCTCAAACATTAGTGGTCTGTGCCCATGAATCTTTGCTCATGAATTTGATGGGGTCTTGCATCCACAAATATTACATTGCTCCATATCCATGATCCTCAAAGAGCTCCACACTCCATCACACATCAGTGGATTTGGTGCCGATGAATTACAAAGATTGCCATGCCCCAATGTGCATTAATGACTCTGCAGCCCAAAACATTAGAGCATTCTTCACCCATGAACATTGAAGGGTTCCACACCTGCAAAGGAGCCCTTATATCTATAGGTGTGGATTCTGTGCCAGCAGATAGCAGGGCTCTGTGGCCATGAAAACATCAAAGAGCCATCATTCCCCATGAACATCAAAGGGTTACCTGCCTATAACATCAAAGAGTTCCATGCACTGACTTACATACTGAATAAGGACTCAGCACCCACAAAAAAAAACAAAAAAAAAACAGCAAAGGGCTGTGTACCATGAACAAGTTTCCAACCAGACCAACTCTACAATCATCTTCATGTGAAGTCAGGAAAGCTTCTACCCATTGTTGTCTCTTAAATACAAAGCATTATCCATAGCTGAAATTCCTGCCTGCTCTTTTCTCCAGACTTGTTCTTTATTCATCAAATGTCAGACAAACAAAACTCTTCAAATTCTATGCCACTACACTTATAGTGTCCCTGACATCATTGGGAACAATTTAAAAAACTCAATTTTGGACATGTTTAAGCTTCTGACCTAGGCACTTCCTGTATTTAGCTTCCCATGTTCTTTATAACTAGACACATTTTCAAGTACATCGAAGGCCTTAACACAGTTCAGAAAGGAGATCTCCTTAGTTGAAGTGAAAAAAAAAATCCACCAGGGGCCACACTTACAGACTTGTGTGGAAGATTCAAGAAGGAGGCCAGAAGACATGTCTTATGGAAAGGGTTGTGTTAGGGTGGAATGAACTTCCAAATTATGTTGTTAATCAGAAGACAGAAGGCAACTTCGAGAGTGGGTAGGAGAGTGTCAAGGGGAGGTTAAGAGAGCAAGGGGATGGGGCAGGACATCATATAATGTACATTCATGTGCTATGCTAGGAGCAGATTTATATGATCATTAGGGCTATGCAAAATAAATACTATCCAGGACAAATATAAATATTACACTTTACAAATATATGGCTTAAATATTTGTATTAGTGTTATATGACATAAAGTAGTATTAGATCTTGGGCTAGGCTGATGTGAAACAGCTATGACTACTGCTCATTACATGAATGCATATTTTCCTGATAACTCTGCATATTTTATTGAAACCTTCCAAACCCCAGGACAGATCTGGAAATGAGATGTAACCAGTTCAGTATGTTTTACCTGGTAAAACGTTTGCAATAACTAAAGAAATAAGTCTGAAATGTAAAATACAATATGTTGCAAACACTGACATTCAGACATATACAAATATAGATACATATACCAGAGTCACAGCCCTACTGTTCATATGTAAAACAGGATTACTGTCACTAAAAACAGTATTTTCTCTGGCTGCTTGTCTGCAGCTAACATCATGATCTTTTGTTCATGACATCACAATGTGTTTCTGTGGAAAGCAGTTTGGTCAATGCCATTGTTTTATGTTTTTCCGTGGACAAAAAATGAAAAAAAAAATCACATATATTAACTGTATTTATGCAGAAAAAAATATAAAATTTTACAGAATCTGACATTCCATACCGAAACAAGTAATGCATTTGTAGTACATTATATGCATTTTGCTTTAAATTATTTCATGTTTAATTTTCAGTTTGCTTCACCTTATTTGATGGATATACTGTAAATGTATTCTTTTCAAAACTGAAACTATGCTTTAGTAATAGTTAAGGTTGAAGTGCTTAGCCTCAAAAGTAGAACAAGCATTTTTCAATGCCGAATGTTGTCTTACTGACATTGGCATTGGTAGCACAGGAATTGAACAGGTGCTTAATAGGAATGGCAGTGAAGTATGAAAGTGACGTCAATCCCCACATCACCCTACAGAGACTGACAGGCACTGAGGTGTGCCTTTGGGCTTTGGCCATAATGTTCATGGCAGTTCAGCTCACCCTACCCTGCAGTGCGACAAATATCGCGTTGTGTCTTGGGGTCATCAGGCCTTACACTGACCACATTTGGCCATAATGCTCATGGCATTTTATCTCACTCTATCTTGCAGACACCGACCATTTTTGTGGAAGGGCACTACATGCACTGTTCTCCAGTCCTGCAATACCATGTCTGACTTTAGTGAACTATTAAATAGGTCTGCAGTGGCCCTGCCAGCTTCTCAGTCAGTTCCTTTAGTACCCTTGGATATACTCTGTCCGGGCCTGGTGATTTGTCCACCTTCAATGCTAGCAGCCCCTCCCTCATGCTATCCTTCTCTATCACTACATCTGTGTTCTCCTCCCTCCCGCTCCTCTTTTATTATCTTTTATTTTTGCAATGGTGCATAATTAAATTTACATGCCTTAAAGGATGGCACTGAAGGTACATTAGTGGCAACACTGTGCTGATCAAGCAGTCAGACAATGAGTAAACCATGCCACAAATTTACCAAGAGCCAGGGTACTCTTTTACTCCAGTATGGCTATGTGCATGAAAAAGAGGTACCAAAGTGTGACATTGGAGTCAAATTTTAAAAGTCAAAATATAGTAATGATTATTATCATTTTTTTATGCTGTGACTCACCTTTTAAAAATGTGATATGCCACAGAATAACTCCCATTTTGGATCCTGAGTAAAAGCCTCCTTAAAGTCTGACGTGTAATGGGGGACATGAAAGATAGGGCTGCATGTGTAATGGGGACATGAAAGTGACTGCCCATGTAACTGGGGATATGATACATACAACAGCATGTAACAAGAGACAGAGAATACCTGTTCAATTTTCTCATTTTTTAGCATTCAAGGTAAAAAAAGTCAAATTGGTAACATAACCAAACATGCAAACATACAAAATTAAAAAATGTAATACTTACAACAACATAAGCACTTAAGCATTACAACAAAAATAAATAATACTACATAAAGCAATAGGCTACTCTACAAGGACTACAAGGCTACTCTACAAGGACTACAAGGCTATTCTACTATGACTACAAGGCTACTCTACAACGACTACAAGGCTACTCTACTACAGCTACAAGGCTACACAACTACGACTACAAAGCTACTCAACTATGACTACAAGGCTACTTTATGACTACAAGGCTGCACTATCCCTAAACAAACACACCACTATGAATTATTTGGCAAACTGGAACTGATATGTTTTAGGAGTTCAGCACTGTACACTGAAAATGGTAGTCCTTTTATTTCCATTTGCCCTAAAGTGTGCAGAACTTTTCATTGATAGCACTGAGTTCACCATTGTTAATTTCAAAGGTCCCACCTTCATGCAAAAACTGAATTGGCCCATGAAAATGTTGTCTTCTTTGAACACGGTCAGTGTCCTGACACTGTGGCCATGTAAAGAAATTCCCACGTTGTTTCAGGAACTTCAATGGGTACCACTGTCCCACAGGATCCACTGTATTTAGTTGCCCCACAAAATATTCTTTGGAGTAGTACACGGTATCACAAACCCCTCTCAGTAGGTCAGGCCCCCTGTTCCCACAGTGCCAACCTCCAAGCACAGTATAGTGAACAGGTAACAGGACAGGGTAACCCTCCTGTCTGCTTGTGGGTCCAAATCACCTTTGGTCCCAAGTTCTGGGGGGATTCAAACTGTGAACTTTATGCTAGCATATCCAAATGAACAGGCTCAGATAATCTGCTCTTCGGGGGATGCCAGATACCTTTCGCCTAAGGGCACCTAACCAGGTATCCAAAATGAACCCTTAAAACTCTATAAAAGACCTTAGGTATATTCTTACCTTTTCCCAGTTTGGTAACACCATTAAGCTTATGAACAGTTTCATCAATCTAAACCCTCCATACATCACATGCAAAAGAAAGAGCTTCAAACAGACACCCAGGCTGTCTTTTTAAATATAGATTTACTTAAAAATGGATAAAAATATGTAAAATGTAAACACAGAACAATATATCACAAAGCATACAATCACTTAAAATAAAACAAGCAAAAGTACAAACATAAACTCCTACCACAATACAATTAGACTTTTCTATCTAATGTATTACCTTCTTACAGTGCTTATAGTTAGTTCTTGTTTCTAAAAGCGCACAAAGAAATGTGTGTCAGTGGAAATACAGAATACAGTTTAAACTCTGTGTCTCCACCCCTTCTATAATGCCATCTCCTCCTTTTAGAATATAAAAATTATACAAAACAGGATGTCCTATCAGGAGGTATTTCAAATAAGGTGAGAGCAGCAAAAACTAATTTCCCAATATGACTCTCTTTAATCAAGCCTTTCCTTTGGTCTTGTGTGGCTTCCTGCTTCCAAGGATTAATGGATTTTACAACTTTTTAGCACCATAGTGATAAGACATGTTTTCTTCCTCTAAGAAGTCACAAAAGTTTATGATCCCTATATCCTGTCAGGTGGTCGGCTCCAATTAAGTCAGATAAACAGGAGACCCTTAATTAAGGCTCTCTAGCCTTTTTAATTACCTCCTGGTTTCAGGTTAATACATCCTGTATTCTCACCAGAACCTGACCCATGGCACAGCTGCCTTATGGAGACAAGTCACATACTACCTTTTTATATTACAAATATCAAAGAACAATCATAACTAGCTGGCCAAACATCACACATGGCATAATACTGATAGGTCTGTATCATTTGTGGGTCTAGCAAAGTTCTCCACGTTTTAGTGACTGTGTGTTTCATGGGTAATGGAGCTGAAGCATCAGTTGTAATTGTAGTGCTGTCACTTGTGGTGGCATCCTCTTCAGCAACCTTTGATGCACTGTCATGTGCGCTATTGTTGCCTGTGGATTCTTCAGGTATGGCCTCAGCAGGAGCTAGATTCTCATCGCAGGCTGTGTGAGACCCCTACGCAGGATCAGCACTTGTGGCCAGCAAGTCATGAGTTGTGTTGACATGCAAGGCTGCAGCTTAGGAACCTGTTATGTCTGCAGGAGCAGAGGCACCAATGGGCTTGGTGTTGGCATCTGAAGATGACATTCTGTATGACGTGGAAGCAGTTAATTTTTTAACCACTCTCACCATCCACTAGACCCTTTAAATCTCATGATCCGAAAAAAGCCCTCTCGATGGGAAAGCCAAATTCCTCGGATGACATTGAAATGTTAAAAAAGGCCCATTTGGATTTATACTTGGCACCACAGCCATCAGTGAAATGAACTTCTCTGCTGATTTTTAATTTGTGGACATTTTGTAGATGTGAATTTGATAGTTCCACAAAGTGACGTACAGCATGGCGATCATGTTTTAAATCACTGGATATAAAAACTAATGACTCTGTTACTGTTGAGTCACACTGCTCACGAGGGTAGTATGTTACTACTGGGTGAACCGTGGCTAGTTCCTATTGCCAGTGAGCTGCCTGCACTTCATCCTGTAATCTGCAGGCATAGTTCTCGGCAAAGTCAAGACCTTCCCTACCTATCCCAGGGGTAGGTATTTTTTGATGCAAGCAAACTGGTGGTGCTGCCATGCTGACCCAAAAAGTAAAAGTTCCTCTTTTACGACTTCCACTAGTGTACGCAATGTTGCTTTTTTAATTTTTCAACACTTTTTGTTTCTACCATACCTGAATGCCATTGACGGTTCGTATGACTATTATATTCTCCCACTGCCGGAATGTGACATTGTCTTGTCCATATCCATTAATGAGGTCCTCCTTGGCTTTTACAAAATTTTCTGTGCTGCACTGTTCACATGTTTTGTCCACACAGTCCTGCCTGTAAAACCTTTGCAAAGGAGGGTGAGGACACATTGTTAGCTCTACTGCACATTGCACAATGAGGACTTTGCATGATGTCAGCTGGAGAAGATCCACCACACGGTTCAGCGCCTTCAGTTTCAGTAAGCTATCCGTGCAGTATTTACAGAAGCACTGGTCCAATTTTTGCTCTTTGGCCAGTTTAATGTGCTTAGGGTGTAGGCTTCCAAATTTCTTCACTCCTACCAGTGTGTCTGGGTTCTGTGGGTGAAGTCATTGTATAGAATATGGATGGGTCTGTCCAGATATAACCAACATGTGCAGGTTCTTTTTGAAAAGAGCTTTCTTGTGAGATAGTGGAGTTGCAGACTCTTCAAAGAAAATCTCCGCTTTTCTTTTTGTTGACTCAGGCAGTGCAAACTTCTGCCATTTGTTGCATTCTGTTCCACCATGTGATAACTTCACGAGCCTCTTCCAGCTGATGCCCAGTGTTGCACTTGCAGTTCTGAGCAAATGGTATTTGTATAGCACAAGAATTGTATTGATTAACTCTCTGTTCAGGTGTCTGTCCTGTTTTTCAGAGTTTTTTAGGTTTGATATCTTCTCTATAAAAGCAGACATCAGTTTTTCTTTTAGGTTGCATGGACTGGGGATAACTTTGTGCCGAGCCAATGCAGTTTGTTTGGCAGGTGAACAAGACAACAGGATCTTCTTCATTAGATAAGAAAATTGTTTTGGTAATTTTGGAAGACCTTTTCTTGCTCTCTGCACAGCCTTTCTTACAGCACTGTCATATCTGTGGGCCAGCGGCATGCATCACACACAACTCTGTTGTTGGCGTGCCAATCGTACAGCTGGTGGGGTGGTGGTGGTGTTGGTGGCTGAGATTTGTGCAAGCTTTTAATGCTCCTTTTTCTCGGTGTATTTCCAGCGTTCCTTTTCATTCATTCATCGATGTTTCTGACTTGTCATTTGTGCACGCTGTTGGTGTTTTTTCTCCCTCCATGATTATCTTTGCGCTTCAGACGTGTTCTCATCAGGCCTTCTTTCTGTGTTGCTTGGTGCACTACAGGTGTCAGCTTGCAATTTTTTCTGCTTCTGAGCCTCTCTATATCTTTTCATCCTCTCTTTAGCCATCTTGTTATAATGTTTGCGATTCTCATCATTCATGTTGCTATGGTATGCACATGAGCGTGCTGAACATTTCTCCTTGTAGTTTTGATAACGTTCCAGGGATTTCTTTAGGTTTACTCGGTAGTGCTTGTTCCTATTTTTGATGAGGGCTGACTGTAGTCTGCAGAGCTTCAGTGAGCATGGCTGCAGAAAACAGCAAGGGCCTTTGTCTGGATTCCATTCCTTGCGAAAAAGTTAACTGTTGAAATATAAGTGAATTGAAAAAAATCACAGGTCAACATTCACAGTAAAAGAATTATGGTCAGTAAAACAAAAATACTACCATGCTGCCAAACAAGACTGAAGTGACAACAGATATGATGAAACACATTACTGACATAATGAAGTGTTGTCTCACAGGGGCCACATGCAACACAGTATGTGATCAGTCAGAATACACTGTCTGAATAATCCCCTCTTGTGGTGACAAAGTGGTCACCACAAGAGATTAGTCACAATTTACAGATTTTACTCAACAAGAGACTGATCGCAAAACAGAGTTGATGCAAGAAAAAATGGCACCATAAAAGAGACACTGCACAAAGAGATTCTTCACAAAAAGAAGTCGATGGAAGAGGAGATTCTTCACAAAACAAAGTTGACGGCAGAGGAGAGGAGAGTATTCACAAAACGAAGTTGACTGAAGGTAATTTTTCACAAAATGAAGTTGATGGAACGTGATTATTCATAAAACAAAGTTGACGGAAGAGGTGATTATTCACAAAACATTGATGTGAGAGGAGGTAATGTACAAAATGTCGTTGAACGAGGAGATTATTCACAAAAAGAAAATAAATTGACAGAAGAGGAAATTCCCCAAAAAAAGTCAACCGAAGAAAAGACTATTCACGAAACAAAATAGAGGCTCTTATCCACTCGCCTGCAAACAAGATGGAGACATGTATCCACCCACTTGCAAACAAAATGGAAGCCTGCATCCACTCACCTGCAAATAAAATGGAGACATGCATCCACCTGCCTCCAAACAAAATGGAAGCCTGCATCCGCCCACTTGCAAACAAAATGGAGACACTTATCCACCCGCCTACAAACAAAATGGAAGCCTGCATCCAACTGCCTGCAAACAAAATGAAAACATGCCTCCACCCACCTGCAAACAAATTGGAGACACGCATCCACCTGCCTGCAAACAAAATGCAGACATACATCCACCCACCTGCAAACAAAATGGAGGCACGCATCCACCCACATGCAAACAAAATGGAAGCCTGCATCCACCCACCTGCAAACAAAATGGAGACATGCATCCTCCCACCTGCAAACAAAATAGAGACATGCATCCACCTGCCTGCAAACAAAATGGAGGCACTCATCTACCCGCCTGGAGACAAAATGGAGACATACATCCACCCACTTGCAAACAAAATGGAGGCACGCATCCACCAGCCTGCAAACAAGATGGATGCCCACATCAACCAGCCTGCAAGCAAAATGGAGGCCTGAATTAGGCTGCCTGAAAACAAGGAGACATAGAAACACACATCACAACATGGTACAAAACAGTTAGGACTTGGATTAGTAAATAGGCATTTATGTTGTAGGAAAACAATTACAACAGATGCTCTACCACAATACACAAAATATGCAGTACAACTTAGCCCATCACTGATTTGATGGATGATTTAATAATCCACGGTGTCTGGGGGTTGTGCCAAAATACTGCATGGTGTGGGCCAGTATTCAGAAACCTGCTGTGGTGTGTGGGCCTTGCTCAGACCATTCATAACCCAAAAGTGACTCTTTTGGTTTCCAAGTAGTCTGATTGAGGCCTGCACACCACAGCAGGCTTCCAAACACAGGCCCCCAGACCATGCAGCATGTTAGTCGCCCCCAACACAATGCAGTATTCATAGTAGAATTCCAATCAAACAACAAAAGTAAAACACATTTTAAAAATTGCAGCTGGAGAGACCCCCTACCCCCCGAAAACAAAAACACCATGCCACATGGTGTGGGCCAGTGTTTGGAAGCCTGCTGTGGTGTGTAGGCCTTACTCAGACCATTCGGAAACCATAAGTGACTCTTTTGGTTTCCAAATAGTCCGACTGAGGCCTGCACACCACAGCAGGCTTCCAAACACAGGTCCAGATCATGTGGCATGGTAGTCACCCCCCCAACACAATGCAGTATTCACAGTAGAATTCCGATCAAACAACAAACGTAAAACACATTTTAAAAATTGCAGCTGGAGAGCCCCTCCACCTCCCGAAAACAAAAACAAATACATCATGCTGCATGGTGTGTGCCAGTGTTTGGAAGCCTACTGTGGTGTGTAGGCCATTCTGAACACCACAGCAGGCTTCCAAACAAAGGTCCAGACCATGCGGCATGTTAGTCCTCCCCCAATACAAATGCAGAATAAACACCATCCCACAAAAACTGCATGGCGTTTTTTTTTGAGGGCAGAAATGGTACATGACTTCCCCCCAAAAAAATCAAACCTACTGCACTGTGACCTTGAGCACACACACACATCAGTAGAGCTCTGGTAGCCAAAGAGCAAGGCTTCTTTCCACAGGTACCACACAAGAAAACTGCCTCTTTACCTCCATCATGCCTCAAATCCAAATCAGGCCTGCTACAAGGGGTAGCCAAAGAGCAATGCTTGTTCTTAGAGGTGCCACAAAAGAAAATTGTCCCTTTACCTCCTCAAATCTACATCAGGCCACAAAGATCTGTGGTAGCCAAAGAGCAAGGCTTGTGCCCAGAAGTGCCCCACAACAAAAAACATATTACCTTGCAATCATCAAACCACAGCTACAAAGGGTCCCTGTATTACATCCATCCTGACCCCAGCCACATCTTCCTAGTGTAACCACCAGTCAACATTAAACTGAGAGGGCTACTACCCCTGCCTGTAGGGCTATAACAGGTTGAGGGGCCTAGGTCCTATGACGCGGTTCCTCCATTTTTATAAGCTGAAACTTGGGGAGAAAGGTGTCACTCGGCATGGTGATTAGGTTTGGTTACTCTGCACAGGGACCCCCAAGTAATCCAGACACAGGAAGCAATAACTGAAATGTCCATAACAGGAGTTGGGATTCTAAACTGTGGCTTTTATTCACAACAAAAAGGAAAAATAAAGCGAGACGGACCCCCACAGGGCTACACTCCTGGTAATGCACATTTCTCCTGAACAGACATTCATCTTCTAAACTGTTAAACCCTCAGGTTTAGAAACACTCAGGGCACTCGGCCCGAACTTGACTTTTCTCTGGTTTCCCTAGCTCAACTCCCTTCCAGCCCTTGGCCTACCTTCTTTCCTTGGCTCAGCTCCCTTGCCAGCCCTTGGACTATTTCCATTTATCATGGATAATTATTTGTGGCTCCCCATACCACACACAAGCTCTCCTGGCTCTGTAAGGGAATCTTCATCATCAATCCCATGTCTGGGTACTTTCCTCAGGCACTGGCCAGGTACCTGAGAGAAAGCAAATAGGTATCTCAAAGCGAACCTGTAGAGGTGAGCCCTGTTACGCCAGGTGGGTGGGTCTCCCACCTCTTGTTCCATAGACCCATACCCGGCCATTTCTTTGTTTAAACACACTTCACTGGCTACTGTAGTGCAGACTGTACATGGCTTTGTAATGCAGAAACTGTTTCCCTGAAGACCCCCCACATACAACAGTCATTACTGTCTCACTGTCCCATAAGCCCTGGACTTGGCATCCTGACTGACCCACAGCCCCAGAGACTTATTTACTCACTGTTTTGATGAATGACACTGGCCTTTTATCAAAGCTTCATCACTCTCCACTTTGCAGGTGTCCAAAACTCTGTAGGAATCTCTATTACTCAAAACTGTAGTGCCCCAGCACTCTCCAATAGGCAGCTTCTTCCTTTTTCCCAGGCTAGGAGATTGTCCCTGGTAGTTGATTCTTTGTGCCTCTCTTATGATGGAAGCTCACACGCTAAGGTATCTCTGAGTCAGAGCTGAGGGCAGGGGGGCCTGCCCCTGCAGGGCACCCCCTCCCTCTACTGCACTCAGGATCTACATCCTTCTTTCTCTTTGGCCTACTTCAGACTGACTTGAAATTCCCCAACATTCTATCCTAACTCCCTAGCTGTAACATTCCAGTGTGGCTTATACAGCTGTGACAGTTCTAAAATGATGTCATCCCTCAGTCTCAGCTGAGACTGAGAACAGAGTGAGACAGTGTGAAATCCATTTAACTGGAATTTCACAAGCTGCCTTCCCTGCCTGCCACTAGGTCTAACTGGGATTCTTGTAACCCCGGGTAACAGGGGGGTTACACTAGCTGCAGGCCAAAGACGCTCCACCATCAAATATTCAAACAAACTGTAAATTTACAAGGCCTATCGGGGGCATCGGTGAACGAGCATTCCCTCGCAGTGAGACCAGTCACAGGTGTTTACCTTTCTCAGAGGCCGACTCATGGCATATTGACAGGAGACACTGTGGACAGGAATTCTTCTTTGCAGGATTGCTGGTGAACTGAAGGGGCCAAACAGGTTGGGACGCCGTCTTTTAAACTCCCCCACAAAGCCAGCCCAGCACGAAGAGACATCGTGGGTGGGGTACCGTTCTTGGCTGAAAAGTCAGTCCTGTGATGTCTCATTATGAACATCGGGGGAGGGGGACATGAAGTCATGACCGGCCACATCAAAGGTTAAAGTGGCATGGCATGAAGGCATATCTGCACTGTGGGCTCCACAACACCAAACCACAGGAGCACAGTGCAGAAAATAAAAAAAAAAGGATTTTAGATTGCGGTTTATTCAAAAACGTCCAGACGTAACTGCAGGGGACAATAGCAGTTATGTTTCAGAGCACTATTTCATGGGGTCTGGTGTGGGTGGGGGGAGTTTCACAAGCACCCCATATGAAAATAAAATAATTCAGGCAATACACTTTTACTTGCAACAGTTTTTTGCCCAAAATAAATCTTGCAATGCAGTATTGAAGGACAAATTGCAGCCATGGGTAGAAATGTCACAAAAAATGCCACATTTCCCCGTAGGAGTTTGCTTAAAAAACAGTTGATTTTTCCAACAAAAGAGTATATGATGGCATTAACTTTAAGTGGATTATCTGTTCATAAAGGCTTGCTATTGGTGCAGTAATCATTTATCACATTAATGGTTTTCTGTGCATTTGGGTTGTGTGCAGTTTTGTGAGCATATCTTATTACTCTAATTTTAAAGGGGCAGGACATTTTTGTTAACTGGCAGCAGTTACTCATGTTCCTAGTAAGAGAAATAAAAGACTTATATACAAACAAGCAAAATTTAACTGTGCCTTAATAAACACTGAAGTGGAAAAACTGTTTTCAATTGTTATCTTTTTATGGACAACATTCTGCACAGTTCTCTTCATGGAACCAGTAAACTGGAGCTTTTACTACATCATAATTTGTGTACAGAATGCTAAACATGAGCTATTGTCCTATCAGAACCATGCTTAGAGTTGTGTACACAAACCATGACATAGTTAAATCTCCAGATTACTGGTTGCATGAAAAGAATTGTAACATAATGCTGCCCATAAACACAAAACAATGCAAAATACAGTTTTTCACATCACTTTTTATTCATGTACAGTTACATAATGATCATTTACACTTATGGATATATCTGTAAAGGGGGACATTATAAAGAGGTACCAATTAAAAATCGTTTCCTGTCCTCTTTAATGCCCAGCGCTTCAGCCAGAAATGATGCCGAAACATACTTTTTTTGGAATGAATTTCCTCTTTTAAAAAGGATATTTATTTTGAAAAATAATACCAAATGCATACTAATTTGTATTACACATGCGGTTAGCATTTTCAGTATTGTTTGTGGCAAGGAGTCACTGTTGCTTATTGGGGCCTATTCATGAATGGTCAGGAGGTATATGCCAAAGGCATGTATACTGCCTGCACAGGTCTGCACCCCTGGGATGGATGCATAGTGGCCATATTCATGGCCACCAGCCACCACGCGGCTCCCTTCTGCAGCTCCGCCTTCAGCCCGCAACTGCATGGGGGCTGTTCCATAGATACAGGTGGGCATCCAATGTGATACTTGGACCTAATCCACCACTGGATCCCTTGTGCCCAATGGGTGCCACAGTAAGTATGCGGCCATGGTACAGACACAGCACCATGGCAGGCAGGTGCCCAGTCAGCCATCCCATCACTCCATGTGGTACCTAAGGGCTGGGTCAGCATGTTGGGGGGTCCTCTGTGCCCCAACATCTCCACCACAGTTTGTGGCAGCATCTCTGGGGGGCACATAACAGTTACACCTTGGTTTTATTGTGTAGCAGGTGACTCCCATGCACAACACTCCACACCTTTATGAATGGCTTGGAGTGCAGCCGCCCCCCTGCACTGGCCCTGGACTGGCCCCATGCAGATATCCATGGACTGTTGGGGGATCGGGTGCGTATGGGATGCACATCCCTTTTGTGCATCCTACACAGGGGGCACAATGGTTGCAGGTTGGCGATGCACCACAAATACGAGGTGCATAGGCACTCTGCACCTTAGCGAATAGGTCCCATTGTCTTTTTCCACCCTCCAACTCTTGTCAAGCAGTTTCAGGTATACTGTAGCTCCCTCGCTCACCTTGTCTCATGACAAGTGGTCACTAGTGTCTGTTGGCACCCCTACTCTCCCTCTGCACCAATGAAAATCATTCCTGTTGTCTATTGGCTTCTTTGGCTCAGAAGGGATGAAGGGAAGTGTATGGAGGGGGCCCTGGAAAAGGTGGATATACTGAATAAATACTTTTGTTCAGTATTCACTGAAGAAGGGTAAGGTCAGGGACAACAGATGGGCAACAGATATGAAGAGGAGGAGAGGTAAACACCAGTCCATTTACAGTGGAGTGAGTACTGGAGGAGCTCACAAAACTGAAAGTGGACAAAGCAATGGGGCCTCTATTAAATGCTCGGAGGAGGAGGGGCCAGGTGGAGGTAGGTCACTGATTGCTGGCGTCTAGTATGTTGGTATGTTATAATTTCTGACAACCTAAATGTGACTAAGTGGAGTATAAAGGCTGCAAGGAGGGTCAGTGGCATGCTGGGGTGCATAGGCAGAGGCATCACTAGCAGAAGGAAAGAGGTGGTGATTCCACTATATAAAAGACTGGTGAGGTCTCACCTGGAGTACTGTGTAAAATTCTGGAGGCCTCATCTTTGGAAGGACATAGAAAGGGTGGAGTCTGTCCAGAGAAGGGCAACAAGGATGGTACTGAGCTTCCACTGGAAAACATATGAGAAGAAATTAAAAGAACTCAATCTGTACTCACTGGAGAAAAGGAGGGAGTGGGGAGACATGATAGAAACCTTCAAGTACCTTAAAGGCATAAACAAGGTACAAGGGGGAAATATATTTCAATATAGGAGAAGTACACGAATGAGGGGAAATGATATGAGACTGGAAGGTGATTGGTTAAGGGGAAATGTGAGGACATTTTTCTTCATGGAAAGGGTGGTGAATGCATGGAATAGTCTGCCACAGGAGATGGTGGGAGCAAGCACAGTGGAGGAATTTAAACATGCATGGGACAGGCATAAGGGAACCCTAGAGGTGGGAAGGAGAGCAGAAGTCCATTGACTGAACAGGGTTAGAGGCTACAAACAAGGGATGGGCTTATGGGCAGACTAGATGGGTCTAGCAGTCCTTATCTGCCAGCAATTTCTATGTTTCAATGTTTCATTCCTCACCCAGCCCCATTCTAATCATTTCCTGACATCTTGTTGCACTCCCACCCTGCCCATATCTAATCAGTCCTTGGTGTCCAGTGTAATTCCTCCCTAATTCTACCCTAATCAAAGTAGTTCTTACTACACTTCTCATCCAAACCCAATCCAAACAGTCCCTGGGGTCTAGTGCCACATCCCCTCCTTTACCCTGCCCCAAACCAATCAGTGTACCTCTTCCCTTATCCTGTCCCAGTCCAGTGGCACCTCATCCCTCCCCCAGCCCTAATACAAGAGTCCCAGGTGTCCAGTGGCACCTTTAGCACCACAGAGCTGTAGCTCCTGGAATCTGGTAGAAATTGGGACACCTGTGCAGCAGGGGACACAGTGTCAGTAGTGGTTCATTTTAAAACCATGGCTCAGACTTTGTTTTTTTTTTACTTATTTTTAAATCCCAACCTAGTGAAGAAAAGTGAAACAGTTGTATTTCTGCCGCATTCCAACCAACAACAGCAAACAGAAAAAAAAGTACTTTGGCTAAGCGCTTAAAACCTTTGCTTGTGGTTCCCTAACACATAAGCCCTTTGTTCTCCAGTATTCTGGCCTAGATAATGGGAGTGTTTGCTTATTTTTTTTAGAATCCCTGCCCTAGTTTGTAGAATGACAAAACTGAGTAATAGGGAGAGAGGCTGAGACAAGGATAGCTGTTGGCCAGATAGACTAAGATAGGGAACCTATCTGCCCAAGTGGGGATTCTCAAGGTGTCCCAATCAGTCAGGGGGGCAGCAGAAGAGTCTCCTCTTTTCCCAATCCTTTTCTAGTTGGGTGTGATGGTGGTGAGCAGTCTAATAGGTGGTGACTCCTTCTGAGCAGTGGGAGTTCCAGTGCCAGCAACAACAGTGAAAGCAACAGAAAGGAGCATCAATTAGTTCAGCAGTCGTAGCAGTAAAAGCAGCTCCTCATGCCTGATACACTGAGTTGGTGGCAACATTAAGTGTTTTGCAGCAGCAGAGCCAGGTGCCAACCATAAAAAATATATATATATATATGTGTATTTTTTTTAACCTCTTGCACCATTTGGCACACTGGGAAGTGGCACCGTGCCACAAGAAAGGTGTTGGCAGGCCCAAGGCATTGACATATACCTGGTAGCAGGACAGAGACAACAGTTCCAATTTGAAGCAGTGTTGTGGGGCATGACAGGCCCTGATGAGCACAAGCCCACCAAGAGAAGGTGGGGTGAAGGCCATTAGTGGCCCTGACTTGGCCTCTATGCTAATGGGCAGGGATGGAAGATGGGATGACCATCCAGATGGGGTGCCTGGAGAGGGCTAAAGACCAAGAAGGAGGCAGCCATAAGGTGGCAGCAGAGGCTGTTATGGCTCATAGAGAACTGTTCAATACTTATTTATTTAAATGGATGCAATGCCTCACACCTCCAGCAATAGATTTAGTATGGGCAGACAGTGTGGTTCACAATAAACTTAGCTGTAGAGTCACAATAAACTTAGCTGTAGAGTCAAGCCACACAAAAGTGAAGGTACTGGACTTCAGGAGGGCTGATTTTGTCAAAATGGGAGAGTGCCTCAGAAAAGCACTAGCAAACAGGCAAGAAGGTGGGGTGGAGCAACAATGGGGAAACATCAAAACCACCATCACAGAGCCTTTGTGTGAAGCAAATAAACAAATCAAAACAATAGAAAAAAACACTATGGTTCTCAAAAGAAGTGGCAGGGAAGGTAAGGGAGAAAAAGATAGCATTCAAGAAGTATAAGGAAACACAGAAGGAGCAGGGCAGAGAACTGTACCAGTTAAAGCAGAAGGAAGTGGGTAAGGCAGTCAGAATAGCAAAGGCCCAAACTGAGGAAAAGATAGCCAACTCAGTTAAGAAGGGGGATAAAACCTTATATAGGTATATTAGGGAGCAAAGAAAGACTAAGGCAGGGATACTGAGGCTGAACAAAGAGGAAGATGGTTGGGCAGAGAGTGACAGTGAAAAAGCAGGGATACTGAATGAATACTTCTGCTCAGTATTCACAATGGAAAAGCAGGGGGAAATACCAAATCCAGTCAATAGAAGCACTCTGGATAGGGGGGTTGATATTAGTCCTTTCACAGAAGAAAGGGTTCTGAAAGAACTCTTAAAACTGAGGGTGGATAAAGCAATGTGGCCTGATGGGATTCACCCCAGAATTCTAAATGAACTAAGAAAAGAACTAGTAACACCACTGACTACCCTTTTTAATAAATCATGGGAGGATGGTGTGGTACCTGAGAACTGCAAGAGGGTGGATGTGGTTTCTCTTCACAAAAGTGGGAGCAAGACAGAGGCAGGAAACTACAGACCTGTCAGTTTGATCTCAGTGGTAGGGAAAATGATGGAATCACTTCTGAAGGAAAGAACTGTTGAGTACCTAGAGGCCAGTGGGGCACAGGACCCAAGACAGCATGGATTCACAGTGGGAAGGTCATGTCAGACAAATCTAATTGATTTCTTTGACTGGGTGACCAAAGCAGTAGACCAGGGAGGGGCTGTGGACATGGCCTACCTAGACTTTAGCAAAGGCATTTGACACAGTCCCACACAAAAGATTAATAAACAAATTAGCCAGCCTGGGAGTGGGTTCCAGGGTGGTAGCCTAGGTAAAACACTGGTTGAACAACAGGACACAGCGGGTAATAGTAAATGGAGTCCACAATGAAGAAAGGAGGGTTACTAGTGGTGTACCACAGGGTTCAGTACTGGGGCCAGTCCTTTTTAATGTCTTTATAAGTGGTATTGCAGAGGGACTGGAAGGGGAAAGTATGTTTATTTGCAAATGACACAAAGATCTGCAACAGAGTTGATACACAAGGTGGGGTGGAAAGGATGAAAAGGGACTTGGCAAGGTTGGAGGAATGGTCAAATGTATAGCAGCTTATAGATTCAATGCAAAGAAGTGCAAAGTAATGCACCTGGGAAACAAAAACCCCGGGGAAGAGTACACAATGGGGGTTGAGACACTGACAACGACAAAAATGGAAAGGGACCCCGGGGATAGTCATATCAGATGACCTAAAGGTGGACCAGCAATGTGAGAAGGCAGTAAGGAGGGCTGGGAGGGATACTGGGATGCATAGGGAGAGGCATCACCAGTAGAAAACAAGAAGTTGTTGGCCCTCTGTACAGAGAGTTGGTAAGACCACATCTGGAGTACTGTGTATAGTTCTAGAGACCCCATCTCCGCAAAGACATAGATAGGGTGGAGGCTGTCCAGAGGAGGGCAACCAAAATGATGCAGGGTCTGCATCAGAAGACATATGAAGAAAGACTAAAGGAACTAAAGATGTATAGCCTCGAGGAAAGGAGGGAGAGGGAGGACATGATAGAAACTTTTAAATACCTCAAGAGAATCAACAAAGTCCAAGAGGGTAGCATCTTTCAGAAAAAAGGGATGTGCAAAAACAAGGGGGCACAATTTGAAGATAGAGGGGGGACAGCTCAGAGGTAATGTGAGGAAGTATTTCTTCACAGAGAGGGTTGTGGATACATGGAACAGCCTTCCTAAGGAGGTCATAGAGTCAAAAACAGTGGGGGAATTCAAGAATGCATGGGACAGACATAAGGCAATTCTAGTGGGGGGTAGGAGGAAGTACGCTGTTGGCTAACTAGGATCTGCAGCTTATCCGTTAGGTAGGGGAAATGGGCAGACTAGGTGGGCCACGCAGTCCTTATCTGCCATCAAATTCTATGTTTCTATGTTTCAGACACAGACAGAAGACAGGAGAAGATTTAGTAAAAGATACATTATCCAGATGAAAAACTGTTACTTGCACTTACTGAAGACACAGCATCTGGGCACAACATATTGCCTTGTACTTAGTGAAAGACTGCCTATTTATTTGTGCTTTTTAAAAGACTGCCTGCTGCACTGTGCTTATTTAAAACCTGCCTATTCACCTAACAATTAGTTAAGACTATCTGCCTTGTACTTATTAAAAGACTCTACTAAACCAGTGCTCATCTAAAGACTGTCTATTTACATAGTGTTTATTGAAAGACTGCCCATTTGTTTTCATCTTATAAGACTACCTATGTGAAAGCTGTTATGTGCTGGCATTCCCTGTTTTAAAAGGTGTTTAAATGATAAGCTGCCTATTCAGAAAGTATTTATTTGAAGGACAACTGTGCTGAACCTTTTTTAACTTTATTAATGTTTCAAGAAGAGAGATACAATCAGTGAACAATAAACAACCTAGAATGTATGAAACCAAGTGAAAGAACCAGGTGAGTAACTACATATGGATACAGCAGGAAAAAACTAAAGAAAGGCCAGGTTGCTATTCAGATAAATGAAAAAAAATCAAATAAACAAAAAAAAAAAACAGAGCACCATAAAGGGGGAGATAATTACACATTATATTCTAAGATTTCCTGACAGGAAGAAAAAACTACTTTAGGGAATAAATAAACGGTGTGACTGCAACAGGTCCCCTCCACCCAAAATAACAGTCTGAGAAAGAGTAAGAAGCAGTTCATATCCAGTCCAAGGTACTAGAAATAATCCAACTACCCCAGCTAAAATGTCTGCTTCCCCATGAATCTTCTGTAAATTCCCATTCTTAAGGTACAAAATCACCTCTATGCTGCGATATATAAAAAACCCATCACCTCCATAAAAGTTTGAACATCTCCATAGTATGGTTAACTTGAGCGGTTCATTTTTCCATATAATATATCTGTGATACCAGATCTTGCCAAAGAATTAAAGTGGGGACATTACTCAAAAGCCAGTATTTAGTAATAGCTTTCTTAACTGCCAAGAGACAAATAGTCAGGAGTTTGCCTGTCGGAGGGGGATACCACAAAGGACTATAACCAGAAAAGAGAAACACATGGGGTGTGAAATGAAAGAGAGTATCAAAAAGCTCAGCTGATGCCCTTTCAAAAAAACAAACGGTGTCAATATAATGGGCACTCCCAAAAAATGTAGTCAGTTCCAATATCAGCTGGCGTAGTGCCCTAAATAAATAACAGAGCATGTGAGAAAGAGATGCCACACCCACTAATGCCTGAATAATTATTTGAATAATCAAAGAGGGAGGAGTATCCAGAGAAATAGTTGATATTAACTGCCTAATAAAAGTGGTGGCTTTCAAAAAATGAAATTAGTCCCCTTCAGGCAAAGAGTAAATTTTGCTGTAGTTCAGCAAATGAAATGTGTATTATGTCAGATAAAATGTGTGACTAAATGTAGTCCCAAACAATCCCAGTTTTTAAATCCATGGTCTAAACAAGCCGGAGGAAACAATGACAAGTGGATAATGAATATAATAACATACAAAAAGGTTGCAAAGGCTACAAATTTAAAAAAGACTTCCAGAACTTTAAGATATTCAAAGTAAAAGGATTGGTTGTAACATCTGATAGAGGTTAGGGAGGATATACGAAAATAGTACCTTGATAAGATAATGTAAATCTTCCTCTCTCATCTCCAAATCCTTCCAATGGGCCTAGTAGCGGGGGTTGATCCAAAAAAGGATAATTCAAAATTGGGCCACCCTATAATATTTCTCAACATCTGGCAAAGTCAGACAACCCTGGTGTTTGGGAAGTTGTAATAAAGAATAACGGATTAACTGCAAAATTCCATTTCTGGAGCTCACGAAAAAAAATTAGTGATGGAGGTCGGGTCTGGGCAACATAGAGAAAATGTGGGAGCAGGTTCATATGCACTGCATCCACTTTATGAATTAATGGAAGGGGGATGTTCGACCATACTTCTAAATCTATTGCAGATTGCTTTAGCAAAAGGTCATAATTATAACTAGCCAAGGAACCAGCATTCCTTGTCAGCCGTACCCCCAAATATTTTAGAGAAGATGGGTCCCATCTAAAAGGGAACATGTCCCTAATATACTGGTAAGAGGAGTAATTTATCTGGAGGACCTATGTTTTGGAAATATTCAATTTATAACCCACCAGATGCCCAAACAAAGAAAGAGTATCCCATAAGTGGGGTAAGGAGGATTCAGGTGAGGTCATATAAACTAATAAGTCATCTGCGTAAAGTGCCAATTTCTGATGTCTCCCTCCCAGTGTAATACCCGTAATGGCAAGATTTTGCCGAATAGTTTGGACTAACAGCTCTAAATATATTGCAAATATAAGAGGGAAGAGTGGGCATTCCTGACAAGATCCCCTAAAAAGTGGAAAAGTATCAGAAATCTGACTATTGACCTTCACATAAGCTCTAGGGTGATCATAGAGATGTTGGATCAAGGTCCAAAATAGGGAAGGGAAGCCCAATCTCTCCAGAGTGGCCACATGAAAAGACCATGCCACCTAGTCAAAAGCCTTCTCAGCATCAAGACCTAATAAAAGAAAGGGGAAATATGATTGAGTGGCATGGTGCAGAATATGAAGGATACATTTGGCATTATCTTGGGTGTGTCATGGAACTATAAAACCAGTTTGGTCCTTATCTATCAAAAAGGAAAGGAAAGTTCCAGTCTCTTAGCAATGACAGTGGTGAATATCTTATAATCTAAATTTAAGACAGAAATAGGGTGATAGGAGGAGCAATGAGTATTGTCTTTTCCTGGTTTAGGTATACAAGAAATATTAGCTAGTCTCCAAGTAAATGTGACAGAATTACCCTCATGGACCTCCTGCAGGTATCTAATAATGTTGTCAAAAGTAAATCCCGAAAATGTTTATAAAATTTCCTGGTATATCCATCTGGACCAAGGCTCTTAGCAGGTTTTAAGTGTTTAATAACATTATGCAACTCCTGCCCAGTAACTGGGGCAGTCAGTTTAGCAGCTTGTGTTGGGGAAAGAGTAGGTAAATTCAAACCCTGCAATAAAGTCGCAGTTTCCTCCTGAGAGGTCAAGGTCTCAGGGAACTATAAAGACTGGTAATAAGACCTAAAAGCCCTTAAGATATCTTGAGGGTGTTTAACTAAATGACCAGTTAAAAGGTCACTTACCTGACTTATAGTAAAGTGAGTAATCTTTTGTCTGAGCCTATGAGCAAGAATGTGGGCTGCGAGAGAACTGCCCTCATAATACTTTTGTTTTAAAAATTGAAGTGCGTTTTCAGTTTTAACATCTACAATTTCCTAAATCTTCTGTTTTGTAGCCTGTAGTAATTGAACTACAGTGCTATCTCCCCCAGCGTGTTGAGCCTGAAGATCCCACAGTTGATTATGAAAATTCTTCAGCCATTCTGCCTGCAATTTTTTATGCTGGGAAGAAAATTTAATGACCCCCCCAAGAGCTGTTTTACTCTGGGAGACCACCTCTCGATAATTATCTGCTAAAATTTGAGTGATTTTTTCCTTTAATCATCTCCTGAAAAGAGGGGATATTTAACAAATAATTATTTAGACGTCACAAACTTCAATTTGTTCGAGGACCCCAATCTAACTGTAGCACCACCAGAGCATGGTCCGATAAAAGAATAGGAAGTAACTGACAATCCTTTACACAATATTAAAATTCCTTGAGGGCATGACATAAATCTATCCTAGTGTAAAAGTTATGTGGGGCAGAAAAATGGGTGTACCTTTATCTTGTGGGTGAATTACCTGCCATGCATCAACCCAGCCCATCTCTTTAAAAAAGGAATAGGCTACTTTCTGTGAGCCTGACCTGTGAGGAAGGTTAGGATTTGTAGTGTCTTTCCAATCAAAAATCATATCATAATCCCCGCCCAAAAATAGAGCTCCCTGCTGAAAATCAATAATCTTCCTAAAAGTAGAACTAATAGCCTCAGAGTTAGCCCCTAGAGGTAAATATAAACTTGCTAAAGAAAGGGCTCGGCCTATATACAGGCCTCTCAGAAGTGCCAAACACTCGTCTGGGTCCACATAAGTATCTCCAACAAGAATTGGGGTGGATTTGGTGACCAAAATGGCGGTACCCCACCTCTTCCCCCTTCTAAAAGAGGAGGCCACCCCATAAGCAAAACCAAATGTATTTAATTTTTCATGTTCTTCTTATTATAATATGTTTCCTATGAAAAAATAAAAGTATGGAAGAGCTTTTTTATGGACGAGAGGACCTTAGAATGCTTAACGGGATTATTCAATCCATTTACATTATGAGAATATATTTTAAGTGTAGCCATACTAGGTATTAAAAAAACAAATTAGGAAAGGATAACTCATGTGATAGCCAGCCCCTACAGAAAAAGGCCAGGCCGGGGGAGGGCAATACACCAGAGTAGAAGTTGTTCACAAAAATTTAATATCCTTAAACAAAGAATATGCAACCCTTCAAATTCTATAGCCCTCAAATAATACATATCTCCTTATGTAAAGCTCCGTATGCAATCAGTATGTATATTATAAAGAAAAAAACAAGTAAGAATAGCATCCATAAAACTGAACTTTTCCAATCGGTTCGAAAAAACAGGAACAAGCAAGTGAAGATTAAATAACAAGAAATCCATGGTGGGCTTCTGAGGAAGGGAGCCAAATCCAATGAAGGGCTCCTGGGTAGTGCCTGAAAACTAAAGGGTGCTACAGTGGAGTAAATGGTGATAAAGCAAATCCCCAGGTTCCAAAGGAACCAGCTAAACATGGCAAGCAAAGTGAGTCAGTAGGTTCATAAGATCTCCAGCTTCACTGCCCCTGCAAACGGTAATAATAAAGAAAAAAAAATAATGGGCATGAGCAAAACTAACCCAGACAATCATATCAGTGCATTGCAAACCCTTGTAAAACATGTGATCATATAAACAACCCTCTCCTTCCCCCACACACTCACAGGGAAAACGCTGCCATTACCAGGAAGTTATCTCAAGACCCCTTTCCCAGAAATAAATGAAGAGCCATAATAAAAATACCAAAAACTAAAAAAAAAAAAGAATAACTGCATGTTATACATGGTAGATTACTAAACAAAAGTGGCAGAACTGGTAGTGGCCACAAAAAACTAATATCTCCTAAAGAAAGAATGTCCAAGAGTAATGTCTTTAAAGTCACACAAAAGACACCTTGTACTGTGGAAACAAAGTCAAAAGAGGAACCCCTTTAAGTCATCTGATGGTTCTTTGAAACAAAGCCAAATTAACTGCCAAAAAATAAAGAGCCCCTGGTGAAGACGCCTCAGAAATTAGATAGTCTCTAAATGGCTATGAAGCAACAACAGCATGCTGTAGACATGCAATTAATATCACTGTTCCAGAACAGTCCGAGGAAGAAATCCTCCACATCTTGCTGCCATCAGTCATCTTTGGTGAAGTAAAGAAACTGGTGGGAGGAGGGGGGGACCCAAAATCAAAAAAAAAAATTAGGTAGACACAGAACAAAACCTCAATCAAAAACCAACACTGAGGTGTGGAAAAAAATTAAGAAAAAACAGAACAAGTGCCACCAAAGTACTGCCATACAGTGGAACAAAAGGGCACTACAAACAAATAATTAAAGACCACCAACAAATAACAGAACAGGGATGCCAAACTAAACAATGAAAATAAATTATACAGAACAAGACCAAAAGAGCAAAAAAGAACAAAAAATAGAAAGAAAAGCAACACAGAAATGAAATCCAAAAGACAAACCGAGGAAGGGGGAAAAGGGGTGATGGGGAAAAGGGTGGGAGTAATTAGGTATTTACTTCACCTCTGCAAGTCCCTTCATATGCAAATATACAAACAGTTGCAGAAGCACAGATAGCCACATCCAGAGAAACCTGCCAATGCAATCATATCCAGAAGATAGGTAAAATGTCCATTTTGGGAGCCCAAAGCCTGCAATTTATTCTTTGTTCGTGTTGACTCCTCCTGATGAAAAACTTGCAACATGGCATGAATCTCCTGTAGAGAGGCCTCTGTAACCTCTTTTTACTGGATAGTGACCACTTATCTTTCCATACAGCCTGCTTGCCTCTTCTGAAGATATCATCTTGCGAGCATCCAGCTCTTGGTCAGCTGACTCAGGATCACCTAGTGAAATATTTTGTGTAATTTCCGCATTACATCAAAGTTTTTGCCTAGGTGAACTGCAATTTTGCCTCTGATTTCACTTTCAAGTAATGTGAAATTTTGCCCTATTTTGCGATTTCGCTTTCGTGTAAGGTGAAATTTTGCCAAATTACGCTGAATTTTGCCAATATTTTTCAATTTCACCAGTGAAACTGCAATGCATTGTGGGTAAATAGCTGAAATATCACATGCAGACTGTTTCCTGCACAGTATATTGTCTGCTGAGACGGAAAGCAGTTCAGTGTGGTGCATCACAGCCAATAAACCCTTCAAAAACCTCTTTGTTTGTGGTTTGTGAGAGTTAATTGCTCACAAAATCTAAATTTAGTTCCTAGTGCTGCTAGTGAACCTTTTTTGTTTTGCTATCTTTGGATAATACTAAGTTAAAGTTAGGTAATGTTTTCAGTTTTCTCTGTGTCTCTGGGGTACTTGAGTGGGGAGGGTTGACTGTGCGGTGTGTGTGTGTGTGTGTGTGTGTGTGTGTGTGTGTGTGTGTGTGTGTGTGTGTGTGTGAAAGCAGAGCAGGCTAGTTCCTAATATTTGACAGATTTCTCACAAGTTGTGAGTGAGTTACTGTAATTTCTTTTAAGTCTTAATATTTTTGTTGGTGTGCTACTTATTTGTTATGTTTTCTTATATATTGACCCTTTTTTGGGTAACTTTATGTGAACAGTTACTCATTCTGAGTAGTTCTGTTCCTGTTTCTCTTTGCTTAATCACTTTTGTGCTTTCTTTTTTTTATTGAAAGTATTTTTGGACATTGACCACTTGACTTGTCCATATCCAGGTACACTGCATTGTTGAATTGCTGACAGAAATTAAAATTGTGATCTAGCCTCTTCATTGCAGTGTTCCAGTTTTTCTATTTAATTTGCTTACCATAGTAACCCTTTCCTCCCTGTTACACCACCGGTGTTTACTACCTGACCCTACTATACAAAAAACTACACAGTTTTCAAGAGAGTGATGGTCCCTGCATGATTATTGGAGGCAACTTTGTTTGTTCATTTCAAATCTTGTTGTCCCTTCCATCTGATATATCTATAAGCCAAAACTGCATTTAGTAAGTACCAATACATCGCAGTACTCACCTTATCCAGACACCACTTATATGGACAGTAGGTCATATTTTGACTGTGAGGTGTTCTGTACAGTTGGTTTTCAATTTAGTTTGTGTGAACCCACCAGTACCTACCCAGTTGTTATCAAGTTGTGTAATAATCATTCCATTTAAAAACTTACATTTGATTAAGAACTACTTAAGTATTTTTTCAGAGTTACTGCACATCCTTGTTGTGGTGGTGTTCTCTGTCGGTTTTGTATTGAAAGTCTCTGACTTCTGTCCTCCTGTAACCCCATGTTACTTAACTCGTGTTTTTGGAACTGAAAAAATATAATAGTGTTTTAATACGCCAATATGCTACAGTAGCAGTTGTAGGTAGTTGTATACACTACAGTGCAGCTACCTGTTCTGATTTCTGTTTGCCCTTTGCAGATAGCACTGCAGGTGTTAAACTGCACATATTCAATAGAAATACATAATAATATACTTCTGAAGGAAGCCAAATGGAACAAGCATATAAATGTGCCTGCCAAGAGACATTCAACTTCAAGTAAAGGTGCCCGGGTGGGAGGTGGCTCAAAGAAGACTGTTGGAATAAGCAAACCTATTTCCGAATCAGTTCCCTCTGTGGGCTCCACTGCTGCTGTGGCAGCCAGTAGCAGCAAAATTGAAGTTAGAAGTGGCTTCAAGTCTGTGACTCATTTTTTTACTGCCCGATCTGTAGCTAGCATGCTTGTTGGGGATAAGACTGGGAATAAGGGAGACACTCACTCCAGTGGAGGCACAGAGGTCCAGAAGGAGGTTGAACAAGTTGTTGGTGTGACTGTTGTTCCTGCTCAAGGAGGAGGAGCTGATGGTGGTGGGGGTGATAGTGTGCAGCTTTTATCTGCTTCTCTTGGAGAAGGAGATAAGGAAAGTCATCCCCCCACAGTGAGGAGATGCCAGAGAAGTGAAAAGTTTGTCTGGCAGTAGACAGTGATAGGAAGGAGGAGGAGGATATAAAATGTTTCGGTACAGATGATGATGAGGTGTTTGATCCCCTGTGGGAGCCAGAAGTAAAAAAAAACTGAAAGGTAATGATGTAGCCCATTTAGATGCCAAGACTGATGGTGAGGATATCAACAAGTCTACAACAAGCAGTCCAGTCATCCCACCTCCCAAACAAAGCATGATGGAAAAAGCCCAAAAAGCAAAAACTTCCACATCTTTTGCTCCACTGTCCGAGTCTCAGTGCCATGTCAAAGACAGAGGTGCAAAGTCTCTAGCTTTTTTTTTTTGTTCTTGATGCAGCTGATGACACCATGGTGATATGTCAGCTGTGTCAAGCATGTGTAAGTCATGGAAAAAAGGGCAGCCACATAGGCATCGGTGGCCAGCATGCCCACTTGAAATAAAAGCACCCATTGCACTGGCACCAACACCAGAAAGATACCAGAGCTGTTGGTGGAACTTCCCTTGTCAAGCTTAATGTTAGTGATAGCAGTGCAATAAAGCATGAGGAGGGAGGGCTGAGTTGGTTGGTGGAGGTGGAGTGCGAGGAATCCTTTTCTCACTTGAGCAGTGGGTATAGTAGCAGTGGAGCTGCCACTCCCTCAAGTTATAAAAGTACACCACCAGGAACCAAATTCACCAAAATAACCAGTTTCATACATGCTGCGCATCCCAGGCCCCAAGAGTCACCTGGTACCACAGCAAGAACAACATTGGTGGCACAAGTAAAGCATTTCTGTTGACCCGCTCCCACATTGAAGAGTGTGTTTGAGTGGCACTCAAAGTACCTCCCAAATCATGCTGCTGCCCTCGAGCTGAACACAGCCACCACTGAAATGCTCTCCATTGACCTGTTGCCCTTCTCTTTTGTGGAGAATCCAGGATTCTGCTGTATGATGGCCTGTGCCTGTCCCAAATGGCAGGTGTCATCGCAAATATATCTCTCAAAACGTGCCATGCCCAAACTGTACAGCAGAGTTTCACAGTTTGTCCTACATGCCATGAAGCCTTCTGCCTCCAAATATATCCACCTTAGCATGGATATGTGAACAAGTGGACAAACAGCGGACAGCTCATATCTGTGCATAACAGCACACTGGGTGCAGGTACCTGGGGTGGTTGTTGATTTGGGGCATGGCAAAAGCTGTGAAAAGCAAAACTGTGGTGGTAGCAACACACTTGGTATTTGTCAGAATGCCACCATTACTATGCAAAGTTTTACGGGATCTCACACTGGCGAGAAAATGCTGAATATGCTGCTAAATCAGATTAAAAGACAAAGAAACTCTGTGTGCAAGCACTGAGGCAATGGTTACCCAAAAGGGCATTTGGCTGGGAAGCCAAGTTTCAAAGAAATACAAAATCACACATGCCCTCACAATGCAAAGCATCATGGGCTGCATAAGATATATGTCTTCTGTTGGCACTCTTTGCAAACTGTGTGAGAGGCCTTTCGGCACCATGCATTTCTGCTTAAAGTTGAACCAGCATAATATTCTGTGGTGATTTGCATATGCAGCCCATGATGCTTTGCATTGTGAGGGCATGTATGATTTTGTATTTCTTCTAAATCAGATTGATGAGTGGCTAAATGCTCTCTCACTCACAGCGGGATTTAATGCCAGTGACAATGGCTCCAATGTGGTTAAGTGCATTACTGACAGTGTTTTTTTCAGAGTGTCCTGCTTGACACGTTGCCTTAATCAAGTCATGCAGCAATTTCTGAACCATGATTAAAAAATAAAGGAAACTGTGTCTGTCGCCAGATGCATCTGTGTGCATTTTGCCTGTTCTGCAAAGGCCCATGACCATCTGCGTGAGCTGCAGGACAGTAACCATCTGCCTCAGTACCGTATGATGCTCAATGTCATTACGAGGTGGAACTCCACACTGTACATGCTGGACCAGTTGTATGAACAGTATAAGGTAGTTTCAGATTACCTACTGCTGCACACCACCCGGGACAGTGCTGGAGTGTCCATCACTCTAACAACAGAGCAGTGGCAACAAATGGATGGCATACTACACATTCTGCATCCATTTGAGCATGCAACACAGGCTATGAGTGGTGACACTGCCTGTATATGTCAATCAATACCCCTTATACATGTGCTGAGGTAGACATTGGTGAATGTCAGTCACCAGATGGAGGCAAGTGATGATCACAGTGCTGTTCATGTAATAGGTCACATGCTCCGTATACTGGACAGCAATACACATATCTCTGGCATTATGCAGTCTAGTGAGTTTGCTATGCTGGATCCATTATACAAACATGGCTTGCCTGCCATGACTGAAGAGAGTCATGTGCGAGTGGACAAATTGACCAATTAACTTGTCAGACAGGTACATTGTGCACAGATGAAAAATACAGATACACAAAAGGCACATGTACCAGGTGTTGTTACCACCACCACCAGCAGCTCATCACAGGCCACTAAATCTGAGAAAATGTCAAAGTCGCAGCAGAACACAGCAGGTAATCCTATTTGGGATGCTCTGTACCAGGTGGGCATGGAAGACATTGAAGACAAGGAGGAGGAGCCTGAGCAGCACAACGTGTGGTGGATGCCTACATGGGAGACATCAAGCATCTTGGCATCACTGATAAGCCATTGGTGTATTGGAGCAGCAAAGTGAGTGATTGGCCTGCACTGGCATCAGTTGCTTTTAAATACCTCAGCTGCCCACCATCCAGTGTCAGTGTAGAACGGGTGTTCAGTTCTGCTGGAGCCATTGTGCATGACCAGAGGACAAATCTGTCACTGAAGAATGTTTCCATCCTAACATTTATAACAAGCCGAATGTTTGCTTGCTGGCATTGGCATTGGTAGTGTAGGAGTTAGAGAGATGCATAATAGGAATGGCAGTGAAGTACTGAACTGAAGCCAACCTCACTACCACCTGCAGAGACTGACAGACATTGGGGTGTGCCTTTGGGTCGTCAGGCATAATGGTCACGCCATTTCACCACACCCTACCCTGCAGACACCGACAGGTATCACGGTGTGCCTTGGGTCTTTCGGCCTTGTGCTCACCCCATTCCATAAGGAAATACAGTGAGATGGGCGCAGTATAGGAGAACGGGGTGAACTTTGGGGCCAAAGAGTCCAAGGCACACCTTGATGCCTGTCAGTGGCTGCAGGTGTGGGTGGGGGTGGAATGACATGAGCATTACAGGTGGCAATCCCAAGTGACATCCCTGATGCCTGTCAGTCTCTACAGGGTGGGGTGTTATGGTCAGAAACCCTAATGCCCCAGGCGTTCGTTGGTATTTTCACTCCAAATTTTCAACATGTTTTTTTTGTGACCCCCACCTCATGAACAGTGGCAATATCAGTTTGTTAGCCGAAAGCTGATTTTGCACAGCGACTATGCCATTTGGCACCACAGGTGCAAAAACATATTCGAACAGGATGTAAAAATGACAGCTGTACTGTTCATGAAGAGGTATAAAAAATGGCAATGTTGAAAATCTGGAGGGAAAATATAAAAAAAACAAAGTCACGAGCGTGCATAGAAACTGTGCAGTGCACACCCGTAATGTAATTAGTTTGGGAATTTTTTACAGCAGATTGTCAACACAGGCATTTTGACACCTCTGCTCATGAACAGTGTCATACTAACACACTAACATACTATTTGCCAGCAGATTAGGCCTTACGGTCTATCGAGTCTGCTCGAACCTCAGATCCCCAGTTGGGTGCCGAGGCCCTCCCCCCCTTGTGTTCCAGAAACCCCTATCATCCATCCCCACCCCCGGGACAGGCCATCATCTGATACATCCACTTTCTGTGTCTGTCCCACCCTCTCTTGAAGCCCTCCACTGTGGATCTCTGAACCAGCTTGCCAGGCAGTGCATTCCAAGGGTCCACCACCCTCTCAGTGGAAAACCTCCTCCTCTTCCCCCCTCACCCTTCCACCTTCCAACTTCAAACCATGCCCTCTGGTGATACCTCCCTGCTTTAGTCTAAAGATCCCCTCCATGTTTACCCTATTTATTCCCTTGAGGTACTTGAAGACCTCAATCATGTCACCCCTGTCTCTCCTCTCCTCCAATGAAAACAGGCAGAGCTCCTCAAGTCTGTCCTCATACATCAAATCCCCAAATTTCCATGTGTGAGCCCAACTTTCCAGGGTGTCCAGGTCCCCTTGCAGGGCCAACCTTCTCCCTCAACTACTGCTCCCAACTTGGAGTCATCAGCGAACAGACTCATTTCACACCCTATACCCTCCCTGATGTCTGATATGTATGCATTAAACAGGATCGGACCCAGGATCGAGCCCTGCGGTACCCCACTACCAACCTCTCTAGGGTTTGAGAGCTCCCCACAGACCACTACTCTCTGGGTGCATCCAGCTAGCC
This sequence comes from Neoceratodus forsteri, assembly GCA_016271365.2. Classification (NCBI taxonomy): domain Eukaryota; kingdom Metazoa; phylum Chordata; order Ceratodontiformes; family Ceratodontidae; genus Neoceratodus; species Neoceratodus forsteri. Next base: position 1,235,132,399 of record CM057456.1, read on the forward strand.
AGTTTTCAATCCATCTGACCATCAAAGGGCCTACTCCCAACCCCATCAGTTTCTCCACCAGACCATTGTGGGGGACAGAGTCAAACGCCTTGCTGAATTCCAAGAATAATACATCCACAGACTTTCCCCAGTCCAGTTCTAATGTTACCCATTTGTAGAACTCCACAAGATTGGTTTGACATGATCTACCTGGCACAAAGCCATGTTGCCGACTATCCAGACCTCCTACCTCCTCCAAGTACACCCCCAATCGTTCCTTTAGTATACTCTGCATTAATTTTCCCACCACCGAGGTCAAACTGATGGGTCTATAGTTACCTGGTACTTCTCTCGACCCCCCTTTATGGATTGGCACCACATGTGCCTCTGGCCAATCCCTAGGTACCCTCCCTGTCTCAAGTGACCTGTTGAAGAGCTCTGCCAGGGGTGCAGCCAGTATGTCCACCACTGTCATTTTCTTAGTCTGTCCTGAACACTGATGTCCCACAGCGACCATGCATTTCTGTGCCAGAAGTGCAAAATCACATTTCAGGCAGGGTGTGAAAAATGACAGCTGTACTGTTCATAAGGAGGTGTGGAAAAATGCCAGTGTTGAAAATCTGGACTGAAAATAGTACAAATTTGTGAACTTACAAGGGTGCGTGGAAACTGCGCAATGCACGCTCGTAACACAGTCATTTATAGGAATTTTTACACCAAATTTTAACATAACCATTTTAAGACCTCTGCTCATGAACAGTGTCACTGTGATTTTCTTAATCTGTCCCAAACATTGATTTCGCACACCAACTGGGCCATTGTGCGCTACATGCACAGAAACACATTTTGGGCTTTGAAGAGTGCAGATGTGTTCCTGGTCCACTGAAGATCATCGCGCCGGACTCCGGATATAAGTATGGGGTGGGTTGGTGTAGGGGAGGCAGGGTGCAGAGGGTGGAATCTGGGTGGGGAGGGTCAAGGAGACACAGGGACCTTTTTTGTTTTCAGGTTGTTTTTTTTAACAGCATGACTACACGGGACATTTGCCATGCTGGGGTGGGCTCCCAGCATGGCAGCTGGAAGGCTGTTGGGGGGGAGAGCACACTTCAGATCATCCAAAATGCAGTGCCATACAGTTGAATGGGAGAGGGCGCTTCAGTTATCTGATCGTGCTCACTGAAGCGGCTCTCTCCCTTTCAACTGTATGGCACTGCATTTCAGATGATAGCACTATGTTTCTTGCACATGCGTGCAAGCAAACATAAAAATGAATGAGACTCACATTCCAGATAACACAATTATTTCAATGGTGTTGCCAAAAGAACTGTGTCTCGGAAACGATGATGACAATGAAGACATCCACACTGGTAAGGCCTCTACTAGCAGGGAGGTAGATGAAGCAGCCATGATGACCAAATTTCTACCTGGTGATGACTCCAGTCTTGAAGACTGTGAGGGCTGCTTCATGGATGATGTGTCACTGGAAGAAGGCTAATGGTGTTATGCCCCCCTCCCCATCCACCACCAGCATCCCCCACCCATTTCCACTGAATATGCTCTTTTATGTTTTTGTTATACATTTTAAATGTTATTTTGCTGGTTGTTCTGTATTACACATCTGTTAAACTATTTCATTTGATTACCCAGCCTGGTAACAATGTTTACTTCCTTTCATTTTTTTAAAATTAATCACCCCTGCTATGTTAACTGGAATGTATATGTCAGCAATACACAGTGACTCCATCGAGCGACAAATACCGAACAACATCTTCCCCATTTCCACATATTCCTCCTCCATGAGACCATGAATGAGTGTCTAGTGAGTGTGCCACCACCATATATTCGATGTAACAACTTAATCGGACAGTGCACAGCCAATACTATATTAATCAGAAATGCATGCATACTCTATCCCTATGTATACAATTAACCATCATGTACTCCACCTTCTTTTCATCCACCTTAATGTGTATAACACAGACTTCGACAGTGTGGGCCATCACTGTCATACTGCCAAGAAATACAGCTGAAAAGCTGTGAAACTGACAGATGCATGCTCCAGCATAAACAGCAGTCACAGACCAGTACATTAATGCTGCCTCTGAGTCCAGCTAAATTACCCCTTCTCCTCTAGCAGTCTTCTACCAAGATAAACTGCAGCATTGTCAGCACATTTGGGGCCAGTATGTCAACCCACATGATGCAGCAGTTTCATCCCAGCAAGCACACTTGGTGTCATTTTCCCTCCTGCCGACCATCTATGATGACAGCATTGCCAGCACAATTTGGGCCAGTACATCAACCAGCACGATGCAGCACTTTCATCCCAGCAAGTACACTTGGTGTCATTTTTCCCTCCAGCCAAAGAAACAGCCACTCAGAAAGCAACACATATCATCATCAAGCAAGAAATATATATGTTCTTCCTCCATGGTCTGTCTTCTGGTCACACAATTCATGGTAATTAGATTTCATTTGTTGTCATGTTATTACTTATACCTCCATTGTGCTGTTCTGCATACCTTTGTTGAAATAGAATGTCAAGTATGCATGCAAGGCAGCACACTTTAATGTACAAGTTATCTTATGTAGTTCCATTTCACTCTATGCAGGGTTTGCCATGATCACGCCATGTGAGGCCAGGACCTCGGAATAAGGCTGATGCATCGACATGGCACATTCAGAATCAGAGCCTAGTCAGTCCACATAGCAAGCATCATTATGTACAGGTCAGTATTGTAATTATAACATTTTTCACTTGTTAGATTTTGTACATTCCATTCCAGGTACTGTACATCCTGGTATGTTTCACCATAGACTCATAATTGAAATCATTTCAGTGGTGGAAAATTTTTTGGGACGTTGCCAACATCGATGGTAACTATCACCCCAGGTAAGTATCAATGCTAATTTCTTTTTCTTTTCATATTTTTCTCCACCTTTTTCAGATGACATTGGTTCAAACAACATCTGTTTTGAATAGTGACTGGCAAATGAAATTTTCTGTTCAAAAGGAATTCTGTCTTTAAGATTGGTAACAGTGTTAGTTCAGGTAGCATCATAGTGCAGGTGATGAATGATTATGTTGCCATTTACAGTGTCAGTTGCACATTTGTGGATAAAAGTAATATATCCTTCATCATCTTACAGTGGTTCATGGGACTTCTTTAAGCTGCGTATGGATGATTCCACAGTATCAGTGGCAAAACACGTGTGGATACAATCCAAGGTCACAATTTTCAAGTTAGTGCAGCTGCATTTATAATATGTTTGTTTTCCTTCACAGGTGTCCATTGATGATGATGATGACATATGTTTTTAGTTGTTAGCAGTGGCCCACACCTCGCAGGTACAGCACCTCGATGCAGCGTCCACACAGCAGGATGGAAGACTTATATTTAGTCACCAATACCGTACAGAGATGGGATGCATCTGCAAATGTCCACCATAAAACTAAACAACCATTCCAATTGAAGTACTTTGTACCTGGCAATAAGAAAAAGAGAAGACATTTTGAGCGTTGTTACAACTAGGTGCCCCCCTCCCCCGCCATGATTACATGAAGCAATACTTACATCAGGGAATGGTTGTTAAACTGGAACCCTTGACATGAACAGACTATGTTTGATGAGCACAGCCAGCAGCCAGTTTGGGAACTGGGAAGTAACAGATGCACACCATCAGCGGAATCCCTTAATACTGACAGACCCATATAGAACATAGTTACTGTCAAAGTCTGACATCTCTGTACTGCAGTAACCACACCAAAAAAGCAATGAAAAAGTTAATACTTAACCATATTCACCAACCACACACCACCGCTCAACCACCACCACCCACCCACCAAAGACCATCACAAATTAAAAAATACTTACCACAAGTTCATGAATTGCACACATGTTGAGCAACAGCAGCAGCAGTGCACCTTGATTGAACATCACCTGAATCCTGCATGTTGACAAAAGCAAAAAGAATAAAATTACAATTTGACTCATATATCTGAACTGCAGTCACTTATCCCAGTAATGAAAACTTCAGTACTTACCTTGTGCATTGTGAAATGTGGTGCATTCTACCATCCCATATTCAAATCCTGGCATGCATGTCATAATGATGTAATCCTCAGCACACTGCCAGATAATATAAAATCAGTACAAACATTTTAGAACTCAAGACATCACAATAGCAACCCACCACCCCCTTCTCTTGCACCATAAAAAATAAATACAGACAGATACTTACGTGTGTAGCTGCAGCAGCAGTATCGATCATCAATGTGAAGAGGATCCATGAACAAAACACAACATTACTTTTCGTGGCAACTAGTCAGAGCAGCAGGCAGCAGCTACAGGCAACAGCAGCAGCAGCACACAAAATGTTATTCAATCCACACTGACTTAAAACCACAGAGCCAACAGAGCAAACCAGGGCAGCAGCACTGCAAAATGATAATTCCACAGTTCTCAATCAGTTGAGAAACCAGCAGCAGGAGGAAGCAAGTGCAGCTGAAGTAGCAGGATCATTTCACAAGAGGATTTATTTTTCTCAGCATGGCAAACTGGCTTGTGTTGCATGTTACACAGTGGCATCACCAAGGTTAGGCCTGAAAACCATTTAAAACGGTGCATAAAACAGCAGATTTGGGTCCTGATGGTGGGTGTGAAGCATCTAACTGCATGACTGAGGCCTGATTTCAATCTGAATTTACTGTGACATTTTTTGGGAAACATTTCTGGACTTGTAGGACAAGTTTTGAACCAGCAGCACCGAGATTCTTGCTGAAATCATTGGTAAACAGGGCCAAAGCAACAATTTAATGTCTGGGTGTTGTGGGGGAGGGAGCACCACATCACATCACATCATGACTCAGACCATATTTCTGTCTCAACTTTATGTACCACTTTTCCTGTAACATTTCTGGACAGGTGCAACCTGTTCTGCGCTTGCAGAAACAAGATTCAGCATGAAAACAAAGTAAACAGTGGACCAAAGACCATGTTTTAGTTCTGGTAGTGGCTTGGGTGCCATATAGCAACATAGCTGAGACCTGATTTTGGTCTGAATTTACTGTAATATTTTTTGGAAACATTTCTGGACTTGTGTTGCATGTTAAGCAGTGGCAGCACCACGGTTAGGCCTGAAAACCATTTTAAATGGTACAGAAAACAGCAGCAGTGGGTCCTGATGATGGATGTGAACCATGTAACTGCATGTCTGACACCTAATTTATGTCTGAATTTACTGTAACATTTTTTGAGAAACATTTCGGAAATTCTGGCCTTCTGGGGCATGTTGTCAGTGCCAGCACCAGATGTGTTACATCTTCGTAATGTTGCACACAGCAATATGTGATGCAACATCACATAGCATTGTGAAACAGTTTTTTAATAGGCACAATACTTGACATCTGTGGATAGGAGGAGGAAACATGTTAAAGAGCAGGTGATGCCTTCAACATAACTTTAACAAAACATAACATCGACCAACAATTCAGTTGCATTCCCCATATACGGAGTTTACAAAGGAAAGGCCGGCACCAGTTGAAGGCTGTGGGCCATTAGGGTCCTGTGCACAGAGTCTGTATTTTTTTAATTCAAATACCTCGTGTGAGTTGCTTCAACTCAAAGTAAGATGTAATCACCACAAGTACATATCCATAAAGTGCTCTTTCTTTAATACAGTGTGGCATGCAAAGAATGTGAAAAATGCTCCCATATAACTAAGATAAAAAATGCCCGCCCCCTCAAGGCACTGTACTACACGATACATATAAGGAATGACGGTGCCTTGGGGGAGTGGGCATTTTTAACTTGGTTATATGGAAGCACTTTTTACATTGTTTACTTGCCACACTAGAGAATTTAATAAAGAACGAGCACCTTATGGACATGTGCTATGGTGAGTACGTCTAACTTTGAGTTTAAGCAACTCACGCTAGGTATTTGAATTCCAAAAAAATATGCACTCGTTTGTGCACAAGGCCCAGATGGCCAACAGCCTTTGGCAGGAGCCGGCATTTCATTTACAAATTCAGTATATAGGGAATGCAACTGCATTATGGTATGCCAATCTGATGGTGACACTAATACAGTGACATACCTCACTGTGGGCAAAATCTACACTTTGCTGATAGCTCGCTGTGTTGGTGCGCCCGAGACAGGGGCATACCGTCTCCCGGTCCTGCACCCCTTCCCCGAGTCAACTCTGACTGGAGTTGACAATCTACAGCACAAAAGGTGCAGGGGGCAGAGCCCCCCACATGGGGGATTCAGGGGCAAAGCCCTCCAATAGAAAAGCAGGACTGGGAAGCATTTGGGATTTATGTCTACCACAACTTGCGGTTGACATAAATTCTGTCACTGTGATGCCGGTCGACAAAAGTGTTGTTGAACTGGCATCATAGATCCACTGCATTGCACACCATTATTTTGTTAAAATAAATCTTGTAGGTGTAACTAGCTCTAAGAAGTAACACACACCACAAATAATAAGGGAATAAGGTGTTTATTAGGGGAGGGGTACACGGACACGGTACAGAATAAGCATAACAAATGACAGGCAGGATCAGGAGGACAAGGGTAATACAACAATGAGCGGGGAGAACTAATAGAGAGAGAACAAGGAAAGGAACTGAATTCTATAGGGAGCATAAGACAGTAACAAACACAACAGCAATGGTCAATAAAAGTATTTTACATACAAAATAAAGAAACAAGAGGACTTAAGGAATGGATGTAGATTACAGAGGACAGGATAGCTTTTTTTGATTTTGTTTTTTTTTTATAGGGAGGAACATACAAACAACAGAATGGAAGACAGAAAAATGAAAACAAAAAAGACAAATTAATTTGTGCTGCCACATTATGTGCCAGTGGGGCCGCCACGGAGTTCAGACAAGATACCCGTGATTTTGTCAACATCACACTGCAGTTAAGAAATCTCCCCCCAGGCATCACTAAATTCCTGTCTAAATCGTTTGACTCCTGTCAGAGATGCTGCACTTCAGACAGGACAGCTGATAAGTCTGCATGTGTCACTGGCACTGCTGACAGGGCGGGGGCTGCCTGTGCTGCTGGCTTTGGACTGGGGGGGGCCTGGAGGGGTCTTGATGTTACTGACTGCTGCTGTTTTCTGGCACAGTGAGGACATTTAACTGGTACAGCCACACCTCCCTCATGCTCACCCCTTCAGTGCTTACACCCACACTGTTCCCCAAAGCTGCACTTGATGATGCTGCCATCTTTCGCAATTTGAGGTCCCATTGCAGCAGGTGGTGGTGGACCATGTGGCTACACTGGCCAGTTGACCAGAAGTGGGATCCACACTTTCCTCGATGCACTTCCTGCCCACATAGATTGCAGGTGATCACTGGGTCACCAACTGATATTAAGTAGAAAAAATCCCAGACAGGAGAACTTTGGGGATGATGGGGCCATGGGGGGCTGCAGATAATGCCCCAGGCACTGACTCCTCCTGCTGCTTGGGAGGGGGCACAGTCTCCTGCTGCCTGGGCAGAGGAACAGTATCCTCCTGGTGCTGGAGAGGGGGCACTGTCTCCAACTGCTGTGGTGGAGGAGCCACAGTCTCCTCCTGCAGCTAGGCAGGGGGCACAGTTTGCTGCTGGGTGCTGGTGCTGGAGCCAAAAGCCTCCTGCTGTGGCATTTCATTTGTGATGGTTAGCTGAAACACGCGTACTGCCCCACTGTCGTCACCCTTCTCCATTATGTCCACAATCCACATACACCACCAATTAAAAAAAAAACAGAGATAGAGACTCAGAGAGAGCCAGGGGGGATCACACACACACACACACACACACAATCACCAGGTGCTAAAATATGAACTATGACAAAGACAAACAAGAAAAAGCTAGAAAAAAAATAACGCAAATTAAGCAATTTAAGTGTAAAAGTGCACTCTGCAGTCACAGGGAGCATAAATGCTGCCTGCTTCCTCAAGATTTATAACACAGGAAATGAATCACTCACTTCCTGCCTGCTTAGACTCAACCATGTGACCACCAGCAGAACGAAAAGTCCAATTTTGTCTAATTTTGCCTCAGATGTGCAGGTGAAATTGGCAGCAAAATTTCACTAAAAGGCCATAATTATGTGAAATGTTTCATTGGGCGAAATTGGCAATTTCATCATAATTTCTCTGGCGAAATAAAATTTTGCTGCATCTCTACTCAGAATCCTCAAAAAGCTTGGAGCCATCCGAGAAATGAATCTGCAGATGGGCAGGGTAGGGGGGAAACAAATTTAATCTTGTGGGCTCTCCATTTAGCCTGCAGTGTGGGAGAGTAATCATTGTCAATATATATGTGGGCATTTTTATACATAAGGGGATCACTCTTCCAGGCTCAGCATACAGCTCCTGTTTGGCTGCGTAGTTGTAAAAGTGGACTACTATGGAGTGGGGACATTGTTTAGGAGAGGAGTGCTTTGCACTCAAGGAACGGTGTGCTCATTTGATCAGTAGAGGTAATAGATTGTTGATATCAAATAGAGATGAGAGCACTGTTTGCAAATAAAGCACCATGTTCTCAGTGCCCTCATCCCCCTCCAAGAGCCCATAAACATGCAAGTTGTTTCACCTCAAGCAGTTCTCGAGGTCCTCATACCACTTGGTCAGCTGCTGGCAGTCTATCAACACCCAGCCAAGCACCCATTCTACATGGTCCAAGTGAGAGTCAGACTCCATCATATGCTGTGTTGGATCATTTACATTCCGTTCTAGGGAGGAGATTGAAGATTTGAGCTCAGCATAAACAGTTCATGTTTCCATACGGAAATCATTTAGCTCCTGCAGGATTGTTAAGATGTTAGGGTCCAAGGAGGTGTGTGCCTATGGCTTGGTCTCTGCCATGATTCCTCAGGATAAGTCTGGGTGTTGCACAGTTGTAGTGGTAGCTGATGAAGAAGCTGTCGAGGTAGGATTTTTTAGTCTCCTAGATTTGTCCATAAAGAGAAAAATGATGCCTCCACTCAAATGAAGCTGACAAGCTGATAGATAAAGTACAATAGTTTCAAGGGGCAAACTCACCGGTATGCTGTGGCGCTAACTCACTAAGCGTCCATGATGGGTAAGAGAAGAACTAGAAGTGTCAACTGTGCTGAATCTGTAAGTTATTTTTTTCCAGTAAAAGCTGTTTTTTTTAATATCGGTTCAAATTCTGTTTTTGCTTTAGCTGTACAGGCTTTTCTTAGTGGTGTTTCTGATTTACATTCTGCTGGTAAGAACCATTTTAGAACTATATGATGCAGTTTATGTCCCTGTTCTGCTCTTGTATTGTTGGAACAATGCATCCATGTTCTACTAAAAGAACTCTGTGGTTGAGTGGGACATAAACTATGTCATATAGTTCTAAAATGGTACTTAACATAAGAGTGTAAATCATAAACACCCATTGGGGTTACTAATGGGCCTGTGTAGACTGAACAACAGAATTCAAACCAGGACTTATAAACAGCTTCTATTGGCAAAAATGGCTTACCGATCCAGTGCAGTTCTCCTTTAACAGACTGCAGTGTATATGAAAGTAAAGTTTATTCAAGTGTAAATGAACTGTGCTGCCTTTAATTGAACCTGCAATATTTTATTGTGATAATGCTGCATTTCTTTGAATGGCTTATTACAGTGATTGTGTATACTAAAGCACATTTATTCACTGAACTGTGAAACTTAAGAGGCACTGGTTGAAGTTTCTATGTTTTCTAAGTTTCTCTTTGGCAGTGTCCTTCCTCAGTGACCAGAGAACAGTTACTTGGGTGAACGTTTAGCCAGAGCAGGGCATGACTCAGTTCGTGGAGGTAATGGTGACTATGCTATAACTCTGGCACTGAACCCACACAAATGAGATATGTAGTATAGGAGCTATCCCACTTCAGAAGACATGGCTTCTAATGCACAGTAGGGAGGGATCTCCCTTTCAGGAATAGTTTCTTCAAGACCAGATTCTTCAATGCCTGCAACCTTAACTTCTTCTAGGACCAGTATCAAGTATTACTTTCTTCAGGTCTAGCTTCAACAGTACCAGTTTATTCAGGACCAGTTTAGAACCAACTTTGTCAGGATCAGATTTATCAGGATACGATTTTCAGGCTCAACTTCCACTGATCAGTGAGTTTGTTTCTTTATGTCCTGGTGACCCATGCAAGGTCTTCTTAGACAGTGAATCAATTCTTCAGTCTACAACAAGCAGTTTCCTTATGTCTTGGTTGCCCATACAAGGTCTTCTTAGCCAATAAGATTTGTACCCGTGGAGAACTGAACAACATGAAATGACATTCTGAATGACAGGGACTGTAAAGTAGACTGGTATATATTCTGGTAAGTCTTGTTTAGAACATAAAGATTTAAGCTATAATGTGCAAAACATAGAGTGTGGAGGTCACCTACTGCTCCAGGGAATCCCTCCAGATTTTCTGGGACGAGTTTACCATGGCCTATCCTCTCCTTCAGTACACTGTCAAAGTATCATCCTTTCCTAGTTATCAATTTTTTTGGTGAAGAACACTAATCTGAAGACATAAATTTGTTACAAACCCACAGAATCATGCAGATTTCTCCTCCACAGCTCCTTCCATTCCTAACATGTGAAGAATAGTTTGCCATAGTCACAGATTATCAGATCATGGATTATGCAGTGGAGATGAGGATTTTGCTGAGCAGACTCAAATAATACAATTTTTATATATATATATATAAACTGGGGATACACAGAAAGCACAGTGGACTCTTCTAGGTCAGTAACATGCCCCGTAACCTTGACCCTCACAGAAGGGATACTTTCAGGCAGCAACAACACTGCATTCCACTGGTTCCTTCTTTGCCTTTTAAGACTCCTTCTGTTCACAGGACCATCACTAGGAGCTTTCTTATTCTGCAAACTGACCCTAATATTCAAGTTTCCTTTACAGAGCCACCAATTTCCTCCTACCACAGACCACTCAACTTGCAGAATCTCCTGGTATGTAGCAGCACCCATGCTCCTAACATCCTTCCTACCAGGCACCAAAGCTTGTAACAGAATCCACTGTTATCTCTGCAAATTTATTGCTAATATCACTGAAATTCAAGGTACCACAGGTGTTTTTCACATCACCAAGGAGCTTTCATGTATTTTCAATTATGTGTTCTATTGTATTCATTGCTGGAAGTGTGTAGCCACAGTATCTACATCTGAGAAACTGGCAGATGCCTGACTGATCAATTCAGGGAACATTAAGGGTAGGCAGGAATGGAGACACTGATAAACCCATTATATCACATTTTACCTCCAGGGACCATGATGTAAATTATATTTCTGTTTGAGTCCCTGTCTGTGTGCTTCAGCAGGGTTTCCAGGATCCTGACCAAAGTAAAAACACAAAAACAAGTTTAAAATCTGCCTATGCTCCCAGCAGACCCCTGGTTTAAATGACAGACTTATTTTCTACTAACATCTTTCAGTCACCTTGTGGTTTACTACTGCAATCTTTCCCTTTTACCCACATCCCCATCATAGAGGTATCTTTGCTTGCATGTGTGCATGGTACATGTGTGTATGCTGGCATATTCACATGGGCATTCCAGCTATGTGTGTGTATATCTATTTTCAATCTCCAGATGTTTTTGTCTCTATCACTTCCCCTACCTTTCTCATCTTTCAGTCTTCTTACTATGCCCTGTTAATTAATCCCCACTTGGGGCTTCCTTTGCTCCTTCACTCCTACTATGCCTCTTTTTCACCATCATCACCTTTTTGTTTTCCAGCTTTCTTACCTTGTCTGTTACCACTTTTTTCTTCTAGATCCTCTCCCTATTTTCTTTCCTCACATGTATATTCCTTATTTCCCCTTACCTCTCCACTAACTTTGCTTTCTTTTCTGTTTTAGATAACTCCTGAAAAAGACAAATGGTTAAAACATTGATTCTAACTCTATTTTCTATGTTCGTTTAATACAAAATTTTTGTTTTGTTTTCAGCACACCCACTGATGCAGAACCTTGTGTTTTTGTTCTTTCACTGAGTGATCATGCTGGTCAACCAGGTTACAGTAGAAGAATAACTAAATACTCACAACCTTTACTTTTCTCCTGCCAGGTTGTTTAGGATGGGCAGAATATTGTTCCCACTCTGCACTAGATGGGGGCTTGCAGAGGGAAGACTGAAACATGTACTTTGGGATTGTGCCTTGGTGACTCCCTTCTGGCAAGCTATACGGGATGCTTTGGATCCTGTGTTGGGACTGGGCTCCTACTTTACCCATCAGATATGCCTGCTGGATCACTTTCCCAAAGATATGTTAGCATGTCGTAAGGCCTACATGTCACTTATTTCGGTGGTGGCTAAACTGATAATAGTCAGGCACTGGTTAGACCAAACCAAACCATCCTTAAGAGAGTGGCACACAGAGGTACTCCAATCTCTTGAGCTGGAATGGTGCATTGCTAGGAGGATGAATAGACAAGAGGCATTCAGTAGGAAATGGGCTCTGCTATTGGCGCTTCTTCCTATTTTGAACTGTCACTATGATTATTTTATTTTGGAAGAAAGAGTGGGGCTTCCTATAGCACCTTTGCCTTTGGGTTTTAAGAACAAGCTATGGGTCTGCCCCACTCCCATTTGTCTATTTAGGTAGTACGTCTATAAGTGCTCTGGGGAGGGAGGGGTGGCTGGGGGGATGGGGAGAGGGAAGGGGGTAGATATTATATAGTTTATTTGATGGATCTGGCCTTATCATTGTTGTTCATAGGGGTTATATACCCCAGGCCTGGTATGTGAACTGTCAGAGCTTTCTCTGTGTTCATATAATCTTCCTCCTTCATTCTGTATGGGAAGGGAAGCTACTGGGGGATTATTTGTATTTGTATTGTTTATTCTGTTTCAATAAAATATGTTAAATTGAAAAAATAACAAAATACTAAGAGTTTCAAATGATAAAGTTATAAAGCATTACAACTGATAATGTACAAAGAACATAGAGTGCTAAAGCTAGAGACTGTTAAGATTTATAAAGTACTAAGCATTTAAGTTGCAGAGCATTAAGATTCATAAAGTGCTTGGAAATCAGTCAACTAGAGCCTTAGAGTAGTGCACTGAGTAGCAAAGTACCAATATGTACTGCTGTTTTGTCTTTGCATACTGGGTTGAAATCCCCAGTATAGGGTTGTTGGCTTGACTTGCGTTTTGCGTGAAGTCAGCCCATTTTTTATGGGAGGCAAGGAAGTTTGAGACATTGAGTCTTAGTTTTGTGCAGATATTTGATATTGTGGCCATTGTGTGGCAGGGAACGAAAATTTAAACTGTGAAAAAGACAGCGTGCTGCGTAATTGATTTACAGCACGAGTACTTTAAACACAGCGGGGCTATTGTATTAGTTGCAGGCTTGCAATTTAAAATTGCTATGGAGTGGGTCGAGATGGCATCAACCACGCCCAAAAAGTTAGCCAGACTTTGCAAGTGACTACAAACTGGTTTTGAGATGGGAGAGGTGATATGGAAATGTAAACCTACTGTCCCCGTGGGAAAGGGGAAAAGTTTAAGCAATAAGTGAAAACTTACAAATACCAAATATTGTCCTGCCACAGTCGCCAATTTGTTGAGAGGTCTAAACCTCACTTTCAGATTCTTGACGATATTGGGAATGCAAGTGATCACAGACACGTTGCATTAGAGTAATAAACAAGTTTATTACTACCAAGTGATAAATCACAGTTGCCCTAAGCAGTTCTTATCAATACGAACCGGGAGCCAGTGCTATGCGTTCCCTGCACCTCGAGGTTTCTCTGTTGTCTCTTGGGGTCTCTCAGGTCTCTGAGGTGTAAAGCTTGTGCATTACATTATATACCTATGATAATTACTATGGTTACCAAAAGATAGAAGCATTTCTAGTTACAGAGATGAGCCCTTTTGGCTAAATTAGAGGTGGCTCCATGGTCCAATATAACATTATATAATTCTGTAAAGTCATCAGTTTGAGAACAAAAGAGTTCTTATACAGAGTCTTACATAACTCAGTGTAGTGGTACAAATCACCAAAAGATGGCAATACCATCTTACATTTTATAATTACTTCAAAGACACAGGTGTCTTGGCATCTGACAAGTAAGAAATACACAGAAAATACATAGTAGAATATATGTGTATTAGCAAGCAAAGTGTATTACAACAATATGCATTCATATCCTGAGATCTACCCTTATATGGTAGATGCCCTTAGCCCTAAATATTAGTATAACCTATACCTAAGTGTTAGCTGTCTACTGTGTACCTCTGAGGGTACCAATTAGGGTGCGGGGACCTCGTGTAACATCTCCATATAATTTTAGAGATTCATTTTTTTTTCATAATGTTCCATGCACTGGGTTCACATGGGTCTCTCATCACTTGGATTGCTGCAGTCAGCAGAGTGTTAGTCCATTACATATCCACCAACCACACCCTACACCAAACCAGGAAGTCCGTTCTTTCACAATGTCATGTAATCCCGGACATCCAGTGGTAATCCTGCCTCTCCCCAAGCCTAATCCAAGTGTTCCTGGTGTCTGGTGCCACCCTCACCCATTAAATATATCCTTGCTGTCCAGTGGTAACCCCCGCACCACATACATCACTGTTGTCCAGCATTCCAACTTCTCTTCTGCAGACAGCCACTGGTGCATACCCTCCAGTCACTTCTTTAGCACCCACATCTGATTAATATAACTATGATTATGAAATAAATGAAAATGCATCGGGGGAGGAGAAATTGTTTAACCAGGAAAGGTACACTATGCCAGACCTTGTTTCCAGGTGCAGTCTGAGAGCATATGGAAGTTAAATTACTTGTTTGGGGTTACACAGCACACAAGTGGGGGCTGATGAGATTCAAACTCAGGTCTCCAGGTTTGCAGCTCAGTGCCTTTAACCACTACGCTATGCTGCCTTCATTACCATGGATTTTTATCATGAAATTGATACATTTTCAATTATTTCATGATCCTAGTTATCTCTTCCAGATAGCGACTAGCCAAAGAAATGAGTGGGGGAGTTAGTGCCAGACATCATCTATGGTGGGTGTTGGGCAAGTTTTTGGTGCCTTTAGTGGCACCAGTGTTGGGCTCCTTGTGCCAGTTTTAACAAGCCCATGGGGACAGTTTTTTTGAAGTTAAAGAACTTGCCAAATCAGGGAGGGGGAAATTGGGGATGGGCTTCTAGTCACCACACTTGAGTTTAGGGGGGCCTTCACTACTGTTGCACCCAAGGTAGGCTCCCAATGTTGCTCATAACTTTAAAACAATCTGCATTCAAAGCATTGGGGATGAGTTCATGATACCAGATTAGCTCTCAAACATAAAGGAACAGGCAAGTGACACCTTGGGAAGAAGCAACAAGAAAGTACAGCACTTACAGATAGAGGCTCACAAATTAGTTTTATTTTCCCATCCACAGAGAGTTCCACTATATCTGTGAGAGCTGTACCTTCTTGTTGCTGGGAAACTCTCTGTGGATGGGAGTATAAAATTAATTTGTGAGCCTATATCTGTGAGCGCTGTACTTTCTTGTTACTTCTGACCTATGGTAGCAAGTACAGCTCCACCACATTCTTTTTCGTGTTAGCACACGGTGTCAGTGTGTGTAAAGTGACCCTTTGGGCACCACTAAACCCAATGTGAAGGCAAAGAGAAAGCAATAAAATAACTGTCAGCCACATGAATTTTCATGTACCTGTGATCATTGGAATTCGGTCACAGATGAGTGAAAATAACTTATGAAAAATGGCAGAAAGTGTTCTGCGAAAGCATGGACAGTGTTTTCTTAAACTTCATTTTTAAAAGTCTTCCTTGTACAAACACCAAACTTATCATCTTTGGGCCATGATTTAATTAATCTGAAAGTTTCAAGCTTTAAATCTCAGCCATTTGTTAGTTATTACAGAGCAAATAAAAAAAACATACTTTCAGGATTTTGTGCTCTAAACCCTATATCTTTACAAGCTTTAACTTTTAAACTACTGAACCAAATCTTACCAAATGTGAGAGCCTGGCGATTTGGGCAAAAAGGGTCTGGATGCCAATGATCTAGTCACTTGGTCAAACAATGGTTGAGTTAAATGCAGACAAAGAGTGGTTTAACATTAAAATATTGACTGAACTGTAACTATAATGTCACTGCCTGCACCACCATAATATATTCAAAAATATTGCAAAAAACTCCACTAAGGCATCAGCTAGAGTTCAAACACAAATGCAATGTTTGGGCAAACAGAGTCATCTGACACTTGGTGAATGTGTGATGTGGTGTTCTTTGGGTTTTGAACACCTGCATGGTGCAGACGTGGCAGTACCCTATCTTCCACAATGCCTTTCAAGACTCAGACAGATGGTCAAGATGATAATTCGATGTTTGATGGTGCAGTATTAGCCACTGCTAAGCAATTTCTAAATCACAAATTGTGGTGAGAAAAAAATAATTTGCTCTACTGAGATTTGAACCCAGGCCCCCAGAATACCATCCTAGTGCTCTAACTACTGAGCTACAGGCTCACGTGATTGGACCTGGGGTTCCAAAACACATTTCCTTTCTTTGGTATTGCATATCTGGCAACTGGGAATAATCAAGATGACAATTAGATGTTTATTGGTGCAGTAATAGCCACTACAAATCACTTGTTTTTGTATATTCTATTTATGCCCCCTCTTCATTGGTTACCTGATCTCTCACTGGTGAGGTCTCTCGGCCCGGCCTGTTCCTGCATACCTGAAGTCCCCAGCCATACTTCTGATTTGAACCTGTCTCCTCTCCAACTTCCACTAGCCACCCAACCCCCTGGGTCTGAGCCCCCCAGGGCGGGACTGCCAACTCCTACTTGTCGCTCTATTTGAAATCTAGTAGAGCATCCAGGGAGAGGAGGGAGAACCAGGACCTGGCTGGAGGAGCCAGCATTGTGTGTGGGGGCCATCCACTGGACCCACCTTCACCTATTAGGCATCCAGGGCTTTTTCCACTTTTCTGTCCCTCCCTTTTGGCTCAGTCATGTAATGCTCACCA
Source organism: Neoceratodus forsteri (assembly GCA_016271365.2). Taxonomy (NCBI): domain Eukaryota; kingdom Metazoa; phylum Chordata; order Ceratodontiformes; family Ceratodontidae; genus Neoceratodus; species Neoceratodus forsteri. The sequence goes on from CM057456.1 coordinate 1,235,149,394, forward strand.
ACGTGAGGATGTGCATTCCCACTCATGCTCACAGGAGTGCCGCCACAGCCAATCCCCTTACTGGAGATGCCAATGACTGCTGCACCCCCAGTCTCCATTAGGAGTCACCAAGTGTCGGGATCAGCTAACCCCTTCCCTCCCAGGAAAGGAAAGCAGTCCTCTGGACATTTAGTCCTTTCCTCCCCTGCCAACCCTTGATAGCCCGTGTCCGCTTCCGAACCCGGGTCGCCGGCATGGCGCGAGGTGTGGCTCCCAGCGCCTCAATCCTCAGCACCACTGGGCTGGCTCTGCAAAGCAATTTTTAAATCACAAATTGCAGTGAGAAAAAAATAATATGATCTACCAGGAAGAGATTCCGGGGACCTGGGTTAAATTCCCAGTTAGGCACATTATTTCTTTCTCACTACAATTTGTGATTTAAATTGCTTAGCAGTGGCTAATACTGCACTAACAAACATCTAATAGTCATCTTGATTATTCCTAGTGGCAGGATATGTAATACCTGAGAAATGAAATGTGTCTGGGAACCACAGGTCCAACCATGCGAGCCTGTAGCTCAGTGGTTAGAGCTCCGGGATGGCATTCCGGGGGGGCTGGGTTCAATTTCCAGTAGGACACATTATTTCTTTCTCCCTACAATTTGTGAGAAAGATAATCATGCACCTATGCTTTGAGAGAGGGTGCCGAAGATAGGGTACTTCCAGTGCTGCACTGAGCAATTATTCAAAACCAAAGGAACACATCATACCTTCACCAACAGTCTTGGGACTTTCTTTAACTTAACGTTGCATTTCCCTACTTTTGTAACTTTGTGTTTCAACCCTAACTGATGCATAATGTAGTTTATTTCAATGAATTTTCTTTTCTTTTCTTAAAAGGATGTTTATTACCAGATGTATACTATATGGAATTGACAATGCCAGCCTTCAACTGGCATTTTCAATACTTTAAAAGGCAAGCAGTACCTGGTATCCAGTGGTACTACCTCCCTCACCCTTCCCCTATGTTAAGTAGTCCCTTACATCCAGTCATACCCCATCACTCTCTCTCTCTTCACCAGTCCTAGCATTTGTTGATATCCATTGGCATCCCCAACCCTGTCCCAGTGCCAATCAATCTGTGGCTTCCAGTGGCACCCTTCCCTCACCCTGCCGCACTTCCAAGCAATCCCTAGAATCCACTGTTTATTTTTGTATTGAAAACTTTATTATATTTGTGCACAAGTGCTTATTTAAAAAGTTTCCATATTAAATATGTAGTCACAAAATAAACATTACAAGTACAATAAGCAGTTCCAGAGGAAATTCAGCTTTGTCAGGCTCAAAACACTTATAGAACTAGTGTACTGCCAGGAAGCTACCTGGAATTAACTGTAACTTTTAGATGTAGTCAGCTATCACTTCTTATATCTCAAGTATTTTTCTTTTTATGTTTGCTAATGGGAAGATTTTCCACCTGGCAGTACTAGGGTGATGTGTGGAACAGCCCTCTGTCTGGATGCTAAAAAAAGTCAGTTCTGCTCCTCCCACTACATCAACACTGAGACCATACTGTGACATCGCTAGTAACCAATGAGAACCATTTCTAGCTGTCAGATTATTCTCTTTCACATGAAGCAGAAGGGACTGTCTCTTCTTGCCGGTTACTAGTGATGTCACAATTTCCTGCATTTTGATTGGTAACCTTTGAAAGTCACTACTCAGACTATAAGGATTGTGGTGCCTCAAGGTGTTTGATCACATTTCTGATGATGTAGTGGGAGGAACAGAACTGACTTTTTTCCGTCCACAAATCAGTCCAGTACTGCCAGGTGGAAAATCTTCTAATTAGCAAACAGAAAATAAAAATAATTCCGATATAGGAAGTGATAGCTGACTGCATCTGAAAATGACTATTAATTCCAGGCAGTACACTAGCTCTTTAAGGCAGGCCAGTTGTATAGAGGTTTGAAAAAAGAAATCAGTGCAGATCATGGTATAAAAAATCACAGGTTATGTACAGAGAAAAAACACATAAAACTGTTTATTGGTTACAATTGCATTGGACTGCAAAGGCAGATGGCAAAGATCTCTTTAACTGATTAAACTTGGGGAGATTCAGCAGTGTATCAGGCAATTTGCTTTAACCAGTTAGCAGCCCTGACAGCAAATGAATCCCCAGCTGAATATGCCAGAAAGGAGGCCTAATGGCATTCCTGGTTGTGTATTGGTTGTAGACAATGCAGAAGAAATTTGTTAAAGCAGGGGGTGTAAGATCCAAGAGCGCCTTTTAGCTAGCAGACGGGTCTGGAGTTTTGTTCTGCTGGCAAAATGTAGCCAGTTATTGAGTGAGTAAAGGGTAAAACTATGAGTGCAGTTATCTGCACCAAGTAGAAAATGGCATGACTTATTATAGAGCAGCTTTACTCTGTTTAGCACCATTTCACTGGCACTCCTTCCTCATCTTTTCCTTGTTCCAAGCAGTCTTGGATGTCCAGTGCCTCCCCCTTCCTCACCCTGCCCATGTGCCATGTGTTTTTAACGTATTTTTGAAACACCATAAAGTAAAATAAATCAGCATCACAAATATAAAGAAATTGTGAATGGTTGCAATTTTGTAGTAAGTTTATAAGGATGCAAGGAGGGCCTCTTATGGCTATGAGTTTCACCTTGCATGTTCATAGAGCATGAGAACTGCAAACCCATAATGAACAGTTCTGGTGCCCTAGGGACTCAACAGGCAACACTCTTATATCTAAAAGAGGTCCTCCTAGCATCCCTATAAAATTATTATAGCTTATATGCCAATTTTGTTTATTACCTTTTTATCTCTACAACAGTCTCAAATTGTGCGGTGCAAGTGATGCTAGTGAGAAGCCTCTTAGTTCAGCACTGCCAGGTAGAACATCTTCTAATTAGCAAACAGAAAATAAAAATATGTCAGATATAGGAAGTGATAGCTGACTGCATCCGAAAATTACTATATCTGTGTACTTGTTGAAGACTATTGTACTTGTTTTATTTTGATCTCATGCTCCTGCCCCACCCCCCACCCCCGGTCGCACCTGAAATGAGCCTTGGCTCACCGTGCCTTTCCGGTCACTAATAGAAACATAGAAACATAGAAACATAGAAGTTTACCTGCAGATAAGGACCTTGTATGCTCCATCCAGTCTGCCCATTTCTTTTCTACCTTATAAATGTGCCATCGGCCTTTGCTCTGTCAGTGACCTATCTATTCATAGTCATTTGTATTGCTCCTTTATGCCTATCCCATGCCTGTTTGAAGCCCTGCACTGTATTCATAGCTACCACTTCTTGTGGTAAGCCATTCCATGCATCTACCACCTTTCTGTGAAAAGAATTTCTCACATTCCCTTAATCGGCCTCCTCTAATCTCATGCTGTGTCCTCTTGTCCTGCTATTTTTCTTATATTTAAACATGTTAGACTCTTTCACCTTGTTTATGCCTTTAAGGTGTTTAAATGTCTCGATCATATCACCTCTCTCCCTCCTTTGCTCAAGGGTATACATATTGAGCTCCGTTAATCTGTCCTTATATGTCTTCTGATGCAGTCCCTGCACCATTTTGGTTGCCCTTCTCTGGACTGCCTCAATTTGGTTAATGTCCTTGTGAAGTGGCAGCCTCAGTACTGCCGCAGTACTCCAGATGGGGCCTAACTAATGTCTTGTACAGAGGGATTTACCTCCCTCTTACGACTTGTGATACCCCTACTAATACACCCTAACACCCCCTAGCCTTACCTACTGCTTTAGAGGTCTGCTTGGATGATTTTAGGTCATCAGTAAAGATGATGCCCAAGTCTCTTTCTTCCTTTGTGACTGCTAGCAACTCCTCCCAGTCTATAAGTGGCTTAGGGTTTCTCTTCCCTATGTGCATGATTTTGCACTTTGCATTAAATCCCAGTTGCCACTCTTCTGACCATTCTGCTAGTTTATCCAGATCTCTTCTCATTCTGCCCACCCCATCTGGATCATCTACTCTGTTGCAGATCTTGGTGTCATCTGCAAACAGACAAGCCTTACCCTCTAGTCCATCTTCGAGGTCACTAATGAAGATGTTGAATAGGACTGGCCCCAGGACTGATCCCTGAGGTACCCCACTTGTGACTTGCATCTCTTCTGACTGTATAAATGTTTAAATAAAAAAAAATTTATGTGTGTATCTCACACACAACTGAAACAAGCACTGTGACTGGTGGTAGCATCACATGATGCTCCAAAAATTAATAATTATAATTAAAACACATGAATGAAAAGTTCTAATTGTGGCACAGATTATCATTACTAGGCAGGTGCTCATTAAATATGTACCTGCCAAACCTAAGACACCTGGGGCCAGATATTCAAAAATGAGCAAAACGGAGGATAAAGATTTGTACTGCACTTGCCCTTTGCCCACAACCCCGAGGATGCTATATTAAGTCAGACAGAGCACCAGTGCTATCCAACTGCATATAGGAGCATGTCTGTGCAGCACTGAACTGAGTACTGCTGCCCAGACATGATCCCAGCAGTGCAGGGAACAGTGCCCCCAGACTCAATAGTGCTGGTAGCTCCTGGCGTGATATTCAGACAGCACCCTGCAAATGAGCCCATTGGACATGCAAGGCACTCAGGGGGCCATTTGCATGCCCATTATGAGCATATTTGCATGGGAAGTGGCAGCAGCTCTGTGCCCCTGCAACCAGCTCCACCACACCTGGATTACCTGGTCCTGTAAAAATTAAGTATTCCCTGGTGTCTAGTGGCACCCCTCATCCTCCAGTCACCATCCGATAACATCCTAAAACTTTCCCTGGTGTCTAGTGATTCCCCCCGACACTCTGATTGCCATCCCGTATATTGTTCAAACTTTCCCTGGTGTCCAGCGGTCCTGCCACTGTCTGATTGCCAGTACAGTATGTACACCAGAAATCCCTGGTGCCCTGTGGTCCTACCACCATCTGATTGCCAGCCCCATGCGAACACTGTACATCCCTAGTGCCGAGTGGTCTCCCCACCCTCCAGTCACCAGCCCTATCTATACATCATAAATCCCTGGTGCCTAGTGGTTCCTCCCACCCTCTGATTACCAGCCCCATGTGTATACAATAAGCTCCTGGTGCCAAGTGGTCCCATCCACCTTCTGATTGCTATCCTAATAAAAGAAAAAAACTGCCCCTGGTGATCAGTTGTCCCCCCACCCACCAGTTGCCATCCCAGTAAAGGAGAGAACTGTCCCCGGTGTCCAGTGGTCCCCCAACCCTCTGATTTCTGGCCCTGTATGATAGCTCATATTCCCTGGAGTCTAGTTACACACTCCATCCACCGATACCCATATCCATACCCATACCAACCTACCCTTTCCCTGGTGTCTAATGCCCCCCCCCCGCACCATGGGGACCAACCACTCCACCCTGCCACCCACCCTCACCTGAAGTGCTGGTGCCACAGGATTTCATAAGGTGACTGGCACAGCTCTCCTCTCAACACCTTGGCCAGCCACCATATGTGATGACAGGGAGTGTGCATTCCCTTTAATGTAAAGGAAGCGTATGTACTGTTTGTAGTTTTTTGCTTTACCAGAACAGCAATCGGAAGGTGGCAGGGACAACTGGACACCAGGGATGTTCTTTTCCTTTTACTGGACAGTGATTGGTGGGTGGGGGGGACCACTAGATACCAGGGACTTACAGTGTACACATGGGGCTGGTGATCAGAGAGTGGGAGGAATGATTGAACACCCAGAAAAGTTTGAACAATATACAGGATGGTGATCAGACAGCACGGGAGCCACTGCACACCAGGGGTGTTTTTTTTCCTTTACCAGATCAGTGGTCAGAGAGTGAGTGGGGCACCATTAAGCACCAGGGATTTATGGTGTACACACAGGGCTGGTAATCAGAGGGTGGGTGGGCCACTGGACACAAGGGAAGGTTTGAACAATATACAGGATGGAGATCAGAGGGTGGGTGACTGCTAGGCACCAAGGAGAGTTTTGAAAGTACACAGGGTGACAATCAGAGGATGGGGGACTATTGGACACTAGGGAGAGTTTGAAAAATATACAGTGTGGCAATCAGAGGTTGGGGGGACCACTAGACACCAGGGACTTACTTTATTTCACAAGGTCCAGGGTTTTTAGGGTGGGAGGTACCCCAGGAAGCAGATGTGCTTCCCCACTGCCAATATGGTTGTTGGCTACAGTGGATCCACTGGCTGCTAGGGTTGTCTGGAGTAGGTCGAGCTTCATCTCAGAGACATTTGCACTGTGCAATGTGGCCTATGTTAACCCTTTTGCACAGGGTAAATGAGCTGAATATTGTGCTGTGCCAGTATTCCTATCCCCACCCCTCCCTTTGCCCACCCCATACATTATATTTTTTTGTGCCTATGTTAACCCTTTTAACACATGCCATCTACCCCTTTGAGTAGAGTGCATGTGCACAGACCCCGGGAAATAGGTTGCAATCACTTTGCCCACTGGGCAAAGTTTTAAATATCTGGCCTCTGTTTTAAATGTTTGTTTAGTAATATGCTTTTACCATAGTTTTTGACATTATCAAAATAGAACAAATTATTATTACAAATAAGCACAAATCATGAATGGCTGTCACCTTTACTGTATTTTTTTAATAATTAAAAGACACATTGATGTCAAGTTGTAATCCTGGCAACCATCATCATTACTAGGTGGGTGCTCAGGAATGAGATGACTCCCAAAATGAAGACATCTTTTTAAATCTCTTTTAATAATATGTTTTATCATATTTCTGTGAAGTCATAAAAATAGAATACATCAGTTAAAGGAGTGTTACTGTCAAAATTTGAAAAAACTATATGTTGTACAGAGAGTTTTGATTTGTGTGTGTAGTCTTGGTGTGTCCTTTTCTTTGTTTGCTATTAGGATTTTTTTCTAAATTTGCCTACTAGTTTCATGGTCTCTGGGGATCTCCATGTCAGCATTGTTTATTGCTTTTCTTTTTCCTACAATGCCTCCTGTCGTATGTGACAGTGATGTGTCCAGGACAGTAGCACATCAAAATGGTGATTTTTGAATGGCAACCTGTGAAGACAGCCAACACTTTTGGGCAACTAGCAGTTCTCCCCATCCCTGAGGTATGTCCCCACCGGAATTAGTATAATAAATAAGGGGGCATGGGGGGGGGACACATCCCCCTACAAGGGGGGTCTGGGGGGCACAAAGCTCCCTGCAAGAAAAAGACTTTGTTGCAATGCATCATACTGCAGCATTTGCACCCTCTTCATGGGTTGCCATCCAAAAGTCACCATTTTGATATGAAGCTGTCCTGGACCACTGATTCAGAAGGAAAGTATTACAGCAGTAATCTGCAGATAGGAGCATTGTGTGCTGACCTCAGCTAAATAACTCTAATTCAATATATTTGTTTACTATGTGTGTGTATAGGTCTAGCCAGCAGGAGTAAATGTGTTGCTTTTAAAGCTTTTCATTTCATCAAACTACACCCAGCCAGCCAGTACGGTGGCACTGAGGGTTGAGGCGCTGGAGGCCACACCTCGCGCCATGCCAGTGACCCAGGTTCAGGAAAGCACTCAGGCCATTGGGGATCGGCAGGGGAGGGAAGGGATCGAGCATCCAGAGGACTGCTCTCCCTTCCCAGGGAGGGTTCCGGGGTCTGTGCTGCTCCTGGGCGGCCTCTGACAGCAGTCAGGGGTAACACAATGTAACATGTGGCGCAAACGAATGCAGGAGCAGAAATGTGGCAGACATCAGCATAATGTTCCACGGACATCAATGCACGTCCAAACTCCAGGGGCAACAACAGGCAGAAAAGTGGAAAATACCCTGTCTCGCTGTTAGGCGAAGGCTCCTCCAGTGCCACGACCACACTCCCATAGTCAAGCCTTTCAACTGGGGTGCCACACCGACTCTGGCCCAGCACATTAGATTGTAGATAGAGCACCAGGGTGATGGTGACCCCATCTCGGGGGTTCAGAGCCAGGGGATTGCCTGGGCTGGAGCGGACCCAGTGAAGGCTTCAGATGGGAGGTAGAGTCATTGATGAGTGAGGTAGCTGGAGAGAGTTCCCTGAGACAGGAACAGAAACAGAACTGGAAAAAAAACTATACACAGCCATAAACCACACAAATCACATCAGGTCATCAATACTATAATTTGGAAATACTTTAGCTGTTTTCTTGCAGAATAACCCACTCAATTAGCTCACAAGTGTTTGCTAAACTTTACATGTAGCCTTCACTACTCACTGGATAAGGAAAGTGACTTAAAATCACAACTCTACTGCAGCAAAATTGACTCTAAACCAGTACTTGTTGGAATTAAAGGTCCCAGATGCATCACTGTCACATGGGACAGGAGACATTATAGGAGAAAGAAGACCTATAAAAAATGTTAACATGGGGATCCCCAGGGGCCATAAAACTAGCAGGCAAATTTAGAAAAATCTCCTAATAGCAAACAAAGGGAAGGATAGACCAGGAGCACACACACAAATCAAAACACTCTGCACGACATATGTTTTTGCAAATTTTGCAAATTTTGACTGTGGTACTCATTTAAGAAATATGCACTTTTACTTAATGGTTGTCACATTACTAATTTTATTTGTTATTACTGTAACACAGACATGAATGACCCATTACAATCCTGGCACTTCACAATTACTAGGCAGGTGTTTCCAAATGATGTGTTTCCCAAGTCCAAGACACCAGTTTTTCAGTGTCTTTTTATTCATATGTTTTAGTTATCACATTTTTAGAGATCACAAAAATAAAATCATAGTGCAATGCAGGCCTTTTCTGAGCAGTTTCCAAACACATTGTGACAGTGCAGTGAAGGGAGTGGAATCACCGTGTATATCGCCTGCAGGGACAGTCCCAAAGCATGGGGGTCCTTGCTAACATATTTACAGAATTTTGCAACCCCTAGACCCTTAGCTGTTGGGCAGCAGCAGGCAAGTGGGTTGGGGGGTCCTAAACTGTTAATGTTTTGAATCTGTATATGTCTGATGATATTGATACCTCACAGAGTATGTTTGGAAACAGATTGCTGCATCTTATAGATATTGTCCAGGTTAAAGATTTTTCTTATAAATATATCATGTACAGTACATTAAATCTTAAAATCAATTAGTGTTGATGTCATCGAACAACTATTGTGACATTTGATGTGAGCACTAAATGCTTTTAAAACTTGTAAATATTAATTGTTCACGTTCAGCTTACATCACGCTCACTTTCAATGGGGAAAAGGAGGAAGGAGCATCAGGGCTTGTAGGCTTTCCACATAATCAAGTATGGGGGCAATGATATATGGGCCAGGAGGCTCAAAGAGGTTAGCTAGCCTCCCTCGCACCGTTCTTTATTTGGGAGGAGGAGTACAGAGAAAGGCTTGAAGCAGGAGCCTCTCAACATCTTCATTGAGGATAGGGAGCACTGGGGACTTTGGGATCAGAGAAATATTTGGATATGGTACAATCAGGAACACTGTATCACAGCAGTGTTGAAGAGCAAAGGGCATTGCAGTATCTTGGGTCCACAGACCTGAAACCTGTTTTATTTGGTGGCTTAGTTCTTGGTAACTACTGCACAGGGGTGTCTGTCAGAGTTTTGGTAAGGACCATATATAATAACATAAAATACATATCCAAAATAAGCAAAATATAAGTTTATCTAGTGGGATCTTGAAACTGTAATAAATCACTTTAGATTTATCATCACAAATCATAATGTCACCGTGACCCCATTGATTACCCCATTGATTGAACTGCACCCAAGAAGTCTCAGGCACTCTATGGAGGTAGTGTTTTCAAGCTCTGATGGGGAAGAGTAGACCCCACCTTACTGCAATAATAACTTTTTTTTCAGGCAAAAGGAATGATCTGATGTCATGGGTTCCCCATGGCATTGGCTCTACTCTGCAAGGGTAGCATAGCATATGTGGGCTGATATGAGGATATGGACAAAACCAGTAAACTGAGCATCATCTGTAGGATGATGGGCTCTGACTTTGTCACTTAGTGGCAGCAATTGTTTGGTGTCAAGGCTGGGAGGTTTCAGAAGTAATCACTGGAGGTGGATAGCCAGTGGACAGAAGATAAAACACTATAGGGCTGGATTTTTAATGGGACGTCTGAGATTTGTAACACCAGTTCAGCATAATTTTGTTACTTGTGACAAAAAGTTAGACCATATAAACAATGTTCTAACTTTCTGGTCCAGTTGCCACAATTCACAGAACTTTAGCTCCCACTTACATCAACAACGTGATGCAGGCATTAATATATGATGCATGTATCATTGTGCACCACAAACAGGTACAACTGTCCAAAATGCATCAAAATGTTTCAAAATAGCATTCAAATGTTGTGGCACAATTACTGTGATATAGGCAAAACTCAATATTGGGAATTGCACCTGCATCAAGGCTTTTGAAAATCCAGCCCTATGTGAATAAAAAAGGAATTACGTTGATTTTATAGAGTTGAGTACTGCATTCTTAATGCTCCAATGCCTCACTATTACACTCAAAACAATTTGTTTCCATAAAAAGCCCTGGAGAGGATGTCCAGTGTACTAGACTCACACCAGCCCTGTCCCTTAGAAGACAGATTACTGATTCCTTTCCTGGTGATGAGTTAATTCCACATGGTTGCCCAAACTTAAACCATTTGGTATTGAAGTAAGCTTATGGCATATGTGCCTGCTGTCTTGTCTTACATAGCACTTCCCTTTTTTCTCTTCCCTTTTTTTTCCACAAAAGTATAAAAATCCAGAGCTGGTGTATCACCCAGTCATTTCACCTCTCTAAAAGATATCAAGGGAATTATAGCCTTGAATCCTTTCTACTCTCTGGAACTTGGAGACTGGATTCAAAGTGGTTATAATCAGAATTTTTTCTTTTGTGCAGCTTCCCTTCTGGTAAACCAAAAGGAAGCATCCCCCCCCCCCAACCTTTGACAGCACAGAGAACAAAAACATAAGCAAATGTTAAACAAACCCGGAGGGAATCTAGGCCACTTTAACTACTGACCTGACATTTTGAGTAACGTAAGGAAGCCATCCTTATAATAAATTAGCCTAGATAGAGACAGAAAGCATATCAATTAACTGATATGTAAGATACTGAAATTTAAAAAAAAACAATTAGTCTAACAGCAGTAAGCTCAGAGCATTTAATTTAGAGTCAGTGAAACAATGGGGCCCGCAATGTAATTGAGCAAAGAAAAAGAAGAGCTGGTGCCAGTAAGAATCCCATCAGGTGATGGTCTCAACAGTGTATCCTAGTGTTCCTGTCACCTGGAGCTGTCATAAACAAAGCACTGATGGGACAATGACAATAATTAGCACAGCGTTAATGGGACATAGAGATGCACAGTGATTTTTCAGCTACATTGAGCTGAATGAGTGCCAAACACTGCACGTGGCAGAGTGTAATGACACAGTTATCTTTCCTGTTCTTAGGGCAGGAGTTGGGGGGGGGGGCACATTATAAACCTGGCAGAACACTGAGTACAGAAACAGCATTTTTAACAGCCAACTAGTAGTCCACATTTCACTGATAATGCACTGTTGATAATAAACAAAGTCTAGGTGTGAAACAAAAGCATTTCTAATAGTCAACTAGTAGTCCTTATTTCACTGATAATGCACTGCTGATTATAAACAAACTCTAGTTGTGGAACAGCATTTCTAATAGTCAACTAGTAGTCCTTATTTCACTGATAATGCACTGCTAATTAGAAAACAAAGTCTAGTTGTGAACATGTTTGTCTTTGTTTTATAAAAATGAAAACTATTATAAAAAAAAGTATAGTTTGTGATCGGTAGTATGACTTTTAAACCTATGTGTCATGTGCACCTTTGATGGGATGCAAGCACCTGCAAAAAAGCCAGTTTGTGTCAGCAGAACTCAATTGTACTACACTGCATAAAAACTTGAATTTCAAGCTGCTGCATTTTTGCAATGATTTGAGATTGTTTTTTAGGCAATGAGTTCTATGTTTACTGTATCTGTGCTACACTGCATTGTCATTGGGATTTCCTTAATGGAATGATACTCAACACAGTGTTGTGGGTGCTCAACTGGTGAAGTACATATTCAAATCCATACACAATGTTACAATGATCTTATATGTTCTTTCCTCCATATATGTACAAATATTTACATCATCTCATCTTTAAAGAATCATCCCATTTCCAGCCAGACATCCTTTAAGATTCTGTTTCCGTGTCTTGTCTTCTTTGGGTGTAACCCAATGCCCTTCTAATCTCTGATGTCTGTTCTTGCCTCTCTTCTTGTTTTGGGCTCGGGTGTCACACCCTATGCCCACCCTGGCTCCTACCTGAGGGAATTATTTTCTGAGGTGCCCGACCTGGATGGATGGTGACCCAGTCCATGCCTGGCAATAATAGCTCCCCAACCCCTTTTGCCTCCCTGCGCCCCTCATTCCCTTATTTCCACTGGCACACCTCTCACTCTGTGATGGAAGGTGCGCTTCCCCCCAAGTCTCCCATCCTGTTTTCCCACTCCTCTATTGCCTTTTCAAATTTGTCAGTATATAGTGCTACGCCTACCTCAGAAAGATGCACCCTCATCTTGCCTATAGTCCCTGGGGCTGTTGTATGTAATCGTATGCGTTATGTATATTCCCCCTACCTCCCTCATAAATGCCACCATCCTCCTATTCAGCCTCTTTCTTGCCCTTTCGATAGCCTTGACATCCCTGGCCTGCCTCCAAACTCTTGTGGAATAATCTCTGGCCATGCTATCGTAACCCCTCACTATACCTATGTTCTTTTGGATTTCTAGTAACAACTCTATCCATGGCCACTCTCCCAGATCACTACCTCCCCAAATGCTCTATAAGTAAATCAGGTTTTGATAGCTGCAACAGTTGACCTCAGTGCAGTCTCTGTATGCCTTTCCAGTGAAGCCTGACAGACTCCACTGCTCTCTGAAGCCATCTCCTACCTGGCATACTTGTTGCTTGCTTCTCTGCCCAGTAAATGAATGAGTGCTCCATGATCCAAAACCATCCTTCTGTGCCCCACATCTGGAACAAAAACAGACCATTTCAACCATCTACTTCCTTTTATACCTTTTGTAACAGGCCGATTTCCAACTCCCATGTTCCTTAATTTCCTCCAATGATTCCCCATGGGCAGCCTCCTCTGATGCTGCCCCTATTCTAAATGAGTGCGAGGAAAATCTAGTTGCATCCTCCCCAGCAAAAGCCATCCCTTTTTTTACCACTGCAGTGACCTGGTAGGCTGACACCAATGATCTGTTCCCATGTATGAAAAAGGACCCGGCCTCTGTCGGCCTCACTTTCTGATATGCCTCCAATGCCAGAACTGAGCAATTTTCCCTGTCAATGACCCTTGCCAACCTGATCTTGACCCCTGCCCTGGTCTGATCTGTCTTGGACTGCCTCAGGTTAATCACCACCTCCATATCACTCCATTGTATGTCCTCCCAGTGCAGGCCTCCTTGTTTGTCCCTACGGTTGTGCAAAACTACCTCACTGACCCTAAAGGCCTCATGCTGCATCACCAGGAATAATGCCCTTAATAAAAGCTTCTTGAATGTGGAACTGCATATGCACTTCAAGCTTCCCAATACTTACATTAATAAATCCCCCTCAGCTGGTCTTCTGTGGCCCACTGCCTTTCCCTTGATCCTCTGCCATCCCTGCATCATCCTTCTGATTGTCAGCACCTTGGTGGGTGCCCTCCATCCCAGTGCTTTGCAGACTACCCCTATCTCTGCTAAGTATGTACCCATCATGGAGTGAGCCAACCCCTTGTCACATTTCCAGATCATGAACCTTATGGTCTGGCTTTCTGTGACCCCTACACTTACCTTGAAACCATATTGCTGTCAGAACTCTTGGAATGACATCCATGCCTCCTCATATGCCCTTAGTGTGTTCTCCAACCAGGAGCTCCGATGCAACAGTCTGTGGCTCTCTCCATCCAATGTCCCATAGATTGGGTGATACTGTGGTCCTCCTGGCCGCTGCTCTGGCTGCCACCTCCCTGAACCTGTGTAACTGAAGACAGAAAAGGCTATCAGCCACTTTGTTGTGAATGTCTTCAATGTGCCTGACTTTGCAAGACAGATTCAGGTGCAAACCCCTTAAAACCAATTGTCTCACTACCCTCATGACTCTGTCCATGGAACCCCGCTGTCTGTTCAGTATCTCCACTACTGCCTTGTTATCGTACCAAAAAATGATATTCTTATTCCAGAATTGTCTCCCCCATACCACCACAGCTAACCAAATGGGAAAGGTCTCCAGGAATGTAATATCCTTCAGACAACCTTCCTCCACCCACCTATCTGGCCACGCCTCTGAAATCCGTTCCCCCCTGAAAATATGCCCCCATCCTTAGAGCCCCTGCTGCATCGGTGTACAGTTCTTAATCTGTGTTGTACAGCCAATCATCTTACCAGAACATGACCCCATTGTACTCTTCTAAAAACTGTTCCCACACAGCCAGGTCCTGCCTAACCCCTTTCATGATATCTACTCAATGGTGCGGAAGCTTGACCTTACCTGTGGCCCTTGCTAGCCTTTGGGTGAAAACCCTCCTGGGGCCACCACCCTGCATGCAAAGTTCAGGTGCCCAAGGAGTTGTACTACAATTAACCGTACCCGCCTCCTGGATTTTACCATTCCCAATAGTACTTTTAACCTCTTAATCTTACCTGGGGGGAGGCAGAATACCTCTGCTTCCACATCCACCTCAATGCCCAGGAACTCTAGTTTTCTAGTGGGTCCCTCTCTCTTGATTCCCGCAAATGGTACCCCTAGGGTCTGACACATGCTCTGAAACTCCCTCAACATTGTGTCTGCCCCTGACTCTCCTCTGCCAACCAGTAGGAAATCATACAAGTAGTGTACTACCTGCTTGTGAACTACCCACCTGTGCCGAAAAACACCCACTGCAACCAGGTGCTGAAAGCCTCAAAGGCTGCACATGCTACTGAGCATCCCATGGGCATCGCTTTGTCAAAATAATATTTACCATCAAATTGAAAACCCAAAAGGTCCCAGTCTTCGGACCACACTGGTAGCAGCCAGAAAGCAGATTCAATATCCGTCTTTACCAGCTACACCCCATCCACTGCACTGATCAGCGCCACAGCTTGATCTAGAATGGCATATGATACTACTCTGTCTTTCTCAGGAATTGCACTACTTGTATTTATTAAAGGATACTGCTTTACTGAATTCCAGTATGTCCTGAGCTTATCTGTTGCAGCAGGTGCTATAAAAAACTTTTCTGCCTTTTCAGGAATAGCATCATTCACTGAACCCCCTTTGGGGTAGGACAGGTGGTGAATGAGCCTAAATTCCACGGGTTTCTTCTTGGGTACAAGGCCCAAATGGGATACCTATAATTCCTGCCAAGGTGGCTTTAGGAATTGTCCTTCGACCCTACCCGCTGCTATCTCTTTCTCCATCTTCTTCCTAACCACCCCTTCCATACCTTTTATTGACCCCAGATTCTTTTCCTGCATGGCCACCCTCATTCCCTCATAGTTCAAAATGAAACCCCATGTAAAACCCTCCTGTAGCCTTTCTTTTGTTGGGCCATCCAGGTATCCCTCTGTCCATGCCCAGAGGGTTTCCCACTTAATGGGTGTGCAAGCCAGCTTGAAACCCCTGCCCCCCCTTGCACCCCTGCCTATCCCTGCACATTGGCTACTTGCCCCTGCACCAAAAGCTCCCCTACCCCCATAACCCCTCCCTCTCCTACCATGGGTTCCAGCTGTACCCCTTGCACCCCATGGGCCCCTTTCTGAAAGGGCTGCCCAGAGTACTGCTGGAAACTCATCTTCTCTCCTGTGCTCTTGCACCTGGAAACTGGGTGTTATCCAGCACATTTTGAGCAAACGTGCTGAACTTGCAATTTACCCAACTACATGTGGTCTTGCTGTAGCCCCAACATGTCTATACTGTGGCCCCCACCCTCCTTGTCCCTTCGAAAACCACAGACCCCTGGCCAGTCAGAGTCCTCACCCACAGATCTGCATGTGTGGTATATCCCCATGGGCTGCCACATGTTGCCAAATCCTTTCATCGTACAGCATCCACCCATAGCTCCCTTTTGCTTTATACGCATCCTTGATTGCCGCTGAGTGTGTCAATAATGGAATGGCCAATTCTGGTTGCTTCTGAAGCAAAATGGCACTGAAATTAGTAAACCCGGCCATCCAAGCATCAAAGGTCTTGCTCCCCTAGCCCTTATCCTCTGTAGTCTTACTCACAAAAGCCAGTGCCACCAACATCTCCGACCTGCCCACTCACTCCCTTTCTGCATGCTTTTTTGCAGACTGCTTGTCAGCTGGCGCAAACATATCTACATACTCCCACTTCCAAATTTTCTCCTTAATCACCTGTGGCACATGATCCCCTAGTGTCATACCTGGAAAACCCCCATCATAGTTTCCCCTCCCCCGTTACTCTATACCCCCAACCATTGGCCTAGGATCCCTTTTCCTTTTAATTCTAACAATGCCTTTTCCATCTTCTCCAGCTCCTTCTCTCCCCTTTCCTCTATTATTCCTGCTAGGTAGTCCTTCAAATTCCCATTCAGGGTCAAATCTATCTGCTTTTTCCTTACCCTTTGGGGCACCTGGTTCTTCTCTTGCTGGTTTTCTTGGCCACGTTCCTCTTCTTCCTTTATCTTCTTTATCCTCCATCTCATTCCTCTTCCTCTTTCACATTGTGTGCCTCTTCCAAGATGGACTACACCTAGCCCATGAGGTCTGCCACCTGCTTTGCCAGCCTTTCACTGATGCTTTCTTCCTTCCCGTTGTTTTTTCTTGGAACCATCTGACAAGAGAAATAAACATGTTAGTCTGCTGCGCCCCTTATTGTGCATCCTCCCTTGGCTCTGAGGGAGAGTGCCCGGTTTAGCTCCTCCCTTTTTTTTGTTTTTTTGACCTCTTAGCCATATTCATTTTGTATTCTCCCCACCTCATGGGCCACCAGAAAGGTGTATGCCCTGCACAGGGCCCCCCTATGGTGCCCCAAACAATTCCATAATTTTGGCCCCTTATAGATATATATACTTTATTTTTTTAGCTCACCCCCCTGTCCGATCCCCGTAAGCCCCTTGTCTCTTTCCCTTCCCCTGCTCATGCTGCCTGCCATCTGTCTCTTGAGGAAGTCATCTTGTGTTCCATGCCTCCTTGCCATTGGCTTGATAATGAAATGGCTGCTCCATCTGCCATCATCCCTATCTTGCAGCAAATGTTCACCCCCACCCTTCCCTCACCTCCCGTGAGTCTCATCGCTGTTATTTCATTACTCATTTTTTATTATTATCATTAAATATTAACCCCATCCCCTCATATTTTTTTTTGTGTGTCCACCCAGGCTCAGCATCAGTGTGCTATTGGCCACTTTGCTACCCTAGTAGCATATTCCATAGGGTAGGCCTCACCCCAGGACAACCCTGCCCTTCTACCTATCTTATCACTATATTATCATATATATATATATATATATATATATATATATATACACACACACACACACATACAGTATAGATATATATAAATATATATATATATATATATATATTATATGTCGCTCCCCTTTGAAATGCCTCTCGCTATTCTGTAGGTCAAAGCCTGGTTCCCCTCCACTCTGGACCTTCCAGCACAAGGCAATGGATTCCATTTCTCTTTCTCCAACTCCCAAACTAGGCTATAAAATGGTGGCGATGCCAGTGACATCAGACACCACTACCACAACATGGCACCTGACTCTTTTCTCTCTTTTCTTCCCTTGTTTTTATAAACTCCCACAGATCCAGCAGGAATCCCTGTTGCCTGGCCCACTATACTCCCCACTCTGGCCCTGAAAAACTATGGTAAAAATGTTTACAGGCCAATAGACCCTGAGGGACCTCTGCCTGTCAGCCACACCACCTCTGGCCTTGCTGCTTTCCCCGTTATGACTCCAGAACCCCCACTTCTGCCAGATCCATCCCCCTACTCCACCTTTCTCTTCTTCTTTTTTTTTTTGTTTGAAAAAAGAGAGGAAAACACTTTCCAACCTTGCCCCAGCAAACCCTCCATCTTGCCCCCATGTAATGTCTCCTTGTTCCATCTCTCAATTAAGCTGCAAACATGGCAGTGATTCAGGTGATATCAGACACTGACTCGACTGCATGGCTCTCTCCTCATCCCATCCCCTGAACCCAACCAGCCAGAGCTAATTTCTACTGTTAACATAGGCCCTCTGATCAACGATCTGTCCCTGGCTCTCGAGAGCAACTTCCTTTGGGGAAAAAACAAGTGGCCAGCCTTAGGAAAAGCTCCAAACTGACTTGTCCCAATGATGCTGGGAGGCCGCTGACAGCACCATCCCTCTTACATCTCCCGGGCCGCACATCTGTTTGAGCTATCCCTTATTCCAAAATGCAGGCTCCCCAGTGCAATGGTACCCACAACAATTTGAGTAATTTGAATTTAAAAACTCACGCTGGACCAGCCACCAATTAAACCCCCTTCCCTCTTCCAAAATACTGCAGTACCACCAAACAAAAGTTGCCAAATACTCTGTAACTGAAACCAAAAGATCTCCATGGGCTATCAATATAAACATTCACCACCACTTCTTATTTCTCAAGCTCTTATCTTAAAATGAGCAATTAGCCTTTCCAGCAACACCAAAAACCCTCAAAACCTTAAACCTACCTTACCTCTGGTTATTGTGCAAATAACTTTACCACCCAGGATCATAAAAATACAAAATAAGCAAAAATTGCCAATCAAAGTGCTGAAACATGAGTATAGATTCTCAAACTGTAGCAAAAAAGTGACTGGAGCCCTACCTGCAGCCTCCTATGTATCCCCCCTTAGCCCTTCCCCTGCTGTCCCCCAGCCAATCGTAAACACTACCTTACATGAAACATGTCTGATTCATGCTTATGTCACCCACTACCTCTCTCTCTCTCTCTCTCTCTTTCTTTTCCTCTCTCTGTCTCTCTCTCTCTTTCTTTCCCCATCTCTGTATTCCAACATCAGGAAACCCCTGACAATCATGGTTGCCCTTGAATGTGCAACCCCCTTTGTATCAAAGTATTAAAAATAATGTTAAAGAATAAAAAAAAAGAATTTCAAGCTCTTCAAGTCTTCATTTTTTCGATATTTGTGTTAAGAAAGGAGTTTACCCCTTACAGTTCATCCACAGCCAAGGTTTGTTCTGGAGCTGAAGTGCTGATGCCCAGTTTGTGACATCAGTCATTTCCCCAGCAACAGGCTGTAATGTCAGAAGCAGCTTTAGACTTTGGCTCCAAACCCAAACTCAGTTTAAATGGTCAAAGATAAAGATTTCATGTTGTCCTTGATATTAATGAAAAGATTGAGGAATGGCTCCAAATTCAAACATTTTTGGACAGTTTTATATTCATGAGGTCTGCTGATGCCAGCTGCAATTTGTGGTGGCTTGCAGTGACGTGAGGACACTTCAGACTGGGTCATTTTCTTCTGTTTTTTTTTCCCCAAGGTGTTTGCATGCAATGGCACGCATGCATAGGTGATGGTTGTTGGCAGTCTTTTTCCTGCATTGTGCGTTCATTTGTGCTTCCAGCTGGCATCCAACAGGTGGCAGTCAAGCAGCAGGATACAGTTTTCCCCTCCAAGAAAAGAGGGCAGTCTTTGGAACATTCCAGAACCCGGGACACTGCCATCCCAAGTTGGGATTCCACATCTGTGCCAATAAGCATATTTACCCCTCTTTAACCCTTTTCGTATTACAAATGTATCTGATAAAAATATCCCTGTTTGAGTTAGTCTTTGCAAAGTCTGAGTCACTGTTTCTCTTTGCACAACTTATAATCATTAATGTCATTTATGGACATGTCTCATCAGAAACAGTGCATGGACACATAGACTCCCATAGCAGATAATGACTCATTAGTCTATCCAGTATGACTGTTTCACTGGATTTAAATCAGTTTACATTTTTAGCATGCCCATTTCAGAGAAGAAAGCCAATTCTCTATCCTAAATAATTCATTAGGTCCTATTTGAAATCTTTCCTTTGCTCCTTTTCTATGCATCTGCTTAACATTTTTCAGTATTCCAAGGTATTTCCATAGGAATAACATAAATTACCTTTGGTATGATGCATACTATATCATCTATAATATATATTAATTGTCAAAAGCATCCTACTGTGTCTGAAGTCGCACTACTGATTGTCTTTTTATCTTGCTTCTGCTCATTGTTGTATTATTCCCAGTTCTCCTTGTCATATTCTATATATGCTTTAAATGCCTTCTTAATACTACTTTTTTGGCAGTTAGAAGATTTATTCCCCCTACCACAGCACAGCCTCCATTCAGCTGATCTCCCAATCCCCTGCCACCAGAACCCCAAGGGATTTATCTTGCCCAATGTCCTCCACAGCTTACCCTCCATGGTGGGGTGTAACAGTGGGGTGCCATGCCACGGTGAAATGGATCCTGTGAGGGCTCACCCTTCAGCCATACATCCTCCATGGCATAGTCCTTCCATGATGGGGGTCTGACAGCAGGCACCAGCCACCAACAACACAGATCCAGTGTGGGAGAGGGGTCCCAAGGTCCAGCACAGAGCCCAGGAGTAGAGATGTTGCAAAATTAAATTTTGCCAGCAAAATTGTCTCAAAATCAGCAATTTCACCACTCAAAACATTTCATAAAATTCCACCATTCCATGAAGTTTTGGGCGGGTGCAAAATTTTGACTGTGAAATGTGAAATTTCGCCGCTAAAGCGCAATTTTGCCAAATTTCACCCCAAATTTTGCAGTTTCATGAGCAAATTTCACCCGTGGAATTTCACATTTCACACCCACGGAATATTTTGTGAAATGCGAGAATTTTGTGAAATATTTCACAGAACAAAATTTTCTGATTTCACACATCTCTACCCAGGAGAGGCCGATGCCATTCCATCCATTGTACGACATGTGATCCTGCATCCTTTTTAGCTATTTAATCAGTACTGGGCTGAGGCCAGCTCAGTAGCTTAGTGGTTATGCATTATGCTGCTGCCAGTAAGACTAGGCAAAGGTGTCTGCAGACATATGCAAGTGTGCAGCATGCATGCTATAAATTAATGTGCATAGAGCACTGACTTTATGTTGGGACCATCCTGTGGGCAATGCTTGCTGCCTATGCCACAACAGAAAATGCATTTTCAAAAAGTTTGCATATCTTTTCTAAAGGTTTAGGGGCATTCATGAGACCAGGGGTCATATATAATTGCTAGAATAGTTTTAACAATGTACAGTGCTCCCTCTTTTATCCGCCAACCTCTAAACATCCTAAATTTTGGCAGATGAAAGAGGGTGATGCCAATAGAGGGTAGCAGTTAAAAGAGGAGATCACCTTACTGGAAAACAGGAGAGGAGCTCATACTAATGGTAAGCAAGGGTGGCATATAAAGAGGGGTGGCTAAAGGAGGAAGCACTGTGACTTCTAACATGCTCAATTCTGGCATACTCACTTGATTACAAATTGATTTCATAGAAATTTCTGCACTTTACAGGGGTTTTGCTGTTGGGTGGCCAATATGAACTTGAAACGAAAATCCAGTGTATTCCAGTTACTTCCCTAAAGGGCTAGAAAATCATTCATTGCTTTTTTGTTTTGTTTACCTACCAGAAGCACCCCATAAAAATAGGAATTAATGTTAGATCTATTAGGGATGGACATGTTAAATTTTCAACTGTTTGAAGGATTCAGGGAAGGTGTGGCCTCCTCCATTTAACGTGATTTGGGACTGGCAACCTGGGTATTTCTTAAAAGCTGGACCACATAAATGTGAGACACTAAAGCTTGTAGAGTTGTCTTTGCAGAGAAGAGAAGAGAAATAGCTGCAAGACTTCAACTCAATCTAGGTGGGTTAATATCATAACTAAGTCTTATAACATGATGTTGGTATTAACATGGCTTTGAAAATACCATTACAACTATGAAGAAGATTGAAAACTGTAGATGTTAAGGATACTGTTTTATGCTGCATTGTCCCACTTAAATTATTGGAGGTAATCACATGCTGTCTCCATGCTGCACCATATGTTATTGTAGTCACACACTTTTGTAAATCCTGCAATGTAGTTTGTGCTTGTTTTATCATCATCATCATGTTGTATTGTATAGCTAAAAAGCTTTTACAATCTAATTAACAAAAAAAAGAAAAAATATAACTTTATATCATACAACAAATAACACATTCTGTTAAAACCAGATACAAATTTCATATATCCTGAACATCATAGGATCTATTGCACAATTGAACTAGAAATTATTGCACTATTATTTTCCTATTCAATTTTTCAATTGCTTGGAAATACTTGGCAACCCTTGTGACTGTCCAGTCATCCTCTGTATATAACAAAATATTGGTTAACAGTATCACATCAATTTGATAGTTATTGTTTAAGAATGATGATAACCAATATACTCTAGGCTTTATATACCAAGTGCAATGCCATAAAACATGCACTAAATCTTCTATCCCCCATGAGAACAATCGCACATCCCTGATAGTATACCTTCTTTCGTATATCTATAAAGCAACATATTGCTAGGGAATTGCTTGAATTTGTAGTTAGAAAATAATGTTCTGAGTTTATGATCTGTGAGAATTTCAAGATAGGGTTTAAACCCAAAATAATAATTATTTTGAACAAACCATTTGGAGTAACTAGTCCCTATTATAGCTTGTAGATCCTGTTTCATCCAATAGTTGCTGATATTTTTAGCAATGTATTTTTTATATTTTTCACTTAATGTAATTCTTTGTTCTACTGCCATCTTTAAATTTTTTAATTTATGTTTTTCCCATATTGAATGTAAAGTTGTGCACCAAAAACCTTCCCTAAAGTTTAACATATATCATTCTTCCTTTTCCTTCAGATATACAGTGACTAATGCCGTGTCCTCCTTTTTAGTTAGCCTAATCCAAAAATGTACTTTCCTAGTTTCTATGGCTGCGCTAATATCTACTAGTCCCAATTCATTTCTTACATATGCTGCTGGACATGAGTGACCAACTATCAATATTGTATGCAGGAGTTTCTACAATGGGGCAACAAATTTATTAACATCTTTGATCTATCTCCCAAATATCAGCACCATATAGTAACTTTGCCTCGAATTTGGTTTAAATGGTTTGAACCAAAGGTTTAAGTGTAAAACCACCATATTTGGCACTAAACCTAGTAAGGCCTGCCAGTGTTTGTTTCAATTTATCAATTACATAGTCTTTATGTGCCATTAAATGCTCATTTCCATAGAATAAGACACCTACATAAAGGTATCTGTCAATCACTTCTATTTTATTGCTTCCCAATAACCATATTTCTATTGTCTGTATTTTATTCTTCCCAAATATTACAATTTTAGTCTAATTTAAATTAATTAGTAATTTTAGGTCAGTGGACTTTTGCAAGATGTAATCCTTTTGGTTTTGTAGACTTTTTTTGTAAGGGAGATAAACACAATGTCTTCTGCGTAAGCCAATATTGGACATACTACTGTTTTTATTTTTGGTGGATCACAATTTATTCTCTCCATATCTGCAAGCATTTTATCAATATATATATATATATATATATATATATGGAGAATAGAACTGTAGCCAGTACACAGTCCTGTCTCACTCCACGAGATCCTGCATCCCTTTTAGTTATTTAATCAGTACAGGGCTGAGGCCAGCTTAGTAGCTCAGTGGTAATGCATTATGCTGCCACCAGTAACACTAGCCAAAGGTGTCTGCATACATATGCAAGTGTGCAGCCTGCATGCCATAAATTACTGTGCATAGAGCACTAAATTGTAGTTGGGACCATCCTGTGGGCAATGCTTGTTGCCTATGCCACAACAGAAAATGCATTTTCAAAAAGTTTGCATATCATTGCTAAAGGTTTGGGGAGATTCATGAGATCATGGGTCATATATGATCACCAGAATCTTTTCAACAATGTACAGTGCTCCCTCTTTTATCCACCAAACTCCATACATCCTAAATTTTGGCAGATGAAAAAGGGTGATGCCAATAGAGGGTGGCAGTTATAGGAAGAGATCACCTTACTGGAAAACAGGAGAGGAGCTCATACTAATGGTGAGCAAGAGTGACATATAAAGAGGGGTGGCTAAAGGAGGAAGCACTCTAACTTCTAACATGCTCAATTCTGGCATACTCACTTGATTATAAATTGATTTCATAGAAATTCCTGAACTTTACATGGGTGTTGCTGTTGGGTGGCCGATATGAACTTGAAAAGAAAATCCAGTGTACTCCAATTACTTCCCTAAAGGGCTGTAAAATCATGAATTGCTTTTTTGTTTTGTTTACCTACCAGAAGCATCCCAGAAAAAATAGGAATTTATATAAGATCTATTAAGGATGAACATGTTAAATTTTCAACTGTTTGAAGGATTCAGGGAAGGTGTGGCCTCCTCCATTTAACATGATTCAGGACTGCAATCTGGGTACTTCTTAAAAGCTGGACTACATAAATATGAGACACTAAAATTTGTAGAGTTCTCTTTGCAGAGAAGAGAAATAGCTGCAAGACTTCAACTCAATGTAGGTGGGTTAATATCATAACTAAGTCTTATAACATGATGTTGGCATTAAAATGGCTTTGAAATACCATTACAACTATGAAGAAGACTGAAAATGTAGATGTTAAGGATACTGTTTTATGCTGCACTATCCCTTTAAATAATTGCAGGTAATCACATGCTGTCTTCCATGCTGTACCATCTGTTATTGTAGTCATACACTTTTGTCAATCCTGCAATGTAGTTTGTCCTTCTTTGTTCTGAAGGAAGCCTACAGAGAGGAGAGTGTGTCTCTTTTAAAATTCTTTATTGATTGATTGATTGATTTACTTTTTTATTATTTTTTTGTTAACCAGATAAATACACTAGACAATTAAATGCCCATTTTTCATGTAGGACCTGGTAAAGTACAAATGCATGCATTATGCAGTGAATAATACCAACTACAATGCCGTGGCAGAGACAGGTTTGGGAGCATTTGGGCACCAGTGGGGGGCCATTCAGTCAATCATGGGCTCCACAATGGACACTCAACAGTGAATAAAGATGGTGGTGGGGTGCTACTACTCACACTGGGGCAGCCAGAAGGGGTGACCGCCACCCCAGTCCCTCCTCTAGCTCTGTCACTGCTCCAATGTAAGGAAAACATGATGCAAGATCATAGCAAGAACAGCAAATAACATTTAGCCAAAACAGTTACGTGAATATAATAGTAGATGCAAGACAAATGGGGAATAAATATGATTAATGAACAACACTAAATTCAATGTCAGTGAAACATGAATGCTAAACTACAGTGAGAAAAACAAATATCATTAGGCAAAGCAGATAAATGAATGTTATGATAGATGTACAACAATTTAGAGTGGCATATTATTAATGATCAGAATATGGGTAATTTGGTGATGAAATTGAATATAATTAATTATCAATTTAGACTACAGGTAATTTGGTGACAAAATGAAGATATATATATATATATATATATATATATATATATATATATATATATATAGATGCTGCCTTCTGTTGGCACCCTTGCAGTCTTGTGAGAGGCCTTTCGGCACCATGCATTTCTGCTTAAAGTTGAACCAGAATAATATTTTGTGGTGAGTTGCATATATGGCCCATGATGCTTTGCATTATGGGGTATGTGTGATTTTGTATTTCTTTGAAACTTGGCTTCCCAGCCAATGCCCTTTGGGTAACTCTTGCCTCAGTGCTTACACACTAAGGTTCTTTGTCTTTATAAATATATATATATATATATATATATATATATATATATATATATATATATATATATATATGTATTATAGTGGTGTGGTAGAGTTGAACAGTGGTTCTAATGCAAAACCCAAAGGTTTGCACCTAAATAACTTTGCCATTGTTTAATGAATTAGCACAATATTTGGCATGTGTTGTCAGGCTGCCAGAGTCTGAAGACATGAAAAGTTTTGTGACTGCATCTTATATGGTTTTCAAGATATGGAGGGTCAAAAAAGTTAAAAAAAAATACTTTTTTCCCTATAATTAACATTGGGACTTTTGCTCTCACCTACAGCCTAGACACTCTGGAATTTTTCCATGAAATTTTCAGGAATGATGAGGTCTGTGCCAGGGGTGTGCCTTTGGATGGTTTGGTGAAAAAATATTATACAGTGTTTGATGTAACTTTTTTGGATAACATCAAAGTTTGACCGATAAACTTTGATCAGTAAATTAAAAAAAAAATAGTTTCAATTTTTCCAACTAAATAACTTTGCCTTCATTTAATGAATTAGCACAAAATTTGCCATGTGTGGTCAGTCTGCCGAGTCTGAAGATGTGGAAAGTTTCATGGTGGCATCTTGTAAAGTTTCCTAGACAGTTTGGAATTCTTCCATGAAGTTTTCAGGGATGATGGGGTCTGTGCCAAGGTTGTGCCTTTGGATGGTTTGGTGAAAAAAATATTGCACAGTTTTTGACTTAAAACATTTTATAGGATAACATCAAAGTTCAACCAATAAACATTGATTCGTAAATTTAAAAAAAAAAACAAGCTGAAGTTAACATAAACTTCAATTGGTGAATTTGAAAAATAGGGCAAAGTTAACATAAACATCACTTGGTGAATTTAAAAAATGGTTGAAATTTGATCTGAACATTTTTTTAAACATTTGATCACTGTGGCCCCGATTTGCGGTTTGCATCAGTGATTGGAGAACGGATTGGGGAGGGTTTGTGCACAGCAGAACCTTGACAACCACTGGCAACAGCAGCACGGGGTCTGTCCCTTAAAGTGGAGAGGTGCACACTAATGAGCTTTGAATTTGCTAAGCTACATCCAGCACAATTGGGTTTGATTCCTGGCACCTCCACTTGCATAGTGTGTGACCCTGAGCAGGTCACTTAATCTCCACTGTGCTCCTGGATTGCTCCAGAATATAGTTGGCCACAGCAACATACATATGCATATCTATGGAGGGATGGGAGCATAGGGCCCAGTGAGCACTACCTCCCTCAGGAAAATAAGGATACAATTATACATTCTGACAAATTATGTATGCTTGGGACTGCAGGGATCAGAGGGCCCTGCACTCCCAGCCAAATAAGGATTCAGTTATACTTTCTCAAAAAGTAAGGAAATTCATGACAAAAAAACTTTGTTAATGCACTGGTTAGGGTTAAAGCAACAAAAGTAGGAAAATGTGGCATTATGGTTTCCAACCCTAACAGTCCACCATCCCTTCAGGCAGCAAAGCAGGTTTGGGGTGTCACTTGGGGTTCTTGAGCCTAACACTCACCCCATTATCATACACTGTACATATCTCAGCTTATTAAGAGATGGAATGGGGTGAGCGTTAGCCTCGAGAACCCCAAGTGACACCCCACACCTGCTGTGTTGCTTGCAATGGGGGGGTGTTAGGGCTGGAAACCCTAACACCACATTTTTTGTTGCTTTAACCCTAACTAGTGCATTAATGAAGTGTTATTTGCCATAAAAAAAATATATGTATATATAACTATATATATATATATTAGAGGCAAAAAACTCCATTTAATGCATTAGTTAGGGTTGTTCCCCAGTGACAAAAGTGAAGAAATTTGCTGTTAGGGTTGAAAACCCTAACTCGGAATTCACCTCCCCCCAGCACCACACACACACAGACACACACACACATGCAAGTATGGGGGAGGACCAAGTCAACACAACCAATGACAGACATCCAGCAGCAGGTGACAGAAATAACAAACAATTGTCTAAATGTGCTACGAGACATCCCCAACCACCTGACCAGGTACTGCATGCTCAGTGGAGATCAACAGCAAAACTGAGGCCATGTACACCAAACGTACACATCCCTGATTGCAGCTGCACACAACGTACCACACTTAGTAGTTGCATGGCCTTACCTACCGATGCCCCACACCAGACGACACCACATGTGATGGGCCACCTGAGCAACAGAGTTGAGCAAACCCAAGGAATTGTACAGGTATAATATCTCTGATTATAACAAGGGTTTGAGAAATGCAGCTTTCTAATTGACTGTAAACATTGTAACAGCCTTATGTTAAGTTTTTATTAACATACATGTAGAGTCTAACCATATGATGAACATGCTTTAATGTTGTTTAAAAAAACAGTTTTATTATGATAGCAATAAGCCACTCCCAGGTATTATGTTAATGGTCAGTTTATCACTGTCTAGCGACATGTGGCACTCGGCTACGCCTCATTCAACATTAAACCCCTACAAGGTGATTAACAGACCATTTAACATAACCATTGGTCATGCCTTATTGCTTAATTGTCTTTATGACTAGATACTCTCCCTCTGCTAGGCACTGCAGGAGTTTTGCAACACAGTGTCACACCCAGTTACACCATACTCTATCTACTTGCTGGAGAATGGCTATGAATATGAACTCATGAAGATGAACACTGTAACTTGAACATTACAGTCATCGAAACCTTAGTGTGATTATAACTGACAGAGTCAGTGATAGAGAATAACCCTTGCCGTCCTAGTACACTTATCCCATTGTGAGTTAAATCAATACTAAAAGACATTCTGTTTATATCCACACTATACCTACTTGATTGCTGTTGTACCACAATTGACATAGTTATCACTTTTATAGCATCAGTGACAGAAGTGTGGCAAACCCAAACACTACGTATACAGCCTGAGTATGAAACAACTGTTAAAAAAATTATGCTGTGTCCATAAGTAGCATAGATCACTAATTGCAACAATAGTAAATGTATCACTATTTGAATAAGTTAGTCATCACAGATGGAATAAGATTGTCTTTATCAGGTACAACATACTGAGTAAGTGTCTACAGGAAAATCTGTCCTATAGACATCTCTGATACAGGTACGTCATTGTTGGCTCAGTAGTCCTATGATATTTAGAAGTTGCTTGGCCTGATCCATGCAATTACATTGTTTCTTACAAAGAATACTTACTGCATCTTTAGTACTGAAACACACTGAAGGTCTATGTATGTACATTAGCAGTACAGCTTCATCAGTAAGAATGCATCTGATACTGGCAGTCACGAATTTCACAGCATTGAACAGGCAATGCTTTTCCATACGCTTACATCAGCCTCTCTATCTTCAGTAAACAGTTGCAGTAAATGTACTACTATGAAAATCACATACTAAATGTAACACTACTTTTATCTTGAGCATGCTAGTGTCTTGTAGTTAATTTATGCACTTCTCTTAATTAATGTATACTCACTAGTGTTAAAACCTTTCTACAACTGTGATCATGCACCTTTAGCATTTATATTGACTAACGGCACAGTACCAGTTGTGGTGTGGTGTGGTGTGGGGCATCATTAGGTAAGGCCATGCAACTACTAAGTGTGGTATGTAGTGTGCAGCTGCAATCAGGGATGTGTACGTTTGGTGTACATGGCCTCAGTTTTGCTGTTGATCTCCACTGAGCATGCAGTACCTGGTCAGGTGGTTGGGGATGTCTCATAGTACATTTAGACAATTGTTTGTTATTTCTGTCACCTGCTGCTGGATGTCTGTCATTGGTTGTGTTGACTTGGTCCTCCCCATACTTGCATATGTGTGTGTGTGTGTGTGTGTGTGTCTGTGTGTGTGTGGTGCTGGTGACCGAGTTAGGTTTTCAACCCTAACAGCGAATTCTTCACTTTGTCGCTGTGGAACAACCCTAACTAATGCATTAAATGGATTTTTTTCTCTAATTTCCCTTCTTTGAGAATTATAACGAAATAGTGAATGTAATGCCGCGGCGGGAGCGTGGGGTCTGGAGTAATGCAGCCGGAGGGCCCCGTGCTCCCGCCACACATGATGTCTTGTGGCATAGTAACAGGAACAGCAATGCAAACAGAAGCGCTAACAGTGGCACACATGGTAACACAAGCGCGAATGAGAACAGAAAGGGTAACGCACATGGTGGCATAGACAGGAACGGTCTGCCACGTGATGTGTTGTCACATAGTAACATGGTGCCTGCAAACAGAAATGTCAATGGGCATGGTGACGCAAAGTGAAACAGAAAGAGAAACAGTACTGTAGACACAAATGGCAAAAAATAACAGAAAAGCAAGTGCAAATGAAAACACAAAGGATAACACACATTGTGGCTCAGACGTCAACGGTAAGTGAAACGGGTATGGAACTGCATGCGGAAAGGGCAACAGTAACAGTAATGTAAGCGCACAGGCTGGTTTTCCCCAAAACCTGCATAGAGAAAGACAGTGAGTACAAATAATGTATGCATAATAATGAGAACTTGGAATACTAAATAGGTTATATCTCAGGAACTATACGACATAGAAAAAAAATTTAAAACTCGTATGATTTACAACTGTCCTGGCTAATTTTGTGCTAAGCATTTTTCTGACAAAAAGTCCGTATCTCACACCGTTTCTGAGATACGGGCCCTGAAAGGCGCGGCGAACGCCGTAATGTTATCCTATGGGAAAAAAAGAAAAGTTCGGAGTGCCATAACTTTGCCTCCCTGTAATATTTTTTCACCAAACCACTGAAAGGCACATCTGTGGGCTGTTGGCTGTCTTCCCTCCAAATTTCAGGAAAAAAGACTAAACCGTTATTTTGCAGCAGGGTGCCAAAGGATCCTGTAATGCTTCTGGCGCCGTAATTTTATCCTATGGGAAAAACCGTCAACCTTGGAATGCCATAACTTTGCCACCGTGTAATATTTTTTCAATACAACACTGAAAGGCACATCTGTGAGATGTCATCTTCGTTCCCTCCAAATTTCAGCCCAAAACTCCCAACTGTTCTTTTGCAGCGGAGTGCCAAAGAATGACTCTTATTTTGGGCGTAGTGTCGCAAAGTAGTGTCGCAATTTGCGAAAGCTTTCGCAAAAAATTTGTGACACTTTCATGAGTGCGACACTACTTTGCGAAAGTACTTTTTCCAGAAATCTGAAAAACATATTTCTGGGGTGTTTTACCCCAAAATAAAGACATGGCTAGCATCCTCAGGTGAATACAAAAAGAATTAGGTTGCTAGAGGGTCTCAATTTTAAATGCCAAGCATTTTTCTGATC
Organism: Neoceratodus forsteri; assembly: GCA_016271365.2. NCBI lineage: Eukaryota > Metazoa > Chordata > Ceratodontiformes > Ceratodontidae > Neoceratodus > Neoceratodus forsteri. The sequence continues at coordinate 1,235,180,515 of CM057456.1, forward strand.
ACTAACTGAAAACAAGATGGCGGATTTGCGACAGTAATAGGGCCATTTGCGACAGTAAAAAGTGCATTTGCGACACTGTCGAACTTTTTGTTAACTTTTCCCATTGACTTATAATGGGAAATTGTTTTTTGAATAACTTTTGAACCGTTTAATATTTTTTCACGAAATCTTTGAAAGACACATTGGGGACCCTGGCCGCACATTCCCTGAAGATTTCGGGCCAGTCGCGCAAACCCTACGACCTGTAGGTGCAACCATAGAATTCCAGAAAAAGCATAAATGCGCGCAAATCATGCTTAATAACCTGCAGCCATATATCTGACCAGTACAAAACTTGACAGATCCCAAGGCCTATGGTTCTTGATTGCGTATTCCAAATTTCAGGCAAATCCATCAAACTGTTGCAAAGTTATTAAGGTGCAAAGTTTTGGGGTTTAACATAGAAATGGCTCCTCAACTCTAATTATGGTAGCACTACCGTTACCATACTATAATATATTATATATATATATATATATATATATGTGTGTGTGTGTGTGTTCTTTGCAAAAGACTTCATTAATGCATCAGTTAGGGTGAATACCACAGCGTCAAAAGCAGGGAAATGAGACATTAGGGTTTCCAACCCTAATGCCCCAACCCCAGGGTTCCCACCCCTACCACCCCAGCCTGTTCCCCCACCCTCCACACTCCAACAGGCACTGGTAAAGCATTTGGTTGTCAGGCCCAACTCTCACCCCATTCTACATGTAGACAAGCTTATATGCTACAGTATAGGACAATGGGGGAGAGTTAGGCCTGACAACCCAAAGGCACACCCCAATGCCTGTTGATGTGTGGAGGTTGGGGGATGGGGTGCAGTGATAGGGGTGGGAACCCTGGGGTTGGGGTATTAGGGTTGTCATTCCTGATTCCTAATGGTACAGTACTGTATTCCTAAAGAGAAGTGTTGACAAGCCTTCAGTACTGAGCAGCATACACATTCTAAACATCATAAACAGCACTGGTACTGTTAAAACAACAGAAAAAACATGATAAAGAGCTGAGTATTGCTAAACAGAAGTGCTGAAAAGCATTCGGTAGTGAGCAGTATAATCAAGCAGCATAAACGTCATGAACAGAAATCATTTAAAGTGCTGAGAACCACAGAAATCATGTAAAGTGCTGAACTTATCCATGCTGGTGTTCTCGGGACTGTTATCAGGGCTGTTACAAGTCTGAATGTGCCCTATGAGTTGTGAGCTTTCTAACACCCCCTCCCTTCACTAATCACACCTGACAGAGGTTAGATGCTCATTAACACATGATTGTGCAGGCAGACCACTCAGGGCACTTAAGCACTTAACAAAAGCAGGTGTCTACTCTCAATAACACCTCAATTAACACCTTGCTACTGCTGCTACTGACAGCAAACTGCTGTCAGAATTGTGCGTACAACTGAAATTCTAAGTGCACAAAACCAATTTTTTTAACACTGAACTAATAGAAAAGGAATCGGGACCGGAGGAGTGTGTGCACACATCCAGAATGTGCACACATCTGAATTGCACTCAAGTGGAATTGACTGTATAAACATCATTTGTTATTAAGAAATATCAGTACCAGCCACATCAATAAAAAAATGGAAGAAATTAGCTAAAAAACAGGAATTTTGCCAGTGTTTAAATTACAAAAAAAGTGTAACTCATTAGATTCGAACCTAGGATGTTTAAGACTGAAGCTCTATGTGCTACACGGATCTAGTATGATTGCCCATCATGATATTTCCCAACTTTGTTTTTCCCTCAATTTATTTGCCGTCTTTACATTTCCAGACGCGATGTTTCCCCGTATATAATTTGACCGCAGAGTGCATATTAAAGCAGTATCAGTTTCAGGAACTGTAAGATTTCGCTGCTTTCCCTCCAGCAGTTCGCCTCTGCCAGAACCTGAACCTAAGCCTGAGCTGTAAAAAAACCCACATTTTTACCCCTTTTAACACATTTCTCCATCATCTCTTGAACCCCCCCCCCCAAAGCCAGGGGCGTTGGGCAGTTGGTGAAGGCAAGTGGTGAGCAAGTCAAGTTTGGTCCACTGGCCAGAAAAAGAAACGGCTAAAGGAGGGACTGAGAGTGCTCTCAGGTGCAGAGGTGTGGCCAGAAAAAGGAGGACTGGACAGTGTGCATAAGAATAGTGCTGCACACTCATGCTCACTCCCCCACTCGAGCTGCTTCCCTGCATAATCATTATCAGTTCCCGCTGTGGTGTCCCCGCTAACCACAAACTATCCCCAATGCAGTCAGTACTAAACGAAAAGTGTTTATTTAAAAAAAAAAAAGAAAAGAAAATGAAAGCAACCTTTGCAATCTGACTTATCGACTGTCACTCTCCCTGTCACTTCACAGATGCTCTTTCCTCACCACACGTAGTGCAGTCCCGGTCACCAAGCAACCGTGCTCACTAGAGAAATAACAACTATTTCTCGTAACCATCTAGCTTGTGCCCATACACCTACTATCCTGAAATCCTGACAAGTGCCAAAATCCTGTCAAATGTCTCAGTGGGAAGAACCAGGTTATTCAATTAAAAAAAAAAAAAGTGATGACTGCACACACCAAGAATTTCCTAAGTGGTCACATTCATTTTCCGACCATGGCTTCAGTTACCTCTGTTGACCATGACTTCAGTTAAATAGTAAAAACAGTTCAGTTAAAGTTACCGGTATTCAAACCAGGGCACTAGCCATGTCAACTGAGGCAGCACAGGTGGAATTTCATTTAATGCTGCTGTCGTTGATGCAGCGCTTTACTTTCGTTGCTGCATAATAAAAGAAATGAAATAATGATCGAGAAGGAGCGCTGATTACATTTAGTTGGGAAACTGTTAGTCAGTCATTAATTAAGTCAGGATTACTTTTAACGGGAGAAAAATATCGGTTAATTAAGTGATGGAAAACCTCATGCCGGGCAATCGTATGAATCCCTGCTACCCACCATACCATGGCAGTACTGTCATTGATTTCTGCTTTTTTATGTATTAGTATCTGTCACTGTGGAAGCAGAGAAATTTTCAAAATAAACAGAATGGTTTCAAAAGCATACTAACATACTAATTGCCAGCAGATTCGGCCTTACGGTCTATCGAGTCTGCTCGAACCTCAGATCCCTAGTTGGGTGCCGAGGCCCTCCCCCACCTTGTGTTCCAGAAACCCCTATCGTCCATCCCCCGGCCAGGCCATCATCTGATACATCCACTTTCTGTGTCTGTCCCACCCTCTCTTGCAGCCCTCCACTGTGGATCTCTGAACCAGCTCTCCAGGCAGTGCATTCCAAGGGTCCACCACCCTCTCAGTGTAAAACCTCCTCCTCTTTTCCCCCCTCACCCTTCCAACTTCCAACTTCAAACCATGCCCTCTGGTGATATCTCCCTGCTTTAGTCTAAAGATCCCCTCCATGTTTACCCTTTTTATTCCCTTGAGGTACTTGAAGACCTCAATCATGTCCCCCCCGTCTCTCCTCTCCTCCAATGGAAACAGGCAGAGCTCCTCAAGTCTGTCCTCATACGTCAAATCCCCTAGTCCTCATATCATCTTAGTTGCCCTCCTCTGTACCCTCTCCAGAAGCTGTATGTCCCTCTTCAAGTGTGGTCTCCAGTACTGTACACAGCACTCAAGGTGTGGTCTAATCAGTCCATTGCACAGTGGCAGAATCACTTCCCTGCTCCTAGAGGTGATCCCCCTTATGATGCATCCCAACAGCCTGTTTGCCTTGCTAGCTGCTCTCCTGCACTGCTCAGAGTTATTCATACATGCATCCACCATGACCCCTAGGTCTTTTTCCCCTGTTGAGGCCTCCAGCACCTTCCCTCCCAGGGTGTACCTGTGTTTAGGGTTTCCATGCCCAAGATGTAACACTTTGCACTTGGTGATATTGAAATTTAATTTCCATGTGTGAGCCCAGCTTTCCAGGGTGTCCAGGTCCCCTTGCAGGGTCAACCTCCCCTCTTCCCCCTCAACTACTGCTCCCATCTTGGAGTCATCAGTGAAGAGACTCATTTCACACCCTATACCCTCCCTGATGTCCGATATGTATGCATTAAACAGGATCAGACCCAGGACCGAGCCATGCGGTATCCCACTACTGACCTCTGTAGGGTTCGAGAGCTCTCCACCGACCACTACTCTCTGAGTGTGTCCAGCTAGCCAGTTTTCAATCCATCTGACCATCAAAGGGCCTTCTTCCAACCCTGTCAGACCAGACAATTTCCATAAGCAACACCACATCTTTGGAAAACATGTGAAAATTGAAGAAAATGGTTGAAAAAGCACCTTTTTTTGCAAAAACTACACAAATATGTTTGAAAACGCTCCCTCGCTAATGAAAATGGAACACTTCCGTTTCCACAGACAGTACTTGATAACATGCGAAAATTGGAGAAAATGGTCGAAAATGCACCTTTTTTGTGAAAACAATACAAACATTTTTGAAAATGCTCCCTGGCTTATGAAAATGGGATGCTTCCATTTCCACAAACAGTACTTCATAACATGTGAAAACTGGAGAAAATGGTTGTAAAAGCACCTTTTTTTCCAGAAACAACACAAAAATGTTTGAAAATGCTCCCTTGCTTCCAAAAATGGTACACTTCAATTTCCTCAACCAGTACTTCATTTTCAGAAAAGAATGCCTCATATTCACAAAAAATTCCCCATTTTCAAGCAAAATTGCCCATTTTCACTCAAAAGTGACCCATTTTCAGAAAAAATGCCCCATTTTCAAACAAAATGTGCATTTTACACAAAAAATGCCCAATTGTCAAGCAAAAATGCCCAGTTTTAAAAAAAATGCCTCATTTTTGAGCAAGAATGCACCATTTTCGAACAAAAATGCCCCATATTCACAAAAAATTCCCAATTTTGAACATAAATGCCCCATTTTTGCAAACAATGTCCAATGTTCAAACAGAAATGACAAATTTTCAATCAAAAATGCCCATTTATTTTTACAAAAAAAGTTTGTTTGAAAAAATTCCATTTTTGTGCTGAACACTTAACTTTTCCCATAGGAAATAATGGGACATTAAACATTTAATAACTTTTGAAAGGATTAATATTTTTTTCACCAAACCTTCAAAAGGTACATCTGTGACCCAAATCCTTCATACTCTGAAAATTTCAGCCCACAACATAAAGCCATTTCTGAGATTCAGGATGACAAAAATGTCAAAAAATCCAGATTTTTCTGTTTCTTTTCAACACTTTATAGCTCAGAAACCACTAAAGAGATTCCCACCAAATTTAGCAGGTCAAGAGACCTACCCTTAGAGAATGTGCTTGCCAAATTTCATGCAAATTTGTTGAATAGCTCCAAAGTTATTCATTTTAACATAGAAAGTGTACTTTCACCCTAACTATACTGGCACGACGTGTCAGTATATATATATATATATATATATATATATATATATATATATATATATATATATATGGGATACATGATAGGCACGATTAGAATATGGAAATATTTTCACTCCTGCAGAGTGAGCTTGGATATTTCATGAGTGCCGAAGGCATGAGTGAAATATACAGTGCTCACGAGGCAGGAGTAAATATTTTCATATTCCACGAATTGCACATCATGTGTCCTATTTATACAATGGGTCTCACTGTTGCAAAATGTACCATTTATGTGGCTTGCATGATTTATGCGGGTTTTACATTAAGCGGTTACGCTGGTTTCAGGGTGATAAATGTCAGTTCTTACATTTATCAAATGCCTGTGAAAATAACATGATTTATCACACTCATTTATCACTCACCCCCATTGTATAAATATAGATCTATGATGGGCAGGAGTGGAATATGGAAAATATCTTCATGAGTGAACAGTGACCTAGGATACTCACAAGTGTCACAGTATAGCAGAGCCACAAATGATAGTATCCAGAGGTCACTCTTCACTCACAAAGATATTTTCCATATTCCATGACTGCACATCATGTGTGCGACTTACAAAATAGGGTTTATGTATGTTTTCCAATGTTATCTTTCTTGCTTCTCAGTGAAATATTCCTGTCTCTGTGTTTTATTTTTTGGATCTGGTGCTTTCCATGCTGTTATCCAGCTTTACAGTATGAATGGAGGTGAACAGGGAGTGTTAATCAGTGTTGTTGCTAGGTTTCTATAGGGTGTTGGTATGACTTGGTTTTTGTGTGACTCTGTGCTGTGAGTGGTTCTCTTTGCTGTCTGTTTGTGATCTGTGTGTTTGGATTGGTTGGTTGCTGTTTGTGGGTGGGATTTATTCTCTTAGGCTGGGTGCTGTGTATCAGGATGGAAAAGTCTTTATTAACTTTGTTTTTGATATTTGTATGGAGTGAGCAATATTTATTTAACTGTGGGTGGACTTATATATTTTTATTTATGTTTGGGCAAGTTCTTAGTGTACTGTTTCCCAGTGTAGTTCACTGGAGGTTTACTACTTCATTCTTTTGCTTTCATTTACCAGCAGTTGCACTTCAGCGGGGGTATTACTTTTGTTATTGCTACTTCGTCTATTGCCTTTCATTTTTGGGTCCTGGCCTTCTTTTTGTACTACACTGTGTGTTCTGTCATGGTGTGGTGGTAGTCTGAGCTGGTGTCTAAATTCAGTGACACTAAATCTCTCTCTCAGTGGCTTTTCATATTGCAGCACAAGAATTTTGCTTTTTAGGTGTGCAGTTCACATAGCGTTCGCAAAAGATTAATGAGCTGAATACAGAAGCAGAAGAAACGGAAACTGAAGGGATGAAAGAGGAGAGTCCCAAAGCGGAGATAGTTCAGACCAGCCCCCAAAACACAAGAGATTGAGGTGAGCTTTCTTTGTCAGAATATGGCTAACAGAAGTGAAATAAGTTTAAATGAAAATCAAGAGAAAAGAGCAAGCACTCAGGTGATTTTTACTGTCTATATGCTATGCTTGGAAGTAGTCCGGCACTGAAAGTGAATAGGGGTTTAGCTGTGGTGACATAGGCACTGTGATAATATCGGTCTGCGATGTATGCACTGTGTGTATAAATGTCAGATATTATCACAGTGCATATGTCAGCAGGATTTATTCTACTGTGGTGAGAATACACATTTTTATTAGAAGAGATATCGGCTCACCCCTATTTTATAAATATATATATGCACACACACACACACACACACATATATTCATTTCAAAAAACTTCATTAATGCATCAGTTAGAGTTGATAGCACAGCAGCAAAAGTATGGAAATGTGATGTTAGGGTTACCCCTCCTACCACCCTCCCATCCTCCACACACCAACAGACCTTGGAGTGTACGATGGGGTCGTCAGGCCCAACTTGCACCCCATTCCATGTATAAGCAAGCTGAAATGCTACAGGATAGGAGAATGGGGTGAAAGTTAAGCCTAATGACCCCATGCAGTACAGCAAAACTCAGCACTCCTCAACTTGGCATGAAACAGGGCATCATTTTATTAAATTAAACAAAAGCAGATGCCACAATCAGCCAAAGGGCTCAAACAACAAGGACGTCTTGTTGTTTGAGCCCTTTGTCTGATTGTGGCATCTGCTTTTGTTTAATTTAATAAAATTATGCCCTGTTTGATGCCAAGTTGAGGATTGCTGAGTTTTGCTGTACTGTATTTGTTTTTTATTCGTGCACCCTCTCATGGCAGTTGAGCTGTTTTTGCTTCTTCTCTAATGACCCCATGGCACACCCCAATGTCTGTTGGTGTGTGGAGGGTGGGGTGATAGGAAGGGTAACCCTAACATCACATTTTCATACTTTTGTCACTGTGCTATCAACCCTAACTAATGCATTATGAAGTTTTTTGCAATGAATATATATATATATATATATATATATATATATGTATATATGCATATGTGTGTATATATATTTATACAATGGGGTGAGCTGATATCTCCTCTGATAAAAATGTGTATTCTCACCCAATGGAATAAATCCTGCTGACATATCCACTGTGATCATATCTGACATTTATACAAACAGTGCATATGTTACAGACTGATATTATTACCCTAACATCGCATTTCCATACTTTTGTTGCTGTGCTATCAACCCTAACTGATGCATTAATGAAGATTTTTGCAATGAATTTCCCTTCTTTTTGAGAAAGTGTAATGTAACTGGTAACTGGTATGTGTTTGTGGGAGTGTGGGCCCTCCAGGCCCTGCACTTCCTTCACTTTGTCCAGTTTTTGCGTAATGGTATGCATATGTGGGAGTGTGGGCTCTCTGGGTCCTGCGCTCCCACTTACACATAAGTACAGAGACATACAGCATCCCCATAGTACTGAAAAGGAACCCTTGTTACATTTATTTGGCAATATCTCAGTAACCATAGCAACTATGAAAAAAATTCCACTGCAGTTGTAATCATGACTTCAAAACATCCATGCGTGTTTAGTCCAACTAGGTGGACTAAGCTGCGGGTAGCAAAAAATCTGTATCTCAAATAATTTTCGAGATATGATCGCCGCGGATGACGCAATGTTATCCTATGGGAAATTTCTCAGTTGTGTGTATATATATAATATATATATATATATATATATATATATATATATATATACACACACATTGTTTGAAAAAAGTGCATTAATGCACCAGCTAAAGCTTAACATAGTGCCATAAAAATAGGGAAATGTGGCATTAGGGTTTCCAACCCTAACTCCCCATTCCCCAAATCAGCCAAAGGACAAGACTACACAAGCAATGCCAGACAGCCATCAGCAGGTAAGACAAACAACATACAACTGTTTCCACATGACACAGATGCAGTAGCACTTATGTGTTACCTTTGTGGCTTTGTATCTGCAGTATGAGCACCCCAAGACATGCACACTCACTTGTCACTGAAGATAGAAATCCATCGTAGTCAAATCACAACACTGCTTCTGTGTACAGAAGCACAGGCCCCTGCAGCCACAGATACAAATCCATGATACCCAAATTACAAGAGTTCTTTTGTCTGCAGAAGCACACACCCCTAGGGGAGCAGCGCTTCTGTAGTGTCAGGTACTCATGTACACTGTAAGGCATACACACAGTTGACAGTCCTGTGTTTCTGCAGCCACAGGTGTAAGATGTATACACTGACCTCTGGCTTCTGAAGCACAGGTGCCACAAAATCCATGATACCAAAATTGCAACACTACTTCTGTCCACAGAAGCGCAGGACCCTGAGAGGCCTGCACCTCTTCAACCACAAGGTGTAAAACATACACCCTGACTTCTGGCTTCAGAAGGGCAGGCCCCTGTGGGGCCTGCAGTTATGTTGATGGCAGCACTGTTAAAATGTGAGTATAATGGTTTCAGCAATGGATCTAGAAATGCTTTAAGGGGGTAGCAGTTTTTCAGTTATGCAGATACATATAAAAAAACATGCACTAACGGATCATGTTATCTAGTGAGGTACCTTTTACATGTGCATTAGTACATCTGGCTCCATAGGCATAGGCCCCATGGGGCCTTCTGTCTACAGCTTCTGGAGCAACACATACTCATGCACACAGAATGACACACATACATACACAGATGTGGCTGCACAAGCACAGGTCTCTATGCAGCCATCCATGAAGGGACCATATCAGTACTGCATTTTTGTCATCTGGAGACAGTTGTATGTTGATTGCCTTACCTGACAATGGCTGTCTGTGGTTCGCTTGTGTGATCTTGTCCTTTTGCTGCTTTGAGGGAGGTAGGGAGTTAGGGTTGGAAACCCTAATGCCACATTTCCCTACTTTTCTGGTGATAGGTTGAACCTTAACTAGTGCCTTAACAGTTTTTAGCAAAGAATTTCCTTTCTTTCTGAGACAGTGATATCACAGATGCAGACATGTAGGGTCCTCTGGACCCAGCACCAAGGGAAAACTCCATCTACCTACAGAACAGCATGGCCCAGTGGGCCCTGCACATCTGTGCAGTGACAGATATTGAGAATTCATGGGGCTGTCTGGTGGGCTGTGCTTCCATGTAGCTGCAGATAGAGATGAAAAGGGCAAAGAGTCCATCTCTCAGTCAATTCATATGGCCGTCTGCCACTCAAAGGTATAGAGGTACAGGGCCCTATGCCAAGAGAAGAGTTCTGTTCACTATATGGTACCTTGGCCCATGTGGGCAACCTTAAACCTTCCCACTCCTGACTTGGGGGGGGTGTTGCATACTATCACCATCCCCCAGACTCACACCATCCAGCTGTCAGCTCACCGGCACAGGATCACAAATCACTACCTGCTGGGGTAAAGGCTGGCACTACACATGTTTCTTAATAATTAATTTTTTTATCCCAAATCTTCAAAAGAGTCTTTTTATGACTCCCCTTATAAACATGACATCTGGTATTTATAGTATATTGGCCAAAATATGATTTTGCACCATGAGTGCGAAAACATGTATTTTGTCCAGGATTTAAAATACAATACCTGACGCATTTATCAGGTAGTGTGAAAAAATGTCTTTGTTGAAGTTTTGGAGCCAAAATATTGAATATTAGTGATGTTTTAAATGAATGTTGAAATACTTCAATGTTTACTTATAACTTGGTCATTTAACTATATTTTTAAATCACCATTTCAGCATAGCCTTCTTAAGACACCACCTCATGAACCTGGTAGGTAAAAACTTTTAAATCCTGCCCAAAATGTGATTTCTGCAGCATGTGCCAAATCATCTTTTGGCACATATTTAAAAACTTTCAACTGGCTTGTTCATGAGCTGGGGTCACAAAAGGGCCATGTTTAAAATGTGGTGGAAGATTACCAAAAATTATTAAAGTTATGAGTGACCATTTAAATATTTTGGTGTTCATTTACAACTTGGTCATTTTACCATATTTTTACGCCAAATTTTCAACATCACTTTCTTATGACCCCAACTCAGGAACCTGATTGGTGAAAATTGTCATATCCTGCCCAAAATGTGATTTCACGCAGCAACTATGTGGCCATCTTTTGGGGCAGACATGAAGAATTTCACCACCCTTGTTCACAAGGAGGGGCCCAAAAAGCCACATTTAAAATTTGCTGTACAAATAATAAAAAATGACAAAGTTATGAGTAAAAATTCAAACCACTTTGAAATTCATTAAACTGGACTTACGTTATTTTCTCATGTTGCAGTTACTGGTTCCAGCAGCAGGAATTTATTTTCAATTGGAGAATTGATCTATGATGTGAGACAATTTCAGGTGAGTGAGGGTGTGTGGGAGGTGGGTACTGAGTGGGGGTCAGGGTGGAGTGAGCTGGGGTTTCTGGGGTCAGATTGGTGATGAACCATTTTCATTTGTATAGGTTTAATGCCAGAAAAAAAAAGATCAATGAGGGACAGTTTTCTTTATTTACAGGGGGACCCAAGAAGACACTGCAGATTGGGCACCGCAATATCAGGATAATGTTCAGTGGCACTGGGGATGGGAACTGAGGTGCTGCTGCCTATTTGTTTTTTTTGGAGGTGACCAGAATTGAAGGGGGATGAAAGAAGTGGTGACAGGGGTGGGCACACCAGTTTACTATTGCAAATGATATATATTGGGAAGAGGGGTGAGCAACCTGGAGTGGAGGGGATAGAAAGTAGCAGTATTGGGGGTGGGTACCCCAATCTGCTTTAGAGTGATAGATAGATAGATAGATAGATAGATAGATAGATAGATAGATAGATAGACAGACAGACAGGCAGAGATTAGAGAGAACAAAAGAGAGATCAGGAGATCATTAGCTCACTGCTCCAATTGAAGTCAGCAGCACAACTCCAGATCTGGCTTTCCAAATCAAAAAAGCCAAGCTATTTTTATACAAAGCTTGCCAAAGAATGGCTCCTCTCACTAAGCTAGGCACCCAGGATTTCTGTGTGCCCAGAAATGTTATATGCAGAGCAATTTTCAAAAAGAAAACACCAGACTCTTGGTACATGCATCCTGTTTACCTAGGTTCAGGTGTTTGATTTTGAAAATACATCATTTTTAAATATGTTCAAAATTTTGTAGTTAAAAAGGCAAGATAGCAACCAGCATAATCAATATTTTTTTCTCATTGTCGATAAATCATGAAAGATAAACCCTCACAAAAAATGTTTTTTATCTTTTATATCAGAGGGTTCTCAAAACCCTACTAAGAATGCTCAGAAAAAAACTTAAAATCCTAAGAACTCTGGAACATGTTAATATCTTTTCATGAAACCCTCAAAAGGCACTACCTCAGCACAGGCCATTTCTACTCTGAAGATTTTGTAAAAAAATCCATACTTTCTAGGCTGTACGTGAGAGGAAAAAAAAACTATGTTAAATATAGAGAAAAAATGTAATTCATTAAAAATTGATGTTCCGTATCTCGGAAAATGCATGAAATGCTATTACAAAGTATTTTATCTCCTTGAGATCCCTCAGCCAGACCTTGCATGCAAAAGTTTGGGCTATCTTGTTGAACACCACTAAAGTTATTAAGGTGCAAAAATTGGAGTTTAACATTAAACATCTGATGCGACCCTAACTATAATGGTGCTACTGCACCAGTATAGTATATGTAATGAAGATAGTTACAGTTAGAGATGCAGCAAAGTTTTACTTCGCTGGTGAATTTTTGGCGAAGTCACCAAATTCACCATCATGGATCACTTCATGAAACTGTCCCATTTACTGAAAATTCACCATTTGTTTATTTATTTATTTATTTTAACATCAGTTTAAAAACCTTTGAGCCAGAGGCTCATTTACAAAGGTACCTCGCCATAAGGAAGACAGAAAATACATACATGAGACAATCAGAAATACAGTACAGCAATAAGGCACAGGCAAGTTGCAGGCAAAGTGAGACAGTCAGCAACATAGTTTAACAATAAGTCACAGTCACGTTACAGGTGATGAGTGTCATAACACCATTATCAGCTAAACGAATTAGGAATGCGATCCCAATTTTTTTTTTTCTCATCATCACGGAGGTGGGGATGGGGGGTCAGGGGCAGTGGCAGGAGTGTGAAGTGAACAAGTGATTTTTTAGGCAGTGTTTGAAGCTAGAGAGTGAGGGGGCATCAGTGATGCCAGCAGGGAGGGAATTGTACCAGGAGGGGGCTCTATAGGGCCTTGCTTTGGGCCTTGCTTTGGGGGTTTAAGTGCAAATTGCACTTAAAAAAACAAAGCAAGGAGATAATAGCAAATGTCGAATTCCCTAAATCCCTGGTGTCTAGTGGTACCCCCCCCCTTGCCAATCACCGGCCACAGTGTAAAAACTATAGATTTAAATCCCTGGTGTCTAGTTTCCCCCCCTCCTCCACAAATCACTGGCCACAGTATAAAATAGAGATGTATTTAATTTAAAATATAGATGTATTTAAATCCTGGTGTCTAGTGATACCCCTCACCCCGCCCGATCACCAGCCACAGTATAAAAAAATAGAGATTTATTTAAATCCTGGTGTCTAGTCGTACCCCCTCACCAATCGCTGGGTACAGTATAAAAAATACAGACTTATTTAAATCTCTGGTGTCTAATGGTACCCCCCAATGATCACCGGCCACAGTACTTGGTGTCTAGTGGTACCACCATCCCGCTGATCATTGGCCACAGTGTAAAAAAAAAATAGCAATTAAATCCCTGGTGTCTAGTGGATCCACCACCCCCCACGCTATCAGGTAGTACCCCACCATCCCGCTCCCCCCAAGCCCGAGCAGATGATCAGTACAGCTTTCCACTCTCCACCACATCTGGCCTCCTGACTGACCTGGAATGAATGAGCACGTGTTTGTACAACTGCATGCTCATTCATTCCAGGTCAGTCAGGCTGCCAGCCATGGTGGAGTGTGGTGGGCTGTGCTGGACATCCTCTCAGTCTTGGGTGAGAACAGGGTGGGGGAGGTACTACCTGATGGGGTAGCGGGGTTCACGAGACACCATTGATTTACTTGCTATTTTTCTGTTTACACTGTGACCAACAATAAGCGGGTTGGGGTACCACTAGATACCAAATACTGTGGCTAGCAATCAGCAAGGGGGTACCACTAGACACCAGGGGCCTGATTCTATAAAGCAAAGTTGTGACATGCGTAGCATACGCAGATGTGCAACATACACCATCGCAGTTGCAACATACCAGATACACCGCATTCTAGAAAACACGCCAGTTGCAACATGGCACATGTCACAAGGCTGCACCTACAACATGCATCATAAAAAGGTGTGCATGCCCCAGAAACGATGGCCAGAGCAAGGCAAATGCCATGGCGGAACAAGCACTGTGGAGAGGGAGACAAGAAAAGGCGCAACCAGTCGCAAGGCCTCAGAAACGGAAAAAAAAACGTTTCCTATGAGGATACCAACATACTTATTGAAGAGATGCATGCCTAGGCATCCCTACTGCTCAGCAGGGGTGGAGAAAAGGCAACAAGGGACAAGAGGAAGCATGCCTGGGAAAAGCTGGCCAGAAAGGGGAATGCCATGGCCACACAGAGATGCACAGTCCGCAACCTACGAAAGAAATATGGTGACGTGAAGCGGATGGTGAAGCAGAAGCCCACAATCAGCGCTGTGCCCCAGGAACTGGAGGTGGACCAACACAGATACAAACCCTGACAGCCATGGAGCAGAAGGTGTCCACACTCCTGAATGACTGCAGCATCAGCAGGGATACCAACCTGGATACCACAGGATGCAGCGAGCCAGAGGTAAGTGGAGGGGGGCTACACCACACATCTGTGTGTACGGACACGCATTCATGTATGTGTGTGACCAATGCAGGGACCATCCACAACACAGCTATTGACCATCCTGCACTCCACCATGGGTACCACAGGCCAGGTGGGACCAAGCACACAACAGGAACCCCAGGAGGAGGACACAGACCTGGAGGACAGAGGCAGTGACACCAGCATTTCCTCAACCCCCTCCAGCCAGGAGGACTCCAATGCCACAGAAGAGGAAGCAGCTGCAGCCACTGGTGCCAGTATGGGTGGTGTGGAGGAACAGGACAGTGACATGCCAAGTGAGGTGCTGGAGGCCAGGAAGGCACATGAGAACACACAGGTGCCCATGCAAGGGAGCACGGGGACAGCAGCACACCGGACTCCATGGTAGACAGGAAACAGGTGATTCATGGTGCAAGGGACACAGTTCGCACACCAAGCCTCCAGAAGCACAGCGCTGACCAGTATAGCCCCCCACCAGTGGACAACCTAGAGGACCAACCTGATGAGGGCAGAAGGACACAACCACAGACAGCAACACACCACAATATCTTGATGACTACAGCAAGACTGTCATAGTGAAGCAGGCCGAGCTGACAGGGGAACTAGCCAGCCTGCAGACCAGCATGGAGATGCACCACAACTGGGTAGAGGGGCAGTGTCTGAGATCCACAGTACCATATAGGCAGGGACACATGACAGCACCACAGACATGGCAGAATTTGCATTGGCCCTGCATGGCCTAGTGCACCAGTCACAACTGGAGATGGACGCACTACTGTGGTGTACCACCGTGATAGAGCGGTACATAGTGCAACAACAACAGCACATGTAGGCCATGACAACATCCTTGCTCGCCATTGCAAATGCACTGCTAGCCAGCCAGCAACAACCTGCAACCCCCCCCCACTGCCCATGGCGTGTGTGCATCACCCAACACATCCACAAGACTGCCCATCTGGCAGCATCGTGGCACAAGCAACACAGACATAACCCATGGACCTGCAGCAGCAAGGGCACCACATGCAAATGGAGGGCACACATGCTCAAGGGGGACACAATGCAAGTCCACTGCAACACACTGGGGAACAGCAGCAAATGACCAGTGCAACCACCACAGCCAGTGCTGCAACAACTGCCACACTGCCTGGCACAACTGCCTCAGTATGCCAACCCCCAAGAGTCTGAGCAGAAACTCCCAGGGACCGTGAACCAGACCAGGAAGCATGGCAGCAGGCCCAGGTGCAAAACAGGTGGTGCCACCAGTGCAGGGACACAACACGGCATGCCAGAGAAGGCATCAGATGTGGGACCCAGGTGAGGCACCAGGGTACAGCAGTCACAGCTGCCATCTGCAACACCCAACAGTAGTGGCAACAAACGGAGCAGGTAAACCCACACAGAGGATGGCATGGCCACATGAGGGATGCAGCAACCAATGCCCACTCACTGTGTCCTGGTGATGCTCTCTGATGTACTGTTGACTGGTTGCAGGGGTGCGCACCTGTGGACCTGATCACCACACAGTGGCCAAAGACATGGGACTGCAACCAGGGACACTGGCACATTACTGTATGGGGGTTGTGGGCACAATGGGATGTAAACCATCATACGCATATGCACATTCTGCACCTGACACTGGTGGTGGGGGGTGTATATATGTAATGAAACCAGCACATTGCAGAAGTAAAGCATGATCAACAACCATACTGTTGCCTGTATCAGTGTGTACTGTGAATGACATGCGCCTGTGCATGTGTGCCAATGGCAGATGGGGGAACACATTTACAATGGTGAGGGACAATGCATGGCTGGTGTGTGTGCAGAGCTGAACCCGCCATGATGCATGGCAATGGACAATGTGCCATCGGGGCTGGGGGGGCCTGTGCATGTGCATGACATACTTGTGTCTGTGTAGTGTATGGCATGCTGAGTGTAGCAACACAACATGACCAATGGTGTGGCGGGTACCATGTGCACATGTGGGACTGGAGCCCCACACAGCAGGTAGACCACATGCCAGTCGATGTGCAGTGCATTATGGAGCAGCACCAGTAGCAGCACCATGTTCGCACAGGTGGGTGACTGTTTGCAGCACAGCACATTACCACGATCAGGCCGGCCATTGTGATTGTTGGTTAGGCATGTCACTGTGCCAGTCTGTCATGGTACTACACATGTGAGTGGAGTGTCTGTCCATTGAGGGGGTCACTGCAGTACAATAACACAGGTTCCTGGTACATGTTTGGGACTGCTGCAGCATAAACACATGGTAATGTGTGCCGACACGGATGCTGCTGTGTGCTGTGGGCGTGGCTGGTGTCCCGAGCAGCACCATGACACATGCAGTCACCAGACATGTGTATGATGTGTGCTGCACTGTTGTTGGGCTGTCGGGTGATGTTGGCAATGGAGCTCAGCTGAGCTCTGCTGTGTGGGTTGGCCATGCGCACTGCCAGCATGCTGGCCACTGCAGGGGCCACATGTGTGCATGTGTTGGTAGAAGCATGGAGGCAAACACCATGCCCTGCACTGCCTACCCACACCACATTGCAGATGTTGCCAGCAGTGCACCACACACACACAGACACACACATAGGAACATGCACCACACAATGTGCAAGAGCCATGGGGCACTGCACTGGCATGGCCACAAATGGTCACAGGACATACCTCCAAACCCATCCTAGGTGCACTGTGACACACTATAGCTACACTGTAAATGGCCACCAGCCATGCACACCTGCAATCAGGGTCAGTACCTACCTGGGCTCGAACACTGTCATGCATACAGCCCATAGCTGATTGGTAGCAGGCCGAATGCATGTGCCTCTGTATACAAAGCACACCATGGCACCAACCTACCATGTTGCTATAACCACCAGACACCTCACACTGACCATGGCCACTGTCTTATGTTCACAGTGGTACCATGACAGGCATGCAGCACCGGGAGATACACCTCTGTGGATGGACTGTGGTGAGCAACCCCACGACACGGTACCAATGGTGCTTCCTGCTGGTCAGTGGACAAAGGCAGGTGTTGTGGTGCCGTGCAGGCCCATGGGTAGCAGTGTACCACCCACGTGTTCACAGGGCATGGGTACATAGCACACCGCAGTGCAATACTGGCAGTGCAATGTGCAGTGTTGCATTGTACAATCGTAATGTGCCTACAGCTGTGAAGTGTACAGCAGGCACACCTGTGCCATACATGGGTTGTGGTGACACATCCAACAGCACTGCAGTGTGCATGCATGCATCTACCCACATACATATAATGGCAGACACACATGAAAGACAGATGGTATGGGCCATCAAACAAAACACATGGACACAGTGGATGCATGAAGTGTGGAAATGTTTAATAACAAACAGGTGCAACAATTTGAACATATGTAAAGCCCCGTAGATAACTGTACAGTAACAAAGCAGGTCCCACTAACAAACAGAATACTCCTCCAACCTGCTAACAATCCAAATATGCTAGTCCACCCAGCCCCAACAACACAGTACATGGCAACCACAACATTCCCCACCACCCTACCCTGGAGTAGTATTCAACAGTGTGACCTTTACACAGTCCCCACATGCACCATTCCATATGGACAACTGTTCTGCACTGTGTGTAGTTGCTCCTCACACTACACTGACTACTACTGTTCCCAGAGTGCAGTGAGAAGGGCACTGAGTGAGCCATGCAGCCTGGAGACATCAGTCACAATGGCCTCAACAAGGTCCGCCTGTCGCCTGTCCTGGTTTGTGGGCTGTTGTACCTGGGCACGCTGCCCCACATCATCCACTGCTGCATCCACCACCACCACATCCACAGCTGCACTGCTGTGCAGCCTGTCTACATCAATGGGTCCTGCCTCGTGCAGATGTTCATCACACACCTCTGCAGCCTCCTCCTGCCCCTGTCTGTGTGTAGGCAGGTCCACATCCTCCCTCACAACATCGTCCTGCAGACTGGTGCCATCTTGGCCCTCAGTGTCACAGATGCCTGCCTCCATGGATGCCCCACCATTGTCTGGGCGACCCATGTCCACCACCACATCCAGTCCCACCTCAGGATCATCCTCTGCCACTGCAGCCAGCAATGTCATGGGTTGTGCATATGCACTGTCATCCACCTACACCTGCCCATCATCATCGTCTTTGTCTGCTGTTTCAGGTGGCAGTGGTGAGCCCTCCCCCACATCCACCTTGTTCTCTGCCTATATGCTACAGCATCCTGCTGCTTTTGGTCCACCATGGCTCTCAGTAGGACCCTGTATTGGGTGATTACTGCCGGGCACTCACCTGTATAAGGAGAATGTGACACGTTAGTCTCCCATGTCAGTGGTCACTCTGTGATGGTGCATCTGCTGGCAGAGTGTACATGTGGTATGCTGCACACATTTTCACAAGGGCAACTGACCAACACTTATCTTGTTGATGGTGTCTGTGCCATCCATGCTGGTACCCATATGGCTGGTCATGGTCTGGATGTCCTCCTGCCACCCCACATCTGGTACTGCTCAGTCCTGTAGCATGAAAGGAGTGAAAAAGATCAGTTGACATTACACACACACACACACACACACACACACACACACACACACGTCCATGTAGCTTTGATGGGTGTCATTGTATAGATAGCAAGCAATACTCACTTTCTCTGGGTCCACCTCCACCTTTCATTTCCGCATCACGTCTGGCCGTCATGTCCATAATGCACACAAGTATTGGCCTGTCCCTCCTGTAGAGGTCCTGCCATTTGTGTTTCAGTTGCCTGATGGTCCTTCTGACACCTGAGACCTCCTGCAGGCGTGCACTGATGGACCTCCACACCCTGTCCCTCTACCTGGGTGGGTGTCCCCCAGTGGTAACAGTGTGGTGTGCCACTGCTGCACTAGGTCGACTAGTTGTGCAGTTTCAGCTGCACTGAAGTTAGGTGCCCTCCCACTCAATGTGGACATTGTGCTGTCCCTGTCACTCCAGTGCACACAATATAGCCTGTAAGTGGCCATTGTCTGCTGTGTGCAGGCTCCTCTGTCCCTGTTCAGGCCTGTTGCATCGTTACTATTTGACCGCATGTTTTTATTTTATTTTTATTTTATTTATTTCAATAAATCGGATTTACAAACCTTTGAGTCAAAGACTCATTTACAAAGGTACCTCATCACAGGGAGGGGAGACAACATATTTGTGAAGCAAGACAGTGGAGAACAATACAGGTGAGATACAGAAGAGTATACAGAGCAAGGCATTTCAGAGAGCAAAATATGCATGATACAGACGAGCATACAAAATTAAGCTATTTAGTGTCCCAGTGGAGCACTCAGGTTACAGTGCGTGTTGTACAGACTACAACAAGCTATTTTAAGTGGACTAGTACATACATCATGCTATAAGAGGCAGATTGGTTCAGATGTGTCTAGTGCATGTGCTGCATGCGTTACACGTGCAGGCTGCAGACACATATGAACTGAAGGCATACTGTATTTGCGTGTTACTATAATGCGAGTGTTTGCTATTTGATGCCACTGCATGTATATTGTACATGTCACTGCATGTACATTATATACGCAACTGCACATTCTTATACTGGTCCTCTGTCTCGGTGTGTATCTCACACACCTGCATCCTTTGCCAGCCACAGATCGCAGCAGCACTGGTCACTGAGTACAGCCACAGGACACAGGTGCATTGTGCTGGCATCCATGAATATGTAGCAAGCTGTCACACAGTGTTCTAACCTGTGTGCCATTGTCTGGGCTATATTGAAGTGTGCATGTCATATATACAGTGGTAGCAGGGTATATGATGGTATGGGGTGTGCAACATATGTGCAGTACATTGCTGTGTTGTGGCCCATCCATTTCAAAGGGTGGTTGGCATGTCAGCTGTGGATGGGCCATGCCACAATACCCACCATTCCTGGATGGGTGGTCTGTCCACCAGCTGCTGAGCACAGGGTAGGGGCACTGGCAGGTGTGTACAGTGTCACCCTCTTGTGTTCCCAGCACTGGGCAGCATATCTGACTGTTGTTACGCTGTCACTGTTCTGCCTCCCTATAGCTACCAGTGCACCTTGCCTGCTGTTACTGGCCTTATGCAAAGTGATGGTCAATCAGCTCACATCTTGCACATTGTTCCGCATGGCATAGTGCAGCTTGGGCCTGCGGCTGTCTCATGAGCCTGTCTTGCTAGTGTCCATCCCCATCATGGTCTATGTCATCCAGGTCTGGTAGTGGTACATTGCTGCTCAGTGCAAGGTTGTGCAGGATGCAGCATGTGAGGAACATCTTGCATACCATCTCAGAACTGTACTGGAGAGTGCCACCCAACCAGTCTAGGCACCAGAACCGTGCCTTTAGGATCCCAAAGGTGCATTCTATCACTGCCCTTGTTGCTGTGTGTGCATCATTGTACTTGTGCTCTGCAGCTGTGTGTGGGAGGTAGAGGGGTGTCATGACCCATGGCAGCTGTGGATATCAAATGTCACCTGTTGGGATTGATGGTACATTGTCACTGCACTGCTGTGGTTTGCTGCCACGCTTGGGCGGTCGTGTGTCCACTGTGTGCCAGTTGTACCTACCAATGAGCCAGCTGCCTGTGCTGTGACCAGACTCCCATGCCTCATGCAGCCCCATGTTCCATAGAATGTATGAGTTATGACAGGAACCAGGGTACTGTGCCACAATATCAAAGATCTAGCACTGGGCATCACACAGGACCTGCATGTTCACTGAGTGGTAATCCTTTCTGTTCATGTAGACCTCTGACTCACCTGGTGGTGCCCTGATGGCCACATGTGTGCAGTTGATTGCACCTAACACCTGTGGGAACTGTGCCACATCATAGAATGCCTGCTTGAGAACCTGCTGCTGCTGTTCATCCTTTGGGAACTGGATGTATGGGTCCACAATCTGAAGCAGCGCATCCACAAACTGCCAGAGGCATTGTGACATGGCAGGCTGTAAGATGCCCATTGTGTCACCCGTGGGGGTTTGGAAGATCCCTATGGCTAGGCAGCACAGTGCTGCAGAGACCTTTACTTTCAAAGGGACAGGGTGCCCCCCATGGGTGGCGCTCTGGAGCTCTTCTCTGAGGTCTTCACACAGCTCTGCTATGAATGCACTTGGCAGGCAGTAGCATGCAATACACTGCTCCTCTGTGCGGTCTAGATATGACTTTCTGGGCCTGTATACACATGGTGCATGGTGTCTGGTCCTTCTTGGCTGCTGTTGTGGCTGCCTGTTCCTCTGATTCCTGCCATCATGCATCCTGTGCCACCCATGCCACCTCTCTGCTGCCAGGAGTATGCCCAGTAGGGCTATCAGGGCTGCCATTCCTCTCTAGCTCACTCTGTGTCCACTGCTTACTCAACAGTGTATCTCCACTGTGTTTTCCCTTGGGTGCCTTTTATACTCTGCTGAGTTACACCTGCTCACACCTGGTGTAACTTCCATCAAATTCTATTGGCCTATCTTGTCCTTCCCTGGCTTCTAGACTCACATTCCGGCACTATCACCTGCTTTGATTGGTGCAACTCGCACTATGCATATGCATATCTTGGGATTTGTCTCAACTGTGGCGTAGGTTGCTTTTGACATAAGGGGTTCCGTTATATCAAACTTGTGTGTTATAGAATACTGCATGTTGCAAATGCTGGCATATCTTGCTAGTTCTGCCATTTCATTTGGTGCATTTCAGTTTATGCATTACGCATCCCTTTAAGAATCGGGACCCAGGGATTTAAATAAGTCTGTATTTTTTATACTGTGGCCGGCAATCGTAGGGGGGGATACCACTAGAGACCAGGGATTTAAATAAATCTCCATTTTCTATATTGGGGCCAGCGATCAGTGGGGGGGGGGTGCCATCTGACACCAGGGATTTAAATACATCAATAGTTTTTACACTGTTGCCAGTGATCTGTGGGTTGGGGGAGTACCACTACACACCAGGGATTTAAATCACTGTGGCCGGCAATCAGTGGAGGGAGGCTTCCACTTGTAGGCACTGGGGACATTTTTGCATGAAGTGTGGAATTTCACCTGTGAAGTTCCACACTTCATGACTGGCCCTGTGCTCCCCAAACTGTGCTTTGCGAATTGCGCGCCATTCATGAAATAATTTGCAGATCTAACTGTGCCAACTTCGCAGATCTCTAGTTAAAGTAGTTGCAGCCTGCTTTCTTCCCAAACTTCAGTGTTGTCTGTAAAACCACAAGGGTCCTAGGAACAAGTCTAGCACAGGACACTATTTGGGATTAGGGTTGGGTAAAATTTACCTTTTACTGGTGCAATTCAGATGAACTTATGATTTCACATCCACAAAATTCAAGACATTTCCATGAAATATTTGTGGAATTTTACCAAAATTTAAGTTTCTGTAATTTCCATTTAATGTTAAAACTACTTATTCATGTGTGGTATGTTTAAAGTCCTCTACATCATAAATATGTGTACCAGGTTTTAGATCTCTAGTTTTAAAGGGAACTGGGTTAAAAGCAGCCAAACCTTCAACAAATGTTGCATGTAATTTCACATGCATGTAACCACAAAAGTTTAAGCCTTTATACCTTTAAAACTAGAGAACACAATGTCAGCAATTTTGGTAGGTTCATAGATGCTTTCTAACAAGACCACCAGCGTGGTCCATTCCCTCAACAGGTTATTGAATTTTCATGTGCTTCAGTTACAATGGCATTTCTTCTGATGAATCCAGTATCATAGAGAAAAAGATGCCATTGCAACCACTTGGTAATATCTTTGTCTTTATTTACTATGGTCACTCAACATGCTCAACATTTTTCAAGTACATAAAGAACACCATTTTAAGCACTTATATAGTAACTGCGAAAGTAGCGAACACAATGCCACCAATTTTGGTAGGTTCATAGACCCTTTCCAAACAGAACACCAAGTTGAATGGGGTATTAAATTTTCTTATAGTTAGAAAGACATTCCCTGTGACCAAGTCAGTATCAATGAGAAAAGGATGCTACTACAGTCACTTGGTAATATTTTTCTCTTTATTTTCAATGGAACTCAACATGCTCGACATTTCGATCAGAGGAGCTTAATCATTAGTACTGGTTTGTAATCATTCTGTGCTACAGTATATATGCACACAGTCATTATACATTGCTGTTTGCCCCACTGTTTACATTTTTCTCATTATGAGCATACAGGAAAGGTTGACATCTGTTGCTTGTGCTTCTGCACTCTTGCTTTCACCAGATAGTCAGGGTCATAGACACCAAAAATCAGGTTGTTTGTGTCAACTTTTTAATCTCTTGCTTAAAGAGTGACCAAGTTATAACACTCACTGAAGAAGGGTCACTATATGACCCAAAGCCCCTGAGTAACTCTCGCTGCTGCCACTGCTATTTGAAATTAAAGTTTAGCCTTGCACTTGCTTATAACCTTGGTTTTCATTTTATTTATTGACTGAGTGTGGTTTAGTGGTGTTACTTGTTGCCAATTCATGAGCAGCCAAATGTTGCTAAGTAACATCACTAATTAAAGTCAAATGTCATGAGCTTTTGTGAAAATTGTGGAATTTTGTGACAGTGTTTTGGCCATGTCCATAAATTTTGCCCAGCCATACACTTGAGCTGTAATGCAGAAAGAGGAAGAAAAAAGCTGAGCAGCATGGTAATAAGTTAGCATTCATAAGGGCTTGCTGTTGAAAGTAGTGCACACAATCAGGTATGCTCATGTCAGCCAGTATCTTGAGTGAAGAACCATCAAGGTTACTCATGGCCATCACTTTGCACTTGACTGTTTTCCTGCAATTTGCCAGCTAACCACTAAAGCTCACAGACATTCAGCATTGTTTCTGTACAAGGCCACCTACTGATAAAATTGTGTTTTAGTGTTTGAAAACTGTGAAACCAAGGGGCACCAGGCATTGCAACTAGTTATGACTGATGTGATTGTGACAGTAGTATCTGTCTATCTTTAGTCATGATAGAAAATGAAGCTGGGTGCCATTGTAGCTGGAATGTTTTTTTTGGGGGGGGGCATTACAAGACCATGATGCTAGGCCAGGTAAGGTGATTTGCTCATCAGCAGTAAAAAATCACATGAGTTTGATCCATAGCCAAACCAAACCAAAATGGACTGCAAAGCTGCCAAGAGGGAGGTGGTACATTTATGCCAATAGGAAAGTAAGCCAGGGGTATTTAAACTAAAGGATAGGGAAGGCATTTAATGCAGAGGATACCAGTGGCAGGAGTTAGATGCATGGGTTCACCAATGAAAGGGCAGCAGAGCAAAGTACTAAAACACACATACAGTAGTAGACTCCCAGTAGCAGCAAGGAAATATGCAAGCAATAATACCCGACAGGGTGGGAGGTATTGTGCTATACTGGACCACCCAGGGGCATAATGAGGCCTGACGCCACAGGTGGAGGGCCTTATAGCCCCTGGAAGGTCTGGTATAGCACAATAATGCCCACCCTGCAGGGTATTATTGTGCTTAGAAATTGGGCACTGTCAAAAAATTAAGTTTAATAAGAAAAATGTTAATGAAAATTTAATTTCAAGTAAGATTTGTAATAAAATAGTTCCTCTGCCTGCATTTTTGGAGGTGGTTGCCATGGTTACACACACACACACTATCATCTTTCAGACTTACTTGCCCCCCCAAATAAGCATTTTTAGAAAATGGGTTGTAGAAACCTTGCTCTCTAGAAACCCTTGTCATTAGCGAGTGATCGAGTGATGCTCTGCCCCCCCCCCCACACACACACACAGTGCCGGCGTTTCTTGATGGTTGTGTGTGTCATCCTCAAAAGAAAAATACAGTCAGTAAAGAAAGGGCTGCCACTGTGGTTCATTCCTTTATGTTCTGTGCTATTATTCTCAGTCACTCGCTCCACAGTTTGAAAGGGCAGATTTAAATCGAGCAAGAGTGACTAGTTATTTACTCTGTTGCTTGATACCCCCACCTCTGGAAAAGAGACATGGAGTTTTTTTATGTTAAGTTTTTACCACCCAGTAGTTTTCTGGCATCCTTGTTGCTTGCTACAGAAAAAAAACTGCTTTTTTTCACCTTCGGTACTTGCAGCTTGTAGGAGCGTGACCCTACTTGACCATGCCACGTAAGACTAGGAAGTGCCATGCAAGAAATGTGATGTGGCAGCCAGGGAAAAGCTGTTAATTTTTATATGTTTAGAAAATTGGTTACTTCTTTTTTAATTTGTGGGGATGACAATATCAAATTTGAGACAGCCTGTTAGTACTCGTGTACCACTTCCGTGTGTTTTGAGAAGGATCGGTATCAGGGATATGGTTCATTGCGATGGAGTTGCGCTGTCAAATCTTTGAAGAAGAATCAAGCAAGATTTGGGGGATGGACCACTGGAGTTGTTGGCAGGTTTGTGTGTCTGTGTGTATCTAGTCGGTCTTTACTGTTGACTGTGACTCGGAAGCTCTTTCAAGGGGATCAGGGAAAGATCGGCAGACAGTTTAGGACTCCATTAGCGAGGCAACCAACATGGTGGCAGTTGCCTTTTCAAAGTTCTAGTGGCCCATTAGTATTAGAACTAAATGAGGCAACAGAGACTGGGACTAGTTATTTCCCAGTCTCTACTGTCTCATACCGGACCGGCTGATTGGTGAGTTTAGCCAATCAGAATTAAGAATGAACTCTGCCCATTTTCTAAACAGGAACAATTCACACTTGAAAACAGGTGATATGAGAATCACACCTGAAAAATAAATGGTCTGAGAGCTTAATACAGTTGGATGTCCAGGAATTAATGGCACTCACAGAGGCCTGGAGGGGAGTGGGAATGACTGAGGAAAGAAGAGGGAGAAATTGTGGCTAGTCCAATTGAATAAGTCTGACATGTTAATAAGTAGGTGGCTCTTGTTTTTAAGGGAGAGTGTCAGTGAAATACAAGGAGGAAATCAGTGTGGCAATCAGTTTCACTGAGTCCATCTCATTAAGCTCAGAGAACAAAATCAGTGGGGGGGGGGATCTAATCACTCAGAGTTGAACTACAGGACTGCAAATAACTCAGCACAGCTTAATGGATTCAGTGGTGATAACTGCACTGTGAAAGTGAAACTCTGCTAGTGGAGTTCTAGTGGCATTGCCTATTATGCTTCCATACGTTTTTGAGCAAATTTTGCCAGTTAGTAATTTTTTTCATACTTCCAATGTAAATTTTAAACTTCTAAATCAAATTTCTCCTTCACTGTCAGATTTGAGTACCCACTGATACAAGGTATGCATGTCAAATTTCAGGTGTATACATGCAAAAACAGTGGAGCTACAGATATCCACATTTTTGGAAATTGTTTTTCAAATTCTTAGATAATTAAATTGTGAAAATATGAACCCTTGCAATTTAAAAAATTACTTAACCAAATCTCTCCACATTTAGCAGTTTTTATGACTCTTCCAAGAAGGTGTTTGATGAAAATTTTAAGGTTTCTAACAATGGTGGCTGAGTTGTAAGCAGCAAAATATTTTCAGAAATGTTTGCCAAAAAATAAGATAAACATTAATCCCTTCAGTTTCAAACTACACATTAATGTCATACTTTATATTATCATCTTAGGAATGTTTACAATAAGTATGCATGCCAATTATTAGGTCTCTAGGTACAAGAATGGCTAAGATACAACAAAATAAGAATTTTGCACAATTTCATGAAATCGTGTGAAAATTCTATGAAATGTAAACATTTTTATTTCACCCAGCCCTCTTTAGGATATGTTGTGGCAGAATTTTCAAGATCCTGTTTCCTAGCTCTTGTTTGTAGTTTGAGGCTTTTCCTCCTGGAGTTCTTCAGCAGTAGTTTTGATTTCACTCTGGTCTGCCTAAGTAAGAAGTATTATAGTGTTGTTTTCACAAAGCCTTCTCAGACAACTAGGTATTCATCTGATAAAGCAGTCCAACAGAGCATCAGCAAAATTAGATTTTTGCACCTTACACTTTTGTTTATGAATAAAGGACAAGGATTATAATATTGACTGCTCTGACTTATCCTTTAAACGTTGGCCTAGTGAGTGTCTTGACTTTTTGCTGATGCCTAAAAATATTATAGTTTTGACTCTCATATCTAGTCTTCATATAAAGCAGACTATGGGCAGTTTTGCTTGAAAAAATGTTTTAAAGCACATGTAGTGTTTCTTCCTTCAAGTTATCACATATATCTGACATTGAGGATATCGTTCCATACTGTTACAGAGCAGTTTCAAGTTAGTAACATAAAACATGTTGCGCCTGGGCCTGTTTTGCTCCCTACTGAGCTGTTGCAACACACAACAAAGAGATGATTACCTTCATGGGAATTGGTCAGTTTGCTGAAGAGCAGGATACTGTGAATTGTATATATAAAAATAGTATATGTTTATGCAAATTAGGTTATTAAGGTAAGCATCCCACTGTACTATATGTGGTGCAAAGCATTATAAATTAATGAAAAAGCTGTCAGCACCAACCAAACCAGGAGAAAAGTATTTGAGGAACTGGTACAAATTCATCACAAATTTAAATCATCAGTAATTATGCAACAATTCAACTTTCACAGATAGTTCTGCCTGGGAGGTGAATCAGTTTCTACATGTGTGAAGAACTACGCACATACCACCATTACTTTTACTGGATCTGGCAAGATTAGCTTTAACTTACAACTGCTTCTCATTTGAAATGGACTCATATTTACAAATTCAGAAAACAGTGATGGGGCAGCAAAGGCCCTGCATATGCAATTTTTTTGTGGCAGAATTTGAAAATGAGCACATCCTATTTAAGAACCTTTACCAAACCTCAATAATACTTTTTAAATGGTATATTGATGCTCTATCTCTCTCTTTCTCTCTATATATTTTTATTTATTTATTTATTTATCAAGTCTGGGATTACAAATACCTTTGGGCCAAGGCTCTTTTACAAAGGTACCACGTCAGAGAAATACAAATTATGGGGAACATCAAGACAGACATTACAACAATGTGGACATTGCAAACAGAGTACAGATTAATACAATTCAAGGGCAGCATTGTAAGCAAGGCAGCCAGCGGCATTTGTCAGAGAAAATAGACAACAGCGAAGAAGTGCCAGAGTCATAGGGAGAGGGAAGAGGGGAGGGGGGAGAAGGAATGTAGGTAGGGTGGGGAGAGGGTAAAAAGTGCAGCACTGGGTATACCAAGATGTGAGGGTAGAATCCAGTGAGGAGGGGAGGGGGAACCACTAGAGCAGGCAGGGAAGTGGAGAAACAAGGTTAAGTTGGGCAGTCACAGGAGCTGTTGGCAGTGAGATAGTCCCAGAGCCTAGTTTTACACATACCAATTGTTGGGGCAGAGGAAATGGTGGGGCTGAGGCCATTGAACCAAAGTGGTGCTCAATAAGCAAAAGAGCATTGTCCTTGTGAAGTGTGACAGTGGGGGACTTTCAGTAGCTGTAGCATGGATCTCCGAAGGCACCTTTTGTTAATTCAGTGTTGTAACAGAGTTGAGACTCCAGGGGGTGCAAGGCCAAGGTAGATTTTTTTCACCATGGAGCAGGTGAGAAACTTTATGCAGTTTGATAGTTGGAGCCAGCCGGTCTGGGAGTACAGGTCACATGTGTGGGTGAGGTGGTGAGCACCAGTGATGAGCCGACATGCCTTATTTAAGGCAGTTGAGAGGCATCTAAGGGTTGTGGTTGTGGCCGAGACATAAATGATGAGACCATAGTCTATTACAGAGATTACAGAGCTCAGGACTGCAACCTTCAAAGATTCTGGCGTGAGGTGTTGCCTGTGTTTGTAGAGGAGACCAAGCCGTGTATTAGCAACTCTATCTACATTATCTACGTGAGGTCCATAGGAGAGATTAGGGTCAAGCTGTATCCCTAAGTATTTGAAGGACCCCACCTGATATAGAGTGTTCCCCTGGATGGTGGAGATAGCCAAGTGGTGTAGCTTGTGTGGGTTATGAGAGCTGCAGAAGAGCATAGATTTGGTTTTCTTGTCATTGAGGACCAGTTTATGATTAAGAAACCATGTCTGTACAGAACTGAAACCAAGTTGAAGGATGTGTTGAAGACCTGCAGGATCTTTGTGAGTGGAGAATACAACAGCATCATCGGCATATAGAATGATCAGCTCAGAGCAGTGGTAAGGGAGGGAGTTTAAGAAAAACTAAAAAGGAGGGGGCCCAGTTTGGATCCCTGTGGGACACCCGAGCGAACAGGCAGGGTGTCAGAAACAGCGTCCGCAATTTTTACTCTCTGCAACCGATTTTCTAAGTAGCTATTAAACCAGAGAGGAGAGTTAGATGATAGCCCAGCATTCAGTAGTTGGTCAATTAGTAGTCCATGGTGTACTGTATCGAAGGCCTTGGAGAGGTCGAGGAAAACAGCCCTTGTGAGAAGGCCGTTGTCAAGGGATTTGTGCAAAGCTCCAGTGAACTCCAGAAGGGCTGTGGTGGTGCTGTGACCTTTCTGGAAACCATGTTGTTCTGGACAAGGTATATTGTATTTATCCAAGTGGTCAGTAAGTTGATCAGCCACGATGCACTCGAGTGCCTTAGAGAGTGGGGGCAGTATGGAGATAGGGCGATAATTTGAGTGATTCGTCTTATCCCCGCTTTTATGGACGGGTGTCACGGTGGCTGTTTTCCATAAGTCTGGGAATTTTCCACAGCTGAGAGAGAGGTTTAGGATTTTTGTTAATGGATGAATTACCTCATCGAGGGTGAGCAACAGAAGCTTAAGGTCCAGGGTGTCACTACTAGATCTAGATTTAGAGATAGCTGCAGTAACATAGTGACGAGCTTCATTCAGCCTTACCTCCCTGAAGTAGAAGAGGGGATGGTTAGACTGAGGGGCTGAGGTATTTGGGGAGTAGGCCCTGTTTTCAAAAAAGTCATGAGGTAGGACAGCACT
Source organism: Neoceratodus forsteri (assembly GCA_016271365.2). Lineage (NCBI taxonomy): Eukaryota > Metazoa > Chordata > Ceratodontiformes > Ceratodontidae > Neoceratodus > Neoceratodus forsteri. The sequence goes on from CM057456.1 coordinate 1,235,211,081, forward strand.
AAGTTCTGAAAAAGCCGTGTTAAAGATGTTTGCGATCACCTTGGGGTTGAGGGTTGAGGATCCAGAAACCATTAACATGGCCGGAGAGGATTTTGGCTGCTTCCCTGTGACATCCTTGATATTGTTCCAGAAAGCACGACCATTTCCCCATGTATTGGTGACAGCGTCTTTGTAATAGGTGTATTTCATTAGCCGGATGGCTTTTGTGCAGGCATTTCATGCTTGTTTGTAATTTTGGATGTCCAGTTGTTTGCCAGTGGCCCTGGCAACTGCCCAGAGGTGGTCCCTTAGTTTCAGCTGTGAGAGAAGAGCCGCGGTGAGCCATGGGTTAGAGAGAGATTTTGTTTTGTGCCTGTTAGCAGGGGCAAAGAGGTCGCAGGCTTTGTTGAAAATTGAGATGAAGTGATCAAGAGCCAAGTTAACATCTGTTGCTTCATAGATGGGTAGACAGTCTTTTAGAAGCAGGTGTTGTTTGAGATGTGGAAGTTTTCCACGAGGAAGGACTCTGCTAGTGATAATTTTGGGAGGGGGCTTAAGGAATTTGTTAGACCATGCACACATGACTGGGGAGTGGTCACTAAGAGAGTCTGGAAGAACGGTCATATGAGAAATCCTTGTGGGGTGAGTGGTGAGGACCCAATCCAAGAGGGTACCGGTGCGTTAGCACCACTATAGTTAGGGTTGAGTAGCCTGTTTAATGTTAAACCTCATATTTTACACATTAATATCATTGTCTCTCTTTGATGAAATGAGCTGAAATTTTGAATGTGTCTAGGAAGCAAGGTCTTGATGTGCGGAAATTTTTGTGAGGGCAGCTTGCGCAGTTTCTGAGATCCACATGTGTTATTTATTAATTTTTTTCCTATACTTAACATTTTTTTTTTGTATTTTGCTCTCGCCTACAACCTAACTGGCAGGGGACATGTGTCATGTCCCAAGGTAGTGCCTTTGACAGGTCTAAGGAAAAAATATCAAAGGGTTCCAGAATTATTAGGCTTTAAATTGTAGTGTTTTCCAACCTGCGGATGCACAGTAGGGTTTTCCAGATAACGTTCTATGGTGAAAGTAAAAATTTGATGCTGTCCATGGTGGTTTTTCATTTTGCACCACTGAACTGGCAGGACACCAAACATGTTTTTGTGCTGTGCCAACTGCCATCTTGAGAATCTTTTCCACAAACAGACAAACATGGAAAATATACAAAAATGCTGGAATTTTTAAAAACAAACATCAGAACCTAGCTAAACAGTACCCGTTTAGCTAGATTCGGATGTTTGCCCACTAATATGTTTTTTGGGCACCCAGAATTCCGGGTGCCCAACTTAGTGAGAAGAGTGCTTCCCCAGCATTCTCTGTATGAGAACACCAGGAATTTCTTGACATCTGCAGCTGCAGCAGAAATCATCCTGCTGGCTGCAGTGCTAGCTGTAAACTGCCCTTTAATCTGGTGTCTAGTGCACCCCTACCCTCCAATTGCTGTCCCTGGTGTCTAGTGGCACTCCCACCCTCTGATCACTGTCCCTGGTGTGTAGTGACACCCCCCCACCCTCCAATCACTGTCCCTGGTGTCTAGTGGCACCTCCCCACCCTCTGATCACCATCCACAAATTTTTATTAAACAGCCCCCCCACAGCCCCTTGTTTAATTTATAGTGCTGACATTGGGTGGCTCAGTTCCCATGTTGGCATTACAAACCCCCCTCAGCAGTGTGTGACACTGGAGAGCCCACCCCCAGTGTCCCTAAATATTTATTTTACTTGTCCCTGTAAAAAGAAAACAGTCCTCGGATGCCTTTTTTTAACCTGAAAAAAGAAAACTGTCCCTCATTGTCACCACCATCCCCCTCTCCCATCCCAACCCAACCCTCTCACTGAGCACCCACCACCCCACACCCTCCCTTACCCAATGCATACCACTGGAAGTCATTGGCTGTCATCTTCTGTGGACTGAGACACATCTGCATTCTTCAAAGCTGAACCGTGAACTGAGGAATCAAGGTAAGTGCCATGTAATGTATTTCAATGGCATTTTGAACTTATGTTCATAACTTTGCCATTTTTAGGACTTTTCACCAAATTTTAAACATGACCTTTTTGGGACCCTACCTCATGAACACTGTCATTTCGTAAATTGGGCCCAGAAGGTGATGTTTCATGACCGAATAATGAAATTTCACCACCAGTGTTCATGAGGCAGGGTCCCAAAAAGGTTATGTTGAAAATTTGGTGAAAACATTCCTAAAACTGGCTGAGTTATGCATGTTCATTGGTAATTTTAAATATTTTGAATCCACATTTTAACATAGCCAATTTTTCACACCACCTCATGAACAGTACAGCTGTCATTTTTCACATCCTGTCTGAAACATGTTTTCACACCTGTGGCATGGAATGGTGTTTTGACATGGATTTGAACATTTTCAGCTACAGGGTTTATGAGGTGAGGTCATAAGAAGACTATGTTGAAAATCTGGGGTCAAAATATAAAACTATGCCAAGGTTATGACCATTCTTAGCAATTTCACTATCCCCATTCATAACTTTGGAAATTTTAATTATTTTAACCCAGATTTTCAACATAGCCTTCTTATTACCCCAGCTCATGTATGTCACAGCTGTCATTTTTCAAGTCCTGCCCAAAATGTGTTTTTGCACCTGTTGCATGGAATGGCATTGCAGTTGAGCAGAATTACGTTTGGTTGGGGATTTGAAAATGTTTTGTACTGGATACATGACATGGGGTAATAACATAGCTATGTTGATAATTTGGGTCAAAATATGTAAAAATTCTAAAGTTATGACCATTCATTACAATTTCACTATGCATGCTCATAACTTTGGAAATTTTCAATATTTTGACCCCATATTTTCAACATAGCCATATAATTACCCCCACCTCATGTATGTCACAACTGTCATTTTTCAAATCCTGGTCACAATGTGTTTTTGCACCTTTGGCATGGAATGGCATTGCAGTTGCGCAGGATTACGTTTTGGCAGGGATTTGAACATTTTCTGTACTGAGTATATGAGGTGGGGTCATAAGATGGCTATGCTGACAATTTGGTCACTGTTGTTTTATAAATAGAAGTGCAGGGCCCAGTGGGCCATGTGCTTCCACAACTGCATACATATACGCATCTATGGAGGGATGGGCCCTGCACTACCACAGGCAAATAAGGATACTATTATATTATCTCAAAAAGAAAGGAAATAAATTGCAAAAAACTGCATTAATGCTCTAGTTAGGGATAAAGCCACAGTAGTAGGGAAATGTGGTGTTAGAGTTTTCAAAGCTAACACCCAACACCCACCCTGCACACACCGACAGGCGTTACGGGTGTGCCTTGGAGTCGTCAGCCCTAACACTGACCCCATTCTCCTATACTGTACTCATCTCAGCTTATTTACTTATGGAATGGGGTAAGCATTCGGGCTGAGGACCCCAAGGCATACCCCTGACACCTGTTGGTGTGTGCAGGGTGGGTGTAGGGTGTTAGCCTTGAAAACCCTAACACCATATTTCCCTACTTTTGTGGCTTTATCCCTAACTAGAGCATTAACACAGTTTTTTTGCAATGTATGTGTGTGTGGTATATATATATATATATATATATATATATATATATAATAGGGGCACAGTTTCACCCCTATAGTTAGGGTTGAGTAGGCACTGTAATGTTAAACCTCAAATTTTGCATGTTAATAACTTTGCAACCATTCAATGGATTTGCACAGAATTTGGTATGCATGGTCCGGTATGGTAGATCTCTTGATTTACCAAGTTGCATTTTGTTCGGACATACGGTTTCTGCACAGAGAAACACAAAATAATGCACTTTTTGCCAGTTTTGACATGTTTTTTGCCAGTGGCACTGCAACTACACTGGTGGTCTTTTGGTCTGAAATTTGGAACATAGAAAGAGCTTGGGTCAAGGAACAATCCAGCATTGGTTTGGTAAAAAAAATATTAATCCATTCAAAAGTTATAACATTTTTAATTTTTGAGTTCTGAGCATGCTCACCTCAGTCCAAAATTTATATGTATATTTTACAACCTAAGAATTGCCTCACGGTCAAGGATTTTGCTACCTCACAAAGGAAAATCCTAGTCTGTCAGAAAAATTCTCAGTTCGTGAGCTGCCATCTTGTTTTTAGTTTTCCAGTCAAATAAAATATTGTTGCTTTCTCCACGGGTGACTTTTGGGCCAAATGAGGCATGGGTTTTGTTCAGGGTGACCCCTTCTACAAAGTCATGCCTTTGGTTTGCTTCATTTCTGTAAAAAAATAGGTTTTTGAAAATTAAAAATTCTTCTTTCGTGACTCACCAACAATCTTCTTTCGCGAACCTGCAAAATCCTGGTCCATGAGACGATCCTAGTTCGCAAGCTTCATTCATGAGGGGAGGACCAGATAGCTGGAATTTCATGACCAGATGGCCCAGATTGGTGTGACCAGATGTCACCTCATGGACTAGGATTTTCTTAGGCCGCGGACTAGGATTTATCCCACGGCCTAAGATTTTGTTATTTCACGACTGAAAATTATTAATGGCGTAAATACTTTAGAATTGCATAGCTCATTAACAATTTGATCTTTTTACTTGAAATTTACAATGTGTTCAGGGGATGCCCTACAAATGTGAATTCTGCTGTTTAGGTGTTTGGGAATTAAGTGCTTGCACAGATATGCCATGACAAAGTTGATGTTTTCCCCATAGGATTACATTGCGGTGTCTGTCACGCCTTTTGGCATGGTTATCTCGAAAACGAAGCGAGATACAGAGATTTTGCTACTGTTGGCATATATCACCTTTAGGTGATATGCGATCTATCCCACTGGAACAAGATTCTAAACCATAGAGTAAGCATGCAGTGGAATTTTTTCCGTGGGTTGCACGGTTAATGAGATATTGTCAAATTTGTGTTGCAAGAGTTCCTTGAACTATTGGGCTGCTGTATGGCTCTGAAGCTATGCGTAAGTGGGAGCGCATGCCCACAGATGCATGTTGTTATGCAGAAATGGGCAACTTGGTGGGGTCCCATGCTCCCACCAATACATGTTTTTTACTAGTTATATTGCACTTTTCCAAAAAGTAAGGAAATTCATGGCAAAAAACTGTGTTTAATGCATCAGTTAGGGTTAAAGTGACAAAAGTCAGGAAATTAAATTTTAGGGTTGAGCCACTAACCCCCCCCCCACACAACTCACATGCACATCATCCACAGAGTGACAGATGCCAGGGTGTGCCATGGGGTTGTGAGGCCCATCTGTCACCCCATTCTCCTTTACTGTAGCATGTCAACCTGCTTACACATGGAATGGTGTGAGAGTTGGGCCTCACGACCCCATGGCACATCCTGGCATCTGCTACTCTGTGGAGGATGTGTGTGTGGGTTGTTAGGGGGTTAGGGGCTCAACTCTAATGTTTCATTTCCTGACTTTTGTTGCTTTAACCCTAACTGATGCACTAGATGCAGTTTTTTGCCATGAATATATATATATATATATATATATATATACGGTACATATATTTTAAGGGTGCAGTCATACCCCTATAGTTAGGGTTGAGTAGCCTGTTTAATGTTAAACCTCAAATTTTGCACTTTAATAACTTTGCAACCGATCAATGGATTTTGCACAAAATTTGGTATGTGCTGTCCCATGGGGTAGATCTCTTGATGTGGCAAGTTTCTTTCCAGTCGAATGTACAGATCCTGAGATCCGGATAGTGGTAAAACTTTAAAAGTCATAGATACATACATAGATACATAGACAGTGTCGGCAGATAAGGGCCTATGGCCCACCTAGTCTGCCCATTTGAGCTTGTAAGTTCAGTTTGTTTTCCTAGAAGTCTGTTTCCCCTTACCCCTGCCCTCTAGAATTCCTTTATGTCTATCCCATGCATTCTTAAATCCCGTGATTGTTACCATTTATTTGCACTTGTTTCCTCATCGCGTTGCACCCAGATAATTTGGAATTTTTGTGTGATTTTTCTACATTAGATACAGTTTGGGTAACAGAACCGTCACACTTTTTTTGGAGAAAAAATATTAATCTGTTGCAAAGTTATTCAAGTTTTAAGTTCCCATTGTTTTCAAAGGCAATTCTGTCCAAATTAGAGGGATAAAGTTTGACCAAGGATTGACTTCACGAAAAAAGATTCGCTCTCATGAAATCCATTCCTTTTTCATGAAAATAAATGCTTTTTCATGATAGAAAAAATCTCTTTTCACCAGTTACCATCTTGTTTTGTTTTTCCACAAACTACAAAGCGTGGAAAATACATAAAAATGTTTCTCTGGGCTTCCGAAAACCCGGGTGCCCAGCTTAGTGGGAGGAACCTTCCACCGTGTTTTCTGTATGAGAACAGAGGATTTTATTTACTTCTGCAGCCACAGATGAACTCCTGCTGCCAGCTGCAGTGTGACTTCTGACCCCCCATTTTCCCTGGTGTCTGGTGGCACTCTCCACCCTCTGATCACCATACCCTAGTCCCATCTTTATTTTATTGATATAATCCAACAGTGTGATGACCACCCCCATGTCGGATGCCCCCCAGAGCCCCTTGTTTTATTACTTAGCTGACATTGAGGAGCCCAATCCTTGTGTTAGCATGTAGACTCCCCCCTCCAGCAGTGTGGGACACTTGGGACCCCACCCCCAGTGTCCCAAAATATTTCTTTATTTTAATCCTGTAAAAAGAAAACAGTCTCCCAATGTCTTTTTATCTTTTTAACCTGAAAAAAGGAAAATGTTCCCTCATCATCCCCACCACCCCCCTCCCCCATCCCAACCCTCCCACTGAGCACCCACCAACCCACACACACACCCTTACACTATACTTACCACTGGAGGTCACAGGCTGTCATATTCTGTGGACCGAGACACATCTGCTTCTTCAAAGCTGAACTGTGAACTGAGGAATAAAGATAAGAGCTGTATAATGTATTTCAATGGCGTATTGAACTTATGTTCATAACTTTGCCATTTTTTTGAATTTTTTTCACCAAATTTTCAGCATGGCCTTTTTGGGATCCTGCCTCATGATGACTGCAACTGTCATTTCATTAATCAGGTCTGGAAGGTGATTTCACAGTCACTGCATGAAATCACCTTTCAGGACTGAATAACAAAATTTCACTGCCAATGTTCATGAGGTGGGGTCCCAAAAAAGGCCATGTTGAAAATTTGATTAAAAAATTCCTAAAAATGGCCAAGTTACATGTGTTCATTAAAAGTTTTCTATGCACATGCATAACTTTGGTAATTTTCAATATTTTGACTCCAAATTTTCAACACAGATATTTTTCACATCACCTCATGAACAGTACAGCTGTCATTTTTTATATCCTGTCTAAAATGTGTTTTCACACTTGTGGCATGAAACAGCATTTTGGCACATATTTGAAAATTTTCACCTATGGGGTTTATGAGGTGGGGTCATAAGAAGATGATGTTGAAAATGTGGGGTCAAAATATGGAAAAATGATCCAGTTATGACCATTCATTGCAATTTCACTATGCCTGCTCATAACTTTGGAAAGGTTAAATATTTTTACCCCAGATTTTCAACATAGCCCTCTTATTTCCCCACCTCGTGTATGTCACAGCTGTCATTTTTCAAATCCTGGCCAAAATGTGTTTTCACACCCATGGCATGGATTGGCGTTTCAGTTGTCAGAATTACATTTTGGCAGGATTCAAACATTTTCTGTACTGTGTACATGAGGTGGGGTAATAAGATGGCCATGTTGGCAATTTGGTCACTGTTGTCCTATAAATGGAAGCCCAGGGCCTGGAGGGCCTGCGCTTCCACAGCTACATACATATATGCATCTACAGAGAGATGGGATCGCAGGGTCCAAAGGACCCTGTGCTCCCACAGTAAAATAAAGATACTATTATACTATCTCAAAAAGTAAAGAAATAAGTTGCAAAAAACATCATCAATGCTGCAGTTAGGATCAAAGCAACAAAACTAGGGAAATAAGGCATTAAGGTTTCCCTAACATCCCACCCTCCCAAACCAGGCAAGAGAGCAGGTGTGGGGTGTGCCTTGCACTTATCAAGCCTAATGCACAGCCCATTCTTATAAGGTCTACACATCTGACCTTATTTACAGATGGAATGGGGTGAGCATTAGGCTTGAGAAGCCCAAGGCACACCCCACATGTGCTCTCCTGCCTGGTTTGGGAAGGTAGGGAGTTAGGAAACCCTAATGTCTAATTTCCCATCTTTTGTTGCTTTGACCCTAACTGATCATTAGTGAAGTTTTGTAATATATATATATAGATATAGATATACATATATATATATATATATATATATATATATATATATATATATATATATATATATGTATGCATGTGTGTGTGTGTGTGTGTGTATATATATATATATATATATATATCTGTATATAGCAAAAAAGTCTGTTAATGCATCAGTTGGGGTTAAAGCAACAAAATAACACCCCACCCCCACTCTGCACAGACAAAGAGGGACTGGGAGGTTGCATTGGGGTCTGCAGCCTTCATGCTCTGCCCATTCTATTAGAAAATAAGCTGGATGGGCACAGCATAAGAGAATGGGGTGAGGATTAGGGCTGAAGACGCCAGTGCCACTCCCGATCCCTCTTCATCTGTGCAGGGTGGGGGTGACGTGTTAGGACTGGAAACCTTAATGTCACATTTCCCTACTTTTGTCACTTTAACCCTAACTGATACATTAACAAAGTTTTTTGCAATTTATTTCCTTATTTTTTGAGATAGTATTAGTGCATCCTTATTTTATGGTGGGAGTGATCCCTCCTTTGAGGTAATCTAACAAAATTCTTATGTTACTGTGGGAGCACAGGGTCCATTGGACCCTGTGCTCCCATCCCTCCATCGAGTCAGTCTAACAGTATCCTTATTTTACACTGGGAGCGCAGGGTCCTTTGGCCTCTGCACTTCCATTCCTCCATTGAAAAGTAGTCATAACTCTGCCATTGTTACTCATTTTTACCCCCAAATTTTCAGCATAGCTGTCATCTGACCTCACCGCTTGTACCCAGTACAGAACATTTTGAAATCCCTGCCAAAATGTAATTCCGCACAACTGTAATGCCATTCTGCTTCGCAAGTATGAAAACACATTTTGGACAGGATTTGAAAAATGACAGCTGTCACACACATGAGGTGGGGTAATAGCAAGGCTATGCTGAAAATATGGGTGAAAATATAGAAAATTTCCAGAGTTATGTGCATACATAAAGAGATAGCAATGAATGCCCATAATGCAGTCTCAGGCACAATATGACTGTTGTTATGCAAATCCCACCAGAAAGGTAACTTCACCAATGGACCTTGAAATCACATTTCCAATGGGAGTTGCCTAATGACAGCATATTGGTCATGAGGTGGCATCCTTAAAAGCCACTGTTGAAAGTTTGGGTCCAAAATATCAAAACATGGCCGAGTTATGGCTGAAAGTTGAAACCCCACCCATTGAAATACATTGAAGCGCATTTACCTTACTTCACATGGCAGTCGCCGGTTCCAGCAGCAAGACATGTCTTTGATCAGCACAATGGTCTCTAACCTGGGACCTCCTGAGGCAAGTGAGGATCAGTCAGGATGTCATGGGGGTGTTGGGAAGTGAGTCTGCTTTGGGAGTTCGGGTGGGGGTACGGGCATGACCATTTTTTTCAGGCTTAAAAATGAACAAAAGGCAATGAGGAACCATTTTCCATTTAGTAGGCTGGCACAGAAGGGTGGAAGGAATGTCACTAGCCATTGAAACCTGCACCCAAAATGGAGGACACTGGTGGTGGTGGTGGGGGTACCACTAGACATCAGAGATAATGGAAAAAGTGCCAGAACATAACAATGGTGGGAGGGGAAGTGGTAGAATAATTAAAAAAAAAATGAAAAAATACAAATGCAACAAAAAATTATGAAATATATATACACAATATATAAGGGGACTGAGGGTGGAGGTGCGACTAGACACCAGGGATAAATTGCAAAGTGGAAGAATGCCAAAATGGGGTTAAAAAAAGATCAGCTTTCTTTTACCTAGTCCTTTTTCATCACAAGTCCTAATCCTTTTTCATCAACTGAACACTAATGAGAGGGGTATTATTAAATGATATTACTATGGGGACATCAGGGATCGGGAAGGGGAGGTCACTGGACCACCAATGAGGGGTTTTTATTAAATGTTATAATTACAGGGACATCAGGGATCAGGGAGGGGGTCACTGGACCACCAATGAGAGGGGTGTTATTAAATGTTATAAATATGGAGACATCAGGGATTGGGGAGGGGGGCACTGTACCACCAATGAAAGGGGTTTTATTATATGTTATAGTTATAGGGACATTTGGGGATTGGGGAGGGGGGTTGCTGGACCACCGATGAGAGTTTTTTTTTCTTTTTAAATATTATAATTACAGGAATATCAGGGATTGGGGAGGTGGGACTGTGGAACATTGCCACAAACAGGCAACTCTCCCAGAGGAGAATTTTCTAAGTACCCTTAAAATTTCTCCCTCTGGGAGAGATCTGAGAATCCCACATGGGGGACATGGCAGGTTGCGTCTGCCACATGCCCCCTAGCACCAGATCGCAGCCCATTTTTGGGTGTACAGGCAGCGGTTGATGCAGGCTGCTTTTGTGAATGGATCAGGGGGCAGTTTTTGATGCAAGGTGCCTCTTGCACCATTTATGTTTGGCGCAGGCACCTTGCATCAATCTCAGGGCTTTGAGAATTGAGCCCCAAATATCTACTTTGAGATTTTTAACTATTGAAAAGGTCTATAGATAGAAAATTGAGATTTTTAACCATTGAAAAAGTCTATAAACAGAAAAGAAAGGGGTACTGGGAAAATCTCTCACTCCACAGGGAAGAATGGTGGATTTATAAACTCAAGACCACAAAGAGAAGACATGGTTTAAATAAGGGCTGACTGGGACCATCTTTTTCTAAGAGAATGTTGTATAAAATGGGCAATCATTAGGAACACAACTTCATATTTGATTTTGTTTTAATTTTGTGTACTATATGATTTAACAAATTCTTTATAGGGTAATTTGCAAAATGTTATTACAACTACTAAAACTATGCATTAGGCAATCTTCTTGTACTGTACCTTTAACATTAAGTCATGTGGTCCTAAACAATGTATCTATACCTCTTGAACAAAATAGTCACTTTCCCATATATCTACATCCTTGGCATTCTACATGTACATAAGTTATCTCTTTAGAGTGCCATACATCATTAAGTACTATGGTCCTAAAACTACATATTTATTTATTTATTTAAGAGTTTTACCAGGAAGGCATGGTGAGCGGAGACCTACAGAGCCGATATCCCAAAAGGTTACACAGAGGATGGGATACCGGAGTAATAAGCAGGTGAATGAACATTACAATACTTAATAGAGACCAAAAAGGTGCCTAGCATACTTATACATATAATAACTATTTTGAGAGGCCCTGGAAGCCCCAAGAGAATGGGTGTATGGGTGCGGTAGGAAGGGAATGGTCTAGGTGCATGTGCAGGTGGGGGAGATGTTTGCCTCGAGGAGGTGGTTTAAATGTTGACTGCTGTCTATGTGCCGAATTTCAGCTGGTAAGGTGTTCCACAGTTTGGGCATACAGAAGCTGAAAGCAGCTTGTCCTTTATATGAGGACATGCGTGGGACAAAAAAGAGCCTGGAGTCTGAGTTCCTGAGTGCGTACACAGTGGGGGGCTGGACAGAGAGGGCCGACTGGAGGTATGAAGGGAGGGATTGTGCCCAGAATTTAGCTGTAACCCTGGCACAGTGAGCCTGTCTGTGATCCTGTAGAGACGTCAGGTCAAGTAACTTATAGAGGGTGCAGTGGTGTGTCGATGGTGGGCAGTCCAGGGCAAACCAGCAGGAGTGGTAGAGGGGATCTAACCTGGTTAAGGTTGACTTAGCAGCTGTGCTGTAGACTACGTCCCCATAGTCAAATATCGGGAGGATCATTTTCTCATGATTGATTTGCGGGCCAGTAAAGGTAGGCAGGCCCTGTTGCGATATACAGCACCCAGTTTGGGATGTAGTTTTTTGTGCATTGAGTCGATATGGACAGAAAATTCAAGGTGCTGGTCAAGCCATACCCCGAGGTATCTGAAAGAAGTGCAATCCTCCAGAGGGGACCTGTCAGTGGTGGGAAAAGTGGGTGTTGAGGGGAGGTGGGAGAGTCTTTTCCGCATTCCAAAAGTTAGTGAGACAGTTTTTTTTGGATTGAGGAAAAGCTGGTTTGTACGAAACCAAAGCTGAACAGCATTGACATCATCCTGGAGTCTTTCTGCAGTAACAGAGGTGTCGGGACCTGATGCAAACATTATTGTGTCATCAGCATACATGTGGATGAGTGAGTGTGTGCTAGCTGAGGGCAGGTCATTTAGAAAAATGGAGAATAGTAATGGGCCAAGAACCAAGCCTTGAGGAACCCCGGAGGTGACAGGGAGAGGGCCGGAGGTGCAAGAGCCAATTTTTACCACTTATGATCTGCCTGCCAGATAGGATTGGAACCAGCTGGTGGCTGCTCCTGACAGACTGGTGCGTGAGAGTTTGGATAGCAAAAGGGAGTGGGAGACGGTATCAAAGGCTTTGGCAAGGTCAATGAAAATGGCTGAGGTGGTGTGCCCTTGTTCCATACCAGTAAGGACGGCATCTGTGAGCCTTAGAGGTGAGGTGATGGTGGAGTGCGACTTCCTAAATCCAGACTGGTATGGTGTGAAGAAAGAGGAGGAGTTGAGAAAGGGGGCAAATTGGGAGAGTACAAGGTGCTCCTGTAATTTAGCTAGGATGGGTAGCAGGGATATAGGGAGGTAGTTTCCCAGTGCGGAGGGGTCTCCACCTTTAGGAAGTGGGATGGCGGTGGCTCACTTCCAGTCAGATGGGATTTCAGCAAGCGAGAAGGAGAGATTGAATAGATCTGCCAGTGGTGCAGCAATGGCAAAGGCAGACAGGTGAAGCATTTTTGAGTCCATCCCTCAGGGACATTTACCTTTGGAAGGGTTGAGAGCCTGCAGGGTTTTAAGCACTTCGGTGGGAGTAACCGGGTGAAAGGTGAAACTGGAAGCTGAGGCGGTGAGTGGGAAGTTAGGGGTGAGCTAAGCGGGGTGGGGATGGAGGTTAGGAGAGAGATGCAGCTGGTAAAAAGGTGCTGAAAACTGTGGCCACTGCACCAGGATCAGTGACTATGGAGCCCTCAACATTTAGGGCTGGGGTGGGGGGTTGGTTGGGGGGGAGAAAAGTGAGTTGATTGGTTTCCAGAATTTAGTTGGGTGGTTTTTATTGGTGTGGAAAGATGCATTGAAGTAATTTTACTTTAAACCTTTTAAATACAATAGTCACTCTTTTATAAATATATATTGGGCAGTGAATTTCTATAGTAGATATGGGTTACTTTCACATCTGCTCACCTTATAGTTTTGAGCTTTATGGACTTAGACTGGGTCAGTATTCATGAAGTGGTTAGAGGTACATTATAATAAAAATAACAGTGACCCCAAGCTAGACTTTATGCAGGTATCTGCAACCTTTGCTCAAAAGTGGCCCCCTTTTGGAATGAAGTTATAAATTTCATAGACCCCTTCCTTGGATTGGATGATTTTTTTATTCCAGAGGTGTGTTTAATTCGGTATTATCCACCTCAGTTTTTTTGGTCCCCAAAAGGGTCATATGGTTTTAATACAGTAGCAGTGGCAGCAAAAAACTGTTATCCTTCGCCATTGGAAGGACAATGTTATACCATCTTATAGAGTTTTCTGAAACTAAAACTGGAATAAAATATTAAAATCCTGGATTTGACGGATAGCTCACAACATGGGTTTAGGAAAGAAAGGGGATGCACAGCAAATCATCTATGCTTTTATGAATATATAAGTAAGTCACTAAAAAAATGTTCCTATGGATATTATTTTTTTTTACTTTTGTAAAGCATTTGGCAAGGTTCCACATAAAAAATTAATAGACAAAATGTCAAGATTGGGACTAGATAGTAGGATAATAATGTGGGTAAAAATTGGGCTGGAAAATAGAAAACAAATACTGTGAGTATTGGGTGAATTCTCAGTCCCTGTGGGGGTCACCAGTGGGGTACCTCAGGGCTCGGTATTGGGGTCTATATTATTTTCACTATATATATATATATATATATATATATATATATATATATATATATATATTTATACATACTGTATATATATATATTTATACATACTTATATATATATATATATATATATATATATATGTATATATATGACTTAAATAAGAGTATGGTGAACAAGATCATAAAATTTGCAGATGACATTAAATTGGGGGGACCTGTTGAAACAATTGCACAACAAAACACTATGATACAAGATATAAAGAAAATCAAGGACAGGTCTATACAAAATGGAATGACGTTTAGTGTCAGTAAATGCACGGTAATGCATTTAGGTAACTCAAATGAAACATAGGCATATACTCTAAATGGAACTAAATTGAAGATATCCAGTCAGGAGAGGGATTATGGTGTCATAGTGTACAATAAGTTAGAATTTAAAACACATACATAACACAATAAAAAGGGCTAATTTTATGATAAAGAACATTGGAAGAAGTTTCATTAACAAGTCAATGGCCTGTTTATTGCCACTCCATGAAACATATGTAAGGCCCCATTTAGATTGTGGGTCTCAGCTGTGGTTTCCACACAAAAAGGGGAGATAGAGTGGAAAAAATTCAGCGAAGATTTATCAAACAAATAGGTGGTATGAGAAAAGTTGACTATGATACCAGACTCAGAAAAACTGGACTGTTCACTTTACAACAGAGACGGGTTAGAGATGACCTCATTCATATGTTTAAGATCATGTCAGATCAAGAGTTAAGGCTAAGTATGGATATTAAGCTGCAATCCAAACCAGAATATTTAAGGGGACATAACACACAAATTAAATTGGATACCGAAAAAAAATAATATGGGTTTCTTCTCCTTTATACATAGAACTGGTAGACTATGGAACATGTTACCAGTAGATATTGTAGTTGTACATCAGGTCATTCATTTAAAAAGAAAATTGATAGTTGGTTAGAACAGAATGGTTCCAGATGGTCCCACTAATGTGGGGAATGGTTATAATGGGCTGAATAGCCTTTTACCATTCTACTCCCAGTATAAACACCCAGTATAAATGGCATCAAGAGGTATTGTAGGCATTACAAGTAGAAAAGCAAATAACCTCACATAGACATTGTCCTGATCTTTTCACATCTAGATGGGAGCCATCATACACCTTTTTGTCCTCCTAACCACCTTGAGGTGATGGATAGTAGTTAAATTACCACTGAGGTGCCTTATGAGCCGGGGTTACTCCTTGTTTATTCTCCTAGTCCCTTCTTGGTTTTTCCTTTTTTCTACAGTTTCTTTTCTTGCCCTCTCACCCTAGTTGTTTTGGGATTCTTAAGTATTATTGCACTCGGTGGGGTGGGGTTGGGTGGGAGTGGTGGTTTCTCTTTGGTTGTGATTGTATTTTCTCTGTTCATAGTTGGTGTATCATTTTTCTTTTCTCTTAGTATTCTATAGATTCAACCCTGGTTGGTTTTTTCCCCCGTTGTATATTGTTGATCTGGATTTGATTGAATTGATATTTGTTGTTTATTCTTAAAATGTTAATAAAGTTTACTCAATGTTAAAAAAGTTATCTATAACCTATAGTTACTGAGATTACCATTTCTGGGGGGGAGGGCTACACGGCATTCTTTGGCACCAAGTCTGCATTGCAGGCAGACTATAGCTTCTACTCAGACCAAGCAGCAGGACACATCATTTAAGCTCATGATATCATAATAACTTTACATCCAAGCATTTTAACACTGCTCAGCCCCTCTTATCAGAACTAAAAAGCTAAAATACGACAATGGTATCTTGGTCCATGGCAGCAGCAGCTGCCAGATGAAAAATATTAAAAGGAACTTCTTTAGGAAGGGGTAAGATTTACTAAAGTTACACATAAATAAATGTAATGTGTTTTAAATGCAAATGTGTTTCATAGCATACAAAAGCCTTAAATCTAAGTTTTGATGGAAAATGGACAGTGAATTGTACTGTGTAACAACAGAAAGGAATATTTGCATGGAGAAGCAATACAAAGGAATCTGGCATCCTAAGCTATGACTTGATAAAATAAGGGGATAATGTTTAAAACTGAATAATTACAATTGAACCTATACATTAAGGTAACTCAACAGTAACATTAATGTATAAGAAATCATACATAGATATGAATCTTCTTACCATTGTCTTACTTTTGTATTTATAAAAATGTATAAAAAATGTTTACAGCAAATGGTAAAGCATGCACAAAGCATGTACTCCATTAGAAAGTTCTGTTCTCAGCTAGCCCGGTGGTGCTGAGGGCTGAGGCACTGGACACCTAACCTCACGCTACGCCAGTTACCCCTGTTCGGGAATGAGCACGGGCCACTGGGGCTTGGCAGGGGAGGAGAAGGATTAAGCATCTGAGGGACTGCTTTCCTTCTTCGGGGGGGGAGCCACCAGCAGTCTGTGTCAACTGGCCCCTAGCGGTGGATGGGGGACAGCACACTGATGCTTAGAAAGGGGAGGACAGGAGGCAGATGCTTGGAGGAGTGCATGCAGACGCATGCTCATTTTCTCCTTAGGGTGTCATTGCACGCCGCCTCTCCTAAGGGGAGAAAAAGTGGAAAAGAGTCCTGGGTGTGGCACGACGACACTTGATCCCCACAGGCACCAATCCCGCTGATAGCAGTAACCTCTGCACCAGATCCGTTCCAGTGGGTTGAGGGATACCCACCACCCTGCCACGGGGGCAAGCTGTGGAGGACAACAGAAGGTAGGCCACAGTGGAGGATGGAGCTGGGGGATCAGGCTTGCTACCTGGGAAGAGAGAAAGAAATTAACTGCAAAATAAAAGAAAGTTATGTTCTCTGAGGGCTACGCCAGTGGCCCAGCAGCAGGGCATCACACTGGTGTGCAGGTGACCTGAGTTTGAGAGTGTGTTTGGTTCACTGCATGGGGAGGCAGGCATGTTGTAGTTGGGAAGGGAAAGCATTGGGCACCAGTGCTGCATTGACTCATACAGTCAGTCAAGGCAGTTTGATCTCTCCACCGGACATCCCTGCATGAAGCCAAGGCTGACAGAGGCTACACCCATGCCCATGGTGGTGGGAGGACCTGGGAAAAAACATAGTTAAAAAAAAAATGACCATCTGTATGATGGTCTGGGCTCAGAGGACTCCTCTAGGTCCTGGTGCCAGCATTAATTGGGCCATAATACACATAGTGGACTGCCTTGAGGGGGAGGATGGCACCAAGTCCCAAAAAGGACAAGGGCCTAACAGGCCTGATGGGGGCATATCCCTGTGAACAGCGTATATCCATGAAAAATGACCAGGGCTATGAGAAAAAGCTCTACATAAAAAAAAGTTCTGTTCTCTCCCAATATGATTTTATAAATAAACTGAGACACCACCAGCCAGAATATTCATACTAAATAGGGTTTCTTTATTTCACAGTAAGGGGAACAATAAATATGACAGTTTCTCCTTCAGTTCTCAGGAGCCGTTAAAGGTTAGTTCCACCACTTGTTCCCCCTGAAAAATAAAAACTTTAAAATATTAACTTAAAAGTATTACAAATATCTAAAAAATAAATTTGTCATGCATCTCGTATGTTTGTTCAGACATACCACTTTTCCCTGAGGAAGAAACAGTGTTCCAAAATCTATAGAGGGATAACATTTTATTTCTTAGGATTATTTCTATTTGAACATATTTGAAAATGTTGAATTACAACATCTTTATGCAGAAAGAAAATATGGATGAGCACTAAGGCAGAAGCACTAAATGATTACTTCTGCTCGGTATTTACTAAGGAGAAGGGGAGGTGATACCCAAGGGGGGATGAACGGCAGAAACAGGGGGGAGGGGGTGACAGACAGGGAAATCATGGAGGGCAGAGTTCTTGAGGGTTTGAGGGCACTGAGGGTGGACAAGGTGCCAGGCCCAGACAGCATCCACCCCAGGGTATTGAAGGAGCTGGCAGATGTCCTTACGGGACCTTTGGCAGACCTATTTAATGCCTCACTACACTCGGGGTGTGTACCTCAGGATTGGAGAATGGCTCACGTGGTGCCCATCCACAAGAATGGCTGCAAGGATGAACCAGGTAACTACAGACAGTGAGCCTCACATCCATCGTGGGTAAGCTGATGGAGACTATCCTGAAGGAGAGGCTGGTGGTCCTGCTGGAGGCCAAAGGACTACAGGACAGCAGACAGCATGGCTTCATACATGGCAGATCCTGACTATCTATGACTGGGTATCTAGGCAGTTGGACAGAGGTAATGCAGTGGATGTCCTGTATCTGAACTTCAGTAAGGCATTTGACTCGGTGCCACATGAGAGGCTTGGACGTAAGTTAGAAGGCAAAGGGGCAGGTGCAAAGCTGGTGAAATGGGCAGGAAACTGGCTTCAGGGAAGGCAATAGAGAGTGGTGGTGGGTGGGGCTCTCTCATCCCCAAGGGTAGTGATGAGTAGTGTTCCACAGGGCTCAGTGTTGGGACCAGTGTTGTTTGGGATATTCATTGCAGATATATCATTGGACATCAAGAGCAAGATCTGTCTGTTTGCTGATGACACCAAGATAGGAGCGGTGGTGGATGACCTAGGGGGATGGCACGGGTTGCAGGATGATCTGAAAAAGCTGAATACCTGGTCAGACACCTGGCAACTGGGGTTTAATGCCAAAAAGTGCAAGCTGCTGCATTTTGGGGTGAAGAACCCAAGGAGGAGTTACCAGCTGGGGGAGTGCAGCTAGCCAAGACAGATTAGGAGAAGGATCTGGGGGTGCTCATTACAGGGTCAATGAACAACTCTGCACAATGTAGGAAAGCAGCTGAAAAAGCCAACAAAATGCTGGGTTGCATTGCAAGGGGCATCTCCTCGAGGACGGGAAGGTGGTTCTGCCACTGTATAGGTCATTAGTTAGATCGCATCTGGAGTACTGCGTGCAGTACTGGTGCCTGTATCTGAAGAGGGACATTAAGTTACTGGAGGGGTGCAGCGCAGGTCGACAAGGATGATCAGGGGACTGGAGGATTTGCCATATGAAAGGATGCTCAGGGAGCTGAACATGTACTCGCCAGAGGAGAGGAGGGACAGGGGGGACATGATTGAAACCTTTAAGTAGATGAAAGGAATAAACAACACAGGTACAGAAGGGCTGTTCAAAGTAAAGGAGGGGAGGGACCCCCGGGGCCATGATATGAGACTGGAGGGAGGCAGGTTCAGGAGGGAGATGAGGAGACACTTTTTACAGAGAGGGTGGTAGCTGGGTGGAATGCATTAAGAGCAGAAGTGGTATCCAGTAGAACAGTGGACTGCTTCAAAAGGGGCTGGAACAGGGCAAAGGGGAGGGCCAATGGAGGGGAAGGATGGGAGGGAGGAACAGCTGCAAAATAAGAGGTGCTAGCTGCACATTTGAACAGACTTGATAGACCTCTAGGCCTTTATCTGTTGGCAAATTTCATATGTTCGTATGTTCATATAATAAGTACTTGATTGTGTTGAGATCCACTGACTTTTTGTTGTTCTTTTTAAGTAGCTAAACAGTCACACAGGGCTATTCCATCGGTGCAGTCATAGAGCAACCCATCATGATGCCAGTGACCTGGGTTTGGGAATGGATAGCCCTTCTCCTTCACTGAGGGATGGCAGCTAGAAATGTGCAAAGCTGAGAAAACTTTGCTTCTATGTTTCTGTTTCTTTGCACATTCTGTTTATCAACATGGCAGCAAATTCGCTGGTGAAGTTTCAGTTTGCTGTATTTCTTACAACAGCATCTATTGCTGCATTCTCACTATGTTGAGGAGTCAGGGTGGTGGATCGGGTCCCCCGATGAAGCTCTTACAAGCAAAGCACTGAGGCATTTGCTTGGGTCCTCTTTGTGTGGGATTAAACTGGCTATGCTGCATTTATGGCTACATGTGGTGTGGATCAACAAATGATGAATTTCTAGCAGCATCCCTGTGTTGTGTGTGGTTCTGTTCTGTTGGTTGGATTATAAGCCTAGGCTGGCTGCCCCATGAACCATAATCACCCCACCCAACTTGAAGCATGCATAGGAAACTTGATGAGTACTCTGGTGGATCGGGGATGGCACACATTTGAAGAGGGCCCTAACACAGTTTCCGATAGCACCACACACAAGTGAATGCATGTGAACCATTGCATGTCAGCAGACCTAGGGGAGAAAACTGGAGGAAAACTCTTGCAGACCCCACATCACTAACTATGGCACCCAATCACATAATGGTTCTGGGGAAATACTGTGTTAAGTCCTGGGGAATGTGTTTGACAGGTTGGGGACCACCATTAGAATGAGGCTTGCTGGGACAGATCAAGAGTGGAAACTTTAAATAAAAAAATATATATATATACTTACATGATGGGAGTTACCAGCTCCCAAACATCTCAGCAGGCCATGTTGCCAAGCTGGCTGGGACAATTATGAGAACAGAGCAGCTAAATTAGATGCAGTGATGATCCTGGGATACTTCCACTTCTTGGGCATGGACTGGTGTGAGTTCAACCATCTTCAAAGACTGCTTCCTTAAGCAGCATGTCCAACAAAGGATTAGATATAATGTCACCCTTGACCTTGCTGTCAGTAGTGGGGATGGGGTCATCTTCAGTGTAAACATCAAGAAATCAGTCGAAGGAAGTACCAGTAAAAGTAGGCTGGCCAAATCTGAATACTGCAAGGCCCAACAAACCCAAAACTGGAGAGATGGGAAAAATGCTGGGGGAACATTGCTGAGCTCCTGGACAGGGTGGAGAAATAGCCTGCTTAAATGCTGAAAATTGATGGGACAGAGATCCTGGACCCAGAAAAGATAGCAAATGAATTTAACACAGCCTTTATGGACCTAAGTGCAGTTATCCCTGGCAGTCCCACACAGGTGACTCTTGACGGTGATTGTGCTGAAGCCCCTTGCAGATACAACCCAGAGACAGGACATCCTAAATTCTACCTCAAGCCAGTGGCCACCAAAGACAACCTATAGTATATCAAAATGGTGCTAGGAGAAACCAAGTCTATGGCAACTTGGCTGATATGGTGCTGCTAGCCTGGCCCTTGAGGAACTCACCTACCCTATCTCCAAGATTTCCAACTTTTCCCTACAGTACTTACAGTTCCCTGAAGTATGGAAAACCACACTGGCCATGCCATTTTCAAAAATGGTGACCACTGTAATCTGGCTAAATATAGACCAATATCCATACTATCTCCTCTGCCCAAGGCCCTGGAGAGACTCGCATCAGTCCAACTAGTCAGTTACCTAGAAAAATACACTGTGCACAACAGCATAGGTTCAGAAAGCATCATAGTACCAGTGCTGCCCTAGTTAAACATACTAGCTACCTGTATGAGGCTTTTGACAGCACAGACCTACAGTAGTTGGTGCCATCTATATTGCTCTTACTAAGGCATTCAACCTAATCAACAAGCTACTTCTTGGCAAGCTCCTTTCCCTTGGTCTATCTCAGGATAAAGTAGCCTGGTTTCATAGCTACCTGTCGAACTGATCCCAGTGTATAAAAATTGATAGCTTCCTATCAGAAGAAAGGAGTGTCTCCATAGGAGTGATCAAGGGTTCAATACTTGCCCCCCTCCTATTTGGTCTGTTTGCCAGCAACCTACCAGTGGCCTGCTGGTCTGCAAGGGTACTCATATACAGTACCTGTATTCTGGTGATGCTATAATTTTCACCAGCAATACTAGCCACTGCAAAATTTCTGCTGATCTCCAGCCCATTTTTGAGTCACTGGAAAAATGGTTCACCAACAACAAATTTTTACTGAACTACCAAAAAAAAAAAAAAGCTATGATTTCCTCAGGCCCACAATTGAAAAAAAAGGTTCCCACCACTCATCCTCAATGACAAGGGCCATGGTCTGAAATAAGTAGAAATGTTTAAAAACCTTGGTGTTATACTGGTTGATACCCTATATTTTGCCCTACATGTGGACAACATTGGTACCATGGCAAACAGAAGAATGGGAGCCCTGTATAGCTTTACCTTACTGCTAAAGCCAGACATCTTGTTTCCAGTACTGTCCTGTCCCTCATTGACAATGGTCTCCCTGTATATGCTGCTACATGTGACACAGTATTAATCAGAATTAAGGTGATATGCAACAAGGCCTGCTGCCTTGCACTGGGGGCTGAAAATCTAACCCACAGTTGCACACTGCATTCCCTCACCAACTGGCTACCTCTGCATGGCAGATTAAAATACCAAACCTACCAGCCCAGTGGCACTGAGGGTTGAGGCACTGGATGCCACACCTTGCACCACGCTGGAGACCTGGGTTCGGGAAAGGACTCGAATCATTGGGGGTTGGCAGGGGAGGGAGGGGATCGAGTGTCCGGAGGACTGCTCTCCCCTCCCGGAGTGGGTGTCAGGGTATGCCTCACTCCTCAGTGGTCCCTGATGGAGATCGGGAACCCTGCAGGGAGCAATGCCAAAGATTATGGGGTGGAGTGGTGGTGGACATCTGCACATAGGTGCGCTGACATCATTGCATGTCCATGCTCCAAGGGGGAAAACAATAAGCAGAAAACCCCAGGAGGACCAGGAAGGTGATGGAGACCCCAGGAACCGGTGCCAACATCCCGCCGCCAGACCACCCCTCCACCAGTCCCCCCAGGGCTCCTCGACCTGACCCATAATTGCTCCTCTAATTACAGAAAGGCCACCAGGTAGGTGGGGCAGGCCCTCCCTTGGGGGGGTGATCGAGAGGGCTGAGTGAGGCCATGGGTTTGGGGTGAGGGTGCTCCCTGGGAGGGTGGTTTCAGGCCAAGAGTAGAGGCGTTGGTTGAGTGGGTATTCCTAAGAGATGCCCTGGTCCACAGGAGCCAGAAAACCAGTTCATAAAAAAATACCAAACCCGTCTGCTTGCTAAAAAAGCACTTTTGTGCTTCACCACCTCAGCCATATGAAACTGCTTCACCCTTGTTAGCAATCAATATAATATTAGGGGTGTGACAAGGTATGCCTAGCACTGCCTTTCCAGAGATCAACCTGTGTAAATGCTCCTTTTCTGTTAGGTCACTGGACTGGTTGAATGAATTGCAGGAATCCATGCTAAGCCTCCCAAACATTTCCAGATTTAAAAGATTACTGTGCTTTGCCCTCTTTTCCAGTTCCAGTTATACTTACTTCCACTAATCTGTGTATTTCATGGCTGCTGCTTTGACTTGCTATGAAACTTGACATTGTTTTGCTATTGTATAGCTTAATTTCATCAAGAAAGGAAGGAAGGAAAGAAAGAAAGAAAGAAAGAAAGAAAGAAAGAAAGAAAGAAAGAAAGAAAGAAAGAAAGAAATGTTTGTATGGTAACTGGGAAGACAAGCAAGGCCTCAGCCACCAGTGCTCAGAACATCAGAAAGGAGGGATTTGCAAAGATGAAGGACTTGGTGTCCATGGGTCTAGATCAGCTGCATGAGGCTGGAAATGCAAAACCTATGTGGTGTTCATTGCAGATGGTGCACAAAGCAAATTAAAACTTCACCAGCGAATTTGCTGCCATGTTGATAAACAGAATGTGTAAAGAAACATAGAAGCAAAGTTTTCTCAGCTTTGCACATCTTTAACTGTCGTCCATCAGTGAAGCAGAAACAGGCCACATGGTCTATCAAGTCTGCTCGAGTGTGCAGCTAGCACCCCACTTGCAGCTGCCCCTTCCCCTTGACCCCCCCCCCACTCAGATGACTGCCAATTGAGCTTGAACCAGATTAAGCTGTTGGTGGTATTTCCAGTGAATGGGGGAAATTTGGCCAGGACACCGGGGAAATTCCCCAACTCTCCTGTAGGAGGATCCCGTGACAGAGCACTAAGAGCTGTCAGTTTGTCCAAGGAGAGTGATGAGTGCAGATGTGTGGGAGGCTGGGGAACAGGTCTCCACTCCAGCCTACATACCCATGGAGACCAGCATTTTAGAGGAAGGAGATGCTGCAGTCAAAGAATTGAGCAGGAGTAAGTCCACGAAGGACAGAGCAATGGGAAAAGCAAATGCAGTAAAGAAAACTCAGGTAGAGACCTCTACAGTTATGGAGAATGAGCAAACTTGCAGTAAGTTACAATAAAATACAATACTGTTGTCTGAATTAGAAAAAGAAGAAATGCGAATAAAGGAAAAAAAAGTACAGGTTTTAAAAGAAATAGAGAAAGTGAGTGCAGATGGTAGTTACAGGGAAGTGGCCTGTCAAGAACAGCTGTTGCAGGCTGATGTGGCACCAAGCAAACAGGCTGCACCCAGTAAAACTGAAATGCCGAAGTCAGAGAAAGTGACAGCCCTGAAAGGAATGACCAAAGAGGGTCACAAAAGAATTGGTCTAAGATGGGCTGAAAGCTTAAAGAAAAAAATAAGTGCTAAACCTAGGAGGAAAAAAAAGGAAAGTGTAAAGAAATAGGATAAAGAGGGACATAAAGGGGGCCACCAAGAAGCAAATAAAAAGGAAAAGACAGATAAAGAGTCACCAGTGGAATTTAGAGACACCCCAGACTGGGTAGCTGAGACTTTGATAAACGCAGGATGGAAATGAACAGAGGATGGGGCTGTCTGGGATCCAAATAGGCCCAGTACCTCAAAGCAAGAGGAAAATACAAAGGATAGAAATACAGAGATTAAACCAAATACAGGTGAGAATGTGAAAAAAGGCGGATATTATAGAAATGGAGGATGTAGATGACACAAAAGAAATAACAGAAAATGAAAGTGAGGACACCTCCATGAAGGTAGAACAAAAAACAATACAAATAGATAAAAAAGTTAAGTGATGGAGAAAATAAACCAAAAGAAAAAATATGGGGAGAAAATACTAAAGAAAAATTATTCCCTGAACAACTCCAGCAAGCTGAAAGAAGAAACACTGTGAGACTAAGATACAAAGGGGCAGCTGCAGATGCCCCAGACAGACTATATATTGGGAGACAATTACTCAGTGTATGAAATACTATCCATATGAAATCTATGACTTAATAAATGTACCAGGGAGTGTGGAGTATGATATCAGTTTTAAGCACCCAGGGGTCCTAGACAGATTTTGGAAACTATTTCATCAGATAAAGAATACTCCACAATGGAGTCAATTTATGGCAATTCCACTAACAAAACCAGCATTTAAGATTGTTACAGTACTTTTTAGAAATGAAGGATTGAATGTGGCTGACATTACCTGCTGGCTGAAACAAAGATGTGTGGTACATGGTCCCCCAGAACCTATTTTAGATGAAGAATGTTTATGGACTGGAGGGTGGAAATACAAAGTAACCCAAAAACAGGTGGATGGAGAGACACAGCATTTAGCCAACTGCTTTTTTTCTGGGGAGGGACCGAAGAATTGTTTTTTATGAGGACAACCCAGAGCCTGTTATAGGTGTGAAGAAAAAGGGCACTTAAGTAATGCCTGTGGACAGATAAAATGTGGTCTACATGGGGCTATAGGGCATCATGAGGCAGACTGTAAAAATAAAATAAGATGCAGTCTTTGTGAAGAGGAAGGCCATTTCTTTTTATATTGCCCTTGGGCAGCTCATAATAGTCCAGAGCCAGGTGAAATGGCTGAATAAGATGTATATCTGGCAGTAGCTCAGAAGGAAAAAGGAAAAGAGGACAAAATTATATATGATACCAGAAATGCAGAGAGAGGCAAACAACACAATCAGAAATTTGTAGGTTCCAAAGCAGGATCATCTAAGACCCCTTCACCTCTCCCCCGCCCCCCTTGATCAGGAGATGAACCAGACCAAAACAGAAACAAGGAATTAATGGAAAGTAACAAAGAAGAGGTTAAAATGACCATAATAATAAAGACATAAAAAAGAATGAGAAGAAAAATATGGAGACAAAATTCACTATGGTAACTAGGTCAAAAAAAAGAAACATTTCAGAACTCCTAAAGGTTTGTCCATGGAGAGGGACAGAGAAGAAACTGAGTTAACAAACAGATATACCATTTTACAAGATAAAGAATGGGCCATGATGGAGGAAGAATTGGATTCTTCATGTGTAGACTTATCAGATGTGGATGATTCAGCTGAAGGAGATACGACAGACACTGACATGTCAGAAGAAAGGAAAAAAGAGAAATAAATATATGAAGAAAAGTGTTAAATCCTGTGGTTAATGACAATAGACAAACTAACTTGCTTTTCCATTAATGTAAATAGTATAAAGTACAAACAGATGAGATTAATCACTTTCAAAATTCTAAGTGACTTAAAATGTGAAATAATGGTACTCCAGGATACAAGATTACATACAGCTGAGGAACTGAAACAAGCACAGAAAGACTGGAAATGGGGCCCCTTGCTATGGTCTATTGGGGAAGAAAGATGTTCAGGGGTTGGGATTGTTTTTACAACAAATTAGGTTAAAATTTTAAAAATAGTGGACCCAGTACCAGGGAGGGTGTTTATTGTAGATGTGGTAATAAGAAGAACAGCAGTTAGGATTATCAATATTTATAATCCTCAAAGTCAGAAAGGAATAAGGTTATGGGGATAGTTGAGCCGTATATTCATACTTCTAAATTAGTTTTATGGGGTGGGGACTTTAACTGTGGATTGGGAAGAGGGGACTGGGGAAATAAAATGGGAAAAGAGTTTTGTGATTCAAACAAGTTAAAATAAATTCTGAAAAAAGGGGGTTAGAGGATGCATATCAAGTTAAGGAGAAAAAAGTAGAGCATACATTTTTTAAGGGTGCACTCTCAACAAGCATATATTTTTGGATGATAGCAAAAGAAACTAAGGTTGAAGATATAAGGGTATTTCCAATAGAAACATCAGATCATATGGCGATTAAATTAATCATAGATTTGGGACAACAAATGAAGTTTGGAAAAGATTATTGGAGGATGAACATGGAGAGGCTACAGAGTGATAGTTGTAATGACAATATAATGGATTTATTTAAGGCTAGAGAATCAGTTTTAGAGCTATATGATTCAGTTACAGAGTGGTGGGAGGATACAAAAAGGGACATTAAACAACTAATGATAAAAGAATTGCAGAAAATAGTAATGACAAACTATAAAAAATACTTAAGTTTAAGGGCTCGGTTATATAAATTAATTATGCTCCAAGCAAAATTTAAGGTGGATGAAACAGAGCAGATAGAAGAAATAAAAAGATTAATGAGAAATTACCAGTATAACAGAAATAAGTCTTTAATAATGGAGCAAAAGAGTGGCACACAGGGAATGAAATTTCAAACTAACCCATTTGACAGTATGAAGGACAAGTTAAGTAACAGAGTAATATATGGATTAAAAGACAAAACTGGAAAGATACAGACAGACATAGGGAATATACAGTAACACATATAATACAAGAACATTTAAGGGAGACATTTCAAAGAAGGGGTCATGAGGAAAAATGGGTTCTGTTAGATACAGCAAAGATTCCAAAACTAGGGTATGAAGAGGCAAAATCTTTGAATGATAAAATAAAAGAGTGTGAGGTAAAGAAAGCGATAAAATCTTTAACAACCAACACAGCACCAGGGATAGATGGCATACCAAATGCATTTTATAAAAAATATGAAGAACAAATTACAAAAATGTTAACTTTAGTTTATAATGAAATATTTCTGGAAGGTAGCATGTCAGAAAGCATGAAAACAGGAATGACTATATTTTTGTATAAAAGAGGTGATAAGACAAATATTAAAAACTGGAGACCTGTAAGCCTTTAGACAACAGATTATAAAATACTAGCAAACATAATAAACAAAAGGTTGATGACATATGCAGACCAATTAATTTTATAAACACAAACCTGTGCAATACCAGGTAGGGATATTAGACAGAATCTAATGTATGTAAGAGAGATAATCAGTGAAGGGCAACAGCAAAAACTGGATGGGTATCTATGCACAATAGATCAAGAGACAGCTTTTGATGCCATATGGTATAAATATATGTGGGATGTTTAGGAAAAATATAACTTTCCTGCCAATTTAAGAAACATAATAAAAGTATTATATACAGAAGTACAAGTTTGTCCTATGATAAATAGACATTTGGGGATCCCGATGTATGTACAAAATGGGGTAAGGCAGGGCTGCCCACTAAGCCAGTTATTATATGTACTGTGCTTGGATCCATTATTAAGAAGAACTGAGGAAGAAAGTGAAATTAAAAGTAGTGTGTGGGGAAATGGTGTACTACAGAAGACATGTACTTATGCAGATGATTGCATTATGATAGTAAGAGATAAAGCATCAGAGGAGAAAATGTTAGAAATAATTAAAAATAACAATACTTACACTGGAATTAAGATAAACACTGAAAAAAGTAAGATGTATCCATTAGGGAAAGTGAATAATAAGAAAGAGGGTGAATTAGAAATTAGAAATAGTTCAGGGTGAAATAAACATTTTGGGAATTACTTTTGGAAGAAATGATGCTGCCTGTGTAGAACTGGAGCATGACAAAGGAGAAAATAATTTACCTATTAAAAACACTTATTGTACCAATTGTTTTATATGTGTCCTATATATTTCCAGTCCTACAGCAAATGCAAACTAAAATTTTGGGAATCTTTTTCAGCTTTTATGGGGGTCAAGATTAAACCCAATCAAAGGGTGTCATACGTTTAGACCAATAAGGGAAGGGGGATTAAATATGATCCAGCCAATTGTTTTTTTTTACCTTAATATTTTTTTCTATGCAAATATAGTACCTATCCTGCAAGGGAAGGAGATAATTTGGAAACAGCTAATACAGAGGTGGAGCTCAAGAATGATAAAAAATATAGGGGAAAAAAGGAAATATACAGGGATAACAGGAGGTACCAGCTTACATGGAGACATGTAGGAAATATATGACACAGTGGGGCATAACAGCAGATCTGTTAAGGAAAAATAAGAAACAAGCTTACAAAGAGTTAGTGGAAAATAATTATTATGAAACCCCAGTTTTTAAGGTTGATGAAGGAATAAGCACGGGAAAAATTATAGAAATAACACTGGAAAAAAGGTTCCAAAAAAAATGAAAGAAGCTGTATGGATGTGTAGTCATGGAAAATTAAACCAAAAGGTAATCAGAAAACAAGATATGTGCAGTAACTAGCTGTGGAATAACAAAAGAAAGTTTGGAACATCTCTACTTTGAATGTACATTTATTAAGCCATTCTGGGAAGCTTTAGCAAGTTTTTAGGGAATGGAGGTTTTTAAACAAATAGCATACAATATCTCAATATATGGACAGTTAAAAAAAGAGTGTGAAAAATGGAACAAACAGACCATATATGTTATTTTTGCTATTTGAAGTGGGCTATTTGGCAAGTGAGATGTCAGAGATTTTTACAGAATAAAGAAGTAACAATACAAGATTTATTATTTAAAATACTAGATGAAATGGACAAAGTATACCACAAAGAAAGTAACTTGTTTGGGGAAGAAAACGTTAAAGAGTTATGGAAAAATGTAGAAGGAATTGGATAAAGAGGGTGGGAAAAGATGCTGATGATGCAATGGATGTAATGAAATGTAAATATTATTTGTAATGTTTGTTTTTGTTCTTAATAAAAATTCCCCTACTCTTTTCAATAAGTGCCATGAGATCTTTACTATCCACCTGAACTACCACCAGACCAGGCAGATGGGACCTCGGTTAAACATTTCATCTGAAAGGCAGCACCTCAGAAGTGCAGCACCCCCCTCATGCTGCACTTCAGTGTCAGTATTAGGATATTAACCCAAGTGCCAGGTGTGGGAATTGTGATACATTAACATTATAAGATGGTAATTTAAAGTCAAATAGACTCTTGGTCCATCATGTCCACCCCCTGCTACGTAAGCAGGTATGAATAAGTGTACTAATGTAAGGGGGTTCACCATCTACTCTACTGCCCAGGGTAACCTGTGATTACCTTGGTAAGCACATATTTATCCAGGAGTATCTTGAAGGCCTGTACTATCTTAATTTGCACTGTATCAATTGGTCTGATGCTCCTCAGGTTCACTGCCCTACCAGGGAAAAAGTGCTTCCTAATGTTACCTTTGAATGTTTCACTACTAAGCTTCAGAGTGTGTCTCAGTGTCCTGCTGGGGACCCCAGATCAAGCATCTGTCTGTTAGAGCTTGTTGATAGCCTTGAGTATTCAGAAAACTGAGATTCTGCCCCCTCTTAGACTCACTTTCTCTAACACGAATATATTTGGGGCCACCATCAGACTCTTCCCATAGATTTAGTCTTCCACACCCCTGATAATTTTTGT
This sequence comes from Neoceratodus forsteri, assembly GCA_016271365.2. NCBI lineage: Eukaryota > Metazoa > Chordata > Ceratodontiformes > Ceratodontidae > Neoceratodus > Neoceratodus forsteri. The sequence goes on from CM057456.1 coordinate 1,235,241,429, forward strand.
GGTCCTGCATTGCACTCTCTGGAGTGCCTCAGTGTCTTATTTTGTAGTGGGTAGACCAGACCTACATGCAGTACTCTAGATGGACCCTGACCAGAGCCTTGTGAAGAGGCAGGAGAACTTCTTCTGCCCTGCTAGTTATCTACGTTATCTATGCTATAATGGTTTACTTTATTGTTGCAACAGGGATCAGAGTGAGAACATCCCCAGGAGCTTTGCCTCACTCTGCAACCTCATTCTGCCAACACTAAAGTCAAGCTGACCAGTGTATACTTGCCATGGTCAGACCTTGCCCGCTTTTTTGTAAGGCCTTTGAGAAGGCCACAGCCCTCTCTCTGCCTCTCTCCTGTAGCACTTCCAGCATTTCAGCTGCCACCCACCACCCAGGACCTTCAGCTGTATCGTCTGGACCCCAGCCCTCCCTCTGCCTCTCTCCTGTGGCACTTCCAGCATTTCAGCTGCCACCCACCCCCCAGGACCTTCAGCCCCATCATCTGTACCCCAGGTACACCTAAGCTCCTCCACCACAGCAGAAGCCACCTTGGAACACCATTAGAGCTTTTCTTACTTTGAATTAAAGGCACTTCTGGGGCTTAAATCTGATGGCTGTTTCTCAGCTTCATTGGTGTGCTTGATTGGCTCTTTCTCTCTATGCCCTGTACTCTGTAGCTTGCTGCAAATTTACCTTTTTCTGTGAGCTTTTTTCAGTGGGAAAGGCTACTTAATTCTATTTTTTGCTAAGACTGCTGAAATTTTTACTGCTTAAACTGTTGGGCTATTTAAATGTGTAACTAAATGTAGAAATCTTGGGCTACTAACGTTACATAGAAACATAGAAGTTGATGCCAGATAAGGATCGCAAGGCTCATCTGGTCTGCTCATTTCTTTTTCTACCTTATGAATGTGCCATAGGCCTTTACTCTGTCAATGGCCTTTCTAGTCATACTCATCTGTATTGCTCCCTTATGCCTATTCCATGCCTGTTTGAAGCCCTGCACTGTATTCATATCCACCACTTACTGAGGTAGGCTGTTCCATGCATCCACCACCCTTTCTGTGAAAAAGAACTTCCTCACATTACCCCTTAATCGGCCTGCCTCTAATCTCATGCTGTGTCCTCTTGTCCTGCTATTTTTCTTATACTGAAACATGTTAGACTCTTTCACCTTGTTAATGCCCTTAAGGTGTTTGAATGTTTCGATCGTATCACCTCTCTCCCTCCTTTGCTCTAGGGTATACATATCGATCTCTGTTAATCTGTCCTTGTATGTTTTCTGATGCAGCCACTGCACCATTTTGGTTGCCCTTCTCTGGACTGCCTCCATTTTGTTAATGTCCTTGTGAAGATGCGGCCTCCAGTACTGCACGCAGTACTCCAGATGGGGCCTATCCAGACCAGTGTCTTGTAAAGAGGGATTATTACCTCCCTCTTATGACCTGTGATACCCCTACTAATACACACCAACATCTCTCTAGCCTTACCTACTGCTTTAGTGGTCTACTTGGATGATTTCAGGTCATCTGTGATGATGATGCCCAAGTCTCTTTCTTCCCTTGTAATTGCCAGGAACTCCCCTACCAAACTATAGGTGGATTCAGGGTTTCTCTTCCCTATGTGCCTGATCTTGCACTTCTTTGCATTAAAACCCAGTTGCCACTCTTCCAACCATTTTGCCAGTTTATCCAGATCTCTTCTCATTCTGCCCATCCCATCTTGATTATCTACTCTGTTACAGATCTTGGTGTCATCTGCAAACAGACAAACTTTACCCTCCAGTCCATCTGCAATGTCACTGATGAATATATTGAAGAGGACTGGCCCCATGACTGATCCCTGAGGTACCCCACTTGTGACTTTCATCTATTCTAACTGTATACTTTTAACCACCACACTCTGTTTTCTGCCCACCAACCACTTTGTCACCCAGTTGACCAGCTTCTGACCCACCCCAAGCCTACCCATCTTATTAATCAATCTTCTATGTGGAACAGTATCAAAAGCTTTGCTGAAGTCAAGGTAGGCGACATCAGCTGCACCCCCTTGGTCCACCACTCTGGTTACCCAGTTAAAGAAATCTATGAGATTAGTTTGATATTACCTTCCTGTTGTAACCCCATGCTGTCTTGGATCCTGTGCTCCTATGGATTCCAAGTGTTGCACTATCCTTTCCTTAAGGAGTGCCTCTATATTCTGGCCCACTGCTGAGGTAAGACTAACTGGTCTGTAGTTCCCTGCCTCCTCCCTGCTACCACTCTTGTGGACCAGGATCACATGAGCCCTTCTCCAGTCTTCTGGGACCTCTCCTGTGCTCAGACTCACTAAACAGTTCTGATAATGGCTCCGCTAGTTCCACCCTTACCTCCTTTAGTACCCTGGGATGTGTGCCATCTGGTCCCATTGCCTTGTCCACCCTGAGCTTAGCGAGCTCTTGTAGGACCCTTTCTTTTCTGAAAGGACTTGTGCATACCTCCCTTCCCCCGTGTCCATGGTGGTGAGCTGTGGGCCCTGCCCTACCTTCTCCTCAGCAAATACTGAGCAGAAGTATCTATTTAGGATAGATGCTTTTCCTTGATCCTCCTCCACACACTCCACCTCATCCCCTTTGATCTTAGCTTTACCCCCTCTGGACTTTCTGTTTTCACTAATGTATCTATAGAAAGTCTTGTCCCCTTGTTTTACTGTTTGTGCTAGTGTTTCCTCAGTTTAGGCCTTTGCCTGCCTTAATGCCTTCCCTGCTTCTCTTAGGGAAGTTTGGTATGCCTCCCTATCTTTGTCCAGCTGCATTCCCTTATATTTCCTGAAGGCCAGTCTTTTGGCTCTGACCTTTTCTGCTACTGTTTTTGAGAACCAAAGTGGTTTTCTCCCTCTTTTGCTCTTGCTTTTCTCTCTAACACAATGAGATGTTGCTTCACACATGCATCCTTAATGCTTGCCCACTCACCTGTATTTCTTCTTTTCAGGGCTAGCTTAACTCTGTTGACCATCTTATCAAAGTCAGCTCCTCTGAAGTTCCATATTTTTGCATTAGAATGGGATGATTTTGTTCTAGTTGCCAAATTGAACCATACCATGTGATGGTCACTAGCCCCCAGGTGACCTTCTACCTGGAGTTCTGTGATTCTTTCTCCATTATTCATTACTAGATCTAGGATAGCCCTGTCTCTTGTGGGTTGTTGTACCAGTTGTTTGAGGCCCTCCCCCAGCAGGGAATCTGCTGTGTGTCTAGTTCTGGTGGATGTTCCTGTTTGTATTGATCAATCTGTATCTGGCATGTTGAAATCTCCCATTATCAGAACCTCCTCTTTAGCTGTCATGTTCTGTATATCTTCTAACAGTAATGTGTCTATGTCCTCTCCCTGGTCTGGAGGCCTGTAGACAAACCCAGTTTGTATGGCTGTCCCATTTCCTGTTTCCAGGGCGACCCACAGTTCTTCTGGCTCCCTATGTGTATTCCGAATTTCTGTAGCTTTGATATTTTCATTGACATAAAGGGCTACTCCCCCCACCCCATTTTTGCACCTCGGTCTCTTCTGAACAGTACATAGCCAGGTATTGCAGTCTCCCAAGTGTGGTTACTGGTGAAACATGTCTCGCTAATGGCCACTATGTCCAGTTTAGCCTCTGTCATTGTTGCCTGCAGGTCCAGGATCTTGTTTCCCAGACTGCGGGCATTTGTGTACATGATTTTCCATTGGCCAGATTTCGGTGCGTTAGTTGCTGGGTGAGGTCCGGCATTTCTCTGTGTGTCACATGGGGAGCCGGACATTTTTCCTCACCTGGTGATGCAAATAAACTATGAACATGCTGAACTCTTGTTTGATCACTAGCTGAGGGAGGAGGGGTGTTCTTCCTGTTCGATGTATCAGGTGTTGCACCCATCTCCCCATTGGCTAGTTTAAATATTCTGCAAAGACGTCAGACTTCTGCCCCAATGCACTGACTTGCTCCTTAGTCAGATGCAGTCCATCAAATTTAAAAAACTTTCACTCCCAAAACTGTTGCCAGTTCCCTACATATTTGTGTCCTTTTTCCTGGCACCAGCCCATGATGGGCTGGGTTACTGAATGTAATGTATGATTAAAACTGCAGCCTATACTATTTCTCTTTCTTTGCCATTTTTTGCCTTGTTTGTCTTTTTCCTTTTTGTTTGGTCCTGTTTCCCGTTAGCAGATTATAAAGTTCTGCCACTGGAGGGCCCTTAGTTCTTTTTTGTAACATGACTGAAGCAAGAAGATATTTTTCAGTCAACTCCTTTTGAGATTGCTCAGCTCTTTGTCCAACTATTTTCTGAGTACTGCCGTGAATCTCTGTGTGATGCTGTTATTCCATCTTCTTCACACTTCCTTCTTATATTAGTTTTTTCCCCAAAAAAATCAGGCCCCTGTTGCAATGCAGATCCCTCTCTCCTCCCTCCCTCCCCCTTTTTCTATTTCTATCCTTCCCTCTCTCTACCAACCCATCTTGCTCACAACACGCCAGTGCAAAATAAATCAACAACCCCCTACATCCCCTCCTCAGATCCCCACTTACATCCACACTATTACTCTCTCCCCTCTGTACTATGGTCTCACTTCTCTCTGATTCCTCATATGTCACTACTATCTGTACTATCTAGCCTTGCTGTTCTTCATCTACTGCTACCTTACTCTACCCCTCAATTTCTTTCCAAATGACTGTTCTCCTCAGATTCTCCTTACAAATGCCCAAAGCTCTACTTCCTCATCCTCACTTTACTCCTGCTCTCCTCTAGGAACATCCATCCCAATGCTGGCCCTGTTGCCTCCAGCACTTTTGGCACTTCTACAGCTGCTGCTGCCCCCCTCCTCTGCTCCTACAGCCTTCCCAAGAGGCTTTAAGATCCTACATCTAAATATCTGTAGCCTAGTCGTAAAAATTGACCTCCTACAAATCATGGTGGCCTCTCTAAAACCAGACATCCTAATCATTATAGAAACATGGCAAAAGATCACAATCCCTGACCACTCAGTCTCCATTCCTGACTACTCTCTCTTAAGGCACGACCGAGTTGGCAGGGGTGGCGGTGTCGCCATGTACGTTCTTACCTCACTCCAATACTTTATAATTAACTCATCCTCTGACCCAACGACCCATGATGCTCTAGCTATTCACATTACCCTTCCCTTTACTGTTTCTGTCTTTATAGCTGGTATCTATTGCCACCCATACATCCAGCCCTCTACTGCTCTTGACCTTTTAACTTCCATCACTGCTCTCCCTCACTCTGGAGAGTTGTACATCCTAGGTGACTTCAATTTATAATGGCTATCACCAAAAACAACCAAAATACGCAATGAACTCTGTGCCCGTAACCTCACTCAACTAATATCGGAACCCACGCACCCCAACCACAAGACACAAAGTCACTCCCTACTTGATTGGGCTCTTACCTCCCACCCTCACAGAGTCATCATCTCTGGTATCCTTCCTGATGCACTCAGAAACCATAGTCCAGTATTCGTAGTCAGGAAAGTTCACAGACCCAAATCCCAGCATAAATCCTTGCAACTACACTCTTTAAATCCTTAGAATTAGAAACTCTCCTGCAAAACATAGCCCTTTCCGACTGGTCTTCCCTAGCCAACATCTTATCAGTTGATAAGGCCCTTGCTTATTTTACAAATATATTCCTAGAGAATTGGAATACCTTTGCCCCATTCAAACAAACCAGGGTTAGGAGAAACCACTTACCTTGGATTAGTCCAGAACTATTGGCCTGTCTCAGAGCTAGAGATCGTGCCTGGAAACGTCATAAAGCAACCCAGCTTCCTAGCTATCTCATGACCTACCGCAGGCATCAAAATGCCTGTACCAGGGCCACAAGCCTAGGAAAGTCCAAATACTTTAACATCACCTTCCTCACAAACATAAATTCACCTTCCATGTTCTGGAAGGTGATTCATGCCCTCTTTTCTCCCACGTCCCACCCATGCTTAAAATAAATGACACCCTTGTGACTGACCCAGGTGCCATAGCTGCTGAATCTAACTCCTACTATGCCAACTGTGCCATTGAGCTACTGAAATCCCTCCCTTCCTACACTCACTCCTCTCCTGTCTCCAATGGTACCTCTCATCCCTCCTCCTCCAACTCTCTCTTCTCCTTCTATATAGTCTCCCCAAATGACACACTACAAGTCGTTCTCGCTATCAACCCCTCAAAAGGCTCTTCCCCAGATGGCCTAGACCCCAAAACTCCTCTCTATCTCTGCCTTGGCCACTGTCTACCCCCCTTCTCTAATTTTAAACCTCTCATTTTCTACTGCCTCAGTCCTTATCCCATGGAAACATGCTGTTGTCCTCCCTCTTGCCAAAGGCGGTGACCCATCTTTCCCTGGAAATCACTGCCCTATCTCTCTCCTCCCTACCTTAGCTAAATTACAAGAACATCTTGTCCTCTCTTATTTACCTCATTTCTAAAAGACACCTCCTTCTTCACCCCTTTCCAATCTGGCTTCAGGAAAAATCACTCCACCTCTACCTCCTTACTTCAGTTCACTGACTCGATCCTTACTGGGATGGACAATGGCCAAATAACCTCAGCCATCTTTATCGACCTCGCCAGGGCTTTCAACGCTGTTTCCCACTCCCTTCTCCTTGAGTCCCTCTCAACAGCTGGCCTATCTCCTTCAGCCACTAGCTGGTTCAAGGCCTACCTCACTGGTAGAACCCAATCAGTCAGGATCTCTGATGTCATTTCCCTTCCCCTCCTGATTAATACTGGAGTCCCTCAGGGCTCAGTGCTAGGGCCCCTATTATTCTCCATCTTCCTAAATGACCTTCCACCTGTCTTCTCCTCTCTCACCGCCATACACATGTACTGTATGCCGATGATACCATCCTGTATGCATCTGGCTCTTGCCCAGCTGAGGTTACATCCAACGTGCAGCAAGACTTTGACAAGGTTCGGCTCTGGTTTGCTAACCATCAACTTTTTCTCAACGCCAAGAAGATTGTCTCCATGACATTTGGCAGAAGGCAAAGACTCTATGGGTTTCCCTCCCTGCCCACTTTCCACACCCTTGATGGGACTTTACTTTAGGACAGATCCTCCTTCAGGTACCTAGGAGTTTGGCTGGATCAACACCTAAACTTCTCAAGACATATTGATGCCATCCCAAAAAATTATGCCCCAAGCTTGGTGCCCTGTTCAGGAACCATAGTTGTATCCTCTCTACGATTAGGCATAAACTTGTTCAGAAGAAGATTTTACCCATCTTCGACTACTGTGATGTAGCCTACGGTGTTGCTACCAAGTCCTCCCTGGCCAGATTGAATATCCTCTTCAATTCATTCTGCCATTTTTCCATTGATGCTCCTTCTCACACCCACCACTGTGATCTCTATCGTGCTCTATCCTTCCCCTCTCTTACAAACAGACAACTCTCCCACAGCACTAAATTCACCTCCAAGCACTGGCTGAGTGAACTCCCTTCCTATCTCTCCCCCTCATTTATAACATCCCCCACTCCTATAGATCATGTGACTCCTGTACTCTGGCGGTCCTCTGCAGAGCCACCCTCATTGGCCAATCCAGTTACTTCCACTGCCTCCCAGAAATGTGGAATCCCCCCCCCTCAAATTCGTCAATCATCCTCCTACTACTCCATCAGCTCTGCCCTCAAAAACTTCCTTGCACCTAGCTGTTCTTGCTATGACACTCCCTAACTCCCCCCTCAAAGTCCATGACAAATCCTACTCCTCTTCAGTACCCATGCAATGCCACTGCTGCAGCTCCACCTCCCACCCACCTAAAAACAACATTCCTTCCCTCTCCCCAATTTCCTCCCTTCTGACCTTCCATTACTGTGATTTACTGTGATTTCTCAATCATCCAAAGTTGTACCAAGGGCCTGTCCCTACCCTATCCTTACACCATTAACCCAACTCTTCCCTCCACTTCTCCACATCCTGAAGGGCTGGGATTCGGCCTCTCTTCTCTCTCACCTTCACCCTCTCTTCTGTTCTTCCAAAGCCTATTCCCCTTCCCTGCCTACAACCTGCTTCCCTCCTATTGTACTCTACCTCTCACTGCCACAACCTGCTCCCTTCCTCTCATGCTTGACCTCTGCCTTGTGCAGGCAGGGTCCTCAGCATACTGGATGGGTCAGGCCTCAGCAGACCTTTCACCTCCTACCTCTTCTTGCACCTTCTCCTTACATCCCCTTCCACCCCCCTCACTTCTCTGCCTACTGACATACCTACCTCTCACCTTCCCTTCTCCCCCATTACGTAGCCCTAGCTATGGCTGACCCCTAATCTGTAATGCACTTGTAGTTAACTTGCGCTTCTGTTATGGCTGACCCCTACTCTCTACTGCACTTGTAGTTAACTTGCACTTCTGTTATACCTTAGCCAACCTGTTCTGCCTGTGTTTATTCCTCACTAACTTCCCTAGATCAAACTATGACAATTCTATTCAGCTATTTTCTAGCTACACAGTTATGTGTTATTTAGTGTATGCCTAAATGTTATTTTGTTTTGTTGTATTTATCTAGTCCAAAAGTGTTGGTGTAGTATCTATCTAGTTCAAAACTGTTAGCATCCCACTATTTCATTACTCCTGTACAGGCTGCTCAAATTATTTGAATGTAATCTACTGTAAATTTGTATTGTGTAACAAATCTCTGTAGACTATCCTCATGTTCCCCTACTCCTCAGGTCACACCGGGAGATGAGCAACTTGTTGCTCAGCGTGCCTTCCTGGTGAAACATTTCGATAAATAAGGCATTTGGAGGGATGTGAAACGTGTCAGGTGTTTGTCTGGTGGAGTCTAGTTTTAATGTTTTTTCAGAGATGGACTACTGATAAAGAATTTTATGCACACAATGCAGTGTGGTGATATGTTTTCAAGTTTGTGGTGAGTTCTCCATTTTATACTTTTACAGACTCATAGCCTTTACGTGAGCATCTAGTCCTTGGTGCTGTTTGTTTGTTTGGATAGACTTTGCACACTTTTTGACAACTGGGAACACATTGGACACTTTCTCTTCCCTTTATCACCCAACCTGTCCTGACAGACTATTGAAAGATTATAGCAAGTGGTGCCATAAATTGTTCTCTTAGCTCTCATATGATCCTGGAGTGTATCCCATGTTCCCCTTGAGACTTACATGACTTCACCTTTAGCAGGTAGTCAGCTACCAGGTTGGGTTTGATATCTGCAGGCTGCATTATGGCTAGTCTAGATGCCATGGGCACTTCCATTGAGCACCCTCCCTCCTACAGTGGCCCTATGGTGAACACACTGAAGTTAGGTTGATAGGTTTCAATCAATCAATCAAAATCTTTATTTATCCAGGTGAACACAGTTGAGCAAGCTCATTTACAAGGTGGACCTGTGTCACACATAAGGTTACCACATACTCGGTTTTTGACCGAATGATTTGGTTTTCTAGGTCCAGATTCGGTCCTCCTGTTTTCACCATTGCAAATTCAGTTTTTATGGTGGGTCAAGCAGCACCTGTTAGATTCCCCACTAACTGTTTCATTTTCTTCTCATCTGAATGTAAGCAAGTATCTGACATTTCAGTGTGCTTGCTTGCTTGCAGTGCATGCTAATCAGGAAGTGCCTTCAAGAGCAGGGCACTTAAAGAGCCAAATGTGTCCCTGTCTTCTCAGTTGTCACCTCTAACTTCACACCAGCAAATTGGAAGATTATTCAGGGGCAGGGTAAACAATACCAACTTAATTAACACCTTAATTTTTCTGAAACTAGACAGGTTCCACATTAGGATAGCTTCCTGTCCCATTAAGGACTGTACAGTGTGTTTCAGAAACTCTACCTGCTAATCCAGTTTTATTCAGAGGTAGTACTTTTTCAGTTATTTTGAATGCTCACATGCTTGTAAAACAGATCATGTTAAATCCTTCACCATTTTACTTGCATGGGCAGATTACAAACAAATTCTGATGTCATACAGTCCTTTGTTTGTATACCAGTCAGTCTGAGAGGTGCAAAGTAGGGCTATTAAGACCATTAGCAGCAAATCAAACTAATCCTTTCCAGGCTGCATTGTGAGTATGGTCTTTGACTGCTGTGACAAGGAATACTTTTATATCTTTAAATGTTCACCATTTTTTCTTTTAGGGTCTGTCCTATATTTTAATATTTGTTGCCCCTTTTGTTGTTAAATTAATAATCTTTTATTTCATTTCTAGCAATACTATGACTCTCTCTCCTCAGTAGTTATTGTCAATTTTCATACTACTTGGATATTCCAGGAAGACCAGTCCAGGCCTTTCAGATGAACAGCACAGAATAATGTGGCTAATGTCATGCTAAACTACAGAAATGAGAAAATGAAGAGAGAGAGAGAGAGAGAGCAGTAGCTGATGAGATGACAGGAACACAATCTAGATTTGATGGCACTGCAAATTTAGGCAATTTATCAAACATTATTATTTTTTTAACCAGAAGAGACACACTAAGCTAAAGCTTGTTTACAGGTGCAACCTGAGAGCACAAGTAATTAAGTGATTTGTGTAGGGTCACAAAGTATTTCAGTTTGGGCTGCAGGATTCAAACCTTGGTCTCCAGAATTGCAGCTCAGAGCTTTAAACCACTGCGCTATACTGCCTCCACGCTACTTATCACATATCATGCTCTCTGCTAAGTATGACTGACATGGAAAGCAAAATAGGGTATTTAACAGCATAGAATAGTTCCTACCACTTTTGAAAACTTCTCTGACATTACAAATAACTTTAGAGTAGGAGCAATGGGAGGGACAGTAGCACATCTTAAAATGGCAGATGATATTTGTAATTACATCTCGTCCACCATTACTAGTGTAGTTTATTTATTTATTGAAAGAGTTTTACCAGAAAAGGCCAGTTGTCAGAGGTGTCCTTGTAGTCACTCAATTTGTCAGCTATGCTGTGTACACAGGATGGAAAGTCCCCTGAACCCGCCGTCTAACCACACCAAATGTTAACACACACTGAAATTTAAACTATTTAAATCTAAATCAAATAAACCAAAAATAATAATCATGATGTAATTTAAAGAAGTTGTACACGTTATATCAGCAGCAATTCTGAATAAAATAAGTGAATCAGAGTCCAAGCGATGCCCTCATTAGTTATAAAAGGGGTGGGGTTAGGGGTGGAGTTTGGGGGTGTGGTTTAGTATTCGGTTTTCATAGAAACATAGAAACATAGACTTTGACGGCAGATAAGGACCGCTTGGCCCATCTAGTCTGCCCATTTCCCTACCTACAGGATAGGCCGCAGATCCTAGTTAACCAACAGCCTATTTCTTCCTACCCCCCACAAGAATTGCCTTATGTCTGTCCCATGCATTCTTGAATTCTACCACAGTTTTAGACCCACAACCACCTCAGGAAGGCTGTTCCATGCATCTACTACCCTCTCTGTGAAATAATACTTCTTCACATTGCCCCTGAACCGCCTTCCTTCTATCTTTAAATTGTGTCCCTTGTTCTTGCAAGTCTCTTTTTCTGAAAGATGCTACCCTCTTGAACTTTGTTGATTCCACTGAGGTACTTAAAAGTTTCTATCATGTCCCCCCTCTCCCTTCTTTCCTCAAGGGTATACATATTAAACTCCTTTAGTCTCTGCTCATACGGCTTCTCTTGCAGACCCTGCACCATTTTAGTTGCCCTCCTCTGGACTACCTCTATCCTGTCTATGTCCTTGCGGAGATGGGGTCTCCAGAACTGGACACAGTACTCCAGATAGGGTCTCACCAACTGTCTGTACAGAGGGATAACAACTTGCTGTTTTCTGCTACTGATGCCTCTCCCTATACATCCCAGTATACCCCCAGCCCTCCCTACTGCCTTCTCACATTGCTTGCTAACCTTAAGGTCATCTGATATGATTACCCCAGGTCCCTTTCCTTTTGTTGTTGTTACTACCTCCCACCCATTGTGTATTCTTCCCTGGGTTCTTGTTTCCAGGTGCATTATTTGCACCTCTTGCATTGAATCCTAGCTGCCATACTTGACCATTTTTCCAACCTTGCCAAGTCCTTTTCATCCTTTCCACGCCTCCTTGTGTATCAACCCTGTTGCAGATCTTTGTGTCATCTGCAAAAGGCATACTTTCCTTCCAGTCCTCTGCAATGTCACTTATAAAGACATTAAAAAGGACTGGACCCAATACTGAACCCTGCGGTACCCCACTAGTAACCCCTCTTTCTTCAGAGTGGACTCCATTTACAATTACCTTCTGTGTCCTGTTGTGCAGCCAATGTTTTACCCAGGCTACCACCCTGGGACCCACTCTCAGGCTGGTTAATTTGACTATTCTTTTGTGTGGGACTGTGTCAAATGCCTTGCTAAAGTCTAGGTAGGCCATGTCCACAGCCCCTCCCTGGTCTACTACTTTGGTCACCCAGTCAAAGAAATCTATTAGATTTGTCTGACATGACCTTCCCACTGTGAACCCATGCTGCCTTGGGTCCTGTGCTCCACTGGCCTCTAGGTACTCAACTATTCTTTCCTTCAGAAGTGACTCCATCACTTTCCCTACCACAGAGGCCAGACTGACAAGTCTGTAGTTTCTTGCCTCTGTCTTGGTCCCACTTTTGTGAAGGGGAATCACATCTGCCTTCCTCCAGTCCTCAGGTACCACACCATCCTCCCATGATTTATTAAAAAGAGTAGCCAGTGGTTTCACTAGTTCCTCCCTTAATTCTTTTAGAATTCTGGGGTGAATTCCATCAGGACCCATTGCTTTGTCCACCTTCAGTTTTAGGAGTTCTTGCAGAACCCTTTCTTCTGTGAAAGAACTGGGATTGACCCCTTATCAAGAGTGCTTCTGTTAATTGGATTAGGCACTTCCCCCTCCTCTTTTGTGAGTACTGAGCAGAAATATTCGTTCAGTATCCCTGCTTTTTCACTGTCCCCCTCTGCCCACCCACCGTTCATTCTATTCAGCCTCACTATCCCTCCCTTTGTCTCTCTACGCTCACTGATGTACCTATAAAAGGTTTTATCCCCCTTCTTAACTGAGTTGGCTATCTTTTCCTCAGTTTGGGCCAAAGGTGGCAACCCTAGTCACACAAGGTCAAAGCACAATACATTTATATGCAGACAATAAATAGACATAAGTATACATTAAAATTATGCACACAAAGCAAAGGCAATAAGTTCAGATAATGAGTTAACAAGGCTGAGTCATCATGTACATCAAATATTCAGCAGAGAATATAACAGTGAATGGTATGTACAAGGGAAAATAAAACATTCACACTGTCAGCACAACCCAGCTTAAGTCAAGACATAGGTTTCAGGCTTGAAGGGGGGGTGATGGTAGGACGTTGACAGGGGAGAAGCAGGTTACAAGGTAGCAGCTACTCTAAAGAGGGGTGCTAGGACAACAGGGCTAGGGACAACACATGGTAGGAGGTCAGATAAGGTAGGAAAGGGTAAGTGGAGTAACAGCAGTAGATCTGAAGGGATATAAACTTGAGGAAACCATAGGGCCAAGATTTAGGTAGCAATGCAGGGGGCAGGTAAACAGCAGACACCATAACATGCTAAGAGTGGGGGAAACAGTTGCAGAGTTCAATAATTCCCTGGGCATACAAAGTCTTGAACATGGTAAGACTGACAGGGATGCTCAGTTTCATTGATTTCTGTAATTTGTTCCAGAGTGAAGGCAACACAAAGCTTACGGCCACTCTCCCAAAACGTGTATTAGCCCTAGGCACTTTCAGTGAAATCAAAGAGTAACTTCTCAGTGCATTGTTTCCTAACAAGCTTAGCGGCAGGCAGTCAGAAATGTATTGGGGAACTTTATTGGTAATAGCTCTGAAGGTCCAAAAAGCCACATTTCTGTTCCATCTGTATTGAAGGGAGGACCACCCCACAGCTGCATACAAAGAGAAGTGATGTGTGGTGAGGGGTAGGCCAGTTATAAATCTCAAGGCTCTGTGATACAGGGTGTCCAGTTTAGCAAGATAGGAGGCAGTGCACTGACTATAAATGAAGTCAGCATAGTCAATTAGGGAAAGGAACGTAGATTGAACTAACTGCATCTTAGCATCTCTGGTCAAGAGGCGGTTTATCCTAAAGAAAAGACCAAACCATTGTTAACTGGAGTTACTGAAAGTTACTGACTGATGTGGCAAAGCACAACACATTACGGTGCACTGCACTATTGTACCCAGACAGTCACTGAGTACCCTGGATGGTATGGAAGGAAGGAAATCCCTATACATAAGAATGTTTGCTACTGGATTTATTTGATTTTGTTGACTGGAAAAGGACAGCTACAGTGGAGTCAGCCATGATGAAGTGCAGTAACTTGCAGTAATGACATGTCACAAAATCCTGAATGACAAAAGGGCTTAATTTCCATTGACTTACAATGGCCTTTGCAGTAAACTGCAGCATTTTGTGATATTCTGAAGCATTTCTGTGTTGCATCCTGGCTGTCACATCTGTTGGTAATATTTCCTGTTTTTAGCTTCCTCTGTGGTGGTGGGGATACAGGAAGCACTGACTGATATTGAATCAGGGTAAACTATGTGAGGATTAGTGACTGGGGGAAATTTTGCAAAGAGACTACCAGGGAAATTGTCCATTTATTTTCTAGAATTACAATGGGTAGAGATATTGTGAAGTTTAATTTTGCCAGTGAAGTTCTGGCAAAGTAGGCAAAGTTTTGCTAATAGGCTCAAAATTTGCCTATGTGACTGCTGTTTTTTTTGTTTTGTTTTGCAGAATTTCACTGTGAAGTGCATAATTTCACCTAAGAATGGTGGAATTTTGCCCATGAATGGCAGAATTCCACACTTTGCAGAAAAATTCCACACTTCTGGGTAGAACTTCACACTTTCTCATCCGCGAATTAATCCAGGAATTGCACTAAATGTGTGGATTAATTCACAGAGCAAAGTTTCCCAACTTTGCCCATCTCTAAGCATGGGATCTTTAATGCTCACTGAACAACCAACAGAATATGCAGACAGGTCCTTGGTTTAAATGACTCATCCAAAAGACAATTTGCACAGCATACCATACTTACTAGCTCCTGCCTATGAAGTAGCAAGGTGGCACACCTGATAAACTTAAAGTCCTTTTTACCTTACATTTACTAGCTCTATGAATACTCTTAGGCTTGCCATGTTCACTTCCAACCTTATACTGAATTCTTTATTAGACCCAAATGCACTTTAAAGTGACGCTGCTTGTGCAGTTACACAGCATTTTAATAAGTGTTGCATGTTGCAGAGTTTGTCTATCATGTGTAATGTATTAATCTGCAAACCTCTCTGTCTCTTGTGTTTACCAAGCTATAAGTATCTCAAAATGAAATCAATTGAAACTGTATCATGATTTGGTATATGAAAAGGTCTATACTTACTGTGGGTATCTTTTCTTGTGCTAAAATAAAACCTAGAATAAAAACCACTATTGTCACATTATGCAGAATGCACAGACATATATAGCAACTTCTGTGGGAGATGAAACAAATCTCACTCAGAGCCTCACATGACTATTTATCACTCACATGAAGTTTAGCAGCTGGATAGTATAATAAATTTCATATCCACATTCATGTGTTTTATATTTCCAAATGTGTGTGTATTGCCACCAATAAATGCTTATGCTTTTAAAAATTATTTCAACATTCAGTGTAGGAATTGTTTATTGGGGCTGTGAATAGCTTATTTTTGGAGTAAGGAATAAAAATTTAGGGGAGCATACCTGTTGAGAATTGTATTTACTACTCCAAGATGAATACATAATCATTGTCTTCTGTACAGCAAAAACACCACTTGTCAGATTTGTCTTCCCCAGAGCTGACACTGAGAATCAATGAAATATTGACTTTTGTAGTTCCTAATAACTAACCACATTTGTCAGAGACTCAATCTAGCTGTACACAATTTTGGATAAACTTCATGCTTTGTTTTCCATGCTCCCCAACTCACACACCACATTACTGTAGACTGAAGCAGGTGAAGATAATTTGGTTTCTGTAAACTTTCAGTCTTAGAATTTTTCTGTATAAAGACTAAGTTCTGTGCCACATTTATTTATTTTATTTTATGCAGTCTTATACTGAGTTGTAAGACAGAAGAAGGCCTCTTATCCATCTCCCATCATTTATGGGGTCATTTTATTCCCCTCTTTTCTAATACGTATTGGTATAATTTTGCCTTAAAAATGTTGATGTTTTTTGCTTGTATAATGTCCCTAGGCAATGCATTCCAATTTCTACCTGCTCTTTGAGTAAAGAAGTCCCTTTTGTTATTTTTGATATTGTTATCTAGCCTTATTTGCCTATATGTGCTGCAAGCATAATTTCTTTATCCTGAATTGTTAGACCAGTTTCTGCCATTAAAGCACCATCCTTCATAATTGTGTACATTAATAGCATGTAGGTTGTGGGGAATGTCAAATTTATGGTGAAATCGAATTCAGCAGAATTTTAGAAAATTCTGCTGATTTCCATAATTTGCAGAATTTTCACATTCCTCATGCAAAATATTTTTTGCAGAATAATAATCCGCAGGTTGCATAAACTGTGGATTCTTTTTCCCCAATCCACAGAAAATTATTTTGCAGTTTACATAGTCCATGGAAATTTATTCTGCAGTATGCACAGAAATGCTTTTTGAAATTCCATGGAATGTAAAAAGAAATTCCTCAAAGAAATTCAGAAGTGGAATTGCCATTCTGCAGCAATACCTACGGTGAAATTTTGCATTCCACACAGTCCTAATAGCATGTCACTTCTCATTCTCCTCTCCTCCAGTGTGAACAGGCCTAATTTGTTCATTCTATCAGTATATGAGAGGCTATGCTGATTTGTAACCATTTCAGTTGTCCTATGCTGAATATTTTCCCACAGCCTTTATGTCCTGTCTGAGATAAGGGCTCCAAACCTGTGAACAATAGTTCATATGTGGCCTATCATATATCTCATATGTTGGAATAATACATTCCTCAGATCTACAGTACTTATAAACATGATTTTGACGTTAAGTATTAGATTTGCTATTTGTGTAGCCCTTTTACAGTGTTTGTTATATTTTAGGTCATTACTGACCAAGATACCAAGGTCTCTTCCACAGGCTGTTTTTTTTTTTTTGTGATAACCCCATTTAATGTATAGGTATTGTTTGCATTAGCACACTCCATATGGAGGACTCAGCATTTACCTATGTTAAATTTCATACCATTTATATGTGCCCATTATTCTGTTTGTTTTAGATCATCTAATAGTGCCTTATAGTTTCCAGGGGAGTCAACTATTCTACCAAGTTTTGTGTCATCTGCAAATCTGGCTATCCAATTTTTTGTAGCCTTGCCCAGTTCGTGTATAAAGAAAGAGAATAATATAGGTCCCAGCACTGAGCACTGAGGCACTCCACTCAATACCTCACCTTCCTCAAACACATTACCTTGAATTCTTACCTGCTACCTTCCATTTTGCAACCAGTTTTGTAGCCAGTCAGCATCGTGTGTGCTTATATTAAAAACTTTAATTTTGTTTATAACGGTTGTACATGGTACTATATCAAATGCCATTTTGAAATCTAAATAGACAATATCAACCATAGTGTTCCTATTTATATAATAGGTAACCTTCTCATAAAATTTTAACATGTTGGTAATACATGATCTATTTTTTTTTTAAATCCATGTTGAGAGGTATTGTGTAAATCTTTATCTCAGATTTAGTGTAGATTAACTTTTACATGATTTTCCCAGGTACAGAAGTTAGGCTGATTGGTCTGTAATTTTCTGCCCCAGTTTTATCTCCCTTTTGAAAATGAGAACCACGATGGCTTTCTTCCAATCCTCAAGTACTTCACTGGATAAGAATGATTTATTA
The DNA here is from genome assembly GCA_016271365.2 of Neoceratodus forsteri. Classification (NCBI taxonomy): domain Eukaryota; kingdom Metazoa; phylum Chordata; order Ceratodontiformes; family Ceratodontidae; genus Neoceratodus; species Neoceratodus forsteri. Next base: position 1,235,259,265 of record CM057456.1, read on the forward strand.
TATAACTCAGTTAATGAACCCGTTATGCAGTCTTTTAGTTCTTTTAACAATTTGGGATGGAGTTGGTCAGGACCTGCTAATTTGTTTATTTTTAATTCATTTAGTAATTCTGTAATGTACTTGATGTTAAATGATAGGGATTCTGAGTACTGTTTATGCTGTACAGGTAGCACGTATTGTTGGCAGTTTGTTGATTCAAAGACAGTGCAGAAGTAATTATTGAAAATGCTAGCTATCAAAACTGGGTTCCTTGTCTCTTCCCCAGATTCCTTCATTGGACCAATGGTTCCATCAACCTTCTTGTTATTGTTAATATATGCTTAGAAAGTTTTTAGATTGTCCTTTGTATGGACTATTCTAAATTCTATTTTTTTCTTCTCAGATCTGATCCCTTTTTGCAGTCCCTTAATATTTGTCTATAGTTGTTAATATTGTACACTGAGTAACTTCTTTTTATAGACTTAAATGCAGCTTTTTTTCTTGGCTATTAATTTTTGTTTAACTTTGCTTGAAAACCATAATGGAACCTTACCCTTTTTATTACATAACTTTTTATCTGGAATGCCTGGGAGCTGGCCATTCCAGGGTACACACTGCACAGGCAGGACAGGAAAGGCAAAAAGGGGGAGGGGTGGCATTGTACATCAGGGAAGGGATAAAATTGACAGTCCCACAAGACAAGGGGGGAAAAGCAGAGGTGCTGTGGGTAACAGTGAAGGTGGGGAGGGGAACAGTACTTTCAATGGGAGTGATATACAGGCCCCCAGGGCAGGTGGAGGATGTAGACAGAGAACTGCTGGACACTATAGAGAACATGGCAACAAAGGGTGAATTGCTGCTGATGGGTGACTTCAACTTGCCAGATTTGGACTGAAGCATCCTGGCAGCAGCCTCAGCCCGGAGTAAGGGATTCCTGCAATCCCTGCAAGGGGTGGGTCTCACACAGCTAGTTAGGGAGCCTACAAGGGAGAATGCAATTCTCGATCTTGTCCTAAGCAATGGGGACAGGATAAAGGAAGTCACAGTGGGGAAGAACCTATGGACTAGTGACCATCGAGCTGTGGGGTTCATCATAAGGACATCGGAGGAAGCTAAACACACAAGGAATAGAATCCTGGATTTCAGAAGGACAGACTTCAGTAAGAAAGAAGGATGAATTCAAGAAGGCTATGCAGGGTTATGATGACATAAGGGGAGTGGTAGAACACTGGGATAAGGGAAGCCCTGCACCTAATAGTAAACCATTGCACCGTGTCCTGCAGAAAGAGCAAAAGAAAGAGAAAACCACTGTGGTTCTCAAGGGGAGTAGCAGAGCTAGTAAGAGGAAAAAATATGGCATTTCTGAGGTAAAAGGCAACACAAAGCAAGGAGAACAGGCAAGAATACTTGGAAAAATGAAGGGAAGTGAATAAGGCAGTAAGGGCAGCAAAGGCTGAAACTGAGGAAAAGCTAGCTATATTGGTGAAGGAAGGAGGGAAGACATTCTTTAGGTATATTAGCAAGAGGAGGAAAACAGGAGGGTTATGAGATTTAGAGAAGAGGGAGGCAGGGTAGTGGAAAAAGACATTGATGAAGTGACTGTCCTCAACAAATACTTCTGTTTCATATTCATGGAAGAAAGCAATGAGGATGGTTCCCCATTAATGGAGAAGAGGTGGACATTAGACCTTTTCAGAGGACAGAGTAAAAAGAGCACTAGAACTACTTAAAGTAGATAAAGCTATGGGGCTGGATAGGATACACCCGAGGATCCTAAAGGAGCTCCAGGAGGAACAGTCTAAACCTCTGGCTAAACTGTTCAGTGGATCACTAGAAATAGGCATGATTCCAGAGGAGTGGAGGAGGACACAAGTGGCACCCCTGCATAAAAGTAGTAGTAAGAAGGAGACAGGAAACTACTACCCTGTCAGTTTGACCTTGATAGTAAGTGAAATGATGGAAAACCCTGCTTAAGGAAAAGCTGGTGGACCACCTAGAGACAAGGGGGTAGCCGGACCCAAGGCAACATGGATTCATGGCAGAGGCATCATGCCAGGCTAACCTGATTGATTTCTTTGAGTGGGTGATGAAGGAAACAGACCACAGCAGAACAGTAGATGTGGCCTGTCTGAACTTTAGGAAGACCTTCGACACAGTCCCACACAGGAGACTAATCCACAAGCTGTCAAATCTAGGGTTGGGGACAGAGGTAGTTACATGGGTTAGAAACTGTTTGAGTAACAGAACACAAAGAGTGGTAGTAAATGGGGTTAGCTCACTGGAGGAATGGGTAACAAGTAGCATACCCCAGGCATCAGCACTGGGAAAAGTGCTCTTCAATGTCTTCACACACGATATTGCAGATGGTCTAGAAAGGAGGGTTAGCCTGTTTGTGGATGATACAAAGCTATGTCACAGGGTAGATATACAGGGAGGTGTAGAAAAATTGAGAACAGATCTGAAGAGGCTAGTAAACTTGTCCAAGGAATGGCAGTTGCATTTCAATGTAAAAAGTGCAAGATTATGCACCTGTGGGGTATGCCCCAAGAATGGCAACACTATTACAATGAAAATGCTGATGCCGACAACATTGACGTTTTCACTGTAATAGTCTGCAAATGACCCTGGCACTCTCTCTCCCAGTCCTGCACCCACTCCCCAATCAAACTCCAACTCGGAGTTATAATCCTAGATCGGGGTGCAGAAGGCAGAGCCTCATGGGGGTTGGTGGGCCCCAATCAAAACAGGCGGGAGCTCCATTCAGATTTATGTCAACCACAAGTTGCGGTTGACATAAATCCATGGCTGTGATGGCAGTCGACAAATCAGTTGTCAAACCGGCATCGTAGAGCCCACCTGGGGACAGGGAATCTGAGGGTCAAGTATGAACTAGACAGGGTAACACTGGAGGCCACCAAAGAGGAAAGGGATCTAGGGGTAGTCATAATAGACAACCTCAAAGTGGCTAAACAGTTCAACAAAGCAAACAGAAAGGCTAACAGAATACTAGGGTGCATAGGAAGGGGTATAACAAGTAGAAGGAGGGAAGTGGTGGTACCTTTGTACAACTCCCTAGTAAGGCCTCATCTGGAGTACTGTGTTCAGTTCTGGAGGTCACACCTACAAAAAGACATAGGATGAAGATGGTACAGAGGAGGGTGACAAAAATAGTGTCTGGGATGCAGCATAAGTCATATGAGAAGAAACTCAGAGCTCTCACTATGTTTTCCCTGGAGGAAAGGAGGGGGGGGTACATGATAGAGGCCTTCAAGTATCTAAAGGGGATCAACAGGGTACCAGAGGGGAGCATCTTTCACATGAAGGGAAATAGCAGAACAAGGGGGCACAGCATGAGTCTAAAAGGTTGAAAACTTAGGGGGAACTTAAATAAATTCTATTTCACTGAAAGGGTGGTGAAGAGATGGAACAGTCTCTCCCAGGAAGTGGTGGGGGCAGCCACGGTTCAGGAATTCAAGAATGCATGGGATAGCTAGGGCAAAAGGGGGGAACTTGTCATAGCATCTAGAGCACCTTAAGCATTAGAAAGAGGGATAGGGCAGACTGGATGGGTCACAAGGCCCTTATCTGCCGACAACATCTATGCATCTATTTATCTATGAATGTACATTTTTTCCCATCAGATGGATTTTGTTTTTTAGGATTGTCCAGAAAGCATCTACTGTACATTGCTGATTTCAAATATTTTTCTTATTCCATTTCATCAATTGCTCTTTGGGAAAATGTTCTATTAAGCACAGTGGGCTGATCAGGGAGCAGCGGGACCACACGCCACCAGGGACCATGTTTGGTTAAGCATGGTTGGCAGATTGGGGGCAGGGGAATGACTAGTCGCCAAGGAAACTGCTTATTAAGTATAGTGGGGAGATCAGTGTGTTGGGGGACTACTAACTACCATGGAAACTGTTTATTAAGCATGGTGGACAGATCAGATGTGAGGAGAACAACTAATCAGCAAAGAAACTGTTTATTAAGCTGGATGGGCATTAAGGAGCTTGGGGGCCATGGTTAGGATATGAGCCTCCTAAGACCTTGTTTGGGGAGGTGGTAAAAGTGCAGCACTAATGGCTACTTACTGCCTCCCTAAATCTACCAGCATGCCAGAATGCCTATGTGCAAGGTGCTGTCAGCTGCTTTGCACAGGCACACCAGCATGTGTTAGGACTGATCACAAAAGAGTTAGCAACTCACTAACCATGCCCTTTAATATGACATTTTGCAGTACCTCCCTGCTGTGGGGCCACAAAGCGGTGCTGGTGCATCGCTAATCCATTTTGTGATTACAATAGCTTTTTGAATAGCCCAGCTAAATTTTTTTCCCTTGATCTTTTTTAAGTGGGTGTACATTTTATGAAGAATTCATGAACTTATGTAATCAACACACACCTATGGAAATAAGGAAATCCAGAAATGTGGGTGATGATCGGTTTGATTCTCATCTTTTTAAGCTTAGGAAAGAAAAGAACAGTTTATGGCACAAGGCCAAAAACACCATGCTAGATAGTGACTGGCAGTTGTATAGACAAGCACATAATGTATATACATAGGCTATAAGGACAACAAAAAAAAATTATTTTAAAATTGAATTGGAACATAATATAAAACTAAATCCCAGAATGTTCTGGAAAACCATGACTAACTTAATGGATAATAATAAAAATCCTATAGTGAGCAAGATACAGGTTAATGAACAAAATATCCCATTAGGAGAAGAGCTTGTAAACATATTTAATAATCACTTTAGCAATCTGGGCTCCATGACAACAGGAAGAAATGATTTACTTGAAAATGCCCCAAAAAATGAGGATCTGCATGAGCTGTCTAATGCTGATGATTTTAATTTTAGTCATATTTCTGTAACAGAGGTCAGGGACAAGTTATTGAAATTAAATACAACAAAGGCCGAAGGCCCAGAAAAAATATCCTCAAGATTGTTAAAATGTGCAGCCCCTTGTATACGCTTACCCTTTGTCACTTATATTTAATCTCTATTAATACCAGGGAATTCTCGGAGGGATGGAAAATAGCCAGGATTATGCCGATATTTAAGTCCGGTACTAGGGATGATATTGGTAACCACTGACCTATCTCACTGCTACCTCAGATTTCCAAAACATTTGAAAGATTAATACCAAAACTATTGAAAGAATATTTAGAATCAAGAAATAAAGTGATTATCAGTTAGGGTTCAGATCCCAACATAGTACTCAGATGGCACTGGCCAAGGTGGTGAGTGACCTCCAAATAAGCCTTGACAGGAGAAAGGTAGGTGCCTTTTTTATCCATTTATCAAAAGCCTTTGACACCTTGAACCATGGGGTTCTCCTGTCCAGACTCCAGGATATTGGTGTGACGCACTCAGCACTTGGCTGGTTCAATTCATACCTATAAGATAGAACACAACTGGTTGAAATCGGCCAATTTCCCACTTCCCAACCCCACTGGATCTGCTCTTCAGGCATCATGCCGAATGTGCTAAGCAACTACTGTTCCACTTTCTGCATCAGAAAGCTAAGCTCTCCCCTCAATCCTCCAAAGTACATTCAATACTAAGCCCTCAAATCGCTTGACTCAATCAAACTACTTCGCGATCTGGCCTCTGCTAACTGGTCTCCAGTCCTCTAATCCCCTTCGGTTGATGTTGCTCTCTTCCACTTCACAGACATATTTCTAAAAACCTGGGATGCCCATGCGCCATTAAGGTCTGTCAGGGTAAAATGTAAACACAACCCCTGGATCTCCTCAGACATCCTCTCCACTTGCAAAACTCGAGACACTGCATGGAGATGCTTCATAATTACCAATGACCCTACCAATCTCCAAAAGTATAGAACCCTCTGCAATAGCTGCACCAAACAAATCTGGCAGGCCAAAGCTGCCTGCTTCAAATCTTGGCTGCACCCCTCCAATTCTGATCCTGCCTCCTTCTGGAGTGATCTCCGGTCACTCATGCACCCCTGCTCTGATACCCCTGTTTATTCTCTCTGCATGGCAGGCTTTCTAGTGTCTGACCCTCCCTCTGTTGCTGATGCCCTCAATAATTTCTTTACAACCTGTGCCATCCCTCCTGACCCCACCTCCTCTCACCCTCTATCACCTCCCCCTCATGATCTACTGGATACCCACTGCCCTTGGCTACCCCAGCTGAAGTTCTAAGGGCTATTCTATCTCTAAACTCTTCAACATCCAGCCCTGATGGCCTCCATCCCAGACTACTGAAGATCTCTGCACACTTTATCCTGAACCCCCTTACTTATATTTTCAATCTATCCCTTTCCTCGTCCATGTTTCCAACTGCCTGGAAGATGGCCACCATCATACCACTTTACAAAGGGGGTGATCCTACTACCACGGGCAATTATCACCCTATCTCTCATCTACCCTCCCTAGCCAAAGTCCAAGAATCACCGGTCCTGGCCAGGCTAAACGACTTCCTCTCCTCCTCTAACACTCTCTTCCCTTTTCAATCTGGTTTCAGGAATTTCCACTCTACTACCTCCTCCCTCCTTCACTTTACTGACGCCACTCACTCAGTAGTTGACTAAGGTCTGATCACCTCTGCTATATTAATAGACCTCACCAAGGCCTTTGACTCCATCTCTCACCCTCTTCTTTTAAACAAACTTAGCTCCATAGGCCTTGCACCCACAACCATCTCCTGGTTCCATTTCTACTTATCTGACTGGACACAAGCAGTAAAATTCAGCAACACCCTGCCTCCCTCTAGCCATCCTTGCTGGTGTCCCCCAGGACTCAATCCATGGACCTGTCCTCTTCTTCCTATTCATCAATGACCTCCCTTCTGCTTGCTCCTATGCTAAGATCCATATGTATGCAGACGATACTGTCCTGTACCTCTCCAGCCCCTCAGCCCATGCTGTTCAAACCTCTCTTCAACAGAACCTTACCTCAATAACTAACTGGTTCACAGCAAACAGCTTAAAACTGAACACCAAAAAGAATATGGCCATGACCTTTGGATTTAAACAAAAGCTTGCAAGGCTTACCACCCTTCCATCCTTCTTCACCCTTGATAACTCTCCTCTTGAAAATGTACAGACTTACAAATACCTCGGTGTGTGGCTAGATCCCTCACTTGATTTTTCCTCCCATGTCAAGGCTCTACACTCCAAGTTGCACCCTAAACTTGGTCTTATCTACCACCACAGGGGCAGCCTCCCTGTCACAGTCCGGCGGGACCTGTTGATAAAAAAAATGGGTACTACTGTACCTGTTTTTGACTCCAATGACATGGTTTTCAGTGCCGCTCCCACCTCCTCTATCTCCAAACTAGATGTCCTTTTCAATGCCTTCTGCCACTTTGCCTCTAATTCCCCCTTTTTGACTCACCACTGTGACTTATACTCTTCCCTCGGCCTCCAGTCTCTTACACAGAGATCAATCAATCAATCAAAATCTTTATTTATTCAGGCGAACATCATTGAGCCTAGCTCATTTACAAGATGGACCTGAGTGGTCATAACAAAAAGGTTACAGATTGTATACAAAAACATGATATTGAATAAGCACAAATACAACCATTTATGAGTGAGATAGATGTACAAATATTTACATATATACAAGGCAATGGACAATAAACCTAAAACCTAATAAGGAGAGAAAACAAACAGTCTAGTAGGGATAAGGCATGGATAATGGTACATGGGTGGGCATATATGTATGAGGTTTGATGGGAAAGGACCAGATGAATGATAGAAGAATAGGAAGGAGCTTTAAAAGGGGGTGGAGGAGAGAGGGGTGGGAGGGTTGGGGGTGGGGAGGACTAGGCCTTGTGGAAGCAAGTGCACGGATCTGGGATTAGGCTGGTATACAGCTTTTGAAGGATGTAAGAGGAATCAGTGTATCCATTTTCAATGACTTTTGGATAGAATTCCAAATAAGTGCCAGGAATAACTGATTGCAGCTCTTCCATACAGGGTGCAGGTGATAGGAATCTTCAGCAGGATCAGTTTGTTGATCCTCAAGGTGTAGGGCCCTGGATGTGATCTGGTTGAAGCAGTCTGAGATGTAGGAAGGGAGTTTGTTTGTCAGAGCTTTGTAGATCCAGATAGCAGCATTTTTTTTCTTCTATGTTGCAGGGATGTCCAACTGACTGCATTGTGAGAGAGCAATGATGGGTGCTAGAGGGAAGGTCAGTAATGAATCTAATAGCTCTATGATACAGGGTGTCTAATTTGTTTAGATGGGAGAGGGAGCAATGACCATAGAGGAAGTCAGCATAATCAATGAGGGACAGGAATGATGCTAGGATTAATCTTTGTTTGGAATCTTTGGTCAGGTAGTGTTTGATCCTATAGAATAGACCAAGTCTTTGTCTTAGCTTTTTTAGGAGCTCTTCAACGTGGGTAGTATAGTCTAGTTTATTGTCTATCCATACTCCTAGGTATTTGAATTTGTCAACATATTCCAGATTTTCACCAAGGATGGTAGAGAGTTGTGGGAGGGTGAATGATGGGATAGTGGAAGAACAGTTCTTGGTGGCAAAGAACATAGCTTTGGTTTTCTTGGCATTAAGTAATAATTTCTTTTCTAATAGGTTGTGCTGAAGGAGGAGAATTCAGACTGTAGGAGCTCACAGGCTTTTGATGGTGAGGGATTGCTCACATATAGTACAGTGTCATCTGCAAAAAGGTGGATATTAGAAAGTGAGAGATTGGAATCAATATTGTTGATATAAATGGCAAAAAGGATGGGACCCAGGATGGAGCCTTGCGGTACACCTCTTAGGAGTGATTTAGAGGTAGATAGATCACCTTCATTTTTTACCAGCTGTAATCTTCTGGAGAGATAGCATCTGAACCATTTAAGAGAGAGTGAGTCAAGGCCTATGGAGTTCAGAGGAGATTAGAAGATCATGATCCACAGTGTCAAAGGCTTTGCTTAGATCCAGAAACACAGCACAGGTATTATTCTTTTTTGTCTAGGGCAGTCTGCCAGTCATTTGTGACTTTTGCTAGTGCAGAGATGGTGCTATGCATAGATCTGAACCCAGATTGAGCTGGATTTAGGAGATTGTTGGTATCAAGGTAGGCAGTTAACCGAGAGTTTACCAGCTTCTCAAGCATCTTGGATAGTACTGGTAAGATGGAGATGGGCCTATAATTATTGAGGTCCATGGGATCACCTGACTAATATGGAAACACTTGAGCTGTTTTCCATATTGAGGATAGAACCAGTGGCAAGTGATAGATTGAAAGGTGGGTGAGGGGGCGGTTAAGGCATGCAGAGCTACTTTTAGAAAGTAGGGTCCAGGAGTCTGCACCTGCACTTTTGGTGGTATCTAGCTGGAGTAGAAGGTCTTCTACTTCTTTGAAGAATATTGGTTTGAATGAGAATGTGGAAGCAACCTTTGACCCTCAGTAGATTGTAGGTTTAGAGATGATCTTAATAGGTTTGCAGGAGAGGAGTCAAAGCCAGGCCAGCTGTAGTGAAATGATCATTAAAGGCATTCAAGATATTTTGCTTATCGGTGATTTCAATACTATTTAATTGAATTTTGGGTGGTAAGACAGGGGTAGAAGTTTGACCTAGGATGCCCTTTATGGTACCCCAGAACCTGGAAGGGTTGTTATAGGAGGCATCTAGTTCAGCTGTGTAGAAGGCTGCCTTGGCTTTTCTTACTTGTTTTATGCAGGAGTTTCTGGCTTTTCTGAATTGAAGCCAGTCATTTGGGTCTTTTGTCTTTCTTGCCCTTTTCAGAGTTTGTCTCTGGCAAGAGCTTGATTTAAGTCGGCAGAGAACCAGCGACAGGATTTGAGTTTGGTTCTGACACTGGTGAGGGGTGCATGTGAATTGAGGGCACTGTGATTATATCATTTAAGATTTGAAGAGCTGACTCTATTGAGGCTGTGAGATAGAATTCTTGCCAACGTAGGTGTGGCACAGATCATGGAGATATCCTGAAATATTAAAGTTCTTTTGACCTTCGTGGGAGGAATTTTGCAGGATTGGGTGGCTTGATTTTGATCTAATGGCAGCTATGGGACAGTGGTCACTTATGTCACTGAATAGTACTCCTGCACAGGGATAATGATGAGGTTTATTTACCAATATAATATCCAGGAGTGTGCTGTTGAGAATATTCTTTGGGTTGATCCTTGTTGGTTCTTTATTAATTGAGAGAATCCATAGGTGTCACAGAAGGTTACCAGGGTGCAGATGCATTAGTCAGCTAATTCAAATTCATGTCTCCTAAGATGATGGTGTCTTCAGGGCCCATATTAAGTATAGATCCTAGGTGGGATAGGAGTTTGAGGCCTGCAGAGGGGGCCTATAGCAACCAATCAGTTGAAAGGATGATGTGTGGGAAGGTTATTTTAATTGACAAGCATTGAATTTCTTTGGTTGTGATGTAGAATTGAGGCAGGATGCAGAGATGTTTGCTTTGACATAGATGGCTACCCACCACCCCTGGATAGACGGTCAGATCTGAAGAGCTGGTAGTTGGGAAGTTTATTTCACTATCTTTGTTGCTGATTTGAGCCATGTTTCAGATATAACCAGAAAGTCAGGTAGGGTGTGTGCAACCCAGGCCTGTATTGATGAGAACTTTTAGGAGGCTGCAGGCATTGATGTGAAGAAACTCAATCCATTTATGGAGGTTAGGTCAGTTGGAGATCGAGCTTTCAGTGGGGCCAGGGTTGATTTCCACAGTGCCAACACAGACCAGCAGAAAGAAGATTAGCTTGATGAGGGCACCAAGCTATAGGAGTAGTGAGCAGTCAGGCAGTTTTCTTCTTTCTTGGGATCCAATATATAGTGGGTGATGATCCTGCTGCATGGTTATCGATTTTATCATAGATTACCAGCTTAATGGACAGGCGTGAGGAGTAATTGTAATGCCAGTATGATAGCAAGGGATAGAGGGTTCCAAACTGGTTGTGAGCTTTTTTGGGATTCCCAAGGATTAGTATGCAGAAGCGGTAGTATATGTATGTAGAGTTTAGGGGCATCCACTGGGGACAGTAGAGGGGGACAGTGTTGAGTGGTCGCCCTAAGCACCTCGGTATGGGTTCCAACAGTTATCTCTTCTGGATCCAAGGAAGGTGAGAGGCAAAGCAGTAGTATTAGGTGCAGTAGCATGGTGGAGGGTAGGAAGGGTTAAAGAAACTAAGGAGATGAGAAGAAATGAGCTCGGGAATTGGCTAGGAGAATAGCTATGGGCGGGGATGAGATTTGGTGGGAAGGTGTGTATAAAAGAAACACCCTGAAGGGGGTGGGGGGGCGAGCAAAAATTTTGCGGCTTTCCCGTACCTTTCTGGCTTTCTCCCCCGGCCTCCTGGTTCCCTTCTCGGCTGTGCAGTGGCCGCCCGCCTGCTGGCAGCTCGGAGCCCCTCCGGTCTGTGTGTCCTTGAGGGCAGGCCGGCTAGAAGGAAGGGGACAGAGGAGAGGGCAATCAGAAGTAGCACTTGCAGGCAGTGGCTTGCAAGAGGTGCTAAATTGTAAAATTTGCACAACAAAGACTGGGAGGGTGGGGGGTTAGCGCCTGAGCGTCTAGCCCAACACAAAATTGACCAAAAGACTGTAATCACTAGTTAAACAGGTAAGTAGGCATTTCACAGAAGTACACAATAAAACAGCAAAACAGCTCTTTTAGAGAAATTAAACTTTTCAATAAAAGACAAGTAATCTCGACCAGTTTTGGTGGTGCAAAGATACAGCAAAAGTCAATGGGAGAAGGCGCACCAATCAGAGGCTGGCAAAGTCGGCGGTCGCCTTCCGATTGGCTGTGCAGCTATCCCGTACCTTTCTGGCTTTCTCCCCCGGCCTCCTGGTTCCCTTCTCGGCTGTGCGGTGGCCGCCCGCCCGCTGGCGGCTCGGAGCCCCTCCGGTCTGTGTGTCCTCGTATGTCTCATTGCTCTACCTTCATCTCTAAATTCTGGTTTGACACTCTCCCCCATCTTTCCTCTCTCCTTACTCCTGTGACTCCCTCCCCCTACAACTCTCGCTCTAGTTGTACTTCCATGCATCTGCACCTCAGCAGGGAAACTTGCCTTCTTCTGTAGACTCTCATCCATCTGGAATAAGATCCCCCAACCCAAACCCACCTTACCCCCCTTTACAGTTCTAAAGCACCTTCTCAGCCCCCCAACTATATCCTGCAACTGCCAAGGCCCTAATTCCCACTCTTCCATTCTCTATACTGTATTTTATTGTAAATTTTCTACTCAGTCATGTATTATATTTGTAAATATTAAGAATTAATTTCTTTTTTGAATGCTACCCTGTATTACTATGTTTACCTATTGTGTGCTCTCCACATTTCTATTTGTACCATCTGTCCCCGGGTTGCACCTGGAAATGAGCTTCTACTCTGTGTGCCTTTCCTGGTTATCAAATTTTAAACAAATAAATTTAAGTCTCAGCTGACCAATATTAAATCTGGCATGCCCCAAGGATCAATTTTGGGACCCTTTGTTTTTAATATATATTCTATGCAAAAAACTTTGTTAATGCATCAGTTAGGTTCTTCTACGAAAAGGTAGAAATTCCAATTTAGGGTTCCACCACCCTTGCACCCCACCCCAGCCCTCCCACCAACAGGCATCGGGTGTGTGTTAGGATCATCGACCCTAACTCCACCCCATCCCATGTGTAAACAAGCTGAGGTGGTGCAGTGTAGGAGAATGGGGTCAGATTTAAGTTCGATGACCCCAGCGCACACCCCTATGTCTGTTGGTGGGGGCAGGCTGGGGGTGGGGTGCAAGGGGTGGGAACCCTAAAATCAAATTTCCTCACTTTTTTCACTGTAGAAGAACCCTAACTGATGCATTAATGAAGTTTTTTCCATAGAAATTTCTTACTTTTTAAGAAAGAATAAAAAGTAGAAAGTTGTGCAAGTTGGTGAGAGTGCGGGGCCCTTTGGGCCCCTCGCCCCCACCAACTTGTAAGTGTTGGGCCACATTACACAACTGATGACTAAAAAGTACAGTGACAACAGCACAAGCAGCCACTAAACAAATATGAATGTAGTAGAACAATAGAAAACGCTGTCTGCAAAACATTAAGTGTGCCATGCAATCTCTCCACAAAAAATAAATTGTCTGAGATGTAAACACCACAATTCACATCTACAGGACATCCCATCAACACTGTCCAGATTTCAAGTGAAAAGACCAAACCGTCTCCGAGATATAACATGTTACAGTTTGAAATTTTCATTCATCAGACTGGTACAGTTCCACACCTGTTGACATTTAACACACACAACAACTGGCAACTACACCCATGACACTAAGGCTAGGTATCCTATCAATTTCAAGGCACCACCACAAGCAAAACGCTGTCCGCAGAACGTAAACTGCACCACGCCATATCTCTGGCAAAAAAAATTTTCCTGACATGTAATTAGTGTAATTTATATGCACAGGAAGTGCTGTAAACACCCTCCAAATTTCAAGTAAAAACACCAAACTGTTTCCGAGATATTCAATCTTAAAGTTTGGTAAAATTTCCCTATCTATTCCATTATAACAAATCTGGCCATCTTGTCCTGCCCTCACGATCAAAGATGGCGATCAAAGAATCTCGTGATCAAAGAATTTGCAGGCTTGTGATCAAAGAATTTGCAGGCTCATGAACAAAGAATAAAAACTTTCATAATTTACAAAATTGAAAAAAATTGCCTTAAACCACCTCCATGGTTCGACAGAACGAAGCCCCCTGAGCAAAACCCATCCTCATTTGATTTTCTAAGGCACCCCTGGGTGGAGATAATTGATTTTTTAATCTGGCCATCTCATTCTACCCTCACGATGCACGATCGCAATCAAAGAATCTCACAATCAAAGAATTTGCAGGCTCACAATCAAAGAATTTGCAGGGTCACGACCAAAGAATAAAAACTTGTGTAATGTACAACATTCAAAGAATTGCGGTAAACCACCACCATGGTTTATCAGAACGAAGCCCCTTGAGTAAAACCTACCCTCATTTGTCTTCCTAGGACACCCCTGAGCTGAGAAAATTGATTTTTTTATCTGGCTATCTCATCCCTTGCTCGCGATGCATGATCGCTATCAAAGAATCTTGCGATCAAAGAATTTGCAGGCTCGGTATCAAAGAAATTGCTCGCTCATGAACAAAGAGCGAGGGACAAGATGGACAGATTTCAAAATAGTTTTTTGTAGCCCAGGGGTGCCCTATAAAGTTATATAAGGGTGGGTTTTGCTCATGAGTGTTTATATCTTTTTTCATATCCCTGGTAGTCTAGTGCCCCTCCCGATCTGTACTTCACTATCATTATTATTCATATCCCTGGTAGTCTAGCAGTCCCCTCCATCATAATAAAATAAATAAGCATGTTCCATGTCCTGGTAGTCTAGTGGCCCCCCACCCAGCCATGCCAGCCCACCAGCACCCCCACCCTTCCCCAGCCGGCGACTGGCACAGCCACCTCTCTCACCTCCACGGCCAACTGTGTGCATTACCAGCGCTAATTGAAACAGTGCTCAGAAATAATTTCAGAGCACCTGTTTGAATTACCGCTTTTAATACACATAGTCGGTGGCTGGCTGTGGAGGTGAGAGGTGGGCTGTGCCAGTCACCAGCTGGGGAAGGGTGGGGAGTGCTGGTTGGGCTGGCACAGCTGGGTGGGGAGGTGGGGGCCACTAGACTACCAGGACATGGAAATGCTTATTTATTTTATTATGATAGGAAGGCACTATGAGATTACCAGGGATATAGTAATAATGATGTGAAGTACAGATCGGGCGCACTAAACTACCAGGGATACAAAAAAAGATGTAAATAAACACACATGGGGGGGCACTAGACTACCACGGATAAAAAAATCTACATATTAATAAGATACTCATTGGGGAGGCAACTAGACTACCAGGGATACAGGGATTGCTATGTACATTATTATGATTGGGAGGGGGCCGCTAGACTACCAGGAGTAATGAAAAGTAATGTTTTTTTATTCAGATGGGGCAGAACGAAGCCCCCTGAGCAAAACCCACACTTATATAACTTCGTAGGGCACCCCGGGCTACAAAAATGAGTTTTAAAATCTGGCCATCTCGTCCCTCGCTCGCGATGCATGATCGCGATCAAAGAATCTCGCAATCAAAGAATTTGCAGGTTCACAATCAAAGATCATTAGCAAGCCATCAATGAAGATTTTAAAAGCTAATAACTCTATTTTTAGACCAATTTGGTTGAAACCAAAGCCATGACTCGATAGATCATGGTCCCCTGAGTAAAACCCATCCAAGTTTTACTTCAGAAGTTACCCCTGAGCCGAGATATTTGTGTTTTTAAATTGGAAAACTGAAAACAAGATGGCAGACCTCATGATCAAAGAATTTGAAAAATCCTCGGGTACAAAGATTCTTGAACCATGAGGCTGCAAATTCTTTGACCGCCAGGTGGGACCAGATGGCCAGAACCCCATTCTTTATTCACAAAACATACATATAGATTTTCCCATTGACTTATAATGGGAACTTTAAAGTGGTGGAACTTTTGAATGCCTTGATATTTTTTCACCAAATGAAAAGTGGCATGTTCAGGCACCAAAGCTCTTTCAAATGAGCCATCTTGCAGAGCAGCACACCATACAATGGCTGTGCAGCGGCACATCCAATATCCCAAAGCTCCCTCCAAAAACAGATAATTTTGCATTTTTCAGCACTTCTGTATGCAAATACTATAAGTCTGACCAAAACACAATTTGGCAAATCAAGAGATCTACCATACCCCACCATGTGTACCAAATTTCAGGCAAATCTGTTGAACTGGTCCAAAGTTATTAATGCCCAAACATTTGACTTTAGTATGTAACCGACCACTGAACCCTTACTATAGTTGCGCGACCACACCACTATAAAATATATATTATGGTAGCACGGTAGTGCTACCATAGTTAGGGTTGAGGAGCCATTTCTATGTTAAATCCCAAAACTTTGCACCTTAATAACTTTGCAACCATTTGACAGATTTGGCTGAAATTTGGAATACACAATCAAGAACCATAGGCCTTGGCATCTGCCAAGTTTCATATCAGTCAGATACACGGCTGTGGAGTTATTAAGCATGATTTGCGCTTGCCGCGTTTACGCTTTTCTGAAATTCTACGATTACATACGTGCAGTCTCCGCGTTTGTACGACCGCTTCTAAACCTTCAGGGAACATGTGGCCAGGGTCCCTGATGTGCCTTTGAAGATTTGGTGAAAAATATTAAACGGTTTAAAAGTTATTCAAAAACAATTTCCCATTATAAGTCAATGGGAAAAGTTAAAAAGTTCAACACTTTCATAAAATGCATTTTACTTTTCGCAAATGGGCCTGTTACTACGCAAATCGGCCATTTTGTTTTCAGTTGGTGAGTAGAAAATGCTTGGCATTTAAATTTGGGACCCTCTAGCAACCTAATTCTTTTTGTATTCACCTAGTCGGACCCTGAGGATGCTAGCCATGTCTTTATTTTAGGGTAAACACCCAGAAATATGTTTTCAGATTTCTGGAAAAGTACTTTCGCACTCACGAAAGTGTCGCCAAATGTTCTGAAAGCTTTCTCAAATTGCGACAGTAATTTTCTAGTCTGTGGGAAAATTACAGCAATTCTTTGGCACTACACTGCAAAAGAGCGGTTGGGAGTTTGGGGCTGAAATTTGGAGAGAACGCAGCTGACATCTCACAGATGTGTCTTTCAGTGTTGTATTGAAAAAATATTACATGGCAGCAAAGTTACGATACTCCAAAGTTGACCATTTTTCCCATAGGATAACATTACGGCGCCCGATGCATTACAGGAATCCTTTGGCACCCTGCTGCAAAATAACGGTTTGGTCTTTTTTCCTGAGGGAAGACAGCCAACAGCCCACAGATGTGCCATTCAGTGGTTTGGTGAAAAAATATTACAGGGAGGCAAAGTTATGGCTCTCCGAACTTCTCTTTTTTTCCCATAGGATAACATTACGGCGTTCGCCGTGCCTTTCAGGGCCCGTGTCTCGGAAATGGTGCGAGATACAGACTTTTTATCAGAAAAATCCTTAGCCCCCTAGTGGGGACTAAGTACAAAACTAGCCAGGACAGTCATAAATCCTACGACTTTTAAATTTTTTTTCTACGTCGTAAGGTTCCTGAGATATAACCTATTTAGTATTCCAAATCCTCATTTTCTGCTCCGATACCCATTATTATGCATACATTCTTTATACTCACTGTCTTTCTCTATTCAGCTTTTGGGGAAAACCAGCCTGTGCGCTTACATTACTGTTACCATTGCCCTTTCCGCTTGCGGTTCCATGCCCCTTTCACTTACCGTTGATGTCTATGTCACCACGTGCGTCATCCTTTGTGTTTTCATTTGCGCTTGCGTTTCTGTTATTTTTTGCCATTTGTGTCTACCATACTGTTTCTCTTTCTGTTTCACTTTGCGTCACCATGCCCATTGACATTTCTCTTTGCAGGCACCATGTTACTATGTGACAACACATCACGTGGCAGACTGTTCCCGTCTATGCCACCGTGTTCGTTACCCTTTTTGTTGTCATTTGCGCTTGCGTTACCATGTGCGCCACTGTTAGCGCTTCTGTTTGTGTTGCTCTTCAAGACAAGACATCACGTGGCACACCGTTCCCGTTTACGCCACCGTGTTCATTACCCTTTCTGTTCTCATTCGCGCTTGTGTTACCTTGTGCGCCACTGTTAGCGCTTCTGTTTGCGTTGCTGTTCTGTTACTATGCCACAAGACATCATGTGGTGGGTGCAGGACCCTTTGGAGCCCTCGGCTCCGCTGCTGCCGGAGCCGCCAGTCTGCAGTGTTATTACTGTTACCATTGCCCTTTCCACTTGCGGTTCCATGCCCGTTTCACTTACCGTTGATGTCTATGCCACCACGTGTGTTATCCTTTGCGTTTTCATTTGCGCTTGCGTTTCTGTTATTTTTTGCCATTTGTGTCTACAGTACTGTTTCTCTTTCTGTTTCACTTTGCATCACCATGCCCATTGGCATTTCCATTTTCAGGCACCATGTTACTATGTGACAACACATCACGTGGCAGACTGTTCCCGTCTATGCCACCGTGTTCGTTACCCTTTTTGTTGTCATTTGCGCTTGCGTTACCATGTGCGCCACTGTTAGCGCTTCTGTTTGTGTTGCTCTTCCTGTTACTATGCCACAAGACATCATGTGGCGGGAGTGCTGGGCCCCGCCGCCGCATTACATTCACTATTTCTCGTTATCATTCTCAAAAAGAAGGGAAACTAGAGGCAAAAACTCAGTTTAATGCATTAGTTAGGGTTGTTCCATAGCGACAAAAGTGAGGAAATTCGCTGTTAGGGTTGAAAACCCTAACTCCAAATTCACCCCCCCAGCACCACACACACACAGACACACACACATACACATGCAAGTATGGCGGAGGACCAAGTCAACACAACCAATGACAGACATCCAGCAGCAGGTGACAGAAATAACAAACAATTGTCTAAATGTACTACGAGACATCCCCACCCACCTGACCAGGTACTGCATGCTCAGTGGAGATCAACAGCAAAACTGAGGCCATGTACACCAAACGGTAGGTAAGGCCATGCAACTACTAAGTGTGGTACATTGTGTGCAGCTGCAATCAGGGATGTGTACGTTTGGTGAAAGTCAAGTTTGAAACTACCATGTGATAGTACTCTTATGACCTAGCCATGATTTTATTAATATATATTTGGATTGTTATTATACATGCTATATGCATCATGTATTTTTTTTTTGTATTTTGTATGCATTTTCTCTTATGCACCGGGACCTCATTGAAAATGAACTCTGCTCAATTGAGTGTTATCCTTATTCATAATTTGAATAAAAATATCTACTACTACTACTACACTGAGTGTTACTGATGTGCCCCAAGATGCTTCTTTCTCAGTATTGTATAAGTTGTAAGTGGGCATATGGGGCATGTGTCAGGAGCCATGTAAGCCTTTCACTTGCATAAGTATTCCTGATGTTCTCTCTTCCCTTACAACTGAATCAATCAACAGATCAATTTTATTTGTATAGCATCTTATCCCACAGGCTCAAAGCCTTGTGCTCAGCAGTATCAGCAGGAGCAGTGAAAATGGCAATAAAAAAACTAAAGTGTAGTTATAGTATAAATAACAGAGAGGCTATAGTGTCTGGGCAGGGGATACCAGAGAGAAATGGTGAGTTGTCATGGGCCTTTTAAAGGCCTCCACTGAGGAGACAGAGTGCAAAGAGCATGGAAAGACTTCCACAGCTGGTCGGAAACATGTCTTGATGCTCTATCCAGCAAATATTTTACAACAAGATGTTCCTGTTAAAGAAAAGAAACTGACCTTCTGTTGCTGATGTGCCATGACACTTGCATCTTTGAGTCCACCACCACTGGTGTCAGTCACAGAAAAATCACTGCAACACGGAATTTGGATGTCCAGTCTAATATCAGCCGTAATATTATGTCTGTAATGGTGACTGTACCAGTTCCTCTTCCTGATGGCAGTAATGGATGAGAATAATCAAATCTGAACAGAAATGGGAACATCCCCAAACACATTTTTAAAACCCACACAATGGCTAAAGAAACAAACTCTGGTCAGAGCTGACATGGCTGCTGAAGAGTGATGAGTCTGAAGCGATGTGTGCACCATGAGCAAGATGGCTGTTGTGACAAAAGTGTGCATGTGTGATGCAGACATCACTGGAAGGGCAGGAATCACTGGGAGGGTCAGAATTATTGAGAGGGTAGGAATAACTGGGAGGGTAAGAATTATTGGGAGGGTAGGAATCACTGCACACTGAGCCAAGGCTCATTTCCAGGTGCAACCCCGGGGTAGGGAACAGGGGGGGTAAATACATAGTACACAGTTAAATCCAATTACATAACACTGACACAGTTCACAGTTACAGAAAGTGGAATAAAGTAAATGATTAAAATAGGAGTAAGTGCAGTAAAAGCAAGCGACAAGAGCAACAACAAAAATCATGCATTTCAGCTGCATCTATGCTGGAGTAGGAGGAAAATGTAAGAGGCATAAGTCAGGTAGGGAGAAATGGTAGTCGGGGTGGGGGAGGAAAGGAGAGTCAGCTAGTACCTGAGAGAAACAGGGGAGGAAGTTAAACAGCTGGAGGATGGGAACAGGTTCCAGATTGATGGGAGACAATAGGAAAAGGCTAATTGTCTAGCACAGGAGCTTGGATGAGGAATGGCAAATGTGCAAGGATCCCAGGAGCAGAGGAAGCAGGAGACATTGGGGACTTTATTTATTTATTAATTTATTTATTTTTTGAAGTCTCTGATTTACAACCACCTTTGAGCCAGAGGCTCTTTTACAAAGGCACCACATCAAAGGAAGGAGCAAGGGGACACTTTGCATGGTCAAAGGGCTAGTTAAAAGGGATACAAAATAAACATATAATACATTTCACATAAATACATCATAAAATATGTATAAAAGTTACATGAATTACAAGTAGTCAGGTAAATGTAGCACTTAGTAAGTGGTCAGTGATAGTGACCTTGTCATGGGTCTTTGAGGCTGAGGATTCAATAGTAAATGCAAGTAGAAGTTACATGAGTTGCAGTTTACCAGGTAAGTAAAAGCAATAAGCAAGGGCGGTCAGAGGGTTGACCTTGACATGTGCTTCAGAGGTTGAGGAATTCAGGAGGCGGACTAGAGGAACAAAGAATTAGGACATGTCTAGAGTAAAGTTGAGAGCTGCTCCAGGAGGCAAAGTACAGAGAGGGAAGAAGTCAACCTAGGTTAATGGAATTAGGAGCAAAAAGGTGGAGCGGAGAGGATTGGCAGAAGACAAGCAGAAGAAAGTGGATAAAAAGGGGCAGGGAGGTTAAATTAGGATGGTGAGGAGGGGGGACAAAAATGGGGATGGGGACAAAAGGGGAGGGTGTGTGATAATCTGGTAGGCTAGTGGGAGGGAAAGCTGGGAAAAAATTGAGGGGGCAGATATGCGGGAGGCAAAAATCTGTGTCAGGGCTGACGTGAGAGGAATGATAGGTAGAGGTGCTAACAAAAAGGAAAGCAGGGGGAGTGGGGTTGATGTGGATGTAGAAGGGAAAATAGTGAGGATAATTAGGCGGTAAGAGAGTGGTAGGGGTCTTGAGGGAAGAGAAGCATTAAGATGACTTAGGTCAGGCAGTCACAGCTGCTACATTCCAACAGATGCTACCGAAGCTTAGTTTTGAAGGGGCCAAGTTTGGTGACAGTTACAAGGTCTAGTGGGAGGCTATTTAGCCAACTCAGTGCTGTATACATGAATGTATGCTGCGCTTGCAAGTGCAGCAGAAAGGAACTTGAAAGGTGGGGCTGAATGCACTTCTAGTGCGGTGATGGTTATTTGTCCTGTTGAGGAGCTGCAAAAGTGAGAGTGGTGCTAGGCCCAGGCTAAACTTCTTAATGGTTTGATAAGTGATTCTGCCATGGTGGTTCAACCAATTCACTGAGGTGTAGAGGTCACAGGTGTGTGTGTATAGTTGGGCCGCAGTGGCTAACCAGCATGCCTTATTTAGGGCAACAGTTAGTCTTTTAAGTGTGGTGGTGGTGGCAGAGCCATAGATTATGAGTCCAAAATTAGTAATTAAGAGGATGGAGCTAGTGATGGCTAGGCAGAGCGCTTACCGGGTCATACTGTGCCTATGTCTGTACAGAAGTCCCAGCCTAACGCTTAAAGCATGAGAAATTAAATATATGTGCTCAGAAAAAGAGAGGTTACAGTCAAGCGTTACATCTAGATATTTGAAGTTGTGAACTTGTTCTAGGGGTGTGTCAGGGTTGTTGGTAATTATAAGTTGGGCATTTTTATGCTTATGTGATAACTGGCAAAGAGCATCACTTTAGTTTTTTTTTATAGTTCAGGATTAATTTATGCTCAGAGAACCAGTCTTTGACTCCAATGAAGCTTTCTTGTAAACAACTAGTGAGGGGTATGGGATCCAGTTGACTAGTGAAAAGCACTGTGTCATCCGTATAAAGGAGAAGGTTCATGGGGCAAGCTTGTGGAAGGGCATTTAGAAAAAAACTGAATAAGAAGGGACCCAAAACTGAGCCTTGGGGTACTTCCGAGTGTACTGGGTGGCTAACAGAGAGTGTATCAAGTATTTTGACTCTTTGGGTTCTGCCTTCTAAGTAACTTTTGAACCACATTGTGACATCATGAGAGAGTCCTAGGCAGGGAAGGTACCTGAGTAATAGAGTGTGATTAACGATGTCAAAAGCCTTTGTGAGGTCAATATAGATTTACCCCACAAGGTGACCACAGTCTAGTGACTTATGAATGAAGTCTGTATTTTCAAGAAGGGCAGTGGTAGTACTATGCCCCTTTCTAAAACTGTGTTGTTGGGCACATTGAATGTTGTAGGTGGTTAGGTGGTCTGTCAGCTGATCAGCCACTATTTGCTCTAGGGCCTTGGAAATTGGTGGCAGGATGGAAATCAGATGATAGTGTGGATGGCCCTATCACCACTTTTGTGAGCAGGCATCACAAGAGCTGCTTTCCAGGCCAAGGAGAATTGACCAAGGCAGAGGGATAGGTTGAGTATCTTGGTGAGCAGTGTCAGTACGGAGTCAAGGGTAAGGCGTAGCAGTTTAAGATCGAGGTTGTTGCTGCTAAATCTTGAGTTACTGAGGATCCATAGAAGGTATTCTTTTGCTGACTTGGGGGTTATTGCCTTAAAATAGAAGGGGGGAGTGTTAGGGGTAGGATTCATGGTACTTTCACTATTCTGACAGAAAGGATTGGTGAAGAAATTAGGAGGGAGTACTTCACTCAGGTTAGTGAAAGCAGTATTGAACATGTCAGCTATCTCTTTGGGATCCTGAGTAGTAACACCATTAACATTGAGAACTGGTGGGGGGGGGACTTATTTGGCCTGCATTAAGGTTTTTTATATTCTCCCAGAATCTTTTGCTATTACCCCAGGAGTTAGAAAAAATTATCTGTTCTTGGAAGTAGGTAATTTTGGCAGGCGTACTGCATGGGTGCAGGCATTTCTGGCCTCCTTGTAGTGTTGCCAGTCACGTGGTTTATTAGTAGCCTTTGCAACATGCCAGAGATGGTCACGGGAGGTCATGAGGCCAAGGAGTGACGTGTTGATCCCAAGATTGCTGTGAGATTTGCATTTCTGTTATTTGTAGGGGGAAAAATATCACACGCTTTATTGAAGAGGGAGATGAAATGCCATAGTGCAAGGTCCAAATTTGTTGCTGTGTCAATTGGAGACCAGTCACAGAGGTGGAGGTATTCTTGAAGTTACTTGAATTGCCCTCATCTGAGAGAATGCTGGTAAGATGTGTTATTAGGGAGTTTGGAATGATGACCTGACCAGTGGCACACGACAGGGCAGAGATCACTGAGGGAATCAGGAAGTACCATAGTGTATTTGATTCTGTCAGGCCTGTTAGTGAAAATGAGGTCAATTAGGGTGTGGGTCCCAGTTCTGTAGTTAACCCTGGTAGGGGATTTAATGAGCTGAGTAAGGTCGATGGCTGCAGCAGTATCCTTAATGGATGGAGGAGAGGAGTAAGAAGAGGTAAGAGGGGAAATGACCCAAACTAGTATCTGGATATGAATGAGGCACAGTGGTTCTGGTGACGTGAAGGTAGAAGAAGAATGGATAATGAGTAAAGTGAGCAATGGTGAGCATGAGAGGAGGAGCTGCTAGCAAAATGAAAGCAGGCATTACAGAGGGTGTCCTGTCTCATAAGGGAGGTGGAAGAAGTGGTGCCATAGACCACATCCGCATAGGTCAAAACAAACATCAAATTAGTATATAAAATGGACTAGCAATTTCCAGCAATCGGATTGTTTGATGACACACTCCAGCCATGACCTTAAAACACCTTAATCAGTGTTAAAAAAAAATAATATCATAGCTGGGCAGGGCACAGTGCATTCCATGGCAGACAAAATAAACTGGAACACTGCCATTAAAGTGTACAACTATCAATGCTCAAAACAAAGCTCCATGACTCAGTTATATACAGAGAAATGTTTGTTGACATGTTGATCCTTGCACAAAATAGGTGATTTGATATCATTTACTGGATCAACTAAAGATTCACAAAATGTTTTTAAGTTTGATATAACCACTGTTTTCTGATAAAGGATTCTGTGTTGTCTGAAAGCTGAAAACCATTCTGTGAATCTTTTCTTGCAATAAATCATCTATTTTGTGTATCAGTTATATATAGAAATGATAGTGCATACTGGTCTGTTTTATATTCAGATTTTTATTGCACCAACTGCATTTTGTGCGAAAGAAGCTGTGCACAGTTCTTGTTGTTCAAACACTCAGGTGAAAATTTGTGCCACAAACCAACCCTACATTTTTGTGCACCCTGCTTCTACTTAAATAGCATAAGAATTAATTGCATAGTACACTTCTTCTACATCATATGATGCATATAATATCAAAGGGACTACTCCCCCTTATTTACGTAAGTTATTCACATACTATTGTATGTATCAGGTTCAAAAAGGCTATAAAAACATACTAAGTGACAAGTAGGACCAGATAAATCTCCTTATAATAACTTTACATGTTCAAATGATTGGGTGCTACATACATGGTTTCAAACAACCTGTTTCACAAAATTTATATGGCACCTGAACCAGTGCATCTCTCTCCCTAGCTGGAAGCACTGCTGTATGACAGCACCACCCCAGTCTCCTGGCCACCTGATCAATTCCTGAGTCCACTTTCAAACCCGGGTCATCTACATGGAAATGCATGGTGCTCCCACTGACCATTGGGTAGCCTAAAATAAGAGCATTTCTGAAATCATTTAAATTACTGTTAACAACTCAGTTTTTCTCGCTGGCTTTTCATCTTCAGCAGCTTTATTGTTGCTTGCACTTATTCATACATTTATTTATTTATTTATTTACAATTAGTAACTGGGAAGCCCAGTGGTGCTGAGGGTTGAGGCGCTGGATGCCACATCTCATGCCACACTGGAGACCTGGCTTTGGGAATAAGTCCAGGCAGCAGGGGATCAGCAGGGGCAAGAGAAGATTGAGGGTCCAGAGGACAGCTGTCCTCTCTCAGGGAGGGAGGGATGGCCATCCTGCCCACTGATTTCCCTCTAGCAATGACTAGGGGGGATATGGGTTGGGAAGCTCAAGCCAGCGCTCGAGTCAGTGGGGAGGGGGGTGTGACACTTGGACAGCTGGTTCTGATCACTGTATCATTTCTGTAATATAAAAATGTGTTATTGACTATCTCTCATGAGAGATGCCATGACAGTCTGTGGAATGATACCCCCTTCAGGTTTTAGCTACAAGGTTTGACCTGGAAGGCCAAGAGATAATTACAGGCTAGAAGATACCTAACTGCCAAGATAGATCATAAACTTTTATAATGTTTAGACAAAGCAGAGCAGGTTATGACGCGTTAGTGCAAAGTCATAAAATATGCTTTGATGTCCTGGAAAGGGGAAGCTGCTCATAAGATTAAAGAGAGTCATTTGAAGAAAATGAGTTATGCTGAGGATACAGCATTTAATACTTGGATAAGACATCCTGTTTTGCATAGATATATATTTTTTTTATATTCTGACGGGGGGAGCTAGGTGACCTCATGCAAAGAGGTTGGCAAAGCCAGTTTTTAAACAGTATTCTGTTTTTCATTTAGACACTTCTATCTACATTCTGACAAAGAAACATCTTTGAGCACTTTAAGCAAGTATACAGGTAGAGACAAAATCTAAGTACTGTAGTAGGAATTGCACTGTTAAAACCTTGTTCTTTTAAAAGATTGTATGTTTTTTTTGATAAATGGTTCTGTATTTTATGTTTTACATACTTTTATCTATTTTAGTAAAACTATTTTAGAGCCTACTTGGTCTGTCTTTGAATTTCTTTTCTTTAACAAGTGAAGTATATATGGTTAAAGCAGACACTGTGTGTAAGCTTGAATGGTGATACCAAACTGGAAAAAGGTAAGAGTAATCTGAGGTCTTTTATTAGAGTTTTTAAGGGTTAATTTCTATATATCTGGTTAGGTGCCTGTAGGCAAAGATATCTGGCACCCCGAAGACAGAATTATCTGAGCCTGTACTTTGGGTACGCTAGCAAGAGGTTCACAGTTTGAATCCCTCCAAGACCTGAGACCAAAGGTTGATTCGAACCCACAAAACAGACAGGAGAGTTACCCTGTTTCTGATAACTGTTCACAAGACTGCGCTCAGAGGTTGGCACTTTGGGAGTAGAGGGCTGACCTGCTGAGTGGGTTTGTGACAGGGGGTATGGAGAAAAACCTGGAAAATTGAACCTGGCAGGCTTGATGATGGCCTGCTGCCCCGGAGTGGTCCTGGAGTCTGGATTGGGTCTCCGGGGGGGGGAGAAGCCAGCAACCCCCCCTCGGCCCCACCACATAGGGCAATCTGTGGGGGAATTTCTAGAGCTACCTAGTATGGGAGTAACAGAGTCGGAGAGAGAGTGTCCCTCCATTCGGAGGGCTGAAGTCGTCTGCCAGGGCTCAGAGGAGCAAAAACCATACATATATATATATGTATATATAAATTAATAACTGGGAAAGGCACACTGAGCCAAGGCTCATGTCCAAATGCATGCCGGGAGAAGGATACAGGATAAAAATACATCAATGATTGTTTGTGTATCTGTTTTTATAGATACTTATATTGTCCATATCAGTACAGCGCTTCAACCCTGCTGGAAGAGGCACTTTAAAGATAAACTGGATAGGACTAGATTAGATGTTGGTATGAATGGTATCACTTTGCCTTTGCATCCATTAAAGCAGCAGTTCCCATTACTATGAAACTCTTATACCTGTATCTTAAAGTTCCTTTTTATAGTGCTCTTTTTTCTCCTATCCATAAAGATGATGTTTCCTTCCCCACACCCATTTTGAAATGGCTTTTGCAAATTTTTTTAGATTGGAAATTATTAAAGGAGTGCTCCATCAATTATGGCCGTGGCAAGGTTTTCATTACTAATTTTAGCTGCACTGGAAGACCTACTGTTTAATATCACTTTTTCATTCACTGTAAATAAGTAGCAATTCCTGTATGTACTTTTGTTGCCAGTGAATCTCCATCTGACCTAAGCCTTGATGCGCTGGCATTGGGGTTCTCATATCCCATTATACTGTCTGCTCCCAAACAGTGAAGCTGAAATGCATTATAGTAATGTATATGCTAGACTAGAAGTGGGCATGCATGTAATACAGTATATAATGTTCTGCGTTGCTGCTTATTGCTATGTCTTTTGCAACTTCTACCTGAAATACATTGTACTGTCGATCTGTTTAAACCACCTATTTTTAACATATGCCCCTGTTCTACTTGGCCCGTTAGGTTTCAGTGAAGAGCCCACTAATGCCAGGCCCTCGTTCCTGATCTGGTTGTCAAAAAAGGGATCAGGGGAATGCTAGATGCCTCAAGGAAAGGGACTAGCAGGCCTAGGAGAATTTATCTTTTCAACCAAATGCTGCAGCAGGTCTATGTCATTTTCAGTTTGCTGGCAGGTAATTCCTTGACCTTTGAGGTAGAATCGATCATTACTGACAGGGTTATCAGGACCGTTCCCTCATTAGATGTTGCATTTCTGCTTTAGTCAGTTGTACACCTTTGGGAAGGGACAATTTACACAGAACTTGGTTCTAGTTTTTTTTTTTTTTGATTTTGCTGCTAGAACTGACTTGCATCCATTCCTGGACCTGTGTTGCCTGGGTTTGCATCCCCCTCCCCCATTTCCAGTGCTGATTATATCTAGTGGGCCGCTAGCACAATCACGTGGATACCATTTAACGGCACTGGAATTAAATGCTCTAGCGGTCAGATTAAGGAATGGGGGGGAGTAATAAAATGGACTGGTGGAGGAGCAATAAAACGGGGGAGAAGAACCTGGGATAGGTGGTAATGAAATGGGAGATTGGAATAATAAAACTAGGGATAGGGAGTACTCAAACAGTTGTTTCTCCAAGCAAATTAAAAACCTGCACATGGAAGACTTGAGAGACTCAAATGCCGTGTGCTTAATTATCATATACATATATGCCAGCTGTACTGACATAAAACAAAATGCAATACTGCATACTACATATAAAAGGTGGCAGCGCCAGCAGAACTGCACATGTGTGATACTCATGCATGCACAGCTTGAGTTGGTGCTACCATCTTGGGCATGGCAGCTGTCACTTCCTCAGTTGCAGAAGAAAAAGTAGTGCACCACAAAGGGGGTGTGTTTATGCGGCCTGCAGAGGAGAAGGGCAGAATAAACAGCACCACTGGACATTTGTCAGAGCACTGTGAAAGCACACCGGACAGCAGTCCAGTCACATGCTTCCGCAGTGCTCATCTAAAGTTATTATAATGGCATAACATCTGCGGAGCTCCACTCACACAGCTGTAAAGATGCACTGCCTGGATTAAATAGACATGGAATAGAAACATCAAAACATACTGGCATAAAATGACTTGTAGTCCATCATATCTGCCCATTTTCATACCTGAACTATTCCAACCTATGGTTAGACTGCCTTGACCAACATTCTAGTAGAAGTACAGCCCACTCCCTGCCTTTGGTTTCACCAACCCCTTATAGTTATCCCATGCTGTCTTGAAACTTGTCACTGTCCAGCATTTACCACTTCTCTAGGTAGGCTGTTTATCCACCACTTTTTCCATGAAGAAGTTTTTTATATCCTTCCTGAATCTACCCCCCACCAGATTAGTGATTGTGCACCCCTTCACCCCATTGATAATACCTCACAGCAGTGGAACATGTCATGAAACTCTACCCTATTGTACTTATTTAGTTTTTGTTGACTGGGAAAAAAGGGATGCTAGACACTACTGGCTATTTTCAGCCTTGTCTCGGGGGGGGGATACAAAGGCAAACAAATGGAATTTGAAGTAGATTAACCATTTTTAGATTTTTAAAGGTTTCCATTATGTCCCCTTTCTCCCTCATGGCCTCCAGTGACTACATATTCAGACTATTTAGGTGCTCCTCATACGGTATATTTTCCCCTGCTGACCCTGTATCTTCCTTGTGCTCACTGTTGGACAGATACTAGACAGTTGTTCTCATTTTTGAGGTGTGGCCTCCAGAACTGGATACAATATTTCAGGTGAGGTCTAACCAAGGGCCCATAAACAGACAACAGTACAGTACCTCCTTTTCCTCTACTGGGGAACAACCTCCCTATATACTGTAGCTCAGTATCCTGTTTGCCTTCCTGATGGCCTTGGTTCACTGGGCCAGTGGCTTGAGACTATATCTAATGATGACTCCTAAGTCCCTTTCCTCTGTGATAACACTGATTTTTTTCACCCCACTCATCCAAAAGCCAATTCTTGTGTTACCTCTGAGCAAAACTTTTCACTTATTAGAATTAAATTTATGTGACCACACCTTGGACCACCCTTTCAGTATTTCTGTGTACCTCCTTATGTCCCTTATCACCTCTTTAGTGTCTACCCTCCCACACAGTTTATGGTCATCTACAAAGAAACAGACTTTACCATTGATTCTGCTGACTATGTCACAAATGAACAATTTAAATGGCACTGGGCCCAGCGCTAAACCTTGTGGCACCCCAGACGTGACCTCCCTGCCCTCTGAGTATTCCCTATTTACTATCACCCTATTGGCTTTTTCACCCATCCAATGTGCTACCCACCTGGTTAGCATTGTTTATGCTACTAGGTCCCCCAGCTTCTTAACAAGCCTTCTGTGGGGCACCGAGCTGATGATCTTACTGAAGATTAAGTACAACACATCAACCACCTGTCCCTGCCACTACTACATATTCAACTCCTTCATTATCAAGGCATGAAAGGAATGGAATCTATTTTTATATAACAAGCCTCATACATACTATATTACAAAAAACATAACAAGCCATGAAAAAATACAGCAACAAAGAATTATTTTACCCTCTTTATGCAGTGGAGCAGCAAAGTGGGAAAGGAGTCAGATGCATGGTGATAACATCCAGAAACAGTATAGAAAAACCAGAGTGGAGTGAGGTTAGCTGGATCCCCTTGACCTCAAATAGAAGTGAAAGTGTGGTAACTGTTAGAAGAGCCCATGAAGTATCACACATTGTAGGAACCACTCACAGTGGCACTGCAAGAGTAGAGAAAAGCAAAGAGAACATGCAGCAGGAACAGATACAAGCTGTGGAGAGGGGCAAGGTGAATTGGGGGAACATGGCGACAGAGACACAGATTGTGAGTACAATATATACCTAATTAAAGTGGTAGTAGTAGCAGCAGCAGCTCCAGGAATGAGACAGGAGGAGGAGAAACAAGTGGGAGTCAGATATGGGGTAAGGGCACAATGAAGGTAATCAAAAAAGGAAAAAGAAAGACCATACAGAAGCAATCATGATTCCTAGATATTTGACAATATTTCTAAAGAGACATTCTCATGTAGCCTTTTAGTGGTACTGTAGGTGGGCAGGAAACTTCTCTAGAGATATCACACAGTTGACAGGAAATACTGTATCTGGACTTGTCATTTGTTGCAACAGCAGTTGTAACGAGAAAAAGAGAAAAGAGACCCCCAAAAAGGCAAGGAAGAAAACAAGCATGTAAAAAAACTGCAGAGAAGGACATAGAAAAAGAAGTACCACAAAGTCAGTGCACATGTTAAAGGCAGAAGAACCATTCCCTGAACCAAATGAACTGATGGAGGTGGATGTGTAAGAAGAAGGTCATGGTAGCCAACCCCATAGCCCACAGTAGGGAGTGCCACTAGGAAAGATAAAACTGGTGATGTCAGTGGTGTAGGATTTCTTTAGAGTGGACAGAGAATCATGGAACCATGAAGCATGCCTTATACTGTATATAAGGACACACTGAGTCAGGGTAATGAGGGACCAGTGCTGGGAACATCTACCATGAAAAGGCATTTGCTGAAGTTCCACAGTTCTCTGTACAGTATGAGAAAGGGTGCCACTGCATTGCAGCAGCAGCATTAGCAAGAAGTGTAGCTGATGATGAAAATGATGGATGGATGGGGAAGGAGAATGCTGACGGGGAGAAGAAGAGGAAGGAAGTCTTATGGCTGCTGAAGAACAACTACATCCTCTTCCATTAATAGGTTTTTCAGCTCATCAACTCCCACACTTTTTTTTTTTTAAATATTTTTATTGTAAGGTCAACAGGACATTACATAGTGTTATATCACACAGACTTAATAGGGCATTACAACATTTGCCCTACAGAGTATGGATACAAACATGAGAGTCACATAATCAGGTAATCTTAATACTGTAATTCGGTGTGAGTGGTGAGGACAGACATTACATGGCTTTCAGTTGGTGCATCTCAAGTCATAAGAGGTTCACTGGTGTTATTTTACCCTTGCCTGATCCTATATTGGCACCTCTGATGCATATCATGAGCTGTAAGGGTTCTAAGGGAATAAGCCATCTTCTGAGGCCTGGTCTAACTTGATCCATATATGGGTGAATTTGTGACTATTGTCAGTAATTGTACTCTGAGCTCTCTCAATGCGAAGGCAACTCAGTAAGTTGTTCGCCCACTGCTGGATTGCAGGTGGATTCTCTGAGATCCAGCACTGCGCAATGGTGATATGGGCATTCACCAGAGCAAGAGACCACAATGGCAGATCCCTGCCTAGCACACCTCTGTTGGGGTCTGCTCCTAAGAGGAACTCTACAGGGGACTTTGGAGGGGCACTTCTCAGCACCCTTGTCATCTTTTTATGCATGATATGCCAGAAGGTCAGGATTTTGGGGCATATCAGGGGCATGTGTAGATATGTGCCCTCCTCTGCTTGGCTTTTAAGGCACAGGCTTGATTTAGTGGAGTCTAACACATGTCTCTTAACCAGGGTTAAGTATGTCCTGTGCAGAAAATTCAGCTGGGTTTGGTGGAGTCTATTACTCCTAGAGCAATCATTAAAGTGTTGGATTGCTCCCTTCCAGATTTCTGGGGGGAGATGGGTCCCCAGGTCCTCCTCCCATGTCCTCTATATATGCAGGGTGGAATCACCCCCCCTCCCAGCAATGTACCATAATATATAGACAGTGGTCCTGAATTTGGTTGCGATCTAAACATTTCTTCTATATAAGGGTCCTGTCCCATATTCCCGGGAGAACCTTGTAACAATCCCTGCAGTCTATGTCTAATCTGCAAGTATATAAATAGACCCCCTTTCAGAATGTCCCATCTAGCTTGGATCTCTGGAAACATGAGAAATCTGCTCCCTTCATATAGTTGTATTATCTGTTTTAGGCCTGCCTTCTGCCACCTTAATCATAGGTATCATAGGTAATACAGAGCAAGGAAGACCATAGTCCATAAAGCTCTCCATTATTAATTATATCCTACTATGTTCTTAGGTTTCAAATGGGTGTCCAAATAACTTTTAGAAGTATCAATATTTTCACGTGATACAATTTCCACTGGTAAACTATTCCAGATTTTGCAAACTCTAATTGTAAACCAACTACTTCCTTTTTTAGTTTTGCACTGTTCAACTTTTAATTGCAGTGGATGTGCCCTAGTTAGGTAACTTTTATCCCTTAATTCAAGACCCAATAACTCCCACAGGTTTTCATCATGTTTAGCCTTAAATACTAGACATAGGTCGCCCCTCATTCTGTGATATTCCAAGGTATACAACCCAAGTTTTTCGAGTCTAGCTTGGTGGTCCAATTTCTGACCTCATAAATTTTTTTAGTCGCTCTCTGTTGTATTCTCTCCATAGATTTTATAGTGCCTTTGTCCCCGGGTGCCCAAAATTGGGCACAATAATCCAAATGGGGTCTCACCAACGATGAATATAACGGGAGCAAGACATCACTACTTTTACTGCTGATGTGTTTATTTATACAATGCAAAACACCAGCTGCCTTCTTTATAACAACATGACAATGGAGTTTAGAGCTGAGATCATTGGAAATTCTGATACCAAGATCGTGCTCATCACTAACTGATTTTAGGGTTTTTCCACCGAGAAGGTATTTGGATTGAATGTTTTTTCTTCCAAGGTGCATTACAATGCATTTTTCTGTATTAAAGGGCAATTTCTTCAGGGTGGCCCATTCCTGAAACTCATTCAGGGCATACTGGAGAGTATTTATATCACCAGTATTAATAATGGGGTAACCTATACGTGTATCATCAGCAAACTTTGTTAACCAGACATCAGTCGTGGTTTTTAATGATGCTATATATAAGTTAAACAAAGATGGGCCCAAAACCGAACCCTGTGGTACACCACTAGTCACTATATCCCAATCTGAGAAAAAGCCTTTAATGCACACTCACCGAGTACGGCCCTTGAGCCATGATTCCACCCATCTCGAAATATTTCCTCCTATGCCAAGATTTATCATGTCCTCGATAAGCTGACCGTGAGGTACCTTATCGAAGGCCTTGGAGAAATCCAGAAAAATGACATCCACTGCCTCACCTCTGTCCAATGCCTTGCTCACTCCATTATAGAAGTTCAACAGGTTAGTCTGGCATGATCTGGCTTTAACAAAACCATGCTGAGTAGGATCAGGTTCTATTTTCTTACAAATATGTTCCTTTACAATTCCTTCCAACATTTTGTCTAAAATACATGTCAAGCTGATGGGTCTATAGTTTGACACTTCCTGCCTGGAGCCTTTTTTTAAAATTGGGACCACAGTCCCCTGTCTCCAGACATC
Source organism: Neoceratodus forsteri (assembly GCA_016271365.2). Taxonomy (NCBI): domain Eukaryota; kingdom Metazoa; phylum Chordata; order Ceratodontiformes; family Ceratodontidae; genus Neoceratodus; species Neoceratodus forsteri. The sequence continues at coordinate 1,235,292,925 of CM057456.1, forward strand.
AATAACCTGACCTTCTTGTATGGATTTGTTAAATAAAGCTGTAACAGGACCAGAAAGAGGGATTGCTACTTCTCTCAGGATGCGGGGGTGTAGACCATCTGGCCCTGCTGATTTGTAAGGGTCCAAATTTTGAAGCAGTTTTTGTACAGTACTGACATCTATTGTAAAATATCTACTCAAGCTTAACAAGCCTCTGTGAAAGAAAACATTGTAATGTGGTGTTGTTTTTAGGGTGACCCATATGGATGTATATAGGGAGGTTCCCCCAAGACCTCAGGTGTGCTCATGTACAGCTTTCCAGGCTCTCATCAAGGTTCTGGCGAATGGGTTAGGGTATCCTTTTTTGGTGACCAGGGGTTTAGTTATTACCACCAGAATGTATTTGCAGAGGTCTCCCCTAGCATTTCTTCTCTCAATACTCATCCACACCAGAGGGGCTGTGTCCATGCCTGTGGTCAGGAATGCCAGCTGGGATGCCCAGTAGTAGTATTTAAAATTGGGTAGTCCTATTCTCCCCTTGTTCATAGGGAGTTGAAGGGCCTTTCTACTAATTCTAGCATTTTTTCTGTGCCACACAAATTTGTGCAAGATACTAGTCAGTTCTATGACGAACTTGTCCGGAATATGGCATGGGATTGATTGGAAAAGGTATTGACACTGGGGGAGAATGGTCATTTTAATGGTGGCTGCTTGCCCCAAGACAGTGAGGGGTAAATCCATCCATTGTTCACATTCTGACCCTATTTTAGCTCGTAAGGTTTCAATGTTTAGGGTATGAACCACCTATTGCCTCTACCGCCGGCCACCTAACCTGCGCAATCTCCTGGTAAAAAGCAGCCTACCCACTCCTAACAGTTCCTCCCCCCCCAGGTACCAAACCTTGCAACAGGGCTCGCTGCTACACCTGCAAATTTATTTCCAGTGTAACTGAGATTCGGACGCCTACAGGTGTTTTTCACATCACCAAGGAGTTCTCATGCACCTCCACTAATGTAGTGTACTGTATTCTTTGCAGGAGGTGTTCAGCTATTTACATCGGAGAAACTGGTAGGCGTCTTGCTGACCGTTTCAGGGAACATTACAGAGCCTGTCAGGAATGGTGAAACTGCTAAACCCATTGTATCCCACTTTATCTCCAGGGACCACAATGTCAATGACCTTTCTGTTTGTGTCCTTCAGCAGGTCTTCCGGATCCTAACCATAAAAATATGGAGCTGCTGATCATCCGCCTTGGCTCCTCAGCAGCCCTCTGGTTTAAATGATAGACTTATTTTCCACTAACATCTTTCAGCCTCCTTTTTTTCCTAAAGTCAATTTGTTTTGTACTGATTTATTTTACATTTTCACCATATGTCTCCATTTCTGTCTCTTCTCACACATTTGTCACCTTTCAGCCTTCTTACAAGGCCCTGTTAATCAGTCTCTACCTGGGATCTTCCCCAGCTCTTTCTCTCCCATTATGTTTTATCTTTCCCATCATCACCTTTTGTTTCACAGATTCTCTCTTAATCTTATCATTTATCACTTCTTCTCCCTTTGCCTCCCCTTCTTCTTTCTCCACATATATCTCTCTCATTTTACCTCCTCTACACTAACTTGTTTTCTCTTTTAGATATTTCCTGAAGAAGACCTAAGGTCGAAACATAGATTTTTAACTCTATTTTCTATTTTCAGCGTGCATTTAATATAACCATTTTGTTTTGCTTTTAGGGTATATAGCTTGCCCACATCAACAGAAATGTGAATATCTAGATATTTTATTTACTACCTGTACTCCCAACTCATTGGCCTCTAGGGCTTGTCAACTTTTCCCCCCTACTGGCAATAATTCACTTTTGGACCAATTAATTTTATGGCCCGACAGGGAGGCATATTCTTTAGGAAGTGATTGTATACATGAAAGAATCTCACCTGGGCTTTGGATATACAACAGCAGGTCATCAGCAAAGAGGACCATCTTATGTTCTCCTCTCACCCTGTACCCCACCACTCCAGGGTGTTTATGGACTGCAGCTGCTAATGGTTCCAATGCAATGACATATAAGAGAGGGGACAAAGGGCACCCCAGCCTAGTACCTCTTTGTAGTGTGAAAGGTGGGGATAGGACACCCACACCATTCATGAGAACCTGAGTCGTCTGGTTGGAGTATAGGGTTCTTATCATATTTAGCAATGTTGGGCCCACACCGAATGTCTAAAGTGCTTTAAACATATATTTCTATTCAAACCGGTCCGACGCCATTTCAGCGTCTATGGCTAGGACTGCTACACCGTGAAACCTCCTAGTTTTTGCCCAGTGATAAATGATGTTTAGAGTTTTCCTTATGTCATGTTTGCCCTGCCTGCCCTGAACAAATCCACTTTGGTCAGGGTGGATAATCTTTGGCAACACTGGTTCCAATCTCACCGCTATGTTCCTAGCCAGAATTTTATAGTCAGAAGTGAACAGAGATATTGGGCAATAAGATGAGCACAGTGCAAGGTCCTTGCCCAGCTTAGGCAGAACTGTGATGGTGGCAGCCCTCAAGGATGGTGGAAGTTCACCCCTTCTCATGCTATCTCTATACATGTCAAAGAGGAGGACTATAAGGTCAGACTGGAAGATTTTATAAAGGTCTATTGTAGCCCATCTGGGCCTGGAGCCTTGCCTCCTTTCAGTTTCTTAATTGCAGCTTGAACATCATTAATATATAAGGGGCTCTCCAGTTCCCCTGCAACCTCCTTCTCCATGGGGTCTATTGCTGCCTTCTGAAAGAAGGCCTGCATCTGTTGTGGGGATGGTGTTACTTCTGAAGCATATAGGTTCTTGTAGAATTCTGTGAAGGCAAGGCCTAGAGCCTGATGTTCAGTGGTCGGGGTCCCCTGCATGCCATGTATACTTTCAATGGTATTCTCTCCCTCCCTGCATTTCAACTGCCGTGCTAGGAGTTTAACGCCCCTATCTCCATCAAAGTATGGACCAACCCTCCTTAAAAGGAGATTGAGTTCAAGTTGGGAGGTGGCTGCTGAGTTATACCTCCATTTAGCTCGCTGCAGCCTTTGATACAATCCTGGTTGTGGATTCTCCATGTGTGCCTTTTCTAGCTCCAGTACTTTCCCCTCCAGCTCTTTTAGGTCTCTCTCTCCTGTTCGCTTCTTAAAGGCTGCATACAAGACAGTCTGCCCCCTGATGAATGCCTTCATTGCTTCCCATCAAACCCTGTAGGATGTCTCCCCTACTTTATTGTTATCCCAGAACTCCCTCAGAGAAGTGCGGATACTCTCTAGGAAGCCTCTGTCTTTAAAGAGGACTGGATCAAGCCACCAAGGTCTTTGGGCATTCTCCAGTGCTTCCCATTTAAGCCTGAAGGTCAGGGGAGCATGGTCAGACACCAGTATTGCCCCATAGCTGGCCTTCTCCATTTTTAGAGTAATGCTTGAAGAGACCAGGAGGCAGTCAAGTCTAGCATAGGAGTAGTTGGCATGGGAGAAAAAAGCTATACTCCCTGCCTGTTGGGTTCTGGTGTCTCCATATATCAACCAGAGAACATGTTCTGACAATCTCTTGGAGAGCACGAGCATTTCTGGTAAGGGGCATGGGGTAGTGTTGGACCGGTCTAGCACTGTATCCTCAATACAACTGAAATCTCACTCCAGTATCCAAGGGCCCCTGAAGGGGGCCATATACAATAAGTTTATGATAAACTTTGGGGTCCTTGATGTTAGGTCCATTGATGGAGCCTATGGCTATTAGATTCTCATTTCTCAGCTGAACCTGTGCTAGGGCATATCTACCCTCTGGATCCAAATAAGAGGTGAGTATAGTACCTGGAAATCCTCTGAGCAGCCATATAGATACCTTCCTGGCACTTGGGAAGTGAGTGGCGGACACCCAAGTGCCTCCCCGCGACAGCTTTAACTTTTCTGCCTCCCCAGCTGACATATGTGTCTCTTGCAGTAGGGCTATCTTAGTTTTCAACTTCCTTAACCTATTCAGAACTCATTTTCTCTTCACCACATTTTTAAGCCATTCACATTCCATGTAGTTACATTTATTCCCTCATCCATGAGCATGTGTATGCCCAAAGAGCCATCTCAGCACCTTTTCAATCCTGCCTTGTTTCTTTCCCCTTCCACACAGATCTATCTTGGTTGTTAACTCTTGTGTATCCATTGTTAAACAAAAACCTTTTTTAACATGAACCATTTTATAAGTACTTCCCATATTCCCCCCTTTCCTGCTTCCCCCTTCTCTGTTAAGACCTTCCCTCCCAAGCTCTTTCCTCCTTTAAAAACTCCATCACAACAATAACAAGTAACATATACCGATTTGCGCCCCCCCCCATTCCTCACTGTTAATGATGATATCATAGGATGCATGCCGGGCTTGGTGACATCTTACTGTAATTAACCTTGGTAGGCATTTGCAAGTAGTCGATAAGACAGCTGAAGAGTGGGAGTATAAGCTCACATCCCCTTCAATTTCTCAGTTCGATTCACATATCTCCCTCAAGTTCTCCTCTGCTCATACTGCCCCCTCCCACCCCAACCTCCTGCCATGGACCTCAGTAAGTCCAGGCAAAGTCCCCCCCCCCCCAACAAGTTGGATCTGCCACAGAATACATTTTATTTCAGCTTAGTTAGGTCAGTGGATTTGTCCAATGGATGATCAAGTGAGCCCCTTAATCATCTCACCCCACCCCAACCCCTCTCCTCTGTCACCTGCATCCCTAGACACAGTCGCGGTTGGGTCATGGTAATGAAAAACGATGGAGGGGGTCACATCTTAACTGCAGTACAATGCAGAGGGACAGTGCATGGTACATTAAAAGATGCAGCTCATGGATCTACGTACTGCATTAGCCCCACATCGCACAACCATCAATTATAATCCGGGTTCAGGGTTATTTCCCCATGAGGCGTCCCACATTCTATTTCATTGGTATCCCACACGGTAATCCATGGTGTGTAGGACACTCGATTTTCCCTCTCACAGATTGCTGCCTTGAAAGGAGAAGATGCACTGGGTAAAACTCTCTTGCACTCCGCATTGAGCGAGAGGTTAGCCATGTGGCCAATATGGTGTAGCCATCTTGTAGGACAGCTTGAGTCCTCTCATGCCCCCCCATGAGTGAGCTTATGCTTGTAGGAGACCAGAGATTGTATAGCCGTGATGTCGCACAGCTTCTTCTGTCTATTCAAGCCAGTGGGCACCCCAATAAACAAGTATTTAAGAGACCTCACTGATTTATGCATGTTTACTTACTGTGCCAGTCTGCTCACAGGGGGAGAGGAGAGTAAGGTGGTCTTGTAGAGGTGAGCATCAGGGAGGCCCATCCTCCGAGGGAGAAACTGCCAAATTTGAACAATTACTGCTGATAGCTGTCAGGGAGTACCGCTGCAGTTATTTCTCCAGTTGCTTGTTGCTGCCTCTTCAGATCGGATGAACGTCTCTGCTTCCATTGTCAAGTCAAAAAAGCATGTCGGGAGGGATATAGATGAACAAAGTCCCACCCTGCCTGGTGCAGTGTCACCTTTACTTCATTGAACTTCTGTCAGCAAGTCTAGAGCTCTCGGCTGTAGTACTGTACCACGAATACCTTCTCTCTTTCCTTCAGCTTGATGGGCACCTGAGATTTAGCTGCTCTCAAAACGCATTCTTTGTCAGGGTATCTTAAGAATTTAATTAAGAAGTGCTGGGGTCTTTCTCTCAGTCATGGTCTGGCCCCGTTCTGTGTACTCTCTCCACCTCCCAGTCTGCAGCTTAGTCTCCCAACTTCAGATGTTGTACCAGCCAGTTGTGGATGTCTTTGCCTGGGTCTTTCCTCTCCAGCCCTCCAGTAAGCAGATGATTCTTAAATTAGAATGGCGGGATAAATTTTCCAGATCATCTGCCTTTTGTTGCACTTCCAGTAGCTGTCTTTTGTGGTCACCTCAGTCCCTCACCAACTGTGCCATGATGTTCTCCTACTCTCCTATGCACCGCCCCTCCTCTTCCAGCCACACAGTGTGGGAAGCTGAAGTTTCTGACAGCCCTGTTGCAACAGCTTGCAAGTGAGTAATTTGGGCTGTAATATTCTGACAGCTGGCATTCATTTCACGTTAAATTTTGAAAAGCGTCGTCGGTACTCCAGACATGGATCTTTCAAATTCAGACATCCCGTCCACTAGTGCTATCATAGTTTATAGGCCAGTTGGTACCTCGTGGCAGTCTGTTGCAGGTGTTTGCCCCTTTCCAGAAGGGAATAATAGTTTCTGCTAGAAGCTGACATCTTTGAATTAAGCAGTACTCCATTTTGATTATATTTCTGCCTATTTTAAAATTGTGTCTGGTTCATGATGTCTTAGAAAGTCTCTGCTGTCTTGCACGGATGGCCACGCCCCCCCCCCAACTCCCACACTTGAAAGAGGCCACAGACCCCTATCTACTTTCAAATGTTGGAGCCATCCATCTGGTGCAGTCATAAACAATGAGTCAGCTGTCTCTGGTGTAGTCTTTAGAGACGAGCCAGAAATATATAGCCAACAGACCCAAGGCCAGAAAGGTAACAAAACTGATTATGGAAATACTAGTCACTGACATGTTGCCATTCTCCTCCATGAGCAATTTAGGCTTTGAATGGCTAGTGGATCTTGAAGTGCCAAGGTACTAACTGCCCATCCATACATGCTTCTTCACAGTGGCACTTCCAGTTGTGTACCAAAGTGTCATCCAGAATTTCACATGCCCTGAAAACATTGAAATTCCAGCAGTTCACATCACCACTGTCACATGGAAATGTGGTGAGACCACTAATGAAATGGCAGCGGCTGCCTATTGGTTTAATTTTCCCCCTCCTTTGGCTTTGTCCTCCCTTGGGTTAAGAGGCAGCAGTAGTAGCTGCAAGTCACAAATGTCCTGTGGCCTCTTCAAGCAGGCAACTTTATGCGTATGTGACTTCACTATGACTATTGTGCATAAAACCTGCTAGACTGCCTTCAGCAGAAGTTTGATGAGTGGCTGACACCAACCCCAGATTTAATTGTACAATATCAGATAATACCAAGAACACTGTAAAGGTAGTTGAACATGATGATTATACATGTCACTGTACATTCTTTGCTAACCACATAAATCTGGTAGTAGGAATGTGCAGATTTGCATAGCTGTGGCCAGAAAGGTCTATGGTTATATTAGCCATTCTGTTAAGGTACAGAAGCTGTTATGAAACATTAGACAGCAGAAACAACTACCCCTCCACTACCTGAAACAAGATCTGTCAACACAATGGAATTCCACCTAATACACAATGCTGCTAGAACAAGAGAAGGTCATCTACCAGTATGCACCTGAGCATGGTGTTAGTATGGGAGAGGTAATAATTGGCTCTCGTCAATGGCAATTGATGGAGAAACACTGTATTGTACTGTGCTGAAGTTCTTTTTGGAGTTCACATGGGTGGTAATCGTTGCTGCAGATGGTCTAATCAGGGTGATCTTCCTCACTGCAAAACAAAAAACCCTGAGCACTCGACTCAGCTAATCAGTTTAGATTTTAATCAAATCAAACTGTACAGTACATAAATTTAGTGGTGGCACACCAAATACCTGGTTCATCATGGCAGAAGCCTCCTTGGGGGTGGATCACAGGTGCATACAGACTTATTAAATATGCCAAATGTAAAGTTCTCCCTCATTGCCCTGTTCAACCTGCAACTTGTTCACATGGGTATCAATTTTCAAAGGATCAGCACAAGTCACACCAAAGGTGACTTGTGCTGATTGCCAGTGCACTGGGAACCCTGCGCCCGATTCTCTATTAAGCAGGGTCCCAGCAGCTAAGTTCCATGGCGACAACCCTAGCAGTGCACCAAACAGAGGGGACACCTGGACAGGTGTAGCAAGCCTGTAGCAGTGTACAGACAAAGGATGCAAGCACCCCCCCCAGCCCCGATCCCCAATCAAAATAAGTAAAATACTCTGGTGGGCTAGTGGCCTCCCCCAGACCCAATCCCTGATTGAAATAAGTAGAATGCCCTGGTGGGCTAGCAGACCCCCCCAAGCTCTGATCCCCCATTTTGCCAAATGTAGTAGTCACTGGCGGCTCAGTGGATCCCTGAGCCCGATCTCTCATTACATACATATGCAACATACCTGATGGTCTAGTGGACCCCCTGCCCCCTACTTGGCAGTGCCCTACCACCCCACTCCCCCCCAACCTATAACCTGGCCAGTGATTGGCACAGCTCACCACTAACTACCGTGGCCAGCCACCGACTGAACTGTGTATGAGCGCATACTGTAAATAGTACACGCTCAGTGAATGACAGCTGCTGTCATTCACTGAGCACATACTATATACAGTATGCCCTCATACAGATCTCAGTCCTTGGAGGCCCATGGTGGTGAGAAGTGGGCTGTGCCAGTCACCGGCTAAGTTACAGGTTGGGGGGCACTGCTGCATGGGGGGTCCACCTAGACCACCAGGTACAGTAAAGCCCACCAGGATGAAGCACAGTGTGATAGGCTTACTGCATGACAAAAGGGATTAACTCCCATTGAAACTGCATTGTTTACTGCAATAACTCTACTGCAGAATTCTGCAGTGCTGCACTTCATCCTGGTGGGCTTCACTGTATGTTGCCTATGTATGTGATGGGGGATCAAGCTCTGGGGATCCATTGGACCACCAATGACTACTGCATTTGGCAAAACAGGGGATCGGGGCTTGAGGGGTCTGCTAGCCCATCAGGGCGTTTCACTTATTTCAGTGGGGAACCGGCCTGGAAGGGGGACTCCTCTAGCCCACCAGGGCATTCTACTTTTTTTCATCAGGCATCGGTGCTTGGGAGGATGCTAGCCCACCAGGGCATTCTACTTATTGCGATTGGGGATCTGGGCTGGGGGGGCACTAGACCACCAGGGCATTTTACTTATTTCTATTGGAGATTGGAGCTGGGGGGCCACTAGCCCACCAGGGCATTATAATTAATATTAATTATGACTGGGATGGGGGAGGCCTATGTGCAATGAGGGATCAGCAGGCGGCACATTTGCGCAACCCCCAGAGGATGCTGAAGTACACTTACACCACACACCAGCCCCTGGCTGGTGTAAATGTATTTTGATGGTTGTCCTCCAGAGGTTGTTTGAGAATGCCACTTTAAGGGATGTGGCAGCCTGCATCTTCCGCAAACCCCGTAGTGGCATGCCACAACTCATTTTTTGGCACAAGGCTGGCCCAAGCCCCCTTTGCTGCAAGCAGTCTGCATTTGTTGCAGGCTGCTTTTGAGAATAGCCTGGGTTGAATTTTTTGGTGCAAGGTGCCACTTGCATCTTTTTTCTTTGATGCAGGCACCTTGCATCCTTTAAGTGAGTTTTGAGAATCAGCCCCATGAAGTCTCAATATGAAGAGGAGAATACCAGTTATTTTAATCTGGTGAGAGTAAAAGCGCATTGCTGGAATGACACACTCTTTTCTCAAATGTCCAATACTACATCCTAGCAATCCTTTTTGATCCTCACCTCAAGGACACATTTGAGACATACTGTGATGCAGAAGATGGTAGCATGGATTAGAAGTCATAAAACACTGACTTGTTGACTGTTGGTCTCGGCATGTATGGCACAACAAAAGGTTAGGAGGAGCACAAATATACCACAAGAGGAACAGTCTTCATCTTTTGCCCATCTACTAACAAGTCAGGTGGAGGAGAGGGAAAAGGCAGTACATGGATCAAATGATGCTGCCACTGCTATTGATGAACACAGGGGGTACTCATGCTTGTCCCCAAATAGACAGAGAACTATTATGACTGTTGCTAACCCCCCCCCCCGCAAAAAATAAAGACATCCACTGCAATGTGACAAAGCAGTAAGGAGGGCTGGCAGGATACTGGGATGCATAGGGAGAGGTCTCACCAGTAGAAAACAGGACGTTATTATTCCTCTGTACAGACAGTTAGTGAGACCCCATTTGGAGTACTGTGTGCAGTTCTGAAGAGCCCATCTCCACAAGGACATAGACAGGATCGAGGCTGTCCAGAGGAGGGCAACTAAAATGGTGCAGGGTCTGTACCAGAAGACATACAAAGAGAGATTAAAGGAGCTTAATATGTATATCCTCGAGGAGAGGAGGGAGAGGGGGGACATGATAGAAACCTTCAAGTACCTCAAGGGAATCAACAAAGTCCAAGAGGGTAGCATCTTTCAGAAAAAGAGATGTGCAAGAACAAGGGGGCACAATTTGAAGATAGAAGGGGGACGGCTCAGAGGAAATGTGAGGAAATATTTTTTCACAAAGAGGGTTGTGGATACATGGAATGGCCTTCCTGAGGAGGTGGTGGAGTCAAAAACAGTGGGAGAATTCAAGAATGCATGGGACAGACATAAGGCAGTTCTAGTGGGGGTAGGAGGAAGCAGGCTGTTGGTTAACTAGGATCTGCAGCTTATCCATTAGGTAGGGAAATGGGCAAACTAGGTGGGCCAAGCGGTCCTTATCTGTCATCATATTCTATGTTTCTATATTTCTATGATGAAAAACTGCTGTGGTACGTAACAATTGTTTGACTGTGACTTGACGAATAAACACAGCAAGTCACAGTCCGAAATAGCAGTGCCTGAGATGCCAGCAAACAAAAAAGTGCACGATTATCTGAAAGAGGACAAGGCACTAACAGAGGATGAGCCTCCTTTGTACTTGTACCAAAGAGAAAACAGTTGGCCTCCTTTGATACAGATTGCTGTTGAGCACCACATTTGCCCATCTGCAGATACATATTCAGGGAATATTCAGTGCTGCAGGCAATATAGTTATCTACAAGAGAATGTGCATTTACACCAAAATTGTAGAAATGCACACATTTTAACAAGTAAGCCTGGCCTTTTTTTAAAAAGATCTGCTCCCCAAGGTGGGTGGATGATGAATCTCCTACATTAAAAGCTGTGCTAAAGACAGAGGACAATGAGGTAGATGGTGAGGCACTTCTTCATGGAGAGGGTGGAGGCTAGCTGGAATGCATTGCCTAAAGAGGTGGTCTCATTAAAGATGGTGGGCAGCTTCAAGAGAGGCTGGAATAGACATAGGGGGAAGGTAAGGGTCAAGGGTGGGGATGATGGAAAGGATGGGAGGAGTGGCTATGGTCAGTTGTTCAAGCTGTGGACCTTGCAATATGAGAAGACAAGATAGACCAAATGCCCTTCATCCGCTGGCTTCTTCATATGTCAGTATGTTCATATGTGAGGGCTTCTGTGTTCATTAGGAAGTCTATTTTAGTACCACAAGTCTATTCAGTCTTAATATTGCCACTACTGTGCTTTCTTTCTGCACCTTTTTAGCTACCAACATCAGTTTTTCAATTGACAGACAGTGCCACTCATGGCCTTGCTACTCTCCTGCTCTTGCTGCTTATTTAGTAGCACAAATAACATTGTACGTTTTTGGTCTGTACCTTGTACACATTGCATTGAATTTCTAGGCAAAGTCTGCCAACAACTCTGTATGTCCACGAAACTTAATCTTGGCAGAATGTTTTGAGTCTTTTACAGGTTTCCCAGTGTCTGAGGGACATAATGTTGGGAACCTGTAGCTTTGTGGGCTGTTGCATTTCTTTCTTAAGAAGTTCTGGGTCCTACAAATGCGTTATACAAACACTTAATATTTGGAAAATGTCCATCAACTAATAATCTGCATATCCAACACATGATCTTCGCAAAATGTTTCAAACATTTTACAGGTTTGACAATGTCTGAGTCCCATGATGTTGGAAACCAGTAGCCTTGTGGGCTGCTGCATTGCTGTCATTAAATGTTTGGGGCCTCCATTGGCCTCATTGGCATTTTAGAACCACTTACATTTTGGGCAAGTCTGGCAACTATGTGCTCCATGTGTCCAGCACATAATAGTGGAAGAATGTTTTCTACCTTTTACAGGTTTACCAGTATCTTATGGGCATAATTCTTGCAACCAGTAGCCTTATGGGCTCCTACATTGCTGCCGTCAGATGTATTTGGGCCTACTGTTTATAGGTCTTACCAAAAATGAAACAATTAGTGGGAGGGGAGTTGGCCAAGTACTCCGTGAATAACAGTTATACATGGCAGAATGGGAGGTCTTGCCCATGTCTGGCAGTATCTGAATGGACATAATTTATGGAGCAAGTATCCTTCACACACTGTGGGATGTGACACCCTTGTCTTATCTTGTTATATTTGTCCACAAATAAAAGCTTAGAAGTAAGTACTTTTTGCCATATTACATTTAGCAGGGGAAAGTGAAGGGGAGGTTTAATATACCATATGTAAAGTTTTATTTAACTATCTTGGGATGTCTCTGGGAAAAACTTTAAATAATGAAGTGCAGTATTTACACGCAATTCTGCGTGTACTGTACTTCATGTGTTGTCCATATTTGTCACCCCTCATCCTTTATTACTAAGGACAGCTGCTCAATTACAGGATGCTTGTCCCTTACACTTCATTTGCTCCTGCTGCCTGTTTATACATGATGTCATAGTCCTCTGTTTATGAGTCACAGAAGATTATGGCATGTCAAGTACAGTGGTAGCGAATGATTCAGCAAGTTATCTGTCGAGATTCACTGGACATAAATTGAAAAAACAAATCTCTGGGACTGCCAATGCTGCAGGAAACCTCACCAAAATCCTTTTAAAGATCTCCAGATATTATGAAACATAACTTGCCAAATCAGCTCCTACTGTTGTAAAGACAAACATCAGCAGCAGATGAAGTCCATAGAGCAAGAATCTGGTTTTCATACAATTTCCTGACTAATAGTGAGATAAAAACAGGAAATGTAGGATACACAACTAGAATTCCAAAGGTTGCTCTGTGGTGGCAAAGGCTTGTTAAAAAATAATGAATTTAAATATAATGCTGATACAGGTGGATAGGGGAGGCACAAGGGCGAGTGTAAGCATACATACCTAGTAAAAGTTTGAAATAAAATCGACAATGAAGTCAGTAATGGCATCACATGACCCCCTCCCTGCATACCAAACAGTAGACCATCACGTAGGTAGTGAAAAGGTAAAATGTCCTGCAGTTGAGCACATCATCTAGCAACATAAATCAGTTATATTAAATTTATCAGCAAGAACCTGCAATCTTTTTTGCTTGTCAGAAATTAAGGTTTCAGAGATACTCAGAAGCACTTTGCCCCAGTGTCAGATCCCAACCTGTAAATATTTTGCCATTCTGACTGTGACAAAGATGTAAGGAGAGGCACAGAATCAAATTTAAATGACTGTTAAGAAGAACAAAAAGGGCTGGTAATATACAATACACATGACTTCTGGTATGTGGATTAGCTCTCAAACCACATTGTACATTATAGCTGCATTAAACTCTCATGCCAGTGAATTGCTTTGACTTTTTCAATGAGTTACATAGGTTTTTTAAATCTAGCACAAAGCCCCACAGAAACTGTTACTTAAGTGCTTGATCTCAGTTTTGTATGGAATTGAGTCAGAGCCACATGCACATTCCATTTGAGTTACAAATACAGTGAAACAAGACAATGTGTGTTCCCAGTAAATTGCCAATATTAAAAAAAGCATTGCAAAACCAAATAATTGGTATGAGAGTTTGATGCGAATTATAATGTACATATGTCCATTATGACATATTAGGTATCATTTGCCACACCAATTTCCAACACCACCTCCACTACCATTTTAGCAGCAAGCAGAATCAAGGTAATTTTAAAACAACTATAACATGTCTGAGTTATTTTGGCAACTTGTGGATCTGCACTACAAAGTCACTATTTTAGGGCAATAGTGGCAACTAACATTTCCACTTTTATCATATTCCTTGTTTTGCTCACCTGTAAAATCCTCTAGTCAGGAGCGTCCTCTTAAGCGAAAATGTATAGTAATATTAAGGTGAGAGTCTAAAAACATGTGTCTATTTTCTGCGCTCAGTAAAAACAGCTTTCCAGTGTGGCAGTGTAAAAATGATGTTAGCACAAGGTGAACCTCTATCTTCTGCATGTGTGAAAGACTTCCTAGTCAAAAAGGCAATATATGAATACTTCACTGGGTGCAATGTAACAGATGAGGTTGTGCTTTATTCTTTTCCATTGAGATTTCAGGAACATCTTACTTTGCTCTTGACTCCTTCTGAAGACACCGGCAAGTTGGCAAGAAGGACACTACCCTTAGCCAGGTCATTTCCATAATACATCTAATGAGCACTGAACTTGGAAGACTACAAAGAACTTTATAACCAACAGGTGGCAAAACTGATGTGCACTTTACTAACAGATTGATACAGACATTTTAAAAATTGCTAAAGATTTATCAGTATTGTAATGCACTAGTGTTTTCTTCTTGACACTCTTCTTGGCCATCATTTCAAGTAGTAACAGTTACCTTCTTCAGAAACTGATTCTCAACGCCAGCCCAGTGTGATGGAGGGCTGAGGTGCTTTAAAGAGACTTACCACCTGCCACACCGGTGACCTGGGTTCAGGAACAAACTTGGGTTGTGGGCAGTTGGCCAGGGAGGGAGGATTGAGCATCCTAAGGACAGCTCTCCTTCCTTGGGGAGGGGGGGTTCTGTGTCCTGCCACTCAACTGCTGCTTGGAGGTATCCAGTGGGAGGTGTGGGCAGGTCACATCTAGGGGGAAGGCCCCATGATCAGAGCACTGAAGGCATCTCCGCAGAGGCGGAGCTCACACAACATGCTTATTGCACACTCATGGTTGAACAGGGGATTGAATGGAGGAAAAAGGGAAGGATGGGTTTTATGAATCCCTGTCCATCAAGCTGCTAGCCCTTTCTGCTGCTCTGGGTTGGGGACACTTCTGGATGAGTGACTGGGGGGAGGACTGCCTTCCCCTCCTGGCCCTACTGTTGTGTGGGGGGGGTAACACACAAGGGAAATAGCCCCTGACCTCGGAGGTAATTGGAGATGGCTGCAGCAGATGGAACAGGGACTGATGCAGTGCCCATCCTGCCACAGGGAGGAAAAACACCTATATGGAAAAATAAAACCTGACTCTCATGGGCACTGCCAAGAAATATGCACTGCAGCACGACAGAGATAATGATGACATAGTTTCATCAGGGAAATATGGCTTACAGTAGGTTTTGGTCTACCTTTTAGTCATTTGTCTTAATAATAGTCATAATTTAGAATCTCCCAAATCCTTTAAACATGAATCTGATTAGCTATTCTATAAGCTGAATATTAATCATTCAGTCAATCAATCAACCAATCAAATGTTTTATGTTACAAAACACAATTCATGCAAAGCATCTCCAAATGCTGCGCCAATCTGCAAAAACAGCTGATGGCAATACAAAGCATACAAAAATCAAATTGACATGGTCCTAAAACCAAGACATTTCAACTTACTCAGTAATACAGTATCAAGCATTAGTTGAGGGGGGTCCAGTTGATAGCTCTCTTGAAACAAAGAAGCGTTGATCTGGGAACCTAAAAACACTCAAGGAAGGGCATCCCAAATTAGCTGCCATAAAACATTCCACAGCCATCTGTAATATTATTTTATAGAAGAATGCTATTTTATAGATTATCCCATTGCAAAATGTTTGGTCCTGGGTTTCCCACTGCATGAGTGTCCCAGAGCAGAAGTTCTGGTTGTGGGCATCCCACTGCATTAGTGTTCCGAAAGAGGAGTATGGCATCTAACTAAGAGACATCTGCAGGACTTCCACTGGAAGACCACAGGACCACAGGGGACTCTGGTAAGTGGTGAAGGGACCTAACCCTAACATGTAAGTGGCAAGAGAGGCTGTGTAAGGGATCCCAGTGATACTCAGTCTGGCATAGCAAATATAATTTTTTTAAGAAAGGCTGTGTAAGACACCCTAGTGACATTATAACTGGGGTAACTAATACTAAATGTGTATAAGAAAATAGGGTATAGAGCCTGAGTACTGTGAGGGTGCTATAAGTGACATACTAAATTCACAACACAGTTACAGTCAGTGCAAACACATAATAATGCAGGGGGCACATTGGTGGGTGTGGGTGAGTCATTCCCTGGGTCGCACCTGAAAATGAGCCTCAGCTCTGTTTGCCTTTGTTACCAAGTTTTAAATAATAAATAAAATAAGAGGAACTAAAATGTAATAGTACAGGAATCAATTGGTTCCAGTGACCACAGAACAGTGGTCTTGAAGGTCCAGATAAGGACTACCAAAGGGGCAAATACAGTAGGATATGGGACTTTAAACAGGTGGATTTCAATAGGATAAGGGGTCTGCTAAAAAGAAGCACAGAAACATAGGACAGAGAGAAGAAGAGGAGGAAAATGAGAAGAACTAAAAAAAGCAACGTAAGAGGAGTCAGAAAGCTCAGTTGGAAGTTATCAAATAGAAAAAGGGTAAGGGGGCCCGATGTTGCTCACAGTCATAGTAAAAACAGTGGTAAGATCCGAAAGGGGAGCATTTTTGAGGCATAAAGGAGGCCACGGGGGGGGGATTATAGGGTCAACTACCTGGAGGCAACAAAGGTGGCCAGCAGGAAGGTAAAGGAGGCCTAGGTAGAAACAGAACTCTGGATTGCAATGCCAGTGAAGCAAGAGGAAAAGGCATTCTGCAAGTACTGTAGGTCAAGGAGAAGCGTAAGGCTAAAGGGGTGCAGTGAGGCTGAAGAGTGAAGAAAGATAGGAGGAGAAGGAAAAAGGGAAAGTAGAGATACAGAGCAAATATTTCTCTTCAGTTTTTTTCTAGAGAGATGGATGGATAACTGTTGGATTTTGTGGTTAAAAGAGGAAGAGAGCAGGACAGGTATTCAAGTAGCATGGGAAAAGTAACAGGGTAAGAAGATTTGGAAAAACATACAGGGTTGAAAGTGCTTAAATCTATGGGTCCTGATGGCTTACATCCAAGGATGCTTAAGTATGCAGGGGAGGTGATAGCAGAGACATTTGAAAATATATTCAGCTGCTTACTGGCCATAGGGAGGTCTCTAAAGACTGCAGGACAGCAGACATGGTCCCTCTGCACAAGTGCAGAAGGAAGGCTGAGCCAGTGAGCTACATAGGTAAGACGGCTTGCCATCTAGAGTGGGGGATATTATGGAGTCTATACTCAGGGAGAAACTAGTGGACTTCCTGGAGTGAAAAAGGGTAAAGGACCCCAGACAACATGGGTTCATGACGGGAGTGTCTTGCCTGATAAATCTGATCAGCTTCTTTGGTTGGGTGACCAGGATGGCTGTTAAGGGACAGGCAGAAAATATAGAGTAATATAGGTAGATTTCAGAAAGACATTTCACTCAGTTCCCCACTGGATACTGATCAAGAAGCTAGGGGTTTAGGGTGTAGTAGAATTGGGCAACTTGGATGGAGAACTGACTGAGGGAAAGGACACAAAGAGTAGTGGTTTATGGGGAGTTTTCATAGGTAAGGGAAGTAAAAGCAGGACAACTCTGGGATCAGTGCTTGGCACAGTCCTTTTCAGCGTGTTCATTTGTGGCATAGGATAAGGCATTAAGGAAAATATCAGTCTTGTCACAGATAAGACAAAGATCTGCAAAAGGCAGACGTGGAGGGAGGGATAATGAAACTCAGGGAAGATCTGGGTAGGTTGGAGAGCTGGCCAAAGATTTGGCAGCTGGGCTTCAACACCAAAAAAGTAAGGTGATGAATATTGGGAAAAGGAATCCAAGAGTGCAATATGAAATGGAAAGCACCATGGAGGAAAAGGACCTAAGGGTCATGATATCAGACAGCTTAAAATCAACAGCACACTGTAACAGCTGTGGCAAGGCAACATGATCCTGTGATTCCTGGGAAGGAGATAATTAGTAGAAGCCGAGAGTCGATCCTCCCATTGTACAGATCACGGGTGCAACCACATCTGAAATACTACTCAAGTAGTATACTGGAATACCACTCAAGTACTGGAGACCACACCTGAGGTAAGAATGCAAAACATTGGAGGCAGAACAGCACAGGGCAGCCAATATGGTCCATGATCTACAGGGCAAGACATATGAAGAGAAGCTTCAGGACTTGAATGTGTACACCCTCGAGGAAAGGAGGGAAAAGTGAGACCTGACGGAAACATACAAGTACCTGCACAGGATAGATAGGGTGGATGCCAGATTACTGTTCCACTTAAGCTCAAATACAGGGACAAGGGGGAACTCACTTAAACTCACAAAGGGGATTCAAGGGGGACATCAGCAAGCACTTTTCACAGAGGCAGTGATACAGGCCAGATCAGTCAGCAGCTTCAAGCAGCAATGGGTGGGGCATACAAAATTAGAAAAGAGGTGGCAGAAATAAAGGGGGAATGACTTCTAGGGCAAGTGCAAAGTAGTTTGCAGGGTGGGCAGACTGGATGGTTTGATGGGCAGAAAGGCCTTTTTCTGACATCTTAGCATACGTATCTATGTATCTATATGTATTTACAATATGTCACCCCTAGTCTTCGAAAGCATAAAATAGACAACACATTTTTTAGAACCTAGTCATGTATCGCTAGTATAACATGTTGAAAATGGGCACTGCCTAAGCAATATAGGTTGGAGACAAACATAAATCGCCTTGCAAACAAGGGAAAGAATTTTTAATGGAACTCTCTGCTGAACTGGTAGCAAGTGTAATGTAAATTCTCGGCATTGAAACTCTTCCTTATGCTCATGTTAGCGAAGAACTATCTTATTTGTGCCTTGTTGAAATAGTGAACACCATTAGTTTTAGTTGGCATTCGTTTAGGTACAGAAGGAATATCTGGCCTTCCCTTGTAGTTTCTACCTTTGCCATTATACTTGTAACTTAGGCTGTCCATCTCAGCACCTCCAGGTATTTATTATGCATGTATATTTAGAGAAGCAGGTAGAGTAATACGATATCTGATAGCCAAGCAAGACTTAGACCTGAAAAAATGTATAGCACCATATCTTCTTCATGGCCAGTCTAAACAGCCTGGCTTATACATTCCAACAACAGTGGCGAAAAAGAAAAGGGATGAAGGGGAACAGCAGCTGCAAAGCAGTAAGATTCAACTGAATAAGAGCATTTCTATGGGGCTGTTTGAAAGATTGACACAGATTTCTGAAGCTGCAAGGAATGGGAGTGAAGCATTGCCATCATTTTTTATTTGTTTTAAACAGCTTCATGTCCATTTGAAAACATTCACAAAATTAAAGAACCATTTCATGAAATAAACATATGCCAGTAACATGCAAGCTAATCAGAAAACTATGCACTTTGCTGTGCTATGTAAATTGCACAGCTACCATTACTTTTACTGCACGTGCTTCTTCAGTGCACGTGGTGAGTACATGGCAGCTACTGTGCCAAAACATTAATTTTAATGATTTTTTAAAACATGTAAACATTATACCACCTTTCTTGAACCATATGGGAGCAGATTTGTTTATCAAAGTTAATCTGAAAACTATGAAGTTTACTGCATATAAAATAAAACAGTTGCCTTACTCTCATCTTTTAAAAACCACTGTACACGTGATCAAGCACAGCATGTGCTGTATATAATCATTCTTTGTTTTCTGTCATTTTTAAATATTTAAAGAGTAATCAAATACTTTTAATCTTACAAGAGATCTCTTCAGGAGGCAGTATAGCCCAGAGGTTAGAGCAAGGAGCTATGAACCTAGAGAACCTGCTGATCCATGTTTGAATCCCACAACCACCACTTGCATACTCTGTGAACTGTAGAAAATCACTTCACTTTCCTGTACTCCTGGGAAGCATCTGGTGTTAAGCTTTGTCTCCATGTACTTTTCCTGGTCAAACAGTTCTAAAAAAAAAAAAAAAAGCCTTACAGTATGCAAAGTTAATCTGCAAACTATACAGCATATGGTGCTACTTAAAGCGGCAGTACTAGTTAGCCAGAAAAAATGTCATCCTACCCTTTTTAGCAGTAAAGTATTCCTAATAAGCTTAGATTCTTCATTTGGGTATTTTAACCCTTGCAGGGCCACAGACTGATATATCGGTCCACAATTTCTATACATTCTAATTCTGTTGGCAGCCTAAGGGTTAAATTCAATCTGCTATTTTTTAAGGTCATGTTTAATTACAGCTTTTGTGATTTGTGTGAATCTACAATAAAGATAGCAGCCCAGTAACTTTTAAAAATCTTCTCCCCAGAGATTACACTAACTGCACATACTGTATTTATAATGCAGATATGTCAGGGTATTGCCAGCACATGTTTCTGATGGCCAACAGCAAATCACACCCTGATCTACTTACATCTATGATTGTAGACCTGGCAAAGGGTCAATAACGTCTAAGAATTTAAAAATCCTCTATATTGTCTCAGAAATGAAATAAAGCAGAAACAAAATCAGAAATATTAATGTTTCGATTTATCCTAATTGCCAACCAGATTATTTAAATGTTTTAACTAATACTGCTGCTCTAAAATACGGAATTGCCCTTGCTATTCTTCAGCAACCTTTTTTTCAGTGCATACTCAAAGAACACATGCTTCAGTATGCTGCAACAAATTTGATTTTGCATTTTTGAATGATTTTGTTGTAGAAAAAATAAAATATTTTAAAACAAAATAAAAAAAAGTTGTACTACTGAATTATTTGGTAGCCATGACATGTGCCATAAAAACAAAGTGCAACAGGTAACATCTGTCAATTGTTAGAAGGAATGGAGTTCTGTGCTATTTGCAAACACAAAATCTGGGGACTAAGTTATTACTAGTTGTGTTCAGCTTAACAGGGGCAATACAATTGCTCTTTTGAGGCAATTTTCTTCTAGAACTGTCATTTGCCATTTCTCTCATTAATTCAGAGAAAATTTACGCTGAAACTTTAGAGAACTGTTGTCTGCCATTTCTCTCACTAATACAGAGGAAATGGACTCTGACTTCAGATTAACAGAAAGGACAAGACTTGACAAGTTGTCCAAGATTCTTCCATTCTACGTGTCCTAAGCTCCTAGTATAAAATGATATCTCACATTTATTTGTATACACCCCCCTTGTGTGGGGGGCTTAACTGTGGGCTTTCAGAGGCCCCAAGAATTACATGCAGCTGCACACTCCTACAGCATCAACACTCTGCACCCAGTCCCCATCCTGAACTGCCTACAAGTGACTGAGAAACAAAATGTAAATAAGCATGGTAATGGCTATGATACTGACACCTGATCTCCTGAACAGCATAGAGAAGAGGTCAGTGCTCACAGCATAATTCAGCCTGAAAACTGCTCAGCCAATGAGGGATGAGGTGCCAGGCTGTAAGGGCAGTGAAGCCCATCTTTGTAGTCTGGGTTTGAGGGCATAGGGATTTGCCCAAGCATCTACAGCAAACCAAAAATGAGGATTTACTGATCAGCCCACCCCCATCAAAGGGTTTGACAAATCAGGGAGTTGGGTCCAAAAGAATATGTTCCCTGCTGCTGCAGCAGCATTTGCCAGAACTGCAGGGATCTGTTTCAGATCTCAGGATGACCTGTGAATGATCCTGAGAGCTTCTGCAGAAAATTCTTGGATCTGTCAGAGACATATTGGGGCTTGTCAGACTGTGTACACGCATACAGCCTGTGAGGTCTAACAGTTCCAGCTTAGAACTGAAGAGGAGGAAGGCTAAAATGTTTGCAGACAGGCATTTACCCCAGAGACTTTCAAGCGGGGTCCACATTCTCAACAGCAAGAGATTCACTCTAGTAATGCCAATGACTACTAGGAGTGTGTTACAGCTGGAGCCCATCAAAAAGAGAAAGAGCAGAGATTGTGTGAAAGCCAACAGACTGATTAACCTAGCATTTTTTCAACATCCCATGTGGTGGTAGGAGGAAAAATGCCCTACTAAAAGGTAAAGATAAAAGTTCCAGTCACCACTGCACCACTGTTATCTTCATCCAACATCCAAGTAACAGTGCTGCATCAAGAAAGACCTGTTTCATAGTAATGGCCTTTTGGGGGCATGTGAAGTCTATAGAACTGTGAGTAACTGTTCAGGCCTTGACTCTGCAACTTCTATTCAAGTTAACTAGTTAGCTGCAGTCGGTAAAGCTTTAGAACATCTGGGTTAAAACTACACCTCATGGACAGTGTGAGCAGAAGATCCGAATTTATGACAAGGGGCCTTTGGTTACAAATAGCCTTGCATGTTTATTGAATGGATTAATTTCTCAGCTGTGATGACTGTGTGAAAGTGACCTTCTTAACTCAAGCATTCGACCTACAAAGTTTAAACCCAGACTGTGTGGCATGACGTAAAACAAAGGAACCCTATAGGGACTTTGGAGGAATACTGATGCATCAGACCAGGTAGACTGGCATGAGATTGCTTGGGGATGTAGTTGTGCAAAATTGTTTACACCTACTTGTTAATTAGCATGCTTAAGCCTTGCTCTTCCTTTCCCAGAGTCTTTTTTCCTGCATCCCTTATAAAGCATTGTCCTTTCCATTTTGCCTTTTGTGTACCATTGCCTTATTGTGTGCATTGTCAACATAACTATGGTGGGATGGGCCTGTTGGGACTGGTGAGAGTGTTCTACTTTCTGTGGGTAACGTCCTGCATACCATGATGAGGCAAGGGGCTTCCCTAGCTAGAGGCGCCAAGTCATGTAATAATTTCCAGCCAGTAACACCCAAGTCCAGTCCCCTCTGTCCAAAAGTTAAAGGGCCCATGCTTCAAGGTTCCCCCAGAGGATGTTACCATGTGCTGTTTGGGGTTATAGCTTGCATTTCATGATCATTTTGCCTAACACAACCCTTTTTTCACTTTTAAAGAACATATTTTTGCATGGCTGACCTTTGTTTATTTGAGTATATGGTAACTGTTTCTTTATCAGATTCCAGATTCTTTATCAGGTAACAACAGCTCTAAATATAAAGCAAATCTGAGAACATCATAAACTTTGAATAAATAAATAAAGAGTCAGAATCTGAGCCAGGTCAGTGCTGTCTTTCCTATTCCTATTTTAAACCCTTGAAGTGGGTACTTTAAGGCATATTAAGTTTCTAAACTGACTTGACCTGTAATTCAAAGACCATGAAGTTGCATGTTGATACTGGAGTTGACATGCTTCCAAAGAAAAGGAAACCAAGAAATGGTGTTCTGTGCTGCTTAGCTAGTTACTGTACACAAAGCTAAGAACCACCCATTCGTTTTCCATTGTTGTCATCTGTTGGGGTGGAATACACTGACTGCGCCACAAGGCACAGGATGAATAGTATCTGGCAGCTAAGTAGTTTGCATACTATGAACACTTTTTTAGTCATATAACAAACTGATAAAACAATATCATTCAAATTTTACATTTAACATGAGGTCGGTGTTTGCATTTCTTTAATATTATATACAGTATGAGTAACGCTAGCAAGATTGTTTAAATAACAAGAGATGGCTATATGTACGAATTTGATTTAAATAGCCTTGCCCCCATTTGCAGAAAAAAATGAATTTTGACAATGCTTGCAACTATCCTGCCATCATAATGAATTGATCCCTGTGTAGCTCTCCCCTCTTTCATTTACAAAACTACTTTTCGGTATATTGACTGATTTTGTAATAGTGTTTTGCACAATAAATCAAATTATCCCAGTCCTTTATTATAATAGAGAATGGAAGCTCATTTTTAAAAACACTAAATGACCTTGACGGTAGCATAATGAGCAGATCAATAATGTGCTGATCAGCTGTCTGTTTTATTGTAATACTGGATGGTTTGTTGGTGGCATGTATTTCCTGTTGTACTGCTGGCTAAGGTTGAAGGCCACTCATAACTAGAGATGTTACAAAGTTTTAATTCGCTAGCAAACTCCTGGTGAAGCCACCAACTTTGCCTTTTCATATCAGTTTGCTACTTTTTGTCATTTACTACAAAGTTTGCCTTTTGTAACTTAAATTGTGACTTTGCCTTTGGGGTACATTTGGGCAAAGTTTGCTCAGATCAAGGCTTCTGGTAAACAAATGCTTTTAGGTCATTTGGAAACAGCTCTTGTAGGTCATATCCTACTGCTCTATGTACAGGCTGAGCCTTAGTTTAATTCTGAAGTCTGAGTAAGTTAGTGGAGCAGGTTAAATCTGCTGCTTCAAGAGGGTTTTAGAAAAAGAAGAAAAACTTACTTTTACAACTTTTTCCTGCTTCTCTTGTCATCTCCTACTTAGCTAGCAGTTTGTGTGGATTTATTTAGTTGTTTCTGTGTATTTTTATTTATATTCCTCACATTCATTTGTTCTATTTTTCCTGCATTCACTTGGTTTTATTTTTCTTTCTTTTTTTCCCACTCAAAATGTATGAGAATGGTGAGGAGGAGACTGGGAAGTCTGGGACTGGGACCAATCTCAGCAAAGACAGGGGGATGCAGTTCAGGGATGTAACACCCTACTCCATCCATCTAAAGGGCCTACATTGACACCAGGAGCACTGTGAAATGGAATCCTCCCCTCCCCCCCACAGCACAGTACCAGCATCAGCATGTAGTCACACCACCAGAACCAGTTGACCTCACTCTGGTATATCCTGTACCTGCTGCAGCACATGCCCCTGTGGCCCCCTGTGGTTGTACTGTCACCTGAGCCCCATGAAGAGAAGACATTCTACCTGAGACCATTTGGCTTCTCCCCTTGTCAGCAACAAAAGTCCCTTGTTTGTGGTATTTCTGTAACTGACCCAGCTGACAACAGTGTGGTGACATGCACGTTTTGTCACACCACTATTTGGTGAGGGACACAGGGCACCCATTTTGGCACATGTGGACAGCACACCCACCTTAAGGTGAAGCACCAGTAGGAGCAAGAGGAGCATGTGAGGAGGAGAAAGACCAAGACAGTTTTGAGGGGTGGTGGTAGTGGCACCCATAGTGCTCCTTCCAGGACTGGGGGGAGCAGTGCAAAAAGGGGTGATGCGGCAGATCATCAGGCAGTGCACACGTTCCAGAGGGTGACACAGTGGGGATGGAAGGGATTAACAGAGGGAGCTGCGGTCAGACTCTGGTGCTGGGTAGGTCACCTGAAAGACTGGTCTCAGTCTCTCCTCTGACATCCTTCCATATGGAAGAGGTGCAGCTGTGTGGAGAGATAGTGGAGCTCTCTCAGCAAATTTTAGCAATGCAAAGAAACTTTGAGGTGTTGCTACAAAACCAATGGAGCATTCTTAAGAGTCTGGCAGAACTCTATGGTGGCGATGAGCCCTCTGTCCCCAGGTCATAGCCATTTTCTCTTATTCGCTACGCCCCTTGATTCAAGATATGTTATCTGTCTTCCTGTCTCCTTTATTCTTATCTTCACTTGTAAAAATAATTAAAAAGTTACAAAAGGAAAAAAAAAGTTGTACATCCTTATTTTTTTTTTTTTTACCAGGTGAGACGCACTAAGCTGAAAGCTTGTTTGCAGGTGCAACCTGGGAGCACGAGGAAGTTAAGTGACTTGCTCAGGGTCACACAGTATGCAAGTCTGTCTGTCCTGATTAGAGATACTGCTTCCTTCTATCTATTTAAATTCTGCTGTCAGTTACTGTCCTCCAGCCTAAAGAAAAAAAAAACATTTATGTCTTCTCTACATTGTTCTCTTTCTTGTGCAACTGCACAGTGATTAAACTATTGTTGTCTTCTTCTCTCACTATTTTTCTCAACTACCAGAATAAATATATAATGCTGCTGCAGGGTGCTGTGTTCTGTGTCATTCCACTCACCACAGTTGTAATACATTTTATGGGAAATTGTGAGAAAAGTGCAGCATACTCTACATAAATTTTGTGCTCCCAGAATTTTTCTTAACTGCCAGAACAAACATGTCAGACTGTTGCATGCTGCTACATGGTGCCATGCTGTGTGTCTTTTCCCCTGCCACAGTTCTTCTAATACACTTTAAAGTGATTTCGTCACATTCCACAAATGCCTGTTTCACATAGTATGCCATTGCCACCCATGCTTCAGATGCAGAAGCTGCAATTTGTTTTAAAAAAAAAATCTGTCATAGTCATTTTTTGGATGTTTTTGTTTCTGTGCACCCTCCCGTTTTCTGTGTGTGGCCACACCCCCAGAATGATATTGTGCAAGGGAACTGGCAATGTGTTACATATAGCAACAAGGAATTCTGGGTAAATTATAAAGTTGACTTAAATGTTCATTACTCAGAGGTGTAGTCCTTTATTTTGGTAGTGGGGACTGCAGAATAGCACCAGATATGTAGACATACAGTATAACCTAGTTCTAAAGAAGCTTGAAGAAGCTAAGTATGTGCGCACATGGGCAGACTAGGTGGGCCATAGGCCCTTATCTGCTGTCAACATCTATGTATTTATGTATAGATATGCAACAAGGCATTGTGGGTGCAGTGCATAGCTGATTTTTCTGTCTCCCTTATCAAAGTGCAGTCTCCTATGTCGGTAGTGTTTACAGCAGTCCAGTCTGTAGAAAGGTTTCTGGAAAACTGTTTTTGTGATGCAGATAGGCCACAAAGATAATTTGACAGTCTGTGTAGATGTTGTTTGACTTTTGCTGCCTGCTGGTGAAGTGACAGGTCTGAAGTGGCAGCTCCTGTCAGAATGTGGGAGCATGATGATACTTTTCTATGTTTATATTATAGGGCTTGAATTACTATAAGTAGTCAAGAGTGTAATTATGGGTCAGACTACTTTTCTTTTTCTTTGGTGTCCAGCTTCTGCTATGAGTTCAGAACTGTGAAAGAAAAAGGATGTGTGCAATACCAAGACTGACCAACAGAGGTCTCTGTTTCAACACAGTACTTAAAAACTTTGTTTCCCTTGCATGATGTCATGGTTGGGATTGCAGCACTGAGAAAAAAGTGCAGGGTTATGCAAATGAAGCAAAGCACAGAAATGAAATCATTTTTTTTCATGGAAAACAGCACTTTTTGGCAATTTGAATGGTAGGAGATTGACTCATAACTCCTACAGGTTACTACTCCCGTTTGCTATGGCAAACGTGACAAAATCACTTTAAGAGAAATTGTGAGAAAAACACAACTATATAAATTCTGTGTTCCCAGAGTTTCTCTCAACTACCAGAATAAATGTGGTGGCTCCTGCATGCTGCTACAAGGTGCTGTGCTGTGTGTGAGTCCTCTCGCCACAGTTCTTATAACTCACTTCAGGGGAAATTTTAAGAAAATCATAACATACTATACATAAATTCTGTGCTCTGAGAATTTTCTTATCTACCACAATAATTACATCAGGCTGCTACATGCTGCCACAAGGTGCTACACTTTGTGTCAGTTCCTGTCACAACAGTTCTTATAATGCACTTTAGGGAAAAATATGACAAAACCACAATATACATAAATTCTGTGCTCCCAGAGGTTTTCTCCACTTCCAGAATAAATACATCAGACTGCTGCTACATGGTGCAACACTGTGTGTCAGTCCCACCACCACAATTCTTGTAATGTACTATAGAGGATATTGTGAGAAAAGCACAACATACATAAATTCTGTGCTGACATATTTTTCTTGACTGCCAGAATGAATATGTCAGATTGTAGCATAACATACATAAATTCTGTGCTCCCAGAATTTTCTCAACTACCAGAATAAATATGTTAGGTGCTGCATGCTGCCACAAGGTGCTGTGCTGTGCTGTGCAGTGTGTCAGTCCTCTCACAATAGTTCTTGTATTGCATTTCAATAGAAATTGTGAGAAAAGCACAACATATATAAGTTCTGTGCTCCCAGAATTTTCCTCACCTACAAGAATAACTATGTCAGGCTGCTGCATGCTGTTACAAAATGCTGTGCTGTGTGTCAGTTCCCCTGCAGCAGTTCTTGTAATGCACTTTAAATATGTTATGCTGCTGCATGGTGCTACATGGTGCTACATGGTGCTACACTGTGTTTCTGTCCCACCACCACATTTCTTATAAGGCATTTAAGGGGAAATGGTGCAAAAAGCACAATACACATAAATTCTGTGCTCCCAGAACTTTTTCCATTAAATGAGCAATTACAGTTTATTTCAAAAATGAAAGATATATATATATATATATATATATATATAAACTGCATTAATGCTCTAGTTAGAGATAGTTAAGGATAAAGCCACACAAGTATGGAAATGTGGTGTTAGGGTGTTAGGGTTTTACTAGCTAACACCCCACGCCCTCCCTGCACAAAGCTTGACCCATTTCATAAGTAAATAATCTGAGATGGGCCCAGTATAGAAGAATGGGGTGAGCCTTAGGGCTGACAACCTCAAGGCGCACTCCTGTTGCCAGTTGGTGTGTGCAGGGTGGGTGTGGGGTATTAGCTTTGAAAACCTAACACTCCATTTCCCTATTTTTGTGGCCTTCGTCCATGTAGAAT
The DNA here is from genome assembly GCA_016271365.2 of Neoceratodus forsteri. NCBI lineage: Eukaryota > Metazoa > Chordata > Ceratodontiformes > Ceratodontidae > Neoceratodus > Neoceratodus forsteri. Next base: position 1,235,321,147 of record CM057456.1, read on the forward strand.
AAACACCTCTAAAGATAAAACTGACTAAAGAAAGTGTCAAAATGCAACACATAATGAATAAACATATCCCACCCCTTTATCAGATAAGTTTAACACAATATTACAGGTGATGGGTTCCCTCAGTGAATCCTTCCCATTTCTGACACTGAAACCATACTTCATGTTAGTGTTCTGCTGGGCATGACCAACACCAGAAAAGGTGAACATTGCTGTTTTAGCCCTTCTGAGGGAAAACATCAAGGTGCCTACCCCAGTAAAGCTGTAATGCAGTGTTGTAGACTGCATAGGAATATATACCATTGCATACCATATGCTTGCCACCGCCCCTCCCCCCCATTTCAAGTAGTTCCCAGAGGGTAGCTGAATCCATGCCCCATAAATATTTTCCTTGTTGTCCAGTAAATGTGGGACTTTTTTCATTACAATAATGTAACAAGTAAATTACAACTAAGCCACGCATTATTCTATATTCCTTATCAGGCTACTGCATTAGCAACTGTTTTGGCTCTGACCAGAGTTTGTTAAATTAAAAATCAGCCATGCCGGTGGTTTAGTGTGCTCACAAGGCTGGTAGGGGTGCTGTTTGTTTAATTACTAATCCTGATAAACTTGGTCTCAAACTCAGTGTGGTTTATCTATGAAAATAGCATGCTATTTTGTACTTATGGGGGGGGGGATTTCATTCAGTGCCAGAGACATATGCTAGAAGAGACTAGGCTATAATGTGGAGCTCCTAAGGGCCTACCAAATATAGGAAACATCCATTTTCTTAGAAGGCACAGTGATTCTAGACAGAACATTGGATGTCAAGCCCATTGATTTTTTTTATTTGTACGTTGTATCCATGTTTACCTATCAACACACACACATGCACGTATACACACACACACATGTGAAATAAGCTTATGACAAGACATTTCACTTCCTTCAATCACTGAGTATCAATCTGAAGTTTGGGTGCCAACATAAGAGGATAATGTTGTGAGTATTTTGTACACACCTGGCCTGTAATGCAGACTTTTTCCAGTAGCTTCTGATAAAAAGGTAAACTTGCTATAGATCGATGTGGTTCCTTCATATGTGCAGCAGAGAGCTGAACTAAATAACTAACTTATCATTACTCCCTGAGGACTAGAGCTGAGTGCCACAGGAGTGCAGTAAAGCCAGATGAAATCCATAACTACTGGCTAAACAAGGGCCAGAAGGCTGACTGCAGATATTGATTATCTTTCTAGGCCATTTAGGACATAATGGCAGAGAAAAACTGAAGTGCTGTTTACTTTTCTGCCAGAATCGACCAAACAACCAGTCCATCTTTAACAGGCTTGTGATTGATTTTGCTTTAAGGAATTAGAGGTGATTTATTTTTTAAGCTGAAAAGTGACTCATAAATATCTTCAACTGTATGGACTGGACTCCCTGATACTTTTAGTGGAAGTGGTTGGAAAAGAATATTTAGTTTCAAATTAGGCTTCTGCTCCTTGTCTGTACCATCTTTACCCTGGAACACAGCTTTCTCTCCACAAATGTTATATTGTATTGAATGTCGGCATCACAACATTGCTGATTCTGGATGGCAGGCTTGGAAAAGTTTACTATCACTATTGTGATGTTGAACCTGTGCTGAATACAACTCATGTGCCATATTTTCCCAGGACTCATCTGTAAAGAGTTATACTCAGCCCATATTCGGCCAATGCTGACTATCCTGGTCAAACTTGTTATTAAACAAAAAAATCCCTAAAAAATAATTTCTGGCTCAGAATATGAACATAAGCATTTTAGGATGTGTGTGTGTGTGTGTGTGTGTGTGTGTGTGTGCCCACACACATGTCAAAACTGAGATTCACAAATCCAAGCAAAATGTGAGCTACTGTACAGAGGACATGTGTCTGCTATTTGATTAAAGATTGTTATTTTTCCATGACAGCTTCTCATTGCAGAAACTCAGAAGAACCTTTAATAAAGGGAAGGTCCCCTTAACCTTTTATTCGGTTTTCCTGTGTACTTCGTAGGAATGAGCAATGACTGCATCTATTGCACCCTCCTAATTTCATTAGGATTTAAATGTAAATTAAGGTACTTAAGTCTGGTGTGAAAAGCTGCTTGACTCCTTTGCAAAGGTCATGTCCCGACTCATGTAAGGCATCCTGGTATCTTATGATGTCTTAGTGCTAAAGCCTGCAGTAGATGTAATGTATTAGTCAGTGCTGTTGCTGTCCTCTGGAGTCCTTATGTTCTTGTCTTATGCTGGCCATGAAACTTTTCAAGTCATAGTAAGTGCCCTGCTGTTTCTGTAGGTCAAAGTGTATCTGAGTTAGAAAAATGCTTTTAGAGAATATAGGGACTTCACAAGGCATGTAATATAACTTATTGAGAGTATAACTTCTGCCTGCTTGTGCAGGTACGCATCATCAACTCCCATGATGTCTTGCATGTGTGGGGTCATGACCTTTGCAGCTGAGATAGGCAGGTTTTCACACCAGGGCAAAACAGAGTGAAGCAACCTCATTTATATTTAAATTAGGATGAACTTAGGGGGATGCAAGAAGCAGAATCAATGTTCATACCTACTATTTATTTATTTAGATTTTGTTTACTGGGTAGGTCCACAGAGACAAATGTCCCTTTTTCAGGGGTGACCTGGAATTAGTTACACAGAAGTCAACACTGAATTACATTATATACAAAGGCACAGAGATATATCACATTTATGAAAAACAACTGGTGGTTTGTTAATTACAATGAAAGGCTTTACATGACAATATTATTGTGTAGACATAGTTACAGTATGAAATTTAACAAATCAAGATTCAAGGAATTTGGTAGACATGGAAGGTAGATGTGGAGCGACAGTTGGAAGTACAATGTGTTATGGGGAAAGGTTACCTCTAAGAAGACTTTTAAATGTCCCTATAGAGTTATAGTGTTGCAGGGGGCATGGGAGGTCATTTTACTGCTGGGAGGTCTTGTTTGAGAAGGACCATTGGCCAGACAGTGACCTAGTTTTGGGGATTTCCAGAAGTAGCTGCTCTGAGGAACAGAGAATTCTGGCAGGGGATTTTAATTTTACTAGTACAGAGAGGCTAGGTAGAGATCCCATAAGGATTTTGAAAGCAAGGCACAGAATAGATTAGTTTAGCCTGTCATCCAGCGAAGGCTATTTCAAGGATAAGAGCACAGTGCAGTGGTGCTCACTGTTTTCTGCTCTAGCTGCAAATCTGCCTGTCTTATGCTATATTTGTCTAGCTTTGCATAGACCAGTTTCCTTTAACAGAGCTAGTGCAAGTGCTCCATATAACAGCAAGGGGAGAAGAAGGTTACTGGCTATGGAATGACAGGCCTTATTTGTGAGGCAGGACCTAAGCCAGTGGAGTAGGTCAAGTTTTCCAGATAGTAGCCGAGTTGTATGTTACATGTGTGGTCTCAAAGACAGTCCTTGATCAATTTTGATGCCAAGATATTTGAAGTTACTCACTACCTCAAGTTCAGCTCCCCAGAGGAGACGGTACAAGGAAGATTGGACCTGTCAGTATAAAGATTTCAGGACCCAAGGAGCTTTGCTTTCATTTTCTTAGCATTCAGGACTAGTCAGTTGTCAATTAGCCATTTTTCCAGAATGGCAAAGTCTAGATTCAAGCAATTCTTCAATGATTTTACCTTAGTGTGAGATCTGTACAGGACAGTATCATCAGCAAGGTGCAGACAAAGATCGAGGGGCAGATTCAAGAACACTAATATACGATCACGTGTCAATCAGTCATCAATTTCATCCAGTAGAAGTACACGAGTATCTGATTCTGAATCAGTAGAACATAGGAGTTTGACTTCGGTCCCCCAAAAAAGAAAAAAAGGACAAGATGGAGACAATGAGGAAGAGGTGGAAATAAACTGATAGAATGGGGGACTAATGAGCAAAGTGCGGAGTGAATGATGTATCTGTTAATAATCTAACAATGATTAATCTGTCTAAACAGGCTGTATCTAATGACCAGTTAAATTTATTGTCTCATTGTCTTTTTTTTTGTTCCTGTGCATTCCTTGAATGATTTTCATGTTTATTGTGATTTGTTTTGCCTATTTAGAAAGTTAAATCTACATAAATTGTTTTCGGAGAAATCAAATATAGACGAAAGTGTCAATGTAATGAGGTATGACTCCGATGATGGTTCAGTGGCATCTGAATTAAGTGTTCCTCCCTCTGTAAATAATCATTGAAGCCAGGGTTTGCATAAATATAGGCCACTAGGGGCCACTGCTTTCCTATAGCTTTCAATCATTCTGCTAGGAACCTTACTACAAGCAGATCAGTCCACAGTACAATATTAAGCATTTTCACATCTAATGGATAACCCTGCAGTTCAATGAATGAACTACCCTGTACCTCATTCCTCACAGAGTTCTACACAGAAGGTGAGGCATACCTTCAGAACACACAATATCCCATTTGCTTCAATAGGCTATGTTTTATATTTCCCTTTTATTTTCTCTATCTTCCTTAGTAATAATAAACCACTAACAAGTTGCTTTCACTGTTTCCAGAACATCACATCTACTTCATTCCTTTAGGCATTCATTATATTTTTGTCTACAGGTTCCTATCTCTAAGGAGTGCTTTTCTTACCACCAAGGTAACACCCAGCAGGGCTACCTAGAGAACCCTGCCTCCATTCCAGCCTAGCCAAGGGCTTAAGTAAGCTATCAGTCCTCTTTAAACACACTTGGTACTGTCCCTCCCAAATCCCCCCACATACCAACACCATACTCGACAAAGCCCTCTAGAGCTGCTCCCCATCACAGCCCCCATTTCACTATCCCCCACCTCTTGCTCTCCATGGTTGGTTTCAAACCCAATCCCCCTTGTTTCACTGTCACACAGCCTCTCGCCATCTGGGATAGCGTTAAACCCTATACAGTTACTCTGCCATAGTTTATCAACGGATTTGGAGGTTTCCAGGGGTGTACTACCTAGGGCAACTGATTAGAAATAGCTTAGTATTCAATTACAACTGCTCAGTTTTTTTTTCCTATTTGTCTAATTGTCATGTAATCGCTCTTTAATGCCTAATGATCAGGCCTCTGTAACCACTGAATATGTGTATTGTCTTATTGTCCACCCTGAAGTGGAACCTTTGTAAAAGATCTCACGCTCAAAGGTCTTTCTGAAATACTAATTAAACAATTAAACAATTAATTCTTCCAATGGCTGAAATGTCAAGCCACCAGCCGGGTCATCTTCTGTTTGGGCTTATTTCTGGCCCTCTATATCCCGTGCTTATTTATTTCTCATGCAGACCCAGTCACAATATCTCTGGGCTGACAAAGCATCTTTAATTTATTTTCCTCTTTTCTGTGAACCTACAAGTCTTTATTTTATTTCTTGCAACACTATGCGGATTTCTTTCTCTGCCCGTAGAGTCACTATCTGTCTCAGCTTCCTTTTATTCTAGCCATACTGCACATCAGTTTGGAATGCTTCAGAGCATGCCCTTTTTGCTGCGAAGCAGGATTCTTAACTTATGCTCTGCTTTAGGAGTATTTTTATAATCGAGGGAGCATCCTGCTCCGATAGAGATTTTAGTCTTGAGTAGCACCTTGCGACTAGGGGAACTGGGCACTTTACAAAAAGCTGCCATTCAAAAGAAGCTGCACTCTGCAGCAGTGCTTCCAGTGCTCGGACGTGCTTGCAACACCGGGGGGGGGGAGAGAGCCAGGAGCAAGCATGCTCCTATCTTAATTTAGCACCAGCTTTCGCTTCTCACTCCCATCGTGGGGCATTCTGTTTATGAAGAGGGTACTTTCTGTCAGGTACCCTCATAGGGGAGATGTAAAGTTGTTTTCAGCAGGGATTGGCAGCTGAAATAACTGAATTGGCACCACGCCAGCTGCTCGCTCCTGCCCGTGACACATACAGTACCCCTGAAATTAGCATAAACAAAGCTTTCTAGCTCCAAGTTACCTAAACTGCTTTTTCAGAGAACTTCATTTTACATAAAGGAGGAGGCATTATAATAGTAGAATGGGGAAAAGTAAATATAAATGTTACCGCTCTGTTTCTATCTCGCTCCTGCGAGGATATATTTTTTTTAAACACGGTAAAGCGAGGGTCAAGAGCAGCAGGATTTCTGTCATTACCGCTGGCTTTCATACCTTCATGGATATAATTTTATCTCTACAAAAACATGTCACTCTCCATCTATTGTAACTAGAAGGGAGTTACATTTCAACAGCCTACCTGCAGCAATTCAATCTCATTGCTGCTTATCTTGTTTTACAGCTTGGTTCCCTTTTGTAACTTATTACTATTTATACTTTCTTTAGGCTTTACAATTATCCAAGCCAACTAAATAGTGTTTATGTAGTATGGAACCACAATACAGGGCACAGATGCAATTTATATTCCTTCCTTTGTTTACCTGCATCCCCGCACTTTATTTATCATCACTTTAACTTGTTAACTGCTTTGAAAGCACTCAAGTGCCTTCACTTATTGCTACTATGCTCTTTAACATTGGAAAAATGCACCTTTACAGGGGGCAAGGACAGACCATCCTCTCCCTACCAGGGCACCTCACCCTTGACAGGGAGACCCTGTCACAAGGTGAATTGGACTGGGAGCTCCAATTAGCAGAAGATAAATTAGCTGATGGGAATGATTCCCTAGCTATGAACAATCAAGATTTGATTTCTGCATCGCTGAAACATTTGAATTCACCAGACTCACGCAGCTTTGCAAATAAGCCCATTTCAAAAATCCCTCACAGTTTTTACCACCAGCTCCAAGTAGCAAGGCTATTAAAGTGTTTCAAGAACTGGTCCTTCATGATGGTAAAGAAAGTATTAAAAGTTTAAAATCTGTTAGCTCCTGGGATAATTTATCCATGGGGGAATATCGAGCAATTGCAGAAATCCAACAAATGAAAAATATAGCTATAAAGCCCTCAGATGGGGGGGGGGGTAATATTGTAGTGTTGGATAAAGAATATTACAAGCAGGAAACATTGTGACAATTACAGGATACTTCAACATATAGATATTTAAATCACAATCCCATTAAGGAGTATAGGGAGCAGTTAGTTGAGTTTCTTACATTTTCTTTGGATGAGGGCTGAATTATGGGTAATGATTTTGACTTTCTTAACTGTAAATTTCCCTGTGTTCTACCTTATTCCAGAAATTCAAAAGCACAATACAAACCCGATAGTTTCAGGCTGTGGTTCCCTATTTGAACCTTTAGCTCTTTTTGTTGATGGCTATCTCAAACAAAAGGTAGTGAAATTAAAATCATATTTAAAGGACACCTGCTCAGTGCTTAATGCATTGAACATGCTGGTGTGGAATGAGTCATTTTGGTGGCTCACCGTGGATGTTTCATCCCTTTATACTAGCATCAGTCATGATGTAGGTTTAGTGGCAGTCAAATGTATCTTGGAGAAGTCCCCTCTTGTATATTCAGTGGAATTTATTTTGATGGCATTAAATTTGATTTTAATAGTCATTTTTTTTTGCATTTGATGCATGTTTTTGCAAGCAGGAAAGAGGGGTAGCTATGGGTTCTCCCATAGCCCCATCGTATGCCAATCTTTTTCCTAGGATAGTACGAGAGTCTCTAGAGATCTCGAATCAAAACCTGTTTTTATCTCATATTGTTTTTTATAAACATTATATTGAAATTTGATTACTATTTGGGATGGTTCAGAGCTATCTATTATATATTTTGTTCATTACTTGAACAAAAATTAATTTGGTTTGGAATTTGTAGCAAAGAACCATCAGGAAGAAATTTAATTTTTAGACTTACATCTTAAAGGGATTCCAGGTGAAACAATTAGCACTAAGGTCTTTTGAAAATCTACAGCAGCTAACTCTTTGCTGCATGGACAAAGCTCTCACCTAGATCTACTTTAGAGGCACTTCCTTATGGACAGTTATTTCGCTTGAAGCAAAATTGCTCTGAGACCAGTGATTATCAGCAAACAAAATTAGATCTTTTTAAAAGATTAAAAGTATGTGTTTTCTTGACACAAATCTCAGCTAAAGCGGCCCACAGAGCTGAACAGGTTGATAGAAGGGAATTGCTAAAATATAAAACAAAGTCAATAGAGATGGAAACATTATTTTTATGACAGAGTATGGACCATGATCTATGGAGTTAAGGAAAATAATTAAGAAACACAGGACAGTCTTGGGAGCAGACAGGAATCTTAGATTCATTGTTGAAAAAGGTCCTTTAATAGCATTTAAGCGAGGTCATAGTATGAGGGACCTTTTGGTAAAAAGTGAATTTAAATCTTCACCTCCCCCCAGCACATGATTGGGCAGTAAACCACAGGGTTTCTTTCCATGTAAGCTCTGTAAAACCTGTAGATCATCAGTACAAGGTAGAACCATTACAAATCCGGGTGGACAGGGAGAGAAAGAAGTTGAAATTCAACATTTTATTACCTGCATCACCAAATATGTGGTATAAGCACTCTGGTGCTCTTGTGGTACAGTATATATTGGAGAAACCACAAGAGCACTCAAGGAGCATATTCAGAAGCTCTTTAGAGCAATACAAAAATGAGACCCTGACCACCCAATAGGAAACCATTTGTTGGACCAGTCTCATTTTAAGCAAAATAAAATTTGATACATGGGCATAGACCATGCTCCATTAAACTTAAGAGGGGGGGACAGAAAATTCAACCAAGAAAGAAAAGAGTCCATGTGGATTTTTAGGTTAGAAACTTTAAAACCCTTAGGATTTAATGATCAAATGAATTGGGGTCCTCTTATACACTGAAAAAGGATAGGGAATGTCAGTATTGATATGGCAAACATAATTTGATGGTAATCGAGGTATAAAATATAAGGGATAATATGTTAGATATTTATCAGTCTGTTAGGATATAATTATTTTTGTACCCCTACACAACAATTCATATTTGGGCACCTTTTTCTGTTCAAAGTGAGGCTGCTCTAACCCATTTATGGTAAGTCTATTTGCTTATTAAAAATATCCATATCATTGTCTCATACTCGATGTGGTCATTGCTTGAGTTTATGTTCTACATCTGCCTTTTTATGTTGATTGTGCATGCGCAAGAAACATGTTGCGTCAGCTTTCTCCACAAGCAGGTTGTGGAGGCATGGCACTGTTGTGCCCAATGCCCCCACAGCCTGCAAAGGCTTGTCCTGCTTCCCCCAATGCTATGGCATGCTGCTGCTGACTCTAGTTCAGCCAGCATGTCACAACTTTCTAAAAAATCAGCCGCTGCAATCAGGGGCTGCCTCGTCATTGCAGAGTCAGCCATCCGCTGCAATGAGGGAGGCGACCCGTCATTGCAGGGTGGGATGCTTAGGACCTCCTGATATTGTTTTGTGAACATGGCGGCGGCTTGCCACCATATTTACAAACAATATACCCCACCATGTTTATTTGCTGAAGGAGCCCACTTCCTGTCGGCATAATGTAACCCCCGTTTAATTGTCTGCCGATGGGGTGCCCAATCCCGTCATGAAAGAATCCCCGTTTATTGTTTGCCGATGGGAGTGCCCAATCTCGGTCAGCAAAAAGAATCCCCCCCTTTGTTGTTTGCCGACGGGGGTGCCCAATCTCCCATTGGCTACAGCTTCCTCCCCCCAAAAAAAACAAGACTTCAGTGGCATGCTAGGAGCCCACCCCAGCGTGCCATATGCCCATTTTGTTGTTTGCAGACAGGGGTGCCCAATCCCCCATTGGCTACAGCTGCCCCCCCAAAGCCAGACTCTGGTGGCATGCTGGGAGCCCACCCCAGTGTGCCACATGCCCCTGTAAAGTTGAAAACGGTCCCACGATGTTTTCTTGTTTTTTTTGTACCTGAAAAAAAGGAAATGGTCCCTCATAGTCTCCCTGCCCCTCCCACAACCCGCACCCACCCACTGTGCACTCAGCCTCCCCACACCCCCCTCACCCCATACTTACCTCCGGAGTCTGGCGCAACAATCTTCGGTGGACCGGGAACACGTCTGCACTCTTCAAAGCCGACTGCAAACTGAGGAAATGCCGGTAAGCTGTAAAATGTAATGAGTAGGGTTTTTTCAACTGTAGTGCATTTCTTGGGCATTTTTGGGAATTACTTCACCAAATTTTCAACATGGGGTTTTTGGGACCCCTCCTCATGAATTCTTGAACTGTCATGGCATTAATTGGCCCGGAAAGGTGGTTTTGCGGTCACTGCATGGAATCACCCTTCAGGGCTGATTAACTAAATGACAGTGCCAGTGTTCATGAGGTGGGCTCTCTCTCAAAAAGCCTATGTTGCAAATTTGGTGGGAAAAATCCAAAAAAAACGACTGTTTTATGAGCATGCGTTGCACAGTTGCTACGCACACTCGTAACTTCGCAAATTTGCAATATTTTCATGCCAGATTTTCAACATTGGCATTTTGTCACACCTCCTTGTGAGCAGTATAGCTGTCATTGTTCACATCCTGGCCAAAATGTGTTTTCGCACTTCTGGCGCAGAATAGCATGGTTGCTGTATGAAATCAGTGTTCAGGCAGATTAAGAAAATGACAGTGACACTGTTCATGAGTAGAGGTCCTAAAATGCCTATATTGAAAATTTGGTAATGATACTCCATAAAATGACTATGTTACGAGCATGCATGTCACAGTTGGCACGCATGCTCATAACTTCACGAATTTATGATATTTTCATGCCAGATTTTCAACATTGCCATTTTCCCAGACCTACTTATGAACAGTACAGCTGTAATTTTTTCTATCCTGGCTGAAATGTGTTTTCGCACTTCTGGCGCAGAATAGAGCGGTCGCTGTGGGAAATCACTGTTCGGGACAGATTAAGAAAATGACAATGATACTGTTCATGAGCAGAGGTCCTAAAATGCCTATGTTGAAAATTTGGTGATGATAGCCCATCAATTGACAGTGCTACAAGTGTGCGTTGCACACTTTCCATGCACCCTTGTAACCTCGCAAATTTGTAATATTGTCACGCCGCATTTTCAACAGTGGCATTTTCTCACACCTCCTTATAGAAACATAGAAATATAGAATTTGACAGCAGATAAGGACCGCTTGGCCCGCCTAGTCTGCCCATTTTCCTACCTAACATATAAGCTGCAGATCCTAGTTAACCAACAGCTTACTTCCTCCTACCCCCCACTAGGACTGCCTTATGTCTGTCCCATGCATTCTTGAATTCCCCACTGTTCTTGACTCCACGACCTCCTCAGGGAGGCTGTTCCATGCATCCACAACCCTCTCTGTGAAAAAATACTTCCTCACATTACCTCTGAGCCATCCCCCCTCTATCTTCAAATTGTGCCCCCTTGTTCTTGCACATCTCCTTTTCTGGAAGATGCTACCCTCTTGGACTTGGTTGATTCCCTTGAGGTACTTGAAAGTTTCTGTCATGTCCCCTCTCTCCCTCCTTTCCTCAAGGGTATACATATTAAGCTCCTTTAGTCTTTCTTCGTATGTCTTCTGGTGCAGACCCTGCACCATTTTGGTTGCCTCCTCTGGACAGCCTCCACTCTGTCTATGTCTTTACCGAGATGGGATCTCCAGAACTGCACACAGTACTCCAGATGGGGTCTCACCAACTGTCTGTACAGAGGGATAACAACTTCCTGTTTTCTATCATTGATGCCTCTTTCTATGCATCCCAGTATCCCCCCAGCCTTCCTTACTGCCGTCTCACATTGCTTGCCCACCTTTAGGTCATCTGATATAATTATCCCCAGGTCCCTTTCCATTTTTACTGTTGTCAGTATCTCACCCCCCATTGTGTACACTTACCTTGGGTTTTTGTTTCTCATGTGCATTACCTTGCACTTCTTTGCATTGAATCTGAGCTGCCATACATTTGACCATTCCTCCAACCTTGCTAAGTCCCTTCTCATCCTTTCCACTCCATCTTGTGTATCAACCCTGTTGCAGATCTTTGTGTCGTCTGCAAAGAGACATACTTTTCCTTCTAGTTCCTCTGCAATGTCACTTATAAAGACATTAAAAAGGACCGGTCCCAGTACTGAACCCTGCGGTACCCTGCTAGTAACCCTCCTTTCTCACTGTGTACTCCATTTACTACTACCCTTTGCGTCCTGTTGTCTAACCAATTTTTTATCCAGGCTACCACCTTGGGACCCACTCCAAGCCTGGCTAACTTGTGTATTAATCTTTTGTGTGGGACTGTATCAAATGCCTTGCTAAAATCTAGGTAGGCCATGTCCACAGCTCCACCCTGGTCTACTACTTTGGTCACCCAGTCAAAGAAATCTATTAGATTCATCTGACACAACCTTCCCATCATGAATCCATGCTGCCTTGGGTCCAGTGACCCACTGGCCTCTAGGTATTCAGCAGTTCTTTCCTTCAGAAGTGATTCCATCATTTTCCCTACCACTGAGGTCAAACTAACTGGTCTGTAGTTTCCTGCCTCTGTCCTGCTCCCACTTTTGTGAAGAGGAATCACATCTGCCCTCCTCCAGTCCTCAGGTACTACCCCATCTTCCCATGATTTGTTAAAGAACACTACAGCTGTCATTTTTCACATCCTAGCTAAAATATGTTTTTGCACTCCTGCCAGAGAATAGCACGGTCACTCTGGGAAATCAGTGTTTGGGACAGATTAAGATCGACTGAGTGAGAGGGGCGAGGGACTGAGCTCAACTGAGCTCTGTTGGGACTGCTGCGGATTTGTTTGTGGGCAGACAAAGGCCCCAACACAAGAGCCCAGTACAAAAGAGCAGCCTGTAGCACTGGGAGAAACACAACGAGAGAGTGACTGAGGGAGGGGGGGTGAGCGAACTCACCGAAGTGCAGTCAGGACTGCTGCAGATTTCTTTGTGGGCAGAAAAAGGTGTCAGTGCAGGCAGGGACCCAGTACAAAAGGCCAGCCTGCAGCGATGGGAGAAACAGTACGAGCAAGTGAGACAGGGGGACTGAGTGAGCTCAACAGAGATCTATCTGGACTGCTGTGGATTTCTTTGTGGGCAGAAGAAGGCACCAATGCAGACAGGAGCCCTGTACAAAAGGGCAGCGTGCAGTGCCAGGACAAACAGAATGAGTGCATGACAGAGGGAGACTGAGCGACCTCAACGGAGCTCTGTCAGGACAGCTGCAAATTTCTTTGTGGACAGACAAAGGTGCCAACGCAGCCAGGAGCCCCATACAAAAGTGCAGTCTGCAGCGCCAAGAGAAATAGAACGAGCGAGTGACAGAGCAGTAGTGAACAAGCTCAACAGAGCTCTATTGTGACTGCTGCAGATTTCTTTGTGGGCAGAAAATGTGGCAACGCAGGCAGGAGCCCAGTACAAAAGGCCAGCTTGCAGCGCCGGCAGAAACAGAATGCGTGAGTGACAGAGGGGGAGTGAGCGAGCACAATGGAGCTGTGTCGGGTCTCCTTCAGATTTCTTTCTGGCCAGAAAAAGCCGCCAATGCAGACAGGAGCCCAGTACAAAAAGGCAGCCTGCAGTGCCAGGAGACACTAAATGAGCGAGTGAAGGAGGGGGAGTCAGTGAGTTCAAAGGATCTCTGTTGGGACTGCTGCAGACTTGTTTGTGGGCAGAAAAAAGCAGTAATGCACACAGGGGTACAGTATAAAAGGGCACCCTGCACTGGCAGGAAAACCAGAATGAATGAGTGAGCGAGCTCAGCGGACCTGTATTGTAAGTGCTGCAAGTTTCTTTGTGGGCATAAGAAGGCAGCAACGCAGGCAGGAGCCCAGTAGATAAGGGCAGCCTGCAGTGCCGGCAGAAACAGAATGAGTGAGTGAGAGAATGGGAGTGAGCGAGTTCAACGAAGCTTTGTCTGGAGTGCTGCAAGTTTCTTTGTGGGAAGAAAAAGGCACCAACAGAGGCAGGAGCCCAGTACAAAAGGGCAGCCTGCAGCGCCGGCAGAATCAGAAGGAGTGAGTGAGATGGGGGAGTGAGCGACCTCAACGGAGCTCTGTCGGAACAGCTGTGGATTTCTTTGTGGGCAGAAAAAGCCACCAACACAGGCAGGAGCCCAGTACAAAAAGACAGCCTGCAGCATCAGGAGAAACAGAATGAGCGAGTGAGAGAGGGGGATTGAGCCACCTCAATGGAGCTCTGTCAGGACAGATGCAGATTTCTTCCTTGGCAGAACAAGGTGCCAATGCAGGCAGCAGCCCCGTACAAAAAAGCAGCCTGAAGCACCGGGACAAACCGACTGAGCCAGTGACAGAGGTCCACTGAGCGAGCTCAGCAGACCAACGCAATCAACATTCAGCATTGACAAATGCTTGTTCTGTTTGCTATGTATAAAATGTATTTGCAAAATATGGGAACAAAAAAGTAAATTTTCCCGGAGTTATGAAGTATTAATTCATTAAAGTATGTATAATTTTGGCACCATAGTTTTTTTGTTTATTAATATTGTAAGTGTCTTTTTGTTTTCAGTTAATTATATCATACATTCCATCCAGTGCAGCAGTGATGCAATGTGTAATTTTTGGAAATAATCCCTAAAATAATTGTTTGAGCACCTTGCATCTCTAATAAGAGCTGGGCTGGATGGGTAGTTATTGTATATAAAAGCAGGAATGTCACTTATTGCACTGATGTCGCTTTAAATTTTCACATTATTTGATTGATGTCACCTGTATCATTATGTATTTAAATCACTCATTCATCAGCTTGGTCATGCCTCCTGAAGAAGGGGAGTTTGTGCACTGAAGCACTGAGGCTGCATGTGGGTGGAGGTTTTTTCAAGCTGACTATTAAGTGCTGTAGTTGTTACACTTACATTTTGTAAGTATTTGTTACTTTTATTAATAAAAATACCTTCTCTGAATTTTTGGGCTGAGTCTGGAGTATTGGATTTATCTTTTTTACTTCATCAGCATATAACAATGCTTGTGCCTGGTCGCAGTTTAACGTCAGATCATTTATGAAGAGGGAGGAAAGTAGTCGACCCAATATGCAGCTTTGGGGGCCACCATCATAAACTGACTTCAGGGACAAAAGGGTACCACCCCATCTCACAGCATAGGAACGGTCCTAAAGTTAACTTTCCATCCAAACAGCAGACAGCAAATCAAGTCCTAGGTTCTTTAGTTTCAAGATAAGAAGTTCATGGTTTACTAGGTCAAAGACCTTTGTCAAATCCATAAAGATTGCTCCAGTGGCTTTTCCCGAGTCAATGGCCCATAAAACATCGGAGGTGAAATGGACAAGGGATGTATCTGTGCCATAATTCTTTCAGACGCCATGCTGGGCAGAGGTAAGTAATGAGTAGGTTTCAATGTAAAATACCAGTTGGTTGTAAATAAGTCTTTCTTGAATTTTTGATACCATTATAGACATTGGGTGATAGTTTTCTATATGTTCTTTACATCCTCCTTTTTGTATTGGGACTACTTTAGCCAATTTCCATTTTTTGGGAGACCACCCCTTGGAGAAGAGAAAGGTTGTAGATTTTGGTCAGCGGGTGGGCAATCACTGATGCAGTAAGTTTGAGTAGCCTGGGTTCCAGGCCATAATGACCTGCAGATTGGTCAGTTTTTAACTTGAGTATCTGTCCCAGCAATTCCTTATGTGAGAATAGTTTGAGATGAAAGTCTGGGCGGTTGGATCGTTTAGTAGATGTGGGAGGAGGGGGAATGGTAGAGTTGGCTTTGTAGCCAGCCAGATTTGTAAAATATTTACTAAACTCATCAGCTAGAGTTAGAGGATCCTTAATACTCTTGTTATTAATTTGGAGCTCTTCTGGCAAGGAAGATGGATGTCCATATTACAGATGGTTGATTTGCATCCAGAACTGCTTGGGATTTTGTATAATGTTTGACAAAAGATTTCTCATGTATTCCATTCGGCCTGTTTTAGGGATGCCTTACATTTTTCCACAGGTTTCGGTAATTGTGCCAGTCATGCAGATACCCAAAAGCTTTGTAGGCCTCCAAAACCTTTTCCCTCTCCTTCATAAACGTAAAGAGTTCAGGGGTAATTCATCTTGGGCAGAGTCCTTTAAACCTGCTTTGTTCTAGCAAAACATGTTTATTTACCATTGCTATAAAGTTGTTGATGAAGTATTCTAGTGCTTGATTGGCATCTTGTATGGTGTTTATGCTGTTCCAGTTTATGTGTGTGATATCCACCAGAAAGGTACTTCTATCACACTTTGAGTAAACCCTGGTCCAGGTCAGTCTAGGGGGAACCTTAGGGAAGACATTACTTCAAATGCAGAAAACTGGTGAATGATCACTGAGAGAGTCAGAAAAGATTCCTGCCACGAGAGCTCTGTTCCGTCTTCTAGCCAGGATCCAGTAAATCAGAGTATGATTTCCTGATTTGTTATTCTGCAGTGTGGGTTCTTCAATAAGTTGGTAGAGTTTTGCATCCTGAACTATGTTTCTAAAGCCTCCTAAGCTTTTTTCCAGCCAGTTAAGATTGAAATCCCCAAGTAATAGGAGATCAGTTAAAGCCAAGTCCTTCAGACATCCTAGGAGAAAGGGGAGTACTGATTTAGTTTCCACAGGAGGACTATAGTTGTAACCTATGTAGAGTGACTTAGTGTTACGTAGGAGTACCAGACAAGCAAGATCTCACAAGTGGAGGAGTCTAGAGAGGGTAAGGGAACTTCATTTATAGTAAGGGAGGCATGGGTGTAAATAAGCACTCCCCCTCCTTTTTTCTTTCCATTACAGTCTTTTCTGAAAAGATTATAACCAGGCAGGTCACTTTCAGCTACACATATGCAGCATCTGAAACAGGTTTCAGTTATGGCTAGTATATCAGGTGAGAATAGATTCACCCAGGCTTCCAACTCCGTGACATTGGTATGCAGACTGTTTATGTCCATATGAGCAACTCTGAGGCCTTTTGATTGCTCCAGTATGAGTTTGAGGGTGAGGATATTCTAACACCATTGAGAGTAGGGCCTGGGTTGGATTCTACATCCCCTTCTAGTAATATTAACAGGAGTGCAACTGACCAAAGCAGCAGCCACTTTAGAGTCTTGTTCTTTCTTCTTTGTCCCAGTCCAATCTGGTGGGCCAGGCTGTAGATCACTCCTTTCCTATTTCCAAAATGGTTAGTACAAACTACACAGGTATACAGAAAATAGGTTAATTGGACTTTCCCTTTAATGACATGACATTAATCATTAAACATTTCTTTTGTTAAAAATGTGCCAGTTTTAGAGGTCAGTATTTCAAATCAGGTTGTGTATACAGTACCAGTTAATAGTGCACTAAATCACAATACAAGTGGAAAACAATGGTTCAACATTTCTTCTGTAACCCCTAGGTAGAGCTATCCCAAGGGATACCACCCCTGCCTACACTGTGGCCTGCAGGTGAGGGGCCTGAATTTTCTAAATGGGTGCCTTCACCCGGATGGAAGGGTTGTTGGCCACGTGACTGCCTTGGGCACAGGCCTCTGGGACACTGGTACCCCCCCCGCTCCCCTAGCAGTCCAACAATGATTGTAGCTGCCCCACTCAAATATACCTTGCAACGTACAGTGCATGAACCCTGATAATCACTTACCACCAGAACTGGACTTACTGGAACTCCCTGAAGACCCCATGTAAAATAAGGCCTGTAACAATAAACATACAATATCACAGAGCTTTCAATATAAAGGTACTCCACCACCAGTTGAGATGCAAAAAGATTTAGATCTGATTTATTAGGGGCATGAACAAGGGAAGGGGCAGCAATCGAGGTTGATTTCAGATCTGATTTAGTCAGGTTATAAGACATGCGCTCAAAGGTCCCTGTATCTCAGTCACACACACTCTGGGTACCCAGTTGGAACTACAGGCTGGCCTGAAGCATTGCCCAAGGTAGGCCAGCATTGCAGCTGGTCGGAGCCCTTGGGAAAGAAGAAACAAAACATGCACTTTAGCCCTTAATTTGTAATCCAGAACTGGATGGTTCAATCCAAACAGATTAACAACAATTATTAGATCAGTTGACACACTTTGATATGAGCTTTGTTGCAGGGAGCTACCCTGGTGTTTACTCATACTACCCAGTACAGAATGCAAAATAGACAAAATGGAGACCTCCGGATGAAGAGCTGAATGGCCAGGAGAAGCAGGGCCCACATGAAGCACCATTCCTGTCTGTTTTTGTTGAACAGAGAACTGAATTCCTGGCGAGTCTCTCTTCAGTTGTTTCTCTGCGGCATGAGCTATTGTCTGGGTCAGGATGGCAAGGCCCAAACTGGGTGAACAATTTGGATACAGTCCATTTTTGTGCTAGATGCAGCCTCCAGCTAGCGTGATGCATTAGGCGAGGTGGGGAACCAAATTGCAACCGACACTCCACAATCAGCACACTTATAGTAAGGGTAAGGAATGACCACAGATTCGGATGACAGTCCGGTTGCAATTTACAGTGTCTCTGTGCAAACCATCTGCTCTGCAGTTGTTTTGAAAGCCCTGATGGTCCGATCGCGTGAATGCAAATCCTATGGTCCTCTTCGGCAAAATGCAGTCACATTCTCTGATCCAGTAGCAATACTTCTTCGGATGCAGTCCAAGATATTTAAGGCAATACTCCCTCACTAGGGAAGATGGTAGCAGATAGGCCAGATACAGCCTTCCCGCTGATTTCCCCTGCACACTACGCAGGACCAGCTGCCCGACTCTCTCGAGCTGTTCACTCTTTCCTCCTCAACTCTACTCTGACCCTCTGCAGCTGGCAGCATAGGATTTTCCCTCTGATCCAGAAGGTTCAATTCATTCCCCCACCTGTCTGTCACAGCTAGAGCTCCCCCTCCAGATCCATTTAGGTGCCAAACTGTAAAAACTACAATTCCTACAGAATTTTACTCCCACAAAGCCCCCTGGGGCAGGCTCCATTTTAAGGCCCCAAAGGTGCTGATTGGTGCAGATAGGCAGTCCAGAACTAAGATGGTGGCACATAAAAAAATGTCCATGATGCAAAGAAAGACAGATTAGACACACTACAATATAATTTCCATTTAATACAGATAATAGTAAACAATCACAGAGTCCTGAAGATCTCTCTGCACATTAGTTTGATGGCAAAAAGAAGTGGCTGTGCTGCAGCCTGGGTGGGACTCGATCCTAGAAACACTCGGTCTTACCCAGATTAATTATAAACCACAAAAATAAGCAGCTCTTTTTTTTTATCACATCTTTAGTTCTTGCACCTGTAGCGGCGCCTACCAGCGGGGGCATCCAGCTGCCGACCCTTCCCGTGGGGAGAGCAGCAGGCTTACTCGCATGATGAGGGGAACCGGGATGGCTGTGGCTGACCCACTGGAGAGCTCCCCTGTCCCTGCCAGTAGGACCAGTGCCGACCTCCCCCAGTGCAATTCCATGACAGTCCTCCTGGCAAGGCAGGACGTGGCCATCAAGCTGCATGGTCGTGTCCAACCCTTTTCCCTTTTTCACCCATTGGGAGCGTGGACATGCAATGACATCCATGCTTAAACATGCAGACCTCCACCATTCTCCCCCCTCTGCTAGACACCGCACACCTGCTTTACCTCCGGGCATCCCCGGGGACCACCAGAGTGTGGTGTGGATCCCACCCTTTCCCCAGAAATACAGAGCTGTCGCCAGACGCTCAGTCCTAGTTCTCTCCTGGCAACTCCCAATGACCCGGGCTCATTCTTGAACCCGGGTCACCGGCGTGGAGCGAGGTGTGACGTCCAGTGCCTCAACCCTCAGCACCACCAGGCTGGTAAAATAAGCAGCTCTTAAAGAGACAGGCACGGAGGCCAACTGGGCATTCACATGCAAATACTCTGAAACCTGCTAAGAAGCAGAACACTAGCCTGGCAGTGGGCACCTAGGCTCACTCAAGGAAGACTTTTGGGAACCCCATTTGTAGGGGAGTTACAACCTTCCCAGCCTGGAAAGAACTTGGCATCCACGTCAAGTCTATACCACTACGAGAATTTAGATAATCAACTTACCATTAAGAATATGTTACTTGTACAAATTATATGCTGTGACCATGGTCTTATGTGAAGAAAATAAATCTGATGCACCATTTAAGCATAGCCTATTACTTTACCATTTCTTACTAAAGTATAATAAATGCAGATAATTACGTACATCTGTTATATCAGCAGCAACTTGCACACATATGTTACATCATTTCAATAACATTTATACTTATGATTCATTTACTATACTGTACTTTTTCAGGTAATAATTTCCTGTACTTTAAACAATGTAGTTGGGGACCCTATCCTATCAGCTAACTTAGGCCATACTGGAATAGGTACACCATGTTCTGAGGGAAGAACCAACAGCTTAGAATTAGCAGATAAACTCAATTTAGGCCGTGAGCTCTTTGTGATATAAACCCCCTTATGGACAACATTTAGAGGCAAATCTACCATTCTCCCTGAGGAGTCATAACTAAAATGTACCACCGGTTTGACAGCCCACCTAGACTTCCTCGGGAGAATAGATATAGGAGCTGGGGGTCGACTTTGGTGCTACTGTCTTCCTTGGCCATGAGGGGATCTACTGCACTGGAGGAAGTGTCCAGAGGGGTGTAAGGTCCCTTCTGTGTTTTTTGGATTTCATCTCCATAACACTTGGCTTGTCATTACTGTCCAGCAAAGGCTCAGATTGTTCATTTGGAAGGGACCCTGAAACAAGTGGATTCAGGGGTCTTGAATTAGAACAGTCAATACTTTGATGAGCTTCTGCACATTCTGGTATGTTACCAGGGGGGTACACCTCAATCAATTCCTCCTCGGGCAGTTCGAACAACTCCGCTAAACACACAGACTCTGTCATTTCAGACACACCAGTGGGCACTTCACTTTTGGGGGCTTCTGGTTCTAAAGAGGAAGCTAGCACCTGGGACAGTTCATGAAGCTCAGCCTCCTCCCTGTAATTATACATGAGGTTCCCTTGGAACAACTGACTCAGTTCATAAGAGGGGAAATAGGGAGCCTCATTTTCATCACTGTCAAATTCAGAGACACCATTGCTGTCACAAGGGACCTGTGGTGAGAAGAACTCAGTCTCTGGAATAGCTGGGGGTAGTTTGCTTTCTCTCTTTTTGGCAGCCGCCTGGGTTTCCGGCCCAGAAGGGGCACTGTCAGCTGGCTCAGTATCAATGATTACTTGCCCGATGGGAAGCAGATGATTCCGGTGCATGGTTTTAACAGTCCGGGGATCATTCTTTGAATGCACTTTGTAAACGGGCAAGTCATCCAACCTACTGACCACCACATGGGGAAGATGATGCCACCTGCAAGCAATTTTGTGTTTCCCATGCAATCCTAAGTTGTGCAATAACACTGTATCACCTGGTCTCAACTCCTGAGCCTTTATGCACCAATCATAACTCTCCTTGTTAGCTAAATTTCATTTTGCAACCATCTTCTGGGCCAATTGATATGTATGATTTAGTTGGTATCTCAACTTCTGCACATACTGTAGGTAATTCTCTGCTCAGACCCCATCCGGTAAGACTCCAAAACAGACATCTACTGGTAACCGGGCCTGTCTTCCGAACATAAGGCGATAAGTAGAGAACCCAATAGCATCACTCTTTGTACAATTGTAAGCATGCACTAGGGTACTGATCTGCTGATTCCATCTGTGTTTGTCTTTGGGGTGGAGCATGCCCAACATATTCAAGAGTGTTCAATTGAATCATTCAGGCTGTGGGTCCCCTTGAGGGTGAAAAGGCGTGGTTCTGGATTTTCACACCCCTCCATAGTGAAAGCATTTCCTTGATGACTACTTTCAAAGTCCCTCCTTTGATCCGAGAGTGTGCATTGCGGGGCACCATAATGCACAAAGAACTTCTCTACCAACACCTTAGCTCCTGTGGAAGCCTTCTGATCTTTTGTTGGAAATGCTTGTGCATAGTGAGTAAAATGATCAATCACTACTAGCACATTGCTGATATTCTTTTGATCGGGCTCTAAGCATAGGAAGTCTATACACACTAACTCCATGGGAGTGCTGGTAGTGATATTGACTAAGGGAGCGCTCTTCTGAGGCAGAGCTTTTTTTTGGAGGCAGCAACTGCAGGTCTTGATATGGTTTTCTACGTCAGCCTCCATTTTCGACCAATAGAAACAAGATCATACCAAGTCGAGAGTTGGGTCAATACCGAGATGCCCCATATGGTTGTGAAGGAACCTCAGTACCAATTGCTGGAAGGCCATTGGCAGTACTTTACATAGAGGTAACAATAGTTCTAACAAGCTATGTTCTCCCCTCTCACCGCCAACTACATCCTTCCCCCAACCTATGCCCACCTACTACAGTGGCATGTAAAAATATATATTTATACATTATTATCCCAAGTGGGGGGGGTCTAGAGGTAAAGAGTCTAGGAATAAGGCATAGAGAGGGACATATGGAGTGGCAATGGGTTAGGAGATACAATAAGGGAGGAGTCAAAAGCAGGAGAGACAATCGGCTTTATCTGTCCTTTAAGCTATCAACTGTATTGGCTGACTGGCTTGGTTCTGAAATGAATAATAACAATACAATTCTAGGAATATGTGCCCTGTCCCTTCACCCGAAAGCAACCTATGGGACTAGGTCAGGTCTGTGCCCTGCTATCTTAACCCACCATGCTGTCCAGAAGCCCAGAACCTGGGGAGTTCTCCCCTGCAGTCTAGCAGTCATAGTTTCCATGATATAAATGTCATAAACCATGTTCTCCCATGCTCTGAGTGTGGGGGAATCTGGCTTTAACCGATTTTTAGTAATAGTCTTCTTGGTAGCAATGAGCAACACTGAAGCCAAATATAGCTTTAACTTATGTCTGAATGTAGGGGGAAAATGATGCAGTATTGCTATTGCTGGAGTTAAAGGGGTCAATTCCGGGAGCAAGTCCACTAATACCCATTCCACTTCCTGCCAAAACTGATTTAATATGGAACAGCCCCAGAATACATGTGTTGGGGTGGTGACCTCAGTACCACAGCCTCTTCAACAAGAAGCATCATGGGTAAGTAAGAATTTCTCTGTTATATCCGGTGTGCAAAAAACTCATACCACAACCTTCCAGTCAAACTCATGCCATTTGTATAAGCCTGTGGTTCTGTGCTGTCTTCTCCATATCCTTAAACATCCCTTAGGGGTAAAATTTACCCCCATCTCCTCCTCCATTTCCTATGAATCCCTCCCAAGTGGGCCTAGTCTGCAGCATTTCCGCTAGCTAAAACCAGGATATTAAGTGTCTGGGGACTGTCTCCTCTGGTATAGCCAAAAGTAATGTAATCAGAGGCTGCACTTTACCCTGCACCACCTGTAGGCCTAGCGTAAGTTCATGAAAATATCGTATTTGAAGATATGTGAACCAGTCCCGTCATGGTATGGAGAATTCTGTTTGCAACTGTGCAAAAGTCTTGTATAAGCCCTGTGAGTATAACTGATAGGTGTGCCTCAGCCCCAGTCTATCCCATACCCTGAATCTGGCATCTAAACCTGCTGGGGAGAAAGCAGAGCATTGCCATGACATCCCCATCCAGTGAGTACCAAATTCATTGTTGGGATGTGCTAAATGAGTGATCCAATCTCTGAGATAGCTTTGGGTGTATATTGCTGTAACCATCCCCAGGGTGTTCATAGCTGGGGGTTTAAAAATCATTGCTCCATTCAACTGGTTAGCAGACATTTCCTGTTCTATCTTTAACCACTGGGGTCCCCTCCCCCTTGGTGTAATCCACTCTGTGGCATAAGTCATCAGACATGCCACTGTATAACCAAACCAGTTCGACAAAGCCAGCCCCCGTTCCTTGGGTGCCTGTAATCTGTCTAATGAAATTCGGGACCTGCCTCCTTGCCATAAATAACTCATTATCAGCCTGTTCCATTTCCTCTCCTCCCCTTTTGTAAACATCTGGGGGATTGATTGTATTATATACAGTAAGCTGGGTAATAAATTCATTTGAACCACTTGAACTCGGTTGAGTAAAGACATTGGGACGTGTGTCCAAAGTTTAAGATCCTGTTTGACCTGGGTAAACAGTGTATCATAATTAAGGGGGAATGTCTGCTTAGGGTTCACTGTTACATTAATCCCCAAGTATTTAATTGATTTACACTTCCAGTTATGTTGGTATTTAATTTGTATGGGTAATGGCACTGGGCCCCCAATATATAATGTTTCTGTTTTTTGTGCATTGATCTTGTAACCAGAAAGTTTCTCTATTTTTATCAATACTTGTTCTAGGGATGGGATAGAATTTTCTGGGTCCGTGACATGTAACAGAAGGTCATCTGCATATAAGGCTACCTTGTGTTCCCTATCTGCCATTTTATATCCCTTTACCCCTCTAACTGACAAAGAAACTGTGCTAACAGTTCCACGTATAATGTGAAAAGGTAGGGGAACAGGGGACAACCCTGTCTTGTGCCTCGGTTAAGCGAGAATCTCATAGAGCAAGAGCCATTAACTTTAGCCACTGTTTATAGATCTGCATATATGCACTTAATATTGTTAATGAACTCGACAGGGAAGCATAATTTAGACAGTGTTTTCTCAAGAAAGATCCAGGAGACCCTGTCGAACGCCTTTTGGGCACATACTCCTAATATTAATAATGGAGTTTGGGAGTGTGTGTCATGTTCAATTAAATATAGGGTCCGCTTTATATTATCTGAGGTCTGTCATGTGGGAATAAACCCTGCCTGGTCGGGGTGGACTAATGATGTCATCATATCGTCTAACCTGTGTGCCAATATGCTAGTGTAGATCTTATAATCTTGATTTAAGACCAAAATTGGCCGATAAGAGTCACAAAGATGTGTGGGCTTATTTGGTTTTAATATAACTGAAATCATGGCTTGTGACCAAGATAGTGGATAATCTGCTTTTGAATGGCTCTCCCTTAAAGTCTGTGTTAGTGGATCTTTAATCCATTCCCATGCTACCTTGTAAAACTCTGCTCCGTACCCATCTGGACTGGGGCTTTTACCATTTTTGAGAGTTGTAACTACATTTTTTTATTTCTTGGGAAGTAATAGGTTGAATCAAGGATTGAGCCTGTGATTCCGTAAGATGGGGGAGATTTAACTCTAATAAAAAGGAATCCACATCTCCCTCTGCCAAGGGGGGGGGGGAGAGTCGGCAGTGTACAACTTTGTATAGTAGGATCTAAAGGCAGAGACCATGTCCGACATTGTGAGACATGTATGGTCCGACGTAGGGTATCTAATTTTGGTGACTGTTATTTTTTGTACTTGTCTCCTAAGATGGTGCGCCAATAATCTAGAGGTCTGAGGGCCTCCCTCATAGTACTTCTGTCTAAGCCAAACTAAAGCTTGCTCTGTCTTGGCCGTAAGTATTTTTAGTATTGCCATTTGGGTAGCTGCAGTTTGATCAGTCAAAGAATTCTCACCTTGCATATGAGCTAACTGTAAGAAGCCCAGCTGTTCTTGCAACTCCCTCAATCTGGATTCCATTCTACATTTCTTTTGAATCACATGCACTATAATATAACCTCTTAAAACCACTTTCAAGGTATCCCATACTAACTGAGGGGGAGGTTTGTGGGGTGGAGTTATCCGATATTATCTCTGCTATTTTATTCTTTATTAATTCTTTGCATTCTGGATCTTGCAATAAAGAGTTATTAAGTCTCCAATACGAATGCTTCCTTTCCTCTTGATTCTCCAGATCAAGGGTGATAGGGGTGTGATCTGACTGGCAGATGTTATGTATCTTCATTGCTCATATTTAATTTGAGCGTTCTCTAGAAATACAAACATAAACTAGGTGGGAATAATGCCTGTGCTCATGAGAGTAAAAGATAAACTTTCTGGTCACTGGATTCATATGGCGCCACATGTCAATAAGGCCTATTTCTCAGGTGGTGCTGATCTGCTTTCTGGGGGGGGGGGGTTGTCACAGAAGTATCTCGAGTGGGATTGAGAAGATAATTATAGTCTCCACCCAGCACCCAAATCCCCCTCTTAAACCCCAAAATCTTATCAAACAATTGTTGGATAGAGGAAGCATCGCTTCCTGGAGGGATGTAGATATTAGCTATTGTATATTCCTGTCCTCTAAGAGTGCCCACCACCAGGGCCAATCTCCCCTCGGGATCTGAATAATGATTGGAGACCTCAAAAGAGGATCTCATGGCAATTAATATGGCCTCCCCCTCTACGTCTTCCCCTGTGGTATACCGATTCATAAATCTGCCCAAACCCAAATTTAAGTAATTTCTGGTGCTCACTGGAGTTGAGGTGTGTTTCCTGCAATAGAACTATCTGGGTTGAATTTTTTAAGGGCCATAATGGTCTTATATCGTTTCACTGGGCTGGTCAAGCCATTAATATTATGCAAGAGTAATCGTAATGTTTTACTCATTAAAAACAAATTCCACTTCCATCTTTTTCTCCTGGCCCTGCCCCCCCCACCTCCACCCCATGCAAATGATTACTTGTACCCCCTGCAACAACTTTTGAATTGAACTCTGTAACATACTCAGCAATATGTTTCCAGCCCTTATATCTTATACAAACAAATTCTACCTGGTCCCAACTGGGGAGCAAGTGAGAAGTGGGGAAGTGTATAAAGAGCAACTGAGAAGTATTTACAATGGTGACTTCCAAATTGTAGATGGCTTTACCAAGCCAACCTAGTTGTGGTGACCAATATGGCCACCGAGGGAGCCTTGCAGTACTGTGCAACCAAAGGGCTCCCTCTAGGTCTCACTGACCCAGAACAGGACCTAGGGAATTGGGGGGAGGTAAAAGGAAAAGCTGTAGGCCTATAAGGCCTAAACACAATGGGAGAGAAAATTGGGAATGCAAAAGGTGCATAATTTCAGATGTCCTCATAGCCCCCAAATTTGCCCCCTCTTGTGGAAGAAATTATTAACCAATTAGAAGCTATGGTCCAGTCATATTAGCAATTAGCATTTCATGGGGCATGTACACCCCAGTGTCCATACGATCCTGTCCTTGTAATCCCAGGGCCTCTAAAATAAATAACATCAGGAAGCCAGTCTGAAATAGCAATTCCGCATATCCCGAGGAAAATAATCTGGATCAAGACATACAGCGTTCATGTATAGGGCCATGCTATCAAACCAAGTTCCTGAAGCACAGAGCATGTGCCAATGTGCCTCGCTCAGCTGCCATCAAGCCTGTTGTCCTGGATAGATCATCACTTCCCTTGAGCAGAGAAATAACCCCTGCGGGCACCCTCCACCCCAGCTGCACTCCGATCAGGACCCCTGCACCGGCTATGCCCACAATGCACATGGGGAACTCACCAGTGCCATCCTGTAGTCTGAATGTTCAGGCGAGGACCCAGCTTCATCCCCCAAGTGTCCAGAAGCCCCCCTCTGGCCTGGATCCCTTCCCGGCACAAAGGGGCCCCCCTGGCACAAAGGGACCCCCACAGGGACGCAACTGAGAACCCCAGATGCACCTCGCCACTTCACTTATAAGCTTAAGGGTCTAGGGCCCTCCAACCCCCCACAACCTGACTGACTAGATTGTGGCATGCACCCATAGTCTATGTACAAGCTCATTAAGCTAGGTACTACCCAGTGACCAATGGAGGCCTACACCTACTCCAGATCCTTGAGCCCCCCATCACTCAGAGCCCAAATTGGTCAACGGTTCTATTCTCCCCCCTCAAAGGAGGATCTAGGATGCACACATTAGGTCATTTCTTTTTTTTTTTTAAATACAAGGGCTATTATCTGCCCCATGGCTCGAGTCAGTCAAGGCTAGTGAGGCTGCCCGAACCCTATCCTCCAGCAGTTCCCAAGGCCCAACAATTAAGCCTCTCTGCAGTTATGCCTAAGAGAGTAGGAAACATCGAACAGTGCTCCCCGCTGCAATGGAGTCTTTGTGCATCCTACCTAGGTCCTAGGTGTCAGCGTGGCTCAGTTGGTAGCACATCCGCCTCTGGACCAGAAGGTCGTGGGTTCTTGTCCCACACCAGGACTGGACTTGCACCTGAAAATCGCTGGCATCTGAGTGCAGTATTGGAGGGTGCTGTACTGCTGGGGTGTGCCGTTCTTCGGATGAGACATTAAACCGAGGTCCCTTCTGCCCATCCCGGTGTTGCCCTGGTGGGTGTCCAGGTGGAAGTAAAAGAACTCAGGGCACTCTTTGAAAAAAGAGCAGGGAACATTCCCGGTGTCCTGGCCAACATTCCCCTTCCCATTAACTGGTTCATGCAATTATCCTGGTTGTGTGTGGGTGATGATGTGTGATATAGCCGCCGCCACCACACCTTCAGTCACTTCACTACCAGTCTAGCATTGCTTGTAAAGCACTTTGGGATACTGTGTATGAAAAGCACTATATAAATGCTGATTCTTCTTCTTCTACCAGGGTCCCGGTCTGCCCCTGCTGTCCCCCCCCCACCGTAGAAGCCCAAGCCACTGAGGGCAGGAGCAACTCAACCCTTGGGGTGGATCACTCACCATGCCCACACCCCTCCACATGTCGCTTTACTACTGCCAGGGTCTGCCGAGGAGAGCTGCAGTGCCCACAGACTGTCACTCCCCCCCCAAAAGAAAAGACTCACCAGGACTTATGAGCTGGGAAAGGTTTATGTTCACCCCAACCTCACTCCGTTTGTGGTCTGCACTGCATCAGTCTTCTCAGAAAGTCCATGGCCTGCTGCATTTGAGGATCCACATCTAGACTTGTCTCTCCCAGGTTTTTAGCAAGGGGTTTCTGTGGCAGGGCCAATTTTGCAGGGATCGGTAAGTCCCTTTTTTGGAAATCCAAGAGCACTTCCAAAGCAGATGCATACATTTGTTGGCCTTCAGAAAACTGCACCACCAGTAGTGCTGGATATGGGGTTTTAAAATTATATTCATTCTGGTGAAGCACCTGAAATGGGGATATATTATTTCCTCTTTCTTAAGGTGTTTGTGGCATAATCATTGTCTATATATATCCTCGTGGTGCCATAGAAAACCTTTTTTTGTGCCCAGTCCTTCCTCAAAATTAATTATTTTGTGGTATACTTCAGGAATCTGATAATAATAGAATGAGGGCGTGCTGTAGGGGAGGCAAGCTTAGGGCCTAATGCCCTATGTACTCATTTGATTTCCACATGCAACTCAGCGTCCAGCATCAGTACAGTGAGTAGCAAAATTTCTGTAAATTCTGCTATGTCCCGGACCCCCGCCCCCTCAGGGACTGAATAAATATGTAGATTATTTCTCCTTTGCCCATTCTCCAAATCCCCCTGCCTTTCTGTAGTAAGTTTGCAAATCTGAACCACTTGTTTCATCTGGTCTTGAAGCCGGAAAACCTGGGTGGCGGTAGTGGCCTGGTGCTGGTCTAATTCATGTATTTTACAGTTCAGATGCTGCATATCTGTTTTGAGTTCTGATATTGTTTCCTTAAATGTTTTGATTTCGGATTTTATGTCCGAGAGCTCCGGAGAGGATTTTATCTAATTTGTTACCCATAGTGACTTCAATCCATGAATTTGGTGGCTTAGTATAGCTTCTGCTACTGTTCTTGGAGCATGTGACCCACAGAGAAGGGGTTTTTGTTGCACGCTGTGAGGTAACCAAGTTCCCGGAATCAGAGGCGTCACATTCTATTTCCTCAGGATCCTGCAGTAAAACTGCGTATCTGTTTGGTATTTCCATATCTGGCAATCAAAACTAACCTCACCTAGCAAAAAAGATTATATAATGCTCAATTTAAAGTAATTTGGTGAGGAAAGTTACCGAGAGGTACATGGAGCTCAGGAGCTAAGCGGCCTTAGCAAGGATGACGTCACCGGAAGTCGGCCATCAGCAGTACTAACTGCTGCTTGTCTAGCTGACCACGATGATCTGTTGTGTCTCTGTATAACAACTGGTCTCACAATCTTAATCAAGGGCCTTCTTTAATGTAGCAATGCTGTTCTTAAATCAGTGGAACACAGTCTTGACACATCTTTCCCTGCACGGAGGGCGTTAACTGAAGGCTGGATCATAGGGTCTTGGGACTGAGCCCATCGGATGCTGTCATTGTCAGATTCTGGTAGAGCACTGATGTCTAAGCCAGAGAAGTGGCAGTAGGCTGCTGGCAGGCAGGTGTCAGAAGGCCCCAAACAGTCTACTAAACAATCTACTGTTTCAGCAGATGGCTGCTTATCTTTGTCGAACTTTTGGCATATCACTTTAATAGCAGGCTCGGACAGCCTCACCCATTTTTCAGGGAGTGTTGGCCATCTCAAGAGAGCATCAGCATCAGTGTGGTTAAGTCCAGGCCGGTACTCTACTATATAGTCATACCTAGACAGAGCATAAAGCCACCGGTGCCCCGTGGCATCCAACTTCGCTGAAGTCTGTACATAAGTTAAAGGGTTGTTGTCTGTCTTCACCAGTATTTTTGCCCCATAGAGGTATTCATGAAATAGATGAACTATGGCCCACTTCAGGGCAAGAAATTCCAGCTTGTGGACTGGGTAATTTCTTTTGGATGGAGTCGAGCTTCAGCTGGCAAAAGCTATGGACCTCAGTTCCTCGTCATAGTTCTGATATAATACAGCCCCCAGCCCCTTCAGGCTAGCATCAGTATGGAAGCACAGAGGTATGGGTGAGCTGCCGGATAATCTCATAGAAGGCTGTTTCACACTCTTGGGTCCACCAGGCTCCAAACGCCTCACCATCCGGAAACACACTTTTTCATCATCTCTGAAGGAGCCCTTTTTATATTGGCAGTTAGTAGGAGGATATCCCTGGGTAAGATTGAGGAGGGGACGGATTACCTTGGAGTAGTCTTTGATAAAGCACCTGTATTACCCGTAGAAAACCAGAAACAGTTGAACTTCTTTGAGATTGGTTGGCTGAGGCCAAGTGGTCAATGATTCTACCTTCTTGGGTGGGTCTGTATCCCATTGGCCGACACTATATGCTCCACATACAGTATTTGACTGAAGTTTGGAAGAGTTGCCACTTATCAGTGGACAATTTCAAACCGAATTCTTCCAATCTATCAAGTACTTTGACCAGTCTGTTTTCATGTTCTTCAAATGTGCACCCAAACACACAGTGACATCGTGCAAATATACCAAATACTCCAACAGATTCATGTCTCCCACTGCCTGCTCCATCAGCTGCTGGAAAGTGGCAGGCATGCACGAAATCGACCTGAGGCATCCTCAAAAACTCATAAAAACCCAACGGACAGATGAAGGTAGTCTTCTCCCGGTCCTCTGGAGGCATTGAAATCTATCTGATAACATCCACTTCCAAGTCAAGTACGGTGAACCACTGACTCCCATTCAAACAATCCAGGGCATCCTGTATTCGGGGCATAGTGTATTGGTCAGACACAGTCCGCCGATTCAAAGTTCGATAATCGACATGCATCCAGATAGACTCATTCTTCTTATGCACCACCACAATAGAGGAAGCATAAGGGCTCCAGGACTCTTAAATAATGCCCACTGCTAGCAACTCCTGAAGATGTCTTTGGACATCATCTATATCCACAGGTGCCAGATGCCGAGAGTGTTCCCAGAAAGGCCGGTCATCATGAAGTCTAATGGTATGCTCAGTGCCCTGTACACACTCCACATCCCAGTCTTTTAACGAGAATACTTGGTCCCGCTGAGCAAGCTTCTAACTGATATGATTTTTCCATTGTGCAGGCAGTGGGGACTCTCCAAAGCTGAATAAATCCAGAGCTACTGCCTTGGCTCCATTCCTCAGCTTCTTGCTGGGTAACACTGCAGTGTCTACACAATGGACAGTGGCTAGCATGCACCGTCAGTTCACATGGAGCTCTCAATCAGACACATTCTGGATTTGGAACCATGACCCTTCTAGCATAGGCATGGGCTCGGGTGGGTAATATGCCCCTCTGGCAGTGTTTCTTCTCCTGGCGTGTCCAGCATTAGTATTTTGTTTTTTATGTCTCTTCAAAGGCAAACATCTCCTTGGACAGTATACTGGGGTATTAGGGGGCAACAGCAAAGATTCTGGGTCTTTCTTCCATACTACTCCCACCGGCTCATCCTTGTCCATCTCTTGAGTTCAGAGTTTGCAATTCATAAGCTCATTGTACCAAA
This sequence comes from Neoceratodus forsteri, assembly GCA_016271365.2. NCBI lineage: Eukaryota > Metazoa > Chordata > Ceratodontiformes > Ceratodontidae > Neoceratodus > Neoceratodus forsteri. The sequence goes on from CM057456.1 coordinate 1,235,353,122, forward strand.
GTTGTAATCCACAAGGCCCAGCCCATCCGCTGTCCCTTCTTCTCTTGGCATAACTGGGCTAGCCTTCCAAACATATGCGCGTTGGTCCCAATGAGCAAGGGGACTCCATCGTACAACCCCATGGGGGGACACTGTAAGAGGTCTAAACCTCACTTTCAGGTTCTTGGCAATATTGGAGATGCAAATAATCACAAACAAGTTGCATTCAAGTAATAAACAAGTTTATTACTACAAACAGGGATGAATCACAGTTGCCCTAAGCAGTTCTTACCAGTATGAACCGGGAGCCAGTGCTAAGCGTTCCCTACACCTCGAGGTTTCTTTGTAGTCTTTTGGGATCTCTCGGGTCTCCGAGGTGTAAAACCTGTGCATAACATTATATACCTATGATAATTACTATGGTTACTGAAAGACAGAAACATTTCTAGTTACAGAGATGAGCCCTATTGGCTAAATTAGAGGTGGCTCCACGGTCCAAGATAACATTATATAATTTTGTAAAGTCATCAGTTTTAGAACAAAGACATTCTTATACAAAGTCTTACATAACAAGGTGAAGTGGTGTCCATCACCAAAAGATGGCAATGTTGCCTTACATTATAATTACTTCAAGGACAGGTGTCTTGGCATCTGACAAGTAAGAAATAGACAGAAAATACATTGTATAATGTGTGTGCATTAGCAAGCAAAGTGAGTTACAATAATATGTATTCATATCCTGACATCTACTCTTATACGGTAGATGCCCTATGCCCTATGTATTAGTATAGCCTATGCCTAAACATTAGCTGTCTACGGTGTACCCCTGAGGGTATCAATTAGGGTGCAGGGACCTCGTGTAACAATTCCCCCCTTGTTACCTAAAAAGGGCAACACAGGCGAATCTAAGGAGTGGGTAGGAGCAGTGGGTCTTTACAATCCGGAGGCACAAGCCTTGTAAAGAAACTCAAGCTGCTCACGGTGTTGGCGAAGAGTACGTCGTAGGCAGCAAAGCATAATAATCAAAGTAAATATCAAAAATGCTTGTATTATAACAAAGCCTTTAAAAGTAATCTCTAACCAAGTGTTAGTCAAAGCATTATTTATGTCTCCATCATTCATCAGGTCAAGAATGGCTTCATTAGCTTTGGTTATAATATTGCTGATGTGGATGAGGTGTGTGTCCTTTCTATCTAAAAGTGATTTCAGAGTAAGTGTAAATGGATCTATGTGTACATTAAAGTAAGGTAGGTATTCCTCAAGTGTAAGTAAATAATCTGGATTACCATCAATAATATCTGCTTCCATAAGGGGGATGGGGATTATGACAGTGTGTCCAATAACAGTTTTCTGATGGGGAACAAAATAGAAGTTGGGGTAATCAATTGCACAAGTAACAGAACCATAAGAATAAGTTTTTAGATTAGTGACTATGCAGTATTCACCGTCAGAGTTGTACTGTGATCGTACAGTAGGCAGTCTCCATTTTTGCAACTGGACAGGGCATGTGTAGGTCGTCTTGGAGATCTGTGTTGACAGGCGATGAGCTTCCTCACGATAGGACTGGTAGAGCTGATCCGGTGACTGCATTGATTCAAAAGCGTTGGTGCCATTTTCAGTGATGTTAGCATCCATAGTGAAAGTCCAGTCAATGCTGTCTGGAGAGTAGCCACAAACAGGGTGTATAACATCAAACACATCACATCGGCACAGGTAGATGTATTGCTTTTCCGCACAACAGTCTGTGTGCGGTGCCACCCAGGCATCCAGGAAGGAATGGTAGACCAGTAGAGGAGGTAGATCCAGGCGTTCTCGGTAGATGTCTTCATCCAAATGCCCTATGGAATGCGCCAGTGCCAGCTTGTCGAACAAAGCTGTAGTGGGATCAAAGCATGGTAAGGAGACAGTAAAAGAGACAAACATGGTATCTGTTATAGAACATTTCTTAGCTGAAAAACAAGGACCAGTATTTGGATGTCTGGTCACAAACCCCAAATTTTGAGCTGTGGAGTTAGGAATGGACAGAGTTTGTTGCATACATAAGGGAAATACAAGATGGAGATTTACATTTAGGACAATACCACTTAGATAGACGTCTGTCATGTATAATATCAGGGAATCCTACCAGTTTCTAGGTCTCTGAAAAGGTTGTTAATGGTAGTGAGTATGTATGAACCATATGCAGAACAAAGTATTTCCCTACCAATGTATTGTCTATCAGCTTCTCTATTGTTCTGTTGTATGAGTGCGTTAATCTTATCTTTGGAATCAGTGAAGGCTTTTGCAATGTCATGCATGTTGTATACAGTGTATCTTTCTTCCTGGCTAAGACCATCCACACCATGCAATAAAGGTGGTAAAACATCATTAACCAAACCAGTGGAGAACTTTGCAGAATGACTTTTGATAGCAGCAATGTCTGCTTTGTTCCAAATGGACATAGCAGTACCAAAAAGACCTGTGACAGTTCCCGTGGCACCCGTGACATCAGAACTGTCAACTTCACGTTTAGTACGTTTATGAGTAAGAGTACTAGGAGGAGGTTTCCTCCTAAAATTACCTCTGTGTTCAGTAGAATAAACCCCAGTAAAGGGATCTTTGGTACGTATCTGAAAGGCAGCTAAACTGTCAAGCAATAAAGTACTGTAAAATGTGGAGGTATTGGTATTGTGACACATACCAAATTCTTTCATATTCCAATAAGTAAGGTTAAATAAAACAGGTACATGCATAAACTGTAAATTGTTAATTAAAGAACCTGGGAAGGCAGTGGCTGTGAGACCACTACGGGGACCAGGGGTATGTTTTGGACATTCCAAAAGCTGTTTCTCAGTAGGAGGTAGCACAGATAGATACATGGCAGCAGAGGCCATGTGGTGTATAGCACAAAATCTGCGGGCAGAATCCTGAGAAAGAGAGTTACAATAGGAAGGGTCAATTAAAGCAGTAATGTTATACAAACCAGAGTGTCTTAATGCAGTTTGTAACAAGGACAGTGTACCATTCAGGGACAATTTAGCATTGGGCCAACCCTGGAAAGTTCCCTTAGAAAGTTTGGCCACAGGGAGAACTTGTCCTTGTGATGTGGTTTGCCACTCAATCTGAAGGGTAGATTTGTCAGGAGCAACGACCGAGGCAGTGAGGTATGCATTGGAACCTTCCTGGACAGTAATCATAGTGTCTGGAATTTTGATGGAAACTCCCTCTGTAGGAGGTGCTGGAGGATCAAGGTGTCAAGGAGGTCGGTACCATGCCTTGGTCAGGAAGGGAGTACTCCTGCAAGGAGTACAGATAGGAACAAGATAGCCATCTTGTCAATGTATCTGAAAAGAAGATGAAAAATTAGTATATTAGTACAGTTCGCCAATGGGGTTAGGAAGAGTAAGTTTTAAGCTCCTTTGTACAGTTTCAATTGGTTTGCATGTAACCATTTGTCAGTCAGTTTATTGTTGTGGAGGAGTCTAACTTGATAGACTGCTGAACTGAGCTTGTTGACAATGGGGTAAGGGCCTTCCCACTTGTTAGAGAAGGTGGGTGGGATGTGCCATCAATGTACCATTACCTGATCTCCAACTTGCCAATCCACTTCTTCGCATGTTTGTCAAATTGTATTTGGACTGTTGCTGGGCCTTGCCCATGCAATTTCATGACATACAAGTGTGTGTGTGAGGTCTTTTCTAAGTTTTTCCACATACTGATCTACAGACACGCGGTCCACAGTGGGGGTGTGCAGGTCAAAGAGCAAGTGTTCAGGTAGTCTCATTTGTCTGCCAGTCATTACCTCAAAGGGTGTAAACTGGGTAGTGGCTGAGGGCGTACCCCTAATTGCTATAAGGAGTAAAGGCAGTAGGGAATCCCAGGTCTTGGGATTGTCCTCAATGAATTTGGAAAGCATTTGCTTAATCCGTCTGTTAGCTCTTTCTACTTGACCTGAGGATTGAGGGTGATAAGGTATGTGGAACTTTTGCTGAACCCCTAGGAGTTCAAGGGACTCTTTCATCAACTCACCTGTAAAACTGGTTCCTTTATCGGAGTCTACCTTGAGAGGCAGGCCCCACCTGGAGAAAATCTGTTCTACCAGGATTTTGGCAGTTGTCTTTGCAGTGCAAGTCTTGGTGGGGAAAGCCTCTACCCTCTTAGAGAACAGATCAGTCACTACAAGGGCATACTTGTTGTTTCTACTGGTATTGGTCAGAGGACCAATAAAATCAATTTGGATGGCATGCCAAGGGCCAGTATGTCTCTGTGGTAAAAGTTTGGCATTCCGTTTTGTAGGTATTGGATTGTTTTTTGCACAAACGAGGCAGTTATCAATGTATTGTTTAACATCTTTGGTAATACCAGGCCACCATGCAGTGGTTTTGAGGCGTTGGAGGGTATTTTCAGCCCCCTGGTGTCCACCAGTGGGTGTGTCATGTACCTGGTGCAAAAATTCAGATCTCAAATGTCTGGGGACCACAATTTGGTGGTAGTATCCTCTGGCTGAAACCAAATAAGTTTATCATCAGGGGATAAGTGTAATTTACCTTCATGCCTACGGTAAGGGTTATATGTAGGAAGTCTTTCTTCAGTACCCTTGTCCAAGAATCTGAACACTTCTTTGAGTTCAGTGTCCAAGTGCTGGGCTGCTGAGAGGTCCAGGGGGGGAAAAAGATTCAGATTTCTTTCTAAGAGCTGCAACCTGTACAGCCGCATTGGCCTCTGGATGTTCCATCTCGAGACATCCCCCTCAGGCCCCTTCCTTGGCAAGGGTGTCTGCTGTGTCATTGAATCGTGGTAGGGATCATGTAAGAGTGAGCTTTAACCTTGTGTACATAGAGTTTGTGTGGGTATTTCTGACCTAATGCGTGTATGTAAATCACCAATTCTTTGTATTTCACTGAGCTGCCATCAGAAGAGAGGAAGGAGTTCTTCTGCCAGAAAGGGAGAAATTCTGTAAGGGAACAACAAACCCAATTAGAGTCAGTAAAAATGATGGTGTCTTGAGTTCCATGTTGGATAAACTCTAATGCACAGGCCACTGCTGCCAGCTCTGCATACTGTGATGAAGCTACAGTACAGCGTTTAGATATCTTGACAGTGTTCCCATAAGGATACACCACCATGTTACCCATCCCTGCAATTTGTTCACCTTGATAATATGATGCTGATCCATCGGTGAAAACGCGGCACAAAGAGGTGTTTTCTAATACCTCAGGGGTGGCAGGGAAGAATGGACCTGGATCTGGGAGATCAGGTGACTGCAAAGCGCAGTCATGGGGCTCCCCCTGAAAGAGGAGGCCATGTGCTAGTAGAGATGGAACTTTGGTTTGATGGGCCTGAATATCCCTATCCTGGAGGAGGAGTGACCAATGTGTCAGCCTGGTGTTAGAGACTGACCCATCCTTCACTCTGTCTGAGAGCAAAAAGGTAGTAGGAGTATGATTGGTGTTAAGAATCAGTGGAGAGTACCCAATGATATACAGGAAGTGCTTGACCGCCCAATAAGTGGCCAGAAGATTCCTTTCACAAAGGCTGTACTTCTGTTCTACTGGGGTCAGGAGCTGCGATGCATATGCAATAGGTCTCAAAGAGCCATGTACCTTTTGGGCTAACACTGCTGACATAGCAATGTCAGAGGTGGCACACTCTAGGTGGAATGGTAATGTTGGATTGGGGTTTACCAGTGCTGGGGCGGAGGCCAAGGCCTGCTTCAGTGATGTCACAGCCTGGGTATGGATAGGGCCCCAATTCCATGGAACGTCCTTTTTAAGTAAATCGTACAGTGGAGCGGCTTTCTGGGCAAAGTCACAAATGAAATCTCTGGAATAGTTTACCATACCTAGAAACCTCCTAAGAGTTGCTACACTGGTAGGTAATGGCAAGTCTTGTAACCCTTGAATCTTCTTCCAAGTAGGACTCCAAGCTTGATCTGTTATCTTCAAACCCAGAAAGAGTACTTCTTTCTGACATAGTTGTGCTTTTGCAGGATTACACTTCAAGCCTACTCTTTGAATAAGAGTCAATAGTTCATCCAAGAGATCCAGATGTTGTTCCTGTGTGGCAGTAGCCAACAACAGGTCATCTACATACTGTAAGAGACATTGGGGGTTGAGAAACCTTGAAGGCATCCATCATATGGAGATGGAAGAGGATGGGCTGTTATGGAACCCTGTGGCAAGCAAGTCCACGTATATTGTCGCCTTCAAAAGTGAAGGCAAACTTAAATTGACTCTTGAGGCCAATGGTAATGACCAGAAACCATTGGAGATATCCAGAGCACTGAACCATTTCTGATCTGGTGTTAAAGTCGAAAGCACATCCGGTGCAGAGCATACAGTTGAGGAGCAACTGGGAGTGACCTGATTCAGTTTCCTGTAGTCAATAGTAAGTCTCCAGGTACCTGTGGGTTTCTTCACAGGCCAAACAGGGGAGTTGGCAGTGGAGACACAGGTTCTGATTACTCCTTGTTTAAGGAGTGACTTCATTGTTTCTCGAAGGGAGGGTAAGGCTTCAGGGGGAAATGGGTATTGCCTTTGTCTCTCATGTGCCGGGTCTGGCACCTCAATAACGGTATGCATTCTGCCACAATCGTGTTTGTTGACTGCAAACGCTTCCAAGTGTCGTTGCAGAATAGGTAGAAGTTTTGGGAAAAGTTCATGATTCTTGAATAAATCTATGACGTCATACTCTTTGTTGTTAATGGATATTGTTGCCACAGCATGTGAGTCAGGAATTAAAACAGTATGGTATTGACCCTGTATCTGTATCAACAGCATGTTTGCTAGATCCACCACACAGTCATGTGGTGCAAGAAAGTCAATCCCAATGATGCTAGGGTGATCGTGCAACACCATCAGTTGGAAAGCATGTGAGGCCTTCAGATGGCCTAATTCTACCGGTAAAGGCAGAGAACAGTATGCAGGTAACCTAGCACCATCAACTCCTGACATATTGGTCTTCCGTCCGGTAGACCATGGAGACGTTTCAGGGTGGTCGTCGTGTAACACAGATACAGCTGCACCTGTATCTAATAAGACAATTAATTGGCGGCCCCCGACCTCGGCCTCAGTGCAGGGCCTTCCGTTTGTATCCAAGACCAGCTTGTTTACAATGCGGACTGGGGCCTGTAATTGTCAATCCGTATTGTTGGAGGCATGCAGAGGTTGGGCTTGGCTTGCATGGATGACTTCACCGTGTTGCACTGATGCAATGTAAGGCGGGGCTTCCGGGTTCAGGCTGGTATGGGTCTGCACACCATACCTCCGGTGTCTTCATGGCCAGTAGTGTCATGGGTCGCCGGTTGTACTGCTGCAAGTGTTTGTGCGGGAACAGCATCCGCTACAGAATGCACTTGCCCCAGGAGCTCCAGAAATTTTCGGTTTTCTTCAGCTATCTCTTTATATGAGGGACCCGATCTTTGTAATGGCTTCCCTTTGCCTTTGTACCTTTTGTTCTTAGGCCAATTCAGGTTCCCACCCCACTGTTGTTGGTGTTGTTGTTGGGGGTTTGCTGGGTGCTAGCTGGAGGGGCCGATGGAGGTTTGGGCTGTTGTTGCTGAGCCTGCCCTTCCACCGTGTAGTGTGTAGTGGTCCCAGAAGCGGGTTCCACAGCGGCAATCTTTTTGGAACCGGAACCCAAATCGCAGATGTACAACTGGTACACTCTCTCGGTTTTCCGAAGGATATCGGCAAACCTATCCGTATTCGGGTATGTGGTTGGCTCTACTTTCTCTATCACGGCTGGGATCATGTTTCTAAGGAACAGGGTCTTATATTCAATAAGATCTACATTCGCGGATTCTAGTGCCAGATGTTTCCCTGCTCGATAAGCCATCCAGAGTCTCTGGTGGTAAGTCGCTGGACTTTCTTTAGCATTTTGCTTCACGGGGTATTCTAGCATTACTCCAATCACACCAGGGCTGTGAGCGGAAATGAGCTCAGCTGCGATTTCATCAAAGGTAGCGTTCCCATCTTGGCTAACTACTCCGGGGAGTTTTGCCCATAAACCAGGATCGATGGTCTGGCGTAGTATTTGGACCTGGTATTCTGCGGCGAGACTAAGCATCTCGCACTTGGAGCGCACCTTTTCCAAATGGCAGCTGAGATTGTCGGACGGGTTCATCCGACCGATGCTGTCAGCAATTTGCTGAACAGAGTAGGCCATTTGCAGGGGATTAGTTGGTGGTCGATCAGGCAAGGGTAGCACGTCTCATGCACCATCCAATGCTGCGCGGGCTGCAGCTTCAGCCGCAGTCCAAACAACACCTTCCTGAGTGCCAGCTTCTTGAAAAATTTGTCGAATCTGACTTTTAATGGCTTTCATACTTCTTTCAGGAAGAGGAACACTTTCTAGTGCCCTATCGATCAAGGTTTCAATCTCTTACCTGTCTTCCACACTAATAACGGCTACCGGAGGTGTCGTCGGGACCAGGCTTGGGTCTGCTCCCCCCCATCATGGGTGCCGCCATGATGGCGTTTCCCATGATGAGCATCACGACGTCGTCTATGTGTGACCTGGGGAGTAGTGGGCGGGGACCCGCCATGCTGTGGATGGCTGGGTGGGGAATCTGGGCCATAGTAGGGGTGTGACTGGGCATTGTACTGTGAGATATCGTCGTCGGATAGCTCCCCCTCCGACGACGAATGAAAGGCAGGGGCTACGCCACCCATTGCCTTAACATGGCGAGTCAAAACCTCTCGCTGATGGCGCAGTTTATCCATCTTAGCTCTACATTCATCATGACTCACACTTGCAACATCCATATCAACCTGATCCTGTTTCTGTTTCTGCAAAACACGGTACGCGGTGCTCAATTCGCGATTGTCCCTATAGGCTGTTTCTAAATCATTACGTACCTGATTGATCTCGTCCTGCAGTTCACCTATCTCATCATTCAATTGTGCATTCGCGGCACTCAACAAATCATTCATTTGTACCACCTGACTCTTATCCTGTCTTAAACTTTCACACTCATTCTTCAGAATACACATTTCTTGTTCACCAACCTGTGCAGAATAATGCAATAGTGAATCCTTTTCATTACGCAGAGATTGGAGTTCTGACTCCAAGTTCTGCTGTATCTGAACACATTCTGTTTCCTGCAGACCCATCTCCTGCTTAACAGATGCAATCTGCAGATCAAGGGTTCGAAACCTCGCTTCGGAGGCTTCCAAGGCAGCGTAGAGAGCAGCGACCATCAACCCTTTAGCACAACGCCTATTGGTTGACTGTCACGCCTCTGTGTACTGGGTTGAAATCCCCAATACAGGGTTTTCGGATTGACTTGCGTCCCGCGCAAAGTCAGCCCATCCTCCATGGGAGGTAAGAAAGTTCAAAACATCGAGTCTCAGTTCTGCGCAGATATCTGATATGGTGGCCATTTATGTGGGAGGGAACGAAAATTCAAACTGTGAAAAAGACCATGCGTTGCATATCGATCCACAACACGGGTACTTCAAACACAGCCGGGCTACTGTATAAGTCGTAGGCTTGCAATTCAAAGCTGCTATGGAGTGAGTCGAGACGGCATCGACCACACCCGAAAAGTCAGCCAGACCTTGCAAGTATCTACAAACTGGTAGAAGAAGCGGGAGAGGTGATACAGAAATGTACACCTGCAGTCCCTGTGGGAAAAGGGAAATTTATAGCAACAAGTGAAAACTTACAACACCCAATATCACCTGCACGCGGTCGCCAATTGTAAGAGGTCTAAACCTCACTTTCAGGTTCTTGGCAATATTGGAGATGCAAATAATCACAAACAAGTTGCATTCAAGTAATAAACAAGTTTATTACTACAAACGAGGGATGAATCACAGTTGCCCTAAGCAGTTCTTACCAATCATGAACTGGGAGCCAGTGCTAAGTGTTCCCTACACCTCGAGGTTTCTTTGTAGTCTCTTGGGATCTCTTGGGTCTCCGAGGTGTAAAACCTGTGCATAACATTATATACCTATGATAATTACTATGGTTACTGAAAGATAGAAACATTTCTAGTTACAGAGATGAGCCCTATTGGCTAAATTAGAGGTGGCTCCACGGTCCAAGATAACATTATATAATTTTGTAAAGTCATCAGTTTTAGAACAAAGACATTCTTATACAAAGTCTTACATAACAAGGTGAAGTGGTGTCCATCACCGAAAGATGGCAATGTTGCCTTACACATTATAATTACTTCAAGGACAGGTGTCTTGGCATCTGACAAGTAAGAAATAGACAGAAAATACATGGTATAATGTGTGTGCATTAGCAAGCAAAGTGAGTTACAATAATATGTATTCATATCCTGACATCTACTCTTATACGGTAGATGCCCTATGCCCTATGTATTAGTATAGCCTATGCCTAAACATTAGCTGTCTACGGTGTACCCCTGAGGGTATCAATTAGGGTGCAGGGACCTCGTGTAACAACACACTAGGGCCCATGTCTCTACTTGTTCATCTACTCTAGCTATAGTGGTAGGGAAGGACAACCAGACTCAGATATACCCCAGGTAAGGGTATGACTTCTCACTCAGTCCCCACAAATATAGGCCTTCCAAGGGTTACAGTGGCACATCGGGCAAGTGTTTGGTGTACCAGTACTGAAATATAATAGTCACTTGGGAGCCACTGTTGAGTACTACCCTAGCTGAAATGCTGTTCACCATCACAGTAGTCTCCATGAACGGACCCACTACCTCGGACCAGTCTGGCGAGGGGGGGGTGGTCTCTCTCACAGCCATTTTTGTAGAATATGACTTCTTGGGTGGCCCAGCTCAAGTTCTTGCAGTGCCTCACCTGATCAGCACCAATAATCAAGTGGTAACCTTCCTCAGATTCTCAGACATACTACAATTAGGTCAAGTATGCCCATCCTCTCACAGTGGTAGCAGAAAATTGGTTCCTTGGAGTCTTTAGGGGGAGAGAACCCAGATCCAGGCCTTACTTGACCTGACATATTTTGGATGCTCTCTTGGGCTCGGAACTCCCCCTCTCTACTCTCTGAGCCCCTCCACAAGTCAGTCACTTGAGTGGCATGAACCAGGTCCCCAACTAGGGCCCTCAGCTTGTGTACTTCTCCCATTAGGCCACTCTCAGTCCGAGTGTCAGAGGAAATGGCATGGACCCCCACTCCACCAGGAGGGGCCTCACTCTTAGGATCCGAAGGCAGTACAGAAAGAAGTGCAGCCTTGGTCCCCTCATGAGTTTGCTGGTTAGTTCTCATGTCTTTCAATTCTTGAATTAACTCTCTCATCTGTTGCAGTTCGAATTTGTCCTGCAGTTTACTGTCTCTCTCAAGAGTCTGGCCAGTGTGGGCAACCCCAGAATAGGGCTCCCACCCTTCTTCATCATTCTCGGCTTCTCAGATCCCTTTCATGAGGTAGCAGTATTCTGGAAGATTAGCCTTCCGGTCGTGCAGTTTCAGTTTTAACAGCAGCACACTGGAATACCTAGCAGACTTCAGAATATGCTCTGGTCGAACATGGTTTAGCTCACTGGCAGATGCACCCCCTTTTCTATGGACATGCTGTAAAGCCCATTCAATTTGAGTAATGAGCACTGACAACTTTTCATTCTTCCATTGCTAAGCAGATTTAAAATTCCACATTAAGTCCTCTCCTGACTCGGTGCTGCCAAACACCCCCTCCAAAGCAGAAAGGTATTCAGCTGCTGTGGCTTTGGGACTGGTGGACCAAAAGAACCGGATAGCCTCCAGTGCAAGGCTCCTCAGACTCTCCATGAGCCTCTTTCTTTTTTCCCCCTCAGAGCACTGCCACTCCTGGACAAAGAGGGTAACATAGTCCATCCATGTCTCTAGGTCATCCTGCCCCACAGGCATTGGGACTGTACCTGAGAAGAGTCTCAGCCTATGATAGGAATCTAAGTGCACTGAGGGTATCACTATTTGTGAGGCCACCACCAGGGACACTATTGGGTGGCCGGGGAGGCTAACGGGGGCTGCACAGAGGATGCATCTTATATATTTATTTATTTATTGAAATGTTTCACCAGGAGGGCACACTGAACAACACTTTCCTCATCTCACGGTGCGACCTGGGGGAAGGGGTTACATAGGGTTGTGAAGGATGATCAGTTACAATAGTATGTAGGTAGTACAAACAATACAACATTATAAGATTGTGCAACAGTTGGACCACAAGGTATTGTACAATAAATAGTAGTCGAACTTTGGGTAAATTATAATACATGTCCAGAATCATACAGAGGAACATATGAATGTACAAAACAGTAAATAATGCGATAGAACCATTTATAGTGCATGAGTGTACCAGGAGCAGGCTCAAGGTAGTATGCAAGTGCTGTTGGAGTAAGAAAGATGGGGTTAGGTTGTGCACACTGGTGACCCAGAAGGGCAGGTGGAGAAGAGAGGGGGGAGAGGCAAGAACTGAATATGAGCAGAAAGGGTAGCCATTTCCTGATTTCCCCCTTCAGGATGTTGAGAATCCTGCCAGGGGATCATGGTAGGAAGGCATAAACTGGGGATAGGTATTAAGGTGGGTTAAATCAGGAACAGCTGATAGAGTTAACATCTTCAGATAGATCTAACATCTTCACCAACTCTTTAACAGACCACCCTTCAGTGGCTAGCAGCCTGAGCAGCTTATCCTCAAACCCCTCAACCCAAGGAGAACCCCCGGGGGCAGACGGGTTGCTATGCAAATGAATGATCCACCATCCCTTCTGGGAACCCTCAGGGAAAAGGATGGGAGGTACCCACTCAGGATCAATGGGGAGGCTACAGGACAAGAGGGCCACCATTGTCTGATCCAACAAATCTGAGTCCCTCCCTCTCACTTCAGCCTTCCCCAAACATTTTACATTTTCAACAGTCTCAACAATAGTAGCATTAGGTGTCCCCAAAGGGATATCCATCACAAATATAGCCTGCTGAGGGTCCACCCCCTCAGCTTCACTCCACCCCATCATATGATGTACCACCAACTTGTGGGGGGCGATCTTAATCTTGGGCATGACCAGTGATTCCATTTTCAGCATTAACTCTAAGCAAGAGCTACAATAACTCTCCCTGACCGCTAGGGGGCACAAACCCCAGTGGTGCCTCCAAGATGTAACCCCTAGGTGGTGCTATCCCAAAGGATACTACCCCTGCCTGCACTGTGACCTGCAGGTTAAGGGGCCTGGATTCTCTAAACAGGTGCCTCCACCCAGATGGCAGGGTTGTTAGCCACGTGACTGCCTTGGGTACAGTCCTGCGGGACACTGGTAGCTCCCCTCTGGCTCCCCTAGTGGTCGAACAATGCTTGTTGCTGCCCAACACCAATATACCTTGCAACATAAAATGAATGGCCCCTGATAACCACTTACCATCAGGGCTGGATTTGCTGGAATGCCTTGAAGACCCCCTGTAAAATAACACCTGTAACAATAAACATGCAATATCACAGAGCTTTCAATGCAAAGGTACTCCACCACCAGTTGAGATGCAAAAAGATTTAGATCTGATTTATTAGGGGTGTGAACAAGGGAAGGGGCAGCAATCAAGGTTGATTTCAGATCTGATTTAGTCAGGTTATAAGGCATGCACTCAAAGGTCCCTGTATCTCAGTCACACACACTCTGGGTACCCAGTTGGAACTACAGGCTAGCCTGAAGCATTGCCCGGGGTAGACTGGCATTGCAGCTGGTCAGGGCCCTTCTGAAAGAAGAAACACAACATGTACTTTAACCCTTAATTTGTAATCCAGAGCTGGATGGCTCAGTCCGAACAGATTAACAACAATTATTAGATCAGTTGACACACTTTAATTTGAGCTTTGTTGCAGGGAGCTACCCTGGTGTTTACTCACGCTACCTAGTACAAGATGCAGGATAGACGAAATGGAGACCTCCGGATGAAGAGCTGGATGGCCAGGAGATGCAGGGGCCACATGAAGCACCGTGGTGTCATTCATGTCTGTTGTTTTTGAAGAGGGAGCCAAATCCTTGGCGAGTTTCCCGTTGGTTGTTTCTCTGCGGCCTGAGCGATTTCTGGGTCAGGATGGCAAAGCCCAAACCAGGCGAACAATTCAGATACAGTCCGTTTTCATGCTGGATGCAGCCTCCAGCCAGCATGATGCATTAGGTAAGGTGGGGAACCAAATCACAACCCACACTCCACAACCAGCACACTTATAGTAAGGGTAAGGTATGACAACAGATTCGGATGACAGTCCAGTTGCAATTTATTGTGTCTCTGCGCAAACCATATGCTCTGCAGTCATTTGGAAGTCCTGATGGGCCGATCATGTGAACGTAAATCCTTGGTCCTCTTCAGGTGAAATGCAGTCACATTCGGTGATCCAGTAGCAATACTTCTTTGAATGCAGTCCAAAATATTTAAGGCAGTACTCCCTCACTAAGGAAGATGGTAGCAGATAGGCCAGACACAGCCTTCCCGCTGATTTCCCCTAAGCACTACGCAGGAGCAACTGCCCAACTCTCTCTCGAGCTGTTCACTCTTTCCTCTCCAACTCTACTCTGACCCTCTGTGGCTGGCAGCACAGGATTTTTTCTCTGATCCAAAAGGTTCGATTCATTCCTCCACCTGTCTGTCACAACTAGAGCTCCCCCTCCAGATCCATTTAGGTGCCAAACTGTAAAAACCACAATTCCTACAAAATTTTACTCCCACAAAGCCCCTTGGGGCAGGCTCCATTTAAGGGCCCCAAAGGTGCTGATTGGTGCAGATAGGCAGTCCAGAACCAAGATGGTGGCACATAACAAAATGTCCATGATGCAAGGAAAGGCAGATTAAACACACTACAATATCATGTCCATTTAACACAGATGATAGTAAATAATCACAGAATCCTGACGGGCTCTCTCTGCACATTAGTTTTATGGCAGAAAGAAGTGGCTGTGCAGCAGCCCGGGTGGACTCGAGCCTAGACACACTCGGTCCTACCCAGATTAATTATAAACCACAAAAATGAGCAGATCTTAAAGAGACAGGCACAGAGGCCAACTGGGCACTTATATGCAAACACTGTTAAACCTGCTGAGACATAGAACACCAGCCAGGCAATGGGCACTTAGGCTCACCCAAAGAAGACTTTCGGGAACCCCCATTTGTAGGGGTTATACTTCTATCAGTCCTGATTGCTTTTCGTGTCTTTAAGTGGAAATTAGTCTACAGTTTCTGAATAAGCACACCAGAAGAAACACAATAACCATTTAACTGAACTTCTCATTTACAATACATAAGAGATGAAAAAGCAAACTTACCTCTGCATGGCAGATAACCCCCTGACCCAAGCAAACAAAGTGTCAGTGGCTCAGTAGGTAGCACACTTGCCTCTGAAGCTGGGAGATCAGAGGGCTGTGGGTTCAGTTCCCACATCTGGCACTTGGGTTAATATCCCAGTACTGACACTGTAATGCAGCATGAGAGGGGTGCTGCACTTCTGAGGTGCCGTCTTTTGGATGAGACGTTAAACCGAGGTCTCATCTGCCTGGATTGGTGGTAGTTCAGGTGGATGTTAAAGATCCCATGGCACTTATCGAAAAGAGTAGGGGAATTTCCTCGGTGTCCTAGCCAGATTTCCCTCATTCACTAAAAATACCACCAACAGCTTAATCTGGTTCAAAGTCAGTTGGCATTCATCTGTATCCCCTTCCCCCAAGTCGTGCCTGAAAATAGGCAGGATTTGTCTAGTGCACTTACCCGGTCAACAAAAACTAAATAAATAAATGAAAAATAAATATGTGATAAAGCAGATTATACACCTTTTTATTTTTACAGTTTATATTATATAATGAAGCAAGTAAATGTGGATCACTATAATTTATTAGCCATTATCAGGCATTAAATAAGTGTGGAATCAGAAGTGGGTCAAGAACAGATTTGTCATTGAAGCCAGATGCCAAGTAGACCTCAGCAGATCAGCAGCAAATGAAGTTATTGATGACTGCAAAATACATGTCTGTTGCTGAGTACACATATCAATACTTACAAACCCAAAATAATGACATGCAAATGTTTTCTTTTCCTTGTTTGCAAATGTAAAGCTTGCATGCATCAATGAGTGAATGATGTAATATGGAGACCAATGATACTGGGAAATGGACTGATCATAGTGAATTGCATCTACTTCACTTAGGAAGAGCTATTAACATGGAAGGCACTCCGTGAAACAACCTACTTTATAACTACTGTTTTCCTTTGCTGTAGTTATGTAAAGCACAGAAAGTAGTTTAAAAAGTCATCTAAAGAGGGCACCAGAGCAAGGTGCTAGCTGGAAAATCCTCAGCAAAGCAGATATGCATCTTACAGGGTACTTCTGACTGATTCTCTGTGACAGAGCTGACAAAACTGATTGTGATAGTCATTTCTAAAATTCAACTGAAGGACCTGGCAAATTTTCAAGTGAGCTTTCCAGGGCTGGCAACCATCCCTCATTTGAACTCTTGAATCAGGCAGAGCAGTCACAGATCTAATTGTACAGCTTGTATGACAAAGTGTTTCCAAAGGGTAATTTCAGCTTCATTTTAAAAAGCGTCCCCACTGAAGGAGGTTCAAGAACTCTTTGAAGGTGGAATATACACCTTGCACAGTGGAATCCATCTGCTGCAGACACATATGTGAGCATAGGTACCAGAACAGGGGGGCCACTGTGGCCATGGCCCCAACACCTTCATAAGTGGTACGGCCTGGCCTTAGCAGCTTTTTGCAGTCATGTTTATTACTAGGGAGGACTGTGCCTTTAAAATGCAACATGTGCAGTAAGCAATGTTACTTTCTAATCTCTCCCACTGAGGCTTGCAGGGTGTCAGTAGAATTCTGAAACGTGAAAGCCTCAGTAGTGTTGATGGGGGCAGGCTGGGTTTGTGACCTGCTGAGTTAAGGCACAGTGATGAAACTATAAATAAAAAGTAAGGGCCAGGCCTTCCAGTGGGCATCGATGAACAAGACACTGGAAGCTGCTGACAGTCATTGGGGGTGGAGGGGTTGCTCCACAGATTACAAATTTAGATGAGAAAAAATTAGGCTGTGGGTGAACCTACTGGGGGAGGGGGGTGCCACTTGCATACTTGGCCCTACCACTTTTCAGACCATTCCACCACAAATGTTTGTAAGTGTCTTACCTTAATAGGGGAAATCATTCTTAAAACCATGCCCAGATCGACCATATCAGTCAATTTTTTGGGAAATGGCAATTGTAAAAAAATAAAACAAGCAAACAAAAAAACTATTGCACATGAAGACAGCAATCCTTTAAAGTTATGCAGCTTTTTTTGGAGAAGCCTCTATTAAGAGTGCATTCCCAGGCTCCTGTTTTCAAAGTTGTAACATGCATTTAGAAGTACTGGTTCTTGTACCTGAATATACCCTTTTAGTCTAAAAAAATGATGCTGACCAACTATGAGGACGTTCCTGCTTATACGTACGTGGACTGTATTAGTCTGTCTCAGTGTAAATACCCTGGAGGTCTGGTGGTTATTGATCACTTAAATTCATAGATGTCCACTAAAATGATGCCATATAGGAAAGGGGTCATTGATGTTTATCATGTAAAACTGAATGAAAGGCAAACCATTACACTGGTTTGGGAAAGTAAAGTGTTCTGAAATCTGCTGAACCAATTAAACTGGATAAGTAAATGTTGGAATATCTAGCCCATATTCCAAAAAAATCCAGAAGTAGAAGTTTTCACTTGAACCGCACACATTTTCTATTTGTTTGCAGTAATGCAAATATGTCAGATTTCCAGCTAGAAATAGTATTTTTAGACATACATCATGTTGTTGGCATCTACTTTGTATTATACCATTAGTACTTGACCCATATGGGTTGCCGTATACTAATAGTAGAGCATATGCTGCTTACATTAATGTTGTGAAGCTGTATCTGTAGTTAAAGATCATAGTTTTAAAGATCTGAGGCAGGCTGCCCAGTGCTCAGAAAGTATTAATATTTATTTATGAATATTTACACCAGGCAACTCCTTGTGCATAGTGTAGCATGGTATAGAGGAGGAAATGTGGCTGTGGAACAACACATAGGGCCCAATTCCAAGATGTTTATGCATGCTGCAAGGTGACTTGCCACAAACCCAATGGTGCAGACGCACCTTGCAATATGCGTTATGCTGGTCAGGATTCCAGGAGGCGACCTGCTCCATGGAGTGGGAAGCCTGTGCCCAAGGGGACATCCACCGGCCACAGCCCCTACAGCATGGCTGAAGGGGGTTTACAGCAGCAACTGCACCCTATTCTGAGAGGGCAGCTGCCATAACCCAGTCACGCAGTTACAAGAGTTACTGCAGCACTGCGGGATTAGACCAGCTGTTAGCTAAGGGGCTTCCATCCTGGCAAAACAGCAGTTGCCCCCACACAGTGTTGCAATGCACACACACAGCTGTGCCCCATGGACCCCCTCCACAACACTGGAAAGCCCCCCCATTACCGGGGTGCCACCCACTGGCACCCAGATCTGGTTTGTCCAGCACCACTCTTGCACCTCTGCCACACTGTCGACCCCCCCCATGGTCTACAGTGGCTTGCGTGCTGTTTTTGTGGCTAGGGGAGTTCGGGGGCAGTTCTTCCCGGTTAGAGGCTTGCGGCACCCAGGTCCATTGCGCCATTCCCGTGGTGCAACCCTGCGGCTGCCACAAGTTGCAGGGTGTAAGTGTCAGGGATCCTGCCTGTCTTGGAATAGGGTGCAGGGTCCCCGGCGTAGCAGCGCATGTCATAACTCGCATACACCTGTGAGTTGGGATGTACGTCCTGGAATCGGGCCCATGCTGTATGAATAAACACATACTGTAACAGTGACACAGTTAAGTAAAATGTTCAACTCACAAAACGTTAGATACTGTACCATGGATAGTATGTCAAGAGAACAGTGGACAATATACAAAATATGAACAATAGAAACATAGAATGTGTCAGCAGATGGTGACTGCAAGATCCATCTAGGCTGCTGGTTTCCTTCTACCCCCCCCCATTAGATTGTTTTATTTTTAAGGATACCTTTATGCCTGTCCCATGCTAGCTTAAATTCCCTCACCGACTTTGGTCCCACCACCAAACAAACTGTTTGCATACAGTTGCCATGCAGTGATACCATTATTTCAGGTCCCTATTTTAATACCCGCCAGTCTTGCACTGGTAGGGCCTATGCAGTGCCTCATTCTGTAGCTCCACTTTTGTTATTTCTATGACCTTCACTTGCTCCTACAACACCCTTGGTTATTTTCAGTATATCCATGTGTTTGTTCCAACCATCACTTGAAACCGGTAACTGAATCAGTGTTGATCTATACCAAGTAAACAGTTTTACCTGTCCCCACCCTCACCATGAAGATGCATTTCATCACATCCCCACCCACCAGCTTATAATTATGACCTCATATTGCATTCCCCCTCACATTGCCTGAACAGTTGCTGATAATCCACCCTGTTGATTCCCTTTAGATATTTAAGCAATAATGCACGACAGGGTGTGTGTTGTGCTGGGATAACGTCACGCCTGTGGTGATTGAGCCGCAGGCGCAGGCAAGTCGCGGCTAATCACCCCAGAAGTGACGCGTCCCAGCACAACACACACCCTGGAGTGCATTATTGCTATTATACAATGGCTCGTTTGTTTTTAAAACAATAAAATAGAAAAAAAATGATGTTTTTATGGGGATTTTTTGTATTTTTTCATGTGTGGAGTTATATGTTTTCACAAAAAAGTCCACAGTTTGACCACTAGATGGTGCTGGCTGTATGTTCTGTATTGTATTTGCCTCCCAGGTTACCCTCACTACAGAGCTGTTTTTGTTAGGACAGATAGGTCTGATGGTGTTTTTTTCTTTCTGGTTGCTTGTTTAGTTTTTAATTTTAAATGCAGAGGCAGATGGTATAACTGGCAAGGCCCTGTGCTGACTGAGCCACCGAGGATAGCTGACAAGCCGACTCATAGCGGCTGCCACAGCGTTGTTGTGGAGAAAAAAAGGTGAAGTAGAGGTATGGCTTTCTTTTCAGACTATTCCCTTTCTTTGAAAACTCTTTTTAATTTAGTTTGGCAGTAGGTGTGCACGGGTGAAGGAGTGCAAATTCTGTATGCTCATGCGCTAGGTTGCCCGTACTTCCGGGAGCTACGGCAGTAAGAAAGCACAGTTTTGTTTTGTGGTGCAGGCTTTTATTTTTTTACAGGTAGCGAGGACAGCAGAGTTAAATTGTTAGCAGCAGTGGGAGCGAAGCAAATAAAGTCGGGTGGTGAGCGGGAATGAGACAGTCATTAATCACGGTCGTGGAATGATTTGTTTTATTTTTAATTTTTACATTTCATGCGGTCGTTTCTGTGCTGGGACTAGAGCCGTGATGTTGTACTGGGATAACATCACGGCTCCAGTCCTAGACTGGCCAATCAAACTCCAGGATTATTTCATGCCATTGTATAATTGTACATTTTAGTCATAGTTCCCCCTTTCCTTTCTGTCCTCCAGGTAGTGCATATTCAGGTCAGCCAGTCTTTCCTTGTAGTTCTTCCACTGCTGCCCATCAATAATTGTGTTTGCCCTTCTCTGGACTAATTAAACAATTTTTGCCCTTTTTAATGTGAGAGTTCCAGAACTGTGCACATTACTCTAGGTGTGGCCTAACCAAGAACCTATACAGGATCAGGATCTCTTCCTTCTGCTAGAAAATGCCCTGTCTGCACACTAATGGCTTTCCCATATGCCTTATTGCATTGGGCAGTGTCCTTGATGCTGTCACATACTGTATCCCCAGGTGTCTTTCCTCTGAAATTTGGTTTAATCTGACCCTCACCCCCAACCAATGCTGATGTTTTTGGTTTCCTGTCCTCATGTGCATGACCTTGCATTTCTTGACATTAAATTTCAAAGAAGGGAACAGATCCTGCTGCGGTCTCACCCATCTGCTTCAGAGGACACTGAGATTCATTTAAAAGGACAGTCACATGTGTAGAAGGTTAAATTAATCATTTAACCTTCTGCACATTCCGTGTCAGTGCAACATCTTTGACCACTTTTCCAGTTTCTATAGCTCTTCTTGTATGTCTCTAACCTCTCAGTCACAGTCCACCCTGCCACATATCATTGTGTTGTCCATAAAAATATGCATAATGCCCTGAACCCTTTCTCTGATGTCACATATAAATGGATTGAACAGCATAGGACCCAATACTGCCCTGTGGGGCACCCCACTGGTCACCCTCCTAACCTCACAGTACCTTCCATTTACCATAGCCCTTTGAGTTTTTCCCTGTAACCAGTTCGCTACATAGCTTGTTATGTCCTCTCCATCCCCAAGTCACACAACTTCTTCACAAGATGCTATGTAGCAGTGTGTCAAAGGTCTTGCTAAAGCCCAGAAACATGATGTCCACCACCTGGCCCTTGTCCACCACCTGAGATACTATGTTAAAGAATTCTATGAGGTTTTGTTGACAAGACCTCTCCTTTATGAAGCCATGCTGTTTAGTGTCCTGGAGACTGTGATTCTCCAGGGAGTCTTTAAATTGGTCGTTGATGATACTAGTGCCCAAAAACTTTCCCACAATGGAGGTCAGGCTTATGAGTCAGTAGTTGCCTGGATCTCTCCAGCCCCCACTGCTATGCAGTAGCACAACATCACGCACCCTCCAATCCATAAGCACCTCACCTGTTGATAGTGAGCAGTTAAACAAGTTGGCAAATGGTTCTGTCACAGCCTGCCCCACCTTTCTGAACACCATGGGATATAGACAGTCAGGTCCTGTAACTTTAGCCACCTTCATCCCCTCAGACCCTTGAGTACTCTGTCCTCAGTGATAGTCCTCAATACCATTTTAGTCTCCCTCTCAGATTTAATGCCACATTTCTGGCAGTGACCATCCTTATACAGATGTGGAGACTGCACCAAAATATTTAATATTTGCTTTCCCCCTTCTTCCTCCATCCATTTCCCCCTTTCTTCAGATTTTCAATTCCCCCCTTCTTTTCTTTTTCTTGATGTACCAAAAAAACTAGCAATTTATCTTCACCCTTTCTAGTATTCTGAGCTCTAATCCCATCTTTACCCATTTTACTTCAGTACTACTGACCTCCTTCAGTTTGCTAGGTACAACTCCCAAGGTGTTTAAGATTGATCAGCCTTATACATTCTAAAGTCTGATTTCTTGGCCCAGACTGCTTTCCCTCTCTCCCTGGAAAATCAAACAGGATTCTTGGACCTTTTTCGCTTTCCAACCTGTCTGAGACATGTGTTCGATGCCTCTTGGATCCCCTGTTTATTGGCAATCCATTTATTTCCCATCCAGTTTAATTGGTCTAACCTCTTGAATTTCTCCATGAGCTTTTTCGCTATTCTTTTAAAGTCTGTCATTTTATATCCAGAACTAACATCAGGGACCTTTACCACAGGGCTTTGAGAGCCATGCTGAATCAAACCGTGTTGCAGTTGCTTGACCCAAGAGAATTGTTCACTGTTACCTCCCCTATGCTATCCAGGTTTGATAGAACTACAGTGGGTCCAGTATAGCTTTATCACTAGTCTGCTCTTTTACATGCTGTGTTAGAAAACAGTCCTGAAAGGCATCCACAGACAATTGGTTACTAGTTCCTTATGCCTCAGGAATGCTCCAGTTCATATCTAGCCTGTTGCAATCTCCCAGAAGGACAACTCCCTCCCTGCCACTGCCTTCCTAATCTCACCTAATTGTGCCCTGCCCATCTCTTTGACTGGTTTACAGGTCTGTAGGCCACCCCTGTTCAGAGGTTCATACCCCTTATCACAGTCAGATGAACACATATGGATTCTACCACACACACTCTAACTCCTTATCCTCCATTGCCCTGATACCTTCCCTGGTGTACAGCACTATCCCCTCTCTCATTCTCCCTGTCTTTCCTGAATATATCATAGTAGGAGACTTTGAGTTCCCAGTCATGGTTGGATGTCACTCACATTTCTGTTATGGCCATTATATCAAGCCTGCCCTCTACTGCCATGGCCTGGAGGTCACTCATTTTGTTCCCAAGGCTTCTGGCATATATGCAGACCACCCACCAGAAGCCCACCTCCCCTCCCTTACCCCATCCATTGACTAGTCTTTTCTTAGTCACCTCTTGCGCTTTTTTTGAATCCCCTACCTCATTCCCTGTCTGCTATGATTCCTGCTCTCTGGTGAAATCTTTGCTACGTACACTGTTGGAGTAATCCATTATTCTCTGTATGCCCCCTCTAGTTGGGGGAGTGCTAGTTAGGTGTCCTTCACCTGAGTTTCCACTACCTGCATGTAAAGTTTTTATGCTTCCTAACACATAGCACTATGTGAAGTGGCCCGACAGTGTAGTGCAGAGTGATACATCACGTAGTTCTTCTCATGGCAAAGTGGGAACTTTGCCATGCAAAAATTATGTATAGAAGTACTTCACTGGCAAAGGTACCACTATGCACAGTGCCTGCCAGACAAAATTAAGCATAGTGGCACCTTCACCTGAGAAGTGACACTACACATTGTCCTTTCGGTAACAAAAATACTCATGTGCAGGATAGTACCTATCACTCCCATACCACAAGTTGAAATACTGTATATTTGTTACCCCACATACTCATAGCACCCACTTCCCTCTTCCCCCAAGTCTCCCAGTGAAGTAAGTTACTTAAATACAGTTTATACTACTAAAAAAAATATTCTCAGGGTTGACCCAGTTGGGTGAAGGCACTGTGCACCTTACCACCTACTACGCCAGTGACCCAAGTTTGCGAATGATCTCAGGTTGCTGGGGGGTTGGCTGGGGGAGAGGATTGAGAGTCCATCTGAAAGTTGTCCTCTCCTGGGTGGGGAGGCATATCAGCTTGGCCCTTGGCTGCCACCAGGAGCAGGCCTGGTGTTAGCACCAGAGCTCAAGTGGCATTGAAGTGAGGGTCTCTGGTTCTATAGCATGTGTATACCTCCATGTGCTTATGCTTAGATGTCACTGTGGCAGAGAACCTAAGGGAAGAAAACAGAAAATTGTCAGTGCAGGCTTCCCAATGCAAATTCAGAGGAGACTCGGTAGCACCAAGATGAGCAACCTCCATAACCATAATGGACCATAACTCCTTTTGGTTCAGGTTGCCCTTGGGACCAGAATGCCCCTATCAAAAGCTGAAGTTCTAGATTTCAGAAGAGCAGACTTCAGTTTGATGAGGGAGCTGATCTGAGACAAATTGACCAGGGTGAACTGCATCGGAGGTGTAGAGGAAAAATGGGAGCAATCAAGTAGACCAGTCTCAAGGCAACAAAGTCATGGATAAGAATTGTTATCAAACTAACCAGACACAATAGACCAATATGGTTTGCAGAAAGGGTCAGAGAAGCAGTGAGGGCCAAGAAAAAGACTTTTAGCAGACGCAAGAAAAAACAGGGGGAGGAGGAATGGAGAGAGTACCAAATAAAAACTAGATAAGCAAAGAGGACGGTCAGGGAAGCAAAGGCAAACATGGAGCTGTGCACTGCTGAGGAGGTAAAGAGTGGGAGAAAACAATTCTTCAGATAAAGTAAGGGAATAAGGAAAAAGGGATGGGGCAAATTGTGTCTCTTTGCATATGACACCAAGCTCTGTGGTAGGGTAGATAGTGATGAAGGGATCGGGGAGATGCAGTGGGGTCTACAAAGGCTAGAGAGGTGGTCTAAGCTTTGGCAGTTGAAAATAAACACCAGAAAATCCAAGGTTGCACCAAAGAAGAAAACAAAAAAAACAGGGCAGAGAGTACTGAATGGTAGGGTTAAACTGAGTACTATGGCGGAAGTAAGGGACCTGGGAGTCATTATTAGTGACTCCTTCAAACAGTCAAGCCAGTGTAACAAGGCCTATAGTAAAGCTAATAGGATGCTGAGGTGTATTGGAAATGGGTCTAACAGCAGGAAAAAGGAGGTAGTATCACCTCTATAAAGGTCATTGGTGAGGCTGCTCCTTGAATACTGTGCTCAGTTCCAGAGTCCTCACCTAAGGAAGGACAGGGACAGGCTGGAGATGGTGCAATGCAGGTGACCAAGGTGATTCAGGACCAACAGGGCAGATCTTGTGAAGATCATCTCAAGGCACTGAACTTGTACTTTCTGGAGACCAGGCAAGGGGGGGGGGGGTATGATAGAGGCCCTCAAGTTCCTAAAGGGAATAATCCAGGTGATCTGTGGGGAACTATTTAGCATGAGTATAGCGTCAACAACCCACAAGTGGAACTGGCAGGGGGAAGTTTTAAGAGGGATGTTAGGAAGTTTTATTTTATGGAAAGGGTGCTGGAGCTGTGGAACAGCTTGCCAGAGGAGGTGGTGGGTGCCAAGACCATAACTGGTTTCAAACATGGCTGGGATAGAGTAAAGGGTTTGGTGGTTGCTCAGATCAGCAGCAGGAGAGATGGGAGCTGCTTGACTGGGAAGGAAAAACTGCATGTACAATAGGTCCCAAGGCAGATGGTGAACTCCAGACAGACTAGATGGATCTGCCATCTTTTTCTGCCATCATTGCCTATGTTTATGTGTTGCTAACCTCTTATGCCTTGCATAACAAGCATTTGTCAATGCCGAATGTTTGCTTGCTGGCATTGGCAGTGGTAGTGTAGAAGTTACAGAGCTGCGTAATAGGAATGGCAGTGAAGTATTGAACTGAAGCCAACCCCACCACCACCTTGCAGAGAGTGACAGGCATTGGGGTGTGCGTTTGGGTCATCAGGCATATCGGCCACGCCATTTCACCACACCCCACTCTGCAGAGACTAAGTGGCACATGTTCCTTGGGGTCTTTGGCTTTATGCACACCCCATTTCATTAGAAATACGTGAGATGGGTGCTATATAGGAGAATGGGGTGAAGTTTGGGGCCGAAGAGTCCAAGGCATACCTTGATGCCTCTCAGTGACTGCAGGATGTGGAATGGTATGAGCATCACAGGCAAGAATCCCAAGTCACACCACTGATTCCTGTCATTCTCTAGAGGGTTGGATGATTTAGTTGAAAAGCCTAATACCTCAGGCATTTCGCTATATTTTCACTCCAAATTTTCAACATGTTTGTTTTGTGACCCCACCTCATGAACAGGGGAATATCAGTTTGGTACGAAAAGCTGCTTATGCATAGTGACTACGGCATTTAGCACCACAGGTGCAAAATATTCTGAACAGGATGTAAAATGACAGCTGTACTTTTCATGGGAGGTAAAAATGGCTATGTTGCAAATGTGTAGTAAAAATATTTAAAAAATGGTGAAGTCATGGCGTCATAGAAACTGTGCAATGCACACCCGTAATATAATTAGGTTGGGGATTTTTATAGCAGATTGTCAACTCAGGCATTTTGGTGCCTCCGATCATGAACAGTGTCACTGTGATTTTCTTTATCTGTGCCGAACAATGATTTCCCACAGTGACCACGCATCTCTGCACTGAAAGTGTGAAACACACTTCACCATGTTGTGAAAATGGCAGCTGTACTGTTCATAAGGAAGTGTGGAAAATGCCACTAGTGAAAATCTGACTGAAAATATTACAAAGTCATGAACTAACGAGGATGCGTGAAAACTGCACAATGCTCACTCATAACAGTCATTTTATGGACTTTTGTCACCAAATTTTCAACATTGCCATTTTAAGCCCTCTGCTCATGAACAGTGTAACTGTGATTTTCTTAATCTGTCCTAAACATTGCTTTGCAACACCAACAGCACCATTGTGCGCTACATGTGTGATAACACATTTTGGGTGACATATGAAAATTACAGCTGTACTGTTCATAAGGAAGTTTAATAAAAGGGACATGTTGAAAATCTAGAGTGAAAATATTAAATTTGCAAACTTACGAGCATGCATAGAACTGTGCAACGACGCCGTAAAAGTCATTTTAGGAATTTTTTCACCAAATTTCAACATAGCCATTTTAAGGCTCTGCTCATGAACAGTGTCACTGTGGTTTTGTTAATGTGTCCCATACAGTGAGTTTGCACACCGACCGCAAATTATCAGCGCCATAGCGCGGAAACACGCTTTGGGCAGGATGTGAAAAATGACAGCTGTACTGCTCATAAGGGGAGGTGGAAAATGGCAACGTTGAAAATCTGGAGGAAATATTGAAATTCGCAAACCCACGAAAGGCAGATGGACCTGTGCAACGACACCTGTAGAAACAGTCATTTTTAGGAATTCTTCACCAAATTTTCAACATTGCCATTTTAAGATCTCTGCTCATGAACGGTGACACTGTGATTTTCTTAATGTGACCCATACACTGAGTTCAGACAACGACTGCGCCCATTGTGCGTTATATGGCAGAAACATGTTTTGGGTGAGATGTGAAAATGACAGCTGTACTACTCATAAGAAGGTGTGGAAAATGGCAATGTTGAAAATCTGGAGTGGAAATATTTAAAATCGCAGAACCTATGGAGCGCATAGAGAACTGCGCAACGCATCGCCAGAAACAGTCATTTTAGGATTTTTCACCAAATTTTCAACATAGCCATTTCAAGACCTCTGCTCATGAACAGTGTCACTGTGATTTTCTTAATTTGTCCCGACATTGATTTTGCGACACTGACTGCACCATTCTGCACTACATGGACGGAAACACATTTTGGGTGAGATGTGAAAATGACAGCTGTACTCACTATAAGAAGGTGTGGTGAAATGGCAATATTGAAAATCTGGAGTGAAAATATTGAAATTTCGCAACTTACGAAGCCCGCGAGGAACTGCACAACGACGCTCGTTAAACAGTCATTTTTGATTTATTATTCAATTTACACATGGGTTTTAGGCATTTCTCATGAATGATAACACCGTCATGGCAGTATTTACTCAAAGGGTGATTTCTCAAGAGTCACTGCGCAGTCACTGCGCGAAATCACCCTTCGGGCCCGAATAACGCCATGACAGTGACATCATTCATGAGAAGGGGTCCCAAAAACCCCATGTTGAAAATTTGGTGCAAAAATTCCCAAAAATGGCTGAGATATGCAATAAACTTGAAACCCCCTATCTAGCCCATTATACAGCTTACCGGCATTTCCTCAGTTCGCGGTCGGCTTTGAAGAGTGCAGACGTGTTCCCGGTCCACCGAAGATCGTCGCGCCGGAGTCTGGAGGCAAGTGGGGGTGAGGGAGGTGGGAAGGCTGCGCAGTGGGTGGGTGCGGGTTGTGGAGGTCGAGACGCTACCGGGACAAGTTTTTGTCTTACAGGTAAAAGAAATTAAAAGACGTCATGGGATTGCTTGCCACGCTGGGGTGGCCTCTGTGCGGGCACAAGGACTTTAGGGGGACATTCAGCCGACGGGGATTGGGCACCCCCATCGGCAAAGGGAAAAAAAAACCGAGGGATGCTTGCCACGCTGGGGTGGGCTCCAGCGTGGCACAAGGACTTTGGGGCCTTCAGCTGATGGGGATTGGGCACCCCGCTGACTTAATCATTGATTGCCACGCTGGGTGGGCTCCAGCCGGCACCAAGTACTGGGGAGGAGGACGGCGCAGCTCAGCCGACAGGGATTGGGCACCCCTGGCTGGCTATACACTCTGCAGTGGGCTCGTGACGCCCACGGGTTGGGGAGCTGCACGTGAGCAGCTTCTGCTGCTCACCTGCTTTAGCTCCCTTCAACTGTATGCCACTGCATTTTGGAGCGTGTCATAGACAGCTCCAAAATGCATTGGCTTACAGGGGCCGCACCTGCCAGCACACTGCCTGAATTGGAGGAGGAGGTGACACACCTCCAAAATCTCCGATGATGGCACTATGTTTCTTGCATATGCGTGCAAGCAAACATAAAAACTAAGAGGACTACATCAGTGGTGTAAGATTATTTTCATCTTGAGCACATTAATGTGTGTCATGCTATATACGTGCTGTGTAAAAAGGTTGTCAGCAGAGGAAGGACAATCTTTGCACATCAACTATGACAAAGCACTTAGTTTAATTACATCTAAACCTGAGGACAAAGCTAAAGGCAACATGGGGAGGGCTAGAAGGTGAGGCAGAGGAGCAGCATACCCATGTGAGTGGTGACACAATCAGAGATTCCCCATCTCACAGAATTAGATTATACAGATTCTTTATAAAGTATTCAAAAGAACCAGAAGGTGGTGCACCATTGTCCAGCTCACAGAGTAGTACCTTCAAACACCATGAAGTCTTGCTATATTAGGACTTATTGCAGTTAGCCACTGCACTTGAACTGCCCCGGAGAGGAAAGAGTTAACTCCAGAGAATCTGGAGTTCTAAAGTGCGAGGGCGCTATACCAAAGCTCTATCTGGGCAGTTTCAAATGAAACTGTCAGATTCTTTACTCCGCTTCACTGAACAGTCGCTCCGGAGATCAGCTCCTTCAGCTCGGTCGGTCAAGCGAGTATTTTCGGTTCATTTGAACTGCCAAAAGTAATTATTTTACCGCATTTCAAGTTAAAGCTCTATCTGGTAAACCGTAAGTACAAAATGAAAAGTCTGTGTGGAAATTTAGTTATCGGTTCGGTTTTGAACCGATCGGTTTGCTTATTTTAACGTTTTAAAGTTTTGGGCTTTTAGAGTGCGGTACCCGGTTCTTATCGGTTCTAAAAAAAACCTTGATTTTAAATAGGGTTTTTTCAAATACCCGTGAAACGGTTAGGAACCGATAAGGGTGTCTTGCCTGGCACGGCCATAAAAAGGGCAAGTTTTTGGTTAGGCTGGCATTATGTCTGGGAAACCCAAAAGGAAAAACCGGGCCCACTGGGTTTCAACACTGTGATGCTGTGGGGAAGCCTTTGCCAAGGCTGTCCCACACACCACTTGTGTTTATTGTCTGGGGTCTGACCACCTCCTGTCAGACTGCCAGGTGTTTAAAATTTCTCTGCAGCCACCCTGAAAAGAGATAGGGCCGGCTCAGGGAACTATTGGCCAAAAAGTCCGCTGACCCGGATGGCCAGCCCGGTCCAGTACCCACTGGACCAGAGGGAGTGCCCTCTGACCAGGGCTAGACTTCCTCGGGCAAAAGGATGGTTCAGAGGAACCAGTTTAAAAAAAAAAAAAAAAAAGAAATAAGAATATGACAGAGAAATCAGTAGGTTTGGAGTCCAAGATTGTCTCTCCAACTGCTGCAGGAGTAGTTAAGCCATACAGATTGTCCAGTCACTGTTTCTAGGTCCTGTCGAACCATCTACAGTTGGTAAAGGTGGCTCTCAGTTCCAGTGGTTCAGGTTTATGATGTTGAGGAATTGTTATGACAGGAGTGGAGGAGGAAAATTGATCAATACATGTGTGGCTGGTAGGGTCTGGACGTGCCCACTTAAGCGGACATTTCTCCAGACAGACTTTTAGAATCTCCTCCTATTCTGTCTGAGTCCCTTTCTCAGTTTATGTTTTACAAAAAGCTTGCAGAATCCCCCCAGCTTCCTTTAGAGGAGGCTATGAATGAGTAAAGGGGAGCCTGATTATGTAGGAATGATGGGCTAGGAGGTTGTCTTTCCTTTGCATAAGTCATTTAGGAAGTAAACAACTAAGATTTTATAAGATTCTTCTTTCTGTCCCTCCTGTAAGATAAAAAAATGGACAGAAGGTGTATTTCGTCAGGCTCTGTTACAGACTTCCTCACTGAGCAGTGTAGTCATGTAGGTGTGGTACAAGCTGCAGCCTGTGTCAAGGCTAGTCCCCTGGCCTCACATCCTCCTGAATAGGATTCCAGGAGGATTGATGCCATGGCAAGAAAACAGTATATGGCAGCTTCTGTGGGACTCAGACAGGAGTTGTATGGCTTATGTGGCTAGATTTCGAAATCTAGGCGGGATCTAGATAAAGTTAGCCAAGCAGGCCCATGGCCAGCTGGCTAGTGGGTTGGAACAGGTGGCTGCTAATGGCACTGAAGCCTCTAAGTTCAAGTTCATACTGCTGTTGGTGTTAATCTTGTTTTCTCTAGGGTCATGACCGCTTCTGTAGCTTTCCTAGAGGTTGGCATGGCTCAGATGCACTAATCTGTCCCAAGATACTCTGTCAAAGTCTATGGATTTGTTTCTTGTTGTGGATAATTCTCTGTTTGAGGAACAAACAGAAAGCTATATGAAAAACATGGATGATTACCTACAAAAGTGCCCAGGTAGAGGCTCAGGCCTCCTCTGCTTTCACCAGAGGGGTCTCTTCAGAGGCAGAGATAGACGGGGCACAAGTAAACCGTTCCCCTCCCCTTAGCCTAAGACTATTGCCAAGCAGGCACCCTGATGGGGTGCCCAGGGCCGATTCTCCTATACCAGTGGGCAGGTTGGTTTTTTTCAGCCAGAACTGTGTGTCCCTAACTCGGACAAGTGGGTTCTGGAAGTAATAGGTCTGGTTCTCAGCTTCAAACAGTTTCCAAAGATGAGAGCCAGACAGGTCCACCTGCAAATCCTTCAGAATCCCTTGCTTTGGGAGCAGAGGTTTCTTCTCCTCTGAACTGCAAAGCAGTAGAAAGGTCCCTCCTTGCCACCGGGCAAGGCTGTGCTCATGATACTTTCTTAACCTATAGAAGGCAGGAGATTGGTGGCCCATCTCAGATTTAAGGTACCTGAACAAGCATCTTTTGAAAACAAAGTTAAAATGTTAACTCTGGCTGAGGCCAGGGACTGGCTAGCTTTCCTGGACCTCAAGGATGCCTATTTTTCATGTCTTGATCAGGCCTTCTCACCTAAAGTACCTCAGGTTACCCTCAGGCCACTTTCAGTTCAGGGCAATGCCCTTCGCCTTACCTCTGCGCCAAGGGTATTCAAGAAATTCTAGCTGTGGTAGTGGCTCTTTTAAGAAGGCAAGGATTGCTTTGTTTCCTTTCCTGGATGACTGGCTCTTAGTGGGTCAGTCTCCAGATCAAGTAAAATCCACTTGCAAGTCACCCAGCACTTCTCACCTTTCTGGGATTCCTGCTGAATTTACCAAAGTCAGTTTTCGAACCAGTTCAGGTACTAACTTTCATAGGTGCAGAGTTGAACACAAAGTTAGCCAGGGCATTTCTCCCCTCTAAAAGGGTAGGCAGTCTCTTGCCCTGGCATCTTCCATTACTCTGCGAGTCTCTTGACCAGCAAAGCATTTGCTACAACTACTAGGGCACATGGCTGCTTCCACAGCTGTAGTGCAGGGAGCAAGATTCCAGATGAGGGACATTCAGTTCCATCTGAGGGCCTATTGGTCCCAAAGGAGGATTCCTTTCCAAATTGGTTCTAGTGACCCAATCCCTGATCCTGGCCTTACACTGTGGCAGGATCAAAGCAATCTAAAACTAGGGGTCCTCTTCATTCCCTCACCACGGATGCTCCTGTGTTAGGGTGAGGAGCTCGCTTAGGCGACCTGTCCACTAGGGTGTGGTCTCCTAGGAATCTCTGCTCCACGTCAATTTTGGAACTCAGAGCTGTCTTCTAGCTCTTAGGAGTTTTCAGCTTCTGTCCAGAACAAGGTAGTTCAAGTCAGGACAGACAACACCACAATAATGTGGTACATCAACAGGCAGGGGCACTCGGTCATCAGCCTTGTGCACCGAAGCAATGAAGTGGTGGTCTCTGGCTTACTCCCTGAACACCTCCCTGATAGCAGTTCACCTCCCAGGAAGGACAATGCCCTGGCAGATGCCCTCAACAGGATTCTCAGGGCCATCACGATTGGGCTCTGAATCCTCAGGTGCTGGGTTCAGTCCTTGCCAGATGGGGCTCATTTTCAGATAGATCTTTTCGCAGCCCCAGATAACCACTAACTTTCTCTGTTTTGTTGAGGCCTCCAGTGCTGGGATCAGCCCACCTGGACGCTTTTCACTTGGATTGGAAAGGGAAGTTTCTGTTCACCTTTCCTCCCTTTTCCCTTTCTTTCAGGGTACTAGTAAAAATCAGATCTCAGCCTTGCAAAGCGATTCTGATTGTTCCAAGCTGGGCCAGACAGCCCTGGTACCCATTGTCTCTGTCCTTGACAGTCCACCCTACCCTGAGCTTGCCCAGAGTGCACGACTTACTGGCCTTTGCACAAGGGAGAGTGTGGTATCCGAACCTCAAATTCCTCCTTCTCAAGGCAGCTCTTGAGGAGTTAGAATTTGCTGATTTACACCTTTTCAAGGTGTCATGGATATTTTAAAGGCTTCACAGCTTTTTCACTGGCGCCACTTTAGACAATTCTAAGTGGAACAGGGTTTTCGGTCTGAGGCGCTGAGAAGCAGATTATACCACAGTCTGCTTATCTGCCCATTTTCTGGACTTTTTGGTCCATTTTAAATTCTTTAGGTCTTAGGCCAGCTACCTTAAGGGTTCCTTTGGCAGCTGTCTCTTTTTTTCTGCAAGCAGGGAAGCCTGCTTCCTTTTCTTCTCAACCTGTGTTTTCCAAGTTTTTAAGGGGTTGCTTCACACCAACCCTCCTTTTTCGGGAACCAGCTCCTGCATGGAGCCCGAATGTTTGCATTGCTCAGTTAATGCAAACCCCTTTGGACCTCTGTCCCCAGCAGAGCTCAAGCTTCTCACTTGGAAAATGTTTTTTTCTGGTGGTTTCACTTCTGCCAGGCGCATAAGTGAACTACAGGCCTGTCAGTGGAAGAAGATTTTTCTCCCCACAGGATAAGACAGTCCCTAGGACTAACACAGGGTTTGTCCCTAAGTGGTTTCAGGTTTCCACCTGAACCAATCCATCTCTCTCCCAGGATTTTTCACTGAGCATTCTTCCTCAGGTGAGAGGAGACTGCACAGCTTGGACGTCCAAAAGAGCCTTATGCTACTATTTGAACGCACCAAGGGTCACAGGTTTGAATCCTCCAACTCTTCCTTACCTAGGTGAGGTTGGCAAAGGAACCTGCCACTAAGAGGACAATTGCAAGGTGGATTGTCTCTTGTATCCATTTTGTTATCAAAGACTAGGTAGGAGAGCCCCCTCAGGACTGAGGGCTCACTCCACCAGGTGTACAGCTGCATCTCTAGCGGCTGCTAGAGATATTCCCATTCTGGAAATCTGTCGAGCTGTTACTTGGAAGACAGTTCACACTTTTACAGCATTATTCCCTGGATTTCAGTCCAGGAGAGATGCTCGTTTTTGCACAGCTGTGCTTCAGAGCCTATTTCCTAAGTAGGTTCTGACCCTCCTCCATGGAGGTACTGCTGCGTAATCTGCAATAAGTTCTAATATAGCAAGACTTCATGGTGTTTGAAGAAAAATTACTCACCTTAGTAATTGCTTTCTTCTCATGGAGTCTTACATATTAGGACCACACCCCCAACCTGCCCCTCTCAGAACTTCATTGGGGTGGGGTGGCAAATTAGTGCAAGCACTGTGTCATGCTATTGTAGTTCTTCCTTCACCCTCTTTTATTTAGGTTAGGAACTAGGGTTTTCTGGTTGAGTGATTTGTTGGCCCCTTCCTGGTCTTGAGTCTTTGGGGAAGGGGGTTCCAACAGTGCTTGTCAGGGGGGAAAACTAATAATACCATTATTCATTCTTATTATTGTTATTGTTGTTTCTATTGTTGTTTCTATTGTTGTTATTACTACTAGTAGGTAGCCATTTGCCTAGTGTAGAGCTTTCCACACAGACTTGTTGCTTAGTGTTAGCTTCGTAAAGATCTGACAGTTTCATTTGAAACTGCCCAGATAGAGCTTTGGTATAGCGCCTTCGCGCTTTAGAACTCCAGATTCTCTGGAGTTAACTCTTTCCTCTCCGGGGCAGTTCAAGTGCAGTGGCTAACTGCAATAAGTCCTAATATAGCAAGACTCCATGAGAAGAAAAGCAATTACTAAGGTGAGTAATTTTTTCTTCTCTTTCTCTGGTCTTGAGGGTACTCCCAGCTCACCAGGTTGGACTGGATCAGTCAATAGACAGGTTTTACCCCCCCTTGACCTTCAAGTACCCCAATAGGCCAAAACAGTTAAGCATGAGAGAATCATGTGAAATGTCTGTCAAATGTGACACAAATTATCCAGTGGCACAAACATTAACCAAAGCAAATGTTTCAATGATAGCAGTAGATTTGTGTCTTTCATCATGTGTAGAGAATGCTGGTTTTCAGCATCTGATGTGCCCTGCAGTGTCTCGCTACTAGGTGCCATCTCAATTCTTTTTTTCCTGACAAGCAATATCAAATATGTACCATGAAATATGTCAATAACTTAATCATGTTTTAGTGCAACCTTTTGTCCCCAAAATATGCATCACCACTGGCATGTGGACAAGTAAACTGTTCACTACATGACACTGACTGCCCACTGGGTTTCTTTTGTACACTCCTTTGCCTCAGCTTCACGCAGTCCCCAGCCCTACCTGTAGCAGCAACATGCAGCTGCCTTTCAAAAAATTAAAATGGCTACCCTGTGTATCATTGCATTTGAGAAAAAAACACTCATGCTGAAACATAGAAGAACAAAACAGAAAATTTCAGGAATGGCTGTCCGCTCATGGCCTGTCAGCTGACTTTGTGACTTCTGACAGTGCTAGTAACATTTTAAAGGCAGTGTAACTTGGTGTGCTTACGCGTATCCCTTGTTTTGCCCAAACCCTGAACTTGGTAGTACATGATTTCTCACAGAAGACTGAAATATACAGAATCTGCTTGCTGTTACCCAGAACAATCTGTGGTTATGTTAGATACTTTGTAAAGCCTTGCAAGATCTTGCAAATGGAAAACAATCTCCCACACCAACCAGAGGTGGGCTAAGGTTGCGAATTCCACTTTCTTGGAATTATTGCGTAATTTCGGAAATTTCACAGAATTTTCCAACCTTTCACCATTGGCGAGACTGGATCTTCTGAATGTGTTTAGTGGATTTTCACCCTGTTTCGCAGACTGTTTTGGCTGAACTGTGAAATAATACATATACACTGTGGAATTTATTCCATCTGCAGTTTAATGTATTATTTAGTAATAACCCCCCCCCCAACCCCACCGATTTCCGAAAACCTGTAGAATAAAATTCCCTGGTGTCTGGTAGTTCCACCCCCAATGATCACCAGCCTAATGCAAAATTAGACACCTCCCCAACAGATCACGGCTGATGTAAAATATAGTTCCCTCCCTGGAGTGTAGTGGTCCCCCACCTACCGTTCGTGGGTCCCCTGTAGAATAACGTTCCCTGGTGTCTAGTGCCCCCCCATCCAACGATTGCATGCCAATGTAAAAAAAAATTACCTGGTGTCTAGTGGTCCCCCCTCCACAACCCAATCATGGGCCCCATGTAAAAAAAAATATATTTTAATTCCCAGGTGTCTAGCAGACCCTCCTCCCTATCACTGATGCCCTTAACAAAAAAGGCAGTCCTTTCTTTATTCCCTGGTGTCTAGTGGACCCCTTTCCCTATCCCCAATCCCCTTAATAAATAAATACACTACTTTCTTTATTCCCTGATGTCTAACAGACCCCCTCCTTGTCTCAGATCCCCTTAATGAAAACAATAGACAGTCCTTTCTTTATTGCCTGGTGTCTAGCAGACACCCCTCCCTATCCCAGATCCCCTTAATAAAAAAAATGCAGTCCTTTATTCTCTGGTGTCTAATGGACCCCCCCTCCCAATCCCCGATCCCCTTAATAAAAAAAGACTGTCGTTTGTTCCATGATGTCTAGCAGACCCCCCCATCCTATCCCTGAACCTCTTAATAATTAAACAAAGACAGTCCTTTATTCCCTGGTGTCTAGCGGACCCCCTTCCATGTCCCTGATCCCCATAATAAAAAAATAAGACAGCCCTTTATTCTTTGGTGTGTAGCAGACCCTTCCCCCTTTATTACTGGGATCAGGGATAGGGAGCGGTGTCCGTTAGACACCAGGGAATAAAGGACTGCATTTTTTTTATTAAGGAGATTGGGGATAGGGAGGGGGTTCTGGTAGACACCAGGACATTATCATTTTTTTTTACATCAGGCCCATGATAGGAAGGTGGAGGGGGTCCAGTAGACACCAGGGAATTTTTTTTTTTTACATCAGGCCCACGATCTGCGGGGGTAGGGAACCACTAGACACCAGAGAATATTATGTTACAGGGGCCCTGCAATTGGTGGGGGGGGGCACCAGACAGCAGGAAGGGAACTATATTTTACATTGGCAGGGGGGTCTAATTTTACATCAGGCAGCAGTCATCGGGTGGGGAGGATGACTAGACACCAGGGAATTTTAACCTACAGCCAGTGCAATTGGTTGTGGAGTGGGGATGGATTAATGTATAAAACTGCAGAAAAAAAGCTGCAGAACTGAACACTGATAGTGATCAGTTCTGCAGAATTATTTTCCCCAAGGTTTAACATTAACCCACAGTCCATTCATTTATTCCACCGTTTTTAGGTGGAATTTCTGTGAAAGTTGCCAAAAGGATTTCTGAACTTTCACAGAAGCTAAAGTCCGACTTTCACGCAACTTCCACCGGTGGAATTTTTTTTTTCGTACATCACTAACACCAACAGCTAATACTAGAAGTCATTACATGGTGGAATTCAATGTTCAAAATGTTACAGAGATTTCTTGAACAACGTAAAGGAGTATACCAGTATACAATGAAGCACCAGATAGGAAAGGGGATATGGTACTAAATTCTGTACAGTGGTCACTCATAACTGTCCTCTGTGAGATACTACAGACATTTGTGGAAGCCACATGGGAAGTTAGCTCAGAGAGTGCCATTCTCAGTCAAATACTTTCACTTACATGTGTGCTGAGGAAGAAATTAGAAATACAGAGGCAAAGACTTTGAAGAGGAGGGGGGTTCATCTTCAACTGCTGCTGCAGTATCAGGTAAGGATCTTGTAGACCAGTCATCTCTAACACTGAAAACTGATCCTGGAATTAAAAAGATGCAAAAGTCAGACTGTTACATCCTGTCCACAATACTGGACCCTCAGTTTAAACACAACCTAACATTTTTCCTTCCACATGGAACTGACCTTAACAAATACAGACACATTCTAATTTTGAAAGTTGCAGCTGAACAGGAAAGTCAGACCAGTTTGGAAAAGGATGAGGGACTTTCTATTTTTCCTCACCAAAACAGAGTGGAAAAAAGCCGGACATTCCCTAGCATCACAGCAAGAAAACCAAGACATGCATCTCAAGCTGATGATGACATTCAACAAGATTATTGTCTTGATGAGGCTGAACATGAAAATAACAACATTTAGGCAGGCCCCCAGTTCACCGAAAAAACTTTACTCCACACAAGGACACAATTCTGCCATCTTAATCAGCCACAACTATGGTAGAAAACTATTTATGAGACCCAAAACAATTATATATCAGGGGCAATCCATTCAGATACTGGCATGGGAAAAGGAAACTTTGACTAGCATTAACTAAAGCTGATACTCTGTCCATTAACTAGCATGTATTCTGAGAGGATATTTAGTGCTACTGGCAGTATTGTTAGTAACTGAAGAACTAGTCTGTCACCAGACAATGTTGAGAAGCTGACATTTATTAAAATCAATCTGGGGTTGTTTGCTGGCTACTCAGACCCGTTACCACCAATGCATGGTTCCTTTCAAACTGATAATGACACTGACTAAATCTGGCATGAAAAACCTCCAGGTGCCTGACATAATATGATGTCATCAAAGGGCATAGAAGAATGAAACACAGAAACATAGAAACATAAAATTTGATCGCAGATAAGGACCACTTGGCCCATTTAGTCTGCCCATGTTCCCTACCTACTGTCACACGATAGACTCTACTTGATGTCCGACTCCCCCCCCCCCACTTCTGTGGTTCCCTTATACCTATCCCATGCCTTCTTAAATCCCATTACAGTTTTTGCTCCCACCACCTA
Organism: Neoceratodus forsteri; assembly: GCA_016271365.2. Lineage (NCBI taxonomy): Eukaryota > Metazoa > Chordata > Ceratodontiformes > Ceratodontidae > Neoceratodus > Neoceratodus forsteri. The sequence continues at coordinate 1,235,391,752 of CM057456.1, forward strand.
CTCAGGGAGGCTGTTTCAGGCATCCACCACCCTTTCTGTGAAGAAGTGTTTTCTTACATTTACCCTAATTCTACCCCCCTCCAGCTTCATCACATGACCCCTTGTTTGTGTGCATCCTTTTCTCTGAAAAAGGTTTCTCTCTTGAACCTTATTTACACCCTTGAGGTATCTGAAAGTCTCTATCATATCCTCCCTCTCCCCCTCCTCTCCTTCAGCCTGTACATATTGAGGTCCTTCAGTCTCTCCTCATAGGGCTTTTGATGAAGATCCTGCACCATTTTAGTTGCCCTCCTCTGGACTGCCTCAACTCTATGTCCTTTTGGAGGTGAGGGCTCCAAGACTGGACACAGTATTCTAGGTGGGGTCTCACCAGAGACTGATACAGAGGTATCAATACCTCCCTCTTTCTGCTGGTGATTAGAGATGTTGCAAAGTTTTACTTCATCAGTGAAGTTGCGAAACTGACTTTTGCAAATTACTTCACGAAGTTCCCACTTTGCAGCTTCTCCTAACTTCGCATATCTTTGCCTGTAAAGGAGGCAAAGTTAGGCGATTCTGAGTGAATATATGTCAACTCGCCTAGAAAAAAAGTAATTTCCCCTTGCAAGAACTTCGCAAAGTCAGCACTTTACACTTCGCAAATTTCACCAACTCCGGAATTTTATCCACTTCACCCATCTCTACTCATGATTCCCCTCTCTGTGCACGCTAGCATCCCACTGGCTCCCCCACTGCCTTGTCACACTGTTTGGTCACCTTTAGGTTATAAGATATGATAACACCCAGGTCTTGTTCCTGTTTAGTGGTCGCCAGTACCACTCCCCCCATTTTGTGCTTTGATCCTGGGTTTCTACACCCCAAGTGCATGGTTTTGCACTTTTTTTGCATTGAAACTTTGTTGTCACTTTCTAGACTATTCCTCAAGATTATCTAGATCTCTATTCATTTTTTCCACACCACCTGGAGTGTCCACTCTATTGCAGATTTTTGTGTCATCTGCAAAAAGACATACTTTCCCTTCTAGTCCCTCTGCAACGTCACCTATAAAGATATTAAACAGGACTGGTCCCAGTAATAATCTTTGCAGCATCCCTCTAGTCACCAATTCCATGTTGCCACAGCAACAGGAACTTTGCTGAACGGCATTACAGTGATGGCACCATGCCAACAATTGGCTTTGTGCCATCATCATAACAAAGTGTTTTTGCCCTTTTCCCACCGCACCACTGACTTTTATATAATCAACTCTGAGATGGAGTTGTGTCAGGGAGAGGGGCACAATCACCAAGGAAAAACTGTTGGTATACCACCGGGACTGTTACAGTGACCTGCAGATTTTGTCGCTGTAATGGTCTTCACTTTGATGCATTTGCTGTGCCAACGGTATACCTTAGTCACCACCCCTTCCTCAGAGTGAAGTTTGTTTACCACTACCCTCTGTCGCCTATCCTCCAATCAATTTCTTACTCAGTTTACTACTTTTAGTCCCACTCCTAGGCTACCCAGCTTGTTTATGAGTCTCCTATGTGGAACAGTGTTGAAGGCCTTACTGAAATCTAGGTAGGTCACATCCACCGCTCCACCCTGATCTACTTCCCTGGTTGGAATACGCTTTGCTTTTGTAAATAAAATATATTGTATATGTTGCATGGTTCTGTGCACATTTGCTGTTCTTTTCAGCCCTTTTCTCAGACTTTAATAATGTAAAAGGAACACAAAAGAATACAACCATAAAAAAATTTATCACTTTATGGGGAAATGGAATTTTGTTCGGGGGGCTGCTGGCATACTAACACCAAATGCGGGCAAAAGGAAGTTATTATAATAAAAAAAACAAGACACTGAGCTGCAGACTTTTCTTGGTGACAGTGGGTTCCTAACATTTTCATTCCTCATACAAATTATTGCCCAGACCATCACTGTCAGTCAAAGCACTTGTGTCATTTTCAAAGTTGCAACTACACTTGCGACAACATTATACAGTATCTGTCAGCAAAATGTAGGAAATGGACTTGTTGCTTGCTGTGGCACCAGGGGATAGATGTCTATTCAACTCTGAACTGTTTTGCTACTCAGATCTGGAATCTATCACTTTTGCTTTTTATGTTTGCTTGCACGCATGTGCAAGAAACATAGTGCCATCATCCGAGATTTTGGAGGTGTGTCACCCCCTCTTCCAATTCAGTCAGTGTGTTGGCAGGCGGGGCCCCTGTAAGCCAATGCATGCTGGAGCTGTCTATGACAAGCTCCAAAATGCAGTGGCATACAGTTGAAAGGGGGAGCTACGCTTCAGCGAGCAGCGATAAGATATCGCCTGCTCATGCGCAGCTCCCCCTACACACACACACACACACACACACACACACAGAAACACACGCATACTGCATGCTGCCCTCCCCCTCCCGCACACATGTATAGCCGACGTGGATGCCCAATCCCCCGTCAGCTTCACTCTCTCCCCTCCCCCAGTACAAGGTGCCACGCTGGGAGCCCACCCCAGCGTAGCAACAAATGCCATGGCAGACGAGGGTGCCCAATCCCCGTCGGCTCACTCCCCCCCAGCCATCCTTCTGCCATGCTGGGAGCTCACCCCAGCGTGGCAAACGTCTGCGCATCGCCTTTTTTTTTTTTACCTGTAAAGCAAAAACGGGTCCCACGCAGTCTTCCTGCCCCCACAACCCGCACCCACCCTGCGCACCCTGCCTCCCCCACCCTCACCCCATACTTACCTCCGGAGCTCTGCGGTGATCTGCGTGGACCGAACACGCCTGCACTCTTCAAAGCCACCGCGAACTGAGGAAATGCCAGTAAGCTGTATAATGGGCTAGATAGGGTTTTTCAACTTTGTTACATATCTCAGGCATTTTTTGGAATTTTTGCACCAAATTTTCAACTTGGGGTTTTTGGGACCCCTTCTCATGAATGATGTCACTGTCATGGCGTTATTCGGGCCTGAAGGGTGATTTCACAGTCACTGCGCAGTCACTGTGCGAAATCACCTTTTGGGGCTGATTAACGAAATGACACTGCCAGTGTTCATAAGATGGGTTCTCAAGAAGTCTATTTTGAAAATTTGGTGGAAAAATTCCAAAAAACGACTGTTTTACGAGCATGTGTTGCGCAGTTCCTACGCACACTCATAAGTTCGCGAATTTTCAATATTTTCACTCCAGATTTTCAACATTGCCATTTTACCACACCTTCTTATGAGTAGTATAGCTGTCATTTTTCACATCACACCCAAAATGTGCTTCTGCCCATGTAGCGCACAATGGCGCAGTCGGTGTGCGAAACCAATGTACGGGACAAATTAAGAAAACCACAGTGACACTGTTCATGAGCAGAGGTCTTAAAATGGCTATGTTGAAAATTTGGTGAAAAAATTCCTAAAAATGACTGTTTTATGAGCGCTTGCGCAGTTCTTACGCACGCTCGTAAGTTCACAATTTTCAATATTTTCACTCCAGATTTTCAACATTGCCATTTTACCACACCTTCTTATGAGTACTACAGCTGTCATTTTTCACATCTTGCCCAAAATGTGTTTCCGCCCATGTAGCGCGCAATGGCGCAGTCGATGTGTGAAATCAATGTATGGGTCACATTAAGAAAATCACCATGGCACTGTTCATGAGCAGAGGTCTTAAAATGGCTATGTTGAAAATTTGGTGAAAAAATTCCTAAACATGACTGTTTTACGTGCGTGCATTGCGCAGTTCCTATGCATGCTCATAAGTTTGCGAATTTAATATTTTCACTCCAGATTTTCAACATTGCCATTTTATTACACTTCCTTATGAACAGCACAGCTGCCATTTTTCATATGCCGCCCAAAATGTGTTTTCGCACATGTAGCGCACAATGGTGCTGTTGGTGTGCGAAAGCAATGTTTGGGACAGAGTAAGAAAATCAGTTACACTGTTCATGAGCAGAGGTCTTAAAATGGCTATGTTGAAAATGTGGTGACAAAAGTCCATAAAATGACTGTGTTACGAGTGAGCATTGCGCAGTTTCCACGCACCCTCGTAAGTTCATGACTTTCTAATATTTTAAGTCCAGATTTTCACCAGTGGCATTTTTCCACACTTCCTTATTTACAGTACAGCTGTCATTTTTCACAACATGGCCAAAGTGTGTTTTCACACTTTCAGCGCAGAGATGCGTGGTCGCTGTGGGAAATCATTGTTCGGGACAGATAAAGAAAACCACAATGACACTGTTCATGATCGGAGGCACCAAAATGCCTGAGTTGACAATCTGCTGTAAAAAATATCCCCAACCTAATTATATTACGGGTGTGCGTTGCACAGTTTCTATGTACGCTGGTGACTTCACCATTTTTTTAAATATTTTTACTGCAGATTTGCAACATTGCCATTTTTTACACCTCCCCATGAACAGTACAGCTGTCATTTTTTACATCCTGTTCGGAATGTTTTTGCACCTGTGGTGCTAAATGCCGTAGTCGCTGTGCATAAGCAGCTTTCGGCTAACAAATTGATATTCCCCCTGTTCATGAGGTGGGGTCACAAAAAATCATGTTGAACATTTGGAGTGAAAATACCAATGAATGCCTGAGGTATTAGGGTTTCCAACCATAACGCCCAACCCTGTAGAGAATGACAGGCATCAGAGGTGTGACTTGGGATTCTTGCCTGTAATGCTCATACCATTCCACACCCTGCAGCCAGTGAGAGGCATCGAGGTATGCCTTGGACTCTTCGGCCCCAAAGTTCACCCCATTCTCCTATATCGCACCCATCTCACTGTATTTCCTAATGGAATGGGGTGCACATAAGGGCCAAAGACCCCAAGGAACACCGTGACACTTGTCAGTGTCTGCAGGGTGGGGTGTGGTGAAATGGCATGGCCGTTATGCCTGATGACCCAAAGGCACACCCCAATGCCTGTCACTCTCTGCAGGGTGGTGGTGGGGTTGGCTTCAGTTCAATACTTCACTGCCATTCCTATTACACAGCTCTGTAACTTCTACACTACCACTGCCAATGCCAGCAAGCAAACATTCGGTATTGACAAATGCTTGTTTAACTTGACCTGCACTCTCTCACTTGTGTTTCTTAATGTAACTTGGACACTCTCATTTGTGTTTCTTAATTTGGCTTTGCTAATTATAGTCGGTGAAGAATACAATTATCTGGGCTCACCTGTTGTAAGTCTGCATTTGTTTATTGTTTTATACCTCAGGTGATATTTCACTGAATATAGCCCAAATCCAAATAAAATAAAATGGGGGATTAGCAAACCTAATACTAAATCCAAATCCACCCCTGCTACTTCTTAGCCCTAGTAGAAATAGTTGATTAGTCAGTGTAATCAATCAGTCAACAGCACATGAATGTTTTTTTAACAAAACAGTGATTTTTTTAACAAGAACTTCATCATGTAAAACAGAGGCAAAGTTAGGAATTTTGTCCCACCCCACAAACTGCAAAGTTCCCAATTTAGCCAAAAGTTCACTGGCAAAGTTAAAATTTGGCTTATTGTTTCCACTATGAATGCCTCTAGCTTCACAGCCCTCCCACTAGTTTAATTACTCTGAAATGTACACTTCAAACATCTGTCCAAGTGCTATGATCCCTCTGTAACCCCTAGGTGGTGCTATCCCTTGGGCTACTACCCCTGCCTGCTTGGCTATTAACAGGTTAAGGGGCCTGAGTTCTGAAGCGGGTGCCTCCACCCAAAGGTCTGGTTTGGTTTGGGTTACGCTAACCAGGTCACAGCCCTCTGGGACACTGTGACCCCCCTTTTCTCCCACTAGTGGCCCACACCGTACACAACAGTGACTTTCCCAATACCCCTGATATGCAAACCACATACACTTGTACTTGCCACTTACCCCCAGGACTGGTTCCTTCAGCTTGACTCAGGGGACCCCCTGTAAAATAAGGTGAGGCAGTACAACAGCAACAATGCAATACCTTCAGCATAAACTGACACCACAGTCAATGTAAATTGCAGAAACAAACAGATCTGATTTATTCAGGGGTGTGTAACAAGGAGGGGGAATAATCAGGTTAATTAGCTTGAACATAATAATAATCACACTATTGTGCATGCACCTAGAGTCCCACTCAGTCACACTCTCTGGGTATCCAGGATGGGGCAAGGGGCTAGCCAGGTCCGTTGCCCGGGGCAGGCTGGCAGTGCAGCTGGTTGCCTCTGTGATGGAGAAAGAACATGCACACACAATTTGTAATCCAGAGCCAGAGGGTTCAGTTCATGGAAAGAAAAGCACAAAACAATCAGATGACACACTTTGATTAAACAAAAGTTGCAGGGAGCTACCTTGATAATTACTCACGATACCCAGGCTAAGCAGAGGAGGGCTGTTGGCTGATTGGCTGGTTTGCCAGAGGAAGCTGGGCCCCTTGATGATGGATCTTTCTGTGCAGCAAGGTAGTGGGACTTGACCCGCGTGGCAGGGCCTATCTGTGTCAGGCAGCACGGATTCAGTCCGATTCTGACAGGGGAACACTTCCCGCACTAGCACACAAGTTACAGGCAGCAGGAAAAACAGATTGTGACCCCCCTTGCAGTTCATAACACATTTATATGTAAAGGAAATTACTATACCAGGCCAGCTGCTCCTTGATCCCAATCGCAAAATCACTGTTTTTTTCCTGGGAGCACTATGGTAGATAAAGTCCTGACAGGCCGAACGCTTTCAGCAAAATCTTCGGTCTTCTATAGGGTGAGCCTGGCTATAAATCAACAGCTTTTTTCGTTCTCTGCAAATTCGGATTCAGTCTGAAAATGTCCTCTACTTCCTCTCAGGGCAGACAGCAGGCTAGTAGGCCAGGAATCAGGCCTTCCACGGTTCTCCAACGCGAACCATGCCGCAACGGCCACTCGAACACCCAGAGCAGTGCTGCTTCTTCAGCATCCAACTCGAATCTCCCTTGCCAGCAAACAGTTCATGGCATTTCCCTTAGACCCAAAGGGTTCAGTTGGTCGGTTCAGTTGTCAGTCACAGCTGGGCTCCCTCTATTAGTGCAAAAAGGAGCCAAGGATTCAAAACTACATTTCCCAGTGTCAGGCACCACACAGATCCACTTTATAGGCTCCATTTTAGAGTACTCACCACCTGATTGGTCCAATTCATCAGTTCAGGACCAAAATGGTGGAGCAAAACAGAAATAGTCCATGCTGCAAGAATGGCAGGTTAGATAAGCTACATTTTCGTTATTACTCTGCATATTTCCCCACAATTAGTGACAGCTTTCAGAAGGGCTCCCTCTGCACACTTAGCGATGGCAGAACTGGAGCACTTAGTCAGTGTCCCGGGCGGGACCCGGGCATAACTACACACAGCCCCCCCATTCAAACTAGTTATGTCTCTGAGCAGGCAGACCTTAAAGAGACAGTATGCGGAGGCTCTAAAAGCACTCGCTGCAGCACCAGCAAAACGGCTTTAACGCCGAACACCACCCAGACTGGGAGCACTTAGGCAAGCTCCTGGAAGACTTTTGGGAACCCCCATTTGCAAGGGGGTTACATCCTTCCTGGCCTGGAAAAACTTGCCGTCCACATCAAGTAGGTACCCTTATAATAACTCTAAGGCAAAACATCATATACATTCATATCACTAACATGTCAGACCTATATATTTTAAGCAGTAGTCAACATATTAAACCTTTGTTACATACACAAGTTCTGTATTTCACAGTTTACTACTTTTAAAACAGCATTATACATACATTGCATTTTGAAATCAGGTTATTACTTCCTGCACGTGAAACCTGGAGAGAGGGGGCCCTTCCCTATCAGCTGCCTTGGGGCTAGATGGGACAGGGGCACCATACCTGGAAGGCAGAACAATTAACCTGAACTTTGCACTTATACTCAGTTTGGGCAGTGAGCTCTGGGACACATACACTCCTTTATGGACCACATTGAGAGGCAAATCCACAGGCCTCCCAGGGGAATCATAGCTGAGGCACACTACTGGTTTTACAGCTCGACCAGTCTTCATAGGGGGAACAGTTACAGTCTCGGCCCCTTTAGCTTCACTCTCTGCACTTTCCTTACTTGCAAGGAGAGTCTCTATCAGGGCAGAAAAGTTCGGACTTGAGGCATGGTCAACCTCTGGATTAACAAGTTCTGGTTACACCACACTTTGCTCAATTGAAAAACTGTCTGGCACTGGAAATGAGCTATCATGACACTCAAAGTACTCTTCCTGCTCTGGTATATCACCAGTCGGTCTCAGCTCATCTATTTCTTCCTCAGGCAATTCAAACAGTTCCACCATACAAAGTGACTCAATATTCTCAGATGTGACACTCTGCACTTCACTCTCAGGGAGCATTGGCTCCAAGGACAAAGCTGGGGGCTTAGGCAGTCCAGAAGGCCCAGCTTCATCCCCATAATTGACCAGAGGATTACCTTGAAACAACTGACTTAGTTCATAAGAAGGATAGTAACCATAGTTGTACTCACTTTCATCTGAAGTAGACTGACAGTCATTGTCAATGGGGGTTTGCAGTGGAGGAAACCTTAAATCAGTAACTGCAGGTGCAGGCTTTCTCTGTGTTTGTCTGGCAGCAGCCCTTGTCACCAGTCCAGGCGGAGAAATCTCTAAGGGTTTGGATTCAATCATTATTTGTTCAATGGGCAACAAATGGTTACGGTGCATTGTTCTGACATCCTTGGAGTTGTTCTCAGGCCGCACTTTATACACTGGCAAGTCATTTAATTTTCCCACTACTATGTGAGGGAGATGGTGCCACCTGTCAGCAATCTTGTGTTTGCCATGCAGTCCCAGATTTCTTAACGATACACGGTCTCTTGCTTGGAGCTCTTGGGTCTTCACCTTTTTATCATATCTTTCTTTATTGTCCAAATTTCTCTTTGCAGCCATGGTCTGAGCTAGTTGGTATGCATGATTCAATAGAGCTTTTAACTTTTGCACATATTGTAGGTAGCTGTCAGCTTGGACCCCATCGGGGGAGACTCCAAAACAAACATCCACTGGCAACCGAGCCCCTCTTCCAAACATAAGGCTGTAAGGGGAGAACCCAGTAGCATCATTTCTGGTGCAGTTGTAAGCATGTACCAAAGTGCTAATTTGCTGGCTCCATCTGGGCTTATCTTTTGGGTGGAGAGTGCCTAGCATGTCAAGCAGGGTGCGGTTAAAATGTTCTGGCTGTGGATCCCCTTGGGGGTGGTAAGGGGTGGTTATAGACTTCCACACTCCCCACAGAGAGAGCATCTCCTTGATGAAGTGACTCTCAAAATCTCATCCTTGGTCGGAATGGATTCTCTGGGGGGGCCCATAGTGAACAAAAAATTCTACTGCACAGTGGATGCTTTCTGGTCCTTTGTGGGAAATGCTTGGGCATGCCTTGTAAAATGGTCAGTGACCACCAGCACATTACTAATATTCCACTGTTCAGGCTCCAAACTCAGAAAGTCAATACAAACTAACTCCATAGGGGCACTGGTGGTGATGTTAATAAGGGGTGCAGCCCTCTGGGGCAAGGTCTTTCTCTGCAGGCAGCTACTGCAAGTCCATATATGATGCTCAACATCAGCCCCCATCTTAGGCCAGTAGAATCTAGACTGCAATAGGTCAAGGGTACAGTCTATACCGAGGTGCCCCATGTGGCTGTGTAGGGACCTCAGTACCAAGTCTCTGAAAGCAGTGGACAAAACCAATTGTTGCTTGTCTACCTGCCTCTCTCTGTCTACTGTTTCTCCGTACAGCAATCGGTTAATCAGTTTCAGTTTAGGGCCTTCTTTATACAATAATGCAGCTCTCATATCAGAGGAGCTCAACTTGGACACATCTTTCCCTGCGTAGAGGGCTTCAAGTGCTGATTTGATCATAGGAACTTGAGATTGAGCTAGCTGGAGAGTGTCATTATCAAGCTGAGGAAGTGCACCAATATCTAATGCAGAAAAGTGGCAGTAAGCAGCAGGTATACAATTTTCAGAGGGTCCCAAGCAGTCTACTAGGCAGTCCACTGTGTCCGTGGACATTTGTTCCTCCTTGTCAAACTTCTGGCATAGCGCTTGAATATCAGGTTCTGAAAGTCTGACTCAATCACTTCTGGAAACAGGCCTCCAAGAGAGGGCATCAGCAACTATGTGATTCAGGCCTGCTCTGTATTCAACAGCATAATCATAGGTAGACAATGTAGAAAGCCACCTATGGCCAGTGGCATCCAATTTGGCTGAAGTCTGCACATAAGTCAAAGGATTATTATCTGTCTTTACCAGTATCCTGGCCCCATACAAGTATGCATGGAATTGGTCAACAATGGCCCACTTCAATGCTAGGAAATCCAATCTATGCACAGGATAGTTCTTTTCAGATGGGGTCAGACTTTTGCTGGCAAAGGCCACTGGTCTCAGGCCATTCTCATGCTCTTCATATAACATGGCCCCCAAGCCTTGTAGGCTAGCATCAGTATGTAATACATAGGGTTTTGCAGGATCAGCATAGGCAAGGATAGGAGCGTGAGTGAGTTTGTATATGATTTCATTAAAAGCGCTTCACAATCAGGCATCCATCGTGACCCAAAAGACTAATTTGGACGGAAATACACTCTCTCGTCTTCAGTGGGGGCCACTCTCCTGTATTTTTTGTTGGTGGGAGGGTAACCTTGGGAAATATTCAGAAGCAGGCGAATCACCCTTGAATAGTCCTTAATGAACCGCCGGTAATAACCACAGAATCCTAGAAATCTTTGCAATTCTTTTAGGTTGCAGGGCTGGGGCCAGGTGGTCAAGGCCTCAACTTTGCTAGGATCAGTCTCTATCCCCTCAGTGGACACTGTATGACCCACAAATTTTACTGATGTCTGAAAGAACTGGAATTTGTCGATGAATAGTTTGAGGCCGAAATCTTCCAGGCGGTCCAACACTTTAAAAAGTCTGCTTTCATGTTCCTCCAATGAACTCCCAAACACTATAACATCATCTAGGTATACTAGGCACTCCAATAAGTTCATGTCCCCCACTGCACACTCCATCAACCGTTGAAAAGTGGCTGGGGCACCCGAGATCCCTTGGGCATCCTCATAAATTCATAGAACCCAATTGGACATATAAAGACTGTCTTCTCACGGTCTTCTGGGGCCATGGAGATCTGGTAGCACCCACTGTGAAGATACAACACTGAGAACCACTTGTTACCATTCAAACAGTCTAAAGCATCCTGAATACGGGGCATGGTGTATTGATCAGGGATGCTCCAGCTGTTGAGGGTCCTATAATCCACACACATTCATACTGTTCCATTCTTCTTCCTCACTACTACAATAGATGAAGCATAAGGGCTTCTGGATTCTTGTATCACACCAGCCGAAAGCATCTGCTGTAGGTGCCATCCCACATCATCTATATCAGAAGGTGCCAGGCGTCGAGACCTCTCATGGAATGGCAGCTCATCATGCAGCCAGATATGATGCTCAGCTCCTTGCACACATCCAACATCCCATTCCTTTAGTGAAAACACCTGGTCTCCCTGGGCAAGTTTCTCACTGATTCTATTCTTCCATTCGGCTAGCAACATGCTAGTCACCAAAATCAAACAAGTCGGGCATCACTCTGTACTTGTTACTGGGTAACGCTGCAGTGTCTGCACAGTGCACGGTAGTCAGGGTGCAGCCTCTATTTACCCGAATTTCTCTGTCTGACACATTGTGAACTTGGACCATCACCCATCGAGCATAGGCATGAGCCCGAGCAAGTAGGATGCTTGGCTTAACTAGAAATCCATCTGGCAATTTTCCATTGCCTGGAGCATCCAGCTTGAGTATCTTGTTCTTGACATCCTTTCTTAATTGGACTTCTCCTTGTAAAGTACACTGAGCATTGGGCACCAGGATCATGGACTCAGGGTCCTTCTTCCATATAACCCCAACCAGTTCATCCACATCCATCTCGTCAGCATTCTTCCGTGACTCATAAGCCTTCTTGATCAAGGCAGGAAGCCTCAAAGTTCTACCAGTCCGCTGCCCCTGTCTTTCATATCATAGTTGCGCCAACCTCCCAAACATATGAGCATTTGTCCCGATTAATAGAGGAACCCCATCGTACAGACCAGTAGGGGGACACCCTAAGGCCAAGGTCTCCACTTGCTCCACCACTCCAGCTACCGAGGTGGGGAAAGACAACCAAATTCGAATGTATCCAGACTAGGGGTATGCTTTTTTACTTAACTCCCAGACATGCAGTCCTGCCAAAGGCTGTAAGGGCACATCAGACAAATGTTTCTGGTACCAGTCTTGGAACATGATGGTTACTTGGGAGCCACTGTCCAGTACAGCACTAGTAGACACTCCATTTACTTTCACAGTCATCTCCATGGAGGGACCCACCACTTTGGACCACTCCGGCAGTGCAGACGTTGGTGTGGATAGGGCATTGACACTGGTAGCATAATTTTTCTGAGCAGCTCCCCCAATGGCCGGTTGTTGCTTTGTTGAACTTTAGCCAGTAACCGGGCAGTAACCTTCCTCAGATTTTCTGGTGAACGGCAGGCAGACTGGATGTGCCCATTCTCCCCACAGTGATAGTAAAACTTAGTTTCTCTAGAGTCTTTGAATGGTGGGGGGGTCCTTTCTCTGCTGGGGTATCTCAGCGGCACTTCAAGGCCCTTGCTGGACTTGTTTCTTCACCCCCTACATGAGGAACTCTCTCCAGTATCTGCCAGTCCTACTCTCTACCTCCCGCTGTGGCGACCGCAACTACTCCCTCACTCCGACCAGGCTACACCCCAGATCTAAGCCTCCCAGGGCACTTTATCTATAGTGTAGTGTAGTGTAGTGAGCCTTTTGGAGTGGAGGGCCTGGGAGAGTGAGGAGCCCACCATTGGGAGTATGGAGCTGGCAGCAGTGCCTTCGCCTATCCTCTGGAGGTTTTTTTTTCCATTTTTCCTCCATTTCCCCTGATGCTTGGTTGTGCAATGGCATCAATGGCACTAGTGCCGATGCCTGCCATGGAACCGCCCCCTCTCAATGCTTGGCGACGCAAACTCAGTATTCCCCCGGTCTCCACCAGGGGTCGCCCCGTGCGACGCATCCTCTAGAGCCCTCCCCAAGAAGAGAGAGCAGTCCTCCGGATGCTCAATATCTTCCCTCCCCTGCCAACCCCTGATGACCTGAGCTCATTCCCGAACCCAGGTCACGGGCGTAGCATGAGGTGTGGCATCCAGCACCTCAACCCTCAGCACCACCGGGCTGGCTGGGGCCTACGTTCTTGAACTTCTGAATCTCCACCACGATTGAGGGTTAGGGCAGTCCTTTGCAGCTCCCCCACCATGGCTCTCAACTCTCGGATCTCTGCCAACAAGTTACCCTCAGTCCCGGTCTCAGAAGAGACAACATGCACCCCCACTCCACTTTTGGTCTCTGGAGGTGCCTGATACAGATCAGGTTCTCTGGCTGCCTCAGTTAACTATTTAATCAATTCTCTCAACTGCTAGGCCTCATCTGAATCACTCCTCTCCGGAGTCTGGCAAGTGTTCACAACCCCAGCATAGGGCTCCCAGCCCTCCTCATCTCACGAATTTCTTTCATCAGGTGGCAGTATTCAGAAGGGTTTGCCCTCCTATTTTGCAACTTGAGCTTCAATATCATTACACTAGAAAATCTAGTTGACTTCAGGATGTGGTCCAGTCTGACCCGGTTTAGCTCTTTTGCAGGAACTCCTCCTTTTCTATAGGCCCTCTGCAGAGCCCTGTCAATTCTGGTAACAAAAGCGGACAACTTCTCCTTTTTCCCTTTTTAGCTGACTTAAACCTCCACAACAAGTTGTCCCCCAATTCAGTACTGCCAAACACTCCCTCCAGTGCCGAGAGATATTCAGCCACAGTAGCCTCTGGACTAGTTGCTCGCAAGAAACGGATGGCCTCCAGTGCAGGGCCTCTCAAATTCTCCATTAGTCATTTCCTCTTTTCCCCTCTCTGAACATTGCCATTCCTGCACTAAAGGGGGTAGCATAGTCCATCCATGTTTCTAGATCATCCTCCCCCAAGGGCACTGGGACAGTGCCTGAGAAAAGTCTGAGCTTTCGATAGGAGTCCAGTTATATTGGGGGAATTATGATGGGGGAAACAGCTACTGGGGAGCTCTTGTAGGACACTAGGGATGTAGCTGGGGAATGCAGGGGTGTGTGGTCCTCTGACAGTTCTAGCACCTTTACAAGCTCTTGAGCAGTTCTCCCTTCAGACGCTAACAATTTGAGCAGCTTTTCCTTAAACCCATCTACTGTATACTCGGGGACCCCCCGGGTTGGCAGGACTACTATGCAAATGAATGACCCTCCACCCCTTCTGGGTACTTTCAGGTAAAATAACAGAGGGTACCTTCTCAGGATCTATTTGGGAGCTACAGGAGAGCAGTACTATCATAGTTTGTTCAAATAAATCTGCATCTCATCCCCTTACTTCCACTTTGCCCACACCCTTAATCTGCTCCACAGTGTAGACAGTATCAGTATTACTGGTCCCTAAGGGGACATCCAATAACAGAATAGCCTTTTGGGGGTCTACCCCCTCAGCTTCACTCTACCCCATCATCCAATGCAGCATTAATTTATGGGGGGCAATTTTTAGCTTAGGCGTAGTAAGCTCCTCCATTTTCTCTCCCAAACTGAACATATTGGGGTAATTTCCTCACGTGGCCACTAGAGGATGCTAATCTCAGTGGTGCCTCCACGATGTAACCCCAGGTGGTGCTATCCCTTGGACTACTACCCCTGCCTGCTTGGCTACTAACAGGTTAAGGGGCCTGAGTTCTGAAGTGGGTGCCTCCACCCAAAGGTCTGGTTTGGTTTGGTTAACGCTAACCAGGTCACAGCCCTCTGGGACACTGTGACTCCCCTTTTCTCCCACTAGTGGCCAACACCATACACAACAGTGACTTTCCCAATATCCCTGATATGCAAACCACATACACTTGTACTTGCCACTTACCCCCAGGACTGGTGCCTTCAGCTTGACACTGGGGACCCCCTGTAAAATACGGTGAGGCAGTACAACAGCAACAATGCATTACCTTCAGCATAAATTGACACCACAGTCAATATAAATTGCAGAAACAAAAAGATCTGATTTATTCAGGGGTCTGTAACAAGGAGTGGGAATAATCAGGTTAATTAGATTGAACACATTAATAATCACACTATCGTGCATGCACCTAGAGTCCCACTCAGTCACACTCTCTGGGTACGCAGGATGGGGGAAGGGGCTAGCCAGGTCCGTTGCCCAGGGTAGGCCAGCGATGCATCTGGTTGGGACCCTGTGATGGAGAAAGAACATGCACATACAAATTGTAATCCAGAGCCAGAAGGCTCAGTTCGTGGAAAGAAAAGCACAAAACAATGAGATGACACACTTTGATTAAACAAAAGTTGCAGGGAGCTACCCTGATAATTACTCACGATACCCAGGCTAAGCACAGGAGGGCTGTTGGCTGACTGGCTGGTTTGCCAGAGGAAGCTGGGCCACTCAATGATGGATCTTTCTGTGCAGCAAGGTAGTGGGACTTAACCCGCGTGGCAGGGCCTATCTGTGTCAGGCAGCACGGATTCAGTCCGATTCCGACAGGGGAACACTTCCCGCACTAGCACACAAGTTACAGGCAGTAGGAAAAACAGATTGTGACCCCCCTTGTAGTTCATAACACATTTATATGTAAAGGAAATTACTATACCAGGCCAGCTGCTCCTTTCAGCAAAATCTTTGGTCTTCTACAGGGTGAGCATGGCTATAAATCAGCAGCTTGCTTCGTTCTCTGCAAATTCGGATTCAGTCTGAAAACATCCTCTACTCCCTCTCAGGGCAGACAGCAGGCTAGTAGGCCAGGAATCAGGCCTTCCATGGTTCTCCCACACGAACTACGTCACAACGGCCACTCAAAGGCACACAGCAGTTCTGCTCCTTCAGCGTCCAACTCGAATCTCCCTTGCCAGCAAATAGTTCAGGGCATTTCCCTTAGATCCAAAGGGTTTGGTGGGTCGGTTCAGTTGTCAGTTACAGCAGGGTTCCCTCTATTGGTGCAAAAAGGCACCAAGGATCCAAAACTACATTTCCCAGAGTCAGCCACCACACAGATCCACTTTATAGGCTCCATTTTACAGTCCTCACCACCCGATTGGTCCAGGTCAGCAGTTCGGGAACAAAATGATGGAGCAAAACAGAAATAGTCCATGCTGCAAAAAAGGCAGGCTAGATAAACTACATTTTCATTATTATTCTGCATATTTCCCCACAATTAGTGACAGCTTTCAGAAGGGCTCCCTCTGCACACTTAGCGATGGCAGAACCGGAGCACTTAGGCAGTGGCCCGGAGGGACTCGGGCACAACTACACATAGCCCCCCCATTCAAACTAATTATGTCTGTGAGCAGGCAGGCCTTAAAGAGACAGTATGTGGAGGCACTAAAAGCACTTGCTGCAGCACCAGCAAAACGGCTTTAACGCTGAACACCACCCAGATTGGGAGCACTTAGGCAAGCTCCTGGAAGACTTTTGGGAACCCCCATTTGCAGGGGGGTTACACCTCTCTACTTGGATTAAAGTTGTCCAATTTAAATAAATCTTTATGCCTCCAAAACTCACCCAGTCCCTGGAGAAGGAAAACCCCTCTTCTGTGCACAACTTCAACCAGTAATGAAATTGTTAGAGTTTGGGTTCCCTTGCCTCCCCCTCCAGTTCACTGTCAAAACTTTGGAAATGGTCACAATATTCACCAACCCCTCAGCCTTTTACCTACCACTCTGAAACTTGTTTTCACCTCACCTAATGGCCTCCTTGCCAGACTGTACAAGCCAAGATGGGCAGTTATGTCTGGCTTCCCATTCCCTCCACTAACCAACCTCTCCACCAAGGGAACAACCCTCTCAGCTGTCCCCGCCAGGAGACAGAGAACCTTGCTCCCCTCTGGGTCTGAGGCACAGGCCACAGTCTGGTACCTCTTGTTATAGAATAGATGGGCAACTATGTCTACCTTCCCACTCTGTCCTCCAGCCAACCTCTCCACCTTGTGAAGAACCGTATCAGCTCTCCCTCCTGAGAGACAGAGAATCTCCCTCCCTCCCTTCTGGGTCTGAAGCACAGACGACACTCTCAGTACCTATCACTGTAGAATCCCCTGTGATTAGTACCCTCTTCTTAGTGCCCTTTTGACTTCTGCTAGGTCTTCCTGCTTCAGTAGCCTCAAGAGACCAGGGTGCAACTGGATGTTCTCCTGGTGATGAGGAGTAGAATGTACCACTTCACTGAGTTGGTAGAAGTTGTCACAGTTTGCAATTCAAGAGCCCTTCCTCTCCCCAGTTTTTGCCACCCAAAGACCCCCCCAAGCCCACTACATTCCTACCACCATTGTGGACCTTAGGAGGTCACTGGGGAGTACTGGCAGCAGTAGGCCCCCTGACCTCCACTGCAACCGGTACTACAGCTAGTATGTATTTCAGCCCAGGCTGCAGTTAGCTCTGAGTGGAGTGCCACCAACCTCCTGTAGATTTGCCCACTACCACAAAGTGTACAGCATTACAGTCTCTGCAGCTACTTCAATATCACCCTTCAGCATTTATGTAGTACTCTACACATAAATGTTTCAGTCCAAAAACCTTTTCTCTGGCCCTATAGTAATTATAGCTGTCCACATGACCTTTATGCTTTGAGGTACCTTTGGTAACTTTCTGCTATGAAATCTAACTTCTGATCAAGCAGATGTGTTCCTAGTGGAGAGAATATGAAAGACCTTCACAGCAGCATTAGAAATGGCAAGTGAAGAACACCCTTGGTGGGTAAAAATCAGGTGGATATTACCTTAGGCCTGGAGACAAATGAGCAGTTTCCTTTGTATCTGCAGACTCCCTGCAGCTGTCCTTGCAAACACTGTCCTTCTGCTCTGGGGTCAATTATGCTACGAGGTCACTTGGTTTAGTGGACTGACCTATCCCTATCCCTATCCTAGCATTTCCACTTATAAAGCTTTATAACATGTCCTTGCTCCAAGGTAAAGTGCTGCCAAAGTGGATGGTGGCAAGCATGGTTCCTGGTCACTATGGGAGACAGGAAATCAATAGGGAATTGCCGTCCTATAACCATACTCAGTATCCTGGCAAAACGTCTAAGAAAGATTGGTATTACAATGAGCTGCAAACCTTCACTGAATCAAATTCCTACTAACAGATGCCCAACATGGCTTTTAGAAATAATATGGCAATGATGAAGCCCTGATGCATCTCACTACAGATATGTTCAGTGCCATGGATAATGGCAAAGCCACAGGAGAAATGTTCATTGATTTAACCAAGGCCTTCGAACTGGTGAATCATGAAATCCTGCTGACCAAGTTAAGGAGTTTGGGCCTAGACCATCTCTCCTGCTCATGGTTCAAAAGTTATCTCATGGGCCGTAATCAGTTGGTTAAGTGAGGGGTTAGACTATCCTCCCTGCATGAGTCTACCGATGGTATATACTGCAGGGCTCCATACTTGGCCCACCGCTTTTTTGCTTTATTTATCAATGATTTGACCTCTTAACTGTGGGAGGGCAAAAGCACTACTGTACATGGATGATGCAGTGCAGTATAGAACTGACTCTGACCTAGCAGCAATTGAGCCTGTGATGAAGGAGGACTTAAGAGAGCTCGAAAACTGGTTTATGTCAAACCAATTCATTCTCAGCTCAAAGAAATCCAGGGCCACTTTTTTTTGGTCTAGAAAAAATGTGTCCTGACAAAAAATAGTTCCTAAAGATTAGAACCACCCACTAGGGGTACCCAGTCAGAGGCAGTGAATTCCACAAAGTATCTGGGCATCTTACTGGAACAGGAAGTCTAATTCAGACCCCCTACTGAAAGAGTAACAAAGCTCCTCAATCAAAAGTTGAGCTTATTCTACAGGCTGAGGGCCTGCCTCACTAAAGAAGTCTGTCTACCTGTAGCCAATAGTGTCTTACTCCCTATCCTTTTGTTCAGGGTGTCTGTTCTCTCCATGCTGAGGGAAATAAAACTTAACAAGCTTAACGTACTGTATAACAAGATATGCAGGTTTGCAGTGAATGCAATTTCATTGTTCTTACCACTCTAGGCTGATCATATGAGAGAGAAAGAGAGAGCGAGAGATAGGTAGTTCAATCCTCTTCCTATCTGTTCATGACTGTACCTAGGGCCTTGGCAACTACTGGTCAGTGATCCTTTGAACACAAGGTCCCACAACCATTGAATGAACTCCCTCTCCATATTCGGAAAAGTTCCTCACTATTGACATTAAAAAGAGTATCCAAAGGTCACTCTCTTCCTAGCAGATACTGTAACTGTCTCTGCTGAGACCTGAACAGACTGGCATCTCCTCATGTTATGCATATACTGGCACTTCCAAATGATCTTTAATCCTGTGTATTATGTGTGTTTGGTTATGTACTTGCTATGTGAATATTGGCACTACTGTAACTAAATTGCAATAAACTGAACACTGAATTTTTATGTAACTAAAATGCAAAGAATGTATTGCTACTACTGTGACGCTACTCTATGTATGTTTTTCTCCTGCCCTGTATGTAATTAATTCTGAGTCACTACTGAAAGAGGGATGGTTGTCTCAGTGAACCTATCCAATTAACAAAATCTGATAGATAGATAGATAGACAGATGGATAGATAGATAAAAATATATAAATACCAGCCTTCTATCAGCCAGTATTTTATAAGTGACATTTGTCACGTTCGGGGTGGGGGGGGTCATGAAACCACTATGTTATAAATTTGGAGTCAAAATGTAAAAAAAAAATTATGAAAAATGTCATGTGCAGGGTTGGTAAATGGCCTAGTGGGTAGCATGTTGCAATCCCATGTTAGTAAGCTGACTTTGGGAGCGAGCTCAGTGAGCCAGCTGGATGGTCTTAGGCTGGAGAGATTTTTCTGCTATGCAATACCACTCTCAGCCTGGGGAGGAATGGTAAAGTGTTGGTTGCACAGGCAACAAGTAAACATATAGTGAGCAGAACTCTTCTCTTGGCATACTATCCAAGGGCACTGCACATCTACATCCATAACTGAACAGAAGTGCTGAGCCCAGAGGCCATGTGGTTCCTTGACTTCCCAAATAGCTTCACATGTTCTTTGCATCTGTAGTCGCATGGTATATGATATTCTCACTCAAGATGCAATAGTCTTACTCTAGGTCCATAGTGGCAGTGGAGGTCTATAGCTGATATGTGTTGATCTACTTCATTCAATGAGGTTGTGCTGGATTAAATCACTGATTAAGGTGGCCACTGATCAATCAGGATGCAGGATTTTTTCTTACCATTGTATAATAAAAGGTATGGCATAAATTAGTTATGTCACAGCCCTAATGAAAATATAACAAATATTTCCTCTTGAGCAGTTTGACCTTTTGACATCACTCATGGCTTCACCACTCATAATATCATATGGTCAAACTGCACTCAGTTAAAATATCAGGGACATGTTCATAAGGACCATGGCATATCCCATAGATAGACAGATAGATAGATAGATAGACAGATAGATAGATAGATGGATGATAGACAGACAGACAGACAGATAGATAGAGAAAGACAGAGCTAGATAGATAGATAGATAGATAGATAGATAGATAGATAGATAGATAGATAGATAGATAGATAGATAGACTGGCATCAGTGAACAACAATGCTGTGTTCACTTTGAGAGGTTGTCATGACAACTAAATAGACCTTGGAAGCGAAGCTCAAGAGGTCTATGGTTGTCATGACAACCTTGAAAAGTGAACTCAACATTGTTGGTCACTGTTGTCCATCCATTATCTTTTATTTTTTCATTTAATAAACTTTATTGATTTAAATTTTTCCAACAGCAACACCACACAGCAGAACAGACAATGAATAAATTGTACACACATTCATATTATGATAAAAGAAAAAAGGAAGTAGATACATGTATCATGTTAAGGTACATATTTACAGATTACCTCATGTTAAATTTGAAACCATATTATCGCTGCCTGTTCCCACCCACCCTCCCTCCCCCCTGTCTGCCACTACATAAATGACCAAAGGTGTTATAACACCTTGCCTTACTGTACTACCTGTACATATCTATAAAGAGGAAAAGCAAAAATCTAAAGAACAGATTAAGCAATATTAAATTGCTAAAAGGGTATATAGTGATTCCCATCTTGATTTGTACGTCTCCATTCTATTATTAACCCCAGCAATGATGATGTATGGACAATGGTAATCAATGTAAAACAGAATAAAAAAACTATAGCCAAACTTTTCACTGCTATCACGCACTGAAACACCCAAGAAGGTGAGGTTCAATAACAGATGCACATGCACAGTTTGCACAATGATCCCTATGGCTGTATCCCTGTCCAACACAATATTTCACTCTTCTAATAACAGATAGCAAGTTTATCTCCACTGTTTACTACTGAAGTACTGTTTTACCGATAAATCAGTTCCCACAAAATACATGCTCAGGCAAACGAATGTGTGGACCATTTTGTAGCTTGTGTGCGATATTTGAAACCAGCCCAACCCCCTTTAGCAATGTTCCCTTTAGCATATCTCAGGAAAGACCCACAATGTGAAAACCCAATGTTTATCTCTTGGCAAAACACACTAAAGCATTTCAGTGTTCAACATGGCACCAATACTGCTGTAGTAGAGGTGGGCTTTATGCAGAAGGAAACCTGATACAACAGCCTCCTTCCTGAGGTGGTGAGACAAAGATGCACATTAGACTGTGTGCTGAGCACTTGCAATCCCTGATCAGTAGGTCTCACCTGACACTCGAGGCACCCTCAGTTTGTTGGCGTGGACTACACAGGAGCTGCAACCCTGACTCTTTTTCCCATTATAACTGTCACCCAGACTGTCAGAAGAACCTGTTAAAAAAAAAAAAAAAAAAAAAAAAAAAGAGTGATCGGCTTGGTTGTCAGTGTAACAGGAGCGCAAGGGCATTCTTAGTTGTTGTACCATCGTAGTGATGTACTCAAGATGGTACAACAGCAGATGTCACCACGATGGTACAACAAGCCTAAGAATTCATTGAATTCCATTCGTAATTGTGCTCTCCCATACAAAATAGATAGATAGATAGAAAAAATCTATTCCACTTATACAGTAGGCACATGGTTGTGATAGCCCGATTTTCTGCATATAACTTGAATGGAATAAAACTGAAATTTGAGTTTTGACAGCTTCAGAAAAGTGCTGTGAATACTATATTACATCTGATGCCTGAATAAAGAGTGAACCACATTTGTTTTAGTGTCATTTTTCTTTGTAATTGTGTTCCTTTGTTTCATTTGCTTAATTTATTTTATTTAGTGTATGTAATTCAAATATAAAGGAAAATGAAAACAAGAAACATAAGAAATAACAAAGAAAGATGTTGGTGTACTAGTACACTGCAGCCTTCAGGTTTTGTGATGTGCCAACCCCTTATGCTACAATATGGCTACTGGGTGTGTAGGAGAATATGAGGGGGTAGGTGAGCAATTCAATATATTTACAACTGCAATTAAGACCAATAAGCACTGTCACTCTGCTGAACAGCTATATGCAGTGATTAACAACTCAATCCTGCCTTACCACAACACAGATCAACAAGGCATACAGTATACAGTATCCAAAAAACAGAGGGCTTAAAAGTGGCATGGAATATGATAGCTGCCTGGCAGTGTGATTCAAGACATAGTTCATTTAGGCAAATGACCACAATAGGCAAATAACTGAAAGTGTAACACACTGTATTCATTTATATGGGATATACAATGTTCTGACTCAAAATATGCACTTCATCTTCAAATGTGATGGTGCAAAACAGAGTGGCAGAGCAACATGTGAGTTATGGAAGTCCTGCCCCCTCCCAAGTGATGATAAACTACATGTTTTGAGTCAGAAAAATATTTTGTTGCTGTATTGGTCCTTGTAACAAAAGATCCAGGAAAAAAGATGATTTGATACCTTTTATTGGACCAACATAGATGTTACAAAAGAAACAGGTGCTTAAGCTTTCGGACTACACACAGTCCTTCATCAGAAACTAATGCGACTAGTTTTGGAAGAATGCATTCTCTTAAAGACCAGATCATAAATAAAAAAACAAACAGAAAAGTTGTGAAAAATCCCAATGGCCAAAAAATTGCATTTAAAAGTCAGCTTAAAACCATATAGAGAGAACATAGGCTGACTACTATCAAGGAAAGGCATTTCAAAGTCAAATATCACAGACTAGATAACTCCCTTCTTGAAAGAACTCATAAAATCAGCAGAGTCCTAGCCAAAATGAAAGCATTTCAAGGTCAAAGTTGCAGAATAAATAACTCTTAATCTGAGAGAAACCACAGAATACACCTAATTCAATTAAGATCTTGCCGGTTAGTGCATACTTTTTAAAATAACTGTTATTTTAAACCCCATGTTAGAATAGGCTGAGAAATCATAGTATATAATATGAAAAAGTCTTCTAAATGAGAATTTACCTTTGTGTATGGCAATTAGTGGGCTTAAAGATAAGTTACCCTAGTGTGAACAATAAATATTCACCATCTATTTCACACTTTCATACAGTGTTATCCCTATCAGGAGATGAATTTCCTCAACCCAGTGCTCAACAAGTCAATATTATTCACACATTTTAAAACCTATACTACTCAACCATGATCTTTCTGCAGTTGTACCGAATAGCAAGTGTTTGTGCACAATTAAAAAACAAACCTAGCAAAGATTCCCTAGTAAGTGAGATATTGTATCCTAATATGACCCTGTATCAAAATGTGACAGTATATATCAAATTTTCTGTATAATAACAGTTCTAGAAATCTGAAACAAAAACTGAGGGAATCTACCACCCACCACCATCATGCCTTACCCCCGGCTAAACTAATGTATAGATAGCTAGTTAGAAAGAATATATATCAATTATCTATGTGAACATATAGCAATACCATAATGTATGTCCATGTGTTGTTCCTGAAGCCAGTGAACATTTAAGCAGTGTAATGTGACATAAAACCCAAATCAATGTTCATCCCATCTCCCACCATATTGAGAAGTTAGCTTGACCTGGAAAGCCCACCTCTGTTGTGTATTTTTGAAATGTCCTTTCAAAACCAGTACTGACAAATCAGAGTTGGAGTGATCAGACTGAGAGAAATGTTGTTCCACTGGGTTTTCAGTCATCTTCATTTTAATAGCATGTCTGTGTGAGTTAATTCGGGTGCAGAGAGGTTGTCCAGTCTCTCTTACATACCCTGTTTATGGATATCTCTTGCATTGAATAAAATAAACAACATTTCAAGATGCACATGTACAGGTCTCCTATATCCTGAATTGTCTCTTTTGTGGAGTATTGATACAATCGGAAGTAAAAATGTGCTCACAAGTCTTACATTTAGCATAATTTCAGTTTCCTGTGCCATCTAGTGTTCCAATATTTTGTTCTGGTGCAGGTTTACTCCTAACGATCAGGTTGGTTAAATTCAGTGGTTGCTTAAAACACAGTAGTGGTTGTTCATGAACAATAGATTTTAGGGTCTCATCCTCACTGAATATTGATTGGAGGTCCACAATAACTTTACAAAGAAGCTCTGGATTGGGATGATATGTGACTACTAAGGGTATTCTGTTGGTGGTAGTCCTTTCTTTATACTGAAGTAGTTGTTCCCTTGGTATCTGTGTTGCACATTCTACCACTCTGACATATTCTCTGGAAGAATGCATCTGCCCAATAAAGGTCTTTTTCAACATGGCCAAATGTTTATCTCTGTCCTCCTCACTAGAACAGATATAGTGGTGTCTAAGCGGTTGACCGTATATTACAGATTTTTTTGTGTGTCTTGGGTGATTACTATTCCTGTGCAGGTATCTCTGTCTGTGGGTTTCCTGTAAATGTATGTCTGTAAGGTTCCATCCTTGATGGTGACTGTGGTGTCCAGAAAGTTAACACTGGTGTCAGGATATTCCAGGGAAAGATTCATGGATGGGTGGAGGCTGTTAAGTTCCTGATGGAACACTGAGTGTGTCAGTGCCCTCTGTCTAAATTATAAATAAATCATCAATATAATGGAAATATGCAAGTGGTTTGTGTGTACAGTGCCTTAAAATAATACTCCTCCAAACTGGCCATAAAGAGATTGGCATATTGTGGAACCATCCTGGGACCCATTGCTGTTCCCATAGCTTGAACATACTATTTAGCATGGGAGCTGAAGTTGTTTTGTGTCAGAATAAATTCAATAAGTTTCTCCACCACTTCTGGATTGATATTTTGGTGCTGTCCTTTCTCATGAAGGCATTTAAGACAGACTGAAATGCCATCCATGTGTGGAATATTATGAATATGAATATAGAATGCAATGTCAGTGGCTCGGAAGGTAGCACACTCTCCTCTGAGGCCAGGAGATCAGAAGGCTGTGGATTCTATCCCCACACAAGGCACTTCGGTTAAATCCCATTCTGACACTGTGGTGCAGCATGAGGGGGGTGCTGCACTCCTGAGGTGCCATGTTTCGGATGAGACATTAAACTGAGGTCCCATCTGCCTGTTCTGGTGGTAGTTCAGGTGGATGTAAAAGATCCCATGGCACTCCTCCATAAAGAGTAGGGGAATTTTTGTTAAGCAGAAGGGCTACATACATTCAGATTACAGTTTACAGATCATACAAAAACAAACAGGGCAAATTTATATACATTGAGACAATATACAATCATAAAGGCTGAGTCCACTTTTCACAATTATTTATTTATTTATTTATTAAATTCTCAGATTACGAATACCGTTGAGCAGACACTGCTCTTTTACAAAGGTTCCACGTCAAAGGATGAGGGTCAACATACATACAGAGGTAGTAAAAGATTGCACAATAAACAACCAAAACAACTAAAAGAAAAAATAAAGATACTCAGTTATAACATACTTTGAGATAATATTCATATAACGAGCAGCTTGAGTAGGCAGCTGGCTGCGATAACAATAAGAGATAGAGGGCACCATCGGCAATTATTATTGCAGGCGTGCGACCGGGAGAGGAAGTTGGCAGACTAATGGGCCACTGTCCGATGGTGGTGGAAAATGTCTTGTACCAGTGGAGATGCAAAGCAGGAAAGGAGTCACAAGGAAGGCCCGGTGACAGAGGGAATGACACTGGGAAAGGGCGGGCTGTGAGACATGAGTGAGCTGGGAGGTGTTTAGAGAGATCTCTGTTCAGAGAAGCAGTGACATTGAGTGGTAGAGGTCAGGTAAAGTTTGAGATTTCTTTTGAAGGGTCCAAGTGTAGCAGAGGAAAGTGCTTCTTTATTGAGGGAATTGAACCATTGAGCGGCTCTATAGATAAAGGATCGCTGACCCATGGAGGTACAACATCTAGGAACCTGAAAGGTTAGAGATTGGGCACCATGTGTTTGTTGAGTGCCACTGTAGGTAGTAAGGAGTGAGCTAACACCAGGTGGCATGAGACCGAGGAGAATCTTTTTGGTAAGTAAGCAGGTCTGGTATTGTATTCTGCTGAGTAGGGATAGCCAGCTGACCTGTGCATAGAGGTCACAGGTGTGAGTTTGTCGGGCTGCACCCATTAGTAGTCTACAGGCTTTGTTGAGAGAAACTGAGATCCTGCGGAGGGCACTTGTTGAGGCAGAGCCATAGATGGCAAGGCCATAGTCAATGATAGAGGTGACAGAGCTGTAGGTGGCTAGTTTAAGGGCATCCGCAGGCATACAGTGCTTGTGTTTGTGTAGTAGTCCAATCCGTATATTGGCAGTCTTGGCAACAGTGTCAATATGCCGAGTGTAGGAGAGGGTACTATCCAGGGTAATACCAAGGTACCTGAACTCCTTGACATGTTCGAGTGGGTTCTCAGCATGGATCTTGATGGTGAGGGACAGAGAGTTGTGCCTGCTCCATCAGTTACAGAAGGACTTATAATAAATTCATTCTTTTAGGTGAACATTTTTTAGTCTGTTAACCAAATTTTCTGAAGAGAAATTTGAAATTTTTTTAATATTTCTTCATAGTGGACCTCTTTCTGTTGGGTAACCCAGACACAATGTGCCTGCCAAATATAATACCTGACAACAGAGAAGATAATGTAAAGAGTTTCTAAGTAATATTTTCCCCATTCTCTTTCAAATATTCTGTACATCAATGTGTAATATGATAATGTGAGCAATAATGATTCCTGCCATTCCCTTGCTAAATATGACCAAAATCTCTTTATATATTCACATTCCAAAGACAAATGTTGCTGGGTTTCCAGTATTTGGAAGCATGTCAGTCTTGTGCAGTATCTATCTTGCACCTGCTTATGCTTATTATTATTTCGAACATTTAATTTTCCATATAAGCCTAACCAGACAGAATCCCAGACAAATTCTGGCAATCTTTTAGATGACAACAAAGATATGTTGTATTGGGTTTGAGCCTGGGGACAACCAGTAAAATTATTATTTTCTTTATATTCTTTCTGAAGCATCATTTGATATAAACTCTTCCTGTCCTTAGGATGTAGGTGCATACTACTTATTTCCCATTTAATCAGATTTTTGATTTGCTCCAGTCCTTATTTTGGTATGTTTTTAATTCTATGTAAAGGTCCTATTTTATTTTGAGACCAAAGAGTGAGACATGGGTTAATTCAATTCAAAACTTGGGCCTTCCAGGTGCTATTCCCAGGTTTTACTGCTTGTCCAAAATTAAAGGACACAAAGATACTGCAAAACAAAAATCTATTGGGTTGACCATATCCAATCCTCCTTCTTGTACCTTCCTATAAGTATATTCCCTTTTAACAGGGTTCAACCTGCTTCCCCACAGGGCCTGGTAAAATACCTAAAGCACGGATATTGTTACTTCCTCTGGAGGGGAGAATATAGCTAATATATAGGAATGTAGGAATAAGGAGAGTTTTAATCAAGACTACCCTCTTTCTTTTTGCAATTTGCTTACCTTTCCATGAAGCCACCAGCTTATTAGCCCTTTGAATTCTTGATTCCCAGCTCTGTTTAGCCATATTATCTCCCCCAGACGATATCCCTAGTATATTGATATTTCCTCTGGAGGTAGTTATATCAGCATACTTTAATCCAGAGGGGTTGGGGGTATCCCCCACTACTGCCCCTGAACTTTTGGTGTAATTTATCTTAGAGCCTGATAGCTTGAAAAAAGTAGAACAAGTGTCTATGAGGGCCTGAGCCTCTGTCTTTGGATGCAAGCATAGCACCAAATCATTGGCATATTTTATTTAGCTTTTGTTGACCGGGTAAGTGCACTAGACAAATCCTGCCTATTTTCAGGCACGACCCGGGGTCGCTAAAATGCTAAAATCTTAACTCGCAGAGATTCTTTGTTAACCTTTAACCCATATATTGAAGTATTTTTGGCAATGAGCCTCAGAAACATATCAATACTAAACACATATAATATTGGGCTGAGGGGGCACCCTTGTCTAACTCCTCTTTTCAGTCTTATTTACCTCCTTACCCATCCATTAACATTAGGGGTTAGAGTTGCATTATTGTACATCATTTGTATCCAACTAATAAATTCTGTGGGTATTACAAAAACTTTTAGGACATTAAATAAATATTCGTGTGACACCCTATCAAATGTCTTTTCCTGGTCGATCCTTAACACATTATCCCTGCAGCCTATTTTCTGAACCTAACTGAAAATTTTTCTTAACATCATCAGATTGTCCTACTGATGTCTGTTAGGAATAGCACAAGCTTCATACGGGCTAATTAGTTTGTCTGCTATGGTGGTGAGCCTTTCCATTAGTATCTTACTGATGATTTTTAGGTCCATATTTAGTAAGCTTAAGGGCCTCCAGTTTTTTTAATTCTTCTCATGCACCTTTTTTGAATAATAAAATCAGGATTGCTTGGTTCAAAGATTTGGATAGTTCTTATTTTTTTTTTTTTTTTTTAGCAGTATTTCATTAAAAACAATCACCAGAGCTGGAGTTAAATCTTCAGTAAATGCTTTGTACAGTTCTGAGCCTATTCCATCAGTGCCCGGGGCTGAATTGTTTTTTAATGTACTAATTGCTATCTTAATTTCTTCAGTAGTTATTGGAGAAATTAAATACTCTTTATCTTCTCCTTTTAACTGAGGAAGATTGAGTTGATCTAGATTTACAGTTTCTACAGTGGGAGTTACTCCAAAAAGGGAGTGAGCAAAATAATTTACTTGGTTTAGAATGTCTTCAGGTGAGGAGACAGTCTGGCCATCTTCTGTAACCAGTTCTGCAATAATTTTATGCTTGACTCTATTTTTACAGTCCTTAAAGGGGTCTGTAGAGTCCTTTTTCAGACCAGTACCAAACCTTAGCTGTTGCTCTAGGGATTTTGCCCTATCGTACTGTAGATTAAACATCTGTTTTATTGATTATAGAAATTTGTGGCCCATAATTACATTTATTGGTCTCTGAGAGGGAGACTAGTTTCTGCAGTTGGCCTCTGAATTGCAGGTACTGTATGTGAGGTTATTCTTTCTGTGCAGATGTTTATACCTGCCCCTGAAAAAACTCTTTTCATGTTAACTTAGTATCTTCTCACCAGAGGGCAGCACTGTCATATAGCTCTGCTACTGACAGCCTTGCTACCCAGTTTTGTTTCCAAGCTAGTTTAATGCTATCATTCTCCAAAAGTGAACTGTTTAATTGCCATATATTCTTTTTACTTCTAGGGGACTGGTTCCAGAGTAGACTAACTGTAATAGATCTATGGCCTGAGAATTCCCATGCAAAGAGCTTAGTATATTGGAGGTGTAATATGTTGGAAACAAATATGAAATCTAGTCGTGTAGACAAGAGACCTCTAAAATAGGTGTTTCCTCCTGTGGGGAACACAGACCTATATGTACCTTTTAAGAAAGCATTAGACACAATGTTCCTAAGAGCTGTGGTGTCACAAAAAATGTTGTCACTCTTGAGCCCCCATCTGACTTTTCCATTGCACAGTTAAAGTCCTCAGCCCATATTACTAACCTTGATGTATGCAGGAAAGGCTGTATCTGTTTAAATAAAGACACTCTTAGGGCTTTTGTTTGTGGGGCATAAATATTTAATAACCTAAACCATTTCTTGTGATATGTAAAGTCTAACAGTAAGACTCTACCTGGATGAATGTTTACTAATCTGGATACGTTACCCTCTGAGCCTTGAAACAATATACTACCCCATCACATAGCTCTTTCCTGATGGACCAAATTGATGGGCCTTTGGGCCAGAGCTTTGAGGCCTGAAATAAGTCAAACTGAGTTTTAAGCCTGGTGTCTTGGATACAGTAAATATCACTTTTCCCACTTTGCAGCGTGTGTAATACCATGGTCATTTTTTTATGACTTTTAATGCTGTTAGCATTTATAGTTGTTTTCTTTAAGGAATTCATGGGGAACCAGAAATTATGGGGGAGACCATCATGGGGATTCTAATATCCTCTAAAGGGTTTTGATACATCTTCTTCGCCTTGGGTAATGGGATATCAAGTTCTTTCAACCTCTCTCCTCTGCTTCAGAGGCAACTTCTGTCGGAGTAGAAGCAACAGAAGAAGAAGAAGAATCAGATACTTCTCCTCCAGAGTCAATTCCCTGTTCTTCTGGAAATAAAACTGCAGATTTGTTGCCAGATTTCTATGCCTCCCCTTCTCTCTCTTTACCCTTTGAGCTACCTTTACTGGATAAGTTTTTCCCTAGTCTGCTTCTTTTTTGTGGAAGTGATTTTTTGGTATGCCTCCCTATCTTCACCCTGCTGCGTTCCCTTATATTTCCTGAAGGTCAGCCTTTTGGCTCTGACTTTTCTGCTACTGTTTTTGAGAACCAAAGTGGTTTCCTTCTTCTTTTGTACTTCCTTTTCTCTCTAACACAATGGGATGTTGCTTCAAGTATTGCATCTTTAAAGCTTGCCCACTTTGCCTATACCCGCTCACCTGTATTTCTTTTTGCCAGGGCTAGCTTAATGCTTCTGGCCATCTTATCAAAGTCAGCTCCTCTGAAGTCCCATATTTTTGCCTTGGAATGGGAAGATTTAGTTCTAGTGGCCAAATTGAACCATACCATGTGATGGTCACTGGCCCCCAGGTGACCTTCTACCTGGAGATCTGTGATCCTTTCCCTGTTAGTCAGTACTAGATCTAGGATAGCCCTGTCTCTTGGGGGTTGTTGTACTAGTTGTTTGAGGCCCTTCCCCTGCAGGGAATCCATCATGTGTCTAGTTCTGGCAGATATTCCTGCTGGTATTGACCAATCTGTATCTGGCATGTTGAAGTCTCCCATTATCAGAACCTCCCCTTTAGCTGTCATGTTTTGTATATCTTCTAACAGTAATGTGTCTATGTCCTCCCCCTGGTCTGGAGGTCTGTACACAACCCCAGTTTATATGGCTGTCCCATTTCCTGTTTCCAGGGTGACCCACAGTTCTTCTGGCTCCTTATGTGTATTCTGAATTTCTGTAGCTTTGATATTTTCATTGACACAAATGGCCACCCCCCCCCTTTTGCACCTCGATCTCTTCTGAACAGTACATAGCCTGGTACTGAAGTCTCCCAAGTGTGGTTACTGGTAAACCATGTCTCACTAATGGCTACTATGTCCAGTTTAGCCTCTGTCATTATTGCCTGCAGGTCTGGGATCTTGTTTCCCAGACTGCAAACATTTGTGTACATGATTTTCCACTGGCCAGATTTTGGTGTGTCAGCTGTTGGGCGAGGTCTGGCTTTTCCCTTGTGCGTCATATGGGGAGCTGGACCTTTTTCCTTAACTGGTGATGCAAATGAACTACAAACATGCTGAACTCCTGTTTGACCACTAGCTGAGGGGGGAGCGGTGTTCTTCCCATTCGACATATGGGGTGCTGCAAAGTCGTCAAACTTCTGCCCCAATGCACTGACTCCCTCCTTAGTCAGATGCAGTCCATCAAATTTAAAGAACTTTCGTTCCCAAAACTGTTGTCAGTTCCCTACAAATGTGTGTCCTTTTTCCTGGCACCAGCCCTTGAGCCACATGTTTAGCTCCCCTATCTCCTTTTCTCTGACATTCTGTCCATCTGCCCCCCTCTCTCAGACTGGCAGGATCTCAGAGAAGGAGATGCTGGATGAAATGGATGATAGTTTGTCACCCAGCTTGGTCAGGTGTTCCTTAGTCTCCACAACTGATCAGCTGATGAGATCATTAGTCCCTGTGTGTACCAGGACATCAATGTTTTCTCCTGCTTCCTGAACAATTTTAACAATGCTGTTAGTGTCTCTCCATGCTGATGTACCTGGAAGACATCTGACCTTTACCCCTGGTTGGAGATACGTATCAACTCCCCGAATCATGGAGTCGCCTATGATCAGAAGATTTTTGGATTTCCTTTTTGATTTTTTTTGGTTTTGGTTCCTGTTTTGGGTGAGTTTTGTTGTGCTAGCTCCTGTACTGCAGTATCCTGCTCTGCAGTGTCCTCTGCCCCTTTGTTTGATTTCAGAGATAGAGGCAGATACCTGTTTTTAGTTCTTATATGGTTTATGGAGGTGATATGTTGGAGAGCATCAAGTGATGGGGCACCCGATTTGCCCCTCCTAACCACCTGCCAACCTCCTGGACCAACTACCCTTTACAGTCGAGGTGCTTCTGTTGGATGTTGAGGAAATGGCGGGTGGTTCTTATAATATATTTCCTCTTGAATATGCAATTTGAGGCACACAATCTCTGCCCATGCTGCCTGGAGCTGAGCCCTTAGATCTCCAATGGCCCAGCATGTAGGACAGTCTCATAAATCCTGTAAACTGCCCTTCTGAAAAGTGTCCCGCAGTACTTACAGTTAATGATATCCATTCCAGATAAGTTGCTGGGTTTATAACCTGGTAAGAGTAATTAGAAGGAAGAAAATGAAAGCAAAGGTTTGATTTTGTGTTTTATTTGTTTGTTTTTGTATAACTTGCTATAACAAGTTAAATTGCTAGTGCCCTTGTAAATGAGGCCACTGTGTGGATACCCCTCTGATCTGCCCCTTCCTGCTTTGCTACAGGAAATGTCACAACTGTGCTGCCCTATAAAAGGAGTGTAGTGTGGGGTGTTTGGGGATGGGGTGGGCGGCTGGGCCCTTCCCCTGCTGAAAAAGAAGAACCATGGATGAAAGAAACAAGGAGGTAAGAGCAGAAACAATCAGCCAGCAACAAATGCAGTAGCCCTGAAAGCTTATCCTAATGATAGATAAAACTATAAAACCTGTAAAGCACCACCTATAATAATTTCACCAAAGATATACCCTGTAAGAAACACTTTGCTAGAGAGAAAAATAAAGCAGTAACAGAAGATATACCTTGCAAAAGACAATTTGAATCAGAAGATTACAGCAGTAGTCTGTAAGCACACACCTGTAGGCACACCCTGTAATAATGCAGCAGAAGGTATATCCAGCAACAACAATTTGAATCAGAGAAAAATAAAGCAATAACATGTTATTAACAAACAGTAACAATCCCTGTGAGTACAAAATAAAAATAACAACACACAGTAAATCTGCCTAGACAAAAGAAGCCTTAATCCTTTTCCTTGCTCTTGTAAGGTTCTTTGCTCTGTCCTTTCAAGCAACCTAGAAGAAAAGATCTCAGGTGAAGCTAGGTGCCTTGGCCAGTAAACCTAGTCTTCCACCTGCTTGATACAATCTTTCCCAAATTCTGGTATCTTAACTGGAATAGATCTTATCTTTCTACTCTCCCATGCAGATATACATGGAACCAGCCATTCTGGAATCAGGGGTACCCACTCCTTTGTGCTGGGCATAGTGCTGAGCATATGTTACAACTCAAAAACAAACTATAGAAGAAGGCGATAGGGTGTATCATCCGTACAACACCTTCCTTAATCAACAGATATGTAAATTCCCTCTTGATGGGATTCAATCGAGAACCCCAAAAAGCCTGAAAAAACACCCCAAATAAATTGGTGCTAATAGACTGTGGGGGGGTATAGCTAATATAGAGAAACTGTGGCATCAGCAATGATTTAATTAAGAGAACTCTTCTCTTCTTTGATATTTGTTGCCCTTTCCAGTTATTTACTGACCTATTTGCTTGTTCAACTTTAACTTCCCAGTTTAACTGAGCTGTATTCCCTGGTCCAAATTGAACCCCTAATATACTAATAGGATCTAATATTATAGTAATCCCAGCCCACATGCCTGATGGTGGTACTGGGGTATTGCCCAAAATTGCCCCCTTACTTTTTCCAAAATTTATTTTTGACCCAGGCAAATAGGAAAATTGTAGTAACACAGCTGTTAGTGCCATTCCTGAGGATGTGCTGGAGAGCACCAAGACCAAACCATCAGTATAAGCTAATATTTTCACTTGAAAAGACTCAACAAGTGATATTCCTACTAAATCAGTATGGGTCCATATTAATTAAAATGTCAATACCAAAAGCTTACAGGAGGGGACTTAGGGGGCAACCTTGCTTAACTCCCCTATGAAATGTCACTTTTCTCCCAAACCAGCCATTCATATTATTTATTATTTATTTATTTGCTTTTGGTAACCGGGTGGGTGCACTAAACATAGAGATGCCTATTTTCAGGCACGACCCGGGAGTATACAAGTGAAAATACAAGAGCAGGACAATGTGACGCAGCACAAGGGAGAGGCAGACAATAGGACAATAGCAATACAAACAGTATTAAACAAGTAGATTGTTTTAAAGCCAGAGAAAGGAAGCAACGTACATCCCTTTTATCCAGTTCACAAAGATTTCTGGTATCCCAAATCCTAACAATGTAGAGAATAAGAAATGGTGGGAAGCCTGTCAGATGTCTTTTCCTGATCCAAACTCAAAACATACCCTGTTTCCCCTTCCAAATTCCCTTTATAAAAGGATTCCCATAATATGATCAAGTTGTCTTGTTGTTTCCTATTCTGAATTGCACATGTTTGAAAAGGGCTGATCAAGAGATGAGCTACTTTATTAAATCTTGCCAATAATATTTTGCTCAACATTTTTAAGTCAGAATCCAACAGGCTTAAAGGCCTCCATTTCCCAATATCTTCTCTTATACCTTTTTTGTGTATGAGTACTAAAATTGCATCAATCATGAATATGTGGAAGTCTTTAAAATGTGATTATATAGAATTACCAATGCGGGTGAGAGATTATCCATAAATTTTCTATAGAAACCTGTTCCCAAACCATCAGAACCTGCATCTGTATTTGTTAATAACTGTGAAATAGCAGCCTTAACCTCCTCTATTGTAACATCTGAAATTAAATCATGTGCATCAGTCTCCTGGACCCTAGACAACCCTAGGGTTTCTAGAATAACTTGTAATTCTGGTTTGGGGGGGTACCAAAGGTTTGGGTGACTTGTTCCTCCACTGCTTCTAGTAGCTGTAGAGGGGAAGTAACTAATTCTCCTGAAGAGGAAGAAAGTTGTGTTATTACCCTACTATCAATCCTTTTCTTGTTCTCTTTATAAGGGTCAAGGCCACCTTTTGTTATCTGCGTACCGAATCTAAGTTCCTGTTGTAAGGTCTTTGCTCTATCATATTGTAGCGCTACCATTTGGGCTTTCAGGTTGCTGACCTGTGCACTCAAGTTCTGCCCTGTTGTCTCCATCAAAGAAATGACCCTCTGCAACTGCTGTCTTAGCTGTAAATATGTGAGATACTCAGATGTGGATCTAGCCCGTGCCCTTTGTTGAAAAAAGGAACACCAAGTTTTTTTAGAGTTCTCCCACCAGTCTACAAGGTCAGACTAACACTCAACCACCGATAGCCTGGCGGCCCACTCCCCTCCCCATGCTTTCTTAACCCGGGGGTTGGTTAACACAGATTCATTCAGTTTCCAGTATTACTTTCTACATTGCAGGGTAGTCCCTGCTTGTGTAGTTATTTTAATAATCATGTGGTCTGAAAACTCGCAAGTTATAACTTGTGCTTCTTGTATCTCTAATGCAGATGAGAGAACTATAAAGGCTATCCTTGTTTTTAAAGGCTCCCTATGGTAGGTAAATCCACCTTTGGGGTGTACTTTCCTATAGGCGTCAATGAGCCCTGCATAGTTCAAAATGTTATTTAAAGCATTTGAGTCAGAAAATATTTTTTCTGTTTGTAGGCCCCTATCCACCTTGGATAGGCCACAATTAAAATTCCCTAGCAAATACACTAGTCTGGAGGTGTGCAGGAAACACTGAACTTCTTTAAATAAGGAAACCCTTTGGGCTTTTGTCTGCAGGGCATATATAGTTATAATCCTGCATCTACAGGAATCACAGGATACATCCAACATTAAGGCACGCCCAGGATGAATGTCTACCAGCTGAGACACTATAAACCGGTAGCTGGAAAATAAAATACCTACCCCATCACATACTTCTGTACCTGAAGACCAAAAGGAAGGGCCCAGCGGCCAGGATTTTGAGGTCTGCTGTAACTCATGGTTAGATTTCAGCTAGGTGCCTAGTACACAAATAATGTCACTCTGTAATCTCCTTAAAAAAACATGGCCCCTAAACACTTCATTTCATTTTTTATATTATTGATGTTGATAGTACAAATGGTGAGCCTATCCATCAGGAGGTTTATTTAAACCCCAAAGGAAAGTTCTAAGGGGTCTTAGAGGTTCTACGCTGTCTGGTTCATTTTGCAATAGATCCCTCCCCACTCCCTTCTGTGTCTGTATTAGATGTAATAGAAGAAGAATCTGATTCTTCACTGTCTGAATCTCTATCGGTTCCTTCTGTTGATAGAGTAGTATATTTATTCCCTGTTTTCCAGGAAACTGTTCCCTGTCCTGTCTTTAGCACATTTTGCTTAGATTTTAGAACTCCTGTCCGCCCTGCTCTAGGTCTCTTTTTTTGAGAAACTGTTTGAAAGGCCCCTTCCTTGTCCACTGGATGGGGGCAGCATAACCCTTTTCTCCATGTCTACAACCTCCTATGATCCTTCTGCAGTGGAACCTGGGGGATCTATTGCTACCTGAGTGCCCCCAGGGCCTTGTTCTGCTACCACAACCTCTATTTGGTCTATCTGTATTGACTCTGCCTGGGTCTGGTTAGTTTGCAATTCTATATTCTGTAAGGTCCTGTGCAGCCACCCTTTTGGCTTGTTGATGCTGGGCCCCATTTATTATACCTTCCTGAGATGCACAGTCTTCTCTATTGTGGGACGCAGAGGGACATCGCCCATTGGCATGCCCTGTTCGGTCACACAATTGCATTTGAAAAGATTCAGACATGCAGAAGAAGCATGTCCAAACCCTAAACAGTGGCTGCAATGTGGCAAGTCGCAAGCCAAGCTGAGATGAGCTCTTGAGCCACACTTAAAACATGACCGAGGCTGACCATTATAAAAAATGGACCCTCGGTCTTTCCCCAAGAAAAAGGAACTGAGCAGGTGCATGAGCCCTGCATCAGAGGAGTGCAACTTAACTTTTATGCACCATCCCCCATCCCATATTTGTTCGCTGTCCAGTGTAGGCATGGGTTTTCCTATTATGTCACAGCATTGCTGCAGCCAGAACAAAATGTCCTCTATGTGGACCCCTTTATTTTTCAACATCACATTAATTGTCTTAACCTGTGGCTTAGTTAATGCTATAATGTAGAAGGGGATCCAAGCTGGGGTATTTTTTAGCATTTGCCATTGGGCCCAAAACTGTTCTAGGCTTGCCACACTCTTGAAACTTACATCAAAATTCCCATTCCCTAAACTTATAGGGGCAAAGATTTCTGATGAGAAATACCACATAGTAGTTTATAGTAAGTTCCTGACTACATACACTCTATTAGGAGGTTCCTCCAGCCCTCCCTTGTACAATAGCCTGACCACATTGTTCTGGGGGGCTGGCTTCCCTGGTAGCAAAGAGGTCAGACATTTTAAGGATCAGTTCTGGAGTTTTACTTTCTACCTTCCTATACCCTTCCATCTGTTTTCCTGCATTGACTACCCCTTCTGCAGGAGGAGTATTAATCACCACTGTTTCAACAACCTGTACTGGTATTTTAACATTATCAACATTTTGATATGGCAGGGGAAGAATACAGAGCTGAAACATCACTGACAGAAAAATCTGCAGCTATTATTTTTGAGAAAATTACAGAGATGATGGAAATCAAGATGGCGGTTGGAGCAGCAATTTCATTACCTAAGGAAGAGCGCTACTGGCTGCTGTTGTGTGGCAGATTCCTTGTGGGATTGGCCAGAATGGAGGGTCAATCATGTTGATTGATATTGTGGGTCAAAGGCTAATACAGGCAAGTGAAAAATAATTGCTATTATTTATCTTTTAGGTAAATTACATTGTTTGTTTTTCACTTGGGTCAGATTCTTGTGAAAATGAAGGATTTATTGGAACTCTGAGATTGTTACATACATTATATACACATATAGATAGATATAGATATAGATATAGATATAGATATAGATATAGATATACAGCAGTGCCAGCCAGGATATAATGCAGTAATGCTGCAGAACATCACAAATCTCCTATAGTGTACTGCACAATTTGTGATATTCTGCAGCAATACTGCATTATATCCTGACTGGTGCTGCTGTATATCTATAGTTATATCTATATCTATATCCATCTATGTATTAATATCAATAATTCAGAGTTTCCAACAAATCCTTTTATTTTCACAAGAATCTGACCCAAAATTCTTGTGATAACAAAGGATTTATTGAACCCTGAGATTGTTACATACATTGTATGCCCATGTAGATAGATATAGATATAGATATACAGCAGCACCAGCCAGGATATAATGCAGTAATGCTGCAGAATATCACAAATTGTAGCAGTATACTGTAGGAAACAGTTGTAATTCAGTAGCAATTAAGCCCTTTTGTCATGCAGTATTTTGTTACGTCACCTACTGCAAGTTACTGCATTGCATCATGGCTGGCTCTGATGTATATATATGTGTGTGTGTATATATATATATATATATATATATATATATATATATATATGTGTGTGTGTATATATATATATATATATATA
Source organism: Neoceratodus forsteri (assembly GCA_016271365.2). Classification (NCBI taxonomy): domain Eukaryota; kingdom Metazoa; phylum Chordata; order Ceratodontiformes; family Ceratodontidae; genus Neoceratodus; species Neoceratodus forsteri. The sequence continues at coordinate 1,235,430,720 of CM057456.1, forward strand.
GAAACATAGAAACATAGAAGTTGATGGCAGATAAGGACCGCAAGGCCCATCCAGTCTGCCCATTTCTTTTTCTACCTTATAAATGTGCCATCGGCCTTTGCTCTGTCAGTGGCCTAGCTATTCATAGTCATTTGTATTGCTCCCATATGCCTATCCCATGCCTGTTTGAAGCCCTGCACTGTATTCATAGCCACCACTTCTTGTGGTAAGCCATTCCATGCATCCACCACCCTTTCTGTGAAAAAGAATTTCCTCACATTCCCCCTTAATCGGCCTCCCTCTAATCTCATGCTGTGTCCTCTTGTCCTGCTATTTTTCTTATATTTAAACATGTTAGACTCTTTCACCTTGTTTATGCCCTTAAGGTGTTTGAATGCCTCGATCATATCACCTCTCCCTCCTTTGCTCAAGGGTATACATATTGAGCTCCGTTAATCTGTCCTCATATGTCTTCTGATGCAGTCCCTGCACCATTTTGGTTGCCCTTCTCTGGGCTGCCTCAATTTGGTTAATGTCCTTGTGAAGGTGTGGCCTCCAATACTGCATGCAGTACTCCAGATGGGGCCTAACCAGTGTCTTGTACAGAGGGATTAATACTTCCCTCTTACGACTTGTGATACCCCTACTAATACACCCTAACACCCCCCTAGCCTTACCTATATTACCTATATATATATATATATATATGTACATATAAGGGATATTCCACTGGTGACTCAGAAATATGTACAATATTTATTTTGTGTGCAGGTTGACCCTAAGACATCATGAGTGGCAAAGCCAAGAGTGATGTTATAGAGTCAAGAAGCACAAGATAAAAATCTGACATATTTCTGAGGCACCCATGTCATATTCAATTTATCCAATGCTTTTCTTTTTTTTTTGTTTATTTACCATTTTTTATTAATTTTGTTTATGTATGTGCAGTCCATCTGTTGTGGCTGAGTGGCTCGGAAGGATGGCTGGGCAAACATTACACAACTACATGCATTATGACATGTTTGCTTTTATTGCACGTGCTAGTGCTAGGACACAGTAGCAGCTTGGAATGGCAGTGACAGCAGGTGGAAGCTGAAGGACAGCTGTGGAAGAAGGATTTCTTGCTGATGAGAGAAGAGCTGTTGTGCCAATTGGGGAAAGGCTGAGGGAGAATCAACAAAATGGAGGGAGGTATTTGAAGCATGTAGGATTTAATGGGGTTGTATTCCATATGCTGGGGCAGTGAGACTAGCAGAAAGTGGGCTTTTGGCAATGTTAATTTCTTTTTTTTTTTAAAGAGGTGCAGTTTATATGGGAGAAGAAAGTGCTTGAACTGAGTCTGCCCAGGAAATGAAACCAGTTGGTGGGAGCCAGCACACAAGTAATCTTTTCAGTTCTAAAATTAGAACTGTGCTGCTCATGTGACTGGCTTCCACCAGCCAGAACCTACAGTGAGAATATTTTTGCTCTTGGGGATCTAGAGTGAAAATATTTTACCTACAGTGAGAATATTTTGATATTCTCACTCTAGGTCCAGAGAGAACAAAAATATCAATTATATTTGCCATGAATTATCCTCACAAGCATTAGATAAATAAGGGATATGGGATACCCCTATTAAAAAATATCTCTGTTATTTCCCCAAGTGCAGTTTTACATTTTGACATCATGAGTGGTGAAACCCAAAGTGATGTAATAGGTCAAACTGCTCAAAGGGAAAATTATAGAGATATTTTCAATAGGTGTATCACATATTCCATTTATGAAGCACCACAAGTTTTTGTTCCTTTCAGTTTTCTTTTTTTAAATGATTACTGAATCAGTTTCTTGATTTAGAATGACTGAGTGTTCTGTTATGGAACAGTGAATGTTTTTTTTTTTCGTGGATGCTCTTTGCAGCAGCACATTATTACATTGAGACACCTTTGAGCAGGCTTGTGAGTTAAGTGGGTGGAGTGCTTGAGTGCAGCCTTATGGGGGGACCTGAGTGAGGAATGCCCTTTGGACATGGAATGGAGTAGCAGTGGAGTATTAAAGAGCAGGAGAGTACTGATCAGAACTGTCTCTGTGCTTGGGAGCCAGACAAGCAGGAATGCTGTTCAGAGGCAGGCACTGAGTGGTAAGAGGAAGGGGAGTATGTTTTAATGTGGGAAATTAAAGTTTGTTAAGCAGAACTTATGGTATCAAAGATCAGGATGTTTGAGTTAGAGTCAGCTACTCAGTAAGCTGTTGGAGGAGTAGTTTAAAAGTAAAAGTGCTCCTTGTGCTACCGACTCTAGCCAGTGAGGACCTACTGTAGATATATTTGGACCTATGATAGATATATTTGGAATTAGAATGAGAATATTTTGCTATTCTCACTCTAGATCCCAAGGCAGGAATAATATTACCAATAGTTGCCCTTTGATATACTCAAAGGTGTTGCATATATATATATATATATATATATATATATATATATATATATATATATATTTATATACACATGCAGAATCATGATGACATGTTTTAGCAAGATATCACACATATGCTACTGTTATTGATATCAGAGTCAGATTTCTGTATTATTAAATGAGTGTATAATCAGGATGACGTACACTCATTAAAAACAATACGTGTTATAAAATAATAAGAAAATACAAATCTTACAAATAAATACATTTCATATACACAATTTTTCTTATGAAGACTGCAACTAACAAGATCATTACAATAGCTGCATTCAGATCACTACAACATATTCAGGTCCTTTCCACCTTTCCTAAATTCAAGGTTTTACAGGCTTCCAGATAGAATATGATAGGTGCATAAGTTATGTCTTTATTATTCCCTGCTAAAAGAATTGCAAGCTTTGCAGATGGACATAGACCACTTATATTATTCAAATTAGGGGCTAACCACCTGGATCTGACATACAATAAAATAGGGCAGACCAAGATCAAGTGCCTGGAACTGATATCCACACCCGAGTCACAGCAGCATTTCCTCGGTTTTCAAAATTCATCCCATGTTATATAGACTGATTTTTTTTCAATGAAAATCCATATCAAATCTAAGTCTGGCAAATGATTTTCTATGTGATTCATTTTCACACCACAATAAATAGTCATAGGAAGACATAATATTGTTTAGTACTTTGTACTGATGAAATAAAGAAGAACTATTAATTTTCCTTGATTCATCTTATATTGTAAGTCTATAAACCTTTGTATTGCTTCAGATTTATATTTTCTAGCATTGACAATAGAAAGATCATTATCCAGGGCTATTAAACCATGCTTCTTAAGAATGAAATTTAAATTAGAAGACCATGAGAGTACAGGAATATAATTTTGTTTGTTATAGATAAATTCCTGTTAACGGGCATATGAAACACATTTTTGTGATTAGTAATCACCTTATACCAGTAGTTTATACTCCTAATAAGTAGTTTAAGAACTATAGATTTTTGATTTGTTTCTCTTCTCAAGTGCTCATCAGATACTGTTTGTGGCAGGCTCAATAATAATCTTAAAAACAGATTCTGAATCGGTCCCAAAGTAGTTACATAAGGATCTATATCCCAGACTTCAGCACCATATAGTACAACTGCATTAACCTTTGCATTATAGACATCTCTCACTGCTTTGAATAAATTATCAGCAACAGTTTTTCAAACCTATTTATTGCTAGAACTATTTGTCTTTAAGTCTATTTTGTATATTATATGTGTTGGATCCAACTCTGATGTGTAGTTAAAGTCACACACAGATATCTGAACTTGTCAACCTGCTCAAAAAAGCTGTCCTTAATTGTCCATTTATATCTCATAGATAGTGGTTTATTAAAAATCATAATTTTGTTTTGTTTTTTATATTAATTTCCAATGAGAGCTCCTTCATGGAATCATAAACATTATCAAATGCCTTTTGCAATCCAATAGCTGATTTCAGAATTAGTACTGCATCATCTGCATACAGTAGAGCACTTACTGGGATATTCATAACTTTAGGCACATCTGTATCAATTTCAGACAGATTGTGGACTATTTTATCTATGTAGAAATTAAACAAAGTGGATGTTAAAATACATCCCTGTTTGACTCCCCTGTGATCCTGGATCTTATTGGTTAATTTTTCCATCTATAGTATAACAATCACATGTATAAGTGTTGATATGCAGACTTATTATTAGTTTAAGGAGTTGTAAGTCTGTACCTAAATCTGAAAGTAGTTACCAGAGAGTATTTCTGTTGACATTATCAAAGGCACTTTTCAGATCCAGACAACAACAATATAAACTGCCCCTTTTTCCCTTAATATATTTCTGTATCATATGATTTATAATAACAATATTATCAGTGGTGGCTCTATTAGTTCTGAATCCATACTGATTTTCTAAAAGGATAGTATAATCCTCTATCCAAGCTTCCAGTTTATTCAACAGGAGGCAAGTGTATACCTTAGGTGGTACACATAAAAGAGAGATTGGTCTAAAATTTGTAGGATCATTCTTAGGACCCTTCTTATGAATGGGTAAAATTTCTGTAGTTAACCATTCTTCTGGGATACAGCATGTAGTGTTAATATGATTTAAAAGTGCAGCAAAAATTTGTGACCACTATGATACATTTACTTTAAAAATTTCAGCTAGTAAACCATCAATTCCTGGAGCCTTGTTATTTTTTTTTTTTGACCCATGATATACGTTTCAATTTCTCTCAAAGTAACAGGATCCCATCCCCTTGGTAAAATACTGTTACTTAACAAGTCAGTATCCAGTACCAGATGTTCAGGCACTCCATTGGGTTCATGATTAGGCAGTGCATGTAACCTGATATAAAAGGATTCCCAGGTTTTTACTGATATAATAACATCTATGCTACAGGAAATTGTATCTTCCCCTCAAATGATTAAATACCAAAATCTTTTAATATCTTCATCCTCCACAGCTGCCTACAGTTCTCCCCAAATGTTCCTTTCCAGTTTTGTCTTCTTTTACCTAAGTAGCAGCTTGCACTCTTTTTTTTATTCTGTTAAAACTGTATTAATCATCCAGTCTGGGTATTTCAGTACAAGTCTTCCAGCCCTACTGATAACTGATTTATATCTTTTGCACTCATTATCAAGCCATGGAGAATTCACTATTGCAAAAAAATCTTTATCATCTATATTTACTTCCCTGAACATTAGTCATTAACTTAGTCAATTTATTATAGTTTGACAGTACATCTACATTAGCATTTCCATTCTTTTAAAGGGACACGGTCAACCTTTTTTGCATCATATTATTTTTAGGTAAAAACCCACATTTTATGATTGCTTACCTTATCTAAAATTCATTGATGTTGCTGGTTGTTTTATCTACCTCCTTGCCTGTTAGAACTGAAATGCATGGTAATGTATAGCTATACCCAGTCTTGTTTTGCTTCAAATCATCAAACTACTCTAACTGCATACTTCCAGAACATTAGAAACACACTCAAGCAGTGCAGCCACTCATGATACAATAGTCTTCTCTACTCCCCCTGCATAATGAGTGGCTAGTTTGTGTTGAGGGTGTTCCTGAGTCCAGGAAACATGCAGTGGTAGTTGGTCAAGAAATGTAAACAAACATGTTTTGGTGTAGTAACACCAGTATGGTGGGCACTCAGTTTGTAACTTTTTAAAAGAAAACGGGATCTGAATCAAACGACCAGCTGCATAAACTGTCTCTGTAGAATGTGAACAATCATAAAATGTGTTTTTTAAACTAGGGACACTTTAAGGCCTAAGGTGGTTGGCAGTGTCCCTTTGATAATGCTATCATATTATCGGCCTGAAGATTTTCTATCCTTGAGTGTAGGACAGGATTCAACTCGATCATAGTAATATTGTACAGATAAAATTGTGGAATGTCCTCCAAATATTTTACCTTATTTGAATTCAAATTTCTTGATATATCGAGGAACAGTATATACAGTAATGATAGGGAGGTGATCACTGCAGAAATTTGAAATTACTTCAAAAAATGTAATCATATACCAGTCAGAAAGATTACAGATGATATCATCTAAAACCGAGCCCCAAGATTTATCTTTCTTAATAAATGTGAAAGTACACTGAGGGTCCCCAATCACTCTATCATTGGCAATACATAAATGATTTTCAAACAGATAATGCAATAGTAATTTCCCTTTAACATGTATAGCAGTAGTTATGGATTTTCTTCCATTAATATTTACTGTAGTAAAGTATCTATCTCTTCTTGTAATAAGATGCCACAATGTTCAGAAAGTGTACCAGTTCTAGCATTAAAATCTCCCATTCAAACAACAAAAAGACTGGGATATTGAGATCTTAGGTCCATTAACTGCTTCATCAGTTCCTCTAATCTAACAAGAAACATACTGGATGAAATAATGGGTTCCATATAAAAATTAACTATATATGTCTATCATTAGATAAAGTTATGACAATTGATAAACAAAATTCCCTTTCTATAATAATAGAATTTCCCTTCATATAGAGTTTGGATGAGACCAGAGTGATTAGTCCTCCCTTATTATGGCTCATGGTTAGGGATGTAAGTTTGTCATGGCAGTCTTACACGTCATTGATTCCATGACATTTGATCTTTATTCAGCACTTCCATGACTTTCACTAGTGTCATCAGAATATAGCAATGATGACAGTGCCACAACATTTACTACTGTTTACTAATGATTTCAGGAACAAACAATGAGTCATTAAAACTTCATCCATGACAAACTTACATCCCTACTCATGGTAGTAGAGGCCTTTAGTCCTTTAATCTCATATTTTATGTATCCATTTATGGCTCAGTGTACTTCTCCCACTTACCAACTTTTAAATAAATAAATAGTAACGTCATTCATTCTCCCCTACCCATGTTTCCCAGAATAAGACAATATGGTATGTCCTTATTTCAGACATCCAGTCTTCATCTAATTTACTTTTAACACCTGACATATACCAGGAAACTGTCAAGAGAAGATGATCTGACAGATTCCCTCATACAGTATATCTAAGACATCTTTACTGGTCTCATCCAGAAGCCTGGGCTGTCAAACTGAAACACTGTGTAAAAAGATAGAATGCTTATTTTTTGTGTCAACACCAGGGGTCTCTACCTCTTTTTCTTCATCATTGCTATGTTCTCAATCTGAAAATCAGACACAGTTATTGTTAATCCTCACCCCTTGCACTTTTCTTTCCCTTATATAAGTTTCTTGGTCTACAGAACCATTGAAAGAGTAGTATCTTAGCACCATTTTCTCCAGATAATCTGTAACATACTGTATTGTTGTTTTGCTTGTTTTCTTTTTAGGACCTCCTTCCCTTCACTGTTGTTTGTTTATTGCATACAATCATTGGATTGATTTATTCCACACTTAATGTGTCATTCAAGTATATACCATTGTCCGCTACAACCAAACAGTCCTCCAACATTTTTTCTGTTACGTGAGCTGATCTAAGGACAAAATAGATGTGTCCCTTGTTCACTCTAACCTTTTATCTATATACTGATGTAATGTCATCCCACTTAAAGCCATCCTTCAAAACAGATCTAAGTAAACTGTAAACAGTAATTTTGAGCAGAAAAGGAGTTTCTCCTGTTGGTATTGAAAGTCCTTTGATGTAAACAGTATTTAATTTACCAAGCTGATTAATTTTAACAACTTTCTTTCTAGATTCAGACTTTCCAATATTTACCCCATCCTTCGCATATGGACTTTTAGAATCCCTATCCTTATTCATTTCCTGCTTATTTCTAGTTGATTAGTACTTTGTGTCTATTTCTTCAATGATAACCACAGCCCCAGTCTGAGTACTGGCAGTTTTCATTTACTTTTCATGTTTATTCTGTTTTGTATTTTTGTTCTGATTGTGAATTGCTGTGTTTTTTTTCCACATTTTGACTCTATTATGACATTTTCTTTTTCTCTAATCTCTTTTCCCTGTATCTTTTCTGGTGTTTGTTTTATTTTCTCTGATCTAGCCTTTGTTGTCTCACTATGGTTACCCTTATTACATCTGCTTTCAGTATTAATTCATTTTTTTGATGGATGAATTGCACATTAGCCTTATGATCCTTGTTAATTCGAATTATATCTGATGTTTGCAGCTTAACGTCTGCCAAAACTTCCTTTAATGCTAAATTATTTTGAATGAAGGTTAGCTTAATTTTCTGTGCATCTTTTATTAAATTAGACTCTAATTCCAGCAGACAGTGACCACAGCACCTTTCTTTTGTGAGGACCCTTTTTGAACATTTTCTTTCCTGATCAGACCAAATACACAGACTATTTGGACAATTAGAGGGAGGATCCAGTTTTGGCTTGTTGAGATATGGTGTTAAAACCTTTTTATAATCATCAAGATACAGATGTTCACCAGAATTATCACTTAAAGAAGCAAAGGATGGAACAACTACTTGGTCCTTATGCTCACTAGGTATTAGATCAGTTAGAGACTCTTAAGGGAGATGAACTCATATTTGGATAATTTCAGAGTCAAGGGTTCTGGGTGGTGCTGATTGATTATGAAATTGAGACATACCATGATTTCGAGGGGATTTTAATTATCTAATTTTTTTCTAGTAAATAATTATAAATTCACTGCCCATAAGTACTTATAACTGGCTTTTTTGGTTAAGATGTTATGGGGAAATTGTGCTCTTCAATGTATAAAATTGAAAGGATCTGATAAAGTCAGTTATCTTTCTGCTCTTTGTGTCAATCTTTCCCTTATCATTCTTTATACTCAATGTATTAATGTTATTTTTGTTCTTTTTTAATACCTTAGAGTTCCTAAGCACTATTTCTGGGTTTCCACTAATTTCTATTAAGGTACAGCAGTTAGCAGGGAAAAGATCAAAAGTACCATAAGATTAAAAAATATCCAAGGACCTGGCAATATAAAAAAAAAACTTGCATGTAAGATAAAGTAGCTTTGTCCTTTTCCAAGGGAAGAGTACAATAAATAATCATGAATAGCAATCTGCTATTAAAAATATCAAATAAAGAAGCAGGCTGAGGAAACTGCCTAGCAGCACTAATTAGTTAAACCTATAATAGGGGAAGACAAAAATATCAGCTTTGACCTGCCTAAGAAAACAAATCTGTTGATTACTTCAGTTACAGGTGAAACTACACATTCACAAGGGCCATGAGCTCCCAAAAAAGATCAAGCACTTAATCTAAGAGATAATCACATGTGGAAACTATCCTGAAAACGGTTTTGAAATATATTCAAGTATAGACCCAAATTTCTTCACTGAAGAAAAAAATCTAAACAGTCCATGGAGATATATTAAAATACCAGACAAAGGCTCTACCACAGTTAGGTATAAAAAACTTAACCAGGCTATGCTAATTGTTTGTGGGTGAGGGAACTAGCTGCTAAACTGTTTCTGGGTAGTGTTGTGTTTGTGGGTGAGGGGGCTTGCTACTAAACTGTTCTGGGCAGTATTGTGTTTGTGGGTGTGGGGGCTTGCTGCTAAATTGTCTCAGGGTAGCATTGTGCTTGTGGGTGTGGGGCTTGCTGCTGCACTGATAGCCAGCTAGGGGGCACTACAAAAGAAACAGAGAGAAATCAAAATTTGTAATCTGTTTCTGGGTAGTACTGTGTTTGTGGGTGTGGGGTTTGCCTGATATCCAGGTAAAAATGCAGTTAAAGAGGAAAGAGGAAAAAAAGCTGTATGTAAGTGTTGCTGTGTATAACATACCTGTCTCTGTGACACACCTAGGGTAAGTAAATAAAAGGGTTGTACATTGTACCTTGGTAAATCTGGTCTTCGTGACATACTGTACCTAGAATAAGTAAATAAAAGGATTGCGTAATGTACTTTGGTAACTGGTACTCTGTGCAGTTTAGCCACACTGGGTTCTGGGGCAGAAGGGCCAGATGCACAGGGAAGGAAGGGATAGGAAATGTGAGGAGTGGTGCAGTGTAGTGGTTGTGGGATGGCCATTTTCAGGGAGATCTTCTGGAGACTGAGGTACTGCCTCATCTGTGTGCACCTCTCTGGGTTGGTGAAGAAGGCCCCTAGACTCAAGTATGCATTACTTACAATTCAGGAGGTAGTCACCAGACTCAGGGCTATGTTGACTAGGAGTCGGGTGACCTTTTCTCCCACCCAGGGACCACAAAGTCTGACACCATTATCTCAAAGGTTGCCAGATAGATGGAGTGGCTGGACTACAGTGGGCTCAAGAAGGAAGGGATGGTGGGATCTGGAAGGTTGGGGGGGTCACAGGCACATTCCTTAACCACAACTGGTTCCACTACAAATTTCCTATGCTGCTCTGGTGGAGTGGGACTGCCAAGAGACACATTTGGTAGTGTCCGGGGAGGATGTGGAGGCCCTCCCAGGTAAAGACCCCAAGGTGGGTGGAAGAAGACTCCAGAGAAGGAGGAAGCAACTCCTAGTGGTGGATTCAATAATCAGGGATAGAGCAGGGAGAAGGAAAGGGGGCAGAAAGGGAGGTCAGGTGCCTACCCGGTGCCACAGTATGGTGGGATAGAAAGCAGATCCTACTGATCGCTAGGCAGTAGGAAGGGAGGGGGAGCTGGATGTCATTGTCCACCTGGGGACACATGAAATGGCTAGGTATGGGGCAAGAGCAGTGTAGGGGGAGTTTGGAACCAGGAAGAAGTCTTAGACAGGTAGCACACTCTGTAGCTTTTGCAGAGGTGCTGCCTGTCTATGATAGGTGAAAGGTGAGGGAATGCCAGACCAACTCCTTCAACTCATGGTTGAAGAAATGGTGCAGAGTGGAAGGGTACAGCTACATTGGTGACTGGTGGCCCACCTAGGAGGACAAGAGACTATACAGTGGTGCTGGCCTGCATCCATCTGGCAGGGGAACCATAGTTCACAGTGGACAGTATAAATGTTACTTTGATGAGCTTTTCAACTATTCAAGGTGGGGTAAAAAAGGGGGGAGGCACTAACTGCCCCTCACAGGCTGAGATAGTGTGTAGAGAGTGGTGAGAGTTACACCACAGAGCATGTTAATCAAGGAAGTAAGGGGTCAACAAAAGAGGAATGAGAGAAAAGAAGTAGAAAGAAAAAGAAGGAAGGGGACACAAAAGGAAAAAGGGGTAAGCAACAAGCAGAGGGCTAACAACATTTGGAAGGCCATGAGTGCTAATGCTAGTAGGCTGGGAGATAAGATCGTATTTATTTATTTATTTAACTTTTGTTAACTGGGTAAGAGACATGAGCCAAGGCCCTTTTTCAGGCATGACCTGGGACCAAAGGTCAAGATGTCAAAGTACAAAATGTACAAACTCAAATATTGCAGTACAAAAACAAGAAACATAAGCATACATCAACAACACTACATCACTTAACATCATTACAATACATCAACATCACAACATTTCTTCAAAAACACTTACATTGCACTTTACCCGTATAATATTGTTTCAATCTTTGTCTAAAATCAGTATGACTATTAGTATCAAATAAAGTTATTGGCAAATAATTTGAACCTAGAGGCCATTATGATGGAAACCAACCTGGATATTGTGGCCAATAGCGAGTCATGGGGCACTGACAAACGTGACTGGGACATAATTATACCATTCTACACAATGACCAGGAGGGATAGGGCAGGAGGGAAAGGAGAGGTAGTGATGCTTTATATGAAGGAAAGCATAAAAGCAACAGAAATACAGGGAATTTGGGGTGGGGGGTAGAGGTACTGTGGGTCACCCTCAAGTTGGGAAATTGAGCCACTTTTCAGACAGGTGTACTCTATAGGCCTCCAGCATGGGGGGGAGGGCTAGATAGGGAAATGTTAGAAGCAATTGGCAACATGGCAGAAAAGGGGGAGATGTTTGCTAGTGGGGGACTTCAATCTGCTGGATGCAGACTGGAACTTCCCTGCTGCAGATTCAGCCAGAAGTGCGGACATCCTGGACTCCCTGCAGGGGGCATTTCTCGGACAACTAGTCATTGAGCCCACTTGTGATGGGGCAATACTGGATCTGGTGCTTACTAACAGGGACAGTATTGCAGATGTCAGGGTGGTAAACCATCTATGGACCAGTGATCATCATACAGTGTCGTTCAACATAAGAACAGCTGCAGACTCCAGTCACACAATGGCAAGGGTCCTGGACCTCAGAAGGACTGATTTTACTAAGATGAGAGGATGCCTCAGGAATGACCTAGCAGAGGAAGATGACCTAGGTGGGTTGAGGAAAAGTGGGCCAAGCTAAAAGAGGGCATAGTGAAGGCAACAATCCTCTGTGTCAAGCAGGTATGCAAACGTAGAAGAAGGAGGAGCCCACTATGGTTCTCAAAAGATGTGACAGAAAAGGTAAAGGCTAAACAAGTAGAATTCAGAAGGTACAAGGAGACCCAGAGAGAGGAGGATAGGGAAGTGTATCTGGGTAAACAGAAGAAGACAAGAAAGCAGTAAGAAGCATAAAAGCACAAACTGAGGAAAGAATAGCTCAGGGAGTACTGAAAGGGGACAAGACATTTTATAGGTATGCAAGTAAGAAAAGCAAGATAAAGGGTGGATTGTACGGTTAAAGAAGGAGGGGGGAACTGTGTGGAAGAGGATGAAGAAAAGGCAACCATCTTGAACAAATACTCCTACTCAGCATTCACAGTAGAAGAAAAGGGGAGGAACCATGAAATGGCACCAGAAGCTTTGATGGGAGGGAAATGGACACTTGTTCATTTTCTGAAGAGACAGTCTGGAAAGCATTTGCTAACCTAAAGGTGGATGAAGCTATGGGGCCAGATGGGGTACATCCAAGGGTGCTGAGGGAGCTCAGGGAGGTACTGGCTGCACCTCTGACAGATCTGTTTAACAGATCACTGGACACCGGCATGGACCTGGGGAACTGAAGAACCGCAGAGGTAGTCACAGTTCACCAAACTGTTAGTAGGGAAGAGGTGGGCAATTATAAATTAAATTCACTTTATTGAGGCAACTATATAAAAAAAAAAAGCAAACAAAAACCAGTACAAAAATCAAAATTGAATACAGATACTACAGAGAAATATACAAAAAACAACAGCAGACAACAGAAACCAACCCCCCCCATCCCACTCTCACCCCAAAACCTCCCCTGCAGGACACCCAAAAATGCTCAAAAGTGGGCAATTATAGGCAGGTTATCCTGGCATCGTGGTGGATAAGATCATGGAAACCCTACTAAAGGAAAGGACTGTGGAATATCTTGCATTCAACAGATTACAGGATCCAAAGCAGCATGGTTTCACAGGGGGAAGGTCATACCAAATAAATCTGATAGATTTCTTGGACTGGGTGACCAAGGAGTTAGATCAGGGAGAAGTGGTAGACATGGCCTACCTGGATTTCAGCAAGGCTTTTTTAACACCATTTCACGTAGGAGACTGGTAAGCATGTTGGGGAACTTGGGGGAGGGCAATAATAATAAGGTGGTACCCTGGCTAAAAAATGGGTTAGGGGATAGGACTCAGAGGGTAGTGGTAAATGGAGTTCACTCTGAGGAAGAAAGGGTGACCAGTGAGGTACCTTTGAGATCAGAGCTTAGACCAGTCCTCTTCAATGTCTTTATATAAGAGACATAGTGAAGGAACTGGAAGGAATGGTCTGCCTCTTTGTGGATGACATCAAGATCTACAAGATAGTGGACATTTTGGGGGGGGGTTGAAAAGGATGGGTAGGTATCTAAAAACACTGGAGGAGGGGTCAAGAGTATGGTAGCTGGGTTTAACTGCAAAAAAGTGCAAAATAATGCACTTTGGCCATAGAAACACAGGAGCAGAGTATAATATGGGCAGAGTGATGCTGACAAAGACCAAGCAAGAAAGAGACCTAGGGGTAATCATATCAGATGACCTAATGGTGATCAGGCAGTGTAACAAGGCAGTCAGAAGGGCTAGTGCAATGCTGGGGTGCATATGAAAGAAAATCACCAGCAGGAAGGGGAAGATGGTGGTGCTGCACCTATATAGATCACTGGTAAGACCTCACCTTGAGTACTATGTCCAATTCTGGAGATCACATCTCAGGAAGGACACAGAGTGGAGGCAGTCCAGAAGAGGGCTACCAAAATGGTGCAGGGTCTGCATTAAAAGCCCTGTGAGGAAAGGCTTAAGGAGCTATATATGTACACCTTGGAGGAAGGGGGGGGGGTATGATAGAGACCTTTAAATACCTCACTGAGGTCAGACAGTAAGTTACAGGAGGGGAGTGTTTTTCAGAGAAAAAGGTGCTCTAGAACAAGGGGACATGCTATGAAGATGGGGGGGTAAATTCAGGAGGGACGTGAGGAAGTACGTCTTCTTAGAAAGGGTGGTGGATACCTGGAACAGCCTTCCAGTGGAAGAATATGGGCCAAAAACAGTGGTGGGGTTCAAAAATGCCTGGGACAGGCAAAAGGGAATCGTGGGTGTAAGGAAGGGAGGGGGGAAATGGTGTCATAAATCAGCAACAGATCTGCAGCTAAAAATGAATGTAAAAAAAAAGTGAGGACTGAGTGGGCCCAGCAGCCCTTATCTGCTGTCACATTCTATGTTTCTGTTTCTATATATTTGAAGATAAAACTCAATAGTTTGAGTCAGGCCATTGCATATGCACTCCACTTTATATTTTAATTCTAGTAGCCAGATTTTTAAACTGATGCAATTTACGACACTTTGTACCCACAATTCCTTTAATCACACCTAAAAGTTAGACCACCCACAAAGGGGTCTGACTTTCAAATGCAGTTGCTGTGATTTATGACACATATGGTCCCACCTGCATCACAAAATGGCACATGCATCATTTTCTTTGTCAAAAGCTGCTTTAAATCATAGAAACTATCATACAAACAATACCTGTGACAATAAGGTACTCACATTTTGGTGCTATTCAAAGGATGCAGATGGATGTAAACATGGCATCTGTGTCTGCATTCTCATCCTTTGAAAATCCAACCTATATGTTTCATTTCTTTGAATAACTCCAGTGGAACCTGTTCTGTATTTTTTTAATGTGCACTGAGTTCTATGATATGGTTATGGCGACTTCATTTTATCTTCATTACCTTCAATTGTGTGGCACCTATCCATGTATGCCCACTTGTTTCATGCCACGCCTCAACATGGTATGACAGTGAGCTGAGGAAGAGAAAGGCAAGGGGCAGAGGTTGAAGCATTGTTTGAGGAGATCCACGTCCAGGGAGGAAAGGCTAGCCTTGAGTATTCATTATGGTGAATGTCAAATGGCAATCACCCAGAAGAAGGCAGGTTTTCTGTCTAGGGAGATTGCTGCTGGGAGGATTCAACCAGTTCAGCTCTTTTGGACTGAAGAGAAGCTAATCCATCCTTATTGACTCCAGACAGGCAGTCTGGAGTCAATAAGTTTTTTCAACTGCTAAATGCAGGGAGTTTGCTCAATTCTTCTCAAACTGGGTGTCCTCTAGTCATGCCAAGATCTCCCTGAGTGGACTGTGGCAACCCAGCTGGGCTGAGCCGACACAACAGAGTTCTTAGCTGTTGTGGGGAGAGTCTAGGCAAGTGATAATGGAAGAGGAGATTGGGGTGATTTTGGAGCTGCAACCAACGTTTTGCGAACTGGATCCAGGCCTAACGTGACTCCTAGTGGGTGGTGTTAGACATCTTGTACTGGTGTTTGCTGGAATCATTGGGCACTCCTTGTCAGAGGGGGGTTTCCCTGCTGCATTAAAAGATGTAACCATGAGGTCCCTTCTGAAAAAGCAGTCTTTGGGCCTGGATAACCTAGTAAATTACCAACCAGTCTCTAACCTGCACTTTATGGATAAGGTTATTAAGAAGGTGGTTACATTGCAGCTTGTGGCACACCTCATAACCATTGATATCTATGAGCCTCTCCAGTCCAGATTTAAGTCCAAGCATAACACTGAGACCATGCTGGTCAGAGTGCAGAGTGAGCTTCTTAGGGTGAAAGATAGAGGAGAGTGATCAATTCACATTCTCCTCAACCTCTCCTCCGCTTTTGACATTGTAGACCATTGGTCATCACTGAATCAGCTTAGGGAATATGTAGGTCTCACTAACCAAGTCACCTGCAGATCGGAGTCATGTCTCAGAGACCGGACACAGAGGGTTATGTTGGGAAATTTCTTCTCACTTCCAGTGTCACTGCCCTGTTGTGTTCGACAAGTGTTGGTTCTGTTTGCAGTGAATATGCTGCCTCTCAGTGAGCCCATTACGTGGTATGGACTGGGGTTTCACTGCCATGCAGATGATACCTAGCTATACCTGTCTTTGCACCCAGTATGCCAAGTGCAGTTGATGTGCTTAATAAGTGCTTGGACGAGATCGAGGACTGGATGCCATCCAGCTGGTTGAGACTCAACCCTGAGAAGACTGAGGCATTGGTGATCAATCCAGGTCATAGGGGGAGAGTGGCAGCTGTTGAGAATGAGACAGGTCTTCATCTCATATAGGAATGTGGCTGCCACAAAGTTGAGAAATCTGAAGATAATTCTGGATGAGGAGCTGGCACTTGAGACTTAGGTGTCAGCAGTAGTCTGGGGAGACTTTTACCATCTGAGGAACATGAACTCAATTAGATTTCTTATCCCCTGGGGACCTAGTGATGCTAGTACATATGTTCATGACATCTCAGCTTAACTACTGTAATGTTCTTAACCTCAAGGTTAATGGGGATACATTATGGCACCAGCAGCTGGTGCAGAATGTAGCCAGGCTACTGACCAGCATTCCAAGGTTGAGTCATGTATCTGCAGTGCTTTATGAACTGCACTGGCTGCCAGTTAAGTGGTGTATCTCATTTAATGTTGGCTTACTTACTTTTAAGACCCTACACAGGTTGGATCCTGGCTACCTGGTGGATCTTTTGCATTCTTACGTGCCCCATGCTCTCTTTGCTCCATCAAGGTAGGCTTCTTAGCTGTACTAAGGTTCAAGTTAAGAACCTTGGGTGACCACGCTTTGGAAGTGGCTTACCCAGTCCTCTGGAATTCACTCCCAAAGGTCCTCAAAAGAGTCCCTCACAGTGAAATCCTTCAACATGGATCTGAAGACATGTCTTTCAGACAAGCTTTTAGGGTATAAAACATCTTAGGTGGTTTTATTTGAGTTTTATGTGACTTATCTGTTTAATTGCCTGAATAAGTTTATGTTATTTATGTAGTTACTGTAAACCCTGCATTTTATTGTAAGGTGCACCGGGCATCTGTGGAAGGGCACCATTATATATAAAATCTGTGACTACTAATTTCTGTAAAACCTGAGGACAGTCATCTTACCTAACACCAAATGAATGCCACTCTTAGTGCAAAGTGAATCTATTGTCAAAAGGTTTTAGAGGGTAACACTAGTAATGGACAGACCTCAACCAGAATTGAGGTTAGGATAGGTAAGATAATTATTTATTTATTTACTTGTTTTTTTTTAATAATGGAAAGTACATTAGACAAATGAATGCCTATTCTCAGGTACAACCCAGGAGAGTACATGTACAAGGCAGGTAGAACAACAATCAACACAATAAATGCAGCAAACTTCTAAATATTCTCTAAGCTGCCAAGATATCCAGACCTATTGCTTATTTCAGTGAAGAAGCTGTTTATTTCTATGAAGACAAAACGAGGACCTGCATTTCAAAAATTACTGAAGCAACTGTACAACTGGATGGTCAAAATATGCAGGTCCCAACATTACTGTACTAAAATATCTGCCCATCAGCAATTGGAGAAGCTTTCTGATTGGTGGGTATTCAGTCAAAATGTGCATAAACAGTTCACTGAGAATTTTCCTCAGAATTACCTTATTGTCCAGCTCAGTGGCATCACTATTGGTGCATCCACTTACTGTAGCATGCTGGTTCATGCAGTGAGTATAGGATGACAGAAGGCAGGGTGACAGCATCTGAAAGGATGCTCATTTTTCAGAGGGGCGGGTTGAGCAACACATCATTCTCAGAGCATTTGTCACTGCCCAGGTGTACCCTCTCCTAGAATGCTGCTGTGTGTGTACTCATGAAAATTGTGGTTGAAAGGAGGGTGGGAGAAAATGGAGATAAAGCACTGGGCAGTATCCCTCGGGATCATCTTATGTCATCTAGCCTCTCAGAGTGCCAACAAAGCCCCTGTCTGTCATCCAAATGTAGAAAGTCCCCTGGAACTTGGTGGAATGACCTTGAGGATGCTGTTCTCTGAGGGCAGGGCTGAGCAACTCATCACTCTATGTAGCGACTTTGTGGAGGTGCACTAGGTGGCAGGGATGACCACATGTCACTGTGCAGGTGTGCACTCCCCTAGGACAGTGCAACATGTGCACTCCTAAGGATGGATGTTGGCACACATTTGCAATGGCAGGGGAAAGAGATGATAGACCAATCACAGCCACCTACTATAAGACTCCCTTCCCAACAATGAACAAGACAGGCCCCAAATGTACCCACAGCACAGCAGCCCCCACAGACAAGTGCAGTGTCAATGTGGCAGAAACACAGAGGAAGTCTGACTACTAAAAGGGACAGAATGATGGGTCCCTCCTGCCTCTCATAATTGGACTAGCATGGTGTTTGTGGGAAGACAATGCTGAAGCTAATTGTATCCCCTTCCAGATAATGTGAATCAGTTGCTGGCTACAGTTAGGCACCATATCAAGAAGCACTCCGATGGCCACCAGGACACCAACAAACTGACACATAACATGTAACAGATAGACAGGTATGTGTACATATGCTGTCAGTCCACCCATTCTGTAACCACTGCATCATACACACCTACCAATGTGATGTGCTCACAGTAACATAGTAAACTGGTATTGTAGGGACAGAAGGAACTTAGATATCCATTATGCCCCTGGGCCGACCATACTCCAAGGTTCTTTTCATCCCCACAAATCCATGCTACTATGTATGTTATTGTAAGCATAGGACAGTGGCAGCTGTGTTCCATTGGGTGCTCCTAGCACTTCTTCAGCAGTACAAATTAACTATTTCTTTCAGTGCTGGAAGAACAGGTAGAAGGGACAAATGAGGTGGTAGGAGAACCAGTGCAATGCCTTTCTGCTTGGATGCAGCTGACTTTATTTCCACTAGCCTGGCATATAGCTTTGAAAATAATGTTTAGGCATGTCAGGGCTGGCATTGCCCCTTCCAAAAAGTGCACAAGTGAATGGTTGTTGCAGGGCTTTGAAAATCTGACCCCCTTTCTGCTGCAAAAAAAGGACCTAAAGGCCTACAGGCTACTGAATTCACGGTAGGCTTTAATGTGGAAGAAAGTATATGTGTTCATATTAAAATCACAAATGGCAATAACCTAATTTGGGGTATCTTCTATAGACCCCCAGCAGCAGACATCAACTATGATGAGGAGTTAAGGTCCATCATAAATCTTTTATCTGAACATAATAATGTAATTATTTTGTGTGACTTTAATCTGCCAGGCACTGATAGGACCACTCTTTATGCATCAACCAGCCAAGAATCCACATTTTTGGATACAATTTTGGATGTGGCCTAGAGCAACTTGTGTCAGAACCCACTAGGGGGCATAACATCCTCAACCTTATTCTTTTTGGTTTTTTTAAATTTAACATCTTTATTGGTTTGTAATATAATACATCAGTAAACAAAGTAGGAAATACAGAAGAAAGACTATCCAATACAAACAATGGGCAATGAATAGTCCACGTAGAAGGGAAAGTACATGACAGTGAAAGAATAACAAAAAAAAACTCCCCCTGCCCCTCCCCCCAAAAACCCCTCGGAGTATGTTATAAAGTATTACACAGATTTTGTATGCATAGCTAGGAACTCAATACATTATGTTGACTTTGGGAAGACTATCAATTAACAGGTTTTCAATGCAGGTATAAGGCATATAATTTACCCCATTTTTTATCAAAACCTGACAAATTATTACGAGAGCCAGCAATCAGACACTCGGTCCTAAAATAGGCTGAGAGGTCATTCAGCCATTCGGTATAGGTTATAGTTAGCTGGTCCAGCCAGTGTTTGAGCACTAGTTTTTTTGACTACCATTGAGATTAAGGCTATATGGTATTTAAGCTCCTTAACCCGGATGTTAGAGTAGATTCCTAGAATACAAATCTCCACAGTAAAAAGGTCTTCTAGGCCAAGTAAGGGATCTAAGTCTGCTTGGGTTGAGCGCCATAGAGGAGCAACCTTTTCACATGATTAAAGAATGTGAAGCAGGTTCCCGTCAGCTTTGCCACATTTAGAACAGTTAGAAGTAAGTAGTTGACCAATTTCAGCTAGTTTTACTGGTGTATAATATAGGTTGTGTAGTGTGTGGTATTGGGTAATTCTAAGTTTGTCCTGAGTAATGTATCTATATTAGTCTAGCCAGATTCTAGGCCAATCAATGTTTGTACCTGGCAACAAAGAAGACCAGATTTTAGATCTGGGGATAACATCTGGGTGGCCTATAGTTAGAACAGAATTATATAAGAGGGATAAACAATGTGGTTTAGAGGCTAGGTCATAGAAGCTGTCTAAAATAGGTTGTATTTTGGATTCTTGTGGGGAGGTACCAAATGTTTGCCCTTTTAAATGTCTCAATTGAAAGATCTTGAAGGTGTAAGTATTGGGAAGGTTATATTTGTTCCTTATTTCGAGGAGGGAGAGAAGGGAATTGAGGGAATACAGGTCTGCTATTTTAGCATTCTGCAATTGAGGCAGCCAGTTGTGGGTGAGGTGTGTATTACCTATACTGATGCTAGGGTTGAAAATAAGAGGTTGTGTAAAGTTTTGACATGGGGAGAGTTTCTTGGAGGAGCAGAATTGGGAGAAGACTCTAAGAGACGTCCCAATTACAGATTGACATATTGAGTCCAGTAGCCTATTCGTAGGGATATAAAAGTTGACTGGGGAGACGAGATGATGTAGAAGCATCTGTGATTCCAATTGTAGCCAGAGGGGACTATAATCACTCAAGAGGTTAGTATTCCTTCTACCGATCTTGGAGAAATGGTTTGCCAAGCAGTAAAGGAGAAAATTAGGGAGGCAGAGACCACCTGATGGTCTGGGGAGGCCCAATTTGAGATATGATTTCCTGGGTGTTTATGTAGCCATATGAAGTCAGATATGAGAGAGTGGACCTTCTGAATGAAAGAGAGGGGGAGCCAGATGTTCAGCATATTCAAAGGGTAAAAAAGCCAAGGGAGAACATTCATTTTGATTATGTTAATACGTCCACAGAGAGTCAGTGGAACAGCCTACCATCTATTAAGATCTGACTGAAGAGTTGCCACTAGATCATCCAGATTTAGTTTCCTGGTGAGAGACTGATCTGTGGTTAGGTGTATTCCCAGGTATTTAAGTGAATGAGGGGACCATTTAATATCAAGATAGTTGAAATCCGCTTTATAAGTGAGATGATTGAGGGGAAAAATGTCAGTTTTGTTAAGGTTAAGTTTACAGTTAGAGAGAGAGCTGTATTGGGATACTACTTCCAGTGCGTGCTTTAGAGAAGAATCAGGGTTCTCTAAATGAAGGAGAATATCATCCGCATAGGCAGAGAGGGTAAGAGTGTGGTTTAAGATTGAGATTCCTCTTATTTGTGGGGACTGTTTAATGTGGCACAAAAGAGGCTCTAGGCAGAGACTGAATAAGGATGAGAGGGGGCAACCCTGCCTTGTACCACAGTAAAGGGAAATCTTTGAGGAAAATACTCCATTACAGTATATTTCTGCTGTGGGGGATGAGTATACAGCTTGGATCCATTGAATGAATAAGGGGGGAAAGCCCATTTTGCCCAAAGTTAGCCAGAGAAATACCCACTGGACCTTATTCTAACCAACACACTGTCAGAGATATCTGATATTTCCTTACTCCCACGATTGGGTAACAGTGACCACAACAGTACCATGTTCAGTATTAGCCAACAATATACTGCTCCCTTTTCATCTAAGGCCCAATACTGGTACTCAAAAGGGAATTATAAGGATATTTGTATGGCATTAAAATCTATTGATTAGAACGATGTTTTAGACACCTGCTCTGTTGAGGAAGTTGGGAAATAATTAAATCAGTAATTTATAATTAAGAAGAAAAACTCATTCTAAAAAATGATATACTAACTGCAGGAGCAAAATACCCCCATGGCTAACCAACAGAGTTTGTAAATATATTAAAAGAAAAGAAAGGGCATATACCATCTATAAAACTAACCCGGATGTTAATAATAGAATCAGGTACAAAGAGTTACTTAAATTAACCAAACAAACAGTTAGACAAGAAAAAAGCAAATTAGAATTTAAACTATCTGTAAGGAAGGACCCAAAATCCTCATGCACTTATATAAATAATAGTATAAAGTTGAACATTAAAGTAGGGCCTATTTATGAGAACAGTCTTGAACTCAATGACCCCATTGAAATAGCAAATTCATTTAACACCTTTTTTGGCTCAGTTGTTTTCCCCACCAGAACAAAGGTCCTCACCTAAAGTTAAACAAGATGAAATATATATCCCCAATACAGAAAATGAAGTACTTGCAGTTCTCAAAGAACTGAAGGAAAACTCATCCCCTGGGCCAGACAACATAAATCCCAAATTTGTTAGGGAGACATCTGTTGACCTAATCGAGCCACTCACCATATTGTTCAATAAGTCCCTGTTCACCGGCATAGTGCCATATGATTGGAGGAGAGCAATAGTGGTGCCAGTTTATAAAAAGGGCAACAAGGGATGTACTGGCAACTACAGACCAGTTAGCTTTACCTCTACCTTATGTCAGTGCATGAAAAAAAATAATAAAAGGTACAGTAGAACAGGAGGTATCGGGCCAGAACTTAAGTGACCCTAACCAACATGGCTTTTCCAGAGGAAAATCATGCACCATGAATTTAATTTCTTGTTATGACTCGGTTAGTGAGAGCTTAGATAATGGTACCATGGTTGATGTCCTTTTATTAGACTTTAAAAAGGCATTTGATAAGGCTCCACATGCAAACCTTATATAAACATTAACCTATTTAAGATTAAATTCCTATCTAACAAGGTGGATTTCGGAATGGTTGACAGATAGATCTCAGAAAGTGCAGGTTGTAGACCAGTTATCTAAAGAAATTACTGTGACAAGTGGTGTACCACAGGGCTGTTTTGGGCCCCATACCATTTAGGATTTTTATAAATTATATGAATACTGGTATACATGGTCGATTTACCAAGTTCGCTGATGATACAAAATGAAGTTCTGAAGTTGAATCACCCAATAAAATTTATTTAGTCCAATCAGACCTGAGTCGAATAGAAAACTGGGCTATAAACAGCAAAATGGAATATAACATTGAGAAATGCTCCGTGATCCACTTTGGTCAAAAAACCCAAATACAACTTATTATCTAAGTGGATCTTTTATTGAACCAGTGGAGTCTGATGGAGACGTAGGTATAATTATTAATAAAGATCTAACTTCAGCTGACCAATGTAGACAAGTGGCCATCGAATTTTAACATCAATCAAAAAAAAACCATTTATCAATAGAAGTAAGGTCTGTTTACTACCCCTATATACAACTTATAACAGACCACATGTTGATTATGCTGCATCTTTTTGGGCCTCTTACCTGGAGAAAGATTTCAAGTTAATTGAGTCAATTTAAACAAGCATTTGTCAATGCCGAATGTTGATTGCATTAGTCTGCTGAGCTAGCTCACTGGCCCTGCGTCACACGCTCAATCTGTTTCTCCCGGTGCTGCAGGATGCTGTTTTGTACTGGGCTCCTGCCTGCATTGACACCTTATTCTGGCCACTAAGAAATCTGCAGCTGGCCTGACAGAGCTCCGTTGAGGTGGCTCACTCCCCCTCTCTCACTCGCTCATTCTGTTTCTCCTGGCACTGCAGGCTGCCCTTTTGTACTGGGTTCCTGCCTCTGTTGGTGGCTTTTTCTGCCCACAAAGACATCTGCAGCAGTCCCAACACAGGTCTGTGGAGCTTGCTGACTCCCCCTCTTTCTCTCACTCATTCCGTTTCTGCCGGAGCTGCAGGCTGGCCTTTTGTACTGGGCTACTGCCTGCGGTGACGCCTTTTTCTGCCAACAAAGAAATCCGCAGCAGTCATGATAGAGCTCCATTGAGCTCACTCACTCTCTCTCTCTCACTAGCTCATTATGTTTCTCCCAGCGCTGCAGGCTGCCCTCTTGTACTGGGCTTCTGCCTGCGTTTGCACCTTTTTCTGCCCACAAAGAAATCCATAGCTGTCCCGACAGAGCTCCGCTGAGGTCGCTCACTCCCCCTGTGTCATTCACTTATTCTGTTTCTCGTGGCGCTGCAGGCTGCCCTTTTGTACTGGGCTCCTGCCTCTGTTGGTGCCTTTTTCTGCCCACAAAGAAATCTGCAGCAGTCCTGACAAAGCTCCGTTGAGCTCGCTTACTCCCCTTCTGTCACTCGCTCAGTCCGTTTCTGCCGGCGCTGCAGGCTGCCCTTTTCTATTGGGCTCCTGCCTGCATTGCTGCCTTATTCTGCCCACAAAGAAATTTGCCACAGTTACAATAGAGCTCCGTTGAGCTCACACAGTCCCCCTCTCTCACTCACTCATTTTGGTTTCCCCGCCACAGCAGGCTGCCCTTTTGTACTGGGCCCCTGCGTGCATTATTGCCTTTTTTCTGCCCACAGACAAATCTGCAGCAGTCCCAACAGAGCTCCATTGAGCTCACTCACTCCCCCTCCCTCACTCGCTCGGTCTGTGTCTCCTGCCGCTGCATGCTGCCCTTTTGTACTGGGCTTCTGCCTGCATTGGTGGCTTATTCTGGCCAGAAAGAAATCTGAAGCAGTCCCAATGCAGCTCCATTGAGCTCTCTCACTCACTCACTCACTCATTCCGTTTTGGCCCACGCTGCAAGCTGGTCTGTTGTACTGGGCTCCTGCCTGCGTTGCCGCATTTTCTGCCCACAAAGAAATCTGCAGCAGTCACAATAGAGCTCCGTTGAGCTAGCTCACTACCGCTCTGTCACTCACGTGTTCTGTTTCTCTTAGCGCTGCAGGCTGCGCTTGTGCACGGGGCTCCTGGCTGCATTGGCACCTTTGTTTGTCCACAAACAAATCCACTGCTGTTCTGACAAAGCTCCATTGAGGTTGCTTAGTCTCCCTCTCTCACACGCTCATTCTGTTTGTCCTGGTGCTGCAAGCGGCCCTTTTGTACAGGACTCCTGCCTGCATTGGTGCCTTTTTCTGCCCACAAAGAAATCCACAGCAGTCCTGATAGAGCTCCGTTGAGCTCACTCAGTCCCTCTGCCTCACTCACTTGTACTGTTTCTCCCACCGCTGCAGGCTGGCCTTTTGTACTGGGCCCCTGCCTGCATTGATGCCATTTTCTGCCCACAAAGAAATCCGCTGCAGTCCTGACAGTGCTCCGGTGAGTTCACGCACTCCCCCTCCATCACTCACTCTCTCGTTCTGTTTCTCCCAGTGCTGCATGCTGCCCTTTTGTAGTGGGCTCTTGTGTTGGACCCTTTCTCTGCCCACAAACAAATCCACAGCAGTCCCGACAAAGCTCAGTTGAGCCTGGTCACTCCCCCCCTCTCACTCGTTTGATCTTGATGTGTCCCAAACAGTGATTTCCCACAGCGACTGTGCTATTCTGTGGCAGGAGTGCAAAAACATATTTTAGCCAGGATGTGAAAAATGGTAGCTGTACTGTTCATAAGGAGGTGTGGAAAAATGCCACTGTTAAAAATGTGGTGTGAAAATATTACAAAATTGCGAAGTTACAAGGGTGCGTGGAAACAGTTCAATGCACGCTTGTAACAGAGTCATGTTATGGAGTTTCATCACCAAATTTTCAACATAGGCATTTTAAGACCTCTTCCCATGAACAGTGCCGCTGTCATTTTCTTAATCTTAATCTGTCCCGGACAGTGATTTCCCACAGCGACCGCTCTATTCTGCGCCAGAAATGTGAAAACACATTTTGGCCAGGATGGGAAAAATGACAGCTGTACTGTTCATAAGTAGGTGTGGGAAAATGGCATTATGGGAAATCTGGAGTGAAAATATTATAAATTCGTGAAGTTACAAGCATGTGTGCAAACTGCGCAATGCATGCTCATAACACAGTCATTTTATGGAGTATCATTACCAAATTTTCAACATAGCCATTTCAGGACCTCTACTCATGAACACTGTCACTGTCATTTTCTTAATCTGTCCCGAGCACTGATTTCCCACAGCGACCGCACTAATCTGTGCCAGAAGTGCGAAAACACATTTCTGCCAGGATGTGAACAATGACAGCTATACTGTTCACAAGGAGGTGTGACAAAATGCCAATGTTGAAATCTGGCATGAAAATATTGCAAATTCATGAAGTTACAAGCATGCATGGCAACTGCACAGCGCACGCTCATAAAACAGTCATTTTTTTGGATTTTTTCCACCAAATTTGCAACATAGGCTTTTTGAGAGTCCACCTCATGAACACTGGCACTGTTGTTTCATTTATCAGCCCTGAAAGGTGATTCTCCACAGTGATCGCGAAACCACCTTTCAGGGCCGATTAACACCATGACAGTTCAAGAATTCATGAGGAGGGGTCCCAAAAACCCCATGTTGAAAATTTGGTGAAAAAATCCCAAAAATGCCTGAAAGATGCACTAAAGTTGAAAAAACCTTATTTATTACATTGTACAGCTTACCAGCATTTCCTCAGTCACGGTCAGCTTTGAAGAGTGCAGACGTGTTCCTGATCCAGCAAAGATCATCGCGCCAAGCTCCGGAGGTAAGTGTGGGGTGAGGGGGGTGTGGGGAGACAGGGTGCACAGTGGGTGGGTGCAGGTTGTTGTGGGGGGCTGGAAGACTACGAGTGACCGTTCCCTTTTTTGCAGGAGAAAAAAAATAAAAAGGCATAGCGGGACCATTATTACCTTTACAGGGGCATGTGGCACACTGGGGTGGGCTCCCAGAGTGCCACCAGAGCCTTTTCTTTGGAGGGGGCAGCAGTAGCCGACTGGGGATTGGGCACCCCCATTGGCACACAAAGGGGGGCTATTATTATTCCGACGGGGATTGGGCACCCCGTCAGCAGGAATAAAAGCATGGGGGGTTTACAGAATGTCGACAGGGAGTGGGCTCCCCCGTCAACAACAGAACCACAGGGCTCCGAAGCCGATGGGGATTGGGGCTCCCATCGGCAAATAAACACGGTGGGGGGGTGATATTGTTTCTGAACATGGTGGCAAGCTACTGCCATGTTCACAAACAATATCAAGGCTTCTATATCCCACTCTGCTATGACGGGTCGCTTCCTCATTGCAGCGGATGGCTGACACTACAATGACAAGGCAGCCCCTGATTGCAGTGGCGAAATTCTCACAACTTGGTGGCAACATTCCAAACTGCTGTCACCAGCAGCTTGCAACAGCATTGGAGGAAGCGGGACTAGCCTTTGCAGGCTGTGGGGGCATTGGCCACAACAGTGCCGTGCCTCCACAGCCTACTTCTTCTCAGCAAGCTGTCCCAATATGTTTCTTGCACTGCGCGCAATCAACATAAAAAGGGCTACCAAATTAATTACCCAATCTGTGATCTATCATATTCAGAATGATTTAAAGCTCTAAATATCTATGATTTAAAACTAAGAAGAATAAGAGGCTATCTACTTATTCTTTTTAATATACTGAAGGACCCTCATTTCATGAATGAATGCAACCTTAATGGGGCATCCAAGCCTGATTCCCTTAGATGTCATAATAAGCAGCTCTGGATTCCTAAGGTCAAAACTAAAAAAAAGGAATAACTTCTTCACAATAAGAGCATGTAAACTTTGGAATTCTCTCCCTAGTAATTTAGTAAATATAAATTATTCAGATAAATTCAAAGATTCCCTCAACAAGTTTCTGTTAAGCAACTACTAGAGGTAAATATGCCCTGCATGTGCAGGGAAGGTGGTCTCCATGGGTCATTGCCTTCTTCCACCTTTATGCAATGAGTAATATTGAGTAATACTGAGGAAACATATGTTTTATTACATTTAGAGCAAAGCTGGGTATGAACAAACTTTCTGAATTTCAAGCAGTGAGGCAAGGTTACCACTGAAGTGCACTGAAATCTATAGAAATGCGGGAAACAACAAACGGATTTCTCGGGGAGATAAAGTACTGTACTGGTCAGATTTTTTAATCATCACATGGCAATTATTTCTTCTCCAGTACACACTGTAATAAGTTATCATGCCCCAATATTCAGAACACTATTGCGGTACCAACATGAATAGTGGCACGCTAACCAGGCAAAGTGTGCTCAAACTGAATGGGGACCGTTTGAGAGGTACCCACTGCATAGTGCTTAGTGGAGAGTGTGATTACACTAACTACCCCACTGTGCCCATGCAAATAAAGGAACCTCTTTGCACACAGTGTGCAGTGGTATATTCAGTGGATTTTGGAAGCAGTAAAAGGCTTTTGGGGTAGCGCTACTGCTTCTAAAACTCTACCCTTAACAAGACACAGCAGTGTGCTAGGCCCCCACACCCCCTGCCAGCATTGGTGACAATTACATTATTCTGCACTGATCCCCATTACATAAAGAACTCAATGGTAGTCCAATGGTAGCCCTCTCCTACCCTTACCTCAGTTAAATAAATGAAGAACTCCCTGGTAGTCCAGAGGTACCCATTTACCACCCCAGCCTCTGTTAATAAGGATAAGGACTCTCTGTTAGTCCTGCCGTACCCCCTCCACCTAATCCCAGCAGTTGTAATACCACCCACCTCACCCCACCAATTCAGTACCTCCCAACCCCCATCTGCCCCAAACTCACTCATGAATAGCCATTCAAATCAAGACGATGGAGACCAGGACAGACCTTCCTTCCTTTCACCATTATCATTACTGGCAGCCATCTGAATGACAGGGAGCAAGGGCAAGTGCGTTTTAGAAACAGCTGCAGTGCCTGTATGCCCTCTCCCTGTCATTCAGATGGTAGCCAGCCAAGGTGGTGATAGGAGGATCTGCACCTGATGCCTTCTCTAGCACTGCCAATAGGATTTGAATGGCTATTGAAGGGTGAGTCTGGGGAAGACAGGGTAAGGACGATGGTGGTTACTGAATGGGTGGGTCATGGAGGGAGTGGGGGCCTTATAATGACTGTACTATGGATTAGGGTGAAAGGTGGGTACAATTGGACTAACAGAGATTTCTTCATTTGTTTAATGGATATTAGGGTGAGAGAGGGATACCACTGGACTACCAGAGAATTTGTCATTTACTTAGTGGAGATCAGGGCAGGAGGAGTGCCACTTGACTGCCGGTGAGATGATCAGTCTTGCAGCAAGGATGAGGGCAGGAGGTTGGAACCACTAGACTGCCAATAAGATGATCAGTCCTGCAATGGGATCAGGACGGGAAGGGGATCACAAGACTGCCAGGGATATTTTGTTTTTGACTGGATAAGGATGAAGACAATGGACAATGCTCTGCACAATGCCTCCATGCATTTCTGCATGCATGCATTGCATAGAGATGCTAATAGATACAATTGCTACATAATAGTCTGATAATGGCCCCTTAGAGCCTTGCATGCCATATCTGGTTATTAGCATGCAAGCCACTGAACATGGCTCCCATAAGCAAAAACACATTTGCAGTGAGGATGCACTATCCTCCTTTGCTCAGGAATGCTGTGGTAGTGCCACCCACATGCTCTTTGTATGGTGCTAACACAGCCCCATATTTATACAGGCAGCATGCACTTGATCGGGTACATTGCCTATATGAATATGGCACTCTGACACTGCATGGTATTTAGCAAGCACCGCTATGCTTTGAGTGGCACAAACATCCGCTTTTGAATATCAAGAGCCATGAGATTAACTAAGAGATAAGTCTCTATAGAAAACTGACCTGTTTGTTCAACACAAGAAATGTAGCAGGGTAAATTTTCTGTGAAAAAAAAAATATACCTACAATTCCTTATTGGTTTGGCAAAATCAGCATTCATGGGTGAGACATCAGAGCTTTCCTATAAACTGATAGGATAGTATTCTGGTTTCTTCCTCTCTCTCTTCCTTTTTTCTCCATAATACCCCCTCCAATCAACTTTTCTCAGCTGAGCTCTTGTATGGAATTTCCTATTCATGACATCCAGGATGTTTGCTCCATTACCCTATCTTCTCATGAAATGATGCAGAGAATGTTCTCTGTGTAAAATGAGGACATTCCACATTCTTCTAGCCTTTGATCTTTATACATCCAATTAAATCAAGCCTACGCTGAGCAGAATGAAACAGGTGGCAATGTGACACTATGATCGTTCAGCTGAAGAGGACCTGAGAAAAGTCATGGCAGAAATGAGATATGGATAGTGTTTAATTATCTAGAAACATTGATATTCCCTGAGATTTCTTAATTCCTTTCATCTTTGTTTCAGAATGAAGAATAAATTTTGGTACTTTGAATTTGGGACCTCTGAGACCTTTTCTGCCACCTGCAAGAAACTACATGAATCCATCGAAGTAGAAGTAAGGAAGATTCATTATTTTAACTCAGCTGGTCTAAGCCTTTGCACGTGACTGATAAGCAGGTGCACAACATTATAGGCCCCTGTTTAGCAGTAATAAAAAAGCTTTCATTTTCAACAGGATGAGACTGTTTGGAGTTAATGGGCCCTAATTTCAAAGCCATCCTGATACAGTTATTTACTAAGAGTCTAATAAAATACAGGGTAGACATAGATCTGTAAAAACACAGGACCAGTTTGCCTACAGTAGCTCAACCATATGTTTACAAAACAGTTTGCCCCACTCTGTGCCTCTGGAAAAATCATTTGAAAATTGAGTGTAGTGGATGTTGGGACACAGTATGTTGATCTGGTGGTGTGAATTGTTTTCTCTTCAGTCCACCCCTTCTTTATTTAAGTTACTTACTACTGGAGCCCATAACAACAGCAACACTCACTTGTGGGGGCATTTCGCCATGCTCCTGTTTTTGTTTTGTGTTTTTGATAGAGGAATCTTGACAGCCATAAAAAAATAGCTTAGTCAGAATCCTTATTTCACTTGTCCTTCTGTCAGTGATTAATGGAATTGTGTCCCCCTTGGACTGCATATTGAGACATGGATTATGCAACGACAGCAGCTGAGTGTCATGCTCTCAGGCAGTAATGCAGCATGTCAAATATTGTCTCTCATTGCAGCAAGTAAATGGCAGACTTACTGAGCCATTCCAGATTTTCATTTTTCTTATTTTGTTTTTATTTTCCCCACTCCAAATGTATTCTTTGCAAACCGTGTTGCCTGGTATCTAATTGTTGCAATAACACTCATGTCAGTACTGCTGGGTAGTGTTGATGCACAGATGAGAACTTGTCCATGGCAATGTCTTGCACTGTGTGTGTGTGTGTGTGTGTGTGTGTGTGTATATATATATATATATATATGTACAGTATATGTATATATATATATATTGTAAACTTATGAGCAGGAAAAATCAATTGTTGATATAGTATCAAACTTTTAAAAGCAAATGTGTTCCATTTTGTGAGGAAAGGGTAGCTGATGTATTACTTCACATAGAAATGCATGCAGGCCTCTTTTTTTTCAAATCCTGTAACTTGTCACAGTGGGGTTCGGAGGCCTATTCAAATAATTGCCTCATTGAACTACCTGCTGTGTTCAATATTGAGTGAAAATGGAAGCTAGGTCCTGCAACATCTATCCCACAATCCTCCTTTTATTCAAATAATACCAGTTTGCTTGGGAGAGTCCAGACCTTCATAAATTAACAGCAGGGAAGTACCAAAGGTGTTAGATTGCATATTTATCATCTTCTTCAAGTAACATGCTTAAATATGTATCAAGAAGTGACTGACATAAATTAGGCAGATTTCAGAAGCTGCAGGCCGTGACTTGTAGAGGACCCCCTTCTGCTTGACATTTCATCCTTGTCAAAGATCAAATTATTTTAATTTAGGCTGTAAATTATAAGGAATGAAGGCTTCTTTGTGGGAATTCCCTTCGGTAATCTGACTTTTGTTGTTACTGCTTCTTGTCAGTGTGCAAAAGATATAATATGCATGCAAATAAGGTTAAAAAATATGTACTATCTAATTATGCAGTCAGTAAGTCCCACTTGAAGACAGTGGGAGGGCTGACACACAGTATGTGTTTGATTCATTGAAGCCTGCGGGGTATTTACACAAGATTACTTTTAATTATGAAATTAATATCTTGTATCTTGAATATACAGCAGTAAATGGTTATACCTATCAGCAGATTTTTAGTAAAGTAATTAAAGAAGTCTAATATAGAAAAGGATAAAATTCAATTTATTTAAAGGGGAATATACTCAAAATCGTTCCTACTGCTGATGTTTTGCACAGGATTTAAGGGAAATAGTAGGTCAATGCATTAAGTAAAATAAATAAGCAAAGCTATGTCTATAGGTGTTGAGATTGTCACATACATTGATAAAGCCCAATTACTGTAATCTTCAGGATACAGCCATATGTAAAACTCCATCTTAAGGACTTAAAGCAGCAGTGCATGTTACATTGAATATTTTGAACCTATACTTTTGTTGCTAAATTGCCCATCTTTTTCTGTTTTGCAATATGGTCTTTTTCCTTATTTTGATTCTGGTTTAGCATATTTTTCAGATTTGGAATGATTAAAAGGAGCATTGTTTTAATATGGATAATGTCAGGTTTTTACTAGTATTCTCAGCTGTTTTTGAACACTGCAATTTTCAGAGCCTTGGATGCAGCAATACCAACTGTATTTCAGATGTAGTCTTCATCCAGGCAAATGCGTGGGGATGCTTATGGCATATTTATAAACATCCCAATACATTTTGCTGCAACTGTGGGAATTACACAAATTTTTCAGCTGCAATTGTGGAATTTTGTCCCATCAGTTAGATTACATTTTTTGTGGTCTATCTTCCGGAAAGGAATTTGGCAGCCATGTCTGAAAAACTGACACAGGTCACCAAAAATACCCCCCATTTTCTAAATCACGTTTCTGATGATTAAGGTGAATAAGCATGCAACAATAATTGTTCCCTTTCCCTAGCGGACAATGAGGACTCAAAAACAGTTGAGAATACTAATAGAAATCTAGGGAAAGCCATATTAAAAGAAGTGCTTCTTTTAATTATTTAAAACCTAAAATAAGGTGGGTGTGGTTAGCATTGAACAAAGTTGGCAGCTTGATTCTGTTCCTCTGTAAACCCCATTTCTAGCTCAAATCCATCCACTCCTTTCCCATCATCAAGGAAGGATTTACAGCCTTTCACCTTCCAGCAGACAGCCAGATCTGCATTTGCATCCCAAAATTGTTGCAGTGTGTCTGCCTACTAGATACTTGCCACTCGGCCATGATCAAATGGCCTTCCACTTTGGCCCACTCCATGGAGCTCTCTACAAAATGGCATCAATTCTTCCTGTCAATCAAGTAGAAGCTGTGTTTTCCCAGCTGCTTAATAAACTAAAAGACATTAAGCAAATCACGACCAATGGTACAACACAAATTGCTCAACTTGACCCCAGATCTACAGTTGCTAGGACCAGACTTGCACAAACAGAAAACTCCTGCAGCAAACTATGGGTGATCCTCAGGAAGCAAGAAAAAAAACATACTCAGCATCCATGATCAACAATTTAGAAAACAGGAGCTGATGAAATAATATAAGGTACGTAAGCTTCTCTGAGCAAGTAGAGCTGGGGAACACTATCACCTTTTTACAACATGTCCTCCTGCAATTGCTGAAGCTCCAGCGAGACCCTCGCTTTGATATTGAAAGAGCCCACTGCTCACTTGCTCTGCCTCTCAAGGAGGGAGAACAGGCCCAAGCCCATTTTAGCAAAATTCCTGAGATTCCAAGTCAAAGAAAATATCTTACAAAGATCAAAAGAACTCAGAATGGCAAGGTCATTGCATTACAGTTTTTCAGGACTATTCTAAAGATTTAACAACCAACAGACAAGCCTTCACGCCAGTGTGTCAAGCCCTACACTGAGCCAGAATCCCGTTTACATTAAGATACCCGGCCCTTCTCCACTTGTTCAATAATGGTGTTCGCACCATTTTTAGCACACTGGAGGCAGCTGTGGGCCATATAGGCTATATAGGCCAGCACTGGCCCCATTTCTTGCAGATGAGCAATCCACGAGCTAACCCTTTCCTGTACAAATGGACGCTCTCATGGAACCCCCCACCACCAAACCTACAGGCTATGCAGGTTCCAAGGACACAGATGAAACCTGAATGCTGCCACCAAAAATAAAGCACAGAAATCACAACAGATGGAGACAGCAAACTGACAGTACCTACTGCACTGCCAGATCTTAGGTGTAGCTGTAGCGGTGCATCACATGAAGAGTAAGAAAGGCTCTCTGACCAGTTGGCCTCCAACCACTTCACTCCATTAATCTCCCTATCCACAAGAACCCCCCCGAACCAGAGTCCTGACTCCCAGCTACAGCACCCAGCCATCATTGCAGATGGCCAACCTCCAGGACCCTTTACATCCCTTCCCTCTCATGCAAGAGCAGTAGTCATCAGGTCTCCCCCAGAGAGCTTCAGCTAGCACCATCAACTGTCACAGATCAAGAGCTACAGATCTTACCCTATTGATTCCACCATGTGCACATGTTCAACTACCTGATCTTAATACCAGAGATCTCATCAGAGCACATCTAAGTTCACTGGGTAATTATACGTTACTAATGCAGGTAAGTCTGACCACAGTTATATCTTCATTCCCACAGCCTCAGTGAGCACCCCAGTTTGTCCAGATGTTTATCCTCCAGCACATAGACTGTAGGCCCTAACTCTGCAGACATCCCACAGAAACAAACAAAGGACTCCCTCCAAGCTGTCTTCTGCTACCATTATGGGACTGAACACTGGCAGTTGTCAATTCTGATTCACAAATTCATGCTGGTGCCTGAGTAAGTCCTTGACAGATAAGGATGGCCAATAGGTATTAGCCTTGTTTGATGCTCCCCATGGCCCTCTCATGATCGGTAACTTGTATGCCCCTAATGTGGACTCTCCACAACTCTTTCATGATATGGCACTGACTGTATAGAGTTTACTGATCCTCAGACTCCTCTACTTATTGGAGGTGATTTGAGCCTCACTCTAGATGCTGCTATGGATAGTAGCCATGGTAGACCAGAACCATATACTTGTGCATCCCAGGGGGTTCAGCTGTGGCTCCCGGATCAGGCCCTAACTGATGGCTGGCATCTGCACAATCCCAGAGTTAGAGATTATACCTATCATTCTGTGGTTTATGGTACCTACAGTAGACTAGAAATTATCAACCCACTTGTCATTTCCGACCACGTCTCTCTCCAACTCGATTTACTCTCAAGCCAATCCAAGCCCTC
The DNA here is from genome assembly GCA_016271365.2 of Neoceratodus forsteri. Taxonomy (NCBI): domain Eukaryota; kingdom Metazoa; phylum Chordata; order Ceratodontiformes; family Ceratodontidae; genus Neoceratodus; species Neoceratodus forsteri. The sequence continues at coordinate 1,235,465,994 of CM057456.1, forward strand.
AGTCTCCTCACTGGAGGTTGGATCCACTTCTCATCCATGAGCCACAGTTTATGGCCTCGCTTCCATCCACAACAGCAGAATTTTTTCAGGAGAATGATAACTGAAACACCTGTCTCCACCTTGTGGGAAGCCTTTAAAGCTACCCTCCAAGGGTGAATTATTGGGTACACATTGCACTCGTAGAAACCTAGAGAACAGGAACTAGTTTCCTTGGAGCAGCAGATAGCCTCTAAAGAAGCTTTACTTAACTCATTGCCTCCACAGGCTCACTCTGAGATTACACCACTTGCCTCCTGAATCTCCTGTATACTTTTAACAGTGAATCCTGGGCCTTTCTAAGCAAAATCAAACCATAGTCAGCATGTCACAAACAAATGCTAATAGCTCAATAACTGTACATGCTAGATACAAAGTATAAGTTATTCAGCACAAAATTGCCTTTCCAATGGTGGCATGCATGTAATAATAAGTAATTTTGTTTTTTTTTCTATGCTGGTCGAAAGAACAAACTAAATATTTTTTTCACTAAAAAAGTGCAACATAAGCCATTTTTTGTTGGAAAATATGTAAAATATCAACACCAAATTTAGCATACAGACATTAGATGGTGTTTTAATATTATGTTTGTTAAAAAAAAGATATCTTTTTACTATAAAATGTAATTTTCCCCCATTTTAGTCAAGGTGCTTTGGTGAGATTTGAGGGATGAATCTCAACCACACACACCATATCATAAACAAATGCATATAACTCCAAAAGTATACATGATACACACAAAGTATCAACATGAAAGTTGATGAGCACAAAAATGCCTTTCCAATGGTGCTATGCAACCAGTTGTAATCAATACGGTTTTTATTTTATACCTGAAGAAGTGCCAAAAAAGTGAGTTTTATTCAAGCTGCTTAGGTGAATCTTGATGGAAAACATATCAGCCATACACACCATACAACAAACAAATGTGAATAACTCCTAAAGTACACATGATACACACAAAATATTAGTGGCAAAGTTGTTCAGCACAAAATTACCTTCCCAATGGTGGTACGCAAATAATAATAGGTATTTTTTTTAAGCTGGTTGAAACAGCAAAAAAAATATTTTTTTCACTAAAACAGGCAACATAAGCCATACACACCATACCATAAACAAATGCAAATAACTCCTAAAGTATACATGATATGCACAAAATATCAGTGACAAAGTTGTTCAGCATAAAATTACCTTTCCAATGGTGCTATGCAGTCAAATATATATTATATTCTGTTACACTATATATTAAAATATATAAGTGACTTATCCAGACGTTGCAAGGGTACACTGGGAGTCAGTAGCCAACTTCTGCAGACGTCCCCAGGACACACCAGTGTATTTTACTGATGACTACAGGCATCTGCAAGGAGATAATGAGTTAAGCATACCCTAATCAACTTCCCAATGCTACGCTGCATAGGGAAATCTTTACTGTCTGGCATGATATCAGTGCACTAACAGCCCATAAAGCTGAACTTGACATCCACTGCCTTAAACATTGCTACAGGGAGATTGACAAGAAAAGTGGTAAACTATTAGCCTACCACCTGAAAAAACAACAGGCGGAAAAGTAAATAGCCTCACTGACTGATTTACAGGGCACAAAATACACTAACCCTAAAGATATTAATAAAGTTCTGGGTTCATTTTATAAACAAGTCACCTCCTCAGTAACAGTTCCTGACCCCACACATATAACCTCCTTCTGTCCCATTTACACCTTCCCAAACCAGACTCAGCAAAGGCGGCAGCACTGGATCCCCCATTAACCCCAACAGTGCAAGATACAGCCCTCAAAGCCATTGCTCCATGCAAGGCCCCTGGAGAAGATGGATTTCCTGTCAGGTTTTACCAAGATCTAGCCCCCCAGATCTGTCCCATCCTACACCGCTTATATGCAGAGATTAGGGAAACTGGAGTATTTCCCACAAAACCAAACTGACGGCCGACTGGGAATCCTTTAGGGCATCCAGAAACTACCATACCAAATGGTAGCCTGTGATGATGGTGACCATGATTGAGTGCATTGAAAAAGGGTGATTCAATCACTGTGCCAGTGCACAGGGCTACCTGGCAGGGAGGGTGACTGGATAGGGGGTTCAGCGAATATAGCAACAGGATGTCACTGTGTATACACGTACATGGGGGGATGGGGAGTGACCACACCATGTGATGGGCTGAAGGGGAGGGAGGGTTTGTGGGGTATAGTGCAGCAGTGGGCTGCCGAGCTGGCCGTGTGGCATGTGGGTGGTGGCAGGCTGGGGTTGGGGAGGGGTGTCAGGTTTGGTTCTAGGCACTTGTGGTTTTACGCTGGGTTGTTTTTTTCTGCAACCCTTCCGACATGCACCTCCCTGGAGTTAAGAATCCTTTAGTAGGGAGGTGCGGGGGTGAAGACCCTCAGGGGGATGTTGGGGGCATAGCCTCCCACATAAAAATATGAAAACCTAAGTCTCTGGTGCCCTCTTGATGTTCATCATGAGTGTACATCACCAAAATTGATTTTCGGCGATGTATACTCGCCCAAACAGGATCGCCTTTCCGTGATCGCCATTATCACATGGAACCTACCAAACTTATAAGCAAATTACTTTCAATCAGTATTAGAGTCATCTAAAAATAATGCTGCCAAATTTGGGGAAATCTTGAAAGATGTTGAGGGCCATAGCCATGCCTCATCCCTACCTACCAAAGTTGTTCATGATAGCATCACTCTAACTAGTGAGTAGGATATCCTTGCTCAGCTAAAAAAAATGTTTCTACTGCTAGGCTAGTCTTTGACACCTCCCCCACATGTAAACTACTTGCCCAACTAGATGGCACAGCCCCCGCTCCCCCACCTATTGCCTCCAAGTGTCCTAACAAATTTGCTTTTAGCCCAGTCTCATTCAAGCAGGTTGAAAACCTTCTATTGGCCCCGGACACAAAAAAAAGTGCTGGCACAGACCAAATTGAACCCTTCTTTTTAAAACTGGGTTACCACTCATTGGCTGCCCCTATCCCCCACTGCTTTAACCTGTTCCTCTCCCAAGGTGCCCTTCCACAGCAATGGATAATAGCACATGTTATTCCACAAATCTGATGACCCATGTGATCTCAATAAATTACCGGCCCATATCCCTGCTACCAATCATATCTAAACTCCTTGAGAAAGTTGTCAATACCCAACTAAGAGAATTTCTTGAATCTAACAACATTCTCAACCCACTCCAATCCAGCTTTAGGTCAAATCATAGTACTACCTCGGCACTGGCAAAAGTGACAAACGACTGGCAAGTCGCACTGGATGCCAAAGAACATGTTTGTGCCTTATTCCTGAATCTGTACTGGGACCAGTCCTGTTTAACATTTTCATCGCAGACATAGCGGTTGGAATAAAGAATAAGATCAGCCTCTTCACTGATGACACGAAGATCTGTGCTGAGGTGGATGGGGAGGAGGGTGGCAAATTACTGCAGGAGGACTTGGCAAGTCTCGAGGAGTAGTCGCACACCTGGAAGCTTGGACTCAATGCCAAGAAGTGCAAGGTGATGCATTTTGGAACCAAAAACCTGGGATACAGCTACTGGATGGATGGCATCAAGCTGTCCACATCTGACGAGGAGAAGGATCTGGTGGTGCTGGTGACCAGGGAATTAAACCACTCGTCCCAGTGTAGGAAGGCAGTGGCTAAGGCTAACAGGATGCTAGGGTGCATAGCAAGAGGGATTACATCCAGATGTAGTGAAGTCATAGTGCCCCCATACAGGTCCCTGGTGAGGCTGCACTTGGAGTACTGCATGCAGTTCTGGCACCCGTACTTGAAAACGGATATCAAACTACTGTAGGCAGTGTAGCAAAGAGCAACAAAGATGATCCAGGGGTTGGAGGATAGAACTTATGAGGAAAGACTAAAAGAGCTAAACATGTATACCCTGGAGGATAGAAGAGAGAGAGGACACGATTGAGACATTCAGGTACCTGAAGGGGATGAACAGAGTAGACTTCCATGGTGGGTTCACTCTCCAGAATGGAAGAGATACTAGAGGGCACACTCTGAAGTTAAAGGGGTGCAGATTCAGGAAGGAAAGGAGGAGGCATTACTTCACTGAAAGAGTGGTAACAGGATGGAATGCACTGCCTGAACAACATGTATCAGTGCAGACTGTGGGGTGCTTCAAGAGGGGGTGGGACAAATTCAAGGGGAAAGTACATACCGAGGGTGGGCAGCAGGGAAGGGAAGATTTAATGGGAGGAGGGGCAGCTGCAGTCTAATGGGCTGAAGTGCTGCACACTCAAGCAGACTAGATAGACCATATGGCCTGTATCTGCTGGCAATTTTGCATGTTTGTATGTTCGTATCTGAGTAGGGCTTTTGACACGGTAGACCATGACCTACTCCTAGCCATGCTACCCAGCATTGGGCTCGACGACACAACAGTGAATTAGTTCAACAGCTGCCTTGTTGGCAGGCAACAAGTTAAATCCCAGGGTGTCACTTCCACCACAGAAAGCCTGCTAACAGGTATCCTGCAAGGCTCGATACTGGGGCCACTACTTTTTGCCATTTACATGAATGACATACACTAGTGTCTACCTCTTCGTGGATGATACCGTGCTCTATGTGGGCAATCATTCACTCGAACTTGCGAGTAAGGACTTACAACATGAATTCAATATTCTTCAGCATAACCTCCTCCACTTGAAATTGCTTCTCAATGCAAAAAAGACAAAAGCTGTGCTTCTTTCCCCCTATGCACGCACAGTGACTACCCCCCACCCACAGTACACAAATTTCAAATCCAGACCCTATTGGGGGAGACACTTGAAGTAGTGGACAAGTTTAAATATCTGGGCTTCTGGCTTAACAGTAAGCTTTCCTTCGCTGTCTATCTTGAAGAACTGTCCAAGAAGTTAAAGCAAAGGCTGGGCATTTTCTACCGCATCAAGCACCTCCTAAACCACAATGCGAAAATATGACTAGTGCTGACTACCTTTCTCCTGCTGATCTACTATGCAGACTTCATATATGGCCATTGCCCATTGGCTTCTGTAGCCAAGCTGGATACCATGCATCACAGAGCCATCCGTTTTGTCATCAACTCCCCATACAATATGCACCCCTGTGCCCTCTATGCTCAAATTGGGTGGCAATCGTTAAAAACAAGGAGATTTAAAAATGCTGCACTTTGGATTTTTAGAGCTCTTACCAACAAGCTTCCCAAATACATCACAGACTTCTTTGCCTATGCTGAGGGTCCTTTTTCACTCCGCAGACACTCCAACCTCCTACTCGACATTCCCGGAGTCAAAACATGACATGGTGAAGCCTCCATAAGCCATGCCCTTCCCATCCTCTGGAACAACTTACAAAATGCACTAAAACTCCCAAAGCTAATAGGGGCATCTGCCTTTAAGACCTTGTTGAGCCACTCCCTTAAAGAAGATTGTTCCTGCTTCTCATAAACTGTCAATTCCTATACCTCACTTTGTATACGCCTTACAGTTCTGACTACCTACGGGCTCACAAACTGCCACAGCAAGTGCCCTTCCTCCTCCTCCTCCTTCTTCTCTCTGGGCCTTCCTTTTATCCACACCTTTTTTATCTCCCATCTGCCATCCCCTCCCACTTGCTCATGCTAGGCCCCCCATTTCCCTCTCGCCTGACCTACCCCCCCACTACCTTTCTCTCCCATTTGCTGTTTTTCACATTCCTCTCATCCCTTCTACCTCCTTACTAGATATCTCCTTTGCCAGTTCCTATTATGACCCCTGTTCCTCTCCTCTAGTTGATTCATGTTAACACCAGATGATTTGTTAGCCAGTTACTATTGCGACTTATCACCAACTCGTACTTATCAAGCTGATTGATTGCATAATATGTTGTAGGTGAATCATAGTGTTTGTAATAATTGTATTGATGTGTATTTTCCTATTGTATGTGATTGATGTTGCACAGTGCTCTTTATATCTGTACTGCTATGTATCATGTTTGCACCCTGTTTGTTATTGTCTGCTGTTTTTTTTTTCCATTGTTATTCTGTAAATCTGTGTACCCTAGGACCACCTTGTAAATGAGTCCACTCAATGGTGTTTTTCTCCTGGTAAAATAAAGATTGGTTGATTGGTTGATTGATTGACTGATTGATTTCTACCCCCCTATGTCTACTGCTACAATTAATGTCCTTCCCAATCCAGGTAAGGACTCCTCCCTTCCAGTCAGCTATTGCACTGTCTCACTAATAACAACAGATAGTAAAATGCATCCTAAAATCCTTGCTTGCAGACTTGAACCCATTCTCCCACGACTGGTTCACCCTGTGCAAGTTGGATTTATAAAGGGCGGATAGGCTCCTACCATATTTGGACTCTCACTGATAGCATCCATGTTGTGCATGCTACCCTCACTCCAACTGCAGCCAATGCCATAGACTTTCAGTAGGCTTTTGTTTTGGTGGCGTAGGAGTACCTATATGAAGTCCTAACATACATGGGCATAGGCAGAAATTTTCTGGCTGTAATCCAAGCCATGTATTCCTCACCTAAAGCTCGAGTAACTACAAATAGTATTCTCTCTTATGCATTCCCTGTAGAGCGGGACACTTGACAAGGATGCCCACTTTCCCCCTGCTATTTGTTTAGACAATTGAGCCATTACCAGCTGCCATTAGAGGAACTCAAGGCATTAAAGGCATTATAGAAGGTAACACTTCTTACAAAACTTTATTATTCTGATGATTTCCTTGTCTCGCTAGGCACGCACACAAGTCCATCTCCTCATTGTTACAACTGGTAAGCTCATTTACAGCCATATCCAGACTTAAAATTAACAAGTCCAAAACTGAGATTTTGCCTTTAAGTACTAAATATCTCCCTGCAGCATTCATGGCTTAGAAACTCAAATAGTCTCCTGATTCCATAACTTACCTGGGCATCAGAATACCTGCAAAAATTAACAAACATTATGAGCTGAACCTAAAACCTCTCCTTTCCAAAATACAAACCAAACTGGACAGATGGAAACTCGTGCAACTTTTGATGGCTGAGAAAGAAGATCCTATTAAAATGATAACCGCTCCCAAGCTATTTCATGCTCTTTCCCACATTCCTCTCACAATTCAATCTCCATGGTCCAATCATAATTGGTAAAATCATTAGCAATTTTCTATGGGAATGAAAACAACCCCTTATAGCAGAACTAAACTGAGAACTCATTGCTGAAAAGGGGATTGGTGCCTTCCCTGGTTTAAGGGGTACTACTAGACATTTCATACTGCACAAAGTATCTGATGGTTTAACAGCCCGAAGGATCCACCACCACTCTGGACCAGTATAGAAACATCCCTGTTTCCATGACACTTCCCAGTTAGCTGACACTTTATCACCTGTGATGTCTCACCCTGAGCCCCTACCCCCGTAGTCTATGCCTCTGTCCACACCCAATGACAGATACTGCATAGGGCCTTCCTCCTCACCTGGGTATAACTAGATAAACTGATTAGGACAGACTTTGCAAACCCAGCTATAAGTCCTTGTGGGGAAACACCACTCTCAGAGTTAGTGGCCACACCCTAAATTGGGAATTTTTCAATTCAATCTTTATTTTTATAACACCTTTCAAAACCAAGGTGCTTCACAGGTTATAAATACATTAAAAGAGAAAATAAAAATTATTAAAATCAGCACAGTTCAATTCAGTTAATCAATTAATCAGGGAAGGCCAATGAAAACAGATATGTTTTCAACATTGATTTAAAGTTTGTGATGGTCAGGCATTCTCTTAACCGACGAGGTAGAGAATTCCACAGGGTTGGTGCTGCAAATGAAAAAGCACGCACTCCAGATGTTTTAAGACAAGCCCTGGGAATCTCTAGCAATCCCTCATTGGCGGATCGGAGAGGGCAATTAAGGGAGTAGGGAGTCAGGAGATCTTTAAGGTAGTTGGGTCCCTGTTCGTGTAGGGCTTTAAAGGTAAGCAAGCCTACCTTATAGGTTATCTGCCACTGAACTGGCAGCCAGTGCAGTTCGTGCAGAATAAGAGTAATGTGACTGGACCTGGAGGTGCCAGTCAATAACCTGTTTGCAGCGTTCTGCACCAGCTGCAGGTGGCTGATATCAGCCCCTGACAGCCTGAGGTAGAGGGCATTGCAGTAGTCAAGACGGGTAGTAATAAAGGCATGTACCAGAGTTGGAAGGTCACCCGGGGGAATCAGGTGTTTCACCCAGGCGATGTTCCTCAGATGGTAAAATGAGGATTTGACCACAGCTAACACCTGAGACTTCAAGTTCAAGCCATCTTCAAAAACAACGCACAGGTTACACACCCGATCGGAGGTAATAAGCTGGACACCGCCAAGCCAAAGGCCCGACATGTGCCCAGCACCAAAACCCACCCCTGGGTGGCCCGGTTCCACAACCAGTACCTCAGTCTTATCCGGATTCAATATCAGCCAACTCGAGCTCATCCAGTCTTTGATCTCAGAAAGGCAACTATTTATCATGGAAACCACATCAATCTGTCCAGGCACAAAGGACATAAACAGCTGATTATACAATGGCAAGATAGTTCCTTGCATCCCGATTGGTCAGTGTGTGCCTGGAACAGTGATGTTATTGAACAATAACATCACTGTATTAAGTGCAGGCACTCACAGGACCACATCACAGAGCATTAAATTATACTCGTTCCCACCTTACCGCGGCTTCAGTTATCGTACTTCAAAGGACTTCAGCCCCCCCCACATCACTACCCCAAAACACCACTTCCACAGAAAACTGAAGCATTCACACTAAATGCAGTGCATTACTACTACACAACAAATTAACCTTCTTGCCTGTTTGTGTACTGCTTTTTTTTCTCTCCAAAGCGAGTGGTTTCACTGAACCACGAAGACCATAACTGTCAGTCTCGCGGATCAGTGAAGCCGCTCATTTCAAACACCCATACTCTGTGTTTTGCTAGCATACCAGTGACAAAAAGACTGAAAATACATTAACAAAATATCACATTTACTTTTTATCCCAGAAAGTAGAAGGACAAGCTCCAGCTGTGCAGTGTTTCTGACTCCCTCAGCACATCTGCACACTCGGTCCACACCATTCGCTTCATCCACAATACATTGTCCCCAGCAAAATCAAAAATTAAAACCATCTCAGTTAAACAATTTCCCCAAAAACAGCAGCACCAACTAACTAAAAAAACAAAAAGTATGTCTGAAGGAAACAACAAAAAGATGTTTCAGGGGTCACGCACTGGGGTCACAGTCACACAAAAACAATAGAAACACAGACCTAAACTAGATGAACACAAACCATAAAGCAGTTGCCCCCTCTGCTGGACAATATAGAAGCTAGGGACTTTTTTTTCAATAGGTGCATCTGCCCCAGCAAAAAAAAAAGTAAATGAAGTATTTTTAACATATTTTTCCTTTTTGTCTTTTAATTTTTAAACAAATGAGCCATTGTATAATAGCAATAAGGCACTCCAGAGTGCGTGTTATTGTGTAATAACATCACTCCTGGGGTGGTGGAAGCACTCGGTGAATTACACAATAACACACACCCTGTCATGCCTTATTGCTTAAGTATCATCTGCATAGGAGTGAAAACTCAAGCTGTATCGCCTAATGATATCTCCTAAGGGCAGCATATACACTGCAAACAACATGGGAGCCAGTATGGAGCCCTGCAGTACCCCACAGGACAGGGGAAGGGCATCAGAGGAACAATTCCAGTGACCACCCTCTAAGACCTGCCTGTTAGGAAGGATCGAAACCATTTGGGGACTGTACCTGACAGGCCGCAAAGGATCTGCAGGGTCTCCAAAAGCACATCGTGGTCCACAGTGTCAAAGGCTGTGGAGAGATCAAGAAGAATCAAGATGGTATGAGCCTTTCAATCTCTCGCCATCAGGAGATCATTTAGTACCCGGACAAGGGCAGTCTCTCTGCTATGCCTCTTCCTAAATCCAGACTGGAAAGCTTCATAGACACTGTGAGTTTCCAGATGATGTTAAGTTGCAACACAACCACCTTCTCAATAACCTTCCCTGCAAAGGGAAGGTTAGAGACAGGTCGGTAGTTATCTGGATCAACGGGATCCAAGGAGGGTTTTTTCAGAAGTGGTCTAATGACTGCCTCCTTTAAGGGATCCAGAAAGGTTCCCCTCTCCAAGGATCTCCATACAATTTCACCTAGGATCGGGCGGATAACATCTACACATCCCACCAAAAGAGAGGTAGGGCCCGGATCCAAACTACAACAGGTTGGATGCAAAGCCTGGACAATCTTCACAATATCCATGAATTCTGGTCAGCTGCAATCAGTTCAGACAGATTGGATGCTCACCACTTCCCTTCGATCCCCACAACGCCTCATGGAAGGAGCCTGGCTGATTCCGGACCTGATGCTGTCAACCTTATTCACGAAAAACTGAGCTAGCTCATCATGCTTAACTTGTGAAAAAACTTCCAGACTGCAGACAGATTAGATTGTACAATCTGTTCACAGTACAAAAGAGTTGAGCCGGTCGGTTCTACGCAGCACAAATCTCCCTGGACAGGAACTCTACCTTCTTATGGGTGATTTCTGATTGATAGCTGTCATAATGCTCCATCAATCTAAGCCTGTTAACATCCAGGCCGGACTTCTGCCATGCTCTCTCCAGCCTTCGACCACTTCACCTCAACTCCTTCAAGGACCCATCGAACCAAGGGGACCTTGGGCGAAGGCTGAGTGGTCGAACACAAACAGGAGCAATCAAGTCCAGGGCATCTCCCACTGCCTTATTATAGGCAAGTACCAGATCCCCAGGACTTGTGCTTTCATCCAGCAATCCCGATAGGTCCAGCACCACCGACAGACCATCTGGGGTAACTCCCCTCAAAGGGCTGTGCCAAACTTTCTCCAAAGGGGTAGGACCATTTGGGGGAGCCCCAAAACTGAATCCTATGGTGTGATGGTCAGACAAACAGACTGGTTCCACCCCCAAATCAGTGATCTCCATCCCCAGGAGAAACAGCAGATCCAATGAGTGGCCTGCTATATGGATAGAGGAGGTAACAACCTGTGTAAGGCCCAGCATTTCCATTAGCTGGAGGAGATTTTGACCAAATTATGAGAGTTCATCGTCAACCCAGGTGTTGAAATCCCCCAGAATTATCCACCTGGGGAATTCCAGCACCATGTCGACGACGGGGAGGCAGAGAGCATTTGAAGGCCACTTAATCCATCCACCCCCTCCCCGGCCAGCCCTCGAGCTACCTGAGTCCACTCCTGAACCCAGGCTGCTAGATTCACAAACAATAGTATTACAGCTGCATGGCTGGATCAACCACATCCTATGGTCCTGTCCACATCTCAAACAATTTTGGGGCACTTAAACAATGCTAGCAACAGCCATCCAGACTACTGTCCCCCTTTCACCAGGCCTATTTTATTTCCTATAGTTTCCATTATTCTCCCCAGGTCGGCTGGGCAGCTGTATCAGCCCATTCCATTCTGACTCCACAGCTGTCCCAAGTCACACCACCTCCAATCTTGAGTGGACCATCGGTGCTGGGGGAGCTTCATCAAGTCCCAACCCCCCATTTTTCCACCTGTTTTCTCCTCATTTTACCCATGAAGCCCCAGACAAGGTTGGGCATGCATGTGGAGGCATGCACTCATGCCTTGACCCAAGTCACTCTGCTCCTCCCATCCCTGGCCTAGTGCCTGGCTCTCCTCTGTCACATACATCACCACCATGCCTCCATAGCGATGGTCAAAGGCCAGGAGAGCCAATCTCCCCTATCCAGGAGAGGAGAGTTGCCAAGGGGCTGCTCAATCCTCTCCCAGCCCTACCCTCCCAGCCAACCCCCAGCAATCCGTGCTCATCACCAAATATGGGTCACTGGTGTAGCAGGAAGTAAGGCACTGGCACATCAGCCCTCCACACCACTGAGCCAACCCACCAGGCCTATTTTTAATGGGACTTAGAAGTGAAGCTTCTCACCTTTCCAGACACCAATTCAACTTGGTGATCCATGCCAGTATAGATGGAAAATTGCTAATTCTGCAACAGTGGTATACTCTGCACATAACTGGGTTGAACAAACATCTAATGAACCTCTCAACACTAGCTAACTAAGAACGGCTATCCCATCTAAAAGCAAACACACTTCACCTCCAAAATGAGACATGGACCACATTCTATTCCTTCCTAAAGGCAGATACATCACAGTCAACCCATAATTCACACACACACACACACACACACACACTCTCACACACCCTATCATCCCCATAATGGGAATTGGTCGAAAATGTGGGGGTAACCACTCAACCCTCCCATCAGCATTATCACACTAAAGTTACCCAGCTCATCAATCTCTACCTAATCTCCACTTCTCCTATGATACTCTTCACTGTGTCTAGACTACAACAATTGGTAAACTGTAGCATTTTTTCTCTTGTGTGTAGTTTTGCTTTTGTGTTTCCTTTTATCAAGTCATCATCCTTAATGAAGCTTGAGATGCAGCTTGAATCTTTTAGGAGCATACCTTAGTTCTCTCCCTCCCAGATGATTAACAGACAACCGATGACTTATTCCAAATACCCTTGCACTAGCCTGAAAATGTTTTAGAAGTTATCACCTGTACAAACCCATGAAAGCAATTCCATATGTAATCCCTAGGTGGCACTATCCCAAGGGATACTACCCCTGCCTGCATGACTAGGCACATGTTGAGGGGCCTGAGCTCGGTGGATAGGTGCCTCCACCAAGAGGAATGGTTTTGGGGTAGCTTAACTGCTGTGGGTATAGTCCTTTGGGACACTATAACCCCCCACTAACCCTTCTAGTGGCCTAAACAGGTAAGTAGATAAACATTCACATATACCATACGACAACAATACTGAACCCACACTCGGTACACTTACCACCAAGACTGGATCAGCTGAAAAGGCCCTGGAGACCCCCTGTAAAACAAGACCTGCAATTTAACAGCTTAATGGCAATACAGGATCCCCTCCACAAAGGTTCACACTAGCCAAGTTAAATGCAGAAAGAACAAAATCTGATTTATTTGGGGGAATTGCACAGGGATGGGGCAGTAAATCTAGAAGATGATTATTTGATCTGATTGGTTCAGGCTGATATGGCATGCATTAAGAGTCCCTCAGTCACAGTCACATGCTCTGGGTACTCAGTTGTTGTACAGGCTAGCCTGAAGCGTTGCCTGGGGTAGGCTGGCATTGCAGCTGTTGTTGGGGCCTTTAGGAAAGAAAACAATCAATATGCACTTTAACCCAAAATTTGTATTCCAGATCCGGATGGCTCAGTTTGTGATGACAAAACCTAAACAAGTAAATTAGATGGCACACAATGACTGTAGCTTTTTTGCAGGGAGCTACCCTGTTGGTTACTCACACTACCCAAACCAGGAGACAGGACTGATGAGATGAAGACCTCTGGATGTTGTTCTGGCTTGCCAGGGGAAGCAGGGCCCACATGATGCACCGTGGTGGTTGATGCTTGTTTGATGGTGTTGAGCAGGGAGCCAAATCCTTGAGCAGGTCTTTCGTCGGATAAGTATCTGTGGTGGGAGCGGCAGTCTAGACTGAGATGGTAGGGCCCAGACCAGAGCAGACAGTTCAGATTTAGTCCATTTAAGTGCCGCAGCAACTTCCAGCTAGCATAACACATTTGATGGAGGGGAACCAAATTGCGACCCTCATAGCACATTCAGTACACTTATAAGCAAAACAGCATGATACCACAGTTCGGATGAAGTAAGGTTGTAAATAGGCAAGAATGCTGTGCAAACCAATCACTCTGGGGTTTTCTCTGTGTACCTGACAGGCCGATCACTTCTGGAGCAAGTCTTCTGTCCTCACCAGATGAAATTCACTCTCTTTTAATTCAGGATCCAGGTCTCAGTAAAGATATTAGGATATAGCTCGATTTTATTTGCCCAAGCTTCTTCACACTGGAAGATGGTAGTAGGCAGGCCACCGAATCCCCGTGCTACCACACAGGAGCAGCTGCTCGAATGGCTAGAGCAGTTCACTCTCCAAACTCCAACTCTTGACTGACACACTGCTGCAGGCAGCTCTGGGATTTCCCAGTGACCCAAAAGGTTTGGATAGTTGATCCATCTGTCTGTCACAGAAAGGGCACCCCTCCAGGTCCATTTAGGTGCCAAACAGTAAAAACTACAATTCCTACAGAAATTCAATCCCACAAGACCTCGAGGGCAGTCTCCATTTTAGGGTCCCCTGAGATACCAATTGGTAGAAACTGGCAGTCCAGAACCAAAATGGTGGCTCTAAGCAAAACAGGCCATGCTGCAAAGAAAGGCAGGTTAGACAAACTTCTGTATTATTATTATTAAAGCAGATAATCAGCAAACAATCACAGATCCTATAAGGGCTCCCTCTGTGAAATATAGTGACAGAAGAATGGAGCAGCAATACCACAGCCTGGGCGGGACTCGGTCCCCACCCAGATTAATTGTATCCTACGAAAACAGAAAGCTCTTAGAGACAGGAACAGAGGCTAACAGGGCACTCTCATGCAGGCATATTCAAAACTACTGGAGGCACAGAACACCATCCTAGCAGTGGGCATTAGGCAAGCCCAGAAAGACATTTTAGGAACCCCCAATTATATGGGGGGTTACACATACATAAGATCTGGGATTGAATATTCTGCCTCTTGGTATTGCATGATTGGCATGAGCTATTTATATTTCTATTGTTGAAAAATCTCACAAAACAGTTTAACTAAAAAGAATAAAACCTGAACAATTATTTATGGACATTATAAATTATTATAGATATTTTTACTGACTGCTCTCTCAGTGCTGGTAGCTGTGTTTGGAAGTGAAGTGAAATTGAGGAAAGGTTGGGGGCTCCTAATTGTGCTGTTTGCATGATGTAAGTACATACAGTAGCCTGCAGGTATTGGCCACCACTGTTCCAAAAAGCATGCCTGTTTCACAAGTTTATTCTTGTTAGCAAACTAGCAAGTAAGCAGCTCACATGGTACGCCACCCCACCTGTTTCAAAACATTATGACTGTCTCACATGTTTATTGTTGCTCTCAAAATAGCAGGTACAGTAGCCCACGTGGTGGGCTACCACCACTGTTTCTAGTAATTATGCATGTTAAACATGCTTATGTGACTGGCAGAATTACAGGTACAGCAGCCACCATGGTAGACTGTCAGGGTTTAAAAGCATTATGTCTGCACCGGTGCATACCATGTGAGTTTCCTTTTGGACAGGAAATAAGTCATGTGACCCACTGTCTTAGATGCACTTTATGAAGAATAATGCACGTCAATGACAACAGGTTACCACTGGGAGACTACTCAAAACCTTAATTTATCCGCTCTGCAGTAAACTCTTTGCAAATATGAAATACGTTTATGTTACTTTGCCAAGAGGACTACTCCATGTACTGTATAGCAGACAGACTTTGTCCATTAAAAAAACATAAGTTTTCCAAATAGGGATACAAAAGCTATTCAAATGACATTTTCAAGGGAAACACAACTATTAAGTAGACTGTCCCCATTACAGGCCTGAACAAGATATTTGGCATTCTGGAGTAATTCTTGTACATTTCTTATTCACTGGAAATAAAATAGATCCATGGATCAAATTCAAAAACATAACAATTTTTCTTGGAAGTACACCTGATTCTATTCCCTAATTTTAAAGTATAAAGCAAAATTAATAGCTCAGGTTGGTCAGTCCTAATTTCTAATTTCACATACTTCAGTATTCCCTCTGGTATATTAGAAACTGCAAGAAAAGGGCTGGATAGAGAGTTGACTGAGCAGATTAGAAGGGTCTGTAAGAAGGGGAACACAATAGTGGTGGGGGACTTCAACCTCCCTGGGGTGAAATGGAACACCTCAACCACCACAAGTGCAAAGGAGCAGATATTACTAGAGGCATTTCAGAACAGCTTCCTGGTGCAATTGATCCGTGAGCCAACTAGGATGGGAAGGACTCTGGACCTGGTACTAACAAATGGGGAGGGTGTAAGGGATCTGGGAATGGAGGACCCCCTGGCTGGGAGTGACCACCACTTGGTGTGGTTCACACTCAATATGGGCAGAGAAACAGGAGGCATGGGTACCGGGGTGATCGATTTTAAGGGGACGGACTTTAAAAGGATGAGGGAAATTTTGGTTGGGCATCTGGTGGGAATTCAAAAATGCATGGATGCCAACCAAAAATGGGATATTATTAAAAAGGGACTAGAAGAGGCTACTGAGACTTGCACCAGGACACTGAGCAAGAAGAGTAGGGCAAAGAAGTCAAGTTGGCTAGCTCGGGAGGTCATGGAAGGGGGTGAGGGCCAAGAGAAAAGCATTCCAGAGACTCAGGAAATCAGGAGGGCAGGGAGACAAGGACGAGTACACGGAGACATCCAGGGAGGTTACCAGGCTAGTTAGGGCAGCCAAGGCATCCAGAGAACTGATACTGGCACAGGGAATTAAGAATGGGGAAAAGGGCTTCTTCAGATACATTGGTGAGAGAAGGAGAAACAAAGACTAGATTGTGCGGATTCGAAGGATGGGGGTGGGTGGAGAAGGGGGACCAGGCAGAGGCACTGAATGATTACTTCTGCTCTGTGTTCACAAAGGGAAAATGGAGCAGATACCTCGTGAAGGGGTGGGGTGGGCAGGGGTGGAGGGGTGATTGATATCAGAATTACAGAGGACAGGGTTCTGGAAGAATTAAGGGCACTGAGGGTGGACAAGGCACTGGGGCCAGATGGCATTCACCCTAGGGTTCTTAGGGAGCTAGAGGAGATCCTGGAGGGACCACTGGCAAACCTGTTCAGTACATCTCTGGACACAGGATGTGTGCCACAGGACTGGAGGATGGCTCATGTGGTGCCCATTAATAAAAGAAGGATGAACCAGGCAACTACAGACTGGTAAGCCTCACTCAATAGTGGGGAAGCTCATGGAGACAATTCTAAAAAAGAGGCTTGTGACCTTTTTGGAAGACAGTGGTCCCCAAGATGGTCATGAACATGGGTTTGTGTTGGGCAGATCCTGCCAGACAAACCTAGTTGGGTTCTATGACTGGGTGACCAGGGAACTGGACAAGGGCCATGTAGTAGACGCTCTGTATTTAGACTTCAGCAATGCCTTTGATTCTGTGCTGCATGGAAGGCTGGGGGGAAGCTGGAATATATAGGGGTGGGAACAAAAATAGTCAATCGGATCACCAACTGGATAAGGGGTAGGCAGCAAAGGGTAGTGGTGGTGGGGAACTCTTATTACCGAGGGACGTAGCGAGCAGGGTGCTGCAGGGTTCGGTACTCGGACCAGTGCTGTTTAGGATATTCATAGTTGATATCTCACACGGGGTCCAAAGAAAGATCAGTCTGCTTGCAGACAATACCAAGATGGGAGCTGTGGTTGATGACATGGAGGGGTGGAGGGGACTGCAGGAGAATTTGGCCAAACTACAGGAGTGGTCAGAAATATGGCAGATGGGGTTCAATGCCAGGAAGTGCAAGGTCCTGCACTTTGAAGCTAGGAACTAGGGGAGGAAATATCAGCTAGGAGGGGTACAGTTGGAATGCACTGTGGAGGACAAGGATCTAGGAGTGCTTATAACAGGGAGTATGAAGTACTCAGCTCGGTGCAAGAAGGTGGCTGCAAAGGCAAACAAGATGCTGGGGTGCATAGCGAGGGGAATCTCCTCCAGGAACAGAGAGGTGATTCTTGCCTTGTACAGGTCACTGGTCACGCCACACCTGGAATACTGCGTACAGTACTGGCATACATTCCTGAAGAAGGACATCAGCTTGTTGGAGAGGGTGCAGTGTAGGGCAATGAAGATGATTCAGGGACTGGAGGGAAAATCCTATGAAGAGAGGATGGGAGAGCTGAACATGTATTCCCTGCAGGAGAGGAGGGATAGAGGGGATATGATTGAAACCTTTGAATACTTAAAGGGAATAAACGAGACTAATGCAGAAGAGATTTTTCAGATCAAAAGGGGGAGGGACACGAGAGGGCGCCGGCTGAGATTGGAGGGCTAAAGATTCAGAAGGGAAATCAGGAGACACTTTTTCATGGAAAGGGTGGTAGACAAGTGGAATACTCTGCCCAAGGAAGTGGTATCCTGTAGGACGGTGGGCAAATTTAAGAGTGGGTAGGACAGAGTGAGGGGGGGTTGTTGTGAGGAGGGAAGGGGAGGGGCAGCTTCAAGCTGAGGTGCTAGCTGCACAATCGAGCAGACTCGATAGACCATAAAGCCTGTTTCTGCTGGCATTTTGTATGTTTGTATGAAATGGGTAAGGGAAACATAAGAGGACCAGTATCAGATTTAAAAAGAGCCAAATCTGAAAAAACAAAACTGTTTCAGGATTTTGATGCCATTTAATTCTGCAGCAGATCTAACATTTTCTTTTTTTTTCTGCCGCCCCCCCCCTTTCCCCACCTCAACAATCGAGGCTACCATGACTGTAGCTTTCCTTCAGCTAGGGTGGCTGCCATTAGACTTGATGTTCCATATCATGGCAACAGCCTTGTGTGACAAATGCCTGAAGAGGGCTAGGTCAGCTTGGGACATATACCAGTTGAGAAAAGAGAGAGATTTCTATTAATGAAGATAAAGCATTTTTGTCTCCAAGGAAAGCAGTTGCTAGCCAGGCGCAGTGACAGCCTCGAAGATGTCTGAGAGTAGATACATCCCTTAAGAGCACTTGGCCTGGAGAATGGGGGACTGAGGTGTGTAATGTATCATTATATTCCTCCAACACTCCCTTCCAGAAGAATTTCAGCCAAGGACAGTCTCATAGGATATGGAGTAGATCAGCATGATCCTGGGCATATTTGCAGCAGTGAGAATATAGGACCAATCCCATGTCAAGGAGCACCTGAGGGGTACAGTTCCAGAGGTGCAATATTTTGTTCTGTAGCAGGTGACCACAGGTGTCAGTGCAGGCTACATAGGTAAGTTTAATGGATGAACCCACAACATCCCATACATGTGTGTGTGGGGGAAGGGTGAGAGTTTTATTCCTTCTGCTAAGCTAGTCTGTTCTTCTCCAAGGTATGGGGATCAGTGCCAAAGATACTCTTATAGATCCTGCCTGCAGATTCCTTCTGTGCACCATGACCTGGAGGATAGGCACCTCAACAATTGTTGATGAGTGGGAGGAAGAGGGCAGAGTGAAGTGCTTCCATAGATCCCCTTATCTGAAGATATCTCCAGACTTTTGTATAGGGGAGTTGAAAACAGGTAAACAATTGCTGGAAAGACAGTAGTGCATATGTATCAGGAAGAAGGAGACCACTGAGAAACTATATCATCTGTTTGAGCTATGAATTCCAGAAGATGGAATGCCCTCTGACTATTATGACTGAAGTTTGCAAGAGGTATACCTGACTAATTGATAGTCCATTGTAACAGTTTTGTCTCTAAAATAAGGTGCAAATGTTCTTCCTAGGCTTTGTGAGTAAACAAGATGGTGGGATGGGACTGTAGGACCATACTTGGCCTAGTGCTGACAAACTGGGACAACATGGGGGGGGGTCTGGGTAACGGAACTACTGAGTTGCAATGATTACAGAACCATGTGGGTTGAAGTCAAGCTAAAATCCAATAGGGTACAACCCTGGACTAAGATCCAGGACTTCATGAGGGATGGAAGGCAAATTTGGAGTGGGTTAGGGAAGTGCTAGGTGAAAAATTGTCATAAGTGATGGCAGTGGTAGGAGCTGCAAGTAAATGGGATCTGATTAAAAATGGAGTCCTGGAGAACACAGGGCAATGCACAATGATGGTAGGAAAAGGAACCAGGAGAAGAAACCACTGTGGTTTTCATAAGGGGCATCAGATGCATTGAGGGGAAAAAACAAAAACATTCATAAGATACACAATAAGTCATACAGAACTGAACAGATGTACATATTGAGAAAAGATGAAGGCAGTAAACAGGTTAGTGAGAGACATGGACATGGGGATGAAGCATGCCAATCATCACCTAGGCACTGCCAATACAGCCAGCAGACTGCTGGGGTGCAATAAGTGGGGGTTATCTAGCAGGGTAGGGGAAGAAATCCTGCCATTTTGCAATGCCATGGTCAGACCCCACCTACAGTACTACATGCAGTTCTGGGATCACCACCTTCTCTAATCACCTAATTATTGATTCCCAATGACTAAGGCAGTCCTTGTAGACTTCCTCCTGCTCTCCCCCTGGTTTCCGCCAAGTTGTCATACATTCTCTTTCTGACTGACTTTCACAGTCCGCATCCAATGGAGTCAGGTACCTGTGCCTCCTCCAGGACACAAAATGATTTGCTATTGGGATGATGTGGGTTTGGTTGACCCATCTCTGCCTACTCCTGCCCCCCTTTCCACTCCCCTTCTCCACCACTGTCTAGCCTCAGGGCCACTGGAACTCTAAGAGAGTGGGAATGTGTGGTGTGGGCACCAGCTGAGCTGGTTTCACAGCTGCTATATCTCGTCTCTTGCTGTTACCAGCTAAGCATAGAGCTTTGCAAAGGTTCTGTAAATGGGACAGTGTCCCGTCCTGCAGAGCATAACCCTGGTGAAGAGCACCACACAATCCCCACAGCTGACTACTACCCACTGTACCTCTGCTCCATGGTGGTTCTACAATAACTCCTGAACCACCGGTAATAACCTTCTTCCTACTATCTGCCTAGTACTTTTCAACTAGTGGCAAACAGGCCTATCATTTATAAGGAGTTTGCTAAAGTTCCTGCCTTACAAGGTTTCCTGACTGTCCCCCATTAGCTGCTTCCTTGCACCCCTGCCCTAGATAGATAGATAGTTAAGACTACTAATTATGTAGTAGTTTCAATTCAAGAAACTTACAAAGTACTTAGTACATTATCACTAATGTGAGATTATCCACTCAAGTTGTTATACCCTAGACAGAGCATTCTGAGTTACTGGGGTTCCCTATACTAACAGGTCTACTAGTTTCACACCTGTAGCTTATCTGATACATGAACCTGCAGAGGCTGATGTAGTCCTACAGTCTCCATGCAGATGACCTCCAGATGCCCCCATTACTGGTCTATGGCACTCAACTAATGGAATGTTCCATGTGATGCGACAATTGGGCATACTCGACTTGAAGGGCTGTTCAGTTCAACTGATGTTTAGACATGGAAACCCAGGAATCATCACAAGGGAGTGATGACACAGGTGCTTTTCCTCTCTCAGAACAAGAACAGTTCCATTCCTTTCATTCAGGATGGAACATGGACATCAGTCTACCACGTGAATTTTGGCAGCACCATGTTGAGTGACACAGGTGGGCGAAGCTCTAAGATGAGTGTGGCCTGAACATTATCCATAGTACAGAGAATTAGGGGAAATAATTTGAGGAAGTGAGAGTTTTGATGTCCCTGCTTGAATCTGGAAGTGAGAGTTTCAGAAGCCCTGAAGGTGGTTCAGTGGCATTGACTTACAGTCTAAGTAACAAGTATGTTTAAAAATCTGGTCAGAGCAGGTATCAGGGATAAGTCAGAAATGAAGAAACCAAAATAACCAAAGAGCCAAAGTCCTGCTTGTGACTCTTGGTCCACCATGTGGTCATCCTCAAAATGATCCTGCCGGTATCTCATAACATGAACATGGCATACAGTGCCACTCTTAAAACCACCGTTGCCAGACTGCATACCATTTTTCATTCCTTTTGTTACTTTGCTCAAAAGCCCTCATCTCTTACCCATTACTGTCCTCTTTGCTGGATCCCACCTTGAGTCTTAACATGTTGTCTTTTGCTCCTTTTATCTTACTAAATACTGTTTCTCATTCTTCCCCTCCTACCTCTCTGCCTACCTCTTCCCCTCATTCCTTCTGTCTACTCCCTCTGCTCTACTGATGTCTACTTCTTTTCTATTCCTTGCTGCAAAATCTCTACTGGACAATGTGCTTTCCCCATCAACTTCCCTACTATACAGACTACCCCCCATCAACCTCCCTAATATATAGACTACCTTCCTTTATTCCCTAAATTAGGTCTTTACTGATGATCATCGCTCTTTTTCCTGTGACTACAGCTAGACCCAGGTCCCATTCAATTCCCTACTTTCCCTTCCACTATCCATTTCATTACTTAATTATATAAGAAACATAACAATTTTACCCTAATAATTTGATAATACTGTACTATATATATATATATATATATATATATATATATATATATATTTGTATACAGTACATATATATATAAAGTATTCGAAAAAACTGTGTTGATGCACCAGTTAGGGTCAAGTTAATGTCACAAAGTAGGGAAATGTGGCATTAGGGTTTCCAAACTAACTCCCAACTCTACCCTCAAGCAGCAAAAAAAAAACAAATTAGGGTTTTGTGTCTCCAGAATCTTGGTGAATCAGTGTTGGGGACTTCCTTGGGGTTCTCAACCCTAATGCTCACCCATCCCAATAGCCCATAGCATCCTGTATGAAGCACAAGGCACAGCTCCAAGCCTGTGCTTCATAGTGATACACTCTTCAAAGCTAGAGAAGTATGTCTCGCAACATGTTACCAAGAGAAACTGTTGTAGCATTCCGCACTTGGGGCCCTGTGTGAAGAAAAGAGATCATGTCTGACCTTGTTTGCTCAGGACAGGGGGTGGGCATTAGGGCTGAGAACCCCAAGGAAGATCCCACTGCTGATTCTCCAAGACTCCAAAGAATGAAAATGACTGATGTTTTTGTTTTTGTTTTTCCTTTTGCTGCTTCGGGGTAGGGGTGGGCAGTTAGGGTTTAAAACCCTAACACTGCATTTCCCTACTTTTGTTTCATTAATTTGAACCTTAATTGGTGCATTATCACAGTTTTTTCAAAGAATTTCCTTTCTTTTCAGATAATGGAATTATACCTTCATTTACACAGGTCCCTCCAGGCCCTGTGCTTCCATGGGTACAGAATTAGTCGCACAGTGCCCTGAAGGCCACATGCCAAGTGAGGGGTTCCATCTGGCTGTGGAAGCACAGGGCTATCTGGGCTCTGTGCTTTTGTACAGCTACAGATGGGCCCTCTGGATCCAGTGCCATCTAAGGGGTCCAACTGCATGCAACTTCATAGATTTGTATTTTTAGCTTTACTGTTTCCCTGTTTTATTTCTAAAATGTATTAAATGATAAGTGAGAGATCCATCTGGCTGTGGAAAGCCGGGCCATCTGGGTCCTGTGCTTCTGTGGTACAGATGCAGAAATGCAGTGCCTTCCGGATCTGCACCAAGTATGGTGGTCCATCTGGCTACCAAAGTGCAGGGCCCTGTAAGCCCTGCACTTTTATGCACCTACGGATGCACAGTGTCCTTCTGTCATAACTTCATTGTTTATCAATAGTTTCATCCAAAATTCTCAACATAGCCATTTTATAACCACACCTCATGAACCAGTCAAGACTGAATTTTCAAATTACTGTATGCTTGATGGGTGATTTCACAGAAAAAAACATGAAATCACCCTACAGACCAGGTCTTAAAAATGTCACCTACATGTTTCATGAGGTAAGGTCATGAAAAGGCCATGTTGAAACATTGGGTTTAAAATCTTTTAAAATGGCCAAGTTATGAACTGAAGCTGTTTTTCTTCACAAATACAAAATTCTTCTTTCGTGAGCATATTTTTATCTTTTGTGAGATCATACAAACATACTTGGGTTATTTTGTGACATCATATGAAATAACTTTTCTTCTTTCATGAGATTTCATGAAAGAACAAGAGCTGTTTCATATGATCTTGTGAAAGAACCCTAGTTCTTTCATATGATCTGACAAAAGAACCCTGGTAGTTTTGTGAGGTACTATCAAAAAAATAGGGTTCTTGCATGACATCTTATGAAAGAATAGTTCTTTTGTGTGAGCTTTCACGAAGCCTTCCACTTAGGATTTTAGGAAAGTCCAACAAACATATTTTGGGGTCTTTTTAATAAAAACTACCTCCAGAATCAAACTGAGCTGGTCCTGCTTAGCTAGATTCTGGTGTTTGTTTTTCTCCAGGGCATTATTCTGATGTGTTTTCATTCTTTGAAAAAAATAAAAAACAGGATGGCAGCCATACAAAAGAGGAATATCAGTTCATGCAAGAAGAATCTCGGCACACAAAAAAATATATTCTTGCGCAAGCCAGAAATTCTTCTTTTGCATCAGACATACTATATAAGTGAAAGACCCTACTTGAGCATTTTCAGAACCAAAATTTCAAATCCTTTTATGTCAGGCACTGATTAATATTTTTTCACCAAAGCAAAAAAGGGCCTCTGTCTAGGGCAAGTCCCATCTAACCTGAAAATTTCAGAACAAAATGCCAGACCATCTGGGCTGTAGGTGAGCAAAAAACAAAACAGCCAAAACCCCTGATTTTTCCACTTTCTGCACTATCCGTATCTCTGAATTCTGACATCTTACCATCACAAAACTTGCTAGGTCAAGATACCTTGCACTCCAGACAATGCATGCAAAATGTCATTCAATTCTGTTGAACAGGGGCAAGGTTATTGAGGTGCAAAGTTTGGGGTTTAACACTAAACACCATACTCAACCCTAACTATAGGGGCAAAACCATGGCCCAATATATGAGAGAGAGAGAGAGAGAGAGAGAGAGATATTATACAGACACAGCAGTACCTGTATATTAAGGTTTAGTTGCAGTTTCTTTAAAAAGAGTAATTTTAAATGCTTATAACATGGCCGGTTTAGACCCTACGGGCCCTATATTCAGAAGTCTGCACAGGCACAAACTGGGTTTTGCAGTGGAACACAATATTCAAAAGAGTCAGCTGCAGGTGCTAACACAGTTAGCGAGTGTACAAAAATAATGTATGCGGCTGGATAGAGGGAGGGGCAGGGACAGGAATACACATGTAGCCCAATATTCAGTGCATTTGCACTGCACAAAAGGGGTTAGTGTGGTCCCTTTGCACATAACAAATGCCACCAAACAAAACCTCATCTTAACCCAAGCAACCCTAGCAGCCACTGGAGTTATTGCATCCACAACCATGGTGACTGCTGGGGGAGTACACCTGACCCCTGGTGGTACATGGTTCCTCCTCCCTCTGTTCACTATCCTGGTACTGATGGAGAGTATTCCTGGTGTCTAGTGGTCTCTGCTCCCTCTGATCACTGTCCTGACAGACCGTGGTGCCCCTGCCCTCTGAGCACCAGACCATACTGATACCATACTATAACTAAAAAGACCCTGGTGGTCTCTGGTCCCGAACCATAATTTACCATCGCTATAATCTGCTGATGTTGCCTTGGTGATCTGTGGTCCCCCAACTCTCCGATCTTCAGTCCGGTAGTGCATTGAAATTTCCCTGGTGTCCAGTGGTCCCTCCCACCTTCTAGTCACCATCCCTGTAAGTCCTGTCCGTGTCCCTGGTGCCTAGTGTCCCCACATTGCTGATGACCTGCCCCAGTATGATCAAAAAACATCCCTGTCCCTAGTGTCCCCTTCCACTCTGGTCTCCAATCATCAGCCCCATATAAACATGGAGACACCCTGGTGGCCCAGTGCCCCTAGTCTCTGATCCCCAGCCCCAGTACAGATACAAGAATCTTACCTTTGCATCAAGTGCCTATCCATATGTGACACAGATGTAATTCATCATACAGAAATGCAATATTCCCTTGTATCCAGTGGTATCCCCCATCCTCCAATCTCCATTTTCATAGCTATAAAATAGTCCCTAGCATCTAGCAGCCCCCCACTCTGTGGTCACCATCAAGCCACTCTCCCAACCCCCTTACCAAAAGCATTAATGCCGCAGTCAGATATGATGAGTGGCACAGCCATCCTCTCACCTCTTTGGCCGGCCACCACATGACAAGGCTAAGAGTGCACGACCTTTGTATAGCATAGTGTACAGAACATGCACCCTATCCTGTACTTAGATAATGGGTAAATTCAAACTCGCTTCCTGATTGGCTGAAACAACGGCCCGCTCAGGAAAAGTGCCAGCTCAACCATTTGGAACTGAAACTTGCCAGACGCTTAGAAACCATCAGTCGCCATTTTTTACACTCGCTTACCGAGATACACTGGTGTTTGGGAGAGCTGGGGGGGTCACAAGTATTTTTTTTATTCCTGCAACACTCCACCGCTACAGTAAACCTATCAAACCAAAAAAGAAAGCATTCTTACTGGCAAAAAAAGACAGTTTCTGTCTTACCAAAGCGCCGTCCTGTAAGACAGATACTCGCATCCACAGTCTTATCAAAGCTGGCTGATATAGTATAAGGCAGACAGCAGCGCTTCTCGTATCTTCGCAATACATACTACAGAACTCCCAGCACCGCTCCTCGACCCAATTCTGACAAAACCTTTGAAAATGAAAGCTTTAAAAATAAATACTTTTACGTTGTTGTACTCGCTCGTTCCATCTCCGAAGCTCTTTGTGTGTAAGTCTCTAGAGGTGGGGAGCTGACACCATAACAACCAGCAACCAAAACTTAAAAGTACTGGTGCTCTACTAAGACAAAAATCCCTAGGAAAAAAAAGGCAGTAAAATTCAGGCAAAGGAACTATTTTATCACACAAATACATGAAATGCTCATATTCTGAACATCTAAATAAAATTACTTTTTTCAAATATTTAAAACACAGTTGCCCATTTTCCATTATCTAAGTGTAATAATACCCTCCAGGGTGGGTGTTATGGGATATAACGGACCTTCCAGGGGCTATAAGGCCCTCCGCCTGCAGCGTCGGGCCTCATTATGCCCCTGGGCGGTCCGTTATATCCCAGTAACGCCCACCCTGTCGGGTATTATTACTTACATAGGTCTCATGTTCCTAACCTTGTCATTCGGTGGCCAGCCTGGGAGGTGGGTGGAGAGCTGTGTTGGTGCTCATATCTGGCCACAGAACTGGTGTTTTCAGTGAGGGGTGGAGGGTGGGTTGATGGTACCTACAGTGCAGGGGAGCTGCCAGACACCAGGGACTACTTTATAGCTACAGAAACAGAGATCAAAGGCTGAGTGGTACCACATGCCAGGGAATATCATAGTTTCTGCACAGTGCATTACATCTGTGTCACATATGGACAGGTACTAGATGCAATGGTAGGACTCTTGTAACTGTACCAGGCTGGGGATCAGAGACTGGGGGCAATGGGCTAGCAGGGTGTCTCCATGATTGTATGGGGCTAGGGATCAGAAACTGGGGTGGGGGAAGACAGAAGGTACAGGGATCTTTTTTGATCATACTGGGGCTGGTGATCAGTGAGGGGGGACACTAGGCACCAGGGATGCTGACAGGGCTTTAGAGGACAGCGATCAGAAGGTGGGAGGGACTGTTGGACAACAGAGACACTGATGGGGAG
Organism: Neoceratodus forsteri; assembly: GCA_016271365.2. Lineage (NCBI taxonomy): Eukaryota > Metazoa > Chordata > Ceratodontiformes > Ceratodontidae > Neoceratodus > Neoceratodus forsteri. The sequence continues at coordinate 1,235,493,343 of CM057456.1, forward strand.
TATGGGGATGGTAGTGGGAGGGTGAGAGAGACCATTAGATACCAGGTAGTTAAGTTATGAAACTTACAGGTTTGTTAGATGTTATAGAGGAATAGGCCCTTTTGGTGGCTTAGTGTGTGAGTGCAGTAAAATTTCAATGTACTGTATGCGTATAACTTGGCCATTTTTACATATTTTGATTCAAAATTTTCATAATAGTCTTCTTTTGACTGCACCTCATGAATAAGGGTGATGAAAATTTTCAAATCCTGCCCAAAAGATGATTTCACCAAGCAACTGCAAAATTGCCTTTCAGGCTTGATTTGAGTAATTCCACCACAATTGTTCATGACTGAGGTGGGTCTCAAAAAGGCCATGTTGAAAATCTGGTGTAAAAATATGCAAAAATAACAAACTTATGCATTAAAGTTGAAAAACCCATTGAAATACATTGAACTGCACTTACAGTACCTAGTTTGTCATATTGCTGTCTGTGGTTTCAGCACCAAGACGTGTCTTCAATCAGAGAGTGGATCTTTGCTCTGTGACCTATTCAGGTGAGTGAGGGTGTGTAGGGGTGTACTGTGAGTGTGAGGAGGTGGGTGCTGAGTGGGAGGTGTGGGGGTCAAAATGGTGAGGGACCGTTTTCTTTTTTGCAGGTTAAAAAAAAAAAAACATCAAGGGACGTTTTTCTTTATTTCAGACCAGGATGGCAATTAGAGGGTGTGTGGGGGGGTGACACTAGACACAAGGGAAAGGCCAAAAACTAATGGTAATGGAAATCTGAGGGTGGGGGTGCCACTAGACACCAGGGAAACATAAATCAATTACATGGAGAGGGCAATTTGAGGGTAGGGGTTGCCACTAGACACCAGGGGAAGATAAATCAAGTATGGGGACAGCAATTGGAGGGTGGGGGGGTGCCACTAGACACCAGGGAGAGATCAATTAAATATGCAGACAGTGACTGGAGTGTGGTGGGGGCCACTAGACACCACAGAAAGATTATTTATTTATGGGGACAATGACCAGAGGGTGAGGGGTGCCACTAGACACTAGGGAAAGATCAATTAATTACAAGGATGGTGATCGGAGGGTGGGGGTTGCCACTAGACAACAGGGAAAGATAAATTAATTATGGGGACAGTGATCAGAGTGGTAGTTCCAATTGATACCAGGGAAATATAAATATATTAGGGGGATGGCAATCGGAGGGTGAGGGGTGTCAGTAGACACCAGGGCAACATTTCATATGAAAGGAATAGGAAAGCAGGATGCCTCCACTGTGGAGGTTTTTAAGATGGGTCTGTAAACATACCTCTTTCAGTAGGCTTTTGATCAAACAGTATAACATCCACAGCACATCTACTTATAGCATCTTAAATGAGTTTAGTATTGTTATTTTATGGGTATGTTGTGGAAATTTTATAATATGTCTGTTTTATACTGAAGTGTTTTATTTTTGTATGATATTCTTAACTGTATTGTTTGTTTATCTGGGTTATGTTCTGAGCTGTATTTTATTGCAATGGTGCCCCGTGTCTCAGTGGAAGGGTGCCACCTATAAATAAAATCTACTACTACTAATTCTACTGCCAGTAGACATGAGGGAAATGGCAGCTCACTGCTCTCAGTGCAGCCCACAGCATCAGTTCCAGCAGTGGTTGAAGAAATCAAGAAAGTCCTTCTGTTCTCATACAGAGAACGCCTGTGAACGGCTCCTCTTGTTAAGCTAGGCACCCAGGATTTGGGGTGCCCCACAAAGGTATTTCTGTCCCTTAGTTTAAAAAACAAACATCAGAATCTTGCTGAATCAGGCCTGTTTAGCTCAGTTCTTGTGTTTGTTTCTTAAAATGACAGCATTTTTATGTATTTTGCATGCTTTTTATTTCAAGGAGAAAAGCAACAAGATCAGATCTCTCAGCAGAAAAAAATGTTTCGTGCTGTGCAAAGCAAGTGGTGAGAAACCAAAAAAGGGTCTGTGACATCCAAATTTTCATTTTGTATCAAAACATTATCTGAGAAACCCTACTGTGCATACTCAGAACACTAAAACACAAAACCTTAAAGCCTTATAATTGTGCAACCATTACACATTTTTTCACCAAACATTTTAAAGGCACTACGATAGACAGATAGATAGATAGATAAATAGATAGATAGATAGATAGATAGATAGATAGATAGATAGATAGATAGATGGGTGGGTGGGTGGGTGGGTGGTGGGTAGGTAGATAGATAGATAGATAGATAGATAGATAGATAGATAGATAGATAGATAGATAGATAGATAGATAGATAGATAGATAGATAGATAGATACTTTATAAAGCACCTATTTCTAGGGGCTCAGAGTGCTGTACAATTCTTAAAACAACAACATCACAAACACTTCAGCAGTCACATTGCAGAGCAAATAATACAGGTTATAATATATATAGCTACATTAAAAACAGGACAGTCAGTAGGCAATTCAGCTTTATACTCATATAGTATCAAATGCTTGGCAAAATTAAAATTTCTTCAGTCCTTTCTTAAAGGTTTCCACCAAAGGGTGCCTCCCTCAGGTAGGTGGCAGTGAATTCCATAGGGCTGGTGTGGCAACAGAGAAAGCACAATCTCCCGACTGCCGCAACCTAACCCTCAGAACCACCAGGAGGCATCCCTCAGAGATATGAAGAGAGTGAGCCAGGCAGTTAGGAACCAAAAGGTCTTGCAGGTAGTCTCGTCCCAGGCCATGCAGGGCTTTATAGGTCAGTAATCTGACCTTGAAGGCAGTTCTCCACCTTATTGGCAGCCAGTGCAGTCTGCAGAGAACAGCCGTGATTTGATCAGATCTCAATGCACCTGTTAGCAGCCTTACCACTGCATTCTGCACCAGCTGCAAACAGTGGATATTGCTTCCAAATAGCCCCAGGTACAGAGCATTGCAGTAATCAATCCTAGACATGATGAAGACATGCACTAGCTTGGCCAGAGTCATCAGCTGGTATTAGGGCTCGGATCCGGGCAATGTTCCTAAAATGATAAAGGCCCCTTTTAATGATGGACAACACCTGAGCATCAAGTGTCAAGCCATCGTCAAGGTCCATGCCCAGATCCCTAACCTGAACAGAGGTGGTCAAGGGAGCGTCTCCCAATCTCAGACCAGGATCACTCCCTGACCCCCCTCCATTCCACTGATGACCAGAATCCACCACCAACACATCCATCTTGTCTTGGTTGAGTCATAGCCAGTTTTGAGTCATCCAGCTCTGGATCTCAGCAGTACCCCTTAATGGTAGTTCTTACAAATCAGCGACTGAAGAAACAGCGACTCATTTATAACGCTATCATGATCTGCTACCCTGCAAGGATAGTGATAGAATAGCGTCTAGAGTGACCAGAAGGGGAGGGATGGGGAGCTGTACAGGAGGGATAGTGAGCCTGCTGCAACCGAGCAAGCCCTGTGCTGTTGTGGTGGTGAGGGTGGCTGGCTACGGTGCAGTAGGCACTGTGTTCGGGACCTGCTGGGGGAAATAATTTTGCAGCTGCTTGCTGCTGTGTACTTAATGTTTTTTTTTTTTTACAGAAGCAGGTATTAAACACAGAGGCCACCATCTGGTTTCCAGGTGCACAGGACAGGTATAGCTGGACATCATTAGTATAGCAATGAAAACCCAGCCCATACCACCTGATAATTTCTCCTAGGCAACATATACACCATGAACAACAGAGGTGGCAGGACCGAACTTTAAGGAGCTCCACAATGCAGAGGTATTGGGCTAGACAAGGATAACCCCATTGTCACCCTCCGCACTCTGCCCATGAGGTAGGACCTAAACCAGCTGATAACATTGCCAGTTAGTCCACACCAGTTCCGCAGTTGATCCAATAACACCTCATGGTCCATGGTTTCATAGTCCACAGAGAGATCCAGAAGAACAAGGATGGTACATTCTCCCTTATCTCTTGCTATTAGGAGTTCATTCAGCACCTTCACCAGGGCAGTCTCTGTGCTGTGCCCAGGTCTAAACCCAGACTGGAAGCACTCAAAAGTGGCAGAAGAAGCGAGACTGGTCTCAAGCTAAACAGTCACCACTTTTTCTAAAACCTTCCCAAAAAATGGGAGGTTTGAGACCAGTCTATAGTTGGTGAGACACTCCAGGTCCAATGAGAGTTTAGGACATAATACTTATGCCCAGCAAGTTTGAGGAAAAAATTCCATTCCATGTAGGCTGTAGGTGAGTGCAAAAAAACAAACATGTTAAGTATAGGTCAAACATTACACATCTACAGAAAAGTGACATATGCAGATCTCAGAAACTCCACAAGCTGCCATCACAAAACTTCCCACAGGTTTAGACCTTGCCTCCTAAACAACACATCCACAATTTCAGCTGATTTCATCAAGTGGTGCCAAAGATATTAAGGCGCAAAGTTAGGTGTTTAACATTGAACACCCTACTCAATCCTACTGTAACTATAGGGGTGCTACCGCTCCCCTATTATAGTGGCATGGTAGCATCAATATAGTTAGGGTCGAGTAGGGTGTTCAATGTTAAAACCCTAACTTTGCACATTAATGTCTTTGGCACCGGTTGACAAAACCAGCTGAAATTTCGCATATCTTGTCTAAGAGGCAAGGTCTTGATTGGTGGAAAGTTTTGTGATGGCAGCTTGTGTGGTTTATGAGATCCACATATGTCATTTTCTGTAAATGTCAAATTTTTTTCCTGTATTTAAGATGGTTTTTTTTTGCTCTCGCCTATAGCCAACATGCAATGGAATTTTTTTCCCCAAACTTGCAGGGCACATACATATTGTGGGTATCTAACATTATTTCCCTCATGTTGTGGGAGGGTAGACTCAATGGGTCTTGAGCCTTCTTCTACCTTAAAATGCAGAGTAATACCGAGTAACACAAGCTTCATGTCCTAAGGTAGCGCTTCCAAAGGTCTGGTGAAAAATTATTAAATGGGTCCAGAGTTATAAGGCTTTAAAGTTCTGTGTTTTTCCATTTTGAGCAAGTAAAGAAGGGGTTTTGAGATAACATTGTGGTGCAGAATTCAAAATTGGATGCCACCGGACCCTTTTTTGGTTTCTCACCACTTGCTTGACACAGCACCAAACATTTTGTTTGTGCCATGAGAACTGTCATCTTGTTGCTTTTCTCCACAAACTAACAAGCACGGAAAATACATAAAAATGCTGGAATTTTAAAAATCAAACACTGGAATCTAGCTAAATGGGCCCTGTTTCGCTAGATTCATGTTAGTTTGTTTTTAAAGTTGCCAGAAATACCTTTTCTAGGCACCCAAAATTCAGGGTGCCTAGCTTAGCGAGAGGAGCCATTCACCTGCATTCTGAGAACAGTGTGACTTTTTTTTACTTCTGTAGACACTGCTGGAACTAATGCTACAGGCTGCAGTGATCCACCATTTCCCTGTTGTCTAGTGGTGACCCCCCCCCAATTGCTGTCCATCCATTGATGCTGCGCATATAACAGTATTGCTGAGGATGATCTATGTACTTATGACTTCATTTACAGCAGAGTTCAAAACTGGGGTTCAAAACTGCAACTGAATTGCAACACACCTGACGAAAATATTTCTATGTGACTGTGAATCGGAACCCACAATTACAGCTAAAATTAGCATAATGTTCTGCACATTTTGCAGGTCATGTATTATTAAAAACAATGTATACATTCCATCGCTGACTTTATGCTACTGAATAAAAACTTGGAATCACCATGCCTCATCTGCTCTTCCTGGTAGCATTTCCAAGAAGCTTCAAGATCAGGAATGCAACAATCCTAACTTACCTTTGAAGCTGTCCTTGATTTGCAATACCACCTTTCCCTACTTTGCAAGTGATGCCCTCAGCAAGTGCTTTGCCACTATCTTCCTGCTCTGTCCCTAAGAGGACACCCTCAACCTATGCTCACTGCTCAATGCCATGCATACTCTCAGTCCAAGCTTCACCGCTCCTCTACCCACTGTGTGTGCCAAGCACCACCCCCAACCAGCATTTTGCTCTGCTCTGCACATGTTTCATGGCTCCCTGCCAAACTCTGTCCACCATGGGCACACTTAGACCACTCTTTGACAGTCTCCCTACTCTGACTGAAAGGGAGGCCCTGTCAGAGTTCACTGCTTTGCTTACCGGGGGCACCCTCAGTCCACAGTTCATCATTCTCTTCATCACTCTACCCACCAGAGTGCACCCTAAGTCAGTGCTTTTCTGCTCCCCTTCCCATCATCAGGGTAGTAATCTGTAGGATGAACTAAATGTAAGCTCTCTGTTTGATAGTCATCGTTTCAGGGTTTGATATAAGATCTGGGTTTAGAATCGAATCACACAAGGATGAGGGCACTGAACTTCAAGAGTGCCAATTTTAAGAAAATGGAAGAATGCCTCAGGAATGCCCTAACAGCAATAGGAAAGCTTGGGGGGGGGGGTCGAGAAACAGTGGGCAAAAATAAAAGAGGGCATTGTACAAGTGACGAACCTCTGGACCAGGCAGGTTAGCAAGGGGAAGAAAAAAAGGAGACCATTATGGTTCTATAAGGAGATAGTGGAAAAAGTAACAACAAAAAACATGGCATTTAGAAGGTACAAAGAAACACAGAAGGAGGGAGGGATATAGGAGACTTATTGAGAGAAACAAAGGGAGGCAAGGAAGACAGTTAGGAATACTAAAGCACAGATGGAAGAAATGATTGCCAAATCGGTGTCAAAGGGGGATAAAACATTGTTTACATACATTAGAGAAAAGAGAAGAGAAAGACAAAGGTAGGGATAATAAGTCTGAATGAGAAAGGAGGGGGTTGTATGGAAGAGGACCACCAAGTAGCAGATATATCGAACAAATACTTCTGCTCACTATGTAGGGAGTAGGAGGATGGAAACAGGCCAAAGATTAAAGAAAAGGATATAATGCCCATTTATAACAGATCCTTTGGGATTGCCACCAGCTACTTCCCTTCTGGAAAGAAATCAAGAACACTTGCCAAGAGGTAGTCCCAGTAGTCCCCCTGAACCCTTCCCTGCTGCATCTAGGGTGTGAGAGGTCAGGCCTCCCCAAAAATATCCCAGGGGACAGGTGGGCCATGGTAGTAGGGGCAGCTGCCAAAAGACTGGTATTGATGAGGTGGCATACCACTGAATGCCCGACCTTCTCTGAGATATTCCTGTCAATGGCACAAGTGGCCACTTACAAAAGATTATCGAACTTTGCAGGGGGCACCATGTCCCAATACAATGCCTGCTGGCAGCCCTTCCTGAACTTGGTGTACTGCCACAAGGCCCAAACTGACCCAGGATGAGCAGGGCCTACAGTTACCTGGAGTCCAATCTACCCAGGAACCCCTAATCCCCCCCACCTTCCCCCACTTGGTACCACTACGCCCTCCCACATATGTGATTGCCTGATTGTACATAGGTTTGTTATTAAGTAATATAGTGTGATGTTGGCACACACAACACTGGCCTAATGGTGAACTAAACCAGACTGGTACAAGCCTGACATCTATAAGTTCTGTGCTTGAAATGATACCAACAGTACCCCCCTCCCATATGCCAAGGTCTCTGACAGTTAGAACCACCAACCAAAAAGGGGGTAGGTGAATGCTTATTGTCTTATTGCTTTTACCCATAGCATAGTAGGCTTCTATATTTATGTGAAGGCTCAGTCATGCTTTGTACAAGCCTTGGTTAACCATCGCTTCATTATTTCCCAGGGGACACCAAATGTTGCAATGTACCCCAGGGTGTATGTATGTTGTTGTGTGCTTTAATAATAAAAATCTTTAACAACAAAAAGAAAGACAAGGATATGATGAGGAGGGAGGTGGACACAAGTTTATTTACAGAAGGAAGAGTGCTTAAGGAATTATCAGTAGATAAGGCAATGGGACCAGACGAGGATACTGAGGGAACTGAAAGAGGAGTTAGCTGCACCTCTGATGGCCCTTTTCAACCTGTCATTGTTGACAGGGGAGGTACTGCGGGACTGGAGGAGGACAGATGTAGTCCCACTATGCAAGAGTTGAAATAAGGAGGAGGTAGGGAATTACAGCCCTGTCAGCCTGACATCAGTGGTGGGCAAGGTAATGGAATCGCTATTGAAGGAAAGGACTGGGGAATGCCTTGTTACCAATGGCCTGCAGGATTTGAGGCAACACAGTTTCACAGGGGACAGGTCTTGCCAGAAAAACTTGATAGAGTTCTTTGATTGGGTGACCAAGGAGGTGGACCAAGGAGGGGTGATGGACATGGTCTACCTGGATTTCAGCAAGACATTTGATACCATTCTGCAAAGGTGGCTGATAAGCAAGCTGGGGAGCCTAGAAGTAGGGCCTAAAGTAATAAAATGGGTAGAAAGTTGGCTGAGCAATAGGAGTTAGAGGGTGGTGGTAAATGGCACACACTGTGGAGTAGGTAAAGTGATCAGTGGGGTGCCACAAGGATTAGTACTAGGGCTGGTCATCTTCAATGTCTTTATTAGTGACATTACAGAAAGACTAGAAGGGAAAGTATGCCTTTTTGCAGGTGACACAAAACTCTACAACAGAGTAGATACACCTGGGGGGTAGAAAGAATGATGGATGAGTTAAAAAAACTGGAAGAATTGTCACGGGTTTGGCAGCTGGGTTTTAACGCAAAAAAGTGCAAAATCATGCACATGGGGCACAGATCCCAGAGGTAACATACCAACTGGGAGGAAAGGTATTAACAGTCACAAAGCAGGAAAGGAACCTGGGGGTGATCATTTCTGATTACCTGAAGGTAGCTAAATAGTGTGACAAGGCAGTGCAAAAAGCCAGTGGAGTGCTTGGATGCACAGGGAGGGGCATCACCAGCAGAAAGAGGGAGGTAATAATATCCCTGTATAGAACGCTGGTGAGACCCCACCTCAAGTACTGTGTACAGGTCTGAAGGTCCCAGCTCCGAAAGGACATAGATAGGGTGGAGGCAGTATAAAGAAGGGCAAACAAAATGGTGCAGGGCCTACTTCAGAAGCGCTACAAAGAGAGGCTCAAGGATTTAAATATGTACTCTCTGGAAGACAGGAGGGAATGGGGGATATGACAGAGACATTCAAGAACCTCACAGGAATAAACAAGGTACAGGATGGGAGCATTTTCCAACAGAAAAAAAGCTCAGGAACAAAGGGACACAATATGAAGCTAGAAGAGGGGAGGCTCAGAAGAAACATGAAAAAGTACTTCTTTACGGACAGAGTAGTGGACACTTGGAACAGCCTCCCAGGGGAAGTGGTGAGGGCTAGAAGGGTCACAGGATTTAAGAATGCATAGGATAGACACAAGGGAATCTTAACAGCAAGAAGGGGCTGTAAGCCAGAGTTCAAGTAGGGTCTCAGGTGGGCACTATAGGTAGGGAATTTAGGGTGAACTAGGTGGTCCAAGTGGTCCTTATCTGCCATCAACTTCTATGTTTCCATGTTTCACTAATCACACCAGCAGCATTTCTCCATCTGCTGTCATAATATCATTGATAAAAATGTAACTGGTCTCTTTCAGAGATCACAGTTTTTCACATTCCCGTGAGGTGGCTCTAAAATTTCACCTCTTGGCCTATATTCATGAGCTATGCTACTGCAGTGCACAGAATGCCATTTGTTTTTTTTGCTTTTTTTACTTATCTGACATAAGTCTGATCTGGCAAGCATCAGCTGTACATCGCAATCGCTGTTTTTAGTGAGAGCAGAGAGCTCATGGTAAACTGTACTTGCTGTTCTCTTTTATGTATGCCATGTACATAAATACCAGTAGTACTCATAATGACATTAATTATTAGGAACCATCGCATAGTTGCACCCACCCTGACCCCCACCTCACAAGCTGTAGGTGAATGTCTTGCATCACCATTACAGTGACCCCAGCAGGCTGTGGTAACCAATCTGCCATGAATGTTTTTTTCAACAATACAGCCAGTCTCATTAAGGTATAGCAGTGTCATAAATACTGCCATGTAAAAAGCAAAAATACAGTGCACACAACATCCACTGGCAGATTTATATCGCTACAGTATGTTGGTGCAAAATGTGCAAATGCAATACTGGTCACACAGTACTGTGTCCCTGTGAATGTGGAGATGCATGCAAAAATCATAATACATAACAGTCCAAACCCAACAAAACATGTATGTTTTAATAGTGATGTGAAGTAAATAACATCTTCCTATTGACCTATATAGGATCCAATACACTATATTCTGTATAGCATCCTTACAGACATGCAATTTGCAAACTAACATTTTAAATTCATTAGCACTGTATCCATCCCCATCTGCATTTCATGAAGTAAACAAGATCCATGCTGGATAATGTGCTTGTTATCCCAGTGGAAATGGTTGGTAGTCTCATTGGATCTGAGGATGTTGGATGTGGATCACATGTACAGGGGTGGCATCAGTGAGAATGTGATCAATTACATTCCAATCAGTATTACTGTAGCTGTGGAAAAATTGTGGGAGACTCTGCTTTAAGAGAGGCTGACCGACTACCTTGTGCTAATTTGTCTTTAGAAGTATGATCAGTGCAGTTTCATAGTTTGCAGTCATGTAAATTTTGTTTACTACATTTCTGTCACTGTGTGACTATGGTGTAGGGTAAGGCAATGACAGCAGATGTGGGTTATATGGACTAAAGCAAAGCCTTCAACACTGTTTCACAATTGATGATAATAATGAAACCAAGCTAGCCTGCAGTAGAAGTAAAAGCCTTAAGCCGGTTATCAACTGTTGGAAAGATAGAATATAGAGAATGGTGGTAAAAGACACACACTTGGGAGATGAGAGACTGCTCAGTGGGATTTCTCAAGGAATGGGGGGGGGAGTACTAAATTGCGACAGTGGAGTGCTTCAAGTAGTGGAGTGACTCTGCTTCAACTACAACATTTTGTGCTTCATTTAGAATCTGGTGATGTCAGAGTTCCCTTGGGTAACTGGGGCTTACCCATCACCATATGTAAGTGGCCTATACAGTCTCTATGGATCTAATATACAAATGAATGGAGGGGTCACATGATTACCCCTCTCATTTTTATAGCTGCATAACATCTGAGATATGCTGATGTGTTAGTATCAGAAGGGGTCTGACTGGAACTCTGAACGCAGTGCGGCTGTGTTGTTATGGCAGAGTGGAGTTGAAGCACAACTTCTTGCAAATCCGTCTGCATACTCCACATTCACTAAAATATGTTTCCTTCTTCTCCTCTTCCTCCTCCCCCCACTGCACTATTTTCTTGCAGATCCATGCATGTGGCTGTGAATCGGGATCCGCAATTCCAGCTAACATTGGCATAATGTTCCCCACATTTCTCAAGTCATATATTATTCAAAACAATGTATACATTCTATCGCTGAATGTGTATGTTGTTTTGCTGGTTGCATCATATTTAATAAACTGGAGTTTATGTTCCTCCAAATCTCCAGAGGCTTGGAAGCTGGGTAAATTGTCCCCATTTTCAAGGGAGGAGACCAATTGTTAGCCACGAACTATAGGCCCATATCCTTGCTTTCTCTTCTAAGATTGCAGAAAAATTTGTTCACCGGCAAGTCAGTCAGTATCTAGAACAGTATAATATACTGACTGATTGCCAGAATAGATTCAGGTTGGGGAGGTCCACAGACACAGCCCTGGCAGATTTCAATAATTTGGTGACAACTTCCATGAATTTGGGATTGAATACTGGGCCTGTATTTGTGGACCTCAGCAAAGCATTTGACCTGGTGGTACATCAGACTCTGTTGCAGAGACTGTATGAATTGGGAGTACATCCAGAGCCACTACATTGGTTCCAGTCTTATTTGGGACAAAAAAGTCAGTGTGTGTCATAGGGCTTCCTTATATCAACTTTAAGAATAGTCAAAAGAGAGGTCCCACAAGGTTCAATACTGGGCCCCTTGCTTCTTAATATTTATGTAAATAAATTGCCCAGTATAATGAAAAGCAGTGAGATGCATCTGTACGCAGATGATACTGTTTTTGTGGCGTCTGCAAGCAGCTGTGCCTCTCTAGAAACTAAATTACAAACAGTTTTAAATAAAATGGAAACTTGGCTAGAAAAATCTGGATTATTACTAAATAACAAAAAAAAAACCAGAGTGTTCTTTTTTCTTCGAGTAAAAAGGAAAATGAGAATGATGTCCTGGAGATTAGATTTAATAATGGACATTTTTTTTTTTTTAACTAATTATTTTACCAGGTGAGACAGACTAAGCTGAAAGTTTGTTTGCAGGTGCAACCTGGGAGCACGAGGAAGTTAAGTGACTTGCTCAGGGTCACACAGTAAGCAAGTGGGGGCTGTGGGATTCAAACCCAGGTCTCCAGATTTGCAGCTCAGAGCCTTAAACCACTGCGCCATACTGCCTCCTAATTGGTGATGAATACATCATGTTATAAGTATCTTGGAGTCTTGGTGGACAGTAAGTTGACTTTTAAGCAACATATCGAGACATTGATTAAAAAGTGAAATCAGAGGTTAGGGGCCCTGAGATGTATTTCTGCTTGTCTTACAAAACCCACTAAAAATAAATTGGTAACACATTTATTGATACCAGTACTAGAATATGGGAGTCTGGTATATAGAAATGCCAATAAAACATCATTACAATCATTAAATCATGCCTACTATAGACTAGCAAGATTTGTGAATGGCAGTAAAGCAGGCACACATCATTACAAAATTTATTATGAATTGGGATGGCTCAAACCAGATGAAAAAAGACTCTATAATTGGCTGTCGTGGAGTTTTAGTTTATTAAAAGCAAAAGCTAGTCATCCCCTACGAAGATCAGTAATATTTTTATCACTCAAGAATAAAAAATATAATTTAAGAGTTAAAGAGTTAGATATGGTTTCCCCAAGAGTGTATAATAGGTTTGGTGAAGCAACATTACAGCCTAGCTTAGCAAAAACATGGAACATGGTATCCTCGGAAATATGATTAAGCAATAAGATTACTGAATTCCAGATGGCTTTAAGGAAATCTTTACAGGGTCAATGTAAATGCAAAAAATTACTTAAATTGTTCCATCTGTACTTGTGAACATGGAATGTCTGTTTGAGTCTCAGAGGACTGATCATTTTAACAATCTCTGTATGTGCCCCAGTGGACAATATGTATTTTAATGTTTTATGGATGAAGTGAAATGTCAAGTATACTGTATTGTTAATGTTTTGTGTTTTTGTGTTTTGTACAGGTCTTAATTTGAAAATAGAGACTTGAGGCCCGATTCTCAAAGCCCTGCATCTGACACAAGGTGCTTGCACCAAACAGATATGGTGAAAGGTGCACCTTGCATCCAGGGCTGCCTCCACGCAATTCACAAAGGTCACCTGTGTCGACCGCAGGCTGCCTGCCCCAAACAGGGCTTGTGCCAGCCCTGCACCCTGCACTGCCTGCAACATGGTGCTAGGTGGACTGCACTGATGCAAGCTGCAGCTTGCTATTCACAGACATCACCCAGTGGGAGAAATTCTAAGTCCCCTTAGACCAGCCAGGGCTGGTCTAAGGGGACTTAGACATTGCTCCCCTGGGTGAGCTGTCCTATGGGTAGTGCAGCATGTCCCACGTCCCTAACCCCACCGTGACACACAAGTGCCACATAGTGGACCCTCAATCCACACTGTGCCCCCATAGGACATCCAGGACAGGAGTGCCCGCCTTATCCTCGATGTGCCCCTCGGCATGTTGGTAGTGCCCCCCTCCAGATCCCGGTGTCCCAGCTGGTACCAGGACAAATGCCACCAGCCCTCCCACTGGTGCCCTGTGCCCCTCATCCATGCAGGTAGTGTCCCCCCATCCCCAGACAGAGCAGGGGACCAGCACAGCCCTCCGCACACCTCCATGGCTGGTCCCTATTCGGATGGACAGTGCAGCCGACAGTCCAAGGGGCTTGCGGTGAACCCTCCTGTGCGCCATGTATTTGCCGCATGGCTGAGGTTGCCGCAAGCATTGGGACTTAGGCACCAGGACCCCTCCTGTACCAGAATCTGGTGCTGGGTCCATGGTGCATGGGGTTTGGTACAAGCTGCTGTTTGCTGCAGCTTGCGCTGAACGCAGCCACCTTTGAGACTCGGGCCCTTGATCTCTAATGTTTTGTACCTGTATAAAAAAATATATATTTTATCATTATCATCATCATCATTTGGCTATCTGGTCTTGAGCAAGACTTCTTTTGCTTTTTTTGTAAGACTATAGTTAGTGCCCATTCAAGTTGTGCATGATGTCAATGCCAGTTACTCCTGCAATACTAAATGTGGGCTCACATCATCACCTGGCTTGTTCCATGGGCTGCTGCTGCTCCACTCCAATCATTATGCAATCAGTGCAATAAACATGCCTGCCTTACTGCTGTTGAGCAACACTCACTCACTACACCAAGTAGCACAGACTCTCCTTGATCATTTCAGAGCTGGAGGAGGTTGCATGTAAAACAGCAGACACCGCCTGGGCAGATTGACGCTGGCCTCGGGGGCTGTTGCTGGGCCATGGTACTGCTGCAGCCTGCCATGCCGCTCTTGCCAACCTGGTGCAGATCACCTTGCTTCTTTCTGTTCAGCAGATCCAGCCCATCTGAAGACTCTATCTTGCTTACCTGATTGGCCTGCTGAGCATTCTGTTGGCCAGGTACGCTGATCAGCTCCTGGGGATCCAGGAAGGTGGTCCCAGCAAAGGACGAAGTTCTAGTGTTCAAGAGGAGAAGGAGGTCCAGCTATGTCATCACATCTTCAGAGATGTCCAACAAAGAAAGCTGCAAAAGTAACCTGCCCAGACGGACATAGCTGCCCTGCATACAGAGGGAGCAGATAAGGCAGTTGGACACAATATTCATAGTTACAAACCACTTGCTGGAGGGTCATAGCAGAGCACATTGAAGTTTTCACAGCATAACTCTCATCTGCCCCTCATTTAGACCCCTGCCCCAATGGAGAAGGGACTGTGCCACATTTTCTAGGGGAACATGGAAACGTAAATTCACACTACTCTATGATGATTAATTAATAAACTATAAGCATCATGAACTTATTTTCAGTGTTCTGAACTCGCAGCTCTCTTTGCTTCTTGCTCTTCCCACACGTTCTGAGGACAGATAACCCACATTTTGTGATAAGAGGCAAGTGCAAAATTGTTATGTGCCTGAAATGCCCACCTTTACAAGAGAAAACGAAGTGATCTAAAGTTTAAATGTTCGTATGGTTTTAAAAAATCTTAATGTACAAAATATTTCATGTTTGAAACACTGGAGTGTTGTGTTTGTCTTCTACAGTGAAAAGCATTTTTTCTCTTAAAAATGGATAAAATAAGAAAACAGTCTGGTCTAGAATTGAAATGAAATTAAAATGTGTATATTTAAAAACACATACAATGCTTAATGCATGAAATATTGCACTGTTATTGGGACTGTATATTTGTAAAACAAAACAGTGGTTCCTTTTCCAGATTAAAACACACAGGTTGTTCTGGAGCTTAAATATTTACATTTAAAGATACTGTAGATCATAGGTTTTCAACCAGGGGGCCGTGTCCCAAAGGAGGTCCGTGAGTGACCACTGAGGGGGGGACCGTGGATTACCAGGGGAAATCACAACTTCAGTAAATCACTAGCCACAATTTCATGACATCGAAAACCACAATTGTTATGATCGTGCTGCTCCATTTGTTTTTGCTCAGTTTTGTATTTGTGGCTGCTCAGTTGCAGTAACTAAGTAGTAATAGCTCTAATTTCTTTAACTGTCACCCATTAGCAGCTAATTGTTATTCCTGCCTCATTAACCATGGCTGTTGCTCTCAATCATTCCATGTAATTGCCCATGCAGATCAGTCGTTCCCACGCTTACATAGATCTAATAGCAAGGGCATTGTAGGATATATATTACCCATTGTGTTTAGCAATTTATTGATTCCTTAATATCAAACATTTTATTCAAGTGTGGGTGTTTGAATTTTTCCTTTTTGGTCGTGTGCCCACATACCGAGGATTTACCACACAGTATCATGCCTGGCTGTAGGGGACCTAGTAGGAGCTGTTCACCTTGCTTAGGAGATTTGTAAAACTGAGATTTTACTATCTTGTCTTTAATAGTTGGTACTTTCTTTGCAGCCACAACTGGGTTCTTTGTTAATATAGATATGTTTTGATTGTCAGCACTTACTAAATGCCAGTGTTTATGTATCACTTTCTTAATTTCTGACAATTTGTGACTGTATCTGGTTACAAATACTAATGTATCTTCCTTTGGCATCTTCTCTCTTTGCTCAAGTAATTCCTCCCTATTTTTGTTTTGTATTTTTATTTCAGCTTTCTTAATTATTTGATGACTATAATCCCTATTTCTAAATCTTTGTAACATGTTTTGGTGCAGTTTTGGAGGCCACACTTAAAGAGGGACATTAACCTCCTGGAGAGGGTCCAGAGGAGGGCAACCAAAATGATTTGGGGCTTGGGGGACAGGACCTATGAGGAGAGGCTCGAAGAGCTAAATATGTACACATTGGAAGAGAGAAGGGATCGGGGGGACATGATAGAGGTCTTCAGGTACATGAAGAGGGTAAATAGGGGAGGAACAGTCAGGGTGCTTCAAGGAAGGAGGAGGGGGCCACTAGAGGGCATGGGTGGAAGCTGGAGGGGGAAGATTCAGGGAGAAAGGAGGAGGTGCTACTTCACTGAGAGAGGTGGTGGAGCCATGGAATGCGCTGCCTAGGGGCTGGTGGAGGCAGAGACAGTGGAGGGGTTCAAAGGGGTGGGACAGGTACAGGGGAAGGGTTCTGGAAGCAAAATCCAATGCAGCAAGAATATCTGGAACTGGGAAGGGAGAAGCCAGAGAAGGCGAGGGGGGCAGCAAGGTCAGCACCCAGGGTGGGGGCTGACCAAACAAGCAGACACGAAAGACCGTTAGGCCTATTCTGCTGGCATTTTAGTATGTTAGTATGTCTTCTTTATTTTTCCTAAATTCTTCTTCTGTTGAAAATTCCTTCTCACTCTTATCAATTGAGAATAGGGGATACTTTGTTTAAGCTTGGGTTCATGAAAACTTTGTCCATGCAGTAAGGTATTTCTATCTGTGGATTTTCTATATAAGCTGGTTTCTAGTTTTTGGTCATGTTTGGTAATCATTAAATCTAGGTACAGGATTTTTTCTTTATTGAATTCCACAGTGACTTTTAAATTCCTGTCTTTTTGATTAAGTTGTTGGAAAAAGTCAACCAGTTCTGTTTCCTTTCCAGTCCATATTAAGAATACATTGTCTGTAAAGCAACGCCAGGTTCGTATTTTGTCAAAAAATATGTTTGTATTTCTATCCAATATATGTCTTCGTTCGAAATCATGCATGTATGCGTTGGCATACACTGGGGCCATTGTTCTCCCCATCACAGTCCCCCTTATCTACAGATAAAATTCCTGGTCAAATTCAAAATAATATTTTTGTACTACTAGTCCTGCTAGCTCTTGTATAACCCTCATTTTTGGATTCTTGGTCTCATTTCTACAATCCAACATCTTACCCACTGTTTCTACTCCTTCTAGATGTGGAATTGACATATATATATCTACTACATCCATGGTTACTAAAAGGCAGTTATTTGGAAGGCCCAATTCTGAAATTTCTTGTAATATTCTTATCATATGTCCTGAATCTCTTACATAATTTTTTGTTTCTTTCTATTAAGGGCTGTAAAAGTAGATTTATATACTGTGAAATTGGTTCTAATATTGAACCAATTGCCGAGACAATCAGTCTTCCTGGTGGATCCTGAATATTTTTACATATTTTGGGAACTGAATAAAATGTTGGTACCCTGGGATGTTTATTTAACAAAAAATCACCTTCCCATTCATTTAACTAACCCATTACTGTAATCTCTTCAAGTGTATCTGAATTATCTGTCTACAAACGCACCGTAGATATGCATATGTGGGGGAAAGGTACTCTGGGTAGGAAAATGAGGGGGGGCACTCCAGATATGCTAATGTCTTATTATGACCACCATGCTCTATAACTCATTCTATATGCTCTTTGATGATCGTCTGTCTTATGTTTTGTACACTGTTTCACTGATTTGGAACCTTTGTAAAGGAGTCTCTGACTCAAAGGTTTGCAATTCTGATATGTTGAAATAAATAAATAATAATGGACAATTGTCCAATGTCATTCAATCGGTAGCTCACAGTACAAAGAAAAGGTGACATTAAAGTCATATTTTCAACACAAAAACAAAACAAATACTTGCCCCTCAGTATAGTAGTGATAAGTCAAGTGCTCTCCAGATCACGCTTGGTCATAAGAAAACTGGGCAGTGATACATATTTGTCTTTGACCTCTGTCTTTACCAATTGCAGCCATACATAGAAACATAGAAATTGTCAGCAGATAAGGACCGCCAGGCCCATTCAGTCTGCCCGTAGGCCCTATAATTTGCTTCTCAGAAGGAACTAGAACTAGAAGGGAAAGAATCGGATTTGTTACAGTACAGTAGCTTCTTGTTGTTTTTGCATTGTTTCTTGTGGATTTTACTTGGTAGAAAGTTATTTCTTTTCTTTCTTACTACTTCTAAGGGGCTAGCAGGGTATTGTTTTGGGGCTGTTGGAATTTTGAAAACTGTTTTGGTGGCTAGAATTGGGTTCATTTGTTTGATGTTTCACTGTGTAGCAGGCTGCATTTGTAGAGGCCTATTTCTTCTTATTTAAAACCTATTTGGTGTGATTTAACGGGGGCTGTTTCTTTGAATCAGAGACCTATATCTTCTAATTTCAAGCCTATTTTGATGTATTGTTGGTGAAGCTGTTTGAATTGGAGATCTGTTTCTTTTGGTAGCAAACCTATTCTGGGGGCTTTGAGTAGAATTGTGATTCATTTTTGCTGGCTTCACTAACTGCAAAGGTTAGTGCATAGTGGGGGAAGGGTGCTAATGGTTTGGCCAGGTCTCACTCAGCTAGGGAGGCGGAGCTGAATCAGGTGTGGTGTCAGTTGCTTTGCTTCTCAGAAGAAACTAGAAGGGAAAGGCTCAGATTTGTTATAGTACAGTAGCTTCTTGTTGTTTTTACATTGTTTCTTGTGGATTTTACTTGGTAGAAGGTTATTTCTTTTCTTTCTTACTACTTCTAAGGGGCTAGCAGGGTATTGTTTTGGGGCTGTTGGAATTTTGAAAACTGTTTTGGTGGCTAGAAGTGGGCTTATTTGTTTGATGTTTCACTGTGTAGCAGGCTGCATTTGTAGAGGCCTATTTCTTCTGATTTAAAATCTATTTGGTGTGATTTAACGGGGGCTGTTTCTTTGAATCAGAGACCTATATCTTCTAATTTCAAGCCTATTTTGATGTATTGTTGGTGAAGCTGTTTGAATTGGAGATCTGTTTATTTTGGTAGCAAACCTATTTTGGGGGCTTTGAGTAGAATTGTGATTCATTTTTGCTGGCTTCACTAACTGCAAAGGTTAGTGCATAGTGGGGGAAGGGTGCTAATGGTCTGACCAGGGGCCTCAGCTACCTGATTGTTTGTGGAAGACTTGGTTTGTCCCACCCCAAACCCCTCACCTCACCCACCCTGGTCCATGATTTCTTTATACCAGGGGTTCTGACATCACTTCCTCAAACAGGTAAAGGATATGCACCTGTCATAGCAGAAGCAGACATCCAGGAAAGGAACAGTAGCGAGTGAAGAGGTGACTGCTATCTCAGTGGAAGGGAAATAACTGCAAATCTAGGAGCTTTCATTGTTACTTCTTGGCATTGCTATTGCATTGTAGAAAGGAGGAGTAGGAGTTTGAAGAAGGTTGTGCAATAGCTACTTAAAGACTCTTTTTGAGTGTGGATAGGAAGGTTAGGAACATAAAAAGCAGTTGCTCAATCTATCTAAACATGTACAACAAAGGGAGTAAGGGAAATTAAGAAAAGAATGTTTTTCAGTGATAGAGGGGCGAGAGGGGAGACTTCGGGGAGTGTTTGGTATCCTGCATCTGGAAGGGTGGGGGGTCGCTGGTGGGCAATGACAGCAATGGGTAGGGTGGTAGGCTGCAACAACTGCGGTACACTAATCTTTCTAAAAATTGCCTGGAGTGTGGGAGGATGTTTAGTGTGCAACCACATAGAGAAACTTAGAAAGGAGATTGAGAGTCTGCAGGAGGAACTAAGACAGGCAAGGCATACTGGGGGTGGGTTTAGCCCAATACTGGAGGGAGGAAGAATGGGAGCTGAGGGGGGTTGATTTAAGCCAACAGTGGTGAGGAGAGGGTTAGAAGAAGGGAAGCAGGGACAAGGGGGCCCAGGCCAGGAAGAACGATTGCCTGGGAAACCAGGTCATGAGACAAAAGACAAATGGAAGGAGGAGATAAGGACTTGTGAGGGGAGGCGAAGAAGTAGCAAAAGTCATAGAGTGGAAAGGAGAGAGCAGATTACTATGAAGGGAGAGGGAGCGGGCATTTGTGAAGGGTCTTCAGAAAATAGTTTTGCACTGCTAGAGAGGAAGAAGGTGGAGGAGGGAAATGATGAAATTAGAGGAGTAATTGATAAATGCCTGGACCAAACCAGAGCGGGGGAAAGTTCTGCTGGGAGAATTGCAACAGGGGCAAAAGGGGGAAATAATGTGCAGGAGGAAGAAGAGGAGCCGGAAATGAGAGAGGGAGATGAATGGAAGCAAGCAGGGAGTAAGAGTGGTGGAATCTTAGTGCTGGGGGACTCAATACTAACAGGAGTCAGGTGGGGTAGCAAGGGGGAGAGGCATAGTCGCATTTGGCTGGAGGCCATGCCAGGAATGACAGCGGAAAGGGTGGGACAATCTGTTCTGAAATATGCTAGAAGGGGTAGGGACAAGCCTCATTTAATTATACATCTTGGGACGAACGACCTGGCTGACAATACAGTAGATATAGTCCAGAGGAGGTTTGAGGAACTAGGACAATTATGTGAGGGGGCAGGAAGATCAGCAACTTTTTCGGAGTTACTTCCAGTGCCCAAGGCAAGCACAACAAGAAAGCTGAGGATAGAGGAATTCAACGGATGGCTAAGAACCTGGTGTTGTGCTAAAGGGTATGGACTGTTGGGGGGGGGAGGGACCTGGGAGGACAGTAGTCTCTATGTCAAGGACAGACTACACTTGAGTGAGGAGGGAAAGAAAGTGTTGAAATAGATGATGGAGGAGTACATAGAGGAAGTAGGGAATTTAAACTAGGAGTGGGGGTGGCAATTGGGCAAGAGACATGCAGAAACCACAGGTTGGGAAACCATATGAGCTAACCCCCATAACAGTGACAAAGGACAAATGGCAAGTACTATTGGTGATGCTAGTAAAGGAGGGCAGGATGGGAGGGGGGAAAAGGGTAGAAGGTGGTTACCCTTAATGCTAGAAGCCTTGGGAGGAAAACTGCAGAGTTACAGGTGCTCATGGCAGAGGGAGAGGTGGACATTGCAGCCATCACAGAAACATGGGCCACCCAATACAATGACTAGGATCTGTCAGTACCAGGGTACAGGTTATTTCATAGCGACAGAGTGATTGGGAAAGGGGGGATGTGGCACTATATGTGAAGGAAGGACTGAAGTGTGTAAGGGAGGAAGGGGAGGAGGGTAGTACAGAGTCAATTTGGATGCAAATCCAGGATTCCAAGAATGGGCTTCTTAGAATGGGAGTGGTGTACAGGCCACCATCTCAGACGGAGGAGTTAGACAGGGAACTAGTGGGACAGATCAGGAGGGCCTGCAAGAAGGGTAGTGTGGTGATTGTGGGGGACTTCAACATGCCAGGAGTGGACTGGAGTACCCCCGACAACCAGGAACAGTAGGGAGCAGGTACTGCTGGATGCCTTCCACGACAGCTTCCTGCTGCAAATGGTCAGTGAACCAACCAGGTTAGGGAATACCCTTGACCTTGTGCTGGCAAATGGGGACTTTGTGAGAGAACTTACATAGAGGAACCACTGTCAGGGAGTGACCACCACTCAGTATGGCTCACATTGGATATGGGCAAGGAAGGAGTGGAATCTGGCACAAAAGTGCTGGACTTCCGGAGGGCCGACTTTGGGAGGATGGGGGAAGTGGTAAAAGGGTACCTGGCCAAAATTCAATCTAGTATGGACACTAACCAGAGGTGGGAGCTACTAAAGCTGGGGATAGTGGAGGCAACCAAAACCTGCTGCAAGGCCCGGAGCAAGAAGGCTAGGGCTAAGAAACTGAGCTGGCTGAGGAAGAAGGTCATGGAAAAGGTAAGGAGGAAAAGAGCTGCCTTTAGGAAGTACAAGAAAACAGGGAGAGGGGAGGACAGGGAGGAGTACTTGATGGAATCGAAGGAGGTGACAAGGGCAGTAAGGGGAGCCAAGGCATCTACGGAACTCAGGCTGGCACAAGGCATTAAGAAGGGGGAGAAGGACTTCTATAGGTACATCAAGGAGAAAAGGAGCTGTAAGGACCACATAGTAAGGATTAGGAAGGAGGGGGGTGGTGGAAGTAGGTGAGTATAAGGCAGAAGCACTAAATGAGTACTTCTGCTCAGTATTTACTAAAGAGAAGAGGGGTGACACCCAAGGGGAGAAATGGAAATGGGGGAGGGGGTGACAGATGGGGAAACTATGGAGTGCTGAGTTCGGGAGGTTTGAAGGCACTGAGGGTGGATAAGGCGCCAGGCCCAGATGGCATCCACCCCAGGGTACTGAAGGAGCTGGCAGAAGCCTTGCAGGGCCTTTGGCAGACCTATTTAATGCCTCACTACATTCAGGGTGTGTACCTCAGGACTGGAGGATGGCTCATGGTGCCCCTCCACAAGAGTAGCCCAAGGATGAACCAGGAAACTACAGACCAGTGAGCCTCACATCCATCGTGGGTAAGCTAATGGAGACTATCCTGAAGGAAAGGCTGGTGACCCTCCTAGAGGCCAAAGGACTACAGAACAGCAGATAGCATGGCTTCATATGGGGCAGATCCTGTCAAACCAACCTGGTGGAGTTCTATGACTGGGTAACTAGGCAACTGGACAGGGGCCATGCAGTGGATGTCCTGTATCTGGACTTCAGTAAGGCATTCGACCCGTTGCCGCATGGAAGGCTGGGAAGTAAGTTAGTAGGCACAGGGACAGGTGCAAAGCTGGTGAGATGGGTAGGTAACTGGCTTCAGGGAAGGCAACAGAGGGTGGTGGTGGGTGGGGAGTTCTCACACCCAAGGGTAGTGACGAGCGGTGTTCCACAGGGCTCGGTGTTGGGATCAGCCTTGTTTGGGATATTCATTGCAGACATATCATTGGACATCAAGAGCAAGATCAGTCTGTTTGCTGATGATACCAAGGTAGGAGCAGTGGTGGATGACCTAGGAGGATGGCAGGGGTTGCAGGATGATCTGGCAAAGCTTGAAACCTGGTCAGACACCTGGCAACTACAGTTTAATGCCAAAAAGTACAAGATGCTGCATTTTGGGATGAAGAACCCAAGGAGGAGTCACCAGCTGCGGGAGTGCAGCTAGCCCAGACAGAGGAGGAGAAGGATCTGGGGGTGCTCATTACAGGGTCAATGAACAACTCGGCACAATGTAGGAAGGCAGCTGCAAAGGCCAACAAAATGCTGGGTTGTATTGCAAGGGGTATATCCTTGAGGAGGGAGGAGGTGATTCTGCCACTGTATAGGTCACTAGTTAGACTGCACCTGGAGTACTGCGTGCAGTACTGGTGCCCATATCTGAAGAGGGACATTAAGTTACTGGAGGGGGTGCAGCACAGGGTGACAAAGATGATGAAGGGACTGGGGGACTTATCATAGGAGAGGAGGCTGAGGGAGTTGAACATGTACTCACTGGAGAAGAGGAGGGATGGGGGACATGATTGAAACCTTTAAGTACATGAAAGGAATAAACAAGACAGGTACAGAGGGGCTGTTCAAAGTAAGAGAGGGGAGGGACACCAGGGGCCATGATATGAGACTGGAGGAAGGTTCAGGAGGGAGATGAGGAGACACTTTTTTACAGAGAGGGTGGTGGCTGGGTGGAATGCGTTACCTGCAGAAGTGGTATCCAGTAGAACAGTGGACTGCTGCAAAAGGGGATGGGACAGGACAAGGGGGAGGGTCAATGAAGGGAAAGGGTGGAAGGGAGGAGCAGCTGCAGAATAAGAGGTGCTAGCTGCACATTTGAGCAGACTTGATAGACCTCTAGGCCTTTATCTGCTGGCAAATTTCGTATGTTCGTATTGTATGTGGCCACTGACCCTATGTTATCAATGGCTTTTCATCACTCCCTCCCCTCTCAAGGTTCCCTTGTGCCTGTCCCAGGCATGCTTAAACCCCATCACTCTGTTTGCCCCACTACCTCTTGTGGCAGTCTATTCCAAGTGTCAACTACCCTTTATGTATTGAAAAACTTCCTCATATTGCCTCTTCATCTACCCCCCTCCAATTTCATATCATGCCCCCTTGTTCTAGTACTTTTTTCTACATTAGAAAAGGTTCCCCACCTACACCTTGTTTATGCCCTTGAGGTACTTGAAAGTTTCCATAATGTCCCCCTGCTCTCTCGTGTCCTCCAGTGAATACATATTGAGGTCCTTTAGTCTCTACTCATATGTTTTGTGGTGCAAGCCCTGAACCATCTTTGTTGCCCTTCTCTGGAAAGTCTCCACCTTGTTTATGTCCTTGCACAGGTGTGGCCTCCAGAACTGCATGCAGTACTCCAGGTAAGGCCTTACCAATGTTTTATACCATGGCATCACCACCTCCCACCTCCTGCTACCGATACCCCTGCCTATGCACCCCAGCATGCCACTGGCCTTCCTCACCACCTTTGCACACTGCTTTGATACCTTAAGGTCATCAGAGATGATAACCTCTAGGTCCCTTTCCTCCTTAGTGACAGTTAATTCCTCCCACCCCAACCTGTAGCTCTCCCCAGGGTTCCCTCTACCCAGGTGCATTATTTTATACTTTTTTGCATTGAACCTCAGTTGCCACATCTCTGACCATCTTTTAAGCTTCTCCAGGTCCCTCTCCGTTCTTTGCACCCCTTCTGGAGTACCCACTCTGTTGCAGATCTTGGTGTCAACTGCAAACAAGCAGACCTTTCCTTTCAGCCCTTCTGCAATGTAGCTAATGAAGACATTGAACAGGATTGGTCCCAATACTGATCCCTGCAGTACCCCACTGGTCACCCCTCTCCCCAGATTGTACCCCATTTACCACCACCCTCTGTCTCCTGTCTGATAACCAGTTCCTAACCCATTTCACCACCTTGTCTCCCATACCCAGACTACCCATCTTGTTAAGCAGCCTTCCATGTTGGACGCTGTTGAAGGTTTTGCTGAAATCTAGGTAGGCAACATCTACTGCCCCTCCTTGATTTACTTCCCTAGTCACTCAATCAAAAAACTATCAGATTCATTTGACATGACCTTCCTGCTGTGAATTCATGTTGCCTCAGATCATGGGCACCCCTGGATTCCAGGTGTGCCATTATCCTTTCTTTCAACAGTGTCTCCATGATCTTACCCACCAATAAGGTGAGGCTGACTGGCCTATAGTTTCCCCGCCTCCTCCCTACTGCCGCTTGTGTGCAGTGGGACCACATGTGCCCTCCTCCAGTCCTCTGGAACCACACCTGTGCTGAGTGATTCTGTGAACAGGGCAGCCAGAGGCGCTGCCAATTCCCTTCACAGCTCCCTTAAAATCCTTGGGTGGATGCCGTCTGGCCCCATGGCCTTATCCACCTTCAGCTTTGTGAGTTCTTCCAAAACTCTCTCTACTGTGAATGGACTGGTATACACTTCTCCCCCCATTGCCTCTGCTACCCATCTGTGGTCCTTGACCAACCCCCTCCCTAGTGAATACTGAGAAGAAGTATTTGTTCAGTATTTCTGCCTTGTCCAGATCCCCCTGCTTACATTCTCCCTTCTCCCCTTTGAGCCTCACAATCCCCCCCCCCCCAGGTTTTTCTCCTTTTGTTGAGATACCTGTAAAATGCCTTGTCCTGTTTTTTCACAGACCATGCTAAACCCTCCTCAGTCTGTGCCTTGGCTCTCCTAACAGCCTTCCCTGCTTCCCCTTAGACATTCAAGGTGCACCTCCCTGTCCTCCTCCCTTTGGGTCCCCTTATACAGTATTTCCTGAAACTCAGTGTTTTAGCCCTGACTTTGTCCCCCACCTCTTTAGAGAACCATAGTGGTTTCCTTCTTCTTTTCCCTTTGGCCACTATCCTAACACATTGGTGTGTTATCCCCACTATGGCTCCTTTCAGTTTCTCCCATTGTTCCTCCACCCTTTATTACCTCTCCCTTCTCCAATACGTATGCCCTTGTGTGGCATACTTGATTCCATGTTGCCATGCTGAACCACACCATGCAGTGGTCACTGGACTCCAGCTGCCCTTCAACCTGTATTTCTTCAACTCTGTTCCCATTGGTCCATACCAGGTCCAGAATCAACTTGTCCCTGGTTGGTTCATGCACCAGCTGCCTCAGTCCAAATCCTGCAGGGATTCTAGGATGGCTGTGCTTCTGGCTGAAGCAGCTACCTGGGTGGTCTAATCCACATCCAGCATATTGAAATCCCCCAGTAGCAGGATTTTGCCTTTAGCTGCCATGTTGTGTATGTCCTCCACTAGTTCCCTGTCAACTTCCTCCCTCTGTGTTGGAAGTCTGCAGATCACTCCTGTGCATATTGTTGTTCCATTCCCTGGCTCCAGGGTGACCCTCATTGTCTCAGCCTTTCTCTGCCTTCCCTGATCTTCTGTATCCTTTATACCATCTCTGATGTACAGGGCCACCCCCCCACCACCCTTTTTACCTTCCCTGTCATTCCAGCACAGTGTATAGCCTGATACATTGATTTTCCAGCCATGATTAGCGGAGTACAATGCCTGTGTTATTGCTATGTCAAGGTCTGCATCCGCCAACAAGGCTTCCCAGTCTGGAACCTTATTTTCTAGGCTACGGGCATTTGTTAACATGACCGTCCATGTTTTACAGTCTGCCCTCCCACTGCTCCTGTCCTTTATCTCCAGCATCTTCCCCCCACCCCAGTTTCCTTTCCTATGTTCTCCCCTTGTATCACTTTATATACACTGTTTGCCTACCTGTCCCTCCCTGCCTGATTCAGCTGTATCTGTTGGCAACTAATGTTCCTGCATATTCCCATGGGGGGGGTGTTCCTAAGCCTCCTGCTCCCTCTGGGTGTCCACTCTTGGTGAGTTTAAATGTTCGCAGCTGAAGCATTTAAACTTCTCACTAAGGGCCATGATACCCTTCTCAGACAGATGCAGGCCATCCTCCTTATATAAGCTTGCATCTGTCCAGGTTGTGCCCCAGTCCCATATGAAGCCAAAACCCCCACTTCCACACCAATCCTTCAACCAGGAGTTAAGGGTATGAATGTGGAGTGCCCTATCCTCCCCTGTGCCCTGGACAGGTAGCACCTCCAAGAATGAGATAGAATGTGCTATCTATTTCAGGTTTCCCCCCATCTATGCTAGGAATACTATGAAGTGTGTGGAGCATAAAAACATTAGCCCATAATTGCTCCAGTACTAAGTTCACAAAAAATACTCGAGTACCTCCAGAATGTATGAAAGTGTCCAGGCTTTTCCTAAACTCTATCTTGATATTACTAATAGCTATTTCAGCTAGAAGTGAGTTCCATATGCTAACTACTCTATAAGTATAGAAATACTTTCTTTTTTCTGATCTAACATGTTTTCCTCTTATCTGGAGTGGATGCCCTCTGGTTTCCATATTCCCTGGTTTAAATTCTATATCCAGTTCTACCATTAATGTTGGATCTTGTAGGATATCATACATGAGGAGAACATCCCCCCATGTACATCTGGTTTCCAGGGACATAAGGTCAAGTGAAGTAAGGCGGGCTTCATATTCCCTGGCTGCCTGCCCTCTGATCATTTTAATATATCTCCTCTGTATTTTCTCCAGTCTATTCCTATCACCTTTCTTGTATGGGGTTCCACAATTGTGATGCATAGTCAAGGTGGGGTCTCACATAAGCTCTATATAAAGGCACCAGAAACTCACTTTCTCTAGACATTATGTTCTTTTTATTTGTCCATATTATTTTACTAGCTTTCGAGATGTCTTCATCAGTTTGTTTAGTAAAGCCTAGGTCTCCTAATATGAGGATTCCCCGGTCTTTTTCATTAACAGTCCTTTCCAGTGGTATACCATACAAAGTAAAAGTACACATCAAATAACCTTTCCCCATATGCAGTACTTTACACTTGCTCATGTTTGGTTTCATCTGCCAAGTTGATACCCAGTTAACTATTACATTTAGATCTTGCTGTATTAAGTCAGATTCATATAGGTTCTTACAGGGCCACCAATCTTTGTATCATCTGCATACTTAATTATCCAACAGTTCAAATTTGAGATGAGATCTGTTATGAATATCTGGAACAGGACCGGTCCCAAAACAATGCCCTGGGGAACCCCACTCATGACTTCCCCCTCCCCAGAGATGTACTCATTCACAATCACACTCTGTTGTCTACCACTCAGCCATTCCATAACCCATCTTCTAATGGTGGGGTTAATGTTTGCATGTTCAAGTTTATTGATTATAGCCTTATGAGAGGTAAGGTTGAATGCCTAAGCAAAGTCCAAATGCACAATGTTGCAAGGGGCATTATTATTATCCAGAGCTTGACTAATCTTCTCATAAAAGCAAAGGAGGTTAGTAGTACAACTTCTCCCTTTTTTGTTATTCAGTATCAAGACTGTTAGGAGCTAAATTTTACCGGTCCTTTATAATAGTTTTTAGTAGCTTACCCACAACACTTGTAATGCTTATAGGTCTATATTTTTCTACAAACCCCTTCCCAGCTTTTTTGTATATTGACACAACATGTGCTAGCCTCCAGTCTTGTGGAAATATGCTGTATTAATGGATTCTTCAAAAAGAGCTTTCAGAGTTAAGGTCAAGAGATCAGAGATACTTTGTAAAAAATTTTGTTGGGATGTTATCCGGGCCAGATGATGAATTTGGCTTTAGTTTCTTATTTTGTCTAATATTTCTTCTTCAGTGATGTTTATTTTGGTATCAGCAAAATTTGTCTGTATCATCTGAGGCTTTCCACCTTTCTAAAAAACCTCACAAAAATGCCTATTAAAGTACTCTGCCATTTGTAAGTTATCTTCAATAGTCTCATTGTAGTGAATTAATGGACCCATTTTGTTTTGAGTTTTTTTTTAGAGTTAATATAGGTGTAGAACTCCTTGAGGTTCTCTTTTTGCCCTAATTGTTATATGTTGTTCTTGCTCTCTTTAAGCTTTCTTTATTGATTTTTTTAACGCTCTTTTGGATATTCTTGAATGCCAACATGGCAGCACTGGTTTTAAGTTTACAGTGAATTTTATAGACCCTGTGTTTTTGATTATTTTTTTTGCTGTTAATGAGTCATTTAACTCTTTTATTGAGCCATTTAGTTTTTTTGAGACATTAATAGATTTTCTCACTTTAGGTATATACTCATTACCTGTTTCATTTATAGTGGTCTTTATAATTTGCCCCATATCTTCCACATTATTGTCTTTTAGTAAGTTATCTCAGTTAATCTGTTCTAATTTATTTCTGATTTGTGTAACATTTGCCTTATGGTATAGATATATTTATGTGCATCCATTTTGTGGAAAAAAATCATATTTTATATTAAACTTTATAGAGTTATGATCACTGTTTCCCAAGGGTGTTCCAGTTTCACAGCTGTCAATAATAATGTCTTCCGAATCTGAGTCACATGATGCAGTGCGCTGGGTAAGACGCCTCTCAACCCGCTCCGACCTACCGCCCGTTATTTGCCCTTCAAAATCCTGCTTTTCAGTAATTTTTACAGAAGACTATTAATCTACAGCCTTTCTGAGTACTCCGGTTCTGGTTGTGGGGTATTGATGGATGAGGAGATGCTGAAAATCGCTCCAAAGCACACACCTCCTACTATACCTGAGAAGACCTCTAAGAAAACCAGGGCCTCCTCCTCACAACCCTCACTGCCTGTTACCGCTGAGTGTCTTGATAGTGATCTTCTTACCCTCTCGAGGTTTCTAGAGGAGTTTCAGCCTTTTAAGGCTGAAATGCAGAATATGGCAGGGGAAATTAAAAGCATTTCTAATACCCTGGAGGAGCTTTCTAAGAAAACTGCTGACAACGAAGTATGTATACGATCCATTGAAAAGAAGCAAGAAAAAGCTGATCTGGAGTTGGTGGCCCTGAGGCAAAGGCGAGTGAAAATGGAGAATAAGGTTGAAGATTTGGAGGGGTGTAGTCACTGTAACAATGCAGTAATAATCGGCTTGCCAGAGGGTGAAGAGGGCTCGGATCCCATCAAGTTTACCAAAAAGTTTGTGGAAAAGGTGGCAGGCCCTTCTCCTTTCGGTGCTAGCTACATCATAGAAAGGGCTCACTGGGTGCCACGCCCCCTTCCCTCGGTTGGAGCCCATCCTAGGGCATTCATATTTCGTTTTCTGAATTTTCAGGAGCGACAACACTTCCTATACAAGGTTAAAGAGGTGCAAAATTTACAATGGGAAGGTAAAAAGCTGAGGGTGGCACAAGATCTTCCCTTATCTGTACGCCAGAAAAGAGCTACATTTCATAAAGTGGTCCTCAAGCTGATTGCCACGGGAATTAAGTTCCGCATGGGTTTTCCTGCAAGGCTTCAAGTTTGTATAAATGTCTCATGGGTGACCAATAAGAAGGTGGAGATGGCATCTACTGGGCTCAAAGAAGCATTCCCTGATCTATTCAAGCCTATATGAGAGAGGATCTGGCGTAGAAAGACACACTGAATTTCCATCTGGTGGAGCTGCCTATCTGCAGTAAATCATATTTGGCTGCAATACTTTTGGGGCCAGGCCATGGATACACTGAATACCTGGTTGTTTATCTCTCATTACAGTTCTTGAGTGGGGTCCTCCTTATGATGCAACATGGACATTCTATTCCCGATCTGGTTTTCATCTTCAGGACTTTTTGATACATTGTGGACTCCTATTTCTCACTTCAGTTTATTTCTGTCTCAATTGTGATTCATGAGCTAGGTGTTAGCAGGTTCATTTGTGTTCTCTCGGTTTTATGTAATGAGCATATGAACGGGGTCATGGTTCTTATGCTAACTCCCAATTTGCTAGTCCTGGTGCCTCTGTTTCTCAGGAGTGTTGACCCAATCTCATGGCAATGGGGGGGGGGCAATGCTTTTCCTTTTCAGATTTTATTATGAGACCTTTCTGGCATTTGCGGTCTCTCCTTGGCCTTGTTAACATGGCCTACTCTTTTTTTATTGTTCTCAGATTTCACTCCTTTTCATGCTCCCTGCTATTAATGGGCAATGAACAAGGATAATCTGTATATTAAGGGAGATCTCGCATTTAAGGATAGACGAAAATGCCAGGGTTTTGCTCGCTGTCACTGGGCTTTGGTTTGCTCCCTCTTTATAACCCTGTCTAAGTACTGTCTCTGGAGGACTCCAGTTTTCTCCTTTTTCTCCCCCTTTTTTTAAACATTTCTCTTTTTCATTGTGATGGCCACTGGTTCGGATTTAATATATGCTCTGGACAGCAACTTTGGGCCTTTCAGTTCTCCCCTATTTCACAGCGGGTAGCCATAGACTGTCTGCCCTCAGTCTTTAAGCACTGATATTATGAGGCTACACCACAAGAGGGCATCTGAGATTAATCCTCACATATAATACCTTTGGGTTTTAGCCCTCATGCTCTGCGGGCCGTGTGGTTCTATGGCTCGTGGGATCACTATAAGGAGAATTGTTTTTCTAAAGGGCTGGTTTAGCCAACCCCCTGGGATCATCTAGGGGTATTGTCAGGATATTAATGCTGAGAATAAGCTATTCTACTGGAATGTTCTGAGTATCGAGGGGCAATTTTGTTCCTGATTTCTGCTTTGTGAGGGCGGGGTGGTTGGGGAGAGGAACTTTCAGTTTGCTGGACATCATGTACCATGTAAAATATGGGAGGGGTGGTGGGGGTCTACAGGGTGTTTTGGGTGGGGGATCCTGGGGTGGTGGCTGGGGGAATGGATTTAATGGGGGCAGAATTGGGGGGAGGGTAGAACAACCCAGCGCATACTATGTTTGGAGCACTATAGATGGAGTATGCATATATATGTGTGTGTTTTGGAGGATCCCGAGCTGGCAACATGAATGATGGCTAGAAACATTCAAGTTATTGGTTGGAATGTTAAGGGGGTGAGGCACAAGACCAAGCAGTATAAAATACTGAAGCACATAAGCCATTTAAAGGCAGAAATTGTGTTTTTGCAAGAGACGCATTTGCTCATGGGGAAGGCCGAAAAGATGAGATGGCAACAAATTGGGCAGATGTTTGCAGCAGAAGGAACGACCCATAGTAGAGGGGTT
The DNA here is from genome assembly GCA_016271365.2 of Neoceratodus forsteri. NCBI lineage: Eukaryota > Metazoa > Chordata > Ceratodontiformes > Ceratodontidae > Neoceratodus > Neoceratodus forsteri. The sequence continues at coordinate 1,235,525,669 of CM057456.1, forward strand.
ATGATCCTCCTACATAGGTCAGTTCCGTTCAAACCCCTTCAGGTTATATCTGACCTTTCAGGCAGATTCCTGTTTGTAAAAGGTAGATTGCATACCTTGGACATTCTCCTGGGAGCTATTTACGGCACAAATGTAGATTTCCCTAGCTTTTTTGCCCAGATAATTAAAGTCCTAACTTCCTTTTTGGACACTCCCATGGTCATAGGGGGTGATTTCAATCTTGTTTTTGAGCAGGCCCTTGACAGGTTGGGTCAATCCCATCAAGGTCTTTCCCCAGCACAAAGAGCTTTTAGGGACCTGATGGACTCCATTGGTCTTAGCGATATCTGGCACGTATTGCATCCCAATGTAAGGGAATACACTTTTGTTTCTCCGGTGCACGCAACCTCCTCTAGGATTGATTATATCCTCATCTCTCAGATCCTGTTGCCAGGGGTTATATGTTCTAGCATCATTTCAGGACCCCCTTCGGATCACTCTGTGGTCACCTGCCTAATAACCTTGACCTCGTTGCCAAATAAAGGGAGCAGATGGAAACTGAATAACCAAATCTTGAAAGAGCCGAAGACGGTTCAATACCTAGCATCCCAAATAGAGCAGCTTATTGCTACTAATTCTAACTCTATGGGGAAGCAGGACATGATATGGGGGAGCCTGTAAGGCATATCTAAGGGGGATTATAATTGGTTTAACATCAAAAAGGAAGAGGGAGAGGGCATCTCAGATTTCTAACCTTCTCTCCCAAATTAGGAGTATGGAGAATGTTCTTTCTCCTTCTTCCTCTGAGACATTCAAACAAAATTTAATGAAACTGAGAGAAGCCTACTTAGCAATGTTAACGGAACAAGCCGAATATGCAATTTTGAAAACAAATGCGGTATATACCGATCAGGGCGAGAAGGCGGGTAAAATGCTAGCATTACGTATTAAGCAACAGGAATTCGCTAGACTCATTCCTGCTATCCACTCTCTTAGTGATAATTTTCTTAAGGTCTCGCCCCCAGAGATAGCAGAGGAGTTTACAAAGTACTTCCGGGATTTATATGGTCCTATGGCTAATTCCCCATCTAAGGAAAGACTTTAGGAATATCTGAGTGATTTACAGTTGTCAACCCTTACACAATCCCAGCAAATAATTCTGGAGTCTCCCATCTCTGAGGGTGAAATTGAAAGAGTAATTAAATCTTTCCCATCCGACAAATCTCCGGGCCCTGACGGGTTTGCTTCCAATTTCTATAAAGTTTTCTCAAAGCAGCTTATTCCCATCCTGCTGCCGCTTTTCCAGGCTATTCTCTCGGGTAAAGTGTCTGATCCCTCTCTTTTTGAGGCCTTAATAGTTCTGTTGCCCAAGCCAGACAGACCACCGGATCAGGTGGCAAGCTACAGGCCGATATCCCTACTTAACCAAGGTATTAAAATCCTGGCAAAATTATTAGCCGACCGTGTGGAGGCAGTACTTCATTCTCTTATCGGGGCTGAACAGGTGGGTTTCATGAAAGGGAGATCATCAGTTGACCATCTGAGGACCCTGTCCCATGTCTTCTTGGCATCCAAGCATGCTCCCCATCCAATGATATTGATTTCGTTGGATGCCAAGAAGGCATTTGACAGAGTCCATTGGGAGTACCTATTTGTTACAATGGAAGCCTTTGGTTTCCCTAGGGAATTCCAGAATTGGGTGAGTTCTCTATACAAGTTCCCCTCTTCCAGAATCTCATGTAACGGGGTTATTTCTAACCCCTTTAGACTATATGTTGGGACTAGACAGGGATGTCCCCTATCTCCTCTTCTCTTTAATATTTATTTAGAGCCGCTTATCAGAAGATTATCAGGAGCCCAGGGTATATCGGGTATCTCTCTCAGGGAACAGATGGTTAAAGTGGCGGCCTATGCAGATGACTTATTGTTACAGATATCGTATCCACTCACATCTATTCCTGCTATCCTAAAGCTTATAGACAATTTCAATAAGGTTTCAAATTATAAACTTAATGTAGGAAAGACGGTAGTATTTCCTCTTAATCATAGGGTCTGTAAGCAGGATATTACTGTGTTTGGACTCACCTGGAAATCTGATTATATTAAATACCTTGGGCTCCTTTTAGCAAGGAGCACTACGAGGCTCAGACAGTTAAATATTGATGCATTAGTACATAAAGTAGATTTTGACCTTCGTAGGTGGGCTCTACTCCCTCTCTCTCTATGGGGCAGAATAAATTTAATAAAAATGAATGTTTTCCCTCGTCTGTTCTACCCCCTCAATATGTTGAACATATGGCTTCCCTTGTCCTGGGTCAAAAAGGTACATGGTACGATTTCCACTTTTATATGGGGGAATAAGAAGACCAGAATGGCATTTCATAAGTTAGCGGCCCCGAAGGCCAAAGGAGGTTTAAGACTTCCCCATATCGGGCTATACTATTGGGCTAGCCAGGCCAATAAATATCTCAGATGGCAGACCGTGGACCAGCTCTCCATGGTTGCTACATATATCCCGACTTGGCTAACTGTCGAATCTGCTTCCATTAAAAAACACAGTCTTTCCCCGCTGCGTTGTTATATATGAAAATTGGTTCTCTACCAAAGTGTCTACGTAGTTCCCCTATAACTGTCTCTATCAGGGTTCATACTCAGTTGTGTGCATTTCTATGATATACGAATCTCAAGGATTTATCACAACCTGTAATAGGCAATCCCAATTTCCTACTAGAGGGTAAGCTCCTCCCAGCCACATGGCTTTCTCAGATATGAAATTGCTGTTTAGAGGAGTTTGTGTCACCTAATAGTCAATTGTATTCTTCAGCTGATATTATGTGTAAGTTCTCGATACCTCATGCAAATATTTTTAAAATTTTCCAGCTTCATCACCTTTTGGTTAAGGTAATGGGCTCGACCTCCCTACCTCCTAATTTCAATTTTCAGAGCACCTTAACGAAGTTGGCAGGTCTGCCTCATGCCGTATCCAAAATATATAGTGTTCTCTTCACCTGGGCCTACCCTAATAATTATGCTCCCTTTTCCTTTTGGGCCTCTCTCTTTCAGGGTAAAGATTTGGATTGGTCTCTCCTGCGGCAGAACTGCCATAAATTCTTTAAGTAGGACAGACTTAGGCTAATGCAGTTTAAGATTCTGCATAATATCTACTACTCACCGTAGAAACTTGCTAGGCTTGGTCTTATGTCCTCCCCCCTTTGTACAAGATGTCAATCTCAAGAAGGAGATCTTCTTCATATTTTCTGGAGCTGTTCTAAAATTGTTCCACTCTGGACTGTAATCAAACAGTGTGTTGACCCTCTGTTGGGGCTCTCGGACCTCTTCACCCCTGAAATTTGCCTCCCTGGAGATTTTTCCTCCATCTCGGTGGTGAACAGGAAGTATTATATAGCCCTGATGTCGATGTCAGTTAAAAAGGTGGTCTTAAGACATTGGAGGGATACAGAGGTGCCAACATATGTTGAATGGATTCAGGAGTTACTTGCAAATCTCAGAACTGAAAGAACTTTTGCCAGTTTATTTAACAAACTTAAGAAGTTCGATAAAATCTGGGGACCACTACAGGCTCTCTATGCACTTCAAGATTAAGCATTAATAGGTTACATTTATAGGGATAGTGCTAGAGATGTAAAACAGTGCTGGGTTGTTCGGGGTGGGAGTGGGGTAAGGTGGATGGGAGGGTGGGGGGAGAGCGAATCACTTCATACTCTATAACTGCTGCATACGGACACTATCAATTGTCATGATTCGCTCTTTGTACTGAAAATTAATAAAGTTTGAATTGAAAAAAAAAATAATGTCTCCCGAACCTAGGACAATGTCCAGGATGTTATCTCCCTTTGCAGGATCTTTTACATATTAGGACAAGTTATTCCTATGACATTCATTGAATAATAGTTTACTAACCGTTAAGGTGGCTGAATTTTCTGTCCAGTTATTGTCATTCATATTTATGTCACCCATAACCACAAGCTCACCTAGATCCCTGACTTTTGCAGTTTCCTCCATTGTGTGGGAAGTGGTCTTGATAGGGCATGCTAGAGGGTGGTATATATTACCAATGATTATTGGCTGTAAAACTCCCCCATTTATTTTGACCCAGACAAATTTGGTGCAACTGTATATTTTTATCTTGTTGGATATATCTGTAGACTTAATATTATTTGTTATGTATATGGCCACCCTTCCCCCTTTCTTATGTGTTCTAATTCATTTATATAGTGAATTTCCTTTGAGGTTGATACTCCATATGTCCACATCATCTGTGCACCATGTTTCAGTGATTGAAATTATATCAAAGGGAGTAGTACTAATAGTTGCCTGAAGTTCATCCATTTTACCATTCATACATCTTGCATTTAGGGATAAAACAGTTAATCTGTGCTCCCTGATATTTGAGGTTTGTTTTTAGAATGATGATTTTGATGTTTTTGGGTGCAGTAGTTACCATTAATTTTATCTTTGGCTCTTCCTCATAATGGTATATCCCCCACCCCCATCCATATTAGTTTACATTGTAGCCAGAGGTTTTATTATTAAGAACCTTGAAAACAGTTTAGTTCCTAGAGGACTTAAATGGAGTCCATCCTTAGCATATAGTATAGTCTAATGGTAAAGCAGATCCCATGCATTAATGCTCTCAATACCCTTTCTAATACATCTGTTTTTCACCCTGATGTTTATGTGCTGGATTTTATTATTATTTTCAGGATGTCCTCTCATTATAGGAAGGGTACAGGAGACAACTGTCCCTTTTCCACTGTTCTCACATGCACGTACAACTTCAAAGAACCACAGCCCCTAGAATTATTGGTATGGGGACCATGTCTGGAAGGGCAAGGAGGAGAAATTGCCAATGCATGCACAAAGCACAGAGGGAAGAGAGAGGGGTGTTTTTGTTCCACCCACCCTCCCCGGCCCCAACCTCTGTTAAATACCCAAGGGAGGAGGAACCAGATCCAGGGTGAACTGACAGGCCAAGGAAGGATCACTGCCCTCTAGAAGGAAGAAGGGGAGGTTTACAAATATACCAAAAGGAGCTGATCACTACCTGAGGAGACTGGGAATTGGTGGATGGCAGGAGGAGGAGCATCTATCAGGTTAGGGCAGCTGGAGGAGCTTGACAGAGAGAGTGACCACAAGGTGAGCTGTGGAGTAGGAATGCAACTGGCTGGTGGGGCCCTGTTTTAGTGACAAGAAGAGGGCAGGAGAAGGAGCTCTTCAGAAGGAGTGGCCCCTGGGTGACCTGGCTGGCAAGATAAGGGCACTGTCACTGGTCTAAGGTACTGTGTCTTTCAATTTAGGGTGGCTTCACTACAGGGTCAGGGGCATGGGCTGTGTTAGGATCAGGGTACTGTTCCATTTCTGGAGGATCTGCTACAGAGCAGGGGCACTGTGACAGTTAATTGACACTTGGGGGCATTTGAAACTGTTTGGGCTCTGTATTATAAGGGACCTTAAAGTGATTAGTATATGACAATTGGTGGAGTATGTAACTGTTGTTCTAGGGGGAAATTCAACTGTACATATTACATTTGAGGGGTACTCAGTCTTCTACTATCTTCACAAGAAGCACTGATGGGGTCATAGGGGGAGCTTCAAATTACTGTCACTACGTGAGGAAGGGTTGCTAAGTCTATGGTCTTGTAGGAAGCAGGGCAGGGGTTTGGTAAGGACATATTAGATAAGGTCTATCTATTGGGAATATTCAGGGAGTAAAGAGACACTGAGGTAGGAAAATGGAGGGAGCTGGGGAAGGACACACTAAGGGGTAGAGGGGCACTAGCAGGGGAGGATGGGGACAGCAAAGGAGGGGGGATGGGGCAGCAAGATGCTAGAGGGGCCATTAGGGTAGGATAGTGGGTTGCAATGGTTGTGGGACAGCAGTCTGGATGATGGTATTGTGGAAGCTAGGAGGGTGTCAAATCTGTCACAAGCAGAGGAGATGCAAGGAAGAAGTGCAGTGGCTTGGTAGAGTGTTGGGGAGGTTGAGGGAGTGGGAAGGAAGCAGGGGCAGAAGGTAATAGGAAGACACTATGTGGGTGGAACAACAGTTTGGGGGAATGGGGAGGGGCAGAAGCAATACAAATAGGTGGCCAAGCATGGGGGGTGGGGGCAGGAGGAAGGAGCTCACACCCAGCACAGCTGAGAGGGCAGGTAATAGGTTTGTGGTGCCAGTGACATTGGAGGAGGAGGGGGTGAGGGATCTCCAGAAGGGGGTAGGTAGTGGGGAGTGGGAGGATGGCACAAGAGTCAGTAGTCAGGCAGATGATCATGGTGAGGGGCGGGGGAGGGGCATAGCTGGAAAAATGGATGAAGGTAGCAGGGATAAATGCGAGAGTAGTGATGCTAGAGCAAACAAGAAGGACTTAGCAAAGGGAGGGGAGGCCCAGGATGGAGGGAAGGATGGGGAGGGGAGGAACAGTAGGGGGAGCAGGGGTAGGTCTGGGGGTGGTGAATTATAGGAGGGAGGGGCAGGGTTTCAGCTGGGGTGGACTCTTGCAGAAGATACCAAGGTAAAAGGGAGGGGGGTGAGATGAGGACTGGAGAGGAAGGGAGGGATATTAGTGCTTAGGGACTCCATGCTTAAATGGATTAGATGGGGCAGCAAGGGGGAATGGTACAGTCACATTTGGGTGGTGTCCATACCTGGTTTAACTGCAGGCAGGGTGGGGCAGTCATTTCTAAAGTGTGCTAGGAGGGGTAGGAGGAAACTGCATCTCATGATGCACATGAGTATGAATGACCTGGCGAGGGAGACAGTGGAAGTAGTGAGGGAGAGGTTCAAGGCATTGGGCAGGCTTTGTGGGGAACTAGGGGGATCTGTGGCCTTCTCAGAGGTGCTTCCAGTACCTTGTGCTAGTGCAGTGAGGAAAGTAAGGATTGGGGAGTTCAACACCTGGCTGAGGGAATGGTGTCAATCCAGGGGATATGGGTTGGTGGGGGGACTGGGACAGAATCTGGGACAACAATGAACTTTATGCAGGGGACAGACTACATTTGAGTGGGGAGGGGGAGGAGAAGGGGAAGGAGTACTAAAGCAGAGGGTAGGGGAATACATAGCTATGAAGGTGGATTTAAACTAGGTAGGGGGGTCGCGAGTGGACAGATGGTAGGCAGGGATCCCAGAGAGGGGAGCCAAACAAGCTTACCCCCTCAGGCTAGCAGGGAGGAACTTGGAACAGTGGCACAGGGGGGATTAGGAAGGGAATAACTCAGGGAGGAGAGAGGGCAGGGATGGGTTGGTGGGTGTTCTCACTGAATGCAAAAAGCCTTGGTAATAAATCAGCAGAATTACAGGCTCTCTTGGCACTTGGAAGGGTGGATATTGTGGCCATCACAGAAACATGGCCCACCCAGTACCAGGAATGGGATTTGATGATCCCAGGCTTTAGGATATTCAGGAAGGATAGGGCTAAGGGAAAAGGGGGTGCATGGCAATATATATATGGAAGGGGATAAGGTGCATAAGGGATGAGGGGGAGGAAGGCAGAACAGAGGCCCTATGGATGGAGCTTCAAGACTCAAAAAGTAGGACATTGAGGATGGAGGTGGTGTACAGGCCACCAGCCCAAGGGGATGATCTGGATAGGGAGTTAGCTGAGCAAATCAGAAGGGTCTGTAGGAAAGGGAACACTGTGGTGGTGGGGGACTTTAACCTACCGGGGGTGGAGTGGAGCACCCCAACCACCAAGAGTGCAAGGGAGCAGGTCTTACTAGAGCATTTCAGGACAGCTTCCTGGTGCAGTTGGTCAGTGAGTCAACTAGACTGGATAGGACTCTGGACCTGGTTCTATCAAATAGGGAGGCTGTATGGGATCTGGAGGTGGAAGGCCCTCTGGCTGGGAGCGACCACCACATGGTATGGTTCATACTCAACATGAGCAGGGAAGCAGGAGGTACAGGTACCAGAGTGATATAATTTAAGGGGGGGGGACTTTAAAAGGATGGGGAAATTAAGGGCAGGCATCTGGCGGAAATTCAGTTGTGCATGGATGTTAGCCAAAAATGGGATATTATTAAGAAAGGGCTGGTGGAGGTAACTGGGACATTTGGTTTTTGAAAAGCGCTTATAAATAAACTTTTACTTACTTACTTACAAGAACAAGGAGTAAGAAGGGAAGGGAAAAAAAAAACATCTGGCAGATGCAAGAGGTCATGGAAGGGGTGAGGGCCAAAAAGAAGGCATATCAGAGACTCAGCAAATGGGGAAATGGGGGGGGGAGCAACAGGGAGGTGTATATGAAGAAGCCAAGGGAGTTTACCAGGCTGGTCAGAGCAGCCAAGGCTTCCAGGGAACTGAGACTGGTGCATGGCATTAAGGACGCTGAAAAGGCCTTCTTCAGATACATCAGTGAAAGATGGAAAACCAAGATCAGATTGTGAGGATTAGGAAGGATGGGAGCTGGGTGGAGAAGGGAGAGGACCAGGCAGAGGCACTGAATGATTACTTCTGCTCTGTGTTCATGAGGGAAAATGGGGGAAGATACCACCTGGTAGAGGAGGAGTGGGCAGGGGGGAGGTGACTGATATAGGGATTACAGAGGTTAAGGTGCTGAAAGGATTAAGGGCTCTGAGGGGGGGATAAGGCACCAGGTCCAGATGACATTCACCCTAGGGTACTTGTGGAACCCAGTGGAGATACTGGCAGGACCACTGGCTGACTTGTTCAATACCTCCTTGGACACTGGATGCATACCACAGGACTGGAGGATGGCTCTTGTTGTACCCATTCATAAAAGTGGACCTACGGATAAACCAGGGAACTACAGACCAGTAAGCCTCACATCAATTGTGGGAAAACTCATGGAAACAATCCTAAAAGAGAGGCTTGTGACCTTTTTGAAGATTAATGGTCTCTGTGAAAGTCAGCAGTATAGGTTTGTCTCGAGAAGATTCTGCCAGACAAATCTGATTGAGTATTAAGACTAGGTGACAAGGGAACTGGGCAAAGGCCATGCAGTGGATGTTCTGTATTTGGATTTCAGCAAAGCCTTTGATTCCGTGCCACTTGGGAAGCTGGGGGGGGGATCTTGAATATATAGGGTTGGGGACAAAGATGACAATCTGGATCACCAATTGGCTGAAGGGAAGGAAGCAAAGGGGAGTAGGGGTTAGACTCTCATCACTGAGGGATGTGACGAGCAGGGTGCCACAGGGATCAGAATTGGGACCGGTGTTGTTCTGGATATTCATAGCGGATATCTCCCACAGGGTCTTGAGTAAGAGCAGTCTCTTCACAGATGGCACAAAGATGGGAGCTATGATAGATAACATTGAAGGGTGGAGGGGGCTGCAGGAGGACCTGACCAAACTACAGAATTGGTCGGATGCATGGCAGTTGGGGTTTAATGTCAAAATGTGCAAGGTCTTGCACTTCAGGGCTAACAACCAGGGGAGGAGCTATCAGCTGGCGGATATACAGCTAGAATGCACCAAGAAGGAAAAACATCTAGGGGTGCTTATAACGGGGAGTATGAACAACTCAGCTCAGTGCAAGAAGGTGGCAGCAAATGCCAACATGATGCTGGGGTGTATACTGAGGAGAATCTCCTCCTGAAATTGGGAGGTGATCCTGCCCCTCTACAGGTCGCTGGTCAGGCTGCACCTGGAATACTGCATGCAGTACTGGTGCCCATTCCTGAAGAAGAACATCAGATTGTTGGAAGGTGTACAGAGGAGTGCAACAAAGGTGATCCAGGGATTAGAAGGATGCTCCTATGAGGAGAGGCTGGGTAAGCTGAACATGTATTCCCTGGAGGAGAGGAGGGATGGGGGGACATGATCGAAAACTTTAAATATTTAAAGGGGATTAACAAGACTAGTAAAGAAGGGATTTTCTGGATTAGAAGAGGGAGGGTCAAGATGGGACACCAGATGAGATTGGAGGGGGGACGATTCAGGAGGGAAGTCAGGAGACATTATTTCACTGAGAGGGTGGTGGATTAGTGGAATACACTGCTGGAGGAGGTAGTGGCCTGTAGCATGGTAGGTGGTTTTAAGAGGGGATGGGACAGATTGAGGGCAGGGTAATTGTGAGAAGGGGAGGGGTGGGTCAGGCAACTGCAAGTTGAGAGGCTAGCTGCACAACCGAGCAGACTGGATAGACCATGAGGCCTGTTTCTGCTTGCATTTTCATATGTTTGTAAAGCAGGGAAACCCTTAGAAACCTGGACACAGACTTTTTTGACATCCGTGCTTATAGAGCTGTTACATGCAAGCAACAGCGGTGTCTCAGAAGCAGTGACTGAGAACAGAGGAGCTGGTGTGGGTATCAGGACCATCTCTGGACAGTGTGATGTAATACATTTTAGGGGTGCAACCACAGAGCTATTCTTCCAGTATAAATAGGGTTAGGTGCAACACCACCAGGTTATCGATGTTTTTCAGGGCTTGACCTCCGATGGTAAATTTTCATTCATCGATGTGTGACTATTGTTATATTGTATATGGGGAACTGAGGCAGGCAGGTTTGCAAATTTATCTGAGGGAATAGGTTTGTGTTGCTACTGCTGTAAAGCTGTGGATATCCTCATATACAAGTCCCCACAAAGGGGTGAGCCTTACTCCCCTGGAAACTACAGTCTCACTACTTCCCTCCCTTGCGAAACTCCATGAATCTGTTGTGCCTTCAGGCTCACAGCCATTCTTGACTCTTCATCTTTCCTTTCCCCCTTCCAGTCAGGTTTCAGAATGGATCACTCTACCATCTCCTCTCTCCTCTGAGTTACAGACTCCATCCTCACAGGGATGAACAAAGGACACATCACAGCAGACATGTTCATTGACCTGGCCAAAGCATTCGACTCAGAGTCCCACCAGCTCCTCCTAAACAAGCTGACCTCAGCAGGTCTGTCCACTCCCATCATGAATTGGTCCATCTCCTACCTGGCAGTCCATCAGCAGTCAGTGCAGGTCGGTGGCAAACTTGCCTCCCCCCCAAGTCAGTGTGCCACAATATTACATTCTAAGCCCAATACTATATTCCATATTTCCAAACAACCTCCTCTCAGTCTGTGTCTCCCCACACATACACACATGCTGATGACACAGTAATTTATATATCTGGTCCCTCAACCATCGCAGTTGAAATCCCACTTCGGTGTGACTTCCTAAACATGCTGCAATGGCTCCAGGCTAATCAATACCAAAAAAAACTGAGTTAATGACCTTCGGCACTGGCCAGAAGCTAGCCAGGCTATCACCTTCACCTGTCTTCACTACCCTTGATGGCACCCAGCTTAAGGCAGTCCCAGCCTTCAAATACTTGGGAATTTGACTGGACAGCAAAATGCACTTCTCCTCACATATTGATGCTCTCAACACCGAGCCCCACCTCAAACTTGGTGCTCTGTACCTCAACAAAGACTACTTCTCCCTTTCAATCTGCCAAAAGCCAGTCATCAAATTGATTCTCCACATTTTTGACTACACCAATATAGTCTACTGCTCTGCCCTGTCCTCTTCTCTCACCAAACTGGATATCCTCTGCAATGCCTTCTGCTGTTTTGCCACTAACATGCCCCACCCCCGCACACATCGTTGCTCACTATACTTCTCTCTCTCTCCTTACTTCCACCACCCTTACATCACCAGACACACTGCTCCATCTTTATTGCCGAATACTAGCTTGGTTGACTTCCCACCTACCTATCCTTTCTCTTATCCCCTCTCCCTTTTGACTGCCTCTGCATATGCATTACATTCCAGAGATCCATGCAACCTCTCCATCCCTCTCCCGCATTCTAGTACTGGTCAAGCGGACTTCTTGCACTGGTTCCCTGCTGTCTGGAACCAGCTTCCCTCTTCCTTTTGGCTCTCCCCTACATCCTTTTATTAAAGCACCTACTGTGGCTCTCTACTCAGCCGTCATGCAATTGTAACCTTCCCCCTGAAACTGTATGAAAACTGCAATCTTTCCTGTATTTATACTTTGTAATTGGATTGGACACTCTGGCTCTGTTGCAACACTAGCATTGTATTATTCTGTATATATGACTGCTTCGTAATATGATATGACTGCTCCTTACTATCTTGTAATATTTATCTATGCTTTACCCCTTCCCTGGGTCACACCTGGAAATGAGACTTGGTTCAGTGTGCCTATCCTGGTAACCAAATTTTAAATAAATTAATAAAAATATACAATATAACAACAGTCACACATTGATGTATGTATGATTTACTGTCAGAGGTCAAGCCCTGCAAAACATCGATAACCAGGTGGTGTTGCACCAAACCTATGCATACTGGACAAAATAGCTCTGTGGTTGCAACCCTAAAATCTATAACATTACACTTCAACAACAAAACCAGCCAAAGTAGATGACAGATGTGACAGCCAGGATGCACTGCTGAAATGTTGCAGAATATCACAGAATGCTGCAGTTTACTGCAGGGGCCATTGTATGTCAATGGCAATTAAGCCCTTTTGTCATGCATGATTTTGTGACGTTATTACTGCAAGTTACTGCACTTCATCATGGCTGACTCCACTGTATATCAATTAATACATTACGTTTTCTGAAGGACTTCTGTATATAGAAAAAAAAACAGACTTTGTGACAGGTTAATGCATAGCAGCTGTGTTGGCTCTGGCCAGACTTTGTTTAACATCTGGTTTGGTTAATAGTAGGTATGATCTTATTGCACAATGTATGTATTGCAACCAGGGCTAAAAGTGTGCAGAAAAAATTATCAGGTCTATAGGGTTCACAAGTACAGGAAGATGGAGGGATTCTTTTGTGAAAGCACTGTTTTTTTCAAAGTGCAGAATTTGGATTTTCACCCCAATCCAATTTCAGAAAACTCATGCAAAAAGATAGGGCAGGACTCAGAGGGACAAAGGAGTAGTCATGTGGATGAGGAATAAGAATTGTTAAAAGTAAATAAACTGTCTAAATCTGATGCTTTAGCATACTGCCCTTTTTCCTTGTTGAAATTATTGTAAGCGGAATAAACATGGAGTTAGGACCCAGTCATGAGATCCTGTGAGATCCCCTCAAATCACTGCAGTTTGTTTTTTTTCCCAGGTGTGAGACCCTGCCACACCTGGCACATTTTAAGCCCTGACTGCAGCTGCAGGTAATGAATAAAAACTACAGTATGTATTACATTTTCAGAGGCAAAAAGGCAGGCTATAACCTAGACCATTTTGAAGAGTCTGAGATCACCTTCGCAGATTTGCTATGGATGTACATATCAAGTCAAGAATCACACCAACTAAATCAAATTCCTATTAACATAATATACTGTAACAGAATGCATATTGGAAGGTAGAATTTTTATTTAAATACACATCTGATCTTGGTGGACCTGATCATTGACTCCTCCTGACTAGTGGGGTTAGGTTATCCACATTTTTGTCTCATCCTTAGGAGACAAAACATTTTGGCTGTTGTAGCAAGGTGGTGTTACAATGAGATGGACGGATCATATTTTTGGATATGGATTTGTTTGGAATGGTTGTACACTATAGTAGCCTTGCATCAGGGGTGCTATTAATTAACAAACAGAGAGCCTTAGAGAATGGCCAAATGCATGCATACAGACTGGATATACCAAGTCCATTGAGGGGTTAACAGAAACACCATTATCAAGACCAGACAGCGTGGGTAGATTTACCTTCCATGTAGCTGAAAGAAACACACATGCATTCCCATGTGTTTTTTTTTAAATGTTGCAAGTTCTAGTTACAATGACTGTACTTAGACTGCATCCAGAAGATCAGGCACCCTTTGGTATAGATGTGTTAAGAGCACATGGTCGAAACAGTGACATTCTATAACAGAGAATTATGCACATACTGGGCTGGATATTCAAACTGCGCCATTCATAGGCGCAAACCCTTGCACTGCGCAAAATAGTTGCGCGGGGGTGTCTGAGGTGATATTCAAAGGAGTTGCGCTGATTGAGAAACTCCTTTGAATATCACCCCCCAGCCACAGCCACTGTGCATGGTGCAGTGGAACTTGCGCCACCACAAGTTGACAAAGTGGAGCATTCAACTTGCGGTGGCGCAAGTACCATTGCGCCATGTGCAAAATCCCGATATTCAAAAGGTGACATGCAAATAGGGCTATAATTTATGCAAGGCGCAGGGGGGTCCATTTGCATCTGATTATGGCCCCATTTGCATGCCATTAGCATGCAGGTGTGCCGATCCCCGAGGACTTGCGCCTGGCACCCTGCCAGGCAGCAGCCGTCGGGGAACGATGCCCCCTGCAGCCCAATCACGGGCAAAAGAGCGTAAAAACCCCCCCACGACCCCCCCCACTGGCTCGATCGTGGGCATAGCTTAAATACCCCTGCCTCACCAGCCCGATCGTGGGCAGCAATGTGTCTCCCCCCAACACATCCCTGGTGGTCCAGTGGACCGATAAGCCCGATCACAGGCTGAAGTAATTAAACACCCACCCACCTCCCGAATATATCCCTGGTGGTCCAGTGGACCGAAAATCCCGATCGCGGGATGTAGTTATCAACCCCAACACATCCCTGGTGACCTAGTGACCCTCCACCCCACCCACCCATGAAGCCCCACCACCCGCTCCCCCCGCGCAGCCAGCGGGCGGCAGCATCACCACGCCTGCCACCCTGCCGCCTGCCCGACTGACTGCCGGTGGGGCGCGCCCATTGGTGCAGGCAAGAGCCAATGGGCGTGCAGCCCATACCGTACCAGACAGTCCAGTTTTGTGACTGAATTGCTGCTGTGTTGCTCCCTGCAATGCAGCAGCTCACCTGTGGGTGGCCCTCAACTTGATCCTTTTTTTCTGGCTCAAAGTTGTGCAGGCGCAGGTTGGGCATTGCGCCTGCACAACTCTGCACAGCCCGGCTGAATATCGGGCTGTGCAGTTTATGCATGGTTCCTCCCCCTCCAGTTCAGCATGCATTCATTTACATTGCGCTGTTGCTCAGCATGTTTTCTGTGGCGCAACTGCCTCCTGGAAGGGAACAAGTCTTTTGAGCAATCGGTTTAAATGCTTCATTGGCAAGCTTTTAAACTAGTCAAGGGGAGGCACTGATGAGCAGCAGGAAAATCCCAGCCTCCCTACAAAACACGGTACTAAATGAGAAAAAGACCGAGGTAGAAAGGTCAGTGGGATGCTGCAGAAAGTAAAGCCATCAAAAATGGAAAGCAATGAGTACCAATGCACGTAGTCTGAGTAACAAGCTTCCTGAATTAGTGGCCTTGATGGAGGAGGAACATCTGGATATCGTGGCAGTCACAGAAACATGGTTCGCACAAAACCATGACTGGGACATAAACATACCAGGATACACTATCTACAGGAGGGACAGGGAGGGTAAAAGAGGAGGAGGAGTAGCTCTTTACATAAGGGAAGCAATTAAAGTAACAGAACAAAAGAGAAAACAGGGAGGAGAAGAAGCACTGTGGGTAAATTTGGAGACCGGCAATGGCACCACAATCCGCACAGGGGTTGTATACAGACCCCCTTCTCAGGGGGAGGAAATGGACAAGGAAATGATAGAAAGTATACTTAGTATGGCAAAAAAAGGGGAGATATTGCTGATGGGTGATCTGAATATGCCAGATGTTAACTGGAGTGCAGTTGCCACAGCCACTTCGAAGAGTGGGGTTATTCTAGATGCCCTACAGGGGCATGCCTTAGACAACTAGTATTGGAGCCCACTCAAGAGGAGCAATCTTAGACCTGGTTTTCTCAAATGGAGATGAAGAGAGGATCACAGATGTAGAAGTGGGTAGCCATCTGGAACTAGCGACCATCGAACAGTATGGTTCTCAATAAACACAGCAATAGAGTCAAGCCATACAAAGGCAAAGGTACTGGACTTTAGGAGGGCTGACTTTGCCAAAATGGGTAAGTGCCTAAGGAATGCACTAGCACATGGGCAGGAAGGAGGGGTGGAAGAACAATGGGGAATAATAAAAACTGCCATCACAGAGGCAACAAGCCTTTGTGTGAAGCAAATAAACAAAACTAAACGATGTAAGAAACCACTATGGTTCTCAAAGGAAGTGGCAGTGAAGGTTCAAGAGAAAAAGAAAGCTTTCAGGAAGTACAAGGAATCGCAGAAGGAGCAGGACAGAGAACTGTATCAGTTAAAGCAAAAGGAAGCTGGGAAGGCAGTCAGAACAGCAAAGGCCCAAACCGAGGAAAAGATAGCCAACTCAGTTAAGAAGGAGGATAAAACCTTTTATAGGTACATCAGGGAGCGAAGGAAGACCAAGGGAGGGATAGTGAGGCTTAAAAAGGGGGAGGTGGGCAGAGGAGACTGTGAAAAGGCAGAGATACTTAACAAATATTTTTGCTCAGTATTTACAAAGGAAGGGGGGGGGTACCTAGAACAAACAGTAGAAACACACTGGATACAGAAGTTGATACCAGCCCATTTACAGAAGAAAGGGTTCTGAAAGAACTCTTAAAACTGAAGGTGGACAAAGCAATGGGGCCTGATGGGATTCATCCCAGAATTCTAAAAGAACTAAGGGTAGAATTAGTGACACCACTGACTACCCTGTTTAACAAATCATGGGAAGATGGGGTGGTACCCGAGGACTGGAGGAGGACAGATGTGATTCCCCTTCACAAAAGTGGGAGCAAGGCAGAAGCAGGAAACTACAGACCTGTTAGTTTAACCTCAGTGGTAGGGAAAATGATGGAATCACTTCTGAAGGAAAGAATTGTCAAGTATCTAGAGACCAGAGGGGCACAGGACCCAAGGCAGCATGGATTCACAGCAGGAAGGTCATGCCAGACAAATCTGATAGATTTCTTTGACTGGGTGACCAAAGTAGTAGATCAGGGAGGGGCTGTGGACATGGCCTACCTAGACTTTAGCAAGGCATTTGACACAGTCCCACACAAAAGATTAATATACAAGTTAGCTAGCCTGGGAGTGGGTCCCAAGATGACAGCCTAGGTAAAAAATTGGCTGGAAAATAGGACACAGAGAGTAATAGTAAATGGAGTCCACTCTGATGAAAGGGGGGTTACTAGTGGGGTACCGCAGGGTTCAGTATTAGGACCAGTCCTCTTCAATGTCTTTATGTTTACATTGCAGAGGACTGAAGGAAAAGTGTGTCTCTTTGCAGATGACACAAAGATCTGCAACAGAGTTGATGCACAAGGTGGGGTGGAAAGGATGAAAAGGGACTTGGCAAGGTTAGAAGAATGGTCAAATGTATGGCAGCTTAGATTCAATGCTAAGAAGTGCAAGGTAATGCACCAGGGAAACAAAAACCCAGGGGAAGAGCACACAATGGGGTGAGATACTAACAGCAACAAAAATGGAAAGGGACCTGGGGTAGTCATATCAGATGACCTAAAGGTGGGCAAGCAATGTGAGAGGGCAGTAATGAGGGCTGGGGATATTGGGATGCATAGGGAGAGGCATCACCAGTAGAAAACAGGAAGTTATTATCCCTCTGTACAGACAGCTGGTCAGACCCCATCTGGAGTACTGCGTGCAGTTCTGGAGACCCAGTCTTCGCAAAGACATAGACAGGATGGAAGCTGTCCAGAGGAGGGCAATTAAAATGGTGCAGGGTCTGCACTGGAGACATATGAAGAGAGACTAAAGAAGTTAATATGTATAGCCTCGAGGAAAGGAGGAGAGGGGACATGATAGAAACTTTTCAAGTACCTCAAGGGAATCAACAAAGTCCAAGAGGGTAGCATCTTTCAAAAAAGAGGTGTGCAAGAACAAGGGGGCACAATTTGAAGATAGAGGGGGCGGCTCAGAGGTAATTTAAGGAAGTATTTTTTCACAGAGAGGGTTGTGGATGCATGGAACGGCCTTCCGGAGGAGGTCGTGGAGTCAAAAACAGTGGTGGAATTCAAGCATGCATGGGACAGTCATAAGGCAATTCTAGGGGATGGGGTAGGAAAAAGTAGGCTGCTGGTTAACTAGGATCTGCAGCTTATCCAGTAGGCAGGGAAATGGGCAGACTGGGTGGGCCAAGCGGTCCTTATCTGCCATCAAATTCTATGTTTCTATGTTTCTATGTTTCTGCTGAACATCGCAGAATGGAGCAAGTTCGGACTTGCGCAGGCGCAACCCTGTTGCGCATGGCGCAACCCTTTTGATTATCTGGCCCACTGTGTTTAACATTTGCTTTGGTTGATATTAGGGGAGATGTTATTACAAAATGTTTATAAACAGTACCTGAATGTAATGAATGAGAACATTATTCATGGATTCTTCAGGGGCAAAATTGCAGAATATAATTTAGACCAGTCTGAAGTGTGTGATTTTACCTTTGCAGATCTGCTAGGGAACTATATGACAAGTAATGAACATACCTGAGTGAAATCAAATACCTATGTAAATAGTGTATGAGACTGCTAATAAGAAAGTCAAGTTTTTATTTAAACACAAAATCTGTTCGTGGTGGAGCAGTTAACTTACTCCTCTTGAGAAAAATGGGGTTAGATGGATGGATGGATGGATGGACAGACAGACAGATAGATAGATAGATAGATAGATAGATGATAGATAGATAGATAGATAGATAGATATAGTATAGTGGCGTCGTAGCACCACTATAGTTAGGGATGACTAGGGTGTTCAATGTTAAAGTTCAGATAAAAAGTACCACACTCACCACCTGGAATAAAAGACAGCTCCAATAATGTTTCAAAGGTGCTCCATTTTATTTAAAAGTGCCAGTGTTTTCAGAGAACTGGTCCTGATGTGTTTCTGGATTTACATTCCTTTCTCAAAAGATCTACAGTATTATACA
Source organism: Neoceratodus forsteri (assembly GCA_016271365.2). Taxonomy (NCBI): domain Eukaryota; kingdom Metazoa; phylum Chordata; order Ceratodontiformes; family Ceratodontidae; genus Neoceratodus; species Neoceratodus forsteri. Next base: position 1,235,544,390 of record CM057456.1, read on the forward strand.
CAAGAAAGTGCCCTCTCTTTATATATACTAATGACTTCATCAGGAAGTGACAACATTTAGTGACATCACTCAAAGTGAAAAAGTGCAAGGTGACTTAAAAACATCAATAAATAAGTAGTAACACTATATACATTAGAATAAATAAGTTCAATTTAAACTAAAAAGAGTTAAAATATATAAAGTAACCAAAAATCAAATTAAGATGCATAGATTAAGTCCATGTGTCGTTCATCGATTATTAGGTCCACCCACATGTGGTCATATCTGAAGCTACAGTATGTTAGTGGTATCAACATGGTAAAGGTACAAATATTATTTTAGTCTCATTGCAATGTATCAATTATATATATATATATATCTTAATAACTTTGCCACCATATGACAGATTTGCCTGTAATTTGGCAGGCTCTGAGCGCTACCATGGATCTCTAGATCTGCCAAGTTTTGTAACGTTCAGATTTACAGTTGCGGAGTTATAAAGTGACATTCTGTAGCGCATTTACACTTTTTTGCCATTCTTTGCTCACGCCCACAGGTCGCACGGTTTGCGTGACCAGTCCGAAAACCTCAGAGAACATGTGGTCAGGGTTCAAAAGTTATTCAAAAAACAAGTTTCCCATTATAGTCAATGGGAAAAGTTAACAAAAAGTTCAACAGTGTTGCAAATGCAGTTTTTAGTGTCGCAAATAACTCCTGTAGTGTCATGAGTCAGACATTTTTTTTTCAGTTAGTGGTCACGGAAATGCTTGGCATTTAAATTTGGGACCCTCTAGGGACACAATTCTTTTTGTGTTCACCTAGTCGGACCCTGAGGATGCTAGCCATATCTTTTTTGGGGGGTTAAACACTCCAGAAATATGTTTTTGAAATTTTTGTAAACTGTAGTGTCGCAAAGTAGTGTCGCACTTGCAACACTTTCATGATTTTTTTTTGCGAAAGTGTTGTGATTTGCGACACTACTTTGCAACACTAATGCCAAAATAACAGGAATTTTTTGCCACACTGCTGCAAAAGAACGGTTTGGTCTTTTGGGCTGAAATTTGGAGAGAAGAAAGCCAACATCCCACAGATGTGCCATGTGGTGGTTTGGTGACAAAATATTACAGGGATGCAAAATTATGGTACTCCGGACTTTGATGCTTTTTCCCATAGACTAACATTACGGCATCCGCTATGCCTTTCGGGGCCCGTATCGCAGAAACGCTTTGAGATACGGACTTTTCGTTGGAAAAATGCTTAGGCCCCCAGCCAGGAAAATCATAATTTATATTAAATTTTATTTTTTTACTACGTGGTACGTTTCTTGAGATATAAGCAATTTAGTATTCCAAGTGCTCATTTTCTGCTCCGAGGCCCATTATTATGCATACATTCTTTGTATTCACTGTGTTTCTCTATGCAGCTGTTGGTGAAAAAAAGGGTGTGCGCTTTTGTTACTGTCACAGTTAGCGTTCCCACTTGTGTTTCCGTAACCATTTGCATTAGCGTTCCCATCTACACCACCTTGAGCGTTACCCTTTGCGTTTTTGTTTGCACTTGCATTTGCATCACTGTTACCATTTGCATTTCCTTTACTATTTTTGTTTGCGTTTCATTTTGCATCACCGTGTGCATTACCATTTGAGTCTGCCTATGCGCGCTTCCGTTTGTATTTTCTTTGGCATCATCATTGCTGTTACTGTTAGCATTTGCATTTCCTATTGCAGTACTGTGACTGTACGCATTGCCAGTTGCATTTCTGTATGCGCTTGCATTTCTGTTTCCGTTTGTGTTACCGTTCCCGTCTACGCCACCATGTGCGTTACCCTTTGTGTTTTTGGTTGTTCTTGCGTTTACGTTACTGTTAACATTTGTGTTTCCATTACTGGTTTTGTTTGCGTTTTGTTTTGTGGCACCGTGTGCATTACCATTTGCGTTTCCGTACGCGCTTCCATTTGCATTTTCTTTGGCGTCATTGTTGCTGTTACTCTTAGCATTTCCATTTCCTTTTGCAGTACTGTGAACGTGCACATTACCAGTTGCATTTCCGTATGTGCTTGCATTTCCATTTCCATTTGTGTTACCATTCCTATCTATGCCACATGTGAGTTACCCTTTGCGCTTTTGGTTGCGCTTGCATTTGTGTTACTGTTAACATTTGCATTTCCATTACTGGTTTTGTTTACATTTTGTTTTGCGGCACCATGTGCATTACCATTTGCATTTGCGTACGCACTTCCGTTTGCATTTGCCTTTCCTTTGGCATCATCTTTGCTGTTACCGTTAACATTTGCATTTCCTATTGTGGTACCATGACCGTGCGTGTTACCATTTGCGTTTCTATATGCGCTTGCATTTCTATTTCCATTTGTGTTACCGTTCCTGTCTACTCCACATGTGCATTACTCTTTGCATTTTTGTTTGTGCTCGCATTTGTGTAACTGGTAACATTTGCGTTTCCATTACTGCTTTTATTTGCGTTTCCTTTTGCGTCACTGTGTGTATTTCCATTTGCGTTTCGATGCAACAATTCGATGTTAGGGTTCCCACCCCCTTGCACCCCACCCCCACCAACAGGCATCGGAGTGTACGTTGGAGTCGTCTGTCCTAACTCTCACCCCATTCTCCTGTACTGCACCACCTCAGCTTGTTTGCACATGGGATGGGGTGAGAGTTAGGACCGATGACCCCAATGCACACCTCAATGCCTATTGGTGGGGGTTGGGTGGTGGTGGGGTGCAAGGGGGTGGGAACCCTAACATCGAATTTCCTCACTTTTGTCACTGTGGAACAACCCTAACTGATGCATTAAATGGATTTTTTTGCCATGAATAGTTAGTTAGATAGATAGATAGATAGATAGATAGATAGATAGATACTGGCATGGCCGTGCCAGTACAGTTAGGGTGAAATGGCACTTCTATGTTAAAGTCCAGACTTTGAGCATTAGTAACTTCAGAGCCCTTCAACGGATTTGCATGACATTTGGCATGCATAATCTCTAGGGTCGGTCTCTTGACCTGCCAAATTTCATGGGAATCCATCAAGTAGTTTCTGAGATATAAAGTGTTGCAAAAAAGGAAAAATCCAGTTTGTTTAACATTACTTTGCTCACCTGTATCTCAGGAATGCCTTTATGTTGTGATCTGAAATGTTCAGCATAGAAAGCCTTTAGGTCAGAGATGTGCCTTTTGAAGGTTCAGTGAAAAAATCTTAGTCCATTCAAAAGTTATGACATTTTTAATTTTCCCATTGTTTCCTATAGAAAACTTTATATGTCAGGCAAAAAACAGCAGCATATTTTTGAACAATATGACTACTGTGCGAAAAATACCAGCTTCTTTTTGAAGAATGCTGGTATTTTTCTCACAGTTCACAGTTCTGTGATCGATTGAGCTGTGTTGCGGCCGTCATCTTATTTTACCGCTTAGCGAGAATGTTGAAGTACCAAAGGTTTTAATCACAAAAAAAAATCAGAAAACAGCTAAATAGAACCTCTTTAGGGGTTTTCTGATTTTTTTTAAGTTTTTTTAAGTTGGACCCAAAGAAGATTTTTTCTTGAGTACCAGCTTATAAAGAGAACGGTTTGGAGTCCATTCTCTGTATGAGAAGAGTGGTATTTTCTTGACTTCAACAGCCACAGCTGGAACTCATGCTTCCATCTGCAGAGTCATAGAAGACTCGCTTTGTGTGCTGTGTGCGCACAATACATACTGTGTACTGGGCATACTGGGAGCCCCTCCCCAGTGTGCCCATATGTATATTTGAAACCCCATGAAAAAGAAAACTGTTCCCCGAGGTCTTTTCTTTGATGTAGAATCCTGCATCAAAATTTTCATAATTTTGATGCAGGATCCTGCATCAGGTACTGTAATGTGCCACATAATGCTTTCCAGTACTATGCATTGTGTGGCACATTACAGTACTTTGATGCAGGATCCTGCATCAAAATTATGGAAAATTTCAATCCAGGATTCTGCATGGAAGTTATGTAATGTGCCACACAATGCTTTCTGACACAGGGTGCCCAATCCCCATGTCAGCATTGTGCGCACATTAGTGTTGTATTCCTTCCCCCACTATTCTGGCACACTGGGAGCCCACTCCAATGTGCCCGGATAAGTTAATTTTTGGTTTCTGACACCGGGGTGCCCATTCCCAGTGTCAGATGTCTCTCCCCCATTGTCTTTCATTGCTGATGGGGGTCCCCAATACCCATGTTAGCATCATGTATGCTCTCTCAACTCAAGTGGCACACTGGGACCCCACCCCAGTGTGCCCAAATTGTTTTTTTTTATTTTTTGTTTCTGTAAATAAAGAAAACTGTCCCTCAAAGTCTGTTTTATTTATTTTTTTGACCTGTAATGAAGAAAATGGTCCATCATCATCTTCCGTCCCCCTCCCCATCCCCACCCTCCTCTGCACACCCACCTCCATGCACCACCCATCACCCATACTAACCTTCCAGAAGTTGGGAGCCATGATCTTCTCTGGACTGAGACACATCTGCACTCTTCAAATCTGAACTGCGAAATGAGGAATCAGGTAAGCATTGTATAATGGGACTCAATGGGTGTATCAACTTAGGTTGATATCTTGGCCAATTTTAGGAATTTTTGTCCCAGATTTTCAGCATGGGGTTCTGGGGACTCTTCCTCATGAAAACTGTCACTGTCATTTCATTTCTTGGTCCTGAAAGGTGATTTCACTGTCACTGCACAGAATCACCTTTCAGGACTGATTCACAAAACGACAGTGCCACTATTCATGAGGTGGGGTCCCAAAAAGCCCATGTTGCAATTTTGGTGAAACAATTCCCAAAATTAACTGCATTACAAGCATGCATTGTGCAGTTTCTATGCACGCTTGTAACTTCACCAATTTTTTATATTTTCACTCCAAATTTCCAACTTTGCCATTTTTTAACACCTCCCGATGAACAGTACTCCTGTCATTTTTCATATCCTGCCCAAAATATGTTTTTGTACCTGTGGAACAGACTGGCATGGTCACTGTGAGAAATCAACTTTTGGGACAGATTTATAAAATGACAGTGCCACTGTTCATGAGGGGAGGACCCATAAAGCCCACGTTGAAAATTTGGTGAAAAGATTCTAAACAATGAGTGTGTTATGAGCATGCATTGCACAGTTTCTATGTACGCTTGTAACTTTGCCAGTGTTTCCCATTTTTCACACTGTTGTACTAGCTGGATGAAGGGATGGGAGCACAGGGTCCAAAGAACCCTAGCTTCCACTGTAACATATGGATACTGTTGTACTATCTCAACAGAGGGATGGGAATGCAGGGTCCAAATGACCCTGCACTCTCACGGTGACATATTGACAGTGTTATACTATCTAGATGAAGGCTGGACCCTGTGCTCCTTGGACACTGCACTCCCACCATGACTTATGAATACTTTTGTACTATCTCAATGGAGGGACAGGAGTGCAGGGTCCAAAGGACCCTATACTCTCACAGTAAAATGAGGATACAATTATACTATCCGAAAAAGAAGGGAAAATCTTTACAAAAAACTTTGTTAATGCATCAGTTAGGGTGAATATCGCAGCAACAAAAGCAGAGAAATGAGACATTAGGGTTTCCAACCCTAACACCCCACCCCTAGGGTTCTCACCCCTACCACTCCAACTCCATCCACCCACCCTCCACATACCAACAAATTTTTCATTCAGAGTTCTCAAAGCAAAAGCCTTCAAGGGGCTTGTAGCCGAGGTGCTAGGGGCTCTCACTGGTGTTAACTTTAAATGCAGCAATTATAGATGATGAAAGATCCTGGAGTCTGTGGTTATTTTTGGTGCACAACTGCTTTGGGCACACTGTTCTGAGTTTAAGGCTGGCTGCCTGCTTATGTGAACCGCCTTGACCCTGATGAGCAGGATTTGCACTTTGGAACATTTGAAATCTTTCATTCAGACTGGGCTTCTTATAGGCAGCCAGAGTATAGATCAAGAATCTCTCTCTCTCAATTATGTAGTTGTTAAAATTACCTCCTTTGGGGTTTTTGTATATCTTTTCTATCCCTTTAAAAGAGAAGGTGTGGTTCTCTCTCTCCACTGCCTGCATCACATGAATAGCAGTAGCATAATTTGGGTCCCATTTCTGATAGCGCTGCAGTGTTCTCCTATTCTAGCTTTGACATTTCTTTTCATTTTGCCAGTGTAGAAGACACCACATGTGCATTCTGCCATATACTGTATAACACACCACAGGTATCACATGTGATCAATTGCCTTATAAAAAGTTTTTATTCACATGTGGACTCTTAAATTTTTTCACTGTTTATTATTTTATTGATTTAAACATTTGGTGACCAGAAAAGGCACACTGAGCCAAGGCTCATCTCCAGGTGCGACCCAGGGGACAGGGAGCATGAGAATCATGGTATAATATAGTAATATAATATAGAATACAGTATACTGTAGAAGCATATGGGCAGTAAGTGCATCTCTGGCACTTATTGCACCCTGTGCTCTGTTTCATCCAAGTTTGTGTTACAAGTACAGCTTGTCTACTGTGTACCAGTTGGTCCTTAATGGTGTCAGCACATTTATAAGACATCCTAGAAGTGTTTTCATGGTATACCTCTAAGTGTGGATCACCCTTAAGTATGTTCCAGTTCTTTTTTATGATGTCTACTACTTTGGAGGCATGTACTGAGTAAGTAGCTACAAAAGTAAGTCTTTTAGTGTCCTGATGTCTGGTATTAGGGCCTTTAAAAGTGTTTGATCTGGGGTCTTTCTAACCTCCTGGTGTGCCATATTAACCAGTGTTCTAGGGTATCCCCTCTCAGCAAACCTGTTCCATAAGTTACTTGCTGCCTGTTTGAAGCTGTCAGTGTTACTGCAGTTCTTCCTCAGATGGAGGAACTGGCCCTTGGGTATGTTCTGTATGACATGTCTAGGATGGCAGCTTGAGGACATGAGTAAGGTGTTTCTCTCACAAGGTTTTCTATAGATATCTGTAGTAATATTACCATCACAGTCTTTACTTATACTCAGATCTAAAAAATCCACTCTCTCTCGGCCAGCATCGAAAAGAGTAGGAGAATTTCCCCGGTGTCCTGGCCAAATTTCCCTCATTCGCTAAAAATACCACCAACAGCTTAATCTGGTTCAAGGTCAGTTGTCATTCATCTGTAGTCCCCTCCCCCGGGTCGTACCTGAAAATAGGCAGGATTTGTCTAGTGCACTTACCCGGTCAATAAAAACTAAATAAAATAAAATAAATAAAATTATATGAAAACCTTAAGTTAGGATTTGATGTCTGTAAGTATGTGACAAAGGTATAAAATTCAGTTAAATTTTCATTCCAGACAATAAAAATGTCGTCAATAAAATGTCTATGTAGTTCTATTTTGCAGATTTCTGTTAGAACTGTTCAATGTTAAACCCCTAACTTTGCACATTAATATATTTGGAACCGTTTGACAAAATGAGCTGAAATTTTGCATGTGTTGTCTAGGAAGCAAGGTCTTGATCTGTTTGGAATTTTTTATGACAGCAGCTTCTGCAGTTTCTGAGATCTGCATAGGTCATTTTTTGTAAATGTCTAACTTTTTTCCCTATACTTAACATGTTTTTTTTTTTTACTCTCGCCTACAGCCTACATGTCTTTAAAATGTTGTTTTTTCTGACCTGCGCATGCGAAGTAGGGTTTTTGAGATAATGTTCTGATGCAAAATGAAAACTCTGATGTTGAGGATTAGTATTGTGCAAAACTGCAGAATTTCATTCCATGAAATATTTCATGAAATTTGTGCATTTCGCAATGCGAAAGTTAGCCCGCGAAATGCAGAATTTCACCACTCGCAGGTGAATTTCTGCATTTCACTGGTGAAATTCTACATTTTGTGGGTGAAATTCCCACACTTTGCACCTGCAAAATATTTTGCAGAATACATGGAATTTCATGAAAAATATTTTGCATGGTGAAAGTCATGATTTCTCTGGAATTTTGCCAGCAAAATAAAATTTCACTGCATCTCTATTGAGGATGTTTTTTTTGGATTTCACAACATTTGCTTCTTGCTTGGGGAAACATTTTTTTGTGCTGTGCAACTGCCATCTTGGTTTTTTCTCCTCAAACTAAAAAATGTACAAAATACATATTATGTCTTTTTAAAAAACAAACTCCTGACTCTAGTTAAACGGGGTCCATTTTGCTACATTCTGGAGTTTGTTTTTTAAAAACCAATGCCAGAAATAGATTTTCTGGGCAGTGCAAAACCACAGTGCCCAGCTTAGTGAGAGAAGCCATTCTGCTGTGTTTTCTGTATATGAACAGTGGGACTTTCTTGACTGGAACTCACGCTGCAGGATGTAATGAGAGCAGTGAGCCATTTCCTTGGTGTCTAGTGGTGCCCTCCATTGCCACCCCTGTAATGCTGCTTTTGCCCTGGGACCTAATGGCACCCCTCACCTTCCAATGGCCATCCCTGTAACCACATAATAGTTCCTTAGTGTCTAATGGTGTCCCCCCACCTGACGATCACCATCCTTGTAATAAAATAATTATTTCCCTGGTGTATAGTGGCACCACCCGGCCCAATGATTGCCATCCCTGTAACAAAAAAAATCTAAAATATTTCCTTGGGCACCTTTTCACTGACTGCTAGGCAGATTTCATAGCGGCATACTTCTTGGATACTTGTTGTCAGATAATGATTTTAGGTTGAGTGGCCAGCATTCGTAATTTTACAACTGCCATTAATGGGTTTCAAAAAAAGCCTGCCTTTAGATATATATAGTATGAGAGGTTAGCATCTGCTACACTGGGAGGCCATAAGGCTGTCTTGACCCCAAACGCATGGCTTGACCCATTAGCTCCAGCCAGTTAACTTTTTTTTTTATGGGGCTCTAACATTTTAAATCCTATCCCAGCAATTATCTAGTGTCATGCATATTTTTCTCTTTTAGCAGTGGGGTAGCCCCCCTTCCTCTTACATACTTAGTTGCCTTAATGTAGGGGCTGTGGTTTGGAGTGGTCACACTGGTAGGGAGACATAATACAGGTCAGCCCCGGGGACTGTCACTGTCCTCTCCATTCATATATAAATTGAAACCTGACCTGAAAATACACCCCATAGTATTGAGACAGCATACTAATACAGAGAATCATCTATCCCTACTTTCAGGAGCTGGGGAATTGCCCCAGGGAATGATTGGCTTTGCTGGGGCTTATTCTAGCTGTGCAGGGATCAATGCAGATAGAGAACAGAACATCAGCCTTATGGGAGGGCAGAGAGCAATGTGCTTTCCATGCCTGCTCTCAAAATTGGATCTATGCTACCCAGAGGCACATACTGTTAGTCAGCAAAGAGAGGTGCTCAGTCAGAAGTTTGTTGCTTTTTAGTCTCCTGTGCAAAGGAATTCAACACAGTCATTGAAAACTGCACTGTGGGGCACAATCAGGTTCTGTATTGTCTTACAAAGACTACTGATTTTAATTTGCTCTCCTTCTCAGCCACCACTCAGTGAATGCATGAACTGACTGGACTTAGTTTACTGAATTAGAGAAGCATCACCTAACAGACTGACTATATCAGGCTAAGTCACCAAATACAATTATTTTTTTCTTTCTAGGAGCAGTCAGGTACTGTATGGCTTTAAACAGATTACTGATTTTAATTTGCTTTCCTCTTCACTCACCGCTCTGTGAGCATGTCGATCAAATGGACTCAGTTAACATGATTTACTATTATCCATGGATATTCACAAACAGTACAACCAGCATAATTATGTCACTAGCTAATATGCAAACCTCCAATATCTGAATATGAATACAATGATTGTCCTTTTAAGTTATGTGCCCCCTGATGCAGATCTCACCACTTATTATTTAAAAGGCACGGGGATATGGGGATCAATCTGAGCACTCTCCAGCTGACAGCCAGGCAGGCTTCATAAGAGACATACTTTTTTTTCCTGCCTATCATTAGATAATGAATTAAGGTTAGGAAACTAGCTCTCTTAATTTTACAGCTGCCATCCACTAGTTTGGGAAAAGATCGCCTTTTGACATACATATTGTTTGGGAAGTCAACATCGCCATCCCCATAATAAAATAGTATATTCCCTGGTGTCTAGTGGCACCCCCCTACCCACTGATCAGTGTCCCACTAATAAAATAATTTTCCTGGTGTCTAGTGGCATTCTCTACCTACTGATTGCCATCCCTGTAATAAAACAATATATTCCCTGGTGTCTAGTGGCACCCCTACTGCTGCCCGAATCTGAAATAAAGAAAATGGTCCCTCAATGTGTTTTTCTTCCCAAAGCTGCAGAAGAAAGAAAATGTCCCTTGCCAATCAGATCCCCCACCCCTACCTCACACTCAGCACCCACCACCTCACACCATCCCAGTACACCCCCAAACACCCTCACTCACCTGAAAAGGTCCCAGGTTCAAGATCCACTATCTGATCAAAGACACATCTAGCTGCTGGAACTGTTGACTGCAATATAGAAACTAAGGTACTGTCAATGTGGTTCAATGTATTTCAATGGAGTTTTTAACTTTGATGCATAACTCAGCAATTTGTGCATATTTTGACACAATATTTTCAACATGACCTTTTGGTGACCTCACCTCATGAACAATATCCATGGAATTTGGCAAAACAGGCCTGAAAGTCAGTTTTGTGGTCACTTGATGAAATCACCTTTTTGGTAAGAATTAAAAATTTTCACCACCCTTGTTCATGCAGTGGGGTCATGAAGCAGTGTTGCCCCCCCCCCCCATTCACCTATACTATACCCATCTCATACTAACATACTAAAAGCCAGCAGAATAGGCCAAATGGTCTGTCTTGTCTGCTTGAAAGCCAGCAACCAAATGGCTGCCCGCCTCACCATCCCCCCAGCCCCCAAGAGTGTCTTCCCTATATTCAGTTTCCCCTTGAACCTGTCCCACCCCTTCTTGAAGCCCTCCACTGTGCCCTCCTCCACCAGTCTCCTGGGAAGTGCATTCCATGGCTCCACCACCCTCTTAGTGAAAAAATGCCCACTACGTTCTCCCCTGTAATTTTCCCCCCTCCAACTTCCACCCATGGCCCCTGGTCACTCCCCCCCTTCTTCAGCCTAAACAACTCCCTGGTTCCACACTTAATTATTCCCTTTACATACTTGAAAACCTCTATCATAGCTCCCCTATCCCTCCTCTCCTCCAGTGGGTAAAGCCCAAGCTCTTCAAGTCTCTCCTCATAAGGCCTCCCCTCCATGCCCTGATTCATCCTGGTCACTCTCCTCTGGACCCTTTCCAGCAGCGCTATGTCCTTCTTCAGATGAGGTCTCCATAACTGTACACAGTACTCAAGCTGTGACCTGACCAAGGCATTATGTAGAGGGAGAATCACTTTCCTGCTTCTGGACGTAATTCCCCTGGCTATGCAACTCAATATCCTGTTTGCCTTGGCTGCAATTCTTCTACAATTTTCAGAGTTATTCATTTTAATGTCTACCACCACCCCTAAATCCCTTTCTCCCAATGTTGCTTGCAGTGTGACCCCCCCCCAGGGTGTATACATGGCCTGGGTTTTTGACCCCCAAATGAAGTACCTCACATTTTCCAGCATTAAATTTCAGTCCCCACCTCCTTGACCACCCCTCCAGCGTATCCAGATCCCCCTGGACTGTCTCCCTCACTTCCTCACTATCCACCAATGCTCCCAATTTTGAATCATCCACAAAGAGACTCAACCTATTCCTAACCCCCCCTCCCTATATCCGAGATGTAGGCATTGAACAAGAGTGGCCCCAATACTGAACCTTGAAGGACTCCATTGATTACCTACCTGGGAGAGGATATTATCCCACCCACCATTACGCTCTGTAAATGCCCCGAAAGCCAATTATCAACCCAATTTAGCTCCTGACCTCCCACCCCCATCTCCCCCAGTTTTGCTATCAGTCCATTATGAGGTACTGAATCAAACGCTTTGCTGAAATCTAGGTATAGGACATCCACCAGCCTATGTCTATCCAAGGCTCCTATCACCCAATCATAAAACTCTATGAGGTTGGTCTGAAACGATCTCCCAGGGACAAAGCCACACTGTTTATCATCCTGGTGTCCTAACCTTTCCAACTGCCTCCCAAGCCTCTCCTTGATAAAGCCCTCCATTACTTTGCCCACTACAGACGTCAGACTGACTGGCCTGTAATTCCCCATCTCCTCCCTAGACCCCCCTTTATGTATAGACACTACATAAGCCACTCTCCAGTCCTGTGGCACCCATCCCATCTACAGAGAGATGTTAAAGAGTGCAGCCAGTGGGGCTGCCAGCACATCCACCAATTCCTTCATAACCCTCGGATGTATTCCATCTGGCCCCGGCACATTATCAGTTTTCAGATTAGAAAGGGCCTCTCTCACCGTATCCACTGTGATTTCTTCCCCCAATCCACTCCCTCATGCAACCTTCCTACTCCTTCTTGGTCTGGTCTAGCCTGCGCCCTAGTCTCTTGCCATCCTATGGTCTCAGACTGAGACTGACCTCTCACTTTTACTGGCTCCTCATCTCTCCCATCAGACTGTAGGGATCCCTTGTCACCCTCTGCAAATATTGAGGAAAAGTACTCTTTTAGCACCTCTGCCTGTTCCCCTGCTTCCTGAGCCCATCCCCCCACAATCTTAATCCTGTTGATCTGTGTTTTCTCTTTTCTCTTCTCTCTCATGTATCTATAGAATCCCTCCCCCCACCCGGATATCCCTAGCCAGGTGTTTTTCCATCCCTGCCTTAGCGTCCCTCACCACTCTGGTGACCTTCCTGGCCAATAATTCATACTCCCCTCACTCCTTGTCCCCCCTAGAATGTTTGAAACATACATAGGCAGCCTTTTTATCCCTCACCACCTCCTGCACCTCCCTGGTCCACCAACATGGCTTGCTGGTTCTACTATGCTTATGCCTTATTTTAGTACAGAACCTAGTAGCCTCCTGTACCACTTCTTTAATGGTCTCCCACAATCTCCCAGCATCCATATCCGGTCCAACCATGTCCAACCTCTCCTTTAGAATCCTACCCATACCCACAAAGTCTGCTCTCCAGAAATCAACCACTACTGTATAAGTGCGGTTTTCTTCCCCCCCCGATACAGCAGGAACCAAACCTGCATATTTATTTGCAATTTAAGCATGTTTACATATGGAAGGGGGTGAGCATTAGGGTTGATGACCCCAAGGCACCCCCCCGATGCCTGTCAGGTGGGGGTGAGGTGTTAAGGTTGGAAGCCCTAACATCACAATTCTCTGCTTTTGTCACTTTAGTAACATCTTAACTGATACATTAACAAAGTTTTTTTTTAATGATATATATATATATATATATATATATATATATATATACATACATACATATAGATAGATATTATATATATATATATATGTGTGTGTGTATATATATATATATATATATATATATATAAATATATATAAATATATTCTTTGCAAAAAACTCTGTTAATGCATCAGTTAGTGGATACCACAGCAACAAAAGTAGGGAAATGAGGCATAAGGGTTTCCAACCATAACACCCTACCTCCCAGCATTACCACCCCTACCACCCCACCCCATCCCCTACCCTCCACATACCAACATGTGTCGGGGTGTGCCATGGGACCCTGCCCTCCCATCTTTTCATCGAGATAGTACAACACTGTCCATATGTCACTTTGGGAAAGCAGGGACCAAATCCCTCCATTGAGATAGCACAACAGTATCCATATGTTACAGTGGGAGGCAGGGTCCTTTGGACCATGCACTCCCATACCTCCATCCAGATAGTACAACAGTGTGAAAAATGAGAAACACTGGCAAAGTTACAAGTGTGCACACAAACTGCGCAATGCACACTCATAATGTGCTTTTTTTTGGAAATGTTTCACCAGATTGTCAACATCAGCATTATGGGACCTCCCCCCATGAACAGTGCAACTGTGAATTTGTTAATCTATCCCAAAAGTTGATTTTGCACAGCGACCGTGCCATTCTGCGCCACAGGAGTGAAATCACATTTTGGACAGGATGTGCAAAATGACAGCTGTTCTGTTCATAAGGTGGTGTGAAAAAATGGCAATGTTGAGAATCTGAAGTAAAAATATGAAAAATTGACAAAGTTACAAGCATGCGTAGAAAGCGTGCAACACACGACTGTAACACAGTCATTTTGGGAATTTTTTCACCAGATTTTCAACATCGGCTTTATCGGGCCTCCCCTCCTAAACAGTGACAGTGTCATTTGTTAATCTATTCCAAAAGTTGATTTTGTGCAGCAACCGCACCATTCTGCGCCACAGGTACGAAAACACATTTTGAGCAGTATGTGAAAAATGATAGATGTACTGTTCATAAGGTGGTATAAAAAATGCCAATGTTGAAAATCTGGAGTGAAAATATTAGAAAGTGTCCAATGCACACTCGTAACGCAGTCATTTTGGGGACTTTTTTCACCAAAATTGCAACATGGGCTTTTTTGGACCCCACATCATGAACAGTGGCACTGTCGTTTTGGGAATCGGTCCCAAAAGGTGATTCTGCACCACAAATACAAAATAACCTTTTGGGATGAGAAACGAAACAACAGTGACATGTTCATGAGGAGGGGTCCCAAGAATCCCATGTTTAAAATTTGGGGTCAAAATTCCTAAAATTGGCTTGAGCTATCAACCTAAGTTGAACCCCCCCCCATTGACTCCCATTATATGGCTTACCTCGATTTCTTCAGTTTGCGGTTGGACTTTGAAGAGGGCAGACGTGTTCCCGGTCCATGGAAAATCACAGACCCTGGCCTCCAGATGGTAAGTATGGGTGAGGGGGGTGCGGAGAGGTGGATGCGCAGTGGGAGGGTGGGGATTGGGGACTGGGGAAACACTGAGGGACATTTTCCTTTATTACAGGTATTAAAAAAAACAATGGGAACAGTTTTCTTTTTTTTTTACAGATTTGATTTTGGGTACTGGGAACACTGAGGTGGGCGCCCAGTGTGCCTCAGAGGTTTGAGGGTGTCATCATAATGACAGGGGGATTGGGCACCCCTGTCGGAAATAAGAGTGGGCTGGGGGGACGATCATCTGACACCGGGAGTGGGCATCCTGGTGTTGGAAAGTCTTATTTTTTGTTTAATTAAACATATATCGGCACACTGGGGTGGGCTCCCAGTGTGCCACATAATGGGGGGGATATGCACAGATACGATTGGGCACCCTGATGTCAGTGAAGAGCAGACAGCTTTGATGCAGAATCCTGCATTGTTCACACATTTCAATGCAGGATTCTGCATCGAAGAAAAAACATTGGGGGACAGTTTTCTTTTTTCACAGGATTTTAAATAATATATGCATACTGGAGTGGGCTCCCAGTGTGCCAAATATATATGTGTTTGTGTGTGTGTGTGTGTGTGTGTGCAAGGGATACATCCTGACACGGGGACTGGGAACCCCATGTCGGTGGGTCTTCCTTGACTCTGCAGCCAGCAGCATGAGTTCCAGCTGCAGAAGTCAAGAAAATATCTCTCTTCTCATACAGAGAACAGTTTACAATCCATTCTCTGTATAAGCTGGACCCTGGAAAAAAAATTGTTGCAGTCCAGTTTAAAAAACAAAAAAAATCAGAATACACCTAAAGAGGTTCTCTTTAGCTATTTTCTGATTTTTTTTTTTTTGTGTTAAAAAGGTTCGGGGCTTTAAGTTTCTCACTAAGTGGGGAAACAAGATGACAAATGCAACACAGGGAACTGTGCTAAAATTACTAGCATTCTTTGTGAAAAGAAGCTGGTATTTTTCATACAGTAGTCCTACTGTGCACAGAATACCAGGCTTTTTTTCTAAAAGAACCTGGTATTGTTCGCACAATACTGTATTGTTCGAACAATAGTATTTTTCGTACCTGACATATAAATTTTCCCATAGGAAATAATGGGAAAATGTAAAATGTCATAGCTTTTGAACAGATTAATATTTTTTCACCAAACCTTCAAGGTACATCTGTGACCCAAAGGCTTTCTACCTGAAAATTTCAGCCCACAACATAAAGCCATTTATAAGATTCAGCTACAGAAAGAAATGTCAAAAAATCCCAATGTTTCTGTTTTTTTCAACACTTTATATCTCAGAAACTACTTGAAGGATTCCCACAACATTTAGCATTTTGAGATTTGTGGTCATCAGGCCTAACTCTCACCCCATTCTCCTATACTGCACCACTTCTGCTTGTTTACACATGGAATGGGGTGAGAGTTAGGCCGATGACCCCAAGGCACACCCCGAAGCCTGCTGGTGTGTGGAGGGTGGGTGGCTGGGGGTGGGATGGTAGGAGTGTAACCCTAACATCACATTTCCAGACCTTTGTTGCTGTGCTATTAACCCTAATTGATGCATTAATGGAGTTTTTTGCAATATATACGCCAATATAGTTAGGGTCGATTAGGGTGTTTAATGGTAAACTCCTAACTTTGCACCTTAATATCCTTGGCACTGGTTGACAAAATCAGCTAAATTTTGCATGTCTTGTCTATGAGGCAAAGTCTTAATCTGTGGAAATTTTTGTGATGGCAGCTTTTGCGGTTTCTGAGATCTGCATATGTCATTTTCTGTAAATGTCTAATTTTTTTCCTGTTCTTAACATGTTTTTTTTTTTTGCACTCACCTACAGCCTACATGGAATGGAATTTTTTCCTCAGATATGCAGGGCACAGGCAGTATGTCCTAAGGTAGTGCCTTTGGAAGGTGTGGTGAAAATATATTAAATGGTTCCAGTGTTATGAGGCTATAAAGTTTTGTGTTTTCCTGTTCTGAGCATGAACAGTAGGGTTTTTGAGATATTGTTCTGGTGAGAAATGAAAAATTGGATGTCATAGGACCCTTTTTTGGTTTCTCACCACTTTCTTAGCATAGCACCAAACATTTTTTTGTGCCGAGAGAACTGCCATCTTGTTACCTTTCTCCACGAACTAACAAGCATGGAAAATACATAAAAATGCTGCCATTTTGAAAAACAAACACCAGAACTGAGCTAAATGGGCCCTGTTTAGCTAGATTATAGTATTTGGTTTTAAAGTTGCCACAAACACCTTTTCTGTGCATCCAAAATCCAGGGTGCCCAGCTTAGCAAGAGGCGCCTTTCATCCATGTTCTCTGTATGAGAACAGCAGATCTTTCTTGATGTCTACAGCTGCAGCTGGAACTCATGCAGTGTGCTGCAGTGAGAGCAGTGAGAGCAGTGAGATGCCTTTCCCTGGTGTCTAGTGGTGCCCCCCCCACTCTCTGATTGCCATCCCCATTCCAGTAAATAATGATTCTTTCCCTGGTGTCTAGTGGCACCCCCCACCCTCTGATTGCCATCCCCATATGTAATTAATCTTTCCCTTGTGTCTAGCGACACCCCCCACCCTCTGATCGCTGTCTCCATAAATATTTACTTTTTCCCTGCTATCTAGTGACACCTCCCACTCTCCAATCACAGTCCTTGTCAAGACTTTATTTTTCCTTGATGTCTAGTGGCACCTCACACCCTCCGGTCACCATCCCTGTCTTTCTGTAATGTAGAAAACCATCCCTCAATGCGTGTTTTTTTGTTTTAAACCTGCGAAAAAGAAAATGATCTCTTGCCAATCTGACCCCCACACACACCCTCACCTCCCACTCACCACCCACCACACCACACCCAGTACACCCACACACACCCTCACTCACCTGAACAGGTCACAGGGTGAAGATCCAGTCTCCAATCTAAGATATATCTTGCTGCTGGAACCACTGACTGCAGTGTGAGAATCTAAGGTAAATGTGGTTCAATGTATTTCAATGAGGTTTTCAACTTTGCTGCATAACTTTGCCTTATTTGCATATTTTGACACCAAATTTTCAACATTGTGTTTTGGAGACCCCACCTCATGAACAATGGTGGTGGGATTATGCAAATCTGCCCTGAAAGGTGATTTTGCGGTTGCTTGGAGAAACACCTTTCTGGTGGGATTGGAAATCGTCTCCACCCTTGTTCATAAGGTGGGGTCATAAGAAAGCTATGTTGAAAATTTGGAATCAAAACATATAAAAATGGCAAAGTTATGCACAAACATTGACATTTTACTATGCTCACTCATAAATTTGGTAATTTTAAATATTTTGACCCCAGATTTCAACATAGCCATTTTTTACACCACCTCATGATGTGACAGGTGTCATTTTTTCAAGTCCTGGCAAGAATGTGTTTTTGCGTCTGTGATGTGGAATGATGTTTTGATGTGGTGGAATGATGTTTTGGTGGGGATTTGAACATTCTCAGCACAGGGTTCATGAGGTGGGGTAACAACAAGGCTATGCCAACAGTTTGGTTGCTGTTTTGGATTAAATGCAAGTGCAGGGCCCAGAGGGCATGTACACTTTTATGTAGGGAAGGGAGTGCTGTGTTCCCACAGGCAAGTGAAGATACGATTATACTATCTCGAAAAATAATGAAATTATTTTCAAAAAACTGTGTTAATGCACCAGTTAAGGTAACTTAATGCAACAAAATAGGTACATTTCAACCCTAACACCCTCCCCCACCCAAGCAGCAAAAGGGAAAAAAATTAGGTTTTGGGTCCCTGAGTCTTGGTGAGTCAGTGGTGGCCTTCCTGGGGGTCGCCTGCCCTATTGCTCACCCCTCACCCCTAGCCCCTAGCCTCCAATCTGAAGCATAAGGTACAGCTCCAAGTCACTGACTCATAATGACACACTCTTCAAAAGTAGAGATGTATGTCTCAACAACAGTTGCCCACACAGTTTGTTGTACCTTTCTACATGTAGGGCCCTGTGGCCCCTGAGTGAAGAAATGAGATCATGTGTGATGTTGTTTTCTCACAGAATGGGGTGGGCATTAAGGTTGACAACCCCAAGAAAGACCCCACCACTGATTTGCCATGACTCTGAAGACCTCAAATGCTAATGTTTCTTCCTTTTGCTGTTTGAAGGATGGGGGTGGAGAGTTAGGGTTGGAAACCCTAATGCCACATTTCCCTACTTGTGTGGCAAGAAGTTACCCTGACTGATGCATTAACACAGTTTTTACAAAGAAATATACTGTATATCCCCTTGCCTATGCCTCCTTTTGACTACTTTCCCCCACATCTTCCTCCAAAAGCACTTAACATTGCCGATATATTTTAGCATAAGTATCCAATACCTGTGGTGTTACTCTATTTTTACCGCACTCATTCTCTGTCAGTTTAACATTATTGTAATCTTCTTCTTTCTCCAATTTTGTTTTACATTCAAATTATGTTTGCTGTAATCATACTTTGCCTTAAAAATGGCTGTTGTCGTTGCTTGCTTGCAATTTTTGTTATCCTCCTCCTCCCCTATCATTCCCCTGGGTCACACCTGGAAATGAGCCTTGGCTCAGTGTGCCTTTCCTGGTTATTAAATTTTAAATAAAAAAAATATATATATTTCTATTGCCTCCCCAGCTAATTTTTTCTTGCAATTCCTTATGTTGTTAACTTTTATTTTGGTTACATTTGTAATGTTTGCAAATCCATATGTTTGTATAGTTTGCCTCTGCATGTATCGTGCTTTCTTTTGCAATGTTTCTTACTAAACAATACTCACTTTGTACTCATGACCCTTCACTCTCTCCCGAGTCACACCTTGAGACAAGTTTGTCTTTGTGTACCAATCACAAGCCCTGCATTTTAAATATATATAAACTCTGCTTAGATTACAAGACCACAAGCCAGCTCAGCCCAGATATGTATTCAAGGTCTACCTCACTGTTACAGAACATCTATCAGGTCATAGCTCAGGACCCTGTCATTCTTCCTCTGCATAAAGAACTGAGTACTGGTGATCACTATAAAATTAGCAAATTTGTAAATAAATCATGCATCACTGCTTTACTTCATGATACTTTGTTGGCTCCAGCTACTTTATATTGTAACATTATGCTAAAAAAATGTTTTAATAAAAAACAATATGCAAGGATGAAGCCATTAAAAATCCTGGGCTTGATTTTCAAACACTGATGCAGGGCTTGCATTAAGCCCTGTGTCAGACCTTGCCCTTGGTGCATCTGCACCAAACACCTTTGCCACAACTGCACCTGATTTTGATAGGTTGGGTGCAGTTACAACACTTTACCCAATTTACAGCAGCCTGTGCCAGATATTTGGTGCAATCTCTGTAAAAAGGGTCGCCTGGGATTGCCAAAAGCCAGACCAGAAAAAGTTGGTCTAACTTTCTGCAATTGGCATACAGGATAAAAAACCCTGATTGTTGGCAGGGAAAATGCCACAAGCCCTGTGCACCATATGTTTGGTGCAGATGGTGCTTGTGCCATTTGGGGCCATTTGAAAATCTGGCCACAAGTCTCCGTCTTGAAACATAGAAAACATGATGGCAGATGAAGTCTCAAGGCTCATCCAGTTTGCACAAGATCCTTACCTACTCATTGTTTGCCATGTGGCCAGATAAGATAGTTACCCCATATTTTTATCCCCATACATCTGCCAACTCTGTACCACTCCATCTTTAAGTCTTTAAAATATACACTGTATCTGGCAAAAAAAAGTCTGAGTAGGGTCTTAGTTATATAATGGCTGTAAATGCATAGGCTTCCTTCTTCTTGTGGCTAGGATTTAAGTTTAGCTTAGAGTACAAGTAAAACTTATAAATGAATTTGATGTTCACTGAGCTCCCAAACTGACAGCAATTCTTTTATTTCACTGTAAAATTGAATAGTCTATAGGAAAGGCAAATTGTATTCATATGTGTCCCATTCTAATGTCTCAGAGTGCCTCACAAACCATAAAAAGACAGGTCACACATTCAAAGGTACATCAGATAAATACATTAAAATATTAACAAAACAGTAACAAATTATACAATCTAAGATTAATTAATAATCTGGATAGGCCTGTGTAAATAAATTTGTTTTTATCTGTGTTTAAAGGTATCCATAGTAGGGGCAGAATGAGCTAATTATGGGAGAGAATTCCACAGTAAAGGAGTCACAACTTCAAAAGCCCTATCCTAGACTGTTTTAAACAGGGATAGGGAAATTTTTATCATTGATTGATATAACTTATCAAGGATTATACCATGGATCTCAGACACCGACCAATGAGAACGGCAGGCTGGCACCTTACCTCCGTTGTAAATCCTGTGATAATCACCGCAAAAGGTGCCAGCCTGCCGCATCTCTGGCAAATCATCCGACCCGGGAAATTCAAACTGCAGATCTGCCATGTTGGAATGCTCGCTAAGTGGCGGTCTCCGACTCCCATCACATCCAGCTCAACAAAGCACATAGCATGACTAGCACAAACCCCAAAGAAAGTGAATCCGCATTTAAAAAACAAACAAAAAAAACAGACCAGAATGGATTCACCGTAACCGCCAAAAGTGCACCCACCTCACCTCAGTCTCTGTCTCCACTCCCATGTGGTCTGCCCTCCATCATGCCATGAGACTCCCGCTGTACACTAGCTCTGTCTCCGGTCCAGTCAGTGTCTCACCTCATTAATGTAGCAGCCTCCATTTAAAAAAATATATATATATTGAAGGAAAATGCAACCCCGGTCACTTCCTACTGCTTTGTAGAACACAGAAGCAGTTTGCACCACAAACCTAACCGAAACCACATGCTGTGCTGTGCAACGGCAGCCCATTAGTGCAACACACATAAACAGAAACTTTCCACCTAGCAACAGAGAACTCTTTTTTCTCGCAGCATAAGAAAATTAATAAAAATAATAAAACCTCTAAAAAAACTTTTATTAAACTCTATTTTTTTGTCATAAAAAAATTAAAACAACAAGGTATAATCACAATAAGCCACTCGGAGATGTGGGTTATCAGAGGATTTACCACGGCTGGCGAGGATTTACCCACTCGGCTGTGCCTCGTGGGCAAACCACTCCAGCCGTGGTAAATCCCCCAATAACCCACACCACCTCGTGGATTATTGCTTAACAATAAAACAATTGCTTGGGAGACCATCTGTTATCTTACAGTCCAGCTTAATGTTGATTCTGCCCAAATTCCCTCTCAGTGATTTGCATACAGTACTTTGTATTGCCAATGATGCATTGCATGAAGGAGCTAAACAAAATTGCATGCTTCTTTATAAATGTTTTACTGCTGAATTTCCATTTGTTTTGCAAACTATTTTTATTAAGTATGCAATAAGGCATGACAGGGTTTGTTATTATGGTTCAATAATCTCACAACTCTTGAGTGTGTTGTTTGCCATGAGGTGCTTGCACCAAGTGCCTTTAACCACACAAGAGAGAAGTGTGATTATTAACCATAATCACACATCCATTGCACTTTATTGCACTCATAATATGGGTAAAAACATTTAACAAAAACATACTGCTAACTCTGTGTGGAAAAGGAAGATTTATTGGGTAAACAGAAGGGACGTAAAGTAGTCTCTTAAGCAAGCAGAAATGCGTGGGATTCAGTTTCAGGAAGCTGGCATCAGTGGCTGGCATTGCTCTGCACATCTGAAATGAGAGTACACACGCCAGTTGCAAGCAGCATGAAGTTGGTGGTAGGTGTTTGCCAGTTTTTATTTTTTATTATATAGAATCCACCTGCTTGTCTTCATTGTTTTTATATTGAAGCAGCCTGCAACATCAGTTAGATGACGACTGCAAGCAGCACAAAGCTGGTGGTCAGCATTCACATCTTTGTTTCATTTTGTTTTGTTTTTTTGTTGGTAATAGAAACACCCAGCATAATTTGGGGGACAGTGGGTATTGCAGCAGAAGAATAATCAGACTCTGACCCCAAGCAGTATCCTGTGATATGGGGCACTAGCAAGTGGGCGCCTGCTGAAACAGCGACCCACTTTTGGCTTGTGCCTCGATGGCAGGGGTGTGGGGTCGGTGACCAGATGGGGTAGTTCACTAAAGGCAGTCGGGGGATAGGGGGGTATGTGAGGGGTGGTGCCACAGGGTTCTGGTGAGCTGGCATTGTGGCATCGCGGGCTGGGTGCTGGCTTGGGGTGGTGGGGATACAGGATTTGGGACTGGGCGCCGGTAGTTTTTGTTGCACCCGGCCCAAGACAGTGTCTTTTTTTCCTGGAGATGCACCCCGACATGCACCCCTGGAGTTGAGAATCCTAATTTGGGGATGTGGGGGCAAGCCCCCTGGGAGGTGGGGTACAGCCCCACATAAAACAAAAAAATATTCTTTTGCACCACGTTTACTGTCGCTGGAATCCCACGACGATGTGGGGCTGCCATAAGGGCAATCGGCATGCCGAATTTGCCTTTATGACATAGAACCCTGCAAGCATCATGCAGCCAGCAGATGGCGTTCACATCTTGGTTTCAGATTTTTTTTTTTTAATACTGTAGAACCAACCAGCATCAGTACACACTGAGTAGTTGCAAGCTTATAAAGGTGGTGTATTGATATTGTTCAGTGCATTTGTGGAGTAGTTTGCTTGGGTCAAAGTAGTTCAGGCATGTAATTATGGGTCAGTAAAAACAATGCTCTGAGTTGCCAATCAAATCACTCTAATGTTTGTTTACATTATAAAAGATTTGAAGGTACAGCAATCAAGTACATGATTGTGCAGTTATTTATACAAAGTGTTGCCCAATCCTCTCAGTAGGTAAAATAAGATACCATGTTCACAAATATGTACAGTGATGGACCTAATCAAATATTTTCATACATCTATTGTAAACAGGCTACTAGATATACACTACCCTATTGCAAATGTTCCCTCATAAAGGGCAGATGCCATTTGTGCTGTTCTTTCAATCTACATACTGTATATGTTAGAAGATTATGTACCCATTATACTGTAGTTAGTACATTGACAGCATGCCAGTTTTGGGTATGGTCTCATTTGCTGTGACAGTAGTACATTTCCACAGAAGTGCCAGTTCCACAGTGGTGAACATGTTCTTGCTGGAGACCAGATGAGAGAGGAGTGATATGACAGAGACCGCCACGTTCCTGAAAGGAATAAAAAGGGGAACTGCAATGAACTATTTAGCATAAGTAGCAGTTCAAGAACATGGGGCCATGAATGGAAATTGACAGGAGGGAGATTCATGAGGGAGTCTGCCAGCTGAGGCCTTGGGCACTAAACCGTAAATGGTTTCAACCACGGCTGGGACAGAGTGAAGGATATAGTGACTACTCAGGGTGACAACAGTAGGGAGGGGAACAAATGTTTCCCAGCAACTAATATTTGGATATTGCTTCACCCCTAGGAGAAGTATCTGGTGATTCTTTTTTGTTTCCTCTGTCCTGGTCCTGGTGCTTGTGCAATAAGTTTTTTTTGAGTTTTTTTTATCCTATGGGACAGAATATAATTTAAAAAAGAAGTCACCCTCAAAACTCTGAGATCATTAATCAGCTTAACACAAAAATGTTAAAGACATCTTCATCAACCAAGCGCCAATAGGTCTGTGTATGTTTGAAGTCCCATTTTAATGCTAAGCAAAAGGCACTTTGCCTGTTCTTGGACTTTATTTGTACAATTTACAATGTATCATTATTCATTAAGACAGGGCTGCCGCCTCTATACATGTACTAACAGCTTTCCATAACTAAAAAGTTGTTAATGACATTATGTTATAGGTCATCTTTTTAAGGTCTATCATAGAACATGAATATTTGTTAGTGAAATGGTTACGTTTACAGTTTCTATTCACTTTTGATCTCCATTTGTCATCTGACTTCCTTCCCTTTTGAGCCCCAGTCAACAATTACTCCCTGCTACATTTTTATGTTGATTGCACACAGCGCAAGAAACATATTGGGACAGCTTGCTGAGAAGCAGGCTATGCAGGCAGGGCACTGTTGTGGCCAATGCCCCCACAGCCTGCAAAGACTTGTCCCATTTCCCCCAATGCTGTTGCAGGCTGCTGGTGACACAAGTTTGGAACGTTTGCACTAACTTGTGACAAATCAGCCGCTGCAATAAGGGGCTGCCTCGTCATTGCAGCGTCAGCCATCCGCTGCAAAGAGGGAGCGACTCATCATTGCAGGGCAGATCTAGCAAGCCTGATACTGTTTGCGAACAGGGTGGCGGGTTGCCACCCTGTTCACAAACAATATAACTCCCCCCCCCGTGTTTATATGCCGACGGGGCCCCCAATCCCCATTGGCTTCGGTGCCCCCTGTGTTGATTTTGCTGACAGGGCAGCCCACTCCCGGCCGGTATTCTGTAACCACCACCACTTTATTTTCTGCTGATGGGTGCCCAATCCCCATCAGCATAATGATATCCCCTTTGTGTGCCGATGGGGTGCCCAATCCCCATCGGCTACTGCTGCCCCCAAAAGACAGAAAGCTTGGTGGCATGCTGGGTGCCCACCCCAGCATGCCACATGCCCCAGTAAAGTTAAAACGGTCCCATGACATCTTTTTGTTTTTTAACCTGAAAAAAGGAAACGGTCCCTCGTAGTCTGCCTGCCCCTCCCACAACCCGCACCCACCCACTGTGCACCCTGCCTCCCACACCTCCCCACCCCATAGTTACCTCAGAGTCCGGCGACGATCTTTCAGTAGACCGGGAACACGCCTGCATTCTTCAAAGCCGACCGAACTGAGGAAATGCCGATAAGCTGTATAATGTAATGAATAGGGTGTTTTCAACTTTAGTGCATAACTTGGGCATTTTTTGGAATTTTTTCACCAAATTTTCAGCATGGGGTTTTTGGAACCCCTCCTCATGAATGCTTGAACTGTCATGGCATTAATTGGCCCCGAAAGGTGATTTTGCGGTCACTGCACAGAATCACCTTTGGGAGCTGATTAACAAAATGACAGTGCCAGTGTTCATGAGGTGGGCTCTCAAAAAGCTTATGTTGGAAATTTGGTGGAAAAAATCCCAAAAATGACTGTTTTATGAGTGTGCATTGCGCAGTTGCTATGCACACTCGGAACTTCGTGAATTTGCAATATTTTGACGCCAGATTTTCAACATTGGCATTTTGTCATACCTCCTTGTGAACAGTATGGCTGTCATTGTTCATATCCTGGCAGAAATGTGTTTTCACACCTCCGGCACAGAATAGTGCAGTCACTGTCAGAAATCAGTGTTCGGGACAGAATAAGAAAATGACAGTGACACTGTTCATGAGTAGAGGTCCTGAAATGGCTATGTTGAAAATTTGGTAACGATATTCCATAAAATGACTGTATTACGAGTGTACGTTGAGCAGTTTGCATGCACGCTCGTAACTTCGTGAATTTATATTTTCACTCCAGATTTTCAACATTGCCATTTTCCCACATCTACTTAAGAACAGTGCAGCTGTCATTTTTCCCATCCTGGCCGAAATGTGTTTTCGCAGTTGCGGTGCGGAATAGAACGGTCACTGTGGGAAATCACTGTCCAGGACAGATTAATAAAATGACAGTGATACTGTTCATGAGCAGAGGTCCTAAAATGCCTATGCTGAAAATTTGGTGATGACAGCCCATCAAATGAGTGTGTTACAAGTGTGTGTTGCACACTTTCCACACACCCTAATAACTTTGCAGATTCGTAATATTGTCATGCCACATTTTCAACAATGGCATTTTTTCACACCTCCTTATGAGCAGTACAGCTGTCATTTTTCACATCCTGAGTGAAATGTGGTTTCAAAGTTGCAGCACAGAATAACGCGGTCGCTGTGGGAAATCAGTATTCGGGACAGATTAAGAAAATGACAGTGGCACTGTTCATGAGCAGAGGTCCTAAAATCCCTATGTTGAAAATTTGGTGACAAAACTCCATAACATGACTATGTTACAAGCGTGCATTCAACTCTTTCCACGCACCCTTGTAACTTCGCAAATTTGTAATATTTTCATGCCACATTTTCAACAGTGGCATTCTTTCACACCTCCTTATGAACAGTACAGCTGTCATTTTTCACATCCTGGCTAAAATATGTTTGTGCAATCCTAACAGAGAATAGCACGGTCACTGTGGGACATCAGTGTTTGGGACAGATTAAGATGGAACGAGTGAGGGGGAGGGAGTGACTGAGCTCAACTGAGCTCTGTCGGGACTGCTCCAGATTTGTTTGTGGGCAGAAAATGGCCCCAATGCAAGAGGCCAGTACAAAAGGGCAGCCTGCAGCACTGGGAGAAACAGAACAAGAGAGTGAGTGAAGGAGGGGAAGTACGAGAACTTACCGGAGTGCTGTCAGGACTGCTGCGGATTTCTTTGTGGGCAGAAAAAGGTGTCAATGCAGGCAGGGGCTCAGTAGAAAAGGCCAGCCTGCAGCGATGGGAGAAACAGTATGAGTGAGTGAGACAGGGGGACTGAGTTAGCTCAATGGAGCTCAATCAGGACTGCTGCGGATTTCTTTGTTGGCAGAAAAAGGCACCAATGCAGGCAGGAGTCCCGTACAAAAGGGCTGCTTGCAGCGCCAGGACAAACAGAATGAGTGTGTGACAGAGGGAGAGTGAGCAACCTGAACAGAGCTTTGTCGGTACAGCTGCAGATTTCTTTGTGGACAGACAAAGGTGCCAATGCAGCCAGCAGCCCCGTACACAAGCGCAGCCTGCACCGCCAAGAGAAACAGAATGAGTGAGTGACAGAGCGGTAGTGAGCGAGCTCAACGGAGCTCTATTGTGACTGCTGTGGATTTCTTTGTGGGCAGAAAATGTGGCAACGCAGGCAGGAGCCCAGTACAAAAGGCCAGCTTGCAGCGCGGGCAGAAACGGAATGAGTGAGTGATGGAGGGGGAGTAAGCGAGCTCAATGGAGCTGTGTCAGGACTGCTTCAGATTTCTTTCTGGCCAGAACAAGCCACCAATGCAGGCAGGAGCCCAGTACAAAAGGGCAACCTGCAGAGGCAGGAGACCCAGAATGAGCAAGTGAGGGAGGGGGAGTGAGTGAGCTCAGTGGAGCTCTGTTGGGACTGCTGCAGATTTGTTTGTGGGCAGAAAAAGGCAGCAATGCACGCAGGAGCCAGTACAAAATGGCAGCCTGCAGTGGCAGGAAACCCAGAATGAGTGAGTGAGAGAGGGGGAGTAAGCGAGCTCAGCGGAGCTGTATTGTAACTGCTGCAAATGGCGGCAATGCAGGCAGGAGCCCAATAGAAAAGGGCAGCCTGCAACACCACCAGAAACGGAATGAGCGACTGAGAGAAGGGGACTGAGCAAGCTCAATGGAGCATTGTGGGGACTGCTGCAGATTTCTTTGTGGGCAGAAAAAGGTGCCAACAGAGCCAGGAGCCCAGTACAAAAGGGCAGGCTGCAGCACCAGGAGAAGCAGAATGAGTGAGTGACACAAGGGGAGTGAGCAACCTCAACGGAGCTCTGTCGGGACAGCTGTGGATTTCTTTGTTGGCAGAAAAAGGTGACAGTGCAGGCAAGAGCCCAGTACAAAAGGGCAGCCTGCAGTGCCAGGAGAAACACAATGAGTGAGTGACAGAAAGGGAGTGAGTGAGCTCAATGGCACTCTCTCATGACTGCTGCTGATTTCTTTGTTGGCAGAAAAAGGCAGCAACGCAGGCAGGAGCCCAGTACAAAAGGCCAGCCTGCAACGCCGGCAGAAACGGAAGGAGTGAGTGAGAAAGGGGGAGTCAGCAGGCTCAGCAGACCTGTGTCAGGACTGCTGCAGATTTCTTTGTGGGCAGAAAAAGCCACCAACAGATGCAGGAGCCCAGTACAAAAGGGCAGCCTGCAGTGCCAGGAGAAACAGAATGAGTGAGTGAGAGAGGGGGAGTGAGCCACCTCAGCGCAGCTCTGTTGGGACAGTTGCAGATTTCTTAGTGGGCAGAACAAGGTGCCAACGCAGGCAGGAGCCCAGTACAAAAGAGCAGCCTGCAGCACTGGGAGAAACAGACTGAGCGAGTGACAGAGGGGCAATGAGCGAGCTCAACACACCAGCGCAATCAACATTCAGCATTGACAAATGCTTGTTTAAGGTGGCAGCAGGTGGTCACCTCTGCTGTATGTTGTAATAAAAATTGTTTTAACTTTTCTTGAAGCCTTGGAGGATGCCTTATTTAGTGAGTCCAATTCCTTTTGAAGATTTACACTTTTTAACCCTTTGATAGGTGTCTGTAATGAAAAAGAAGAATTTGCATTTATATAGTGGTTTCCATATGTACTTTATCCAAATGTGCTTCACAGGTAACAGGTCCTGTGCACTATGCAGTCTGGTACTAACCAGAAAAGGCACTCACCATGCTGTGCAGCTGTTTATCACATTACCATCCCCAAAGCATCGCACAGGGCTGGCGTTCACTACCCTCCAGCAGCGCTTCACATCAAAAGTGTAGTAGCACAGAGGGAAAGGGGGCAGACTGGTGCAGGAGTTAACCAGGAGACTGGCCTTTCAATTGCAAGCCTGGTCTGGCTCTGCTGCTCAGGAGTAGCAGAGAATTATGGGAATTGGAAGTCCATGGACTGGACTTCTGTATCCCATTAAGGGGCAGAATGTTTAAAAAGCATAAAAGATGTGCTGGTTCAGGGAACCTCGCCCACCCTGCCACGGAGTGGGAATGGACATATGGATAGTGCTGGCAGTAAGGTGAATTTCCCTGCCCTAGTGATGTCATAACAGGGATTATGCAGCATTTACAACTGCTGTCCCCTAACATATTTGAGTAATGCTGGCCAGGACACTAGGGAAAATTCCCAACCTTTGTGAAAAATGCCATAAGATCTTTAATATCTGCCTATACCCCCACAGGGACAGCAACAGATTTGGGCACAATGGAACTGGGTTTAATAGCTCATCTGAAGGATGGCACTAAAGCAGTACAGCACCCGAGCATTGCACTGGGGTCTCAGCACTTGGGTATGAACTTGTGTAATAGTGTGAGATTAGAGCCTGTGATCTTCTGCCCTAGAGGCAAGTAAGCCTCACTGATGCCAAATAAAGTTCAACACTCAATAATACAGGGTACAGATCTCTTGAAAACAGTACCTGAAACAGATTCCTATAAAGACACTGAGAAATGAAAAAGTGGTTCAGTAAAAAGAATAAAAAAAAACTGTCAACTGTAAGACTAATGTTTAAAACTATGTTATTAGAGACATCAAGTTCCTGAAAGGAATAAACAAGGTGAACTTTGGATAACTATTTAGCATGAGTAGAGAGTCATGAAATGAGGTCACGAGTGGAAACTGGTTGGGGGAAGGTTTAAAAGGGATGTGAAGAAGCTCTATTTTATGGAAAGGTGGTGGAGTTGTAGAACAGTCAACCAAAGGAGGTGGTGGGCGCAAAAGACCATAACTGGTTTTAAGCATGGCTGGGACAGAGTGGAGGGTTTGGTGGTTGCTCAGGTCAGTAGCAGTAGGGAGGGGAACAGGGGTAGACCAGGAGGAATAAAAATAGGTCCCAGGGCAGATAGGGAACTTCGGGCAGACTAGATGGACCTGTGGTATTTTTCTGCAGTCATTGTCTGCTTCTATGTTTTCTATGACATTCTTGTTCATTGGCCAAGAACATTACTGAGTTATTGAAGATGGGACATTACTTGGTTTACTTGGTATCATAGGACAAAAGTAGGCTGTGGCCCATCGAGATTGTTCCCCACCACTATGGTGGGAAAATAATTAGACCCAAGAGGAGTTCGACTCCATCCACTGATCCAGACTTCTTTTAAAAGAGTGAATGGATTGACTGTCCACTAAATATTGCAGAAGACTGTTCCACAGTCTTGAGGTTCTTACTGTGAAATAATTTAGCCTTTTGTTGGTGTTTGATTTTACCACATCGATTTGTTTATTATGTAGTCATGGGGAACTCCTTCTGTTAGAGAATTTTAAGCCACAGTGGCCCATTAAGTCCTGAGAATTAAGAATTTTGTAAAATAAAAGCAAATCACCTCTAGTTTGTCTGGTTTGTAGGGAGTATAACCCAGTTTTCTGCAGTCTTGAATGACAATTACTATTAGCCAGATGGGGTACTAATTTTGTTGCTCTCGTCTGGATCCTCTCGATTCTCTCAATATCTTGTTTTAGATAGGGATTCCAAAAGGGGGACCCATAATCGGAATGGGGCCTAACATGAGTCCTAAAAAGGGGGATCATACATTCCTGGGTCCTGGAGACGAATGTTCATTTGATGAAAGTAAGTAGAGCATTTGAAGTTTTAGCTACCTTGATGCATTGGTCAGCGGAGGAAAGTTTATTGTTAACAATAACTCCAAGATCCCTCTCAGATATAGAAACTTTAAGGGGCATGTCATTTAAGATATAGCTTTGTTTGGGGTTATTCTTTCCATGATGTAATACAGTACATTTATTTGAATTGTGCATCATCCCATTATTAACTGCTCATAATTGTATAGTTTTTAGGTTGTTGCTCAGAATAGTCCTATTTGCAGCTGTTGATACAGTCCCCCCCCCCAGCTTAGTATCATCAGCGAATTTAGAGTGGAAACTTTCTGCACTGACCTGCATATCATTAATGAACACATTAAACAAGGTGGGTCCAAGGACCAATCCCTGAGGGACCCCACTGGTACAGTAACACTCCCTACGTCAGATAGGATACCATTTATCCTAACTTGCTGCTGTCTGTTCGACAGCCAACAAGAGCCCCATCTGACTAGAATCTGGGAAAACCCTAGATTCAACATTTTATCAATGAGTTTACCATGTAGCACCTTATCGAAAGCCCTGCTGTAATCAAGCAGAATAACATCCATTGGAGTCCCACTATCAAGTCCCAGGCTTATATAATTATAAAAGGAGACTAAATTAGTTGTGCAAGAGTATCCAGGCCTGAAGCCATGCTGAGTTGATCAATTATGTTGTTGGAAATTAATTCCCTTTCCAAAATTTTTTTAATAATTTTCTCCATTAATTTGCCTATTACTGAAGTTAGACCTGCAGGACGATAGTTTTCTGGCTTCAAATGATTGCCTTTTTTAAATATTGGTATGACTGTGGCATTTGCCCAGTCATGAGGTATATTACCTTCTTGGAGGGACTTATTAAAAGTAAGCATTAGGGGTTTGGCTATAGCCTCAGCAGTTTCTTTTTTTTTCCTCCTCTGCTCCCCTGGCCAGCACCTCCTTCAGGCCCCCTGAGGTCCTTACATCTGCCCGCCATCTCCAACACCGACCCTACCTCATATCACTACCCCCTGAAGGTAGCCTGGCATTTCCCTTCACCAGGTGGGTCCCCCTCCTCCGAGAGGGAAGACACCAGTGGGGGTCATCCAGCGCACTGTGGCAATCAGCTCCAGGTGTTGCTGAGGTGGGCAGTCATGAAGCCTGGTGGTAGTGGGAGGCCAGAGACCATCATCTGACTTAGCCAGGGAGCTGTTTTCTCAGTTTTCTCCCTTGGAGAGTGACGTGCCACCTGACGTCAAGGCGAACACCGATGTCTGTCACTCCCCCTGCGATTAGAGCCCTGACACCCTGCTATGCTCCCGGCCTCTGCCAGGGGCCAGCAGGTGCCCAGCTCACATCCCCACCCTCCCCCCAGAGAAGGTGAGCTGTTTACTGATGCTCCAACCTTCTCCCCCAGCCGGCCTTCCGACAACCCGAGTCCATTCCCGAACCTGGGTCACTGGTATCGCAAGAGGGAATCCAACCACTGCACCAACGGGCCAGCCTCAGCAGTTTCTAACAGGAATCTTGGACTAATGATGTCGGGTCCTGGGCTAGATGTCTTTTTCAGGGATTGCAGCTCTTCAAGTGTGTCAGTTACAAAAATATGATAGACTGTGGTTATATTGGCTAAACACTGATAAAGTATGGGGTCATCTTTTGTAGTGAATACAGAAGAGAACTGTGTATTAAAAGCATTTGCAATTTCTTTATCTGTGAATATTAAGGAATTATTTACTGATAAGGGGCATGTGTACCTATTATTCCCCTTTTTGTTTTTGAGATAGGAAAATAAGGATTTGTAACTGTCTTTGCAGTGTACCAGTTGGAACTCCAGTTTCTTTTTAGACTGTAAAATAGAATGTTTCAAATGTTTTAATGCGTTTTTATATTGTAATACTAGATGTTCTTTGATAGCACCCTCGTTCTTTTTTAAGACAGAAAATAACCTCTGTTTGTTTTTGATTTGTTTTTTGATAATTTTGTTAAACCACATTGGAATCTTTCCCTTTTTGTTGTATTTCCTTTTTGTGGGGACAAGAAGTTCTTCAAGATCATGGATCCTAGATTTCAAATATTCCCAGGCTTTTTCCAATGAAAGAGGGGATAAGGTTTCTTCCCATGGAATTATATTTAACTGTTCATTAATAATATCAAAATTTGCATTATCACAATTTTTGAATTGTGAGTGATTTAAGTACTGTACAGTATTAAAAACTAGTGATAAGGTTATAGAATGATGATCACTGGAACCTAAGGGGTCACTAATACAAACATTAGAAATACAGTTCCCTATATTGGATATAATCAGAGATAATATGTTATTACCCCATGTGGGCTCTCTAATAAATTGTTCCAAGCCTAGGTCTACAATGAGTGAAGTCAGATTTTTTTCACAGTGCGTTTTTCCAGATAAAGAGATTCAATTGATAGTGGGCATATTGAAGTCATCTAGGACTAAAATATTGCTTTTACTAGTCATATCTGATATTTATTTGTGGAGCAGAGAAATATACACTGCCTTGGCTGAAGGAGGTCTGTAACAGGTACCGACCAGTAGCTGGGGTTGACCCCTTAACTTAACATTAACCCATATGGTTTCAATGCCATTAGTGTGGGGGAGCTGAAAAGAAGTTATATCCTTCCTAACATATAGGCAGACCCTACCTCTGAAATGGTCTAGATGATCCCTATGATAAAGTTTATAGCCTGGTAGTCTTGTTGCCCATATAGAGTCAGGGTCCCACCATGTTTCAGTTATGGATATACTGTAAGTCCACAATTTGACATGGTACATTTGGCTTCAAGTTCTGCCATGTTTACCTGATTTAAAGATCTGGCATTCAGGGAAAGAACCTCACAAGTGGAGTTATTACTGACAGGATTTTTTAGAGAACAGGAGAAAGACCTGTTCTCCCCCCCCCAGCTTCTAGTTTAAAAGTTTGTTAATGGCAGATAGAATACTCTTGCCCAACAGTGTACTACCCCTTCTACTAAGGTGCAATCCATCCCAGCAGAACAAGGGGTTGTTTTGGTAGAACCTTTCCCAATGTTCAAGGCATAAGATACCCTGCTGGAGGCACCATCTCCTAAGCCAGTCATTAAAGGCCTTTATTTAATTAGTTATAGCATTAGTTGCCTCGGGACAGGCAGGATTTCTGAAAAGCAGACAAGACTATCTTTGTCTGCCAGCACGTTATTAAATGCAATAATGTCATGTTTAAGGTCATCCAAATTGTTACTATTGATGTCGTTGGTGCCAGCATGTATAATAAACATGGGGTGATCACCTGCCCCCACTAATACTTCTTTGACCACTATAGTAATGTCGGTAATTCTTGCCCCTCTTAGGCTGGTACATGTCCGATTAAATTTGTCCACATTACAAACTGGACAATCTATATGTTTGACTATAGAGTCTCCAATTACAAAGATTTGTCTATCTTTGGGCTGGAGGTCAGTATTTGTACATGAAGGAGTTAATTTATCCTCTAATAAATTAGTAGATGTAGCCCCTAACTTAGGATAAGAAATATTGGTTTAGTGGTCTTCACTTTATTTTTCAATGCAGAATATTTAAATGGGGGCAGGATACAAGGTTAGTTCCCAGGGTATTATGTATGTCCTCTTCTTGGGGAAAATCTGCAGTCTGTATAGGGAGGGCTTCATAACTGTTGGATAGAGGTAATAGGGGGGCACTGTGGAATATTTGCCCTCCCCTACATTTAGTTTTGTGTTTGGTAACCACTCACCAATTGTCTGTTCCATCAGCTAGCAAGAGGGGTGGAGCAGGGATGGTGGAGGGGTCGTTTACTGAGATGGGGTCCCCTTTGGGACATTTGGAGCCTCATGGGAGACTTTCTGGCCCAACATTAGATCAATGTAGTCCTCCAGAGCCTCAATCTTGGGGCTTACTGCTCTGGCTGATTGTAATCAAATTATTTCAGTTTGCAGAGTCTGTAGCAGCAAACATCTATCACAGACAAAGTCAGCAATTTGAGCTCCCTGGCCAAACATCTGGCAAGAGGAACAATAGTTATTGGGTTCATCCATATCTATGTTGTTTCTTAGTGTGTATAATAATCTTTTAATACTTACTAGTCTGAGATATTTACAATGATCCCTGTCCCCTGCTGCCCAGCGGACACAGCGAACAGCGCGAGCGTGTGTCTTTCTTGCGCATTTCCATGCGCGTGATGTGCGATCTCGCCCTGCTTGCTGCAGGGCGTACCTTTGTACGGTCCCGTTACCTGGAAGTAGCCAAGGGGTCACGCAGCGAGTCAGAATATAATACAGTGCCTATAAGGTACATTAAATGCACAAGCTTTTAAAAAGGCATTTCTGAGTAAAGTGACAGCCCCAGTAGTGTTGACACACCACACCTAATTCGGCAGATGATTTGTAATTTCTGCGGGACTCAGTACAAAAACTACCTGCCCTCTTCCTGTTCCTGAACAGGGCTCCAGCAGTTCTTGTTACTGATATATTTAAAATAACACAGTTGTAAGTTTCATATATGTTATAAGCAGCTCAGGGCTGCACACAGCAGCTTGGAATCACACAGGTATAATAAAACTACTTGCACTCACTGCAGGGCGTACCTTTGTACGGTCCTGTGACCTGGAAGTAGCCCAGGGGTCAGGCAGTGAGTCAGAATATAATACAGTGCCTATAAGGTATATTAAATGCACAAGCCTTTAAAAAGGTGTTTCTGAGTAAAATAACAGCCCCAGTAGTGTTAGCACACCACACCTAATTCCTCAGCTGATCTGTAGTTTTTGCGGGACTAGGTACAAAAACTACCCGCCCTCTTCCTGTTCCTGAACAGGGCTCCAACAGTACTCATTACTGATATATTTAAAAAAACACAGTTGTAACTATCATATATGTTATAAGCAGCTCAGGGCTGCACACAGCAGCTTGGAATCACACAGGTCTAATACAACTACCAAATTGTAGTTACTAATTAGAAACATTCATAATACTTGGGAGAAATTGGGAGATACTGGAGACTCCTGAGGCATCCCACTTCCAGCTTACTCCTTCCCTGAGGGCATGAGGCTTTTGTGGCTACCATCAAGAGTACCCTACCTAACCTTGTACACTAGTCTGCTTTTCATAATTCTATTTTACTAATGCATTGATTCTGTATTCATCTAGTGTGATGGAGTGCAGCTGGACTTAAGCAATATTTCCCTGGAAGGCATAGCCATATTGAACATTCCAAGTATGCATGGAGGATCAAATCTCTGGGGAGAGAGTAAGAAAAGGCGAAGTCATCGCCGAATTGGGAAGAAAGCACCAGATAAAAGGACTACTGTCACAGATGCCAAACGGCTGAAGTTTACTGTACAGGGTAAGTAAATTTTAATATGATGTGGACCTTAAACAACTGTAATGAATTAACTAAGTCATCAATGCTGCTCACAGATTGTTCAGTTAAAGCTTATTGTTTGACACATCAGTCATTACAAAGGTGAAAATTATTTAAAAACATTTAAAACTGGTTAACAAATCAGTCTAAGTAAATAAGTGACATAATTGTACATACTGTACATATAGGGCCGGATTCACAAAAGGCAATGCAGGACGCAAGGCAACTTGCGTTGGAAAAAATGGTGCAAGTAGCACTTGCATCCTGAGTTGTTGCAGGCTGCCTCCACCAACTGCACCAATGTGCCTTAAACTCCCTTGCAACAAGGCGTAAGGTGGTTTATGGCAGCAATTGCACCCTATTCAGGAAGGGTGGCATCAAAGTCCCCAGATTGGGATTCAGAAAGAACCCTCAGTGGAAATCTGTCAAAGAACACTTATGATTGCCATGAAGTGGCGTAAGTGGTCTTTGCCATTCACCAGAGGTTGCCAATGTGCAGCCAGTGCTGCACAACTGCAGGGCCACCATGCCTCCCCCCACAGCCCTGTTCCCCTAGTGTACAGCACTGCCCCCATACCCAAAGACCCCACAATAGACAGCACACTGCCCAGTGTGGGCTGCCGCTCACCCCCATCCCAATATTGCCAGGTGTGAAGCCCTTTGGGCTAAGTGAACACCCCCACCCCAGCCCCAATGTCCACATCCCACACCCTGCACCCACACCCCATCCGCACTGGTATAACACACACACCCACATGCCCCTTGTAACCCTGGTGATCCAGTGGCCCCACCCCACCCAACAGTGCATGCCCCCACTTCCCAAACACCCCACCAGCAACTGGCATGGCTCACCTCTTACCACCATGGCCAGCCACCAGCTGAGCAGCCTATGGAGCACATATAGTTACTATCGCACTCCATGAATGACAGCGCTGTCACCATGGTGCAAGTATTGTAACAGTCACATGCTCCATAGACTGCACAGTTGGCAGCTGGTCGTGGTGGTGAGAGGTGGACCATGTCAGTCACCGGTGGGGTAATGGGGGGGAGTGGGTATCGGGGCTGGGGTGGGTGTTCAGTTAGCCCATAGGGCTTTACATCTGGCAATATTGAGATGGGAGGTGGGCAACAGCCCACACTGGGCAGTCTGCTGTCTATTGTGTGGAATGTGGGCATGGGGGGAGCTGGATCGGGAAGGGGACACATGGCGGGGATTCCTGGCACATCTGCCTCCTGTTTGTCCTGTGACTTGCAGCATTTGTGGTCGCTGTGCCATCTGTTTGACCTATACCACAAGTCGCAGGGTACAGATCCCTAAACCTGGCCCGATGCTGAATCGGGTACAGGGTCCGGGATGCAGGAATGGTTGGTGCCTGCTGCAATTGTTGCAGCTTGCGATCTACCTTTGTGAATCCAGCCCATACTTTACAATGCATTTCAGTGCAATATATTATGAGACATTCGGATCGCTTAGAACTAACTCTTAGTAACCATACAGTCCCTGTGGTTGACCCTAATCAGAAGTATGTAAATTGATTGAAGAAGGGAGTGTGGGTCAGTTTCCAACTCTAAATTATAGTAGTGTCAATATTTTTACTTTTTTTTTTTGTCTAATTTTACTGATTTGAAAAATGAACATTGCCACTCTGCGTATAGACCAGTCATCTTCTGTGGTTATAAGTGTTTCTGTTAACAAGTGCCTGTCAAAATTGCTCCAGTTGCTTACAGATGATCTCATCCAGAATAGCCTCATGTTCTTGTACCATGAACAGTCCCATAGTACATGTAACAGGTCTTCTTCTTCCCCAATTGTGCAGTAATATCTTAGTGCTGATACAGGTGATTTTTTTTTAAACGGGGTGTCATTACATTGCTATCAAAGCATTCAGATTTGTACTTAGTATATACTGTATTTTTCTTAGATTTGGATCTGTTAGGCTATCCAGATAGCATTTATACCCTTGTGTACCATTATATAAAGCGTACCCTGGGAAAAATGTGGATGCTGCTATACCTTCCAAATGCTTTTTAGCCCCGTAAGAGTACACTCTTTTTTTAATATAAACTTCATATTTCCAGCTGAGTTGTATTTTTTTGTCCCAATATTTAATTAATCTAGCTAGATTATACTTCTCCATGGCCTTCAGGATTTTCTGGTACCAAGTAGTCTGCATACAGAATCTATGAACTCAAGACTTTTGTTCTACCAAATAATTATAAGGAAGCCTTTCCTGAGACATTCTGTAATCTTTAGCCAATAATTTGTTTAGCTCAATGATATCAGTTATGTTTTGCAATTGTAGTTCAGTACTAACATAAACTGCTGGGGTAGAGTGTCCTAATCTCAAAATTCTCCTAAGGAGCTTATGTACTGGGATCATCAAGTTATTATAATCATTACTTTCCCAGATTTCAGCTTCATAGGCAAGTTGGGAGTAGTATTTTGCTTTTATAGCCTCATTCAGTGATTATACTGTGTGACCACTGTATGTTGGGTTGAATTATTTTAGTCCAGTTGTAGTCTTTTTAATTCCTCTGTAAAAGCATCTATCCTAAATAGATACTTTTGCTCAGTATTTTACTGAAGAGAAGGTAGGGCAGGGCCCACAGCTCA
Organism: Neoceratodus forsteri; assembly: GCA_016271365.2. Classification (NCBI taxonomy): domain Eukaryota; kingdom Metazoa; phylum Chordata; order Ceratodontiformes; family Ceratodontidae; genus Neoceratodus; species Neoceratodus forsteri. The sequence continues at coordinate 1,235,583,401 of CM057456.1, forward strand.
GCACCATGGACACAGGGGGGAGGGAGGTGAGCACTACTCCCTTCACAAAAAGAAAGGGTCCTACAAGAGCTCGCTAAGCTCAGGGTGGATAAGGCAATGGGACCTGATGGCATACATCCCAGGGTACTTAAGGAGCTAAGGGTGGAACTAGCAGAGCCATTAGCAGAACTGTTTAGTGAGTCTCTGAGCACAGGAGAGGTCCCAGAAGACTGGAGAAGGGCTCATGTGATCCTGCTTCACAAAAGTGGTAGCAGGGAGGAGGCAGGGAACTACAGACCAGTCAGTCTTACCTCAGTAGTGGGCAAGATTATGGAGGCACTCCTTAAGGAAAGGCTAGTGTAACACCTGGAATCCATAGGGGCACAGGATCCAAGACAGCATGGGTTTACAAAAGGAAGGTCCTGTCAAACTAATCTCATAGATTTCTTTGACTGGGTAACCAGAGTGGTGGACCAAGGGGGAGTAGTTGATGTCACCTACCATGACTTCAGCAAAGCTTTTGACACTGTTCCACATAGAAGATTGATAAATAAGCTGGGTAGGCTCGGGGTGGGTCAGAAGTTAGTCAACTGGGTGGCAAACTGGTTGACGGGCAGAAAACAGAGAGTGGTGATAAATGGTATACAGTCAGAAGAGATGCAAGTCACAAGTGGGGTACCTCAGGGATCAGTCCTGGGGCCAGTCCTCTTCAATATCTTCATTAGTGACCTTGCAGATGGACTAGAGGGTAAGGCTTGTCTGTCTGCAGATGACACCAAGATCTGCAACAGAGTAGATGATCCAGATGGGGTAGGCAGAATGAGAAGAGATCTGGATAAACTAGCAAAATGGTCAGAAGAGTGGCAACTGGGATTTAATGCAAAGAAGTGCAAGATCATGCACATAGGGAAGAGAAACCCTGAAGCCACCTATAGGCTGGGAGGGGAGTTGCTGGCAGTCACAAAGGAAGAAAGAGACTTGGGCATCATCATCACTGATGACTTGAAATCATCCAAGCAGACCTCTAAAGCAGTAGGTAAGGCTAGGGGGATGTTAGGGTGTGTAAGTAGGGGTATCACAAGTCGTAAGAGAGAGGTAATAATCCCTCTTTACAAGACACTGGTTAGGCCTCATCTGGAGTACTGCATGCAGTACTGGAGGCCACACCTTCACAAGGACATTAACCAAATTGAGGCAGTCCAGAGAAGGGCAACCAAAATGGTGCAGGGACTGCATCAGAAGACATATGAGGACAGATTAACCGAGCTCAATATGTATACCCTTGAGCAAAGGAGGGAGAGAGGTGATATGATCGAGACATTCAAACACCTTAAGGGCATTAACAAGGTGAAAGAGTCTAAAATGTTTAAATATAAGAAAAATAGCAGAACAAGAGGACACAGCATGAGATTAGAGGGAGGTCAATTAAGGGGGAATGTGAGCAAATACTTTTTCAAAGAAAGGGTGGTGGATGCATGGAACGGCCTACCTCAGGAAGTGGTAGCTATGAATACAGTGCAGGGCTTCAAACAGGCATGGGATAGGCATAAGGGAGCAATACAGATGAGTATAAATAGATAGACCACTGACAGAGCAAAGGCCGATGGCACATTTATAAGGCAGAAAAAGAAATGGGCAGACTGGATGGGACTTACGGTCCTTATCTGCTGTCAACTTCTATGTTTCTATGAGTCTATTAGTATGGGAGGTCCAGGTAGCCAACAAGTTGAATGTACCCTGAGATATGTGTATTTGTCGACTAATTTTATTATGTTTGAACCAATGCTCCATTTACCACTCTTTATTTGGGCCTATAAGCATTATTTGGGTTTTGTCCATATTGATTTTGAGTTTGAGGAGTTTTACCTGCTCTTCTAATACAGCCACTTTACTATGCAAACCACCCTGTAACAATGAGAGAAGAATCATGTCATCTATGTAAGGGAAAGAAGGGCACCAAAGCCCATTAATTTTAGGTGAGTCAGAGGTTAAACGAAGAAACACTCTCAACATGTTGTCCATGTAAACACAAAAGAGGGTAAGAGCAAGGACACAGCCCTGTCTCACCCTCTTGTTAATGAGTATAGTTCTTGTTAAACTTCCTATTATGCCCATTCTAAATCTGGCCCAGTTATTTAAATAGAGATTAGATATTATGGCCCAGATATTCAGACTGCACCGGGCAGTGGTGCAAGCCTGGACGCAGTGCAACTGGGCTGCACCAGGGCCAGGACCAGGCGATATTCAATGGTGATGTGCCATGGCACAGCACCATTGAATATGGCAAGGTTGGCACACATACTGCACATGGCACAGTGGCACTACACCAGCGCAAGCCACAGAGGGGGGAGCACGGGGATGCACCAACCATTGCGCTAGGTGCATCACCCATGATATTCAGCTGTGGGCATGCAAATGAGGCCATAATCTATGCAAGGTACAAATGGGGCAATTTGCATGTCATTATGGCACTATTTGCATGTGCTGTGCAGGGCATCCCGGCGAAACGCATCTGGCACCCTGTCAAGCTGCTGTAATCAGGGATTGGCTGCCTGGTGGGCTATTGTAGTTCCCTCCCCTCCCATATGCCTGATCATGGGCTGTAGTAAAAATCAGGATTGACCTGGTGGTCTAGTTGCTCTCACCCCATATGCCCAATCACTGGCTGTGGTAATAATAACGATTAACCTAGTGGTCTAGTGGATCCCACCCCATATGCCCGATTGCAGGCTGTTGTAATAAGAACATGTAACCCGGTGGTCTAGTGGATTTCACCCTGTATGCCTGATTGCAGGCTGTAGTAATAATAGATATCAACTTGGTGGTCCAGTGGTACCCCCCTCCCCACCACCCACCAACAGAGGATCCCGGCCACCCAGCACCCCCCCGTCATTGGCGGATGGCAGCACACCACCTGCATACTGCCCGGCCGCCCACCAAATGATAGCATACAGTATGATCTGTACGCCTATTAGGCCACAGTGTGGACCAATGGGTTTGCAGACCATGACCTGTACTACCTGAGACCAGATATGTGAATGAGCCTTCATTCACATATCTCGATCCTGTGTATCTTAATATGGTCTGCAAGCCCATTGGTCCACACCGTGGTTCAATAGGGTGTACAGATCATACTGTATGCTGTCAATTGGCGGGCAGCCGGGCGGTATGCAGGTGGGGTGCTGCCATCCGCTGATGATGGGGGAGGTACTGGGTGGCTGGGGTTCCTCTGTAGGTGGGTTCGGAGGGTGGTACCACTGGACCACCAGCTTAATCTTTATTATTATTACAGCCTGCAATCAGGCATACAGAGAGGGAGGGGTTCCACTAGACTACCACGGGGGGTCCAGGTGCATGTGGACGGTGTTCCTGCTGGGTGGGTGGCCACCCACAGCTGGTGGATGTTGTGTTGTGTCTTGCAATACAGTTGCCCACCTGTGGGTTGCCAGCATTTGAGCCTATTATTTTCGGCTCGTCATTGAGCACCAGTGTGCGGCGCATGTAGGGATTGTGCTAACATATGCACTGCACATCCCGGGCTGAATATCGGGATGTGCCACATATGCATGGGCACACCTCCTGCATCTGTGCCGCATACATTACCAGTGCGCCCCGGCACATTTGGAGTTGTGCCGTACAACCTGCACCTTTGAATATCATTCTGGGGTGCATTAGGAGGTTGTGCATGGTGCAACCCTGTTGCACCTTACGCAACCCCTTTGAATATCTGGGACTATGTGTATTATCTCATTGTTCATTCCTCTCTTTAGCATAATGGACAATAATGTTTTTCTATCTATAGTGTTAAATGCTGCAGAAAAGTCAATATATAATATGTAAAAATTGTGTTTTCTTATCCTGACATTTTTCTTGATCAAGTGCATCGAAACAAAACAATTGCCCATGGTAGCGTATCCATTCCTGAAATCTGCCTGGAATTCCAACAAGCATCCAGTTTGTTCAATTTGCTGTTTCAGTCTATCCAAAATAATTTTTGAAAAAATGTTAAGGTTAACATCCAATAAACTAATTGGCCTATACATAGCCAGATCCAGTGTACTACCTTTCTTGTGATTGAGACGATTTCTGCTCCTCTCCAGGTATCAGGAATAAAGTTAGCTTGAATACATTTATTGTAAAAGATACAGAATAGTGTGCACCATTCAGGAGAGCTTGTTAAATACACTTCAGCCAGAATCATGTCCAGTCTGGGTGCTTTGTTTAAGTGTTTTTAATGCCCTACACACCTCTTCTCTATGTATGACCATCAAAGGGGGCTCAGTACTCCTGATTATAATGTTTTTGGATGCATTTTAATCTAAAAATGTGTTTGTGATATATTTCACCCAGTGAGATTCTGACATACAAGCAACTACTGATTTTTTGTAGATACTGGTCCCCTTTGCTATCATCAACCTGAAGGCCTTACAGTCTCTTTCCCTGACAGCATTTAACATTTTGCTCCATTGGGAATGGTAGAAGTTTTTTTATCTTTTTTAAGAAGCAATTATATTATTTTTGTTCATAGTTTAGATTTTTTTTATATCATCCTGTCCTTAGAATTTTTTACCTCGTTTATTCTGTTTCTTAGTTGTGCTTTATATTTCTTACATTCCCTATCAACCAGTTATTAGGTTTCTTGGCTGGTCCTATTGTAGTTTTTTCTATATGTACTCTTTAATTTGCAGAAATAAATCTATTTTTTTTCCCAAATTACGTTGGCTACCATTGCCCAGAAGTCCATAATGTTATGTTCCATAAAGAATTCATTAATCAGTAGGTTAGTGGTTTTGCTCATTTCATGATGCCACTGAATTTTCTCCTATTGTTTCTGATCTCAATCAGTGGAAATTCTGTTGTCTGAGGGAGTTTGTTCCTTTCAGCTAATCCCTTCAATACAAGGGGAAATGAACACTCTCAGGCTGTGTTATCATTCTGAGATTGTGTCAGTGGTTACATTGTCCTGATCACAAAACCAGGTCCAATGGGAAAGATTCTGTAGAGCTCATGTATGAACATTTATCTTCTTTATCTCCATCCAATTTTCCATTTAAAAGAATTTTCCATTATGTTCATTTAACACACTAATTAAGTTCTTTCCTGACTGATTCTGTTTACTATCTACTGTATTTGCTAATATTTAAGGGGACCTGGAGATTGGTATATGTTATTATTGTGTTATCATTTAGTCCATCAAATGTCCCAGTCCTAGTATTTAAGTCCCCTAGTATCAATATTTCGCTATCTGGATATTTGTATTTTGACTCAAGGAGAAGTGAACTCAATGTTTTCAAACTGTTATTCTTATAAAATTTAGATTCTGCAGGTGGGATGTAGTAGTTAATTACGATCATTTTTATTCCTTTCAGTTCTAGGAGGGTAACTATAAAGTTTTGTGACAAGTGTTGTTCACTTATTTTATTAAAGGAGCCCACCTTAAAATAGGAAATGAAACCTCCCATATTTCTCCCAAGTTGTCCTGACTACTGAGACTTGTTGAAATTCATACCCATTCAATAATATTCTTCAGTTTGGTGCCAGATTTCTTGCAGGCATAATACTTCACCTTTAGTTATAAAATGTTTCCAGCCTACATCTGCTATTTTGTGTTCAATTCCTATGTTCCAGGATATAAAGGTCAATGAATGTTTTTGTTGTTTCCATATCAGATTCTTTACTTAAAGAGAGACCCCAGTCAAAATGACTGGCATCAATAAATTCAGAATTTGGATCAGCACAGCCCCGATCAGCTGAATGCCTAAAATAAAATCTCTAAGTTACTTTGTTTAAAAGTTACAAGTCATTTTACCCTAAATTCACTGTCTATTCAAAAAAGCCAGTTTCAGTGAAGTGCTGCTGGCTGATGAAGTCATTTCCTGAACTTAGAGTCTAGTCCACCCTGTCAGCAAGCTTTTAGGATCTGTGTCTCCAAAGTTTAAAGATCATGTGAAATGGTTTTCGCGAGTAAAACAGGCAGCACCATTTAATAAACATTGCTTTAATAACTATGTGTGTTTCAGGTTTTGTAACAAAGTTGACAAATTCATATTTTGGGGGGGTGCCTGTTTGTTGTGGTTCATTTCTCCAGGGTTGGTGGATGCTGAGTCATAGCACTTTGCTGTGACTTTTGCAGACCGAATAAATCTGATGTAGTAAAAGTCTGTGATCATCCACACCTGTCATTTAATTGAGGTGATTTCTCAGGATGGCACTTAAAAACAATTATACAATGGCAAGAAAAAATGCTGGGCTCTTATTGGTCAATCTGGGGTTGGACCCTGGTGTTATTCCAGCATAACATCAAGGATCTTGTCCCAGCACACACACGACTGAATGTCATTAGTAGGGAGATAGAAAAATTAGCTATTTACTGTACCCACAATTCCTCATTATGTAAATTAGTATACAGGCTGCTATATTTCTGAATTCACTACAGAAATAGGATACATCTCTCAGTAAAGAAATCTTGTCAGCTATATAGTGTATACAGAATGCTTCATTTTGAAAAGAAACATCTGAGATCTTATGTTGTTGTAACCATTACATAAAATAGAGGAACGTACCTCCAAGTAAGGAAAATGGAAGACAGCTTCATGTTGTACCCATAATGCCTTGCTGCTTGCATCTACATATTAGGTGCAATGCTGCATTCACCACTACCAAAATAAGAGACTGCACTGCTGAATAAGAACAATTTAAATTAACTTTATAATCTACCAAGAATTCCTTGCTGCTGTATGTAAATCAGCATATTAGCTGTCACACTGCTCTAACCATTTTTTCTAATGTTAAAATTAAGTTTTAATAATGCACTCCAGGGTGTGTGTCCTGCTGGGATAATGGCGCTTCTTGGGTGTTGGACACACTCAGCCTTTTCCCAGCATGACACACACCCTGTCTGTGCATTGTTTCTATAAAAATGATCATTTTGCCAGGGCTAGCACTTCCACCCCAGTAGGAATTAACACATACAAGGCCCCTATTAAAACATATTGTAAAGCAGACACTGACAAACAGCATTGAAGTTACCATCATTACAATACTAGGAGCAATACATTAATGACACAGCTTGATAGGGCATGGGCCAAATATAAATGGTCTGGGCATGGGCGATAGAGCATGGGCCAAATATAAATCATCTGGTCTTCCAGCAGACAGGTCTTAATATAGAGTGCCTCAGAACCAATGTAAAAAACTCACCCAGACTGCAAAAAGGGACTATGTCAAGGCCCTACAGCAGGCAAAACTGGCCGACCCAAAGTCCTTCTTGAATCAAATCAACAGCCTATTAAAAGGCAATGGCACCCCCCCAGTCCCAGCACCTCTGGGGGACAATCACTCAGGGAAAATCAGGAGGTCACAGACACCTTTAATAGGTTTTTCACTGACGTTGACAAATACAAGGTCAGCCTGCCCCCCTCCTCTGGACACCCGGGGTCTGCGGGGCTTATACACAACCATCCAGAATCCCACCTGAAGTTTGCCCAACCAAAAGATATACTCCACCTCCTAAAGACCATAAAGGCTAGAGGCTCCACGGGTCCTGACGGGTTAGCACCCAGACTGTTCAGAGCTGCTGCCCTGGCTATAGCCCTCCCAGTCACCTGGATCATCAACAGATCTGTCCTTGAAGAGATTGTTCCAGCCCAATGGAGCAAGCCCATGTGGTACCTATATACAGCGGAGGACCCAAGGAACAGATCGGTAACTATAGACCCATCTTCCTCCTGTGCATACTAGCCAAAGTCCAGGAGAAGATAGTGTATTGACAGCTCTGAGACTACTTGGAAACAAATAACTTGCTTGCCAGAACTCAGCATGGGTTCAGGAAGAAGCTTGGCATGGACACCACATAGGTCAGATTATCCACTGATATCCTCCAATCCCTCGACAGTGGCACCCCCTCTGGGGCTGTGTTTATTGATTTAACCAAGGCATTCAACTTGGTGGACCATAACCTGCTTATGGACAAACTAAAGTGCCTTGGATTAAACTGGCATGCTTTGGACTGGTTCTCCAGCTACTTATCTGGCCACTTACAGCAGGTCAAATGGTATGATACCCTCTCTAAATAGCTACCCATTAAGGAAGGGTGCCCCAGGGCTCCATCCTGGGCCCCCTCCTGTTTACACAATTTGTAAACAACCCTAGTGCTTTCTGCGGAAGAGGTTCTGTCATCCAATATGCAGATGACACTGTGCTATATAGGACCGTGGGCAGTGTTACCAATCTGGCTTTGCAACAGCAGGATGATTTTCTGGCACTGGAGAGGTGGTGTCTAGCTAACAGACTTATCTTAAACACCAGCAAGATGAAAACATTGATGTTCAGCCTGAGATCTCTTGGTACCGATAGGAGTACCTTGCTCCCTCTTGTCTCCTCCTCAGGGTCAGCAATTGAGGTCATGACCCAGTTTAAATATATAGGAATGGTGCTGGACCAGGGCTTCACCTTAAAACCCCATGTAAACAAGATCACTAAAACAATACACCAAAAGCTGTGGTTCCTCTACAGGCTGTCCCTCCATCTGATCCCCCAAACCAGGAATGCTATTGTGCACAGCATCCTTCTTCCCAACCTTACTTACGCTGCACAGGTACTGTATTTGCTCCAGAAGCACGAGCTCTGTAGACTTCAAACCTTGTACGACAAGATAGCCAGGTTCACAGCCAACACCCATCCTCGACAGCACCACTGTGATGTCCTGGCCTCCCTCACATGGCCTTCCCATAGCCACTGGCTCTAGTATCCTTTGCTGCACCTTACCAACAAACTAAATCAGGACCTGCCTCCTGAGGGTTTGACTGGGCTACTTAAGTCCAAATACTCCAGCAGACTGCTATGCACCACCAGTCTGAAGTTAACGGAGGTACCCAGGCTAAAGTCGGCTGCTGGAGGAAAATTCTTTGCACATGCGGCGCCAGTACTCTGGAACAAACTCCCTCATGACCTTCAGCTCTTCAGCTCCCTAGGATCCTTTAGAAAAGGGCTATGAGAGCACCTACTAGTAAGCAGCACCTGCTCCTGTTGGTAAGTACTGTACCCCTCATGGTTGCTCTGCACTGGACAACCTGCACACACTAAATGATAGCAATGCTTTAAGACCCAAAAGCTTTATTGTTAATGGATGGTATCCTGGTCCCCCTGCACCCCTTTTAATGTTCTTCATCTCCCTGCAGAGTCTGAATGTCATCCTGTTTGTATCATGTTGTTTGCCACCTCATGCTTGGTATTTACTAGTGAATTGTACTGGTGGTCCTTAGTATTCCTTGGCAATGTACTGTTTTTAGCTGATCTGTATAAGCTTCTGTTATCTACTTTATATATGTTATTGTACATCTATCATGGTATATGTAAATAACTCTGGGTCACCCCTGAAAAAGGGTCCCCAGGATCCAGTGGGCCTACCCGGTTAACAAAGTTGAAATAAATAAATAAACGATACAACTTCCTAACAGGCACAGTAGAGTAGCACCCCAAATGGTATCAGCAGCATGGGGCATCCTGAATCAGCATCAAGCAACCCTGGAGAAATGGACCACACCAAAAAGGCATTAAAAAAATATGAATTTGTCAACTTTGTTACAAAACCTGAAACACACATAGTTTTTATAGCAATGTTTATTGAATGGCGTTGCCTGTTTTACTTGTGAAAACCATTGCACACAATCTTTAAACTTTGGAGAAACAAATCCTATATGCTTGCTGACAGGGAGGACTACACTGTGAGTTCAGGAGATAACATCATCAGAAACTCTTCACTGAAACTGGCTTTTTTGAACTGGTAGTGAAAACAGGGTTACAGAATAGCTCATAACTTTAAAATAAAGTAATGCAGAAACCTAATTTTTGGTATGAGATTTTTTGGGGGTATGCTTATTCTAGTTCTGCAATGTAGCACTTTTGGCTGAGTCCTTCTTTAAAGTCATCTAGGTGGCATCATAAGAGTCTGAGGTTTTTTTGGTTAGTCATATTTCGTATCCAGCTAGTTTCATGTACTTATTTGTGTTAGTTGTGTGGCTGTTGTCACTTTCCTTCCTCAGTCTAATTGCTTGAGTTGGGTTAGGTAAATCCAGTATGCTTGACTCTATTAGATACAAACCCATACTAGAAGATCTGCTTTAGAGAGGATATTATCCACCATTTTTCTCCCTTTTATTATGATGTTTATCTGGCTACTGTCGATGCACTTTTCTATATCTCGGAAATCTCCTCTAACTATAAGTACCGGTATTTGCAGAATGTTTTTAAAGAAGTTAAGTAAGGCTCCTGTTAAACTGAATTTATTTTTATTTTGTAAGTTGGTCATACCAAAAAGACTAAGATAAATTGGTTTATAATTCTCCTGATTATTGACATTTGTAGTTATATTGAAGTCTGTTATATTTGGAAAACAGTCATAAACACCATTGTTTTTATAGTTAGTCGCACTGATCGCTACATAATTAGCCACTCTTGGAGAACCCATATGTTCATCTATTATTAGGCCTCATTGTTCAGTCACTTTCATGATTCCTTTTATGTCTTCTATACTTATCTCAATTTCTAAGTCGTTACAAATGAAATTATAGAGTTGTTGCTTGAAGTTGCTACTGCTCTCCTTTAGCCAGTTATTAGGTTCCACAAATCTTAAGGTTGGAGGAATTTTTCCCAGTTTTTTTCACTCATTTCCTCAGGAGGTTGAGGTTTTGCTTGTGGAAATTCTCTAGTGATATGTTTATCCCAGCCTTTCTTAGCTTTCATAAATTTGATTAGGGAATTTCATCCCTTGATTTATTAAGCTACTATTTTGATCCTTTACTGGCTTACTGGTTTTGATTTCATGGTCAATTTGGTTTTTTTTTAGAATTTATGCTGCACTCATTTGTAAGTAATCAAACCTACTTTTCTAGAATATTTAATTCAGTTATTAAGTTATGTGTCAGATGGTTTGGGGGTAAAGTCATATTTTCCCCCTTATCAGTCTTATTGTTTTCAGTCTCTAGTGATTGTACAATGGATGCAACTGGAGTTCACAGTTCTATGATGGTAGTAGATTTACTCATAGGGTCAGCATTAGCACTGTATTGATTTTTCACATTTTTAATTTTTCTTCTTCCTTGATTTCTTTTTTCCTTTCTTTTTCTTTTTTTTTGTTTTAAATTCTGACAGAGTGTCTGGTATAATAACCAGACTGAAATCTGGTCTTTTGTTATTAGGACTATTATAAGAGTGTTCAAAAATTATAGAAGAAGATTCTCTTGGGGGAAAGTTCATCTAATTTCCTACCCAAAGAGTTCATGTGTGCTCCATTAAATGCTATATCTTCTCTAATTCTTTCCACACTGTTGGTTATTATCACTAATTGTTCCATGAGTATCATGTTCGCTGTTACCTGATTTTTTTAGTAATTGGATTATATCATGACTTAAACATTGTGTGATATATGTTAAATGTGTTGATTGGTCCTGTTTAGTTTCTGACACTGAGTCATAGCTTGCTAGCTTTTAATAGAGTTTTTCAATTTCTCCATAGCTTCCACATGGTATCCAGTGAGTATAGTGAACGAATATGAGTGACCGTTAAAATGGTGACTCATATTCAGCTCTATCCCCATGGGCTATCCTGCAAGAGTAGTGACCCTACATGAAAGCGAGTGTAGGGAAGGTCAACCAGAAAAGGGGGATAGTGAGGGGAAGGGGAGAGATAGGGAAGGGGTTTGTAGGAGAGTGGTGTGCCTACTGCTGCCAAGCTTGCCATGTGGTGTGGTGGTGACAGTGGCTCTGGCGCAGCAGGTACTGGGTTCGGAGCTGGGGACTGGGAGTAAATATTTTGCCACTGCCTGTGGCTGCCTTTATTTTTTGTGCCAAACCAGAGCTTCTCCCCCTCCCCAACATGCACCCCCCCTGGAGTTAGTAATTTATAGTCAGTGGGGTGCAGGGGGCAAGGCCTCCCATGAGGGGGGGTACCCCACCTGCAAAAACACTTAGTGTTGTTGCCAGATGCCTTCTTGCCAGCATGTGTATATCACTGATTAGCTTTTCAGCAATATACACTCACCATAATAGTGATTACTGTTTTGCCAATGTTATTATGACATGGAACCCTTGCACATCCTTCTTGCATACCATCCAATACTTTATGTACTTCAACCATCTGATGAAGTTCTGTCAGGGCCTCAAAAATGACAGACCTAGTTTAGGTTCCTTTCTCCATTAATTTTGAACCATTTAATTCCTGTTCTTTATCACAATCACTGTTATTGTAGCCAGAAAGTAACATAAAACTACATTCTGTCCCATTCTCCATTTCCTTTGATCTACATCTACTACTATCAGTCTTTCCTTATCAGTATTTCCACTACACTTGAGTGAGATAAAAAATATGAAAAGTTCCCTAGATTAGGTGATTTTTCTAAATTCACAGTCCAGTTCTTCTCTGGAATTAACACATTTGGTAATGAAAGACTAATTTTTAGTATTGGAGTTGAAGTCTGACTTTCTCTAAATAAAGTGTTGGATTTTAAGTGATCCATTATCTTAAGTTTGTATAAATTGGAGACCTGGTTTGTTCTTCTTACTATTAAGAGTTAATTCATCAAACAGTGGTGATTGTTCACTATTTTGTTTGCTCTGGAGGAGTGTGCTTACCATTATCAGTCGCTATCTACCTTTGTCTGTTATATAATCTAGTTAACAAAATTCACAATGTTAACAACATTTAAGTAGTGCAATCAACTTGTCAATAAAATCTCTAATCGGTAGCAACTGATAAGAGAAAATTAAATTTAGTGCAAAGGAGTTTAAAATTAATTAATGAATTACTAATCATCCCAAAAGCACACCACTCTTAATAGGGATCAATAAGACTCCTTATACAACCATGCACATCAAGCAATATCCTATATAGGTGCTGCAAGTAAGTTCAGCTAGATTTGATAAGATAATAATGTAGAAGCTACTACACTTGATGGCCAATCTACTCCCTTATACTACTGCAAAGGTTAGACTAATACTCTTATACATGGTAAAAGTTAAAAGAGCACCCAGATAAGTATGTAAATCTTTCAAAAAAAGATTCTTCAGTGCTTTCATCTGTATCTAGCACACCTCTATTAATTTTCTAGTAATCTAAAATAAATATATATTCACAACTGAACAAATGTGCAGTAAATATCTAGTTAAAAAGAATAGTTGTATAATACTTATAATACTTATAAAATGAAATGTATCAAAGTCCAGTAGCCTAGTTCCTCATAGAGAGCTCCCACCTTGGTTTGGGTTCAATGCAATGTAATAATATGTGGGGAAAACAAAACAGTTTTTGCAGTCTTGGTGTAGAAGGGCTCTGTTCTTCTTTGCACATCCCTGGAGGCTCTCTTCTCTGTTTTCTCTGCTTCACATTTCTCCTAGTAAAGGTTAGTTAGAATGATCCCATGGAGCTCTTGATTTTAATCTCTTGCAAGCTTCTGTGTTTTCTTTTAACTCCCAGCCAATTTGATCTCAGCCAGTCTCCAGCACCAAAAAGAACAGAGCAAGCTCCAGTTGATAGGGCTGTTTTGTTAGGCACTGGTAAAGAAAAAGAAAGCAGAGTGGTGCCATAAAGAGTGTAAAGGCACAAAAGAACATTTGACTGATACTGGTAACAAATGGCTCCCTAATGTATCAGTGGGGTGGAGAATGTTTAATGTGCTATAACTTGATCGGTAGTGATTAAGGGAATATGAAATTTGTGTAAATAAATATGGCATTAAGCAGGAAGTAAAAAGCAGATAAAACAAAAACTTTGCAGTTATAAAATGGCAGCTAAAATGTCGTTCAAGGCATAAAACTTACTTCTTGATCAATTGCCGCTGCTATTACCAATTCAGTTCTGAAATACAGGAATGGAATGCAAAATCTGAAAAAACTCCATGGGCTCCTCTTACAGAGAGCACTCACACCAATCGTGTTTGAGAAGAAGTGGTCATCTGCGGGAAAATGCCACGCATGCACTTAAATACCTTTGATCAGGTGGTCAGCTGATTAAGTGGCATGAAATTTAAATGAAGTAATCAAAATATTCAAAATAAAATAAAAAGTATAGGTACAGTAAAGTGCAAAAATATATCTAAGCATACAGTACAAACTTTCTGTACTACCGGCACACAGTGAGACGTAAGTCTTACTCAAATTAACATGAAGTAGAATAAGCTTCTAGCAGCAAGCTAAGAAAAAACACCTAAAAAAGGTTAAAAACTAATTCAGAGTCATATAAATAAGTGAAATTAGGGGGATTGGAGGATAAGGGGGAAGTTCCCAATTAACCAGAACATCAGCAATCTCTGCCAGAGATAGAGACCAGTCATCAGGTAGAGAGAGACACACAAAGAAATAGAGACACAAAGAAAAGAAAAATCTATGCGGATCTGCAGTCAGTGTCTGCAGCATTCTCCCTCTGCTTGAAACTCTGACAGAGAACAGAGGGTTCTCCCACCAAACAGACTCCTGGCTGATCTGTCAGGGTTCATTAATACAAGCAAATGGTGCTATGCATGAACGGGAGGATAGTACATGCCAGAGGTGCATACCCCTGCCAGGTAGCTCCACACCCACAGATAGGTATGCACAGGCCAGTATGCATGATCGCTGGCCACCTGCATGTGGACCTGCCTCCCTGGTGCACAGAGGGTGGACAGGAGCAGAGTAGCAGACCCAGGTGGGCAGCCAATCAGATACCCATCCTGGATCCCAGAGTGGATCCCCTGTGTGGGTAGGTGTGGGGCTGGGTGCATGCATAGTGCCTGCAGGCACCCAGTGTGGATGGTCTGGTTGATGTGTGGTCCCCCAGCTCTATGCCTGCTCCCATGGCTCCACCCAGCACACAGTTGTACACCCCCCTCCCCCCAAAGCAGAGCACCGGCCCCGGTTCCATATGTCAGCCCACCCACCCTCAGACATATCCGTTCCCCATCCCCATAAATGCAGTACCTCCCCTGACACATCAGAGCCATATCCCCATATTAGCTGTACCTGACACACACACATCAGAGCCATGTTCCCCTATTAGTTGTATCCCCAAAAAAGAGCCCTATTGTGAATGACCCAGCCCAGTACAAAACAACCCAATCACCCCCAACTCGATCCTGGCTCACCCACCCCTCATTGGTGATCATAGCCTCCCCCCATGGTGCCAACAACACCTCTCCACCATCCCCCATACTTACCAGTCAGTGCCATGGCTGTGGATGGCCAGCAGCATGCCTCTGCACACATCCTCTGCCGCTGGCCATCCAACTGATGGTGGGAGTGCACTGCCTATTTATAGTGGTGCACTCCTAGCATCAGTTGGATGGCTGGCAGCTGAGGAGGTTTGTGGAGGGCTGCGCTGCTGGCCATCCATAGCCGTGACACTGACTGGAAGGTGTGGGGGATGGTGGGTGCCATGGGGTGGAGAGCCACTGACCACCAGTGAGGGGCAGGGGAGCTGGGATCGAGGGTCGGGGAGTGATCAGGTTGTTATGTATTGGGCTGGGTCATTCATGATGGGGCTCTTGTTGGGGGGGTACAACTAATATGAGGACATTGCTCTGATGTGTGGGTGGTACAACTAATATGGGATGTGACTCTGATGTGTGGGGGTACAGCTCATATGAGGATATGAATCTGATGTTTTTGGGGGTACTTCTAATATGGGGATATGGCTGTGATGTGTCGGGGCACACTACATCAGGGACAGGGCATCGGTGTGTCAGGGGCTACTGCATTTACGGGGATGGGGAACAGATGTGTTGGGGTGGGTGGGCTGGCATATGGGACTGGTGTGGGGTTCTGTTTGGGAGGGAGTTTGGAACTAGTCAGCTGCCTTGACTGGGTGGGGTTTCCCTGTGCTGTGCGGCTTGTAGAACAGGTATGGCAGGGTCCCTCCTACCATATCTTGTGCCCTCATACACCCTCCTGTGTGCATCACTATGTGCCTATATGAATGATGCATAGTGTAAGCATGTCCCCATCCCTTCCCCTCAGACCATCCTGGCATGGAGCTGCCCATGCAGCTGGGTACACAGGTGCACACCTGGCCAGCTCACTTACACCACTGGGGATCTGCGGGACCTCCCCCATGCAGCATTACAGCATTTTTATGCCTGCATGCCCAGTTTCCACAGCATGTTGGAATAGTGCGTAGGGCCCAATCTGCAGAAAATGGTCTGATTGGCACAAGTACAGGTGAAGCCCACTAGGATCAAGCACAGTGTCACAGTTTTCTTGCATGACAAAAGGAATTAACTCCCATTGAAACTGCATTGTTCCCTGCAGTAACTCTACTGCAGAATTCTACAGAGTTGGTCTTGATCCTGGCGAGCTTCACTGTAAATCCAGAAAGAGTTTGATCCCCTTTTATCCAGTTAATGGTGGAATACCTGTTTTAAATTTAAAGAGCGCTTCTCATGCACACTCCTGCTGATACTGAAGCCCTCAGCAGCAGCGTGCAACCCACTCTCTGTCTCTCCTCCTCACTGGAGATCCTCGTAGTGGGAGGGGATGTGAGCCTCTCAGAGACTGGAGATGTGAAAATTGCCAAAATTGCCTACTGTCCATCTCATAAATTGGCCAGACTTCATTTCTGGGGAACACAAGTCAAACTGATTATATTTGCAATGTACAGAATTCCTCATATTGTCTGTATGTAGTTAATGTCATTACGATAAGCTTAATAACACATTAGATACTGTACATGATTGTGGTGCATGAATATGCTTTGTATTCTAATCAGTGCTTGGCAGATTTGACACTGTTCTATAGAATATGGTGTAATGGACACAGCTCATGGATTTTTTTATGGTGCAGAATCACACAGCAAATAGGTAAATTTTACAGGTAGAGTTCAGGTTCTGCCTTGTTGTCACTGTTGAAACCAGGCAACATCTTATTTCCTGCTTAGGATACCAGAACCACCCAATATACTGTAAAACATAAAACTCTGATTAGGGAGTAGCTTGTTCCTGTTGGCATAAATACAACTGAATACATACAGTAGGAAATAAGTGACCACTCACACTGATATTATGAGTGAAAACACAAATTTATTTACACAGATATGTAAAGGGCCCAATGTACCACTGACATGGGGAGGAGACCACTTCCTCAGGGTGAAATGGGATACCTTTATATCTATACATAGGAGGTCCACACAATGTATCTGCTTTTCCTGTTTTTCAATCAGACTTGGCTGACTTTTTTTTGACTGATTATAATACGTTGTCCGGCATAGCTCCTCCACTTCCAATCCAAGCAAAGCCTTGGATGGAAAGGGGGATGGGCCTTCCAGAGAGCATATTGAAAAATAGGTAAGGGTGTTAAATGTAGATGTAAAGGAATTCCATACTACCCTGAGGAAGGAGTCTTCCCTGCATTTGTGGTGCACTGGGCCCTGTACATATTTATGCAAATAAATTAATGTTTTTCACTCATAATATCAGGGTGAATGATAACTTATTTCTTATGTCCTCAGATGTACAATCTTATTTCTGCCTGACTGACAAATTCAAGTTTTTCTTTTGGGGGCAATGCAAGATTATAATATAAAATAAATGTTTAAAAAAGTGAGCATAGGCCTCAGATCTCATTTCACTTTTTTCTCAACAAACCCCCCATGAAAAGTCAGTTTTTTTACTCACTTGATGACCCAGTTACAGTACATGTGAAACATCTGCAAATATCAGACCCAATATTTATTTATTTAGTTTTTATTTACCAGGTGAGTGAGCTAGACAATAACAGTTGCCAGTTTTCTGGCACTACCTGGGAGAACTCAACAGCTGAGAAGTAAAAGAGGGGAAGTGACAACTGGTTTGATTAGAATACGCAGTATGGTACAACACCGAAAAAAAAATGAAAGTACTGGCAGCAAGTAGGATCTCAGGAACAGGTAAACATTCAATGGGCAAAATAAGGGCCATATAAAACATAGGGCAGAGTGTATAAGCAACTAAATTGTATAATAGAATTCATTGTCGTTTCAAAACAGTAGATATAGGAGTTACACAGAGTAGATAAGGGGGCATAATATATGCACACTGTGACCAATCAGAAGAGTATAGGTCTGCTACTCTCAGTCATGAGTGCCTTTTCATGGCATAGAAGACACACACAGGCAGAGAAGACATGGAACTCTTTTGGGGAACCAACGGTACAGTTCTTAATGGCATACTGTACTCATGCAGAGTAAACTGTCACCATGCCTCCAGTAGAACTGAAGTCAGCCGGAGCCCATTTGATTGAATAAAGTTAAAAACCAAAGTTGAAAAAAAATGTTATTTTACATCAAACCTATTTAAGCAATATACACCATATGATTCTTTCTATGAAATGTTGTTTATTCATATGTAACCTAGAGCACTTTACATTGGAGAAGTTCCAACAATATCAGAAACACATATACCATAATGTAATACATGAGAGTGAAGTAATAAAAACAGAACAGAGAAAGAGAAAAAGAGATATGAATAATTAAGATAAGTGCTACAAATTGTAATGCATGGTGACCGAGAAATTCAATAAGACCAAAAACAGTTGGCATCATTGTTTTCAGTAATGCAAGTAATACTATGAGGAAGACAACTAATGAGTAGCTCAATGGGGAAGAGGGAAGAGGGGGAGTTTAAGGTGGCATTTGAAGAGGGTGGGGATCAATAAACAAGTGAGATAGAAGAGGGCTGGTCCAGACAATAGGAACAAAGGACCTCATCACACCAATCATTGAGAAAGACAGATGAGAGACAGAAAGAAGTCAAAAGTTAGATGCACAGAGTATGCAAAGATATGTCAGCAGTGGCAAAGCAGCCAAGAAACATCCTTGGAAAGGCAGCAGCACAATTTTGTAATGAATGCAGTATTTACAGATAGCCAGTGGATATCTTCATCAGTGACATTGCAGATGGACTGGAGGGTAAGGTTTGTCTGTTTGTAGATGACACCAAGATCTGCAACAGAGTAGATGATCCAGATGGGGTGGGCAGAATGGGAAGAGATCTGAATAAACTAGCAAAATGGTCGGAAGAGTGGCAACTGGAGTTTAATGCAAAGAAGTGCAAGATTATGCACATAGGGAAGAGAAACCCTGAAGCCACCTATAGGCTGGGAGGGGAGTTGCTGGCAGTCACAAGGGAAGAAAGAGACTTGGGCATCATCATCACCAATGACCTGAAATCATCCAAGCAGACCACTAAAGCAGTAGGTAAGGCTTGGGGGATGTTAGGGTGTATTAGTAGGGGTATCACAAGTCGTAAGAGGGAGGTAATAATCCCTCTTTACAAGACACTGGTTAGGCCCCATCTGGAGTACTGCATGCAGTACTGGGGGCCACACCTTCACACGGACATTAACCAAATTGAGGCAGTCTAGAGAAGGTGCAGGGACTGCATCAGAAAACATATGAGGACAGATTAACGGAGCGCAATATGTATACCCTAGAGCAAGGGAGGGAGAGGGGTGATATGATCGAAACATTCAAACACCTTAAGGGCATTAACAAGGTGAAAGAGTCTAACATATTTCAATATAAGAAAAGTAGCAGGACAAGAGGACACAGCATGAGATTAGAGGGAGGCCGATTAAGGGGTAATGTGAGGAAGTTCTTTTTCACAGAAAGGGTGGTGTATGCATGGAACGGTCTACCTCGGGACATGGTGGATATGAATACAGTGCAAGTCTTCAAACAGGCATGGAATAGGCATAAGGGAGCAATACAGATAAGTATGAATAGATAGGTCATTGACAGAGCAAAGGCCAATGGCACATTTATAAAGTAGAAAAAGATATGGGCAGACTGGATGGGCCTTGCAGTCCTTATCTGCTGTCAACTTCTATGTTTCTATGTGACTGAGGATGGGGCAATGTGGTCTTGTTTCAGGGAAAAAGTAGGTGAGCAGATGCACTTTGAATAGTTTGATATCTATATGAGTTAACAGGCAACTGGAGAACAGGCTACTCACCACACAGTGGCAATTTAAGGGCTGATGCAAAAAATTGTATAAAAAATGGACTTATATAAGATATAGAGAGGAAACCTACAGAGTGCTGAAGCCCAAAGAAACATGCCAACATTTCTCACAAATGCATGCATTTATTCAAGGCTGTCTACAACTCCCATGGGTACTTGCATACTCCTTTGCCTTACTTTACAGGGAGTGCACAAGTGACTGTTGGAGTTTTAAGTGTATTTGGGAGTCAACAGGGAGACAGACGCAAGCCTTTTTTTTATTTACAGTTACTCCATGAGTGCTGTTTGTGATGCCCGTGCTGGACTCAGTATGTGGCATTGCTGTACTAGTAGGAAGGATGGGTTAGAGATGCTTTAAATAAAAAGCATATAGGTGAGTGCAGAATAGTCACGGGTACAATACAACAGTTGAAAGGAGGGTTATTTTAAGAAGAAAGAGAGCTAGGAGTGCTGGTTTTATGGAATAGAAACATAGAACATGATAGCAGATAAGGGCCACATGGCCCATCCAGTCTGTCCTTTTTTGTTGATTTGCTTACACTGTAGGCCCCTCCAGGTCAACAGCACTTTCTCTGCTACCCCCTTATGACAACATTGTGCTTATTCCAGGCTTTTTTGAATCCCATCACTATTTTTGCCACCAAATCTCCACCGTAAGACCATTCTAGGCATCCACCACTCTTTCTGTGAAGAAGTATTTCCTCACATCTCTCCTAAACCTACCCCCTCCAGCTTCATATTGTAGCACCATGTTCTGGAGCACCTTTTCCTCTGAAAAATACCTCCCACTTATACCTTATTCACCCCTGAGGTATTTAAAGGTCTTTATAATACCCACCTCTCCTTACTCTCCTCCAGAGTATACATGTTTATTTTCTTTAGCCTCTCCTCATAGGACATTTGATGTAGACCTTGTACCATCTTGCTGGCCCTCCTTTGGACAGCCTCCATCCTGTCTATGTCTTTCCTGAGATGTGGCCTCCAAAACTGGACACAGTACTCCAGGTGGGGTCTTAAGAAAGACCTATATACTGGCAACACCACTTCCCTCTTCCTGCTGGTAATACCCCATCCTATACATCCCAGCATCCCATTAGCTCTCCCAATCACTTTGTCTGACCACCTTCAGGTCATCTGATATGATTATCCCCAGGTGTCTTTTCTGCTTGGTCACTGTTAATATTTCTCCCCCCATTTTGTATTGCACCCCTGTGTTTATGTGACCCAAGTGCATTATTTTGCACTTTTTTTGCATTAAACCTTAACTGCCAAATGTTTGACCACTCCTCCTGTCATTTCAAGTCTCTTTCCATCCTTTACAGCCCCTCTGCAGTGTCCACTGTACTGTAGATCTTGATGTCATCTGCAAAGAGACAGACCTTCCCTTTCAGTTCCTCTGCAATGTCACTGATGAAGACATTAAAAAAGACTGGCCCCAGTATTGACCCTTGCAGTACCCTGCTGGTCACTCTCCCCTCCTCAGAGAAAATTCTATTTACCACCACCCTCTGTCCCCTAACCAGTTTCTTACCCAGGTTAGCACCTTATTGTCCGCCACCATGCTATCCATCTTGTTTACCAGCCTCCTATGTGGAACAGTGTCAAAGGCCTTGCTGAAGTCCAAGTAGGCCACATCCACCACTCCCCAATCCAACACCCTGGTTACCCCATCAAGAAAAATCTATCAGATTTGTTTGGCATGACCTCCCCTCCATAAAGCCATGCTGCCTCAGGTCCTGCAGTCCATTGGATTCCAGGTGTTCCATGATTCCTTACTTTAATAGTGTTTCCTTCAATTTCCCTGCTACATATGTCAGATTGGCAGGCCTGTAATTTCCCATTTCCTCCTTGCTGCCACTTTTGTGAAGTGATAAAATGTCCGCCCTTCTCCAGTCCTTCCTGACCATGCTGGACTTTGACAGTTTAAACAACATTTGCTATGGTATACAGTGGATTTTTTTTCAAGAGTGTGGCAATGAAACAAAATGGCACCTTTTTAAAATTGAAGGTTCTAATAAAGCTCAGTGATATGACTGAAAAAGAAGCAGGCTGGAATCAGTGCTTTTTTAACCCATTGGTAGTACTGACATAAAAGTACAGGTGCCAGCCTTCCGCTGACAATCAGGTAAGAGGATTTTTCTGACCATTTTATAAATATGGAGAGAAGACACTGAAACAGGAAACAGTGTGGGGAAAGGAGGCAGACCCCAAGTAAAAAGGAAATGGGGTGGGGAAAGGAGGCAGACCCCAAGTAAAAAAAAAACATTCCTGAAGTTCCTAACAACCCACGTACTAGAATCAGGGATGGGTGATCTTGTTCAGGAGAAATCATCCTTTGTGACATAAACACTCTACTGCCAACTGCCCATTTCATAAATCACAATAAAGCATTCAAGGCCATGTTGGGCCTTTGTGGGGTTTACTCACTTCACATGTGGTTTAACGCACGTGCCACACTACACAATGCGCTGATAAATTCCACAAAGATCAAAGCCCTCTCTTGCTTTATTGCTTAATTTACAGCTGTTTTTCCCACCGTTAGAAGAGGCTGACCAATTTTAGCTCTTTGCATGCAAACTTTTACACAGTTAGAATGCTCCCAAGGAATACAGTAATATAAAATACAATTGCATGTACAGTTAATGAGAGGAACCTGTCACAGATAATGCTTAACTTTTATGATTTTCTGTGCAACAACATTTAACATGGAGAAGAAGAACTTGTGCTATATTACCGTGTATAAAAGCTTTGGAATTGATTCTGGAACAACCTGGAATGCACTGACAGGCATTTGTCTTATAAGACAGAAATAAAATGGTAATGTTCTGCTGAGCAAACACTTAGATAGTTGTCCATCCAAAATCTGCCACCATGACTGGACAAAGAACAGAACCACTATAGAGATTCATCCTGTTTTAGTGGTATCGTATCAGTGTGAGATATAATTTCACTTTATCAGGCCTAGCAGACTGATGTCTATATTCACTGATTTAAAAAATTATTTATTATAAAAATAACAATTATGGAGAATAACTACAGTAAAAAGCATTAATAATTGGTCTTTGTTATATGCCAACTGGTTCTTCAGCCACTGAAAATCATGGACTAATGAAATAAATAACTCATGTGAGCTAGGGGATACTATTTTGATGGGAGATTTTATTTTATCAGATGTTAGGTGGGTTGAACTATTGCACTCCTCATCCATGGCAAAAGGGTTACTTGGCATAATAGAACATTATAATTTAACACAAAATGTCCCCATGGGCAAAAGGAGGAACAATGTATCAGATTTAGAGTAACAGAAGTGAACTGTGACACTTGGAAACCTTTTGCAAATAGTGATCACTGTATAGTGTTAACATAAAATGTGAAAGAGTGATCCGATAAGGGAATCACAAACTTTATTAGTACCAAAAGGTTAATATTCCAACCGAAACAGAGGAACTGTCTGAATTTAACTGGGATGAATTACTGAGAATGGGCTCTGTGAATAATGCCTGGAACAAATTCAAAGACAAGATGATGGGCCGGTGTGATCAATATATACCAAAAGTCAGAAAATATAATAATGGAAGTCACATAGACCACAGTGGTCTAACAAAAACATTAAGCATCTAATACATTCAAAAATGAAACCATATCATAAATTGAAGACTGATGGAATGCAGGAATTATGGCAGGATTGCAAAAAGAAATTGAAAGTGTGCTGGTCAAAAATTAGGAAAGAAAATGGAAATACCCCTTACACAAACTACACATAAACTTCAAACAGTTCCATGGTTGAAAAACATAGGACCACTGGAACTGGATATTAGGTTAATAAATAAATTCAAGGACATGGCAAAGTTTTTTTTTTAAATGTGTTCTTTTTTGTTGTTGTTGTTGTTTGTTTTTTTAATTTGTATTTCCAATACATCATCTTCAGTACCTTCCCAACAAAAACGTAAATAAATACAAACATAAATAAATAAATAAATCACATAACAAGCCAGCAAGATTGAAACATCAAAAAAAGAAACTGATGAAAAAATAAAAATTTTAACAGAACAGTTCACCAGGGCCTGACAGTATATCTCCACAAATGGTGTAATTAATGGGAAAGGATATCCTGTACCCTGTATAAGTCATGTTCAACAGATCACTCAATGAATCCAAAATACCATTTGATGGAAATCAGTGCACGTGGTTCCCATCTTTAAAAAAGAGCAATAAATTGGAGGTTTCCAACCATAGACTGATTAGGTTAACATCTGTTCTGCATAAGATCATGAAATGCATCCTAAAAGATTATATTAATCATGAGCTATCCAAAATCCCCACCATTGTATCCACGACACTACAATGACAACTTTTTCCTGATGCAATACTACAGCAACGTATTTATGTTGACTGCAACTTGCGGTCAGCATAAATCCATCAGGAAACTGTCTGTTTTTTTCGGGGGGGGGGCTTCACCCTCCAAACAGCCCATGTGGGGGTCTCTGCCCCTGCACTCCCCATAACTTAGGATTGTCAACTTTAAGTCAGAGTCGATTCAGGGAAGGGGGCAAAACCCAGAGAAAGCAGTGCCAGGGTATCATGGGTACATTACAGTGGCAACAGTGACTTGCCGCTGTAATGTACTTCGGTGTTGAACTGTCGTTGCAGCATCAGCATACTCCCACCATTAACAATTATCAACATGGGTTCAATAAAGGCAAATCAAGTACCACCAATCTCCTGTCACTTCATGAAAATTTTAGTTAAGAACTATATAGTGATTACCCAGCAGATATTGCCTATCTCAGCTTCAGCAAAGTTTTTATCTGGTCCCTTGCTAGGTGATAATTAATAAATTGAAGACTCTTCCCTTGAACTGCACACTTTTAAGCAGGACCCAAGATGTATGTACAACGGAAAGCAGATGGTGGCTCTAAAGACTCATTTTTAAGCTTGTAGACTGGTACTAGTGAGGTGCCACAAGGATCAGTCTTGGGCCAGGTTCTGTTTCAAGTCTTTATTTCTGCTTTAGAGACAGGAGCCACTAACTTGTGTGTAAAGTACATGGATGATATCAAGTTAAGAGGACCATGTATGGACAATGAGAAAAGGGATCCAGTACATACAGATCTGACTAGGATAGGGGAATGGTCTAGGAGATGGGAAATACAAACAGGCAAATGTGCAGTCATGCACTTAGGGAAAGCAACATAAAACATGCATTTTATTTACTGAGAAATAATATTAAGGTAAATGATGCAGAAAAGGATCTGGGAATCATGGTTTAAAATAATCTAAATACATCCAAGCATTGCTCAGAAGCAGTCACAAGGCAAACAAAGTTCTCTGGTCAATAAGATGGAATACATGGAGTAAAGATACAAGAATCATTTTCCTCATATAGACTATAGGTACATCCTTACCTGAATTATGTCTCACAGTTTTGGTCCTGTTATATATCAAGGGACATTGGGCACTATGCACGATGCCAATGTGCCATGTAAACAGGGCACTTTGGCATCGGTATGCCTGAATGCCACATAGTAATGGCTGAGTTGTGGAGCTGAATGTGGAGTACAGCAGTTACTCACTGATCACCCAGCAGCATGGACAGCAGCATGCTTGGGGACATGCCGGGGATGTGCCATCACTCAGCAGCATGCACCAATATAGGTTGTGCTGGCCACAGGTGTGTGGACTGCGCAGGTTATGGCAGCTGGGACCCTGCAATAACCCATTGCACACCCACACAGACATGACCAGCAGGTCATGGCAGGACCATGTGATGCCCTGCCAAGCCACCCCAGCCAAGGAGGCTGCTGGAGAAGGCTGAGGCAGCTGATCTGGTGGGTGCCCATACAGCAGGATACAGTGACCAGTTGCCACTGAGCTGCAGACCTCCCAGTCTCCAATGTACCCACCCAGGCCCCCAACACAAGACATCACAGCCCTGATAGGAAAATTCCTCCATGGCAACCACATGCCCTGAGGTAGGAATACCCCACACTCCACACCCTTGCCACATCCCTGAAACAGCCCCATCTCCACAGGAGCACCATCGTGAGTGCCCATCGAGGTGCCATACAGCTCCATACAACATTCCTCATGACACCCGTGCATGGCATTAAATACAGAACACTCCCTGAACCTGGAAAACACCCTCCCATTAGTGGTCCATGTCCTCTCCCCCCAGCACTGACAGCCCACCTCCTGACCCTGTACCTGTCCATCAGTGATGGGCATGAGATGGCCAGCGGCACATCCCTCCTCTCACCTCCATGACTGCTGGCCATTCAAGTGATGCTGGGAGTGACTCCTATATATAGGGAGCATAATCCTAGCATCACTTGGATGGCCAGCAGCTGAGGAGGTGAGACGAGGGATGTGCCAGTCACCGTCCCATGCTTGACACGATAGACAGGTACAGGGTTGGGGTGGGCTGTCAGTGCTGGGGAGAGAAAACATGGACCACTAATGGAGGCATGGGTGTTCCAGGCTTGGGAGGTGTTCGTGATGTAAGACCATGCACAGGTGTCATAAGAAGTGCCATAAGGAGCTGTATGGCACCTCAGTCAGCACTCACAATTGGGTTCATGTAGCGGGGGGCTGTTTCTGGGACAGGGCAAGGGGGTGGGGTGTGGGGTATTTCTACCTTGGGGCACGGGGTTTGTCAGGGTGGGATGCCTCATGCCACCCCAGGGTCAGGGCATCGATGTATGGTGGGAGTGTGGCATACCAGTGGGGGAAGCAGGGACCTACTGCCAGGGGTTGCCAGTGCACTGTGTGGGCACTGAGTACCATGGACAAGGCCTGGAGGAGATCAGTGGAGGATGGGGTATGGCTGCATGGGTCTGGGTGCACGGAGGTGTATTCACACACCCAGACCTGAGTCATTGGGTGCAAGTGATCTACTCTGGGACTAAGGCTCGGCATCCCATTGGATGCCTGCCTGAGTCTGCAACCCCACCCCTGGTCACCCTTTGGAGTCCTGCATTGTGGGGGGGTGGGGTCATGGACAGGTGGCAGCTGGTTATGAATACTGGCAGGTAGCACCTGTCCACGGGTGTTGAGTTGCATGGGTGGAAGGTGTGTACCTTATGCTCATTCGTGATTAGCGCTGATTAATAGGAAAGAGCGAGCACAGTGAAGGATGACTAAAATAATTTATGGCTTGCAAGACCATTCATATGAGGATGCATAAAAAGATTCTTGACCTCAGGCCTCTATGTAGCAGGTGAATCAGAGGCAACCTGTTGCTTCTTTAGGACATAGTTTTCAGTTCAAGATTGATTTGTTCAGCCATAGGTCATTAAAATGTTATATATTTATTAATACAAATATATTAGAATTAATACATGTGGAATCACAATACAATATATCTGAAGGACTTATTTAGTACAAAACATTACATCCCAGTATTAAATCACCCCCTGACTGCACACTGTACTACCATGCACAATCACTTATAGAAACCAATGTTTAATTATTTATTTATTTATTTATTTATTTAACAAATCGGAAATACCTTTGAGCCAGGGGTTCTTTTACAGAGGTTCCATGTCAAGTCACAAGAATAGCAAATTACAATGGTTTCAGTAAGTAGTACAACATGAGGAAAGTAATTACATAAACAAAAGAACAATACGGTAAAATAAATATTGTGTGAAGTGCAGCCAGTGGCCTTGTCTGAAGAGGGTGAAAGGGCTTACAAGGAGAGAAAGTACCAGAGGATGATTGGGGGGTGGAAGGAACAAAAAAAAAGCAAGGAGGGAGATTCTACAATGAAGCTTGAGCAGGAAAGACCCATGGGGTGGAGGGTGGAGGGTACAGCAGAGAGGGGGGAAGTGGGAGCGGAGGGGTAAAGGAAGGGAGGATGAGGTAGGAGGAAAAAGAGGGCAGGAATGGGAAAGGGATAAGGGAGGAAGTGCTGTGAGTGGAATAGCACAGCAGCAGCATAGAGCTATACAGGGGCAAATGGAAAAAGAGGGAGGTCCCAGTGCATTTAGCTGTCAACAGAGATTAGACATAGCAGTGACAAGATGGTCTGGAAACTAGGAATTGATGCAGCTTCCACTTAAAAGGTCCCAAGGTTGCAGTCGTCACAATCTCAGGAGGAAGGGAATTAAATAAATTAGCAGCTCTAACTGCAATGGATCGCCAGCGAGGGACATTAAAAGTTTGGCTCACAGAACTTTGTGTGCACCGAGTACCCAAGAAGGGATTGAAAAACTAAAGGGAACCTGGTGGTAGGAGACCAAGATCTGCCTTCTTAGCCAAAAGGCAGGCTTGATATTCAATGCGAGCCTGGACTTGAAGCCAGCCTGCTTGTTCGTAAAGGTCACAAGTGTGAGTACGATATGCTACACCAGTTAGTAGATGGCATGCCTTATTCAGAGCCGTGGTGAGCCGACATAGGGTTGTGTCTGTGGTGGAACCATAAATGACCAATCCATAGTCAATAATAGACACAATTGAACTTTGGATAGCCAATCTGACGGCTTCGGTAGTAAGGCAGTGTTTATGCCTGTGTAGAAGGCCTAGGTGAATGTTAACTACCTTGGCAACATTCTCAGCATGGTTGGAGTAGGACAGCGTACTATCCAGAGTAACTCCTAGGTATTTAAAAGATTGAGTCTGATCAAGGATAACACCTGCACTGTTTTTAATCACCAATTGTTTGGCTTTGTGCTTGCTGTGGGTACCATGGAAGAGCATGACCTTAGTTTTTTTTGCAGTTAAGCACCAACTTATGAGAGATGAATCAGGGCTCAGCTTCAGTAAAATTTTTCTAAAGTTGGGCCTGAAGGAGGGTAGGGTCAGCAGTCTTTGAGAAAATGACCGCATCATCAGCGTAGAGGAGTACTGGTTCAGAACAGGATGCTGGAAGATTGTTGAGGAAGGTACTAAATAGAAGGGGTCCCAGTATCGATCCTTGAGGAACCCCAGAGCAGACAGGCAGTTTAGCAGAAAGGGCAGACCCTAATCTCACCTGCTGTGCGTGGTTTGCTAGATAGCTGGTGAACCTCTTTAGAGCCTCTGAAGATATACCAAGCCCAGCAAGTTGATGTATCAGCATATGGTGATTGACCATGTCAAATGCTTTAGACAAGTCAATAAAAGTTGCACCAACAAGTTGACCCTGATCAAGGGTATGGTGAATGAAACCTGTAAGTTCCAGTAGGGTTGTAGATGTGCTGTGCCCTTTCCGAAAACCATGTTGTTGGACACATTGTAGGTAGTATTTTTCCAGGTACTCCACAAACTGGTCAGCAACAATCCTTTTAAGTGCTTTGGACAGCGGGGGAAGAATACATATTGGCCTATAATTCCCAGGTAGTAATCTGTCCTCACTCTTAAAAACTGGTGTAACCAGAGCAGATTTCCAGATCTGGGGGAATTGTGAAAGTATGAGGGAGCGATTGAGAAGCTTGGTGAGGGGGGCTAGGACTCCATCTAGAGTTAGGGTAAGAAGTTTTAGGTCAAGGAGACCTTACAATATAAATTTCATTTCAGAAACAAAAAGTGCATTTCCCATTTACACCAGTTTTTAGCTATAGATTACTATGATCACCTGAGATAAGGGGGAGAAGTCACTAATGGGCATTATGAATCCATCCAGTTAATACCCCAATAGGGAACAGTGCCCAACAGCAATGTTGGGGTCCCAGGCCATCCACCACTCCATAAGTGTGCCACCTAGGTTGTCTCAGACCCACTAATACCCTGCAGCTCTCTAGCTCCACATTAAGACCTGAGTTTACTTTAGATGCAGGTAAAAACCCATAATAACTTGCATAACATCCAAACCCCTCCTCCATCTGAATATCTCATACAAAGTTAAGCCAACATACGCGTGTGTGTGTGTGTGTGTTTGTGTGTGTGTATATTACTTGCAAAAAACTTTGTTAACGCACTAGTTAGGGTTAAACCAACAAAAGTAGGGAAATGTGGCATGTTTCCAACCCTAACACCCCACCTCCACCCTCCAGGCAGCAATAGGAAAAACTATTACAGTTTCACCTCTCCCTGCATCTTCACAAATCAGGAGCGGGTGTGCCTTGGGGTTGTAAACCCTAATGCTGACCCCATTTGATCATTGAGATGTGTAGCATATATGAATCCATTGGGTGAGCATTAGGGTAGACAACCCCAAGGCACACCCCACACTTGATTTGCAATGACAAAGGAGAGGTGCAACCGTAATGCTTTTTCCTGTTGCTGCCTGCTAAGTGAGGGTGAGGTGTTACATTTGGAAACCCTAACACCACATTTCCCTACTTTTGTTGGTTTAACCCTAACTAATGCATTAACTAAGTTTTTTGCAAGGAATTTCCTTTCTTTTTGAGATTGTGGAATTATATCTTCATTCATGTAGGTCCCTTCATGAGCTGATGTCCTGCACCAAGGGGAGACTCCATCCACCTACAGAAGTGCAGGGCCCTTGCTGGCTCCTCACTTCAGTGAAGCAATGGATGTGGAGAATTCATGGGGCTGTCTGATGGGCTGCCAAAGCACAGGGCCTTTTGGTTCTTGCGCTTCCATGTGGCTACAGTGACAAATGCACAGGCAAAGAGTGCATCTGTCAGCCAATGCACAGGGCTCTCTGCCACCCAGAGGTGCAGAGGTCCAGGGGCCTATGCCAAGAAGACAGTTGCTTTCACTATATGGTACCCAGGATGGTGCGGAAAACCCTGCACCTTTTATTCCCTGGCTCGGGGGGGTGTTGCATAACAGCACCATTCCTCCACCCACACCACATCAAGCTGGATCACTGAGCTCACCAGAATGGGATCACAAAGTATACCCACTGGGGTCAAGAGTGACACTACATACAACATTTGTTAATAATACATCTTTTTTTAATTTTGACCCCAAATGTTCAAGATACTCGTTTTATGATTTGCCTTATAAACACAACATCTGCCATTTATAGTACACTTGCCAAAATATTGTTTCACACCAGAAGTATGAAAACACATCTCATCCAGGATTTAAAAAATGACACAGGTCACATTTATGAGGTGGTGTGGAAAAATGGCTATGTTGAAAGTTTGGACTCCAAATAGTGAAATTTAGTGAAGTTATGAATGCATGTTGACATACTGCAACATTCACTCATAACCTGGACATTTTACCATAGTTGTACACCACATTGTCAGCATAGCCTTCTCATTACTCCACCTAATGAACCCAGTAGTGAAAATGTTCAAATATCTGCAGAAACATTATTCCACAGCATTGAAATGTCATTCCACACCACAGGTGCGAAAACACATTTTGGCCAGGATTCGAAAAATGACAGTTCTCATGTTCATGAGGTGGTAAAACAAAATGACTATGCAGGAAAGTTGTGGTCAAAATATTTTAAAATTACCAAAGTTACGAGACAGCATAGTAAAATTTCAATGTATGCAAACAGAGTCTGGGAGCTGATGTAACATACGTGCTGTAAAACTAGTTAAAATATTTTATATTTTGAAGCCTTAATATCCTGAGGGATTTAGGAAGAGGGTAGAGGCTAACTACCATTGCGCTACGTTAGAGCGCTGTTTTACTGTTTAAATGAAACTGTATGCCAGCTAAACCTAGGAGCCCAATAGGAGTGTGGCAGTTTAAACTTTTAACTTGAAAACACAACTTTTATTTGAAGCAGTCCAGCATGCACGCACAACTTCCGGGTCGAGGGAGAAAGCAGCATTTTCATGGCAGCTCCCCATATGTAAACAGAGTCTGGGAGCTGATGTAACATACGTGCTGTAAAAACTAGTTAAAATATTTTATATTTTGGAGGCCTAATATCCTGAGGGATTTAGGAAGAGGGTAGAGGCTAACTACCATTGCGCTACGTTAGAGCGCTGTTTTACTGTTTAAATGAAACTGTATGCCAGCTAAACCCAGGAGCCCAATAGGAGTGTGGCAGTTTAAACTTTTAACTTGGAAAACGCAACTTTTGTTGCGAAGCAGTACAGCGGTACGCACCGCAACTTTCAGGCACAGTCTGCTAAATCTCGCATTCGTAGCGAGCAGGGCGAGCGAGAGCAGGGCGTGCGAATCCGTGCGTGGAGACGCGCGCAGAGATTTGCGCGGTCAGTGCGTGTCGGCTGTTTCAGCTGAGGTAGCTGAGTAGACCAGGCGACTATATTGAAAGTGAGTAGGTCGTGTATAAAATATTGTTGTGTGGCAAATGCAACATGTTCATGCAAGGGGAAAGGGAGGAGAATTTCATGTGCAGTAAATGTTGTGAGATAAAAGAACTTAAGGCAGAAATAGCAGAACTTAAAACAAGGATTCAGGTGCAGCTAGAGATATCCTTGTTGGAACAATATATTGACTCTAGGGCAGAAAGTATTACACAAGATGGTATTAAGGAAGTGGAGGGGGAATGTAAGGATACTGTGCCATCACATACGGTAGATACGAATACAGAGCAGTGGTCAGAGGTGACCAAAAAAAGAGTGTATAAAAGAGGCAGGAGAAATATTGGAGGTGTCGCAAATATTCTGACCCCAAACAGATTTCAGGCCCTGATGACAAACGAGGAGGGGGATGAAATACAATTCTTGAATACCGAACAGGGCCTCAAGGCTGCGGATTATGTATGCATAAGCACACAAAAAAATGTGGAATCTTCAGCACAACCATCAAATACTGACATGGACCCTTATGATTTAATAGATGTAAGCAGGATTACCCAGAATAATACGCAAACTTTACCACCCCAATCCCAGGGTCATGAAATAACTACGAGACATTCTTTATCATTGAAGTTCAATGTTAAAATACGCAGATAATGTGTTATGTAAACATCAGAATGAGTATACAACTGTGAGCATACTTCCAGGGGCAGACATAGGTGACATTAAGGAACTGATGCCAGGTTTATTGGAAAACACCATTTCCCCATTTACAGTGTTACATGTGGGTACAAATGATATATGGAAAAGGAACACATTGGAAATACAGAGGGATTTTGAATCGGTAGGTACTACACTTAAAAGGAGAGGGTGTAACGTGTTGATTTCTGGGATATTACCTGAACCAAGGGCTAATGAACAAACAAATCAGGAAATCTATAGATTTAATGGTTGGCTTAGGAGGTGGACTGCCAGAGAGGGTTATAGGTATATTGATCATTGGCATGAATTTCAGAATAAGCAGCTATTTGCAAGGGATGGGTTACATCTTAATAAAATGGGCAAGCGTTTGTTAGCACAACAACTAAAAAATTCTGTTCATCATCATTTACACTTCACAGGCAGGGGGACGTGGGGGCTATAAAGACTGGTCACCCCAAAAACGAATGGAATATTATGCTCATTAATGCAAGGAGTTTAACGGATAAGTTTGATGAGTTACAGCTAATTTTAAAAACCCATAAAGTACACATTTGTGCGATTGTGGAAACATGGTGGCAACCTGAGGATACCTGGGATAGGCAAATTCAGGGGTACATACTCTATAATAAGGATCGTTCCATATCTAGAGGTGGAGGGGTGGCACTATATGTTGCTGAGGGTATCCCCACAGAGAGTATAGATACAACCAGATGGACAGATGCTAAAGTCATCTGGGTAAGGATTAGCCCCCATAGAGCTGCTAAAATCAATCTAGAAGTAATTTATAGGCCGCCATCCACTAGGATATCAGAGGATGAAACTATATTAGATCTTGTAAACCAGTTATCAGCAGTAGGTAATGTAATACTAGTCGGTGATTTCAACCTCCCAGGTATTGAGTAGGATACTTTAAAGGCAAGTACATCAGCTGAGAATAAATATTTGGAGACTTTTAGTCTTGGAGGGTTAGATCAATATGTTACAGCCAATACAAGGGGGAATCATATATTGGATCTAATATTAAGTGATCTTGGTGACAATATTATGAACAGTAAGATATTCCCACCTTTGGGTTCAAGCGATCATGCTATAATAGGGTTTCAGTACTCCGGTACGCTAGGGGACAATAGGGGTACTGCATTGACACATTGAAATAATGCTACAAATTATGCACAGATGAGACAGGACCTGGCAACATGGGACTGGAAATCTGAGTTTGAGAACCAGACAGTAGATCAAATGTGGGGAAGAGTAACAAATGCTATAAATGGCCTAATTACTAGACATGTACCAACCAGGAACAAATATAAGGGGTCTACAAGTCTAACTGCACCCTGGATAACCCAATCTATAAAGGGATTAATTAAAAACAAAAATAAAGCATATCATCTATCAAGACATAATAACACGGAAGAAGGCTGGGAATATTATAGGATTAATCTTAAAATAGCAAAAAGAGCTATAGCCCAAGCTAAAAGGGAATATGAGTATATAATAGCAGCAAAGGTCCAAGATAATTACAAAACCTTTTATTCATATATAAATAATAAAAAATGGAAAAGTAAAATCATAGGACCCTTAAAAACACATGATGGGAATATTATAACAGAAAATAAGGCTCTTGCGGAGGAATATAATGTATACTTCTCATCGGTCTTTGGCAAAAGTCTTCAAACTTCATGGGATAACAAGAAAATTAGACAGAGCCCAAAGATAGACCAGCTGAAGTACTTATTAGATTGCAGAAGGTTAACCAAAATAAAGCACAGGGTCCAGATGGGATTCACCCAAGGGTGATTAAGGAAATGGCAACACTACTAGAGGAGCCAGTATCTTACCTTTTTCAGGAAAGTATTAACATTGGCGAGGTTCCTAAGGCATGGAGGCAAGCTGTGATTGTACCCATATACAAAAAGGTTGTAGGCAGACCGTCTCAAATTATAGGCCTATTAGCCTAACCTCCGTTCTTGGTAAGATTCTGGAGGGTATAATCAAGGATTGTATCATGGAACATATTGAGAGGACAGGCAGGATAGACATGACCCAGCACGGATTCACCAAGGGAAGATCATGCCAAACTAACTTATTAGAATTTTACGATAAGGTTAGCAAGGCTATGGATATGGGTAATGCAGTGGATGTAATCTTCCTGGACTTTGCAAAAGCCTTTGATAAAGTACCCCATGGGGAGCTTGTTAAAGCACTTTATGAGCTGGAGATACCAATATGGATACAAACTTGGGTGAAGACTTGGCTTATGGACAGAGTCCAGAAAGTCTGTGTAAAAGGTGAATACTCTGATCATGTCGGAGTTACTAGTGGTGTCCTCCAGGGCTCGGTCTTGGGACCATGTTTGTTTAATATGTATATTTCATCCATGCAAGTGCATACAGCTGTTTGGTTATCTAAATTTGCAGACGACACTAGGGTTGGGAGTCCAGTAAACAACTGGGAAGAACATCTAGTCCTACAAACATCTCTGGACAGGCTAGACACATGGGCCTCCCAGAAACAATCTATTTTTAACATCGAAAAGTGTAATGTTATGCACTTTGGAAAGAAAAATAACAAATTCCAGTATAACTTAGGAGGATCTGTACTAAAAGTAGTGGATGAAGAGAAAGTCTTGGGGGCTATGGTTAATAAAGATCAAGGCTTTAGCTTACACTGTAATACAGCTATTAAAAAGGCAGGTAGTATAACACACTGTATATTGAGACACATAAAAAGTAGAGATAGGCAGGTTGTGATGCCCCTGTATAATGCATTGGTGAGTCCCACATGGAGTACTGTGTCCAGTTTTGGGCCTTGTATAAGAAGAGGGATGTTGTGCGGATGGAGGGGGTACAGAGGAGACTTACAAGAGAATCAAGGGATTGGATGGATTGAGTTATGAGCAGAGACTACAGGATTTGGAGCTGTATTCCCTGGAATATTGTAGAATGAGAGGCGACATGTGTTTGATTTATAGGGCATGGACCAATACAAACTTATGGGACTTACTGGGCTTGGTTAAAAGGGCTCAAATATATGACATTAGAGCACATTGTTACCAACTGGTAAAAGATAGATATAATACAAATAGAAGGAAATACTGGTTAAGTAATAGGGTAACAGAAATTTGGAATATGCTACCAGGGGAGGTTGTGGAAAGCAGTACAATGCAGGAATTTAAAACACAGCTAGATAAATTCTTAGAAAGAAAGAATATAAAAGGATATAATTAGGTGTTACTTGCGAGCTCACAGACAAATGTCTTTATGCTCAGTATTGTCTATGTAATCTATGTAATCTATGAACACAACTTTGTCATTTTTACATATTTTGATCCAACATGTTCAACATAGCCTTCTTATGACCCCACCTCATGAATAAGGGTGGTGAACATTTTCAAATCTCTCCAGAAAGGAGCTTTCACCATGGGACTGCAAAATCACCTTTTGGGCTTGATTCATGTAGTTCCACCACCATTGGTCATGAGGTGGGGTCCATAAAAGTCCATGTTGAAAATTTGGGGTCAAAATATGCAAAAATGACAAAGTTATGCATCAAAGTTCAAAACCCCATTTTAATATGTTTAACCACATTTACCACAGTTTCTCATAGTGCAGTCAGTGGTTCCAAAAGCAAGATGTGTGTTGGATTGGAGAGTGGATCTTTGCCCTGGGACATGTTCAGGTGAGTGAGGGTGCATGGGGGGGGTGTGGGGGTTCGGGGTGGATGGTGCTCAGTGGGAGGTTGGGATGGGGTGTCAGATCGGTTAGGGACCTCTTTCTTTTTTACATGTTTAACTAAAAAAATAACATCAAGGGATGGTTTTCTTTATTACAGGATGAAAATGCAGAGACCATAATCAGAGGGTGGGGGCAGCACTAGACACCAGGGATACATAACTGAATGATGATCAGAGGGTAGTGGGGGGACCACTAGACACCAGTGAAACATTATAAAAGTAAGGGGATGGTGATTGGGGAAGGGGGCACCACTAGACACCAGGGATACATAAGGGGATAAAGATTGGAGGGTGGAAAGTGCCACTAAACACCAGGGAAACATTATAAGTATAAGGCAACAGTGATCAGAACGTGGGGGGCATAACTAGACACCAGGACAACACATTACATACATAAAGGGATGGCAATGGGGCAGCACCACTAGACAGCAGGGAAATGACAGCTCACTTCTCTCACTGCAGCCTGCAGCACAAATTCCAGCTATGGCTGCAGAAGTCAAGAAAGTCCTATTGTTCTCATACAGAGAATGCAGGTGAACTGCTCCTCTCATTAAGCTGGACACCCTGGATTTTGGGTGTCCAGGAAATTAATTTCTGCCAAATTAAAAAGCAAACACCAGAATCTAGATAACTGGTCTCATTTAGCTAGGCTCAGGTGTTTGTTTTCAAAGACATTACTTTTATGTACTTTAAATGTTTGTAAGTTTAAACAAAAAATAGAAAATGGTGGCCATATGAAAAATATTTTTTTCCTAAGAAAAAAGGATGGGCCCCATATGAAAAAGAATCTTTTTTTTGTATGGATTAAAATTCTTTTTTTGTTCCAAGCAGCTAACCAAAAGACTGTACTGACCATGCTCAGAACCAAACGTTTAAAATGTTATAACTTTGGAACAGATTAATATTTTTATCACCAAACTAGTAAAATGAATATCTGTGGGCCAAGCCCTTTCTACCCTGAAAATTTCAGATCAAATTCGAAACCATCTAGGTGCAAGGTGATGAAATAAAAAACAGTGATTTTTTTTTTATGTTTCTTCACTATCTGCCTCTCGGAATTTGCACATTCAACTAAAATGAAACTTGGCTCATCAAGAGATCTACCCTCTGAAACCACACATGCAAAACTGTGTGCAAATTTGTTAAATGTTTGCAAAGATATTAAAGTGCAAAATTTGAGGTTTAACATAGAACTCCCTGCTCAACTCTTACTATAGTGGTACTACCAATAATATAGATATAGATATATTATAGGGGCACAGTAGCACCCCCATATTTAGGGTTGTACTGACAGTTCTATGTTAAACCCCATATTTGCACTTTTAATATCTTTGCAACCATTAAATGGATTTGCACAACAATTTGCATTCACAGTCTCGTGGGAGATATCTCTGAATGTGCCAAGTTTTGTTCTGGTTGGATGTGAGGTTTCAGAGTTGTGCATAGTGCAACAAGTACATTTTCATAAGTGCTTTCTCATTGGCTATAATAGGTTTTCGTTTGTTGGCTGTACATCCCAAACAGTTTGGAATTTTGGGCTGACATTTTCAGGGTAAAAAAGTGTTGACCCACAGACGTGCCTTTCGTTGGTCTGGTGAAAAAAATATTAATGTATTCCAAAGTTATTTAATTTTAAAATGTTCATAAATTGGTTCTGAACATGCTCAGTAAGCACCTAAAGAGAGCTGTATGAAAAGAAAAAATTATTTTTTCGTATTGCTGTCATCCTTTTTCATTTGAGGAAAATTCTTTTTTGTTTAGCCCCCATCTTGTTTTGTTTTTTCAAAAAATGTTTAATTGAAAAACTATAGAACTGGCATTGTGCAGATGTACCAAGACATGTAGTTTGCACTTTATTGTTTCACAAATGCCCCTCAAATACTATTTTTTGGAGTTCAAAAATCTTTTTTCGTATCACGTGATACAAAAAAGTTTCATTTTTTTGTATCATGAGTGACAAACAGGATTCTTTTTCATGAGGGAAAACTGCTTTCCCTGCTGTCTAGTAGCATCTCCTGCCCTCTGATTGCCTTCCTCCTTGGTGCAATAATGTTTGCTGGTGTCTAGTGGTACCCCCACCCTCCAATCATCCTCCACAATATACTGCTTTATTTCCCTGGTGTCTACTTGCATCCCCACCCTCTGATCGCAGTTCCCCTAATTATCTTCCATTTCCCTGGTATTTAGTGGCACCCCCCATCCAATCACCATCCCCTTAATTAATGCAATATTTGCATAGTGTCTAGCGGCACTCCCCACTCTCTGATCATAATCCCCATAATAAAAATATTTCCCAGTTGTGTAGTGGTTCACCCCACCCTCCAGATGCTGTTCCCATAATTATCTTATGTTTTCCTGGCATTTGGTGGTGCCCCTCACCCTCTGATCACTGCCCTCATTATTAATACAATAATTCCCTGGTGTCTACTGGCACCCTCTGCCCTCTGATCACAGGGTTTTATTTAACTCCAAAAATTGGTTAGCGTTTTGCTCATAAAAGTGCTAAAACATTGTGAAAATGCATAGCACTTGCCTCACTGTGTTTAGCAAACATAGCACTTCTAGAAAACCTATATAAATATTTTCTGTACAGTTAGCATTATCCCAAGAAAAAAAACTGCTAATCAATTATTTAAAACCCTGGATCACCCCCAAAACAGGGTACTAAATGAGAAAAAGACCAAGGTAGAAAGGTCAGTGGGGGATGCTGCTATAGAAGGTAAAGCCATCAAAAAATGGAGAGCAATGAGAACCAATGCCCGTAGTCTGGGTAACAAGCTTCCTGAATTAGTGGCCTTGATGGATATCATGGCAGTCACAGAAACATGGTACACACAGAACCATGACTGGGATATAAACATACCAGGCTACACTATCTATAGGAGGGTCAGGGAGGGTAAAAGAGGAGGAGGAGGAGTAGCTCTCTACATAAGAGAAGGAATCAAAGCAACAGAACAAAAGGGTAAACAGGGAGGAGAAGAAGCACTGTGGGTCAATTTGGAGGCAGGCAATGGCACCACAATCT
This sequence comes from Neoceratodus forsteri, assembly GCA_016271365.2. Classification (NCBI taxonomy): domain Eukaryota; kingdom Metazoa; phylum Chordata; order Ceratodontiformes; family Ceratodontidae; genus Neoceratodus; species Neoceratodus forsteri. Next base: position 1,235,622,915 of record CM057456.1, read on the forward strand.
GCACAGGGGTTGTATACAGACCCCCCTCTCAGAGGGAGGAAATGGACAAGGAAATGATAGAAAGTATACTTAGAATGACAGATAAAGGGGAGATATCCCTGATGGGTGATCTCAATATGCCAGATGTTAACTGGAGTGCAGTTGTAGCAGCCACTTCTAAGACTGGGGTTATTCTAGATGCCCTACAGGGGACATGCCTTAGACAACTAGTATTGGAACCCACTCGAGAGGGAGCAATCTTAGACCTGGTCCTCTCAAATGGAGATGGAGAGAGGATCACAGATGTAGAAGTGGGTAGCCATCTGAGGAACTAGCGACCATCGAACAGTATCGCTCACAATAAACACAGTAATAGAGTCGGCCATACAAAGGCAAAAGTACTGGACTTCAGGAGGGCTGACTTGCCAAAATGGGTGAGTGTCTAAGGAATGCACTAGCAAATGGGCAGGAAGGAGGGTGGAAGAACAATGGGGAATAATAAAACTGCCATCACAGAGGTAACAAGCCTTTGTGAAGCAAATAAACAAAACAAAACAATGTAAGAAATCACTATGGTTCTCAAAGGAGGTGGCAGTGAAGGTTCAAGAGAAAAGAAAGCATTCATAAAGTACAAGGAATCACAGAAGGAGCAGGACAGAAAATTGTATCAGTTAAAGCAAAGGAAGCTGGAAGGCAGTCAGAACAGCAAAGGCCCGAACTGAGGAAAAGATAGTCAACTCAGTTAAGAGGGGGATAAAACCTTTTTAGGTACATCAGGGGAAGGAAGACTAAGGGAGGGATAGTGAGGCTTAATAAAGGGAGGGGTGGGCAGAGGGTGATGGTGAAAAGGCAGAGATACTAAACAAATATTTTTACTCAGTATTTACAAATGAAGGGTACCTAAACAAACAATAGAAACACTCTGGATACAGAAGTTGATACCAACCCATTTACAGAAGAAGGGTTCTGAAAGAACTCTTAAAACTGAAGGTGGACAAAGCAATGGGGTCTGATGGGATTCATCCCAGAATTCTAAAAGAACTAAGGGTAGAACTAGTGACACCACTGACTACCCTCTTTAACAAATCATGGGAGGATGGGATGGTACCTGAGGACTGGAGGAGGGCAGTTGTGATTCCCCTTCACAAAAGTGGGAGCAGGGCAGAAGCAGAAAACTACAGACCAGTTAGTTTAACCTCAGTGATAGGAAAATGATGGAATCACTTCTGAAGGAATTAATTGTCAAGTACCTAGATGCCAGAGGGGCACAGGACCCAAGGCAGCATGGATTCACAACAGGAAGGTCATGCCAGATGAATCTAATAGATTTCTTTGACTGGGTGACCAAAGTAGTAGATCAGGGAGGGGCTGTGGACATGACATACCTAGACTTTAGCAACAAGGCATTTGACTCAGTCCCACACAAAAGATTAATATACAAGTTAGCCAGCCTGGGAGTGGGTCCCAAGATGATAGCCTGGGCAAAGAATTGTCTGGAGAATAGGACACAGAGGGTAATAGTGAATGGAGTCCACTCTGAAGAAAGGGGGGTTACTAGTGGGGTGCCGCAGGGTTCAGTATTAGGACTGGTCCTCTTCAATGTCTTTATAAGCGACATTGCAGAGGGACTAGAAGTAAAAGTATGTCTCTTTGCAGATGACAAAAAGATCTGCAACAGAGTTGATGCACAAGGTGGGGTGGAAAGGATGAAAAGGGACTTGGTAAGGTTAGAGGAATGGTCAAATGTATGGCAGCTTAGATTTAATGCTAAGAAGTGCAGGTAATGCACCTGGGAAACAAAACCCAGGGAAGAGTACACAATGGGGACGAGATACTAACAACAACAAAATGGAAGGGACCTGGGGGTAGTCATATCAGATGACTTAAAGGTGGGCAAGCAATGTGAGAGGGCAGTAAGGAGGGCTGGGGGGATACTGGGATGCATAGGGAGAGGCATCACCAGCAGAAAACAGGAAGTTGATATCCCTCTGTACAGACAGCTGGTGAGACCCCATCTGGAGTACTGTGTGCAGTTCTGGAGACCCAATCTCTGCAAGGACATAGCCAAGATGGAAGCTATCCAGAGGAGGGCAACTAAAATGGTGCAGGGTCTGCACCAAAAGACATATGAAGAGAGACTAAAGGAGCTTAATATGTATAGCCTCGAGGAAAGGAGGGCATGATAGAAACTTTCAAGTACCTCAAGGGCATAACCAAAGTCCAAGAGGGTAGCATCTTTCAAAAAAAGAGGTGTGCAAGAACAAGGGGGCATAATTTCAAGATGGGGGGGCAGCTCAGAGGTAATGTAAGGAAGTATTTTTTCACAGAAAGGGTTGTGGATGCATGGAACGGCCTTCTGGTGGAGGTTGTGGAGTCAAAAACAGTGGTTGAATTCAAGCATGCATGGGACAGCCATGAGACAATTCTAGGGGTTGGGGGTAGAAAGAAGTAGGCTGCTGGTTAACTAGGATCTGCAGCTTATCCATTAGGTAGGGAAATGGGCCAACTGGGTGGGCCAAGCGGTCCTTATTTGCCGTCAAATTCTATGTTTCTATTATGACTGTTCCCTGGAGTCTAGTGTTGCCCCCCCCCCGCCCTCTGATCACCGACCAGTAATTCATTCACATTTTCCCTGCTGTCTAGTGACAACCCCACCCTCTGATCACCATCCCCTGTGTGATTTTTGTTTCCCTTGTGTCTAGTTGCACCCCTCTATCCTCTGATCTGCCTCATTCCAGAAATAAAGAAAATGGTCCCTCTATGTCTTTTTTTTGTAAACCTGTAAAAAAAGGTCCCTCACTGATTCCCCAACCCCAACCCCAACCTCCCACTCAGCACCCATCACCCTCGCACCCCCCACACTTTCACTTACCTGAACAGGTCCCAGGTGAAGATCCACTCTTTGCTTCAAAACATGTCTTGCTGCTGGAACAATGAACTGCAATATGAAAAACTAAGGTAAGTGCTATTCAATGTATTTCAATGTGGTTTTCATCTTTGGTGCATAACTTTGCCATTTCTGCATTTTTTGACATCAAATTTTCAACATACCCTTTTTGAGACCCCTCCTCATGAACAATGTTGGTGTTATTTTGAAATCCCCTTCCCGAAAGGTGATTTCATAGTCAGTTTATGAAATCACCTTTCGGGCATGATTTCAACATTTTCAACATACTTTTTCATGAGGTGGGGTCAAAATATGTTAAAATGGCAGAGCTGTGCACTTTTGTTCACATTTCACTATGTTAGCTGGTAACGTTCATGACTGTTATTATTTTCACCCTAAATTTTCAACATAGCCATTTCTTTACACCACCTCATGAATGTGACAGCTGTCATTTTTGAAATGTTGCCCAAAGTGTCTTTTCAAGCCTCTGGTGCAGAATGATGCTGCGGTGGTGCGGAATGAAATTTTTTTTTAAATCTGTTTATTAAAATTTTCAAAAAACATTAAGCTTAAATACAGTAAATCACAGAGCAGCAGCAGCACATCACATTATCTAGGGATTTCACAATGTTTACCACTGCATTCATGAGGTGGGGTAATAAGAAGTATATGTTGACAATTTGGTTGCTGTTGTATTACAAATGAAAGCACAAGGCAAACAAACATCCCTGCACTTCCACATAAACATACATGCATACAGTATAAGCATCAATGGAGGGATGGCAGACCCTGCACTCCATCACACTAATAAGGATATGATTAAACTATCTGAAAAAGTATGGATGGGTGGCAGTGTAGGTCCCTCTGGGCCCTGCACTCCAACAGGACTATAAGGATACAATTATACTATCTCAAAAATTAAGGACATTCTTTGCCACAAAAACTGTATTAATGCAACATTTAAGGTTCAGGCTACAGCTACACAAATAGGGAAATCTGGCTTTAGGGTTTCCAACCCTTAAACCCAAATGCCACCCCTAAAGCAAATAAGGGGTGGAGGCTTCCTAGGGGTTGTCAACCCTAAATCTCACCCCATCCTGTACACTTCAGAAACATGTGCACCTAATAGGGTGAGCATTAGGGGTGACAACCCCTACAAAGACTCCACCCATGATTTCCCTACTTATTTCCCTTCTTTTGTTGCTGTAGCCTGAACCCTAAATGTTACATTAATGCAGTTTTTTACAAAGAATATATATGTGTGTGTGTGTGTATATATATATATATATATATATATATATATATATATATATATATTATAGTGGTGCATTGCACCCTATATTTAGGTTATGAAGGCACTTCTATGTTAAACTTGAAATTTTGCACATTAATAACTTTGGACCCATTCAACGGATTTGCATGAAATTTGATATGCATGGTGTGGCATGGTAAATGTCTTGATTTGCCAAGCTGCGTTTTGGTCGAATGTATGGTTTTTGCACACCAAAATGCTGAAAAATGCACTTTTCACCAGTTCCCTGGGCAGTTTTTCGGATTGTGTCCGTGGTGCTGCACGGCCGTCATGTGGTCTGCTGGTTTGAAACTTGACACGCAGAAAGAGCTTGGGTCAAGGAACATGCCACTTTCTGTTTGGTGAACAAATATTAATCTATTCAATAGTTATTACACTTTTTAACTCCCATTATAAGTCTATGGGACAATTTATATGGTTATTTTGTCAAAGAAGAATAGGGTTTTGGCCATCTGTCACTCCTCATGATCAAAGAATTTGCAGGCTCATGACCAAAGAATCTTTGATCATGAGAAGTTTATTAATCGTGACAGCAACCATCTTGTTTTCAGTTTGGGGTTGGAAAAAAACAAATATCTCAGCCCAGGTGTGACTTCTGAAGTCAAACTCGGATGGGTTTTGCTCAGGGGGCTTCCCTCTATTGAGCCATACCTGTGGTTTAAAATACTTATGTTAAAAAATAGAGTTTTAAACTTTTAAATTCTTTGATCATGGCTTGCTAATGATCTTTGATTGCAAGCCTGCAAATTCTATGATTGCGTGATTCTTTGATCGCGATCTTCGTTCATGAGGGAGGGACAAGATGGCCAGATTTAAAAATCAAATATCTCAGACCAGGGGTGACTTCTGAAGTCAGACTAGGATTGGTGTTGCTCAGGGGGCTTCCCTCTATCGAGCCATGTCTGTGGTTTAATGTACTTATGTCAAAAAATAGAGTTTTATTCTTTTTAATTCTTTGATCGCAAGCCTGCAAATTCTTTGGTCATGAGCCTGCAAATTCTTTGATCACAAGATTCTTTGATTGCAATCTTCATTCGTGAGGGAGGGACGAGATGGCCAGATTTAAAAATCAAATATCTCAACCCAGGGGTGACTTGTGAAGTCAAACTAGGATGGGTTTTGCTCAGGGGGCTTTCCTCTATCGAGTCATACCTGTGGTTTAATGTAGTTGTGTCAAAAAATTGAGTTTGAATGTTTTTTAATTCTTTGATCATGAGCCTGCAAATTCTTTGGTTGTGAGCCTGCAAATTCTTTGATCGCGAGATTCTTTGATTGCGAGCTTCGTTCGTGAGGGTGGGATGAGATGGCTAGATTTTTGCTGGATCAGATGTCTCTGAGAAGGACCTGATAGCCCAAATTTCATGACCAGAGGTCCCCTCACTATCAAAGATGATCTTTGATCATGAATTCACGGTTGATTCTCGCGATCAAAGAATTTTTAAAGGTGCTAAAACTTTCAAATGAAATATCTCAGAAATGGTTTGTTGTTTTAACTTGAAATTTTGAGGATGTTGATGGGATGTCCTGTAGATGTGAACTATGGTGTTTAGGTGTCGTAAAATCTATTTGTTTGCAGAGATATTGTGTGACACACTTTACATTTTGCAGATAGTATTCTGCATTGTGGTAGTGGCCTGAAATTAATAGGGTAGCTGTCCTTACTGCCATGGAGGTACTTTTCAGTTGTTAGGTGTGCAGAATGTAAACAGATGCAGAATTATGCCACTCCAACAAATGAAAATCTCAAACTTTAACATTAAATACCTTGGAAACAGTTTGGTCTTTTAACTTGAAATTTGGAGGGTGTTGAGGGGATGTCTTGTAGATGTGAATTATAGTGCTTAGGTGTCAGAACATTAATTTGCCATGGAGATATTGTGTGATGCAGTTTACATTTTGTGGATAGTGTTCTCCATTTTGGTAGTGGCTTGACATTTATAGGGTAGCTAGTCTTACTGCCACAGAGGTAATTTACAGTAGTTAGGTGTTTAAAATGTAAATAGGTGTGGAATCTTGCCACTCCGATGAATGAAAATTTGTTTCATTTCAAGCTGGTGGGTTTCATGCTCCCACCAATACTCATTCCCACCAATACATATGATATTCAGTACCTGTACTGTTATGTTAGGCAGGTCCCGCTCTCCCACCAACTTGTGCAACACTGTACTTTACTATGCTTTCTCAAAAAGTAAGGAAATTCTTTGCATAAACTGTGTTAGTGCATAATTTAGGGTTAAAGGGTCAGGAAATGAGACCTTTAGGGTTGCCCCCTACCCCCCTTCATGTTGTGAGGCCTAAATGTCACCCCATTCTTCTTTACTGCGGCATGTCAGCATGCTTATACATGTAATGGGGTGACATTTATATATAGGTTTCTGGCAACTAGGACCCATTCATTGTCTTGCTCATAACACAATGATTTACATACCACCTGTGACAAACTGCCCTTTGGGCCATACTAGCTTACAGAGCAGTTTGGGGGATTGATTCATTTCTTCTGCAACCACCTGATTATATCAGGAAATACCTCAGTCCTGCTCAGAGACTAGGAAGGTCAAGCACAGAAAACTATGGTATAGTGCACTTTGGATGGTGGAATTTAAACAGAGAATTCTTACCTTTCCAGCTGAAATATTACTTTTCCCTTTTCAGTAATGAGGCTCACTCTCAAGTTCTATAAAAATAGATTCTGTATTACTAAATACTATAGAGATTTACAAACAGGGAAAGTAAATCACGGAGGGGCGGTAGACATTGCTTACATAGATTTAAGCAAAGCCTTCAACACCATCCCACTTAGAAGGCTGATTAACAAGATAGGTAGTCTGGCCATGGAAGACAAGGTGATGAACTGGACTAGGAACTGGTTAACAGGCAGGAGGACAGGAGACAGAGGGTGGTGGTAAATGGTGTACAATCTGGGGAGGGGGTGACCAGTGGGGTACCACAGGGATCAGTACTATGACCAGTCCTGTTTAATGTCTTCATTTGTGACATTGCAGAGGGTCTGGAAGGAAAGGTCTACCTGTTTGCAGATGACACCAAGATCTGCAAAAGGGTGGATAGTCCAGAAGGGGAGCAGAAAATGCAAAGGGACCTGGAGAGGCTTGAAAGATGGTCAGAGATGTGGCAACTGAGGTTCAATACAAAGAAGTGCAAACTAATGCACCTGGGTACAAGGAACCCTGGGGAGAGTTACAGGTTGGGAGAGAGTTGACTGTCACCAAAGAGGAAAGGAACCTAGGAGTTATCATCTCTGATGACCTTAAGGGATCAAAGCAGTGCACAAAGGTAGTAGGGAGGGCCAGTGGCATGCTGGGGTGCACAGGCAGGGGTATCACTAGCAGGAGGTGAGAGGTGGTGATGCCATTGTATAAAACTTTGGTAAGGCCTTACCTGGAGTATTGCATGCAGTTCTGGAGGCCACACCTGTGCAAGGATATAGATAAGGTGGAGACTATCCAGAGAAGAGCAACAAAGATGGTGCAGGGCTTTCATCACAGAACATATGAGGAGAGACTAAGGGACCTCAATATGTACTCACTGGAGGAAAGGAGAGAGAGGGGGGACATGATTGAAACTTTCATGTACCTGAAGGGCATAAACAAGGTGAAGGTGGGGGGCCTTTTCAATGTAGAACAAGCATTTGTCAATGCCTAATGTTTGCTTTCTGGTATTGGCATTGGTAGTGCAGGAGTTAGAGAGATGCATAATAGGAATGGCAGTGAAGTATTGAAGTAAAGCCAACCCCCACCCCACCCTGCAGAGACTGACAGGCATTGAAGGTGTGCCTTTTGGTAGTCTGCCATAACACTCACGCCATTGCATCTCACCTCACCCTGCAGACACTGACAGGTGTTGCAGTGTGCCTTAAGGTCTTCTGCCCTGATGTTCACCCCATTCCATAAGGAAATAAGCTGAGATGGGTGCAGTATAGGAGAATGGGGTGAACGTTAGGGCTAAAGACCCCAAGGCACAACTTGATGCCTGTCAGTGGCTGCAGGGTGGGGGTGGGGGTGGAATCATGTGAGCATTATGGCCGACAACCCCAAGTCACACCCCAGACACATGTCAGTCTGTACAGGGTGGGTGTTACGATTGGAAACCCTAGTGGCTGGGGCATGTGTTGGTATTTTTACTCCAACTTTTCAACATGGGCTTTTTGGGACCCCACCTCATGAACAGTGGCATTATCATTTCGTTACTCAAACCCAAAAGGTGATTTCACACAGCGAGTGTGCCATTTGGTGCCAAAGGTGCGAAAACACATTTTGAGCAGAATGTGAAAAATGACAGCTGTGCTGTCCATGAGGAGGTGTGAAGAAATGGCAATGCTGAAAATCTGGAGTATAAATATGAAGAAGTGGTGAAGTTATGAGTGTGCATAGAAACTGTGCAACCCATGCTCGTAACGTAGTCATTTTTTTGGAATGTTTTCACCAAATTTTCAACATGGCCTTTTTGGGACCACCCCTCATGAACACTGGCACTGTGATTTTGTTATTCTGTCTCAAAAGTTGATTTTGCACAGTAACTCCACCATTATGCACCACAGGTGCAAAAACACATTTCAGGAAGAATGCAAAAAATGACAGCTGTACTGTTTATAAGGGGTGTGAAAAAATGACAATGTTGGAAATTTGGAATGAAAATATTGAAAATTGAAGTTATGAGCGTGTGTAGAAACTGTGCCACAGGAGCTTGTAACCCAGTCTTTTTTTGGATTTTTTTTTCACCAAATTTGCAACAAGGACTTTTTGGACCCCACCTCATGAACAGTGGCACTGTCATTTCATTAATTGGTCCCGATAGGTGATCCGCGCAGCGATTGCAAAATCACCTTTCAGGACTGAGAAATGAAATGACAGTGCCAGGTTCATAAGGTGAGGTCCCAAGAACCCCATGTTGAAAATTTGGGACCAAAACTCCAAAAATTAGCTGTGATATCAACCTAAGTTGAACCCCCCCTCCATTGACTGCCATTATAGGGCTTACCGTCATTTCTTCAGTTCCCGGTTGGTCTTTGAAGAGTGCAGATGTGTTCCCAGTCCACAGAGGATTGTTGCTCCTGACCTCCAGAGGTAAGTATGGGTGATGGGGGGTGTGGGGAGGTGGGGTGCACAGAGGGAGGCTGTGGGTTGGGGGAGGGGGGCCGCCAGGACCGACAAGGGACCATGTTCTTTTTTTTTTAGGTTTAAAAAAAAGACCTTGTGGGACTGTTTTTTTTTTTTTTATTACAGGTGAAATACTAACAAAACAGATTTTGGCACACTGCAGTGGGCTTCCAGTGTGCCAGAGTACTGGAGGGGGGAACAATGCCAACCCAGGGATTGGGCACCCCGAGGTCAGCTGAGAACATGGGGCATGGAGGGTGGGTGGCACATCCGACACCGGGAGTGGGCATCCCAGTGTCAGAAACATTAAAGTATTTTGTGACAGACTGGGGTGGGCTCCCAGTGTGCCACATTAATGGGGGAGGGGGATACATGCTGACACAGGGATTGAGTGCCCCGATGTCAGCAGGGGATGGAGAAAAGAGGGTGCAGGGCAGAAAGCAGCAGTGGGAGGGTGCGAACATTTCAATTTGTTGTCCTGCTGTGTGCCTGGTTGGGAGGGGTGGGACTGCCGCTGCATGATGAAACTGCCCCGATTGCAGTGGCAGATTTCTTTCAAGTGCAGCGCTCACTCTGAAACTGCCGTCATTAGCAGCTTCAGCATTAATTGGTGGGCAAGGGATGCACCCATTAAAGCATTCACTGCACTGGCCACAATACTGCCACACCTCTGCAATGCTCTGCTATCTCAGTATGTTTCTTGTGCGCTGCATGAGCAAGCAAACATGAAAACTACTAGAACAAGGGGGCACAATATGAAATTGGAAGGGGGTAGATTAAGACGTAATGTGAGGAAGTTTTTCTACACAGAAAGGGTAGTCGATGCTTGGAATAGTCTGCCACATGAGGTAGTGGGGACAAGCACAGTGGAGGGGTTTAAGCATGCCTGGGACAAGCACAAGAGAAGCTTGAGAGGGGAGGGAGTGATGAAAAGTCATTGATCACATAGGGTCAGTGGCCACATGCAATGTATAGGGCCTAGAGACAGGCCAGATGGGCTTAGCATGTCCTTATCCGATGACAATTTCTATGTTTCTATGTTTCTGAACAGGATTTATATACAGCAACCAAAAAGATTTACACATTTACAGGAAAGGAAAAATAATGCAGTTAGACAGATGGCTGTAAGAATAATCTCAAGATCTAGTATCGCACTAGAGTCTATATTTACCTGCCAGCTAACTTGAAAGAACAATCTCTTTGACTGCTCTTCCCTCACACAGATAAGTTAGCTATGGGGCAGGGCCCTCCATCCTCTTCAAAAGATGTAGGACATCAAAGAGAGCGAGTTGGGGTCCAACTCTTCAATTTATGTGCTCAGGGCTGTAGGTTAGGACCACTCCCTGGTGTGACAGTCCCTACTGTATTCCCCACGTGTGTGTGTGTGTGTGTGTGTGTGCGCGCGTGTGCGCATGTGCATGTGCGTATGTTCACATCCCCAGGCCAAATTGTCTTTTCCCACCTAACCTTTCTTCACATCTGTTTTATTATTTTATTGCATCATGCCTGCACCGAATGCCTTTGTGGAAAACTTTGCACTCTATCTTCTGGGAGTTGTTTACCCCTTGAAACGTTCCCATGAGGGCTGTTTGGTCATGTGACCTGGCATGCATTTTGTATCTCCTATGTAACTCCAAAAAAGCAAGAACTTATATAAGAACAAGTATAAACAAAAAATAATTACACTAACAAAAAAAAGATTAAATTAACCTGGCCTCATTCCCATCACACCGCCTCTATTTCAGTTCCTATCAATGTCCTGCCACAGTGCTAGTCAGATACAGATTTTTAACCTGCCACAAGGGGCCTTCCACCAAAACCTAAATGGGCAGCACAGGGCACCCTCACCATAAAGCTCTAATACCCCAGTAAAGAGTCCCATGAATAGAATTTCCTCAGCCCTCTGGTGCTGCTCATCCCAAATCCTCCGGTAAAGCACCTTGCAAATGATGAAACCATTCATCAATAGATCTACTATGAATATTTATGAACAAATATATCAAGAAGCTCATAGGCCTCTTTTTAAATCTAAAATTAGATAATAAGATATATGTAGTATCTACAGTACATGAAACGACCCAATAAGGACTCCTTAATCAGATAGTTTCCTTATTCAAACTATTATTTTAAAGGTTGTATTAATAAGATAATTTCTGTAATTTTAGGATCTTAAACTCCTCTATTACCTGCATTACAACCTTTACCACTACACATAGATGAACTTAGGTAAACATAAGCAAGATAACAACTAATTAATTACTGCAATGCCCCAGCACATACCATGTAGCAGATACATAACAAGACAATTATAATAGCCCTTACAAAGGCCCTTAACATTAATTCAATAATTAGTACTTACAAAAACTGAATTAAAGTACAGTATAAGTACCTTATGTAAGGACCAGATCATTACTATATCTTAAAAAACAAAATTCAGATACAAGATATAAAACCTATTCAGGAAAATAGAGTTTTGAGCTTCAAGTGCTTCCAGCCTTCCAAACATAAGTTTTTTTTCTACTGCCATATCATTTTCAAGGAGGCAGAAAACATAAGAACTAGGCCACCTAAAGTCTGTGAAATACATTTGTTAATTTTCTACAACTTTTCAGGACTACTGAGCTGATAGTTGATCAAAGAATGTGGTAGTTGATCAAAGCCATGTATCAGAATTAATAGAGGCCTAGTTAACACCCTGCACTGTACTGTATCTCTTTAGATTATAGAGAGAGAGAATTAACTTCCCATATTACAGTTGGTCCATGCCAGAGTATTTACATGGGTAAACAATTTCAAAACCATTTTGTTTGGTGTATGGTGTAATATATCACTGACTGATTATAATAAGTGCCCTGAAAAATTTGCCACTGTTCCATGGCAAGAACCTAATCAAGCTCACTTCTACCTCTGGCCTCTTATAAGCACTTAAAACACATTCATGTGTAAGGCAGGGCCTCATCGATTTTAATTATAAAACTAGGCCAAAGAGGTCTTCCAAAAATGCTATTGGCTCTGCTTAAGTCCTGCAACAAACCTATGTAACTCCCCTGTTTGAGTTACAGTAGTAGTGTTTCTTTAAGAGGGCATGTGCTCTCTAGAAAGCTACCAGCCACTGTGCTCTTGGAGGACCAGAACAGCTTGACTACCCTGGCATTCTAAAGGGAAGGAGTCAGAGTTCTGTTTTGAAAGACCGTATGCTGTCAGTCTCTCTGACACGATGTCAGACATTTGATCTCTCAGCACACTATAGAGGGTACAGTGTTAGTTATTACCCAGTTCCTACTCAATTCCTGGTAGCTGATTTTAATGAGGAGGGAGATGCTGACCAGGAGGAGAGGGGATCAAGCAATAGGTCATGGGGGGTGGGCACACTGAGCAGGTTAGCATGAGACGAAGACAGCGACAGCTAACATCTACAGTCCTTTTTCATTATGTCAAGGTTTAAATTGAGGAAGGAGGGAGGACAAGAGCCTAGATGAGAGCTTGCACTAGCAGATAGTGAAGATACAGTAGTACAGTACATACTCTAGCTGTAATCTAGTGTCCCTGGCTTTAATGAACGAGGTGTTATAAAGAACGACAGACATGGCTCCCAAAGAATTCATTATAACAAGTATTTACTGTAATTGTACATTTAATATAATTGTACAATTTGGGCATATGTGAAACACATTTAATAATCCCTGTGTACCATTTTGTTTTGTTTTGCATTTTTCATATTTGTTCCTTATTTAGGTCCCCTCTTTAATGGTATCTTTTTCCTGCCCAGTATTCATTTTTTTAATCACTTAGCAGTTCCAGAACCCAGAAAACAGTAGCTGAGCAGAAGTCCTGAGTGGAAAACCTCACTGTAGGCTTCTGCTCAACTGATGTCTCTGGGATATTGAATTGATAAGGAATTAAAGAACAGAATATTGAGTGAGAGAAGGGAAGCATTAACAACGGACACTACATAAGGAAAATTAGGACTATTGCTAAACAAACACACAAACTAATACTTTGCAGTTATTTAGCAGACTTTGTTTATGCCCAAATTACCAATAATATGAAAAATGTAAACAACACATTTTATGTTCCCTTTAAAGAATAGTATCATGAAGTACAAGCATACAAAACTTGGGGAACAACAACTACTGCAGCATTAGATTTTGCATCAGTGAATTGTGGGGCATGGATAAAACAGCTACGTAGTTATTGAACTTCATCAGGGCCAACTTAGAAACAGATTTTGATGGCAGATGAGGACCACTTGACCCACCCAGTCTGCCCATTTTTCTATACCTACATTATTACCGCTGACCATCCTTGATCAACAGCTCTTTCTCCCTCACCCCTTCCATTCCCCTATGATTCCCTTGTGCCTATCCCATGTATTCTTGAACTCCACCACTGGCTTCACCACCACCATCTCTACTGGAAGGCTATACTTCCTCATATCTTTCCTGAATCTACACCCCTCCAGCTTCATAGCATGTCCTCTTATTCTTGAGCACCTTTTATTCTGAAAAAGACTTCCCTCCTGTACTTTATTTACCCCTGTGATGTATGTAAAGATCTTTATCGTATGCCCCCTCTCAATCCTCTCTTCCAGGGTGTACATATTGAGGTTATTTAGTCTCTCCTAATAGGGATTTTGATGCAGACCCTGAACCATTTTAGTTGCCCTCCTTTGGACCACCTCCACTCTGTCTATGTCCTTCTGGAGATGTGGGGTCCAGTTCTCAAAGCTCTTGGAATGGCACAAGGGGCTTGTACCACAAGGAATAGTGCAAAGTGCCCCTTGCACCAAAAGATTTTTTTATTTGTTTTTCTATTTATTTAAGTCTAGGATTACAAGTACCTTTGAGCCAAGGCTCTTTTACAAAGGTTCCATGTCAAGAGAGTGCATGCATGTTAGGCAAAAGAAAACATCATTAAAAAAGAGCATATAATAACATTAATCGGGTTCAGGTATGACATCACAGTAAGAAAATACATGGATCACCGAAGCTGGGTTAGTTCAGAAACCTATAGGGAGTCGGGGAGGAAGGGTGGGGGAGGGTGGAATGGCAGCTGAATAAAAGCTACAGCAGATTCACAGCATTGTCATAGAGCAAAGGAGAGGGGTGGTTGATCACAAAGGGGAAGAGGGAAGTTAGGAGAGGCAGTCACAATAGCTGGAGGCAGTGAGATGAAGATGTAGTCGTGATTTGAAAATTCCCAGTGTGGAGGTGGAGGTGATATGAGTGCTGAAGGCATTCATCCAGCTGGGAGCATGGTGTGCAAAGGATCTTTGACCCAGAGAGGTGCGACATCAAGGAACTTGTAGGAGCTGACGTTCAGACCCTCTGGTGTTACGTAGATTAGAGATTGGGCCCAGGAGGGCTTGGACTCTAGGTGGGGTAAGGCCCAAGGTAGTTTTTTTTGCCATCAAGCAGGTAAGGTACTTAATTCGATTTGTGAGTTTAAGCCATCCCAATTGAGCGTAAAGCTCACATGTATGTGTGAGTTGGTGGGCTCCAGTAAGCAGTCAACAGGCCTTGTTAAGGGAGGTCGTTAAACACCTGAGGGCGGTAGTAGAGGCAGAGCCATAAATTATGAGGCCATAGTCTATGATGGAGACCACAGAGCTCTGGATAGCCATCTTCAGTGCTGCCTGGGTAAGGTGGAGCCTGTTATGGTAGAGAATTCCAATGCATGAGTTTACAACTCTGGTGACACTATCAATGCGGGTCCCATATGACAGGCAAGGTTCGAGTGAAATTGCAAGGTATTTAAAAGATGACACTTGTTAGAGGGTATATCCAGCACTTGTATTGATATTGAGTGCGTATTGCTTGTGTTTGTTTTGCGAGCTGCAGAAGAGCATAGATTTAGTCTTTTTGTGGTTTAGAACCAGTTTATGTTTTGTGAACCAGTTTTCAACAGCGGAGAAAGCAAGCTGAAGGTTGTGAAGCAATGGTCGTGTGCCCTTATGGGGGATGAGAAGCACAGCATCATCGGCATAGAGGATAATTTGTTCTGGGCAGGATTACGGGAGAGAGTTTAGGAAAAGACTGAAAAGTAGTGGGCCCAGTATGGAACCCTGGGGGACACCTGAGCGGACAGGTTTGGAGTCAGAGAGTAGACCTGAGATTTTTACTCTTTGTGAGCGCTGGTCTAGGTAACTGTTAAACCATGCAGCAGAGTCCTGGGAGAGCCCAGCATTCAGCAGCTGTTTGGTAAGTAGGCCATGGTGAACAGTGTCAAATGCCTTAGTCAAGTCAATGAAAATGGCACCAGTTAGATGGCATTTGTCCAACGAGTTGTGAAGGGTTCCAGTGAAGTACAGGAGAGCAGTTGATGTGCTGTGCCCTTGCCTGAAATCGTGTTGCTGTGGACATAGGATGTTATATTTGTCCAAGTAGTCTGAAATCTGGTCAGCAACAATGCGCTCAAGGGTCTTTGGGGGGGGGGCAATATAGAGATCGGCCGGTAGTTTCTCTGGATGGACTTGTCACCGCTTTTAAAGATTGGCA
Organism: Neoceratodus forsteri; assembly: GCA_016271365.2. Taxonomy (NCBI): domain Eukaryota; kingdom Metazoa; phylum Chordata; order Ceratodontiformes; family Ceratodontidae; genus Neoceratodus; species Neoceratodus forsteri. The sequence continues at coordinate 1,235,638,704 of CM057456.1, forward strand.
TGACAATAGCAGATTTCCATTTGCTTGGGAACTGACTGAGGTTGAGTGAGAGGTTGAAGATTCTGGTAAGTGGGTGCAATACCTCTTCTAGGGTGAGGGATAGCAGTTTAAGGGCCAGTTAATCTGCACTGGCTCTGGACTTGGAGATAGCCTTTTTTACGTAATTGCGAACTTCATCTGCCTTGACTTTTTTGAAGTGGAAAGGTGGATGACTTGAGGTGGTAGGGAGGGAATTTGGTGCAGGGGAGTCAATTTCCGAGAAAAAGTCTGGAGGGAGGACACCACTGAGGTCAGTGAAGGCTGCATTGAAGGCATTGGCAATGACCAGCGGGTCAAGGGTAGTAGTACCCTCAACAGTCAGCAGGGTAGGGGAGGATTTGGACTGTTTCCCTGTGACGTCCATAATATTGTTCCAAAAGGCTCTCCCATTTCCCCAGGTGTTGGTGAGGGCTTTCTTGTAGTAGGTACATCAGGAGTGATTCTCCAAGGCAGCCTGTGGCAACCACAGGCAACCTACACCAAAAGGGGCTTGCGCCATCCTAGTGGCACAAAATGAGCTGTGGCATGGTGCTAGGGGGCTTGTGGAAAATGCAGACTGCAATATCACCTACTCTGGGATTCTCAAAACACTCCCGGAGGACAAATTTCTAAGTACTGTTAGACCAGCCAGAGCTGGTCTAAGGGTACGTAGAAAGTTGCCCTCTGGGAGTGTTGAAAACCTGCATCAATGTGCCACAGCCCTCTGCCTGATCCTGGTAGCTTTAAGGTAATGGTTCCCTGGTGGTCTAGCAGACCTCCCCACCTGATCCCCATACCAATAGAATGTACCTTCCCTGGTGGTCTAGCAGCCCCCCTCTTGATTCCCATAGTATTAAGATCATGGTTCCCTGGTGGCCTAGCAGACACTCCCTGACAGACCCTGTATCAATAAAATATACCTTCCCTGGTGGACTAGCACCCCCATCCCTATCCCCAATTGGCCCATATGATTATATGTAAGTTTTCCCTGGTGGTCTAGTGGAACCCCACCCACCACTCCTGCAGGCAGTGTCCCATCTCCCTGCTCCCTCCGTCCCATCCCTGAACTGGTGACTGACACAGCCCTCCTCTCCTCACCACTGCCAACCACTGACTGAACTATCAAGGGGTGCATACTGTATATCATTCGTAGAGATGTGTGAAATTCCTAAATTTCATTACACAAAATATTTTGTGGGTGCGAAATGCAAAATTTTGCCCATTAAATGTGAACTTTCGCTCATGAAATGTGAAATTTCACCCACAGAACAGCAAAATTCCACCAACAAGTGGGAAAAATGTAGCCATTTTAGGCAAAATTGTGCATTTCGCAATGAAATTTCGTGTTTTGCTGGCAAAATTTCACAATTTTGCAGCCGGTGAAAACTTTAGTGGAACGGCGGAAGTTTGTAAAATGTTTCATTTGGTAAAATTGCCAATTTTGTGGCAATTTCATGGATGAAATTTAATTTCGCAACATCTCTAACCATACACGCTCATTGATTGACAGCTCTGTCACTCAATGAGTGCGTACTGTATACATTATGCGCTCCTTACAGTTCAGTTGGCAGCTGGCCACAGTTGGGAGTAAAGGGCTGTGCCAGTCGCCAGCTTGGGGATGGTATGTGGGCAGTGGTGTGGTGGGGCACTGCCTACTGGAGGTGGGGTGTGGAGCTCCACTAGACCACAAAGGGAAAACTTATATACAGTCATATGGGGCAACTGGGGATGCAGGGGGTCCGCTAGACCACCAGGGAAGATATATTTTATTAATACAGAAATCAAGCAGGGGGTCCTCTAGAGCACCAGGGAACCATTATCTTAATGCTATGGGGATTGGGCGGGGGGCACTAGACCACCAGGGAAGGTATATTTTATTGATATGAGGGTTGGGCATGGGGGTGCTAGACCACCAGGGAATGCTTACATGCACTGCCTTATGGCCACCTGTGGCTTGCAGCAACCTGTCCAGATGCACCCTTTGTTTGGTGCATGTCTAGGGTTGCCACAAGCCAAGGGGACTTTGCTGCCGGGGACCCTACCCAATAGAGGATCAGGTGCAGTGTCCCTGACACACCAGCAACTGGCAAAAACCACCTTTGGCAAGGCTTGTGCTGGGTTTTGATAATAGGCCTGTGGTGTCCAGAACTGAACACAGTGCTCTAGGTGGAGTTTTACCAGTGATCTATACAGAATCAACACCACCTCTCTATTTCTGTTGGTAATACCCTTCCCTATGCACCCCAGCATCCCAGTAGCCCTCTTAACTGACTTGTTGCACTGCCTGACCACTTTTAGGTCATTAAATATGATTACCCTCTGGCCTTTTTTCTACTTGGTAGTGATCAGTACCACTCCACCCATTTTGTACTCTGCATCTGGGTTTCTGTGCCCTTAGTGCATTATTTTGTACTTTTTTGCATTGAAACCCAGCTATCATACTGTTGACCTCCTCCTCTATATTTTCAGGTCTCTGCTCATCCTTTCCACCCCGCCCCTGAAATGTCCACCCTATTGCAGATTTTGGTATCATCCCAAAGAGGCAGATCTTCCCTTCCAGCTCCTCTACAATGTAAAGACATTAAAGAGAACTGGTCCCAGCACTGATCCCTGAGGCATTCTGCTGGTCACCTTCCCTTACTCAGAATGATTTCTGTTTACTACCACTCTGTGTCACCTATCCCCTAACCAGATTCTTATCCAGTTTACCACCTTTGGACCCATTCCTTAGCTACCCAGCGTGTTTACTTACTTGTCAAGATGACAGAGATAGCTGAAGGAAACTTAAGTCAGTTGGGGGGAAAAAGGGATTGTGGAGATGTGGAATATACTAAAATCGATGACAGATAAGGCAGTGGATAAATGTGTTCCCTTAGGGAACAAGACAAGGAGTACCAAAAAGAAGTCAGATTTGATAAGTCAATGGTGGGTTAAACAAGCATTTGTCAATGCCGAATGTTTGCTTGCTGGCATTGGCATTGGTAGTGTAGGAGTTACAGAGCTGCATAATAGGAATGGCAGTGAAGTATTGAACTGAAGCCAACCCCACCACCACCCTGCAGAGACTGACAGGCATTGGGGTGTGCCTTTTGGTCATCAGGCATAATGGCCACAAAATTTCACCACACCCTACCCTGCAGACACCGACAAGTGTCACGGTGTACCTTGGGATCTTTGGCCCTTATGCGCACCTCATTCCATTAGGAAATATGGTGTGATGGGTGCGATATAGGAGAATGGGGTGAACTTTGGGGCCGAAGAGTCCAAGGCACACCTCAATGCCTCTCACTGGCTGCAGGGTGTGGAATGGTATGAGTATTACAGGCGAGAATCCCAAGTCACACCCCTGATGCCTGTCATTCTCTACAGGGTGGGGCATTATGGTCGGAAACCCTAACACCTCAGGCATTCATTGGTATTTTCACTCCAAATTTTCAACATGTTTTTTCGTGACCCCCCACCTCATGAACAGTGGCAATATCAGTTTGTTAGCCGAAAGCTGCTTTTGCACAGCAACTACGGCATTTAGCACCACAGGTGCAAAAACACATTCCAAACAGGATGTGAAAAAGGACAGCTGTACTGTCCATGGGGAGGTGTAAAAAATGGCAATGTTGAAAATCTGCAGTGAAAATATTAAAAAAACTGGTGAAGTCACGAGCGTGCGTAGAAACTGTGTAATGCACACCCGTAATGTAATTAGTTTGGGAATTTTTTACAGCAGACTGTTAACACAGGCATTTTGGGACCTCCGATCATGAACAGTGTCACTGTGATTTTCTTTATCTGTCCCAAACAATGATTTCCCACAGCGACCACGCATTTCTGCACCGAAAGTGTGAAAACACATTTCGGCCATGTTGTGAAAAATGACAGCTGTACTGTTCATAACGAAGTGTGGAAAAATGCCACTGGTGAAAATCTGGACTGAAAATATTACAAATTCATGAATTTATGAAGGTGCATGGAAACTGCGCAATGCTCACATGTAACACAGTCATTTTATGGACTTTTGTCACCAAATTTTCAACATAGCCATTTTAAGACCTCTGCTCATGAACAGTGTCACTGTGATTTTCTTAATCTGTCCCAAACATTGCTTTCGCACACCGACTGCACCATTGTGCGCTACATGTGCGGAAACACATTTTTGGGTGAGATGTGAAAAATGGCAGCTGTACTGCTCATAAGGAAGTGTAATAAAATGGCAATGTTGAAAATCTGGCATGCAAATATTAAAAATTTGCAAACTTGCGAGCATGCGTAGGAACTGCTCAACGTGCGCTCCTTAAACAGTCATTTTTGGGAATGTTTTCACCAAATTTTCAACATAGCCATTTTAAGACCTCTGCTCATGAACAGTGTCACAGTGATTTTCTTAGTCTGTCCCAAGCATTGATTGTGCACACCAACTGCGCCATTGTGCGCTACATGCAGGGAAACACATTTTGGGCAACATGAGAAAAATGACAGCTGTACTGCTCATAAGGAGGTGTGGTAAAATGGCAATGTTGAAAATCCAGAGTGCAAATATTAAATATTCACGAACTTACGAGTATGCGTAGGAACAGCGCAATGCACGCTCGTAAAACAGTCATTTTTAGGAATCTTTTCACCAAATTTGCAACATAGGCTTTTTGAGAGCCCATCTTATGAACACTGGCACTGTCGTTTCATTAATCAGTCCTAAAAGGTGATTTTGCGCAGTGACTTCGAAATCACCCTTCGGGCCTGATTAATTCCATGACAGTTCAAGAATTCATGAGGAGGGGTCCCAAAAACCCCATGTTGAAAATGTGGTGCCAAAATTCCAAAAAATGCCTGAGATATGCATTAAAGTTGAAAAAACCCTATTTATTGCATTATACAGCTTACCAGCATTTCCTCAGTTCGCGGTCAGCTTTGAAGAGTGCAGACATGTTCCTGGTCCACGAGATCAAGCGCTGAGCTGCAGAGGTAAGTATGGGGTGGGGGTGTGTGGGGAGGCAGGGTGCACAGTGGGTGGGCGTGGGTGGGCAGGAGACCGCCAAGGGAACATTTTTTTGTTTACAGGTTTTGTTTCTTTTGTTAGATGACTGTGGACATTTGCCACACTGGGTGGGCTCCCAGTGTGGCAGCTGGAAGGCTGTGTACATTTGCCATGATGGGGTGGGCTCTCAGCATGGCAGCTGGAAGGCTGTTCGGGGTGGGCATGGAGCTGACGGGGGACTGGGGACCCCCGTTGGCCATAACAATTTTTGCCATGCTGGGGTGGGCTCCCAGCGTGGCACCTGGAAAGCTTTGTTGTGGGGGGGGTGGAGCCGATAGTGGATTGGGCACCCCCATCAGCCATACAGTGTGTTCATGGGGGGGAAGGAGGGAGTGCTGCTCACTGAAGTGGAGCTCTCCCTTTCAACTGTACGGCACTGCATTTTCAACTGTTGTCATAAACAGCTGCAGCGTTCATTGGAGAACTGTGGCCGTGCCTGCAAACACTGACTGAATTGGAAGATGGGTGCCACACCTCCAAAAACTCGGATGATGGTCCTATGTTTCTTGCACATGCGTGCCAGCAAGCATAAAAGTGGGAGACAAAAGCAAAGCCTTTAAATCACTAAAAGTGAAGCTGTTGAACAACACAGCAGACATTGTATTTATGCCCCTTGTAATCCTTCCCCCTCCCACAGGTTACATCTGCAAACAATATGATTTATATCTCTGTATGCTTACCTGGTGAAACAATTACACTATATAAGTCAACAAACAAACATACAGAAAGAGTGTCAGGATTTTAGGAAGACAAAACAGGAACATGACAATAGCAGTGGCAGAAACCAGGAAAAAGGGAGAAATAATAAGACTTTTTTGGCTAATGATAAAGGATCAAATGAGAAATCTGGCCTCATAATATCCCAAAAGGACAATAGACTGCTAATCAGAGAGAAACAAAATTCTGCTGAGCTGAAAAAATGCTATATTAGCTATTACTGAGGTGAACATGGGGGTGAACTTCCAATAGCTGAGGGTCCACTTGCAGCAGAGGACACAAAGATGTAATCAAGATGCAATTACAACATAACTGATGGCAACATACTTAGATAATGTAGATGCAAGCAAGACACCTCTGCCAGATATAATTAAGTCCACAATCCTGAAAGTACTCACGGATGGACTGGCATACATACATTTTTGTAGAATCATTGGAAACAAGGGAGGAGATTATGGATTGGGCACCAGTACATGTGATCGCCTTGTTCAAAAAGGAACTGGGGGGAGACGCTAGGAACTACTGTACAAATTATCTAGTTTGACCACATTTGTTGGTAAAATGTTGAAGTTTATTAGTAAGGATGTCTTGTTGGCATATTTGGCTAAACACATGACAATAAGGGGTAGTCAAAATGTCTTTCAAGGAAGGAAGGAAAGTCTTGTCACTCAAATCTAATTGTCTTTTCATAATGTAACTAGATAGATAAACACGGTGAATACTTTTAACTTTGAGGCACTTGATTCAGCAATTGTGACATTTTTCACTATAAATAAATCAGAAAGTTTGCACCCAGTTTTCAAGCATTCAGGCCCATTTACAACACTATGTGGCACAAAAATGACACATGCATCAGAACTGTGCTGTATGCATCTTTGTCAAGGCACATCTGTGGTCTAATAGTTTGGGTGCAGTTAGCACAGTTGGACCACAGTCATGACACGGGTTGTTGAAAATCTAGCCCAGTGTATTTAGATTTTAGTAAAACTAGTAATAGGTAGGGTTGGAAAGACTGGATAGACCAATAGGCCTTTCTCTGCCATTACATTCTATGTTTCCATGTTTTTACAGTGTACCCCATGGTTGACTTATACACACAACCAGTAAGAGGGGGAGGATAACTATTAAGTTGGATTAAAAATTGGTTAATGGGAACACCAACCAACAAATAATGTCCTTTGTCGCAGCTGCTTTTTTCCCCCTGTCTGATATTCATGTTTATAATTACTGATCCATTCTGGAACCATTGGCATGATTTGAGTGAGGAACTGATATCAAGATCAGTAACTATAAAAATGAAAATCCACCAGTACAGGTAATATCAACAAGGGTCCCTAAAAAAGAAAAAAAAAAACATTATTTCAAGGCAAACAAGTGCAGTAAGGATAGGGTTACCACCTGTCCTGATTTCCGCAGGACAGACCTGATTTGGACAGCTGTGTCCTGCAAAAACAGTACTATAACAAGAGGCAATAAGTAGTCTTTGATGGACAAGTGTCATACTGGATGGTTGTGACTAGATGACTTCTCACAGAAGTTGGTTTTGGAACAGCTTCTCTTCAGCTTGCACATTATTTAGAGTTAGGGATTGTTAGCCACTAGAGATACCCTGAAAATCTGTGGTGCTCTCTAAATACATACCATTTCATGGTTTGTGACATACTGAGTAATGCAGATGATGTGGGATCCACAATGTGGTAACCCTGAATACATTTTCTACAGTAGTTAATAATTATCTGGATGTAAGTATTTGGGTTTTCTGTGAGTTGTGCACATTATAGTAAGAGGTGGGATAGATGCTTCTGCTGCTGTGCAGTTCTGTGTCAAATAAAGCAGGCCATCAAATAATGTAGGCTTTCCTGCATCCTGGCTCCTTAAATAACCATAGTTTCAGGGAGCATGTTAAAGAGCTGGAATTTGCATTTGTGTTTTGGGGATTAACAGAAAAATAGCTTTCACAAAGCTCTTAGGAAAAACAATTACCAATAAAGTCGTGATTTAGCATAAATACTATCCTTACAGAAATAATTATATGAAATGTTTTCATGCTGCACACATAAAACTACCCAAGTGATATACGTGCTTCAAGTATGATTTAAATGTTAACTGGCTGCATGCATATGGCATGCATGCAGCAAGCAAGTGTGGAAACCATGATTGTTATGTTAAATTGGGAAAGACCGCATGCATGTGGCATGCGTGCAAAAAGCAAGTGGGCACTGATAACTGCACACGTAAAAGTTAAGTGACTTGCTCAGGATCACACCATACACAAGTGGGGGTCGATGAGATTCAAACCCAGGTCTTCATGCCTCCAAGTCTCCTGCCTTGCAATTCAGTGCCTTTAACCACTAAGCCATACTGTCTGCACACATATGGCTTGCTTGAACTTCAATACATACTGTATCTGATTACATCTGCATGCATGCGGCATGCTTGTAGCCACTGTTATGCTTTTCAGTTATCTTTTTCTTCTCTTACTCATCTGTTTCACAGTTGAACTGTAGCACACATACCAATGGAAACACATGCAGTTTTTTCCACCCCCTATACACAAACTTACACAGAAAACCACTTAATTACTTCTGTCTGGCCTATACTCCTACTATTTTCTCTCCATAGTGTTGAATGCTTCAATGCAAACAGACTTTAAGGTGCAAACATAAAAGTAGCAATAATACAACACACACACACACACACACACACACACATGGCCTGCCCACCCCCCTTTCCCATGCACACACACTGTAGCGGGTACAGCATGCTGCTACAGACAACCCACCAAGTATGGATATAAGTAAAAAGTCTCTTACTTGAGTACTAGGGAGCCAGAGGCAGGAGTCTTTAAGAGATGATGTCCATTTAGGTCAGAGTGCCAGGGCATAACCGCTTAAAATGAATGGAGTTATTTTTTGTTACTATTTTATATGTTATGATGGTGAGCTGGACAATAATGAAGGCCACTGTTCTACTAACAAGACCCTTGTTAATTGAGTGGTAGCTTTCATTAATCTCCAACTTTCCTTGAATAATGTATAAAACAGTAATAAAAAAAAAATACCCCCATTTCATTTCAATGGTGCACACCCCTGCAGTCTCCTTTGCCCTTTGTTATAATGTTCCTGAGCATGGAGATGTGGAGGTCAGCTTCACTGGTTGGGGGAGGCATAAGCCTGATTATAGTGGGGCTACAATAGTCTATGCAACCATATGGCTCAATTGTCTGTGAATGCAAGGGACAGCTCCAGAATGTCTGTAACATCTCTAAAAGGGGCAACTTATTTGTTTTGAGTGAAAAGTGATATGAAAATCAGGAAAACTTCAAATGTATAAGATCTATGTGTATATACCCTGGAGCAGTGCATCAGATTTGGGTTTAAACCCACCCAGTTACTAACCAATTGTTTTCCTGGCTGAAGTTCTGCCCCCCCCCAAAAGAACTTTGTCCTGATTTTTCTCCCCAACTCCATTCCGTTCAATCCCCATTCCCTATTGGTCATGAAGCCACCCAAAGGTGAAGAAACGTGAAAAACACATCAGTATTTCAGTCCTTCCTCCTTCCCCAATCCCCCTGTTAAAAAAATATATATTTATTTTTACTTACCCAGCCATGTGGCCAGAACCTGTAGCCTGGCATAGTGTGCCATGAGCCCAGTTTTCAGTCTGCTTCCCCTCTCTTCTTCCAACAGAAGCTGGATGCTAGAACCAACCATCACAGGTCCCCAACATAGTCTGCAACCAAGTCACCTCACCAACTGAACCCACCCAACCTGGGTTGCTTGCTTCTTGTTTTGTTGCTGCTGTGGCTGCTGTTGCACTGCACTGATCAAGGCCTATGAAGGCCACCCACATTGCTGACACCACTGCTGCTTAGCCTAGCTTGCTGCTGTGGGGGTCTGTGCTGGGTTTTTTTTGCATGGAGAGCCTAGTAGAGTACGTAGGTAGCCTAGTTGTGAGTTAGCTTCTAGCGCACTCTCTGCCCCTTCAGCCACCAGGGGAGATGGAGACTCACTAAGAGTAGAGCAACAAAAATATGCTGCTACAACACTGCTATTGAGAGTTCGGTGCTCACTGACTCCTCCAAGCGGTAGTGTGCAGTCTGTCTACTTTGTGGTGGGAAAGACAGTGTCCCACTTGCAAGACTCATGCGCTCTTTCTTGGCTGGAGCTCATCCACATCACATGTGATTGTGCCACTGCTAATAGGTGGAGAGAGTGGACAACACAATACAGACACAGTCAAGTCTGGAGAGTACCTGCAGTGTGAGCACACACAGGCCAGTTGGGCACTTATTGTGCAAAAGATTAAATCCAAATTTAATGCCATTATTACCACACTATAAGAACAACCTAGCACAAATATTGGGGGGGAGGGGCAACTGCTTCTGCCCTACGTAAATGGCACTGCTGCTTAATGGTAGGAATTTATTCTTAGGTGCTAATGCAATGTTTTCCACTATGTTCAGAGGTACTGTATCTCCATGTTTCACGATGTGTCCCTATCATCATGTGGGTTAGTGCCCCTCATTGTCCTTCATTTTGAGTGTCCATGTCCCTCATTTAAGTGACAAAATGTAAGGTATGGTGCATGCTTCCAAGACCCTACTCAGCACAAAGAGTGCTGAACATGGTCATAATTTATACGCTCAATACAGAATGACAAAGGGACAATAAGTGAGATGAAACAGTCAGGGAGAAACACATTTGTAGCACTAAATATGCATAAGGGATTTGCATGGTCCAAAACTAAAAGGATAAGCTTCACAAAACAGAGGCCCCTCTTTGTACATCTGGAATGGGGGATGTTGACTGGCTATATCCTAAGCATTTAATGCTGTAAGCAAATAATGCTTTACGAAGTAATGGTGATTTAATGACAAAAATCAAAAGCCATTTAACAACTTGCAAAAGGATCAGAATTAATGAGTTTACCTATTGTTTTATGGGAATCCAAATAAAAATGTATTTTAATGACTCAGTTGCTAGCAGTAGTATAAGAAACAGAAACTGATGTTTTATAGATGAGAATTGTACCAGCTTAGTTGCTGCATACAAGGCAAGTGTGCAGCATGTGAACCTGATGTGATGTTTAAATGATATTCACACCAGCTTAACTGCTGCACTCATGTCAAGCATGCAACACGCAGACCTGATGTAATTTTTAGAAGGTGTTCACACCAGCGTACCAGCTGCTCACATGTCAAGCTTGCAGCATGCCAACCTGATTTGTGTTTTAGACCTGGTTTGCTTAGGATCACTTTGTGTATGCGAGCTGCATGCAAGCATTGCATATTTAAGCATGCAGCATGCATTCTGCAAGTACACAGCACACCTTTATATAAGGGTAGGGCTGTGTAAAATGTAAATTCTGCTGGCAGAACTCAGATGAATTTATAATTGCACTTCTGTAAAGTTTTAAAAACATCTATGAAAATGTCACAAAATTTGCCAAAATTTAAATGTTAGTTATTTACACCTAAGTGTAAACCTATTTGTTCAAAGTACATGGAGTATGACATATTTTAATGTCTCTACTTCATGGATATCTCTACCAAGTTTTAGATTTCTAGCATTAAAGGGGACTAAGATATATGTACTGTAGCTAAACATTCATAAATGCATTGGAAGCACCAAGTTATCGCGTTGGCAAGAATGCCGACCTCCCCCACAGCGATGGCACAATACCGACACAGGTATTGTGCCACCTCTTCCATGGGTGTTTTCTGTGGGGGGCTGTGCTCCCCACACTCCTGGACTCTAGGATTCCAACTCCAGGTCAGAGTTGGTCCGGGAAGGGGGCATAACACTGGGGGAAGGCAAAACACAGAAAAAGAACCATTACCATGAATGTCGCTGTAATGCTCTATTTCTATGTTTCGCTGTTGGGGTGTCAGCAACAAGGGGTGACATGAATGTTTTAATGAAATTTCATAAGTATGCAAATGCACTATGTTCAAGTCCTTGTAAGTTTAAAATTAGGCAACACACTCTCATCTGTTTTGGTAGGTACATAGACCCAAAAAGGAAGCTATGTGTCAACTGTCTAATTTCTTGTTTAAAGGATGGTCAAGTTATAAGAGGCACAGATTGCAAAATAACATCAGTAATTAAAGTTGAATTTCATGAGCTTTTCTGAAAATTGTGGAACTTTGTGATAAAAACAAATGCCCAGTCATACGCTTGATTTGCCATGGATGAGTAAGAACAATGCTGGGTGAAGTGATTATAATGTAGCATTCTTTGGGGGCTCTGTAGTAAAAGTACTGTGGTGTCCAGCATTAGGTACCCTCATGTTAAGTCAGTATCTTCAGTAAAGAAACACCAAGAATAGTCTAGGCCATCACTTTTCACTTGCCAGTTTTCTTGCAAGCTAACCACTATAGCTCATGGACTAAATGGCTTGTGGAGACCCACAAAGGCAAAATATTGTTACTGTATAATATCCCCTGCTGACTCTCTAGCAACCCTGCAGATGACAATATGTATTTTAAGCATATGAAAAACAGTGACACTAAGTATCACCAAGCATTACAACTAGTTGCTTTCAAAGGCCATTGTGACAAGAATCAGAATATTACTCTAGTCATGACGGAATGGAATGTGGTACACAACTGCATCAAGAGTGTTGGAGGGGCATTGCAAGACCATGATGCTAGTGCCTGTCAGCCAGTTTGCCTGGCTACAGTACAAGTCATTTAAATGTGATACACTGATAAACCAAGATGGACTACAGTTCTTCTAAGAGAAAGAAGGTATGATCATGTCAATAAAAAGATTGGCCAGGGAATTTAAACTAAAGGATAGTGGAGGATGCTAATGCAGGGGTCCCCAGTAGCAGGTGTTAGATGTAATGGTTCACCATGTGAAATGAAGCAGAGCAGGGTAACACAAGAAGAGTAGGCTCCCAGCTGGAACAAGGACGCATAGAAGGATAATTCTCATGTGAAAGCAGTCATATGAGAATTTATACCAAGCAATCCTCATGACTGATCTGAGTGCCTCTGTGTCCTGGACATTCAAGTGCACTTGAATGTTCAGGACACAGAGGTACTCATAGGGACCTGGTGTGGGAAGTAAATGACTGCAGCATCAAGAAGAAAAAGAAATTCCAGCTGATCCAATGGGATAGGTCTGACAGAAAAAGTAATAGGTGGTTCTATTTCTAAATGGAGGGTACCTGTGAAAAACAAAGTAGAAACCAATGTGGCAAGCAGTTCCACTGCATCTATCTGGTCAAACTCAGAGGAAAAGCAGGATGAGGGACAAAATAGTACCTCAGAAAGGAACTGCAGGACTGTAAACAGCTCAGTCCAGCTAAATGGACTCAGTGATAGTGTTTTATGAAAGTTAAATTCCACACACAGTTGTAGTGGCATTACGTATTATGCTTCCATGATTTTTGTAAATTTTGACAATTAGTGATGGGCACTATTTCAACTGTAAACATTAAACTTCTAAGTTGAATTTCTCCAGCTTTGTTAAATTCCATGCCCCACTGGTGCTGGGATTGCATGCCAAATTTCAGGTGTGTACTATACATGCAAAAGGAATGGAGTTACAACCATCCATATTTTTTTGAAATTGTTTCACAAAATTTCACAAATAATTAATCTGTGAAATTAAGAACCCCTGCAACTTAAAATTTACTTTACCAAATCTCTACTCCATGTATTCATATCTACAACCCTTCCAAGAAAGGTTATGCATGCAAATTTTCAGGTATCTAGCTTTATAAGTGGCCAAGTTATAAGAATAGAAATATTTTCTGAGCAGTTTGAGAAAAACAATTTCTAGACTTTAAGCCATAATAAATTCAAAACAGCTCATCCAAATGTCACAGAGTTTGATATTTCTACTCGGTGTCACAAACACACTGTGCAGGTCAGGCCCTCTGCTCCCACAGTGCCAACCTCAGAGTGCAATAGTGTGAACAGGTAACAGACAGGGTAACCCTCCTGTCTGCTTTGGGTCTGAATCACCTGTTATCCTCACATTCTGGAGGTATTCAAACTGTGAACCTTATGCTAGCATACCCAATTAACAGACTCAGATACGTACCCTCTTCGGGGGATGCAGTACAATCCTTCACCCAGGGGCACCCAGCCAGGTTTTCCAAAATGTACCCTTAGAACTCTAAATGAGACCTAGGTATTTCTTACCTTTTAAGCAAGCTCAGTAACAAAATCAAGCCTTTATCAACTGTCAGCCTTAAATACAGGTTCATCAATAACATGTAAAATAATAGAAGAGCACAAGCAGTATTTTAAAGAAAATGCTGTTTACTAGAAAAATGGTAAAACAGGTGAAATAAAATACAGAACAAATTATATCACAAATCTCACAGTCATCTACAAATAAAAAAGGAAAGTTACAGAATGCAAACTCCCACCCCAGATACTTCATTCTTTTCTAAGTTTTACCTTTAAGTGCTTTCAGAGAACTATCTTTCTCAGAGTACCCGAATCATATCACATATTTCCCAGATACATGCTTCATTTCAAGATCCCTTTCCCCACCCCCTTTTGGTGAGTCAGCTGGCTCCTCCCTTAGATTTAATTCTAACAATTTTCTACCAGAAGGTATTTTAATTAATGTGAACATCAGAAAAAAGCCATTTCCCACACATGACGGTCTTTAATCACACATTTCTCTTTGAGGTTTTACAACCACACAATCTGTCACTAAGATGTGAGAAAGCCAAGAGGAATCAGCCAAATGACGTCCTTTCTTGATGTCGTAAAATTCATATTTAGTTTCCAACATCAAAGGCAGCAGCAGTTGTTAAGGGGCTACAAACTATCCCTCTGGAAGGAAGGCATTAATTAAGTTTTTCCTTGGTCAGTTCAATGACTTCCTCACTGACACCTTGAAGGTTACAGCCAAACTGTTAACTTGTTGAGACAATTACATATACTGACCATTGATTAATAATACAAATATTATACAACAACCGTAAGCAGATGGCAGATCATCACACTAGGTGCCTCAAAACAATCCTGCATAAAATGTGAAGGTCTCTACCTGTAAGAATGGCTAGGTTATGACCATGTGCAAAATGTTACAAAATTTTAAAAATTTCAGCAAATGTTCGTGAAATTCATGACATTTCACAAAATTTGTTGAATTTCATGAAAGCTTCACAAAAGTGGATTTTTTTTAAATGTTTCCCATTCCTAGCTAATACCCATAGATAATGGTGGGACCAGTGCAGGTACACACAGCAGAGCACATGTACTGTAGATCAAGAAATTGTTTTCTATAATATGTTCATCCTGCTTTTTAGCATGATATAAAGCTGTTTTACCAATCTGTGGTGATAAAACCTTGAAAAGAAAATGTTTCATGCTGGTTAGCAGCAGTTTGACTTTAGTGCTCATTTTTCATTGTTGTGGCCAGACTGTTAATTGAATCAGATGCAATCAATTTTATCTGTTTTATTTTGCAGTTTTGAATGATTTGATTGACTTTGGCAGCTAATAATTAAGTCACTGCAATGGTGTATAGTATGTCTGAGATGCAGAGCAAGAAGGTAGCAGGATATCAGTTTAGCAGTTTGTACTGACACTAACAACTATTTTTTGAGTGACTTGCAGTATTTCCTGCACTGTATGTTTTGAGAAAATTAAAAATAATATAGTACAGTAACAAAGAAGAAACAAAAGAGTTGCATTTTATTTTATCATTCAGTTTATTTTAGGCACAAAGCCTTTGCCTTTCATAAGTAAAAAGGAGCTAGTTATTTTTTTCTTCCTTATAGTAATCATAATTGAATCACATCAGCCTATAGGGTCACTACTACCTGTGTTCCTAACAGAATAAGCTCATTATTGTATTTCTGCTTTACTGACTGTGACTTGTTTCCCCATAGATCCTATAACTGAAAAACATTACCCAAGACATAGGTACAACTATAACTACCTATATTCAATCTCATCATAAACAGAGCTAATTATTCGCCCAATTTGTTCCAACTTAGTGACTGCCAATTGTCTGTTGCATACTGTATACAATAATAAATAATGTATTATTAGTAGTATAAGCATACAGTAGTTACAACTAATACTACTACTCTTCCTTTGTTCAATTTCACAACATTAAAAGGAGCTATTATTGGCTCAGTGTTTATTTGCCACTGTTACCATGAGATGCACAGTAGATCATACAAATTACATGTTACTGAGTTTTATTAGTCTTAATACTGTATTAATAATACTACCACCACCACCACCAATCTGCATCACAATAAAATAACTGTTTTCTGAATTTATTTATTTTTTATTTATTTGTTCATTCCAATAAAACCCTTTAGGCAGAGCCTATTTGCAAAGGGTTTAGAGTCAGCAACAACAGAAAAAAATAAGTAGAATGGATTTGCGTGTATACAGGACAACTCAATACCATACAGGAACAATACAAGACTATAGAATATAATACAATAAGATTACAGTTAAGCAACACTAATCAGTTATTGGCACAAGAAGAAACAGTTATACAGTTAGTGCTTCCACAGTATTAAATCAATACATGGGTGTCATAGTAACATAACAGATCAAGTAAAGCACCATAAAGCAGTTGCAGGATCCAGATAGGGTGAGCAAGGAGAATAGACGATATTTAAACAGATTTAAAATGCAATCAGTTTTTAATGAGGGAGGTAGATCATTCCATAGCTTAGCAAATTGGTAAGAGATGCTAGCTTGGCCAAGGGAGGTTTTTTATTGAGGAAGAGCAGAGTGTGTTGCACCACACCCCTAGTGGTGTATTTGTGGTCAACAAAGTTGAACATGGCTTGTAGACCAGAGGACAGGGAGCTGCAAAGAGCTTTTCTACCAGTGACCAGTGTGAGAGCAGTCTCAAGTCCAGGTTGAGCCAGTTTATACTGATGTACAGCATACAGGTTTGAGTGTCATGTTTTTGGCTGTGTGTGTGAAGCAGTAGACTCTGTATAGGAGACCCCTTAGTCTAGATAACTCACAGTCGCTCGCAGAGCCATAGACTGCAATCCCATAGTCAATTATGTTGGCAATGAAACTCTGTACTAGGAGTTTCTTGATCTCTGGTAGGAAATTGTTCCTATGCCCGTAGAGACATCCTAGCCTAGAGTTGACAGTCTTAACTAGAAGGTCGATGTGAACAGTAAAGGACAAAGTAGTGTCAAGGGTAACCCCAAGGTACTTAAAGGTGTTCATTTGTTCAATTGTTTCTACTCTAGTGAACATGAGTTGTGTGCCCAGTTCTAATTGTGGTACTGTATGGTTTTGCTAAATTTGCTTGTGTGTTTTTCTTCCTTTCTTACAATTATACATTAATAGGATTTCCCTGCCTGTCATATAGTCAATACTGCACTGCATCAAGTATGAAGGCTTCTTCACCTGTCCCTTTTAGTACTATCTGTGATTCCTTTAAAAAAACTATTCAGCATCAAACAAGGCATAAGGCATCTGTCACATAATCAATTTTCTTTGTACACTGTTTTCTGAATGCAATTGGAAGAAACAAGGTCTGAGAAAAATAAGAACTAAAATATTGCCCTATGACTCCAAACCAGACCAAAACTAGTAGCCGAGGAGCTGCTAATGGGGGCTAGGAAGTGGTGCCTGTGGTGTAACTGAACAAAAGAGTGTGCATGTGACACTTGAGGACAGTAGTAAGAAACCAGCAAGTACAGTAAGTGGACTTGTGGAAGATGTTCCTTTGATTGAAGACAGCACAGTCCCAGGTGGAAAAGTCCCTGGTAGTCCAGTTACAATAGAAAAAGTTAGAAACCAACACGTTAGACTCACTGTGGAAGATAGACAAATGGCCTACATGTCACAAAAGTTGCTGCCAAGGCACTAGCCAAAGAAGCGTTTGTCACACTAGATTTTGTTTTGCTTGTTGACTGGAAAAGGAGGGCTAGAACATATTCCTTGTTTCTAGTCTAATCCAGGGGGTTGGGGGGAGTACAGATGCAAAGCAACTGATATTCAACTGGTTAATCTATTGGTGGAAGATAAAATCGGGACTAATGAGATCAGTACAGAAAGGGAGCATGAGGGTGATGATGGAGTCGTTGGTGGCAGTAGTGACCATTACAGTGATGTGTATTATATTCCACCAAACATAGTGGATATTCAGAAGAATTCAGCTATAGCAGATATATGGGCAAACACAGAGGGTGCAAGGAGGAATATTCCAGTCAGAGGGAGAAAGATCAAGGTTATTGAGATCATCAGCAAACAGCAGACAAAAGACTGAGAATAAATCAAAAGATCGGTATTACAAGAGACAATAGAAAAGAAATCCATTGAGTCTCCTAGTGCAGATTTGCCTGATTGTATGCACTACAAGCAGTCCTTTCCAGCACTGCTGTTCTTTCAAATTAAAATGAATGTGGTCATTCATTCTGCCCCCCCCATGTAGAGATAAAATTAGTTGTAGAAGAATAGGCCAACTAGGACTGTTGTCCATGTATAACCATGTCAAACACATATATACTGCACCATCATAATAGGGAATAAGCTGGTAAGAAGTTGAGATCTGGAACTGTCAGTCAGGTTGGTAAAAACCAAAATGAGGGATGAGGCGTGATGAGGATGTACAGTATTACTGTCCTCTGAAAGTAGTCAGAAATGTATTTCATATTGTTTGTCAACATCCAATATGTGCAGTAGTAAGCAAATGTTAGGTACCAACATAACAGAGATATGCTAAAAGAACTTTGAAGCAGCAGCATAATGGCACTGATCAGTAGTTGACTCTGCAGGAAACTGAAGCATGCCAGAACAATGTAGCACACTGACTGTTTCAGAGCTAATAAAAAAACCCTGGAAATTTACCATGTGATTGTGATGTATATCAAAACATCTTCTCTCCTTTTTCACTGTGTCATGTCAGGGATTTATAGGTTTATGAAGACTCATGAATCATGGAACACAGTATCCTTAAGCCACTTTATCACATATGTTACTATGCCACAGATTTGTGATGATGTGGATGCTAATGTGCAACATGTTTTGACTACATCGTCTTGCAAGTCAATACATCTGAAAGCAGACATATTGACCAGTAGGCAGGTCATAAATTGCTTGTGAGTGACAGAACACAAGCTGTTCATCATCAGTCCACACCCTCTCCGCAAGCGGAAATAAAAAAAAAGTCTGCCACTGCACAAGAGATAAACAACCCATTTTTAGGGGACTTTGAAAAGGCCACACATATGAAAATATATTGAGTGTATTGAAGGAACAGTTTAAAATCTGGTTTATTCTACACAGTATAACACCAAGGATTCTGGTAACAGACTTGTGACAAGGAAGGATACAGCACAAACAGTTTTAAAAAGCAATTACTTTCATACCTTGTATGCCATACATAAGAGGACACAAGTCAGGGTTGCTGTAATGAGTGAGGTTCCACAGGGGTCAGTCCTAGGACCCACTTTAACATATGTGGCATCTATGAAATGTGAGGGAGGAGTGTGGATGACCAAATTCACAGATGACAATAAGGTGAGGTATGCGGTGGACGAAGAGCATGGTATAAATTGATTCAGACTTTAAGTAATCTAAAAAATTTGGATAAAAAGCAAAAATTGGGTATTAATGCAGATAAGCATGCAGTGATGCACCTGGGCAGCAGGAACATATAGCTAAGTATATGTTACTAGGGCAGGAGTTAAAGCAATCATGTACAGAGAAAGATCATAGAATTCTAATTATGAAGTATTCACACACCTTACAATTGTGCATAAGGCTGTGGTGCTCTCAAGTAATGCAAACATGAAAACAGAGGAAACTTGGACACTCACCACCACATTAAATGCCAACTCTGTAGTAAAGTAAAAATGATTTTATTTATGATACAGGACAAGATTAGCACCCACCTGATGCGTTTTGGATCCCACCTGGACCCTTTCTCAAAGGTGTGATCCGAAACGCGTCAGGCGAGTGCTGTATTTTTATCTTGTCTCATGTAAATAAAATCCTTTTTACTTTACTGTGGAGCTAGCATTTAATGTGGTGGTGAGTGCCTGAGTTTCCTCTGTTTTCATAATTATGAAGTATCTAAATTTTTGTAGACACTAGAGAAATAAAACAAATTCTATAGGATCTTGGGATGTGTCACTAGAAATATTATAATCAGAGGTAGAAGAGTGTTTATACCATTGTATGGGGCCCTGGTGAGGCCTAACCTGGAGGAATGTGGCCTGTTTTGGGCTACACAAACCAAAGGAGGAACTGATCTCTTGGAGGGAGTGCAGAGAAGGGCAACCAAAGTGGCAGATAGAATGAAATAGTTTACATATAAACAAATGGATAACTTAAGCATGTATCCCTTAGAATACAGAAGGCTAAGGGGCGATTTATGTCTGATATAGAGAGCGTTTCAGGAAATTGATCTCTGGGATGGCCTAAGACTACAAGCAAACGATACACCATATGACACCAGGCAATATGTGTTATGACTAAAAGGGAAACTTTACAAAACAAAAAGAAGGGGAATATGGATTACCCAAAAAGTGATCTCGATACGGAATGAACTTTCTGGAACAATTGTGCAGTGTGAAAACATGGAAAACTTCAAAAAGGCACTGGATGGATTTTGTATTAAAACATTAGGTACAGCTAATAGCATTAAGATAAAGAAAGTCAATATGGACAAATTGCCTTACAGGCTTGTAAGTGTCCTATGAATTCTATTATTGGTAAAGGAATAACATTATGCAATATATGACAAATTTGTTTGATGATGGTTTTAAAAAGTTGATCCATACTGTTAGCCATGTAAAACAACTGTTTTAGAATTTGTACAGATTTCTTCAAAACTGCATGTGATTACTTCTTCTCACTCAATCATCCCACACATTCAAGTAACCACAGTGTCATGAGCCTCACATAGATTGCCTGCAGCTCAGAAATACTACATACTGTAACTATAACAAAATGATTGCAGAAATGCCTACTTATTTCATTTTGTATTCTGATGATGACAAGCTACACTTCATCTCTGAACAAAAAAAAATGCACAAATGAGAACAAATATGATAAAAATTGGGGGGGACAAGAAAATCATGTACACTATGTTTTTATGTGTTGGCGTTGTTGAATGAGCTAATCTGACTACAATAAAAAAAAAATAACCTGCTACTGTGCACAACATCATGAGCATGACACCTTGTGACATATGAAAAACATCTGATCTTTAGTCTCATTGTTCACTGATGTTGCAAGAACCCACTATGTTGTTCTGCATAGTAACATGTTAATTTTCTGCGATGGTCACTTCTGCCACTCAAGGGCACAAAATATTATGAATGCCATCTAGCAGGGAAAGCAATTGCCACACCATAACCACAAACAAAAAGAAATAACTCAGTGAAAATTCAGTGAAATTTTACCTGCAAGGTGTTAGAGCAGTTTCTAGAGCAGTAGTTGGCTGTTCACAACTGTCTGCTGATGCTATTCATACATATGATGGCAAAGCTATAATGCTTTCCTTAAGAAACTGGTGACACATTGAAAACTTGGCTACCAAAACCATGCTGGAGCCATTTTAAGTGCTTTCACTGGATGTCAGCTTCAAGATGATATGCTTAAGCCATATTCTACCTCAAATTCCTTTTCTTTACATTGCTGTACAACAAATATTGTAGCACATGATTTTCAGCAAGAGGAGTAATAAAGCTGTGCTACTAATTGAGACCATACCGGAAACCCAGTCAAGGGGAAAGAGACTAAAATATGTGTTCTTGTGAGTGTGCATCTGCTGGCATCACTTCTTAACTCATGTTTCAAAGACCACCTGGACCACATTCTTACCAGAAAGCTCAGACACAGAGAAATGAAAAGAGATTCTATTCCCATGTGTTACTGATCAAAAGGACACTGCAGAACCAGAACAGAATGTGAGATCTTTCATGGAAATGGAAAAGTAAAGATATGAATTAGATAAATGACAACTCATTCACACCACAAGAGCTCTTTGCGACTTTCACCACTTGTGCCCTGTATACTCTTAGCACTGCATCCTTGGCCTTTCTAAGCAAAATCAAGCCATAATCAGCATGCCACAAGCAAATGCAAATACCTCTTGAACCATAAGGGCTACACACAAAGTACAACTTTCAAAGTTGTTCAGCACAAAATTACTTTTCCAGTGGTGCTATGCAATCAATTGTTATCAATTCAGTTTTTATTTTATACTAGCTGAAATACCAAACAACTGTGGGAGTTTTTTTCAAGGTGCTTAGGTGAGGCTTAAGACACAAATGTCAGCCATGCACACCATACCATAAACAAATGTGAATAACTCCTAAAGTATATTTGATAGACACAAAGTATCAGTGGCAAAGTTGTTCAGCACAGAATTACATTTCTAACAGTGCTATACAATCAATTGTAATCAATTTGGTTTTTATTTTATACTAGCTGAAATGCCCAAAAACTGTAGGATTTTTTGGGGATTTATTCAAGGTACTTAGGTGATGCTTGAGAGATAAATGTCAGCAATGCACATCATGCCATAAACAAATGTTAATAACTCCTAAAGTATACATGATAGACAGAAAGTATCAGCAGCAAAGTTGTTCAGCATGAACTTACCTTTCTAATGGTACTATGCAATCACTTCCAAGAAATTTGGTTTGTTTAATATTTAGGTAAAAACTGTTGACCTCCTCAGACATTTCCAGGCCTGAATGAAAGTCAGCTGAGTACATCTACAGTCGTTATTGGCCTGAGTGGCTATGCTTTCAGACACCACCTACAGGCGTATCTAGGCCTGAATAAGTTAAAGACTAGCTGATGCCCATGTAATGGATAAATATCTATTTGACCACATAAAATAAATACATCTTGCCACCATACAGGGGGAATCTCACAAATATCCATCAGAGTTCAAAGAATTGTGATTATAATGCTAAAGAAACCCTTTATGGAAAATGTAGCCCATTGTGAAGTGCGGTTCCTTTGTTTTTCTAGAAGAGAGTGATGATAGTCTGGCCAGCTCTGGCCTAGCCTCCTTGGTTCCAGTAAGCCTTTATTTCTACTGGAAGTATAGCAATTGAGAAGAGAACTTTATGAAGTCCCACACATACAGAGAGACTCGCATTCCTCAAATTTCAAGTAGTATTACAGTCAAAATGCACAAAAAAATATATTTTTCAGTCTTTTGATTTGTGTGTCTAGTCCTGGTGTGTTCTTCCCTTTGTTTGCTATTAGTTTTTCTTTTCTAAATTTGCCTACTAGTTTTATGACCTAAGGGGATCTCAACTTTTCCTTAAAATGCCTCCTGTTTCATGTGACAGTGATGTGTTCAGGACCAGTGATTCAGAGATTAAAAGTACTGCAGCAGTAACCTCCAGATAGGAGCCTCATGTTCTGGCCTCAACTAAATAACTAATTACATATTTTAGTTTTCTATGTGTGTCTGTCTAGGTATAGCCAGCAGAAGTAAATGTTTTTCTTTTAAAGCTTTTCATTAAATCGAACTACACAGAGACATAAAATGTACACAAATTAACCCAGGTCATTAATGCTATAATTAGTAAAGACTAGCTATTTTTTTGCATAATAACCCACTCAATTATCCCTCAAAGTGTTTGCTAAACTGTAAATATAGCCATCAGTGCTCACAGGATAAGGGAAGTTATTTAAAATCACAGTTGTACTGCTGTAAAATTGACTCTGAACTAGTACTTACTGAATCCATGGTCCCCGATGCATAACTGACACATGGAACAGAAAGCATAGGATAAAGAAGAGCCGTAAGAAATGCTAACATGGAGATCCCCAGGGGCCATAACACTAGCAGGCAAATTGAGGGAAAACTTCTAATACCAAGCAAAGAAAAGGACACACCAGAATTACACATATAATTCAAAACACTCTGCACAACTTATGCTTTTGCACATTTTGGCTGTAGTACTCCTTTAATGTGTGTGGCTTCCACCAGGCACTACAGAATACCCTAGTATTAGTATATGGCCCCAAGCCAGTTTTGGAAAAATAAATTTGGAGTTTGTAAGCAGTGAGTGATGAAGAAGAAAATCAGTGAATCAGAACTTTAAGAACTCCTACCGTATAAAGACCTCATTATCCCATTGTATAAAGCAGGGTGGGCATGGGGCATAGAAGTGAGTTTCTTTTAACAGTAAAATTAAAAACGTGCCTTAGCATGTCTTACAATCATGGTAATGCACTCTGGGGGAGTTACATCCTTTGATACAAACAGTACCAAGCTTTCCCTCATAACATTTGCACTCTCGAGAAGATCACCACCAGAAATTAACCCACTGTTCATCATAGCTTACTGCATCAGGATATCATATTTTCTTCACTTAGAATGTGTAATAACATGTCAGTGATATCAACAAATAATAGGTGTGTTTTTAACTGTGACCCAAAGCAAGCATTCTGAGCTAAAAACATGACATAATCGTCTATTCAAAATGTGAGACTATGAAAACAAATTTTCAGTTAATATGGTATTAATAGGGTGTCATTGCAAAATGATTATTTATTGAACTCACAAGGCAGACTTGAAAAACTCTTTTGTGAAATGTGTAACACAAAACCCAGGCTATTCAAATATCCTAATTTGTTCTTGCACAAAGTTTGCTACAGGAGCAAATTAGTATCTGGAGCAAATTACAGGTATATGGGAACATGCTCAAAGTACACTGTGAGTGCTAATGGCATGTTTAATACACCAGCCTGGCACCATCTCGATTGCGCCCACAAATCCCCTACTGTCCATATGAAATATGTGACCAGTTTGGAAGTATGGAGCTTGCAGAAGCAATCAGGTTGTTAGGGCCCATAAATGGCAATTGTTCCTCTGGAGCAAACTGCCATATTTATAAATCCCTATGCAAATGACCGTATAACACTAGTAGTATGCTATATATTCACTTGCATCCCATTAGGGCTCATTACAGACCCAGAGCAAAGCAAACAGAGTTTATACTCCCCCCACACACACACACATACACACTCAGAACCACCATCAGGGCTTATGACCAGTGTCTTCTGTGGGCAATCGGGGAATGAAGGACACAGTAGATTATCAGGGTTTATGATCTATGTTACTGGCATGTGATCGGGGGACAGGGACACTAAAACAACAGGGTGTTACTGTATAGCTCTCATGTGGGCAATGGGGGGTTGGAGGGGCACAGGCCATAAGACCTGATTGGGGGAGGCACTAGTGGCTAGTTGCTGTCTTTCCAAACCCCCAAATACAGTATGCTGGTACAACTGTATGAAAGGTGCAGGCAGCTGCTTAGCATGGGTGCTCTGGCATGATAGAGCCACACACAAAGTGGTTAGCAACTCACTAACCATGCCCACACTGTGGCACTTTCTGCTCATATCCCAGTTTGTGAGCAGTAAGCAGTGTCATCAAGTCAGTATACTGTTTAACAAGTGGTTTATGGCTTCCACTGTCCTTGTCAATTTGTTTATTTTTTTACTTAGTTTATCTCCACCACCTGGAGAACTCCTTCTGGCATCCTCGAGGCTCCCAGCCTCTACCTCCTTCTGTGACTTCTAGGTCCTTCCCACTCATGTCACTCAGCACCACCTCCAGGTCTGAACCCTCTGTAGGTAGGGCCACCCTATTCACCCAGGGCGCTCTGTCTATAGGGCAAAGTGCTAGGGACACGAGTCAGCACATGGAGAGGAAGTCAGTCCAGAATTGAGAGTGTAGGCTAGGAGGCCGAAGTGCCTTCATCTATCCCCAGGAGTGTTATTTTTTTTCTCTTTTGTAGTTTCTGACCCTCTCGGAGTGTGGCCCAGCAAGGCAATGCAATGCCGCAGCTCCACCCCTTGCATCCACAGCATCGCTACTCCGGCTGCCTCCGACCACCACCAGGGGCCGTTCCAGGAGCAATCGCTTCCCCAAAACTTTCTCCGGGAAGAGAGAGCAGTCCTATGAATGCTCGATCTCTTCCTCCCCTACCAACCCCCAGTGGCCCGGGCTCGTTCCCAAACCCGGGTCGCCAGTGTGGCGCAAGGTGTGGCATCCGGCGCCTCAACCCTCAGCACCACCGGGCAGGCTATTGTCAAATTGCTTTGCTGATCATTTGTATTAACATTTTATCTTTGCTGTTCTTTATTATATAACTTCTGTATCCTTCTGCTACTTATGTAATTTTGAAGAATTTTGCACTTTTGCACCTTTGTGATGTATTTTACACCATTTTTTTATTTTTCTGATTTGCTTGTACTTTAGTATCACAGCACTTCCTTTATTTAAAATTGAACATGTTTTTGCTCTTACTCTCCCCACTGTCACCTCTCTGTCATGATGCAACAGGAAATAAGACTTTGCTTAGTGTTACTTTTCCAGTCACAAATTTCTGAATTAAACAAAAACATAAAATATATCTATCTTTCTATCTGTCTATCTACCTACCTAAAATGTCCCTTAGATGGATGCATGGTGTGCCAAACTGCCACTTGCAACAATGCTAGGTGCACCAGGGACCCTGCACTGGATTATGGTAGAGGGGGGTCCCAGCACCAAAGTCTGTAATGATGCTGCAAGCAGTCCCATGTGTCAAGAAGCTGTTGTACAGGGGGGGATTGACAGAGTCATCTGCCAAGTTCTATATCACAAACTCTGGCCCCTTAAGCATGACAACCACAGCGTAGCACTCAAAACCCTCAGAAACAATTACCTGGCAAGAACTGCAGAAGAGAGTAGAAGCCATTGAAGAGGAAGGCTATGCTGTCCTAACTGCCGTATTCAGTGACTATTTACCCCAGACACCCATGGTGAGCACTGTAACATGTCAGAGCAGGTACAAAAGAGACTAATGTAGTTGAGGTGCCAACATGCACCCTGCAATCAGGTTTCCTCATCAGGGAGTACTGTACATCCTCCATGGTGCAGTGGCAGGGGGCCATGTAGTGGAGATGAACAGGATCAAGATGCAGGTGCCAGACTGACAAACCACAGAAATGTGATGTGAGCACTAAAACAGGTATGCCAGGGTACACCCTCAGGGTACCCGACACTCATGGAATGTGACGGCCCACACAAGCTAGTGAATGCTCAAGGCACCTGCCTGATCTAGGTCCCTGCACACCTACACTGCTGCCGCTGAGAGGGAACAGACCTGTGGCACCACAAGTGGAAATGCAGTCAGCCACCCAACCCCCACTGTGTGCTGAGCAACCCAAATCCTACTGGACCCCTGCAGTATAGCCCCATATCCTGCCATGCGTAGATGGGACAGCCTACTCCCAAGGCGTCATCACCCAAACATGGACCACGGGAATACATGGAACATGGGAGGAGCTTGATGTGCAGCACACTGCACCTGTCATGCATGCTTCATTGTTCACACAGTGTACATTGAGTACTAGGATGTATATGGGGTTCACCTCATCACCATATCACCTCCTTGTGGTTGCTGTAGAGACTGTTGCTGCTACCGATGGTGGCTGTGGGGTACCATAGGAGACATTCCCAACAATGTGGGAGAGTTGACAGGCCTGTGTGGGACAGTATATCACCACACTGCTTGGCCAGTAGGTCGTATGGGTCAGTGATGGGCTGCAGAGTATGATGATTGTGACAGAGACTGCTGTGTTAGGCCCGGAAGTGATGAGTGGTTGCCACAACTAGTGCCATGTAAGGGGGGGATGGAGAACACCAACAACAGCAGTGACAGACATGTTGCCCAACTGGCCGGCAGGAGAGGTAAGTGGCTACAGCAACAACAGCAAGGGCATGGCCAATAGAGCAACGAAGGCTGTCCTCTTGTGGTATGCAGGTCACCAGATAGACGGTTGCATGCATGTATGGCACTATGCCCTGTGGTGGATGCCAGGCAACTTC
Organism: Neoceratodus forsteri; assembly: GCA_016271365.2. Classification (NCBI taxonomy): domain Eukaryota; kingdom Metazoa; phylum Chordata; order Ceratodontiformes; family Ceratodontidae; genus Neoceratodus; species Neoceratodus forsteri. Next base: position 1,235,666,295 of record CM057456.1, read on the forward strand.
ATCACACAGAGAGAGGTGCAATGTTGAAGGGCAGAAATGTGACACACGGTAGCAGGTCAGGTGACTGGACACATTCCACAGCTGACAGCCTTCTTTGTGTGGGAAGGGTATTACTGACTACATGCAGTCATTGGGTCACTAGTTTGATTTGTTTAGTTTCAGTTTATTGTTCGTCCAAAAGAAATAAATTAAGGACATTACAAGAAAACACATAAACAAAATGATACAAAGCAGTTAAAATGTCCAATTATAGAAGGGACAAGTCAAATAAATATATAAGAGGCTAAAGTCTCATCAGACATTAAATATATCCAGAGGTAAAAAGTAATAAATATTTCTTTTAGTAGACCCCCCCCACCCCTTTTCTTTGATTTTATGACCAATCCCAAAAATTGTGCAATCAGTCCAGCATCTTCTGGTGTCATTGGATGGAGAAGTATAAAAACCGGGTCATACAATAGTCGCATATTTTTTTTTAAAGTCACTTAATACAGCATTTCTATGTGTACTGTACAGAGGGCGCTATACTATGATATGAAAATTTCTTTGGGTCACTAGCTATTCCAGCATACATGACACATGTGCAACCTACCTGTCCCATATATATCTACTAGCATTGCCATCCCCCCTACCAGGTGCAAGTAGATGTACACTCTCATCCAGTGTCCCAGGGTTGGCTGTCCTATGGTATACAGTCTCAACAGCTGCCCAGCAGCTTGGGACAGTGACAGTACATGAACTGCAGCATTGGGGGGGGCACTGACAATTCCTCAGTAATGCGGTGCGGCACAACTCCTCGTCCGCCATGGTGCAGCCATGCAGATGCCGCAAGAACAGCGAAAGCCCAGCTGGTGCAGGCAACCCCCCCAATCTGGTATAGCTTGCATCTGAAAATAGGGAATGACACATGGAGTGACACAATGTACCCCTTGCATTAATCCTTTTTGACCCAAGCACCATGCATCATTCCAGGGGCTTGGAAAATTGAGCCTGTGGAGCTTAATTCATGAGTGATCAACACCACACACTGTAATTCACAAATAATGAAGCCACAAGTGAGTTATATAAGCAGTTCAGTACGGAGAGAAATGCCCTGGCCCCTAACTCTGTCTAAAGTATCTACTGATCATACAAGACAAGGACTTTAAAAGTAAACAAAGAAAACTTAGTCAGCAATTTTCCATTTCCTTTTCCTTTTCAGCAGTTTCACTTGGGGGACATGTTACTGTGACATCAGCACAGTGGGATAACACGCTGCAGTGCCTCTTAGCATCTTTTACTTGCCTGCAGGATAAATCTGCACCTGCTTGACAGATCATGCTCCATACGCTCACGCTGTGCTAATTATCTGTCTCTGGTAAGAAACTTGTTGAGAATTAGAGTGTCTAGGAGAAGCACAGTTTATGCACTCTGGTTCCATGTTAGCTAATGATTCAGCAGACAAAATGTTCCAAAGAATGGTCGATTTGCTGTGGAAGTAATTAATCTGCTGTAAGTGCAGTATTATTCTTATAAGATGATGGATTTTAAATGCTGACTGCAGTATGTGTAAAATGTTCAAATAGTCATGTTAAAAATAAATCAGGAGATGCCTCAATGACCTAGTGGCAGCACAATAGGCAAGCCAAGTTCGGGAACTAGCTAGGGTCACTGTGTTGGGAGGCAGGAAGGGCTGAGGCTGTTGCAGTGGACCAGTGTGCCTCAGTCGGGGAGGTTCGGCAGCAAGCTCTGGCACCACTGTGACCCCTGTGGCTAGGCCAGGGGACTTGATCCTGCTGCAGGGTCTGCTGTGTACATGCAAGGCCAGCTCTGATTTCTGCACTACATCAGGGAAGGGGGGAGGGACCAATAGGGGCAGGAAAAAGGCACTGCTATCTATTTGACAGTCTGCTCCTGTGGAACTCCCCTGGGTCCTAGTGCCTGTCGGGAACTGGCTCCTAATCCACACTGTGGATCGCCTTGGGGGGGGGCATCACTTTAGAGCTCTTGCCATGGGTTGTTAACTGTGGATATAACTGGTGGGTTAGCATAGTCTGATGGATTCAATGGTTGTCAGCATGAATGGCTATATTTTATTTGTTTATTTATCTGAAGTTGATTACCGGGAGAGGCACACTGAGCCTAGGCTCATTTCCAGGTGTGACCAGGGGGAAAGGGGAGCTGGGAGGTTTACAATACATAATTTAAAACCCATATACAGAGCACATAATAAGAGTAGATGTGCAAGGTAATACAACAATTCATGTAACAATAGATGGAAAACACAGAGACTTCAGGAAGTAAGGCTAATACCGGAGTTTTAAGAGCATTGACCAACAAAGTTTCCTGCAGGGGGGGAGTGGGAGCAGGAGAAGGTGGAAGGAGGGAAGCACGTGCTATAAGGAATACAGAGAGTGGGAACAAGCTGAGATAAAGTGCGAGGGATGGGCCTATATTTAGCTGAGCAAGGGGAGCATTCGGGGGGGGGGGGGCAAAGCAGGTCATCAACCTTGACAGGAGTAGGAGTCCTGGAATATAGATGAGTGGGATAAGGCACGTTTTAGGAGACAGAGGGAAGGGCAGTGTCTGACATGAAAAGGAAGGGAGTTCCAGAGTGAGAGTAGTCTGAAAGAGAAAGCAGTGGAGCCTGAACAGGAGGAGGGCCAAAGGAGGGAGAAAGCACGGGAGTCCCTGCACTGGAGCATCCCAAGGATTAGGATATATTCCTGGGTAATGCAGGTGGCCAGGAGAAAAAAAAAGAAAAACCTCTCTAGAAAAAAATAAATAAAGCAGGAGATACTCAGATGCTCCTTAGGGTTTCGTGATACCCACACCATTTATTTATTTAGTTGTTTGCTTCTGTTGACTGAGTAAGTACACTGGAGTGTGATACTCCATTTCCAGGAACAACCCACATGTTTCAGTTTTTGGCTGGAGTGGGTAATATGGACCAGGTTGACCCCAAAGTAGTTTTATAATGTGGCTAACCATTATCTTGAATTATAAAATGGGCCATGGGAATCCAGCCTCCTGATTGGCTGGGACCTCTGTGAATACCAAACATTATTCACACAGGTCAAATGTGTGATAGTGTCTGAAGTGGTGAACATACACAGGGGGACAACCACATGTGGCTTTTATTAGAAATTTTAGACAAATACTAAAAAGCTTTACTTTTTTTACAATAACAGTGAGGCTACTGTAATGGTGGATTAATGATTGGTAATCTGACATAGAACATAGAAACATAGATGTTGACAGCAGATAAAGACCGCTTGGCCCACCTAGTCTGCCCATTTCCCTACCTACAGGAGAAGCTGCAGATCCTAGTTAACCAACAGCCTATTTCTTACTACCCCTCACAAGAATTGCCTTATGTCTGTTCCATGCATTCTTGAATTCTCCCACAGTTGTAGACCTCAGAACCTCCTCAGGAAGGTAGTGCTATGCATCCACCACCCTCTCTGTGAAAAAATACTTCCTCACATTGCCCCGAGCCATCCCCCCTCTATCTTCAGATTGTGTCCCCTTGTTCTTGCACATCTCTTTTTCTGAAAGATGCTACCCTATTGGACTTTGTTGATTCCACTGAGGTACCTAAAAGTTTCTATCATGTTCCACCTCTCCCTCCTTTCCTCAAGGATATACATATTAAGCTCCTTTAGTCTCTCCTCATATGGCTTCTGTTACAGACCCTGCACCACTTTAGTTGCCCTCCTCTAGACTGCCTCCACCCTGTCTATGTCCTTGCAGAGATGGGATCTCCAGAACTGGACGCAATACTCTAGATGGGGTCTCACCAATTGTCTGTACATAGGGATAACAACTTCCTGTTTTCTGCTGGTGATGCCTCTCCCTATACATTCCAGTATCCCCCCAGCCCTCCCTGCTGCCTTCTCACATTGTTTGCTAACCTGAAGGTCATCTGATATGATTACCCCCAGATCCCTTTCCATTTTTGTTGTTGTTACTACCCCCCCCCGTTGTGTACTCTTCCTCTGCGTTATTGTTTCCCAGGTGCATTACTTTGCACTTCTTTGCACTGAATCCAAGGTGCCATACTTCTGACCATACCTCCAATCTTGCCAATTCCCTTCTCATCCTTTCCACTCCCCCTTGTATATCAGCCCTGTTGCAGATCTTTATGTCATCTGCAAAGAGACATACTTTTCCTTCCAGTCCCTCCGCAATGTCACTTATAAAGACATTAAAAAGGACTGGACCCAGTACTGAACCCTGCGGTAACCCACTAGTAACCCCTCTTTATTCAGAGTGGACTCTGTTTACTATTATCTTCTGTGTCCTGTTGTCCAGCCAATGATTTACCAAGGCTACTACCCTAGGACCCACTCCCAGGCTGGCTAATTTGTTTATTAATCTTTTGTGTGGGACTGTCAAATGCCTTGCTAAAGTCTAGGTAGGCCATGTCCACAGCCCCTCCCTGGTCTACTACTTTGGTCACCCAGTCAAAGAAATCGATTAGATTAGTCTGACATGACCTTCCCACTGTGAATCCATGCTGCCTTGGATCCTATGCCCCACTGGCCTCTAGGTACTCAACAATTATTTCCTTCAGAAGTGATTCCATCATTTTCCTTACCACAGAGGTCTAACTGACAGGTCTGTAGTTTCCTGCCTCTGTCTTGCTCCCACTTTTGTGAAGGGGAATCACATCCACCCTCCTCTAGTCCTCAGGTACCACACCATCCTCCCATGATTTGATAAAAAGGGTAGTCAGTGGTGTCACTAGTTCTCCCCTTAATTCTGGGGTGAATCCCATCAGGCACCATTGCTTTGTCCACCTTCAGTTTTAGGTGCTCTTTCAGAACCCTTTCTTCTGTGAACGGACTGGGATCGACACCCCTATCCAGAGTGCTTCATTAATTGGATTAGGTACCTCACCCTCCTCCTCTTTTGTGAATACTGAGCAGAAGTATTCATTCAGTATCCCTGCTTTTTCACCGTCCCTCTCTGTCCAACCACTGTCCCTTTTATTCAGCCTTACTATACCTCCCTTTGTCTTTCTACCCTCCCTAATGTATCTATAAAAGGTTTTATCCTCCTTAACTGAGTTGGCTATCTTTTCCTCCATTTGAGCCTTTGCTATTCTGACTGCCTTCTCTAATTCCTTCTGCCTTAACTGGTATAGTTCTCTGTCCTGCTCCTTTTGTGTTTCCTTATACTTCCTAAATGCTATCTTTTTCTCCCTAACCTTCCCCACCACCTCTTTTGAGAACCACAGTGGCTTTTTCCTTCATTTTGATTTGTTTATTTGCTTCAAACAAAGGCTTGTTGCCTCTGTGATGGCAGTTTTGAGGTTTCCCCATTGTTGCTCCACCCATCCTTCTTGCCTGTTTGCTAGTGCTTTTCTGAGGCACTCTCCCATTTTGACAAAGTCAGCCCTCCTGAAGTCCAGTACCCTCACTTGTGTATGGCTTGACTCTGTAGCAGAGTTTATCATGAACCACACTGTTTGGTGGTCACTTGTTCCCAGATGGCTACCCACTTCTAGATCTGAGATCCTCTCTCCATCCCCATTTGAGAGTACCAGGTCTAAGACTGCTCCATCCCGAGTGGGTTCCAACACTAGCTGTCTGAGGCATGCCCCCTGTAGGGCATCGAGAATGGTCCTGCTCTGGGATGTGGCTGCAGCAAAGGTGCTACAGTTAACATCTGGCATATTCAGGTCCCCCATCAACAATATCTCCCCTTTCTCTGCCATCCTAAGGATGCCTTCTATCATTTCTTTGTCCATTTCCTCCCCCTGAGATGGGGGTCTGTATACAACCCCTGTGCGGAATGTGGTGCCATTTCCAGTCTCCAGGGTGACCCACAGTGCCTCCTCTCTTCCCTGTTTACTCTTTTGTTCTGTTGCTTTTATCCCTTCTCTTACATAGAGAGCTACTCCTCCCCCTTTTCTACCCTCCTTGTCTCTCCTGTAGATTGTGTACCATGGTATGTTAACATCCCAGCCATGGTTCTCTGTGTACCATGTTTCTGTGACTGCCACTATATCCAGGCATCCCTCTTCCATCAAGGCCACCAGTTCAGGGAGCTTGTTGCCCAGACTATGGGCATTGGTACTCATTACCATCCATTTTTTGATGGTCTTACCCCTTTTTGCCCCATCCCTGTTCTTACTGTCTTTGCCTTTTTCTCCATTTACCCCTGCTCTTCTCCCTATTGACATCTCTATCTTGGTGTTTACCTCACTACCAACCCTGATCTTTTGGGGGGAATAGAACTTCCCCGCTCCTTTCCAGTGCCTCCCCTATTGGCTAGTTTAAATGCTTGCCAATAAAGCATTTAAACCTATCACCTAGGATCCTGGTTCCCCTCCTGGACAGATGCGGACCATTCCACCAGTATAGGCCTGCATCACTCCAGGTGGACCCCCAGTCCCCAATGAAGCCAAACCCATGAGGTCTGCACCAGTTTTTCAACCACTGATTGAATCCCATAGTGTGGAGCATCCTAGCCTCACCCATGCCATAGACAGGCAGCACCTCCGAGAAGGTTACCGTGCAAGCTACTTATTTAAGGCCCCTCCCCAACTCCACAAACTCCTCCTCCACTGTTCTGATCCCTTTCCCAGCCAGGTCATTTGTCCCTAGGTGGGCAATGACATCCAGATCTCTCCCGTGTGCAGCTTCTCCCATGATCCTGAGAATTCGCTCCCTATCCTTCCAAACCATGGTGCCAGGCAGGCACCTTACCTCTCTCTCCCCTCCCTCCCCCAGTTCTACCCTCCTAACAATGGAGTCCTCCACCAGGAATTGTTTCCTTCCCCTGTGGGGTCCTATGCCACCCTCCTGTGGGTCTTCTTTGTGGAGGTTCCCAACATCCTCCTTGATTTCTACTGTGGGGGCTTCTACAGAGGAACCACACTCTGCCAGAATGGCATACGAATTGTGGAGAGGTATAACTGGAGAGATGTGCCTCTGTTCCACCACCCTCACCCACCCTGAGCACACTGTGGTCCAACAGCTCCTCTTTCTTGGCAACCTCTGAGGCAGTGGTGCTGGTGGACTTGGTGGTCCCTGGGTGGGAGAGGAGGTCCCCCAAATCCTGGCCAACTCAGCCTGGAGATGAGCAACCTTCTCCCTCAGCTCAGAGAGGTGCCTGCAGATGGGACAACACTGCATCATCAAGAATGTCTCCTGGAACACTGCTGCTCCATAGCCACTGCACTGCACCACTCCCTTCATGTCTTATTCCTGGCCCCTTAACTGTTATTCTGTATAGTTACTCTTTCCTATCTTTGTTTGTCTATTTTTTTTATATATAATTTTATTTTCTCCCTACTTTCCTACTACTTCCATGCCCTTAAAGCTCCTGATCTTCCTGTTCTGAGATAGGACATTCCTATATTACTCAGTAGTCTCCTTACTTGCTCAGAGTCAGACCACCAGTAGCTGGAGGGAGGGGTGGAGAGCTACTCTTTTCCTTCTAGAATGGTGAGTCTTTTGTGGCTCTGTGATCACTCCCTTCCTGCTCCCAAACAGGAAGTTCCTGTTATCAGTCAAATCATGTGCCTATAAAAGTAGAACTGGCTGTGGATGGAGGGGAGGGAAGGAGGGCAATATAGTCCCAGTAGAGAAGCATAATTCTAACAGCACCTCCTTCCTCTTGCTGTTCTCTACCAGAAGCTATCTAGGGCAGTTTTTAAATCCAAAACACCTGGCTTCCTTCTGGATAAGCCACTCCCCTAATTCACAGCTTCCTTCTTTACCTAGATAACTACACAGATAGCAATTCACTTCACCCAACTTAGACAAACACACTAACTCTTTTGTTTGTTTGTTTTTACCCTAAATTGAAGGTCCCAGTAGTAGAGTTCTAGTTATTTAGTCCCAGTAGAAAAGTATAGTTCTAACAGCACCTCCTTTCTCTTGCTGTTCTCTGCCAGATGCTATCTAGGGCAGCTTTTAAATCCAAAACACCTGGCTTCCTTCTGGCTAAGCCACTCCCCATAATTCACAGCTTCCTTCTACACCTAGATAACTGCACAGATAACAATTCACTTCACCCAACTCAGACAAACACACTAACTCTTTTTTGTTTGTTTTGTACCCTAAATTGAAAGTCCCAGTAGCAGAGTTCTAATTCTTTAGTCATAGTAGTGAAGTATAGTTCTAACAGCACCTCCTTCCTCTTGCTGTTCTGTTCTCAGCAAACCACATAGGCTGAACCACACAGAGGATTGGATTACCTCATATCATTAAATTGATATGAGAAATTGTGAAAGCTGATTGACTAAAGCAGTCTTGGATCCTTGACAGTATTTCAGTATATCATAATGGTTCAAAACTGATTATTAAAGTCAGCCATTTCCTAACATTTTGTGCACATTTTATAATTGCAATAATACACTCCATGGTCAGAAGTATCTGGAATACTTGGAAACAGATGACTATGGATCTGTTTAATACATATCTCCATCATTGTATATTATCTTGATTTCCAGGATTGTTTCTTTTCTTTTTTGCCTCCTGATCTTATTATTTTATTTACTGTAATGATACTTTGCACCTTTGCTTATGTTTTAAATAATGTCAAGGTAGCAAAGAACATACCACATTACATTAATATCTATACATTACAAGACTATAACAAATCCTGTAAATAAATTCATGTCCGAATATGTATTGTACTCAAGCAGTTTAATCCAGATAATGGACCTATTCAATGTGTGCAACCTGTACTGACCGTCTGGAAATTTAATAAAGAAATTAACTGCAAATAATGCACTCCATGGTGTGGTATATCATGTGATATTGTCCCTTCTTGGGTAGTGGAAGGCACCCAAGGTGTGACAATATCTCATGATGTACCAAACCACATTTTATATTGCTGCTTAAATACCCCCCCCAACCCTAAGAGAGGTGGGATCAATCTCTCTGAGGTGTTTCTAGATCAGATTTTATTAGCTAGCGCATTAGCACTGAACATGGCAGTAAGATAATTAGAAAGGATAAGACAAGTAGCTCTTTTCAGAGCTCTGCAAAATAGTTCCAAAAACTAGATTGCACACACATATTCCATCAATGGAAGTGAGTATTACAATGTCAAATACAGGTACTTCTAATTTCAATATATGTTTTGCTGATTTAGGGAACATTTTGCACTGAGCCACTCAGTGCTGTGCTTGATATGGGGGATGGTCAATCAAAACAAAACACTACTTTGCTGCAACTCCTGCCAGTGGTAAATAATGTACTGTTTAATAGATGCCGTATTTTTTAATCTGCTGCTTATTTTCACCTTTAGCAGTACTTTGCTTTGTTAAAACATGTTCTTCCATGTCTGATGGCAGCTGCTAGGCACTAAGATTTGTTGTAGAGTTTCCTACACCACTGAGTAACTAAGTCAGAGTTGGCTACAGAAGGCCTAGTAGTGCTGGGTAAGTGGACAGGGCAGCCATCTGTGCTAAGAATATTTATATAAAAACATTAAATATAAATAGTATACTATCAAGCTGTTTACTTCTGGCTATTCAGCTTTTCATTAATCAACCTAATTTATTGCCATTCAGTGTGACTGTGAGTTGCTTTGTATGGAACACAAATCATATGTATGTAACCCCCCTCCCAAATTAGAGGTCACCTGCAGGCTCCACAGAGCCATATCACCCTCTCAGCCCTCACAGCTGCTCTTCGTATAGGGTCCTATGCATGAATGTCTATGCACCATGAAGGGGCAGTGCATAGGCATTCCTACTTCTGAATGCCACATAGTGGGGACCTACACACCAACCAGTAGCATTCTCCATGTGTGCACTAGTACCATGTGCACTGGATCCCCTGACTAGCCATGCAGTGCCATGCCAGGGGTGGGACAGGGACATACTAGGGGGCCTGTTCCATGCTGCACCCATGTAAAATGGCACTGCATGCCAGGGCTGGAAAATGTACACGAGGAGAACACTGCCCCCCACAGACAGCTGCCCCTGCCTGATGGGCTGTCTGGGAGGGCTAGGGGTTGCCGCTCAGACAAATGTCCATTGTTTATTCATTGCTGGTGAATGCATCGTCCCAGGATCCCCTACAGTACTACAGCTGGGGATGCTCTCCGGGACCTGGATTGGGTATCCGATTGGATGGCTGTGCTCCTCTCCTGCAGTGCCATATGCCAGGGGGCAGGGGTGAGGACAGACAGCTGGCAATGGTGCATACCAGCTGGTGTGGACCTGTTCACAGGTGAGGGGCAGCGTGGGTCAGGTATGCACCTTTTGCACATACCTGCACCTGTAGTCCTCATTGTCAGTCACTAGGCTGGCACCAAGAATGCACTGCCACTGTCCTTAATGTCAGCTTGTGCACAGCTGATCACAGCCACATGCCATCACTGAGGGATGAGACTGAACCTACCACCTGCATCAGAAGTCCTAACTTTGAAACTGCACCAAGTAGATGTACAGTTTTCCTGCAGCCCAAATTCAGGGAGTCGCACTGACATCTGCTTGCAAATGAAAATGCTAATTAGAAGGCTGGGTTCCCTGAAGTACTGGTAAGGAGGCCGAAAAAGGTACTGTGGGAATAAGGGCAAATAAAAAAGCCCACAAACACCTGGTCTGTGAGTGGACTTCTTTGTGTATTTGCCATTCTCCAGGAGGATTGACCTAATCAGTGGTTGAGGCTACCTGCTGAGAGACTGCAGCAACAGCAGAAAGGCTTACATCTGTTGTGAAAGAGAAGGAGAGAGCAGCTTCTTCATGGAGTTGTAGGAGTGGTCATGAAAAGATTACATTGAAAATGTGGGGTAAAAAGGTGAAAAACCAATCTACTTGTGAGGAAATGCTGAATTGTTTCAACATTTACTCATAAGTTTGTATTTGCAGGTTTTTGCCCGTAATGTTCAACATATCCCTTTTGTTACCCCACCTCCTGAATATGGCAGGTGCCATTTTTTCAAATCCCCTCCAAAACTTGTTTCCACATCACACAGCAAAATCACCTTTTGAATGGGATTTAAAAAATTCTACATGCCTTGATCATAATGTCAGGTCATAAAAGGACTGTTGGACATTTGGGATCAAAATACAGGAACCTACTTAAAAGTAGATACTGCCTCTCAGCTGCCCTATCCTGGGTAATTACAATCTAACAATGTGCAAAAGCAGGACACCACTGAAAATGAGAAGTTGCATCTCATCTGCTCTATCCTGGATAAATATATAGTAAAAATGTGTACAAGCAAGACCCATTACAACAGCAATACCTGCAGTGAACATTCAGCATAGACAAATGCTTGTTTTCCTTTTGGATTGACTTTAATAGTTATGTAAATAAAATCAGCCAGGTGGTATGGAGGGCTGAGGCACTGGGTGCCTCACCTCCTGCCACACTGGTGACCCAGAGTTAGGAATGGACTCAGGTTGCTCAGGGAACATCGGAGAGAGGAAGGATTGAATGTCCCTTGACAGCTCACCGTCCTCGGGGGGGGGGGGGTTAGTGTGGTACACTGTTTGACTGATACCCAGCAGTGGCTTTTTGCCAGCACACACACACCACCACATAGGGAAAGGATCCCATGTTCAGGATGCTGGGGCCATCTTTGTGGAGGCAGAGCTTGGATACTGTGCCTATTGCACACCTGTGGACCCACAGAGAAAATCAGAGGGAAAAAAGCTCTCCAAGGCAGCAGGAAGATGATCGACCCTCACCACTGACCGGCCAGTCAAGGAGGAGCCAATGATGGAGCTGGGGAGCGGTTAGAAGGGAGCTGCCGGGGAGATCAGGATAGATAGATAGATAGATAGATAGATAGATAGATAGATAGATAGATAGATAGATAGATAGATTATACAGGCACGGTTGCACGTTATTAGGGTTGCATAAGCACTTCTATGCTAAATCCAAATGTTTGCACCTTAATAACTTTGCCCTTGTGCAACCAATTTACATAAAATTTGGAACACACAGCATCTGTTTCAGAGTCTCTTGATCCAGTAAATTTCATGTAGATCGGTTTGGGGTAAGCAAAGTTGCAGAGGTGCAAAAAAACACAAGCGTCTTCATTTTTGAAAATGTTAAGGCTTTTTTTTTCCACCCGAAAACTAAAATAATGGAAGACTTTGAAACCTGAAACTTTCAGGTTTGATTGAGGTTAGTTCAAAGTGTGTGCTTTTGTGATTTCTAGGTCCCACTGTTAATTCGTTTTTAAATTATGTAATAAAACTTTTCAATTTCTGAGCATTTGCTGTTCAAAAAATCAACGTTCTGTTCATAACTGAATTTTTGCAAAAGCAGCAGGCTGCACTCTACGACACAGCTGTCTTTAATAAATGGAAGCTGTGTCATATAGCGCAACCCCTGTTGCTGTCACCATTCATAGGTCAGGGATGGCACCACTGTAATTTCTAGTCCCTCCAGCCTGACAGTACCTTCAACTGTATCTGCACACCGGGGGCCCCAATTCCTGGTGGCAGTGTATGAATTTATTCATTTGTACAGTCCAACACTGGGATGCCCACCCCCGGTGTCGGATACCCCTGCAGCCCATTATTTCAAGTAAGTGACCCCCCCTCATAGCTGAGTGGAACACTGGGGGGGGGCTCACCTCTAGTGTCCCAAGATAGATTAATTTTATATGTATACCTCCAAATAAAAACCTGTCCTCTGATGTCTTTTTTTTATTTAAACCTGAAAAAAGAAAATGGTCCTTCGTCATCTCCACCTTACCTTCCACCATCCCCACCTTCCCACTGAGCATCCACCCCCCCCTTACCCTATACTTACCTGCCAGGGTCATATGCTATCATCTTCTGTGGACTGGGACATGTCTGAACTCTTCAAAGCTGAACCCCAAACTGAGGAATAAAACTTAGTGCTGTATAATGTATTTGGCAGATGGAAGTTGCACTAAATGATACAGCTGTCATTTACTAAAGTACAGCTGTATCAAATAGTGAAACCTCTATGACACAGCTGTCCTTTATTAAATGACAGCTGTGTCGTATAGTGCAACTGGCTCCTATCTGCCAAATATATTATAGGGCACTAATTTAAGGTGCCAGCCCCCCCAGCTAGTAATTTAATGAATGGTTGCCAACATCAGGGGCCCCAATCCTCATGTTGGCATTTATTATGTCTCACCTCCCCCCCCATGTGGGACACCTGGGGAACCCACCCCCAGAGTCCTGAAATAGTTCACAAAAAAATTAATATAATCTGACAATGGGATGCCCACCCCCGGTGTTGGACCTCCTCCCCCCACAACCCCTTGTTTAATGTCAACTTACTGACATCGAGGGCCCCAATCCCCATGTCAGAATTATATGTATTTCTCCCCATCAGTATGGGACACTGGGAAGCCCACCCCCAGTGTCCCATTGTGGATCTGTAAATGTATGGTACCTGTAAAAACAGAAAACAGTCCCTCGACGTCTTTTTATTTTTTTTACCTGGAAAAAAAGAAAACTGTCCCTTGTCGTCCCTACCATCCCCTCCCTCCATCCTAACCCTCCCACTGAGCACCCACCACCCCACACAACCCCCTTACCCTGTACTTACCTCCGGAGGTCGGCCGATGTCATCTTCTGTGGGCCGGGACATGTCTGCACTCTTCAAAGCCGAACCGTGAACTGAGGATTAAATGTATTTTAATGGTGTTTTCAATTTATGTTGCTATCTTTGCCATTTGTAGGTCTTTTTTCAGCAAATTTTTAACATGGTATTTTAGGGACCCTACCTTATTAACACTGTCACTGTTGTTTCATTACTCAGACCCAGAAGGTGATTTCGCATTCACTGCATGAAATCACCTTTTGGGACTGATTAATAAAATGGCAGTGCCAGTGTTCATGAGGTGGAGTCCCAAAAAGCCCATGTTGAAAACCTGGTGGAAAAATTCCTAAAAATGGCCATGTTACAAGCATGTGTTGCACAGTTTCTATGCAGGAGCATAACTTTGGTCATTTACAATATTTTAACTCCAGATTTTCAACATACCCATTTGTATCATACCACCTCATAAACAGTACAGCTGCTGTTTTTTTACATTCTGTCCAAAACAGGTTTTCGCACCTGTGTCACTGAATGGCATTTCAGCACAGATTTGAACATTTTCACCTATGCGTTTATGAGGTGGGGTCATAACAAGAATATGTTGAGAGTTTGGGGTCAAAATATTAAAAAACAAAGAATTTATTGAGTAACATTTATTGCAGTGATGTCTATTGCACTACTGGGGAACATGCTGCCTTACCATGCCAGTGAGCTGAGTTTACTGGGACAAGGTTGATGGGGAAGGTGCTGCAGCATGCAGCACCAGTCATGGCCTGGGTAGGGACAGAGCAGTGTTCTGGCACAGATGCCACACCCTGTGGTGGGTCAGGGATCCTCACCCACAAGGTATCGAGATGTGTACCAGGGTCCGCTGGCCTCATGCACTGCATCATGACTGTCTCCAATATTATATTTAGCTCATTTTGCACAGGTCCTGAAGAGACCTGTGCAAATGAGGATACAGTTTGACTATCACAAAAAGAAGGGACATTCTTTGCAAAAAACTATGTTAATACAGACATTAGGGTTGTAAAAATGAAAAGCGTTCAAAGATAGGAAATGAAAAAAACATTAGGGATTTGGGTCTCCAGAGTATTGGCGAATCAGTGGTGGGGTCTTAATTGGGGTTGTCAACCCTAATGCCCACCCCTACCCTGGATCAGATGAGGTCAAATGTAATGTCAGGCCCTTTGTGAAGAAAGCTCTGATAGATTATGTTGGCCATAATGTATCACTATAAGGCACTAGGTTGGAGCTGTATCTTGTGCTTTAGACAGGTGGCTGTGGGCTGGGGGGTGGGCATTAGGTTTGACAACCCCAAGTAAGACCCCACCACTAATTCGCAAATACTCTGGAGAATCAAATCCCTAATGTTTTTTTTCATTTCCTGTCTTTGTATGCTTTGCATTTCTACAACCCTAATGTCTACATTAACATAGCTTTTTGCAAAGAATATAATACATATATATATATATATATATATATATATATATATATATGTTATGGTAGCACGGTAGTGCTACCATAGTTAGGGTTGAGGAGCCATTTCTATGTTAAACCCAAAATTTTGCACCTTAATAACTTTGCAACCGTTTGACAGATTTACCTGAAATTTGGAATACATGATCAAGAACCATAGGCCTTGGGATCTGCCAAGTTTCGTACCAGTCAGATATACGGCTGTGGAGTTATTAAGCGTGATCTGCGTGTGCGTTTATGCTTTTTCTGGAATTCTGCTGTTGCGCCTACAGGTCGCACAGTTTGCGCAACCTGCCTGAAATCTTCAGGGAATGTGCGGCTGGGGTCCACTATGTGCCTTTCAAAGATTTTGTGAAAAAATATTAAACGGTTCAAAAGTTATTCAAAAAACAATTTCTCATTATAAGTCAATGGGAAAAGTTAGCAAAAAGTTCGACAGTGTCGCAAATGCATTTTTTACTGTCGCAAATCTGCCATCTTGTTTTCAGTTAGTGATCAGAAAAATGCTTGGCATTTAAAATTGAGACCCTCTAGCAACCTAATTCTTTTTGTATTCACCTAGTCGGACCCTGAGAATGCTAGCCATGTCTTTATTTTGGGGTAAAACACCCCAGAAATGTGTTTTTCAGATTTCTGGAAAAAGTACTTTCGCAAAGTAGTGTCGCACTCATAAAAGTATCACAAATTTTTGCGAAAGCTTTCGCAAATTGCGACACTACTTTGCGACACTATGCCCAAAATAACAGTAATTCTTTGCCACTCCGCTGCAAAAGAATGGTTGGGAGTTTTGGGATGAAATTTGGAGGGAACACAGCCGACATTTCACAGATGTGCCTTTCAGTGTTGTATTGAAAAAATATTACACAGCGGCAAAGTTACAGCACTCCAAAGTTGATGGTTTTATCCCATAGGATAACATTACGGCGCCCGATGCATTACAGGAATCCTTTGGCACCCTGCTGCAAAATAACGGTTTGGTCATTTTTTCTGAAATTTGAAGGGAAGACAGCCAACAGCCCACAGATGTACCTTTCAGTGGTTTGTTGAATAAATATTACAGAGAGGCAAAGTTATGGCACTCCGAACTTCTCTTTTTTTCCCATAGGATAACATTATGCCGTTCGCCGCGCCTTTCAGGGCCCGTATCTCGGAAACGGTGCGAGATACGGACTTTTCGTCAGAAAATACAAAACTAGCCAGGACAGTCGTAAATCATATGACTTTTAAATTTTTTTTCTACGTCGTACGGTTCCTGAGATGTAACCTATTTAGTATTCCAAGTCCTCATTTTCTGCTCCGATACCCATTATTATGCATACATTCTTTGTACTCACTGTCTTTCTCTATGCAACTTTTGGGGAAAACCAGCTTGTGCCCTTACATTACTGTTACCATTGCCCTTTACACTTGCGGTTCTGTACCCGTTTCACTTACCGTTGACGTCTACGCCACCATGTGCGTTATCCTTTGCGTTTTCATTTGCACTTGTGTTTCTGTTATTTTTTGCCATTTGTGTCTACAGTACTGTTTCTCTTTCTGTTTCACTTTGTGTCCCCATGCCCATTGACATTTCTGTTTGCAGGCACCATGTTACTATGTGACAACAAATCATGTGGCAGACCGTTCCCATCTATGCCACCATGTGCGTTACCCTTTCTGTTCTCATTTGCGCTTGCATTACCATGTGCGCCACTGTTAGCGCTTCTGTTTGAGTTGCTGTTCCTGTTACTATGCCACAAGACATCACATGGCGGGAGCACGGGGCCCTCCGGGCCCCACGCTCCCGTCCTGCATTCCATTCACTATTTCCTCATCATTCTCAAAAAGAAGGGAAATTAGAGGCAAAAACTCAGTTTAATGCATTAGTTAAGGGTTGTTCCACAGTGACAAAAGTAGGGAAATTCGGTGTTAGGGGTTGAAAACCCCCTTGGACCCCGCCCACTAACTGGCATTGGGGTGCATTGGGATCGTCGGTCCTAACTCTCACCCCATTCTCCTATACTTCTGCTATTTTACACATGTCATGGGGTGAGAGTTAAGGCTGAAGATCCCAATGCGCACCCCAATGCCGATTGGGGAGGTCCAAGGGGGGTCCAAGGGGGGTTTTCAACCCTAACACCGAATTTCCTCACTTTAGTCGCTGTGGAACAACCCTAACTAATGCATTAAATGGAGTTTTTTGCCTCTAATACATATATACATACACATCACTATTATATATATGGGCATGTGGGGGTGGGTAAGGGGGAGGATGACAGATGTAGGGATTACACAGGGCAGGGTGATGGAGCGGTTGAGGACAGTAAGAGTGGACAAAGCACCTAGCCCAGATGGCATTCACCCTAGAGTACCGAGGAAGCTGGCAGAGGTCCTTGCATGGCCGCTGGCAGACCTGTTCAATACCTCCCTGGACACAGGATGTGTACCACAAGACTGGAGGATGGCCCACGTGGTACCTATCCATAAAAGTGGGCCAAAGGATGAACCAGGGAACTACAGACCAGTGAGCCTCACCTCGATCGTGGGCAAACTCATAGAGACCATCCTAAAGGAGAGGCCCGTGAGCTTCTTGGAGGCAAACAGTATTCGCGACGATGAGCAACATGGGTTTGTCGAGGGCAGATCATGCCAGACAAACCTGGTAGAGTTCTATGACTGGGTGACACAGAAACTGGATAAGGGCCATGCTGTGGACATCCTGTACTTGTACTTCAGTAAGGCCTTTGATTTAGTGCCGCATGGGAGATTGGTGGGGAAGCTGGAGTATGTGGGGGCAGGACCAAAAATGGTGACCTGGATCAGGAACTGGCTGAGGGGGGAAAAGCAAAGGGTGGTGGTAGAGGGGGAACTCTCATCACCGAAAGTGGTGATAAGCTGGGTACCACAGGGGTCCATGCTGGGACCAGTACTGTTCAGGATTTTCATTGCAGATATCTCAAATGGGATCCTGAGCAAAATCAGTCTGCTTGCAGATGATACCAAGATGGGAGCTGTGGTAGATAGCACCGAATGGGGGAAAGGGTTGCAGGAGGACCTGAATAAGCTGCAGGAGTGGGCAGATAAATGGCATCTGGGGTTCAACACCAAGATGTGCAAGGTTCTGCACTTCGGTGCCTGGAACCAGGGGAGGGATTATTACTTAAATGGGGTTCAGTTGGGTTGCTCCACAGAAGAGAAGGACCTAGGGGTGATCATAACAGGGAGCATGAACAACTCTGTTCAATGCAGAAGGGCGGTGGCAAAAGCCAACAAAATGCTGGGGTGTATAGATAGAGGGATCACGTCCAGAAATAGGGAGCTTATCCTGCCCCTGTATAGGTCACTGGTCAGACCTCACCTTGAGTACTGCGTGCAATACTGGCACCCATTCCTGAAGAAGGACATCAGATTGTTGGAGGAGGTACAGCGTAGAGCTACAAACTTGATCCAGGGATTGGAGGGCAAGCCATACGAGGAAAGGCTGGGGGAGTTGAATATGTACGCTCTGGAAGAGAGGAAGGACAGGGGAGATATGATTGAGACCTTTAAGTATCTGAAGGGAATAAACAGGACTAATACAGAGAAGATTTTCCAGAGGAGAAAGGGGAGGGACATAAGAGAACACCAACTGAGATTGGAGGGGAGTAGATTCAGGACAGAGAGAGAGAGAGATGAGGAGACATTTTGTCACAGAAAGAGTTGTGGACAAGTGGAACTCCTTGCTGGGTGAGGTAGTGGCTTGCAAGATGGCAGACAGCTTCAAGAGGGGTTGGGATAAGGGAAGGGGAAGGGATAATAGGATGGGGGGAAGAGAGGGGCAGCAGCATTATAAGATGCTAACTGCACACTTGAGCAGACTTAACAACCGTGAGGCCTTTTTCTGCTGGCATTTTTGTATGTTCGTATGTTCGTATTATACTGGTGTGGTCCAGTGTACTTATGGTTGAGTAGGGTGTTTATTGTTAAACTCCAATTTCTGCACCTTAATAACTTTGGCAGCATTCGATGAAATTCCCAAAATTTGGCATGCATTGTCTCGGAGGCAAATTCTCAAGATGTGAGTTTTGTGATGGCAGCGTTTGTGGTTTCCAAACTACAGAATGTCAGTTTTTAATGAAGTGTGGTGTTTCTTTTGAACACATATTACACTTTTTTCTGTCACGTACAACCTGGATGGTATAGAATTTTTTTCCAAAACTTTTAGGTTAGAAGCAGTCTGTGGGAAGGTAGTGCCTTTCAAAGGTTTCATGAAAAAATACTAATCCATTTCAGAGTTATAAGGATTTTTTGAGCAGAGCAGAGTTTCTATATAACCATCTGATTTGACCCAAACATTTTTGGGTCACAAAACCATTTTGTATTCACACCACTTCAGATTCAGATTCTTAGTTGCCATGACCCAAGAAACAGTTTTCAGATCATGAAAGACTCCATTTGCTTTTTGTTTGTTTTTTTCATACTAAAAAAACATGGAAAATATCTAACAAATTATGTATTTTTAAAAAGCAAACACTGGAATCTAGCTAAATGGTGCCCAATTAGCTAGATTAGGGTGTCTGATTTTTTAAAATTATGGCCAGAAATATATTTTCTAGGTACCCCAGAATCCTGGATGTCAGGCTCACCAAGAGGAGCCATTTTCAATTCACATCTAAACAACTCAGTTAAGAAATTCCTCCCTCCTCTCCCAGCTTAGTCCTCCCTCTGTCGTCATTCCAATTCTTTTTATTTTTATAATCCCTCCCCTCCCAGCTCAGCCAGCCCTCCCTCATCATTCCTGATTCTGTTATTTTAATATCCCTCCCCTCCCATCTCAGCCAGCCCACCATTTTACTTCCTCATTTTGTTTTTTAATTTTTAATAATCCCTCCATCTCAGCCAGCCCTCCCTTGTCCTTCCCCACTGAATTATAATACTGATTTGGAGGCAGAGGGCTTTGTGTGTGATTCCAGCTCTACCACAACACTGATCACCACCACCAGGACACTGAGCCCACCATCGCAGAGCCCAGGGACAGACACACCTCCCCACAGCCCTTGCAACCAATATGGCCTGAGAATCATGGCTTTAGGAGAACTGTTTGAGCACTAGAACCTACGCTCCTAAAAGCTCAGTAAGCAGCTTTGTTTTGCAGGACTTTGCAAGCCTGATTCAGGGGTCGAGGGCTTTGTGTGTGATTCCAGCACTCCCCCACACTGATCACCACCACCAAGACTCCAAGTCCACCACCGGAGAGCCCAGGGACAGCCACACCTCCCCACAGCCCTTGAAACCAATCAGAGCTGAGAATTGCAACTGTCAAAGAACTGTTTGACTGCCAAATCTTGCACTCCTAAAAAACTCAGCAAGCATCTTTTGGGGGTTTTTTTGGACTTTGTAAGCCTGAGTCAAGGCTCAAGAGGGCTTTGTGTGTGAATCTAGCCTGCCAGCACTAGGACACCAAGCCCACTACCAGAGAGCCCAGGTACAGTCACACCTCCCCACAATCCTTGCAACCAATCAGGGCTGAGAGACCCCTTTTTATAGCACCTGAGTACAAGCGTCCCATCCCTGCAGTGGCCCATTCGCACAAATGACCTAAACACTAAGGACAGGGTAGTTGTCTGCCTTGAGTCTGATGGAGTCAGCTAGTAGTCAGCCGGTTTGTCAGCCACTCTGCACCACTTTTCACTGGACTCCAATTTCTGTCAGTAAATGTAAGGACACTACAGTGCTGTATAGATCTATTATATTGCTGTGTAGGTTATTGATGCCCCAGTTTTCAAGCCAGGTTCTTTCCTGTAGCAGCTGTAACTCTGTTCTTTGATACAACTGTTTTAAAGTCTGTATTACTCCTGTCACCATGATTTATACATACATATTATGGTAGCACGGTAGTGCTACCATAGTTAGGGTTGAGGAGCCATTTCTATGTTAAACCCCAAAATTTTGCACCTTAATAACTTTGCAACTGTTTGACGGATTTGCCTGAAATTTGGAATACCTGATCAAGAACCATAGGCCTTGGGATCTGCCAAGTTTTGTACCGGTCGGATATACGGCTGTGGAGTTATTAAGCGTGATCTGTGCGCGTTTATTCTTTTTCTGGAATTCTATCGGTCACACAGTGCAGTCGCCACGGTTTCGCGACCGCCCAAAATCTTCAGGGAACGTATGCCGGGATCCCCAATGTGCCTTTCAAAGATTTGGTGAAAAATATTAAACGGTTCAAAAGTTATTCAAAAAACAATTTCCCATTATAAGTCAATGGAAAAGTTAAAAGTTCAACAGTGTCGCAAATGCATTTTACTTTGGCAAATGGCCCTGTTACTTTCACAAATCTGCCATTTTGTTTTCAGTTAGTGATCAGAAAAATGCTTGGCATTTAAATTTGGGACCCTCTAGCAACCTAATTCTTTTTGTATTTACCTAGTCGGACCCTGAGGATGCTAGCCATGTCTTTATTTTGGGGTAAAACACCCCAGAAATATGTTTTTCAAATTTCTGGAAAAAGTACTTGTAAGTACTTTCGTGCTCACGAAAGTGTCGCAAATTTTTTCGAAAGCTTTCACAAATTGCGACAGTAGTTTTCTAGTCTGTGGGAAAATGACAGCAATTCTTTGGCACTGCACTGCAAAAGAACGGTTGGGAGTTTGGGGCTGAAATTGGAAAGGAACGCAGCCGACATCTCACAGATGTGCCTTTCATTGTTGTGTTGAAAAAATATTACATGGCAGCAAAGTTACAGCACTCCAAAGTTGATGGTTTTTCCCATAGGATAACATTACGGTGCCCGACGCATTACAGGAATCTTTTGGCACCCTGCTGCAAAATAACGGTTTGGTCTTTTTTCCTGAAATTTGGAGGTAAAACAGCCAACAGCCCACAGATGTGCCTTTCAGTGATTTGGTGAAAAAAATATTACAGGGAGGCAAAGTTATGGCACTCTGAACTTCTCTTTTTTTCCCATAGGATAACATTACGGCATTCGCCGCGCCTCTCAGGGCCCATATCTCAGAAACGGTGCGAGATACGGACTTTTCGTCTGAAAACTACTTAGCCCCCAAACAGGGGCTAAGTACAAAACTAGCCAGGACAGTCATAAATCATATGACTTTAAAATTTTTTTTCTACGTCGTACGGTTCCTGAGATATAACCTATTTAGTATTCCAAGTCCTCATTTTCTGCTCCGATACCCATTATTATGCATACATTCTTTGTACTCACTGTCTTTCTCTATGCAGGTTTTGGGGAAAACCAGCCTGTGCCCTTACATTACTGTTTCCATTGTCCTTTCCGCTTGTGGTTCCGTATCCGTTTCACTTACCATTGACGTCTACGCCATCATGTGCATTATCCTTTGCGTTTTTATTTGCACTTGCATTTCTGTTATTTTTTGCCATTTGTGTCTACAGTACTGTTTCTCTTTCTGTTTCACTTTGCATCACCATGCCTATTGACATTTTCGTTTGCAGGCACCATGTTACTATGTGACAACACATTACGTGGCAGACCGTTCCCGTCTACGCCACCGTGTACGTTACCCTTTCTGTTTTCATTCTCGCTTGCATTACCATGTGTACCACTGTTAGCACTTCTGTTTGTGTTGCTGTTCCTGTTACTATGCCTCAAGACATCACTGCATGAGCTGGGTCATTGCATTACATTCACTATTTCTCGTATCATTCTCAAAAGAAGGAAATTAGAGGCAAAACTCAGTTTAATGCATTAGTTAGGGTTGTTCCACAGCGACAAAAGTGAGAAATTCAGTGTTAGGGTTGAAAACCCCCTTGGGACCCCTGCCCACCCCCAACCGGCATTGGGATGTGCATTGGGGTCATCGGTCCTAACTCTCACCCCATTCTCCTATACTTCTGCTGCTTTACATGTGATGGGGTGAGAGTTAGGCTGATGACCCCAATGCACACCCTAATGCCGGTTGGGGTGGGTAGAGCTCTAAGGGGGTTTTCAACCCTAATACTAAATTTTGTTGCTGTGGAACAACCCAACTAATGCATTAAATGGAGTTTTTGCCTATTATATATATATATATATATATATATATATATATATATATATATATATATGTGTGTATGGGATTTGTTGCTTTCTATTTCCTACCTGTTTCTGACTCCCTAACTAGGGTCCCTTCTTCTTCTCCCTGTGGTGCTTATACTCAGTTCCCTACTGCTTGTACCTTCCCCAGTCCTCTTGTCTGTGAATTCCTCTTTCTCTTCCCCCTGTACTGCTCTCACTCTTTCCCTTCCTCATATTTCTAGGCAATCGTGTGGACTCTCTATATTGTGTCCCCCTATTTCTCTCTCTCGCTCTCTCAGCTGCCCACACTTTGCTCAGGCTCAAATCTCAAACCTGATGTGTTAGTTATCTTGGTGTGTTGGTTATCCCTCAAGATCTTTGAACTGCAGTTGCCATCTCTGGGTACACACTCACCCGACAGGATCATGCTAAGAGGAGTGGTGGAGTTGCCATCTACCTCTCCTCTTAAATCCAGTTTGAGCCTGTACTTGCTGTCACCTCACCCTCTTCCTACAAGCTACTCCTTCTCAAACTCTCTCTCCCTTTTTCTGTCCCTGTCTCTGTGGCTGGAGACTACTGCTTCCCTGGTCTGCACCCCCCCCGTCAGTCACTGAGCTCCTTACCAAAATCTTATCACATGCCTCATCTGAGGAGCTACTTATTCTAGGTGACTAACCTTAACTGGCTTTCTCGATCTCTAACTCCCTCCGGCTTACCCAACTGATCTCTGACCCAACCCAGTAAAATCATGTATCCCTCAACCACTCCTTACTGGACTGGGTTCTTACCTCTCACTCCCACTGTATCATTTGATGTTCGCACCCTCTCTAATGCCCTCAGTAACCACCATATGCTCTATTACATGCATAAAATATACCACCCCAATGCCCCCCAATTCCTCCAGATCTGGTCCTTCCAGTCATTGGACTTGTCCTCTCTCCATGCCAACCTGGTAGCTACCGACTGGTCTCCCATCTCTTCTGCCGGCAACATCAGTATTGCCCTCCATTACTTTAACACCAAATTCCTTTCAATCTGGGATCTTCATGGCCCCCTCAGGGATCATAGTTCCCACCTCCCATGGATCTCAGCTGAATTGCTGGCCTGCTTTCATGCACATGACCTTGCCTGGAGGAATCAATTCCTCTGGCTCCATTGCTGACCTACGCAGGTACCGGTTCCCTCACAATGCCTGTACCAGAGCTACCAGGCTTCACCAGTTCAAATAATTTGCATCCACATTCCAGAACAACCTGGGTGACCAGGAAAGTGGATCAGGATGGAGCAGTGGATGTGGCCTACCTGGATTTTAGCCAGGCCTTCAACACCGTTTCACATAAAAGGCTTGTAAACAAGTTAGGCAGCCTGGGAATAGACCACAGGGTGGTAAACTGGGATAGTAACTGGTTGAGGGATAGAACACAGAGGGTGGTGGTAAATGGAGCTCATTTCGAGGTAAGGAGGGTAACCAGCGGGGTGCCACAGAGGTCAATTCTGGGGCCAGTCCTATTCAATGTCTTGGTAAGTGACATTGCAGAGGGTCTGAAAAGAAAGGTATGCCTATTTGCAGATGATACTAAGATCTGCAATAGGGGAGACACTCTGGAAGAAGTGGAAAAATTGAGGAGGGACCTAGGTAAACTTGAGGAATGAAAGAGTGAGGCAGCTAAGATTCAATGCAAAAGTGCAAAATCATGCATTTGGAGCACAGAAACCCATGGGAGGCTTACATGATGGAGGAAGAGATACTGATGGCAACCAAACAGGAGAGGGATCTAGGGGTATACATATCAGATGATCTAAATGTGGCCAGGCAATGCGGCAAGGCTGTGGGGAAAGCCAGTGGGGTACTGGGGTGCATAGGGAGAGGTATCACAAGCAGAAGAAAGGAGGTGGTGATATCTCTATATAAATCATTAGTGAGACCTCATCTGGAGTATTTTGTTCAGTTCTGGAGGTCACATCTATGTAAAGACATAGTCAGGGTGTAAGCAGTTCAGAGAAGGGCAACAAAAGTGGTGCAGGGCCTGCGACAATAGTCATATTGGAGGACCTTAATTTGTGCATCCTGGAGGAGAGGAGAGAAGAGGGGGGGGGATATGATAGAGACTCTCAAATATATAATGGGGAAAATTAAGGTACAGGAGGGTAGCGTCTTTCAGAAAAAGAGATGTTCTAGAACAAGGGATCATGACATGAGGCTGGAAGGGTGTAGACTAAGGGGTAAAGGTATTTCTTCACAGAAAGGGTGGTGGATGCACAGAACAGCCTCCCAGTGGAGATGGAGGGGGCAAATTTGGTAGGAGGAATTCAAAAATGTGTGGGATTTGCATAGGAGTACCCTAGTGATAGGTAGGAAAACAAAGCCAGAGATCAAGTAGGTATTTGGTTTTTGCAGCAGGTAGGGAAAATGGGCAGATTAGGTGGGCTTGGCAGTCCTTATCTGCCATCAAATTCTATGTCTCTATGTATCTAACCTTAATCACACCTCTAAGTTCTGGAAGGTTATCCATGGACTCTTCTCCCCTCCCCATCCAGTCCTCCTCCCCCCCGTCCTCAAAGTGGGTGACACTCTCATTTTTGACCACTTCTCTGTTGTCTCAATGTTCAATTCTTTGTTCACCTTCTTTGCTTCCTTCCTCCTCTCCCCTAATCTCCTTCCCCTTCACCTTCCCCCTATCCATCCACCCTATTACACCTTTTCTCCTCCTCTCCTATCACCCCTGCTGCTCTCCTTAAGGCTCATTTGGCTCTTAACCCTCTCATGGGATAGGAGCCCTGATGGTCTTGACCCCAAGCTCCTCTCTCTCTCCACCCCTGCCATTGTTCTACCTATTAACCTCCCTTCTCAACCTTTCTTTCTTCCTTGCCTCTGTCCCTGATTCTTGGAAACAGGCCACTCTCCTGACTCCCTACTCCCCCTTTGCCCTCTCCAATCCACCAATGGGGGATTGCTAGAGATTCCCAGGGTTCATTTAAAAACCTCTGGTGCTCATGCTTTTTCTTTTGCAGCATCAGCCTTGTGGAATTCTCTGCCTCATTGGTTAAGAGAATGCCTGACCATCAATAGTTTTAAAGCTACGATAAAAACATATTTATTCATTTTAGCCTTCCCTGATTGTTCTTAATTAATTTGTATTTATTGTTTTATTGCTGATTTATGCTGTGATTGTGTATTTTAAATTGTTCAGAGCCTTGGCTCTGGAAAGGCACTATAAAAATAAAGTTTTACTCACTTTACTTACACTGTCATACCCCTCCCCAAAGGAGGTACCGCTCCACTCCTGGTGGCAAATACCTCCTTCCTCCCCACTTAGGCCAAAATTCAAGAACACACTGTGCTATCTCAGATCTCCTCCTTCCTTGATTCATCCTCTTCCTTCACCCCTTTCAAGTCTGGCTTCTGAAAATTCCACTCCACCTTCTCCTACCTCCTCCTGCTTACTGACTCTATTCTCTCTGGCATGGATCAGGGCCTGATCAACTCTGGCATTTTTGTCAACTTGGCTAATGCCTTTGACATTGTTGCCCATCCCCTTCTCCTTGATAAGCATAAGGCATCAGGGCTCTCTGATGCCTCAATTAATTGGTTCCATTCCTAACTTGAGGTAAGGTCTCTAACTGTTTGAATTGGAGATTCCCTATCTCCCCTATGCCATATCAGCTCTGGCATCCCCCAAGGGTCCATCCTTGTCCTAATCCTTTTCTCTGTCTTCCTGAATGGCCTCCCTGCTGCCTGCTCCTCTGCCTCCATTCATATGTATGTGGATTATACAGTACCATTTGCCTCTGGCTCCTCCCCCTCTGACCTTATGACCAGGCTTCAGCTGGATTTCACTAACACTCAGAAATGGTTCCGGGCAAGTCACCTCACCCTCAGTGCCAAGAAAATGGTATCCATGACCTTTGTCAGTAGACAGAAGCTCGCTAGGCTAACTTCCCTCCCCCTCCTTCCATACCCTAGAAGGTGATGAAATCACAGATGTTCCCTCATTTAAGTACCTCAGGGTCTGGCTCAACTGGCACCTTAACTTCTCAGTGCACTTGGATGCCATTCACAAAAAATTACACCCCAAACTCGGTGCCCACTACTGGAATAAAGGTTGCATTCCTCTTCCTGCACTCCGTCTTATTCTCTTGAAAATGATACTCCCCATCTTTGACTATGGTGACACAGCCTAAAGTGCTGCTCCCAAGTCCACCATAGCCAGACAGGATCCTCTCTTTCACTCCGTCTGTCACTTTGCTCTGGACTGTCTGCTCTGCACCCACTGTTGCTACCTGTACTCCTCCCTCTCCCTCCCCTCCCTTGAAGCCAGATGCCTAGCTCATTGTGCCTCCTTCATCTCCAAATACTGACTAGGCTCCTCCCCTCCTACTTTACTTCTCTCTTTTCCTTCCCCTCCCTCCTCCTGCACTCTTCACAACTCTGGCTATCATTCTCTTGCAACCCCCTCAAGGAAATCTTTGCTGGCCAGGCTGCTTTCTCCTACCACTTCCCCAAACTATGGAACTCCCTCCCCCTAACCATCTGCTCTGCCTCTTCACATCACTCTCTCTCCTCTCTTTCACTTCTCCCTCCTGCAATTGCTCTTGATACCTGTCCCTGTCTGCTGCTCACAACCCATAACCCCCTTCCTCTTCTCCCTTTATTCCCGTGTTGCACTTGACTAACCCCCACACTCCCTATAGTGTCTACCCTAGCACCTTCTGTTAACCCTTCAATACCTTGGTACTTATGAATTGTACTTCTTGAATGTCACCCCTTAGCACTGTTATTCCCTTCCAAATCCTCACTGCATAGTTTTCTTTCCTCATATTTACATAAATTGCTTATTTATGATGCTTAGTTCCTATCCTACCAAGTATGTCATTTTAAATTTTTTGCTATTGTTGTCATTTTTGTTCTTGATTTCTTCATTGCCCTCCTTTCCCCCTTCCCATTTGGAAATAAGAAGTTATCAGCTCAGTATGTCTTTCCTGGTGAAACTTCTGAACTAAATAAATAAAATGACATGGACCGGGATGCCCACCCCCAGTACCACTTGATCACTCCCCTCCCCCTCTGGTTGTCTGCCCCACCATAATACAGTGTTACCTGCTGGAACCAAGACTGTGATATGAGAAAATAAGGTAAGTCCAATTACTGTATTTCAATGCATTTTGAACTTTTAGTCATAAAGTTGTTACTTTTCAATATTTCTACACCACATTTTCAACACAGCCTTTGTGGGACTGCACCTCAAGAACAATGTTGGTGAAAGCTTTCAAATCTGTTCTGAAAAGTAATTTTGTAATCACTCTGTGAAATCATGTTTCAGGCAGGATTTGAACTTTTTCAGCTCTGGGTTCATGACATGGGGTCATCAGAACACTATGTTCAAAATTTAGGGTCACAGTGTCAAACAAATGCCTAAGTTATGAATGTATTTTGAAAATTTCCCTTGTGCACTCATAACTTTGGTAATTATCAACAGTTTGACTCAAAACTTTCAACAGTGCTATTTGTTCATACCACCTCAGAAATGTGACTGGTGTTGTTTTCCTAATCCTGGACAAAATGTGTTTTCACACTTGTGTCATGAAATGATGTTTTCACCAATATTCTATAAATGTCATACTGTATATCATGTTTAGAAGGGGAAGTCATAAAATCACTAACTTGAAAATTTATGGTCAACATTTGAAAAAAATAATTACTAAGAAACATTGTGTGTACTCTCAGCCTTTACCTCAGTGGGTAGTGCTTTGTGATCCAGTGCTGGTAAGCTGAGTTCAGGGCAATCTCAGTAAACAAACTATATTGGTTGAAGCTGGGTGGATGGCACTGTCATGTGGCAACACCCCTAGCATGGGAAGCAGGGTTACTTGCCTGGGCTCAAGTACCATATAGTGAAGATAACTCTTCAATTGGCATAAGACCCTGCACCTCTGCACCTGAGCATGGCAGAAGGCCCTGCACTTCAGCTAGCAGACTGTCTCTTTGCCCTGTAAATGTGTATCTGTCACCACATGGAAGCTCAGGGCCCAGAGGACCATGCTTTTCCTCTTAACTCCAGATAGACCAACAAATTCTTGACTTCCATAGGCAGACAAACTCCCCCCTCAGCACAGGGCCCAGAGGGTCCTGTTCATCTCCATCTGTTTATGAAGGTCCCAAAGGGACATGCATGAGTGAGAATATGATTCCACTATTTCAATCAGAAAGGAAATTCTTTGCAATGCATTAATGCACCTATTAGGGTTCAATGAAATAACAAAACAGTAGGGAAATGTGGCTTTAGTGTTTAAAACCCTAACTCTCCACTCCCGCCCAAACAGCAAATAGACAATGCCACACAAGAAACTGTAGGAAGCCATCATCAGGTAAGACAAACAACATACAATGGTTTCCAGATGACACAAATGCAGTAGCACTAATGTGCTACATTTAAGGATTTCTATCTGTGGCTGCAGAAGCACAGGCCTCGTAGGGGTCTGTACTTCTGCTGCCACTCCTGTGTGTGTATGTTGTACAGCATACATGAGTACCTCTGTGTGCAGAAGTGCAGGCCCCATTGGGACCTACACGTCTGCAAACAGAAGTATTGTTGCAATGTGGGTAGCATGGTTTCAGCAGTGGATCTAGAAAGTTTTCAAGGGGTAGCAGTTTTGTCAAAGGGGTGGCATTTTCACCAAAATTTAAGTAAACTGTTATCTTTTTAAAGCTCAGATTATGTTAAAACAGCTACTTTTTGCTGGTTTGGGGTGCTTTGAGCGCTAACTTGCTGCAAAGTTGGACCAGTCAGTGCATGATTTTCTGTATGCAGCTACTGAAGTGGGACCTGCATGTCTGCAGCCAGAAATTGGTGTGTATGTCTTACACACATGGCTGAAAAGAAGCAGGCCCCTTAGAGGCCTGGATTTCTGCAAACAGAAATGCCATTGCAATTTTGGTATCATGGATTTCATGGTGCATTTCTGAAGCCAGAGGTCAGTGTGTATAGAAACATAGAAACATAGAAACATAGACTTTGACGGCAGATAAGGACCACTTGGCCCACCCAGTCTGCCCATTTCCCTACCTACTGGTTAAGCTGCAGATTCTAGTTAACCAACAGCCTACTTCCTGCAACCCCCCACTATAATTGCCTTGTGTCTGTCCCATGCATGTTTGAATTCCCTCACTGTTTTAGACCCAACGACCTCCTCAGGAAGGCTGTTCCATGTATCCACCACTCTCTCCATGAAAAAAAATTCCTCACATTACCCCAAGCCGTCCCCCCTCTATCTTTAAATTGTGCCCCCTTGTTCTTACCCATCTCTTTTTCTGAAAGATGCTACCCTCCTGGACTTTGTTGAGTCCCTTGAGGTACTTGAACACTTCTATCATGTCCCCCATCCTCCTTTCATCAAGAGTATACATATTAAGCTCTCTCAGTCTCTCTTCATATGGTTTCTGCTGCAGACCCTGCACCATTTTAGTTGCCGTCCTCTGGACTGCTTCCATCCTGTATGTCCTTGCGTAGATGAGGTCTCCAAAACTGCACACAGTACTCCAGATGGGGTCTCACCAACTGTCTGTATAGAGGGATAACCACTTCCCTTTTTCTACTTGTGATGCCCCTTCCTATGCATCCCAGTATCCCCCGGCTCTCCTTATTACCCACCTTTAGGTCATCTGATATGACTACCCCCAGGTCCCTTTCTATTTTTGTTGTTGTTAGTACCTCCCCTGCTATTGTGTACTCTTCTCCTGGGTTTTTGTTTCCCAGGTGCATTACTTTGCACTTCTTTGTGTTGAATCTAAGTTGCCATATGTCTGACCATTCCTCCAACCTTGCCAAGTCCCTTCTCATCTTTTCTACCCCCTCTTATGTATCAACTCTGTTACAGATCATTGTGCCATCTGCAAAGAGGCATACCTTTCCCTCCAGACCCTCTGCAATGTCACCTATAAAGATGTTAAAGAGGACTGGACCCAGTACTGAGCCCTGAGTACTCCACTAGTAACCCCCCTTTCTTCAAAATGTGTTCCATTCACTATTATCTTCTGTGTCTTGCAACTGTGGCTGCAGAAGCACAGGACCCTCAGAGGCTTCTGTGGACAGAACTGTGTGTATGTCTCACAGTATCTATGAGTACCTGAGGCTACAGAAGCAGTGGCCCCTTATTGGCTTGTACTTAATCTGTAGACAAAAGAACTCTTGCAATTTGGGTATCATGGATTTGTGTCTGTGGTTTCAGGGGCCTGTGGTTCTGCACATTGAAGCAGCATTGTGATTTTAGTATTGTGGATGTCTATCTGCAGGCTGAAGTGAATACATATGTTTTGTGGTGTGCATACCACAGATGCAAATCCATGAAGGTAGCACATCAGTGCTTCTGCATTTGTTTCATCTGGAAACAGGTGTATGTTATTTGCTTTACCTGATGATGGCTGCCTGTGGTTGCTTGTGTGGTCTTGTCCTTTTGCTACTTGGGGGACGGGGTGGGCATTTAGGTTTGAAAACCCTAATGTCATATTTCCCTACTATTGTGACATTTACTTGAACCCTAACTGGCATATATATATATATATATATATGCATGGTAGCATCTCATAGTTAGGGTTGATTACGGTGTTTAATGTTAACCCCCTAACTTTGCACCTTAATAACTTTGGCACAGTTTTACAGACAGAATTGCCTAATAATTTGCATGAATGATCAGAATGGAAAAGTCTCAAGATTTGAAAAGTTTAATGACAGCATTTTTTGCAGTCTCCAAGATCTGGAACGCTGATTTTTGAAAAAGTGAATATTTTTTTCCATTGGTTAACATGGGTTTTGTTTGGTCTCATGCACAGCCTAGATGGTACAAAACATTTTCACTAACCTTTCAGGGTAGATACGGCCAGTGCTGAGGTAGCGCCTTTCAAAGGTTTCATGAAAAACATTAAACAGTTCCAGAATTATAAGGCTTTAAAATGTGTTTTTTTTTGTATAACCCTCTGAATGAATAGTAAAAAAACACAGATCTTGAGGACTTATTTATCATGATTTACTTGTCTTGAGAAATTATTTACTTCTCATGAGAAAAAAATACAGATCATGATGGCCACCATCTTTTTTGTTTACTAAAATCACTAAAAATGCATAAAAATAATATGCAGGATTTTTGCACACTTGTGAATACCGCAAGCCCCGGGTGTGCCATATATATGGTACACAGAGCTTGTGGAATTCACCCACCAGCAATCAGGATTTTCCCTCTCATATGGCAATTGCCACCAGCTAGATCAACTATTTGTGGTCTAACTTACTATGGTCCCGAGGACCTTTTTTATGGACCGTGTGTGCCAGATATGTGGTGCAAGCTGTCATAAATAGTGGAAACTGTCACAACCACAACCAAGACTGTAAAATTGGGTGTATGTGTGGTGAATGGGTTTGGTGCACCACCAAATCCTAAGTGCTATGGCACAGGGCTTGTCACAAGCCCTGCGCCATGCTTTGAAAATCTGTTCTGATTAGAGATGCAGCAAATTTAAATTCCACCGGTGAAGTGCCCATGAAGTGGTCACTTTGTGTTGTCACTCTGCTATGCAAAATGGCCAATGCAAAAGGCTCACTTCACCTTGTAATTATTACTTCACATTGTCATTCCACCTTAACACGAAGTAAGGCAAAGTAACAACAATATTGGCAGCCCTTCACACACACAGTCATCAAAGTTAATGTAAATCCCCAAAATGCTCATGTCTTGTGTCCAGAAAACTCCCCAGTGCTGACAAAGTGTAATGAGAGCACAAGAAATGCAAAGTCTCCCAAAATTAATGGCTCACTCAGATGTCATGCATTCAGTAGTCTCACACACAGTCACTAGAATTAATGTACATCCCCAAAATGCTACTGTCTTGTGTCCAGAAAATGTCTCAGTGCTGAGGAAGTGAAATGAGAGTGTAACAAGAAATGCAAAGTCTCCCAGAATTAATGGCACACTCAGTCATGTGTGCAGTGGTCACAGTCACTAGAATTAATGTGCATCCCCAAAATGCTACTGTCTTGTGTCCAGAAAATTTCCCAGTGCTGACGAAGTGAAATGACAGCGTAACAAGAAATGTGAAGTCTCCCAGAATTAATGATGCACACAAGTCATGTGCACAGTTGTCACACACAGTCATCAGAATTAATGTGCATCCCCAAAATGCTACAGTCTTGTGTCCAGAAAATTCTCCAGTGCTGATGAAGTGAAATGACAGCATAACAAGAAATGCAAAGTCTCCCAGAATTAATGGTGCACTCTGTCAGGCATGCAGTGGTCACACACAGTCACCAGAATTAATTTGCATATCCAAAATGCTACTGTGTTCTGTCCAGAGAATTTCCCAGTACTGATGAAGTGAAATGACTGGGTAGCAAAAAATGCAAAGTCTCCCAGAATTAATGGTGCACTCTGTCAGGTATGCAATGGTCACACACAGTCACCAGAATTAATGTGCATCCCCAAAATGTTACTGTCTTGTGTTTAGAAAATTACCCAGTGCTGATGAAGTGAAATGAGAGGGTGACAAAAAATGCAAAGTCTCCCAGAATTTATGGTGCACTCCATCATGTGTGCAGTGTTCACACACAGTCACCAGAATTAATGTGCATCCCAAAAATGCTACTGTCTTCTGTCCAGAAAATTCCCCAGTGCTGACAAAGTGAAATGACAGCGTAACAAGAAATGTGAAGTCTCCCAGAAATAACGGTGTACTTCAAATGCACAGACAGATTAAGATTGCACTGTACACTCAAGAGATGCAGACGCAAAGGCACAACAACACCTAACCAATACTCACAAGTCACAAATCCAAATCTGGAAAAGAATACCTTTTGCTGGTTGGAGGAGGGTAGTGCATGGCAGTAACAGTCCACTACCAGTAAAGATACCACAAAGCAGTATAAAAAAATTCATGCAGGTGCGGTGGATAGCAGGTTCACACTGCTGCAATTACTCTGTGGCACAATAAAAGGTGTCTGATTTAATGGCATGCATCTCACACACACTCACACACACTACAAGTAATGCATAGCAAACTGAAAACCTTTAGTAATATACCCAAATGTGTTAAACAAACTGAAATTATACACTGCCGCACCACAACAATCAGCAAAAAAATGTCAAGAATTACTGAAAATATTACTGTGT
The DNA here is from genome assembly GCA_016271365.2 of Neoceratodus forsteri. Taxonomy (NCBI): domain Eukaryota; kingdom Metazoa; phylum Chordata; order Ceratodontiformes; family Ceratodontidae; genus Neoceratodus; species Neoceratodus forsteri. Next base: position 1,235,700,411 of record CM057456.1, read on the forward strand.
GTACATTAACACAGTTATACAAGAAAAATATAGCCAAAATGGAAAGACTGACTTTTTCTCCCAGTTAATCTATCTGCACCACAGATACAACCCTCCCCCAAAGCACACTACACAGTACACAGACTGACTGTTCTAAATTAACATTCAAAATCCACACACAAAAAATAAATGCTCGATGATATGAACACAGGAGGGTTTCCTATAATCAATGTACAAAATTGTGAGCAAAAAAAATAGCTAAAAAATAGTTTTTTAACAGCTTTTAGAGGATTTGAATTGCAAAGCTCTGAGAGGAAACTGTCTCCATCTTCTACTACACAGAACTGAGGCTGTTCAGAACAATCCAGAGCCCATGTGACCTGCAATCCCATAAAGTACTGCAAAATTCACCTTTGGAGCTCAAAAACAAGACGAAGTGAGGTGTAGTACATTAAATTCAATGTATTTCGCCTTAAAACTGGTGGAGAAGTGATTTGGGGAAGGTGGAATAACGCAAAGTCATTGTTTCCAATGGACATCGCGTTCCCCATTATGACACAAAGTACTCCACTTTGTGTTACTCCGCAAATCACTTCACAGAGTGAATTTCGGGCACTACACCCACCATTAGTCCTGATGTATTTTCAAAGAACAAACAGCTGAACCTAGGTAAATAGGAGCTATTTAGTTGCATTCTGGTGTTTTTTTTTCTTTAAATTGCCCTGGAAATAAGGTTTCTGGGCACAAGAAAATCCTGGGTGCCCAGCTTAGTGAGAAGAATCATTCATCCACGTTCTGTGTATGAGAAGAGTGGGACTTTCTTGACATCTGCAGCTGCAATGGAGACACACTGCCAGTTTGTGTGCCAGCAGTGAGCAGGTGATCTCAATCTCTCTCTCTCATGCATTCATTCTATCTGTCTGTCTGTCTGCTTGTCTGCCTAGCTGTCTGTCAATCTATCTATCTAATCTTTTTTTTTTATTCTTATTCCCTCACTCTCCCAGTCCAGCCAACACCCTCTTGTTCTTCCCTAATCCCTTAAAGTAATACTACAGTCAAAAATTGTTAAAACATATAGTAGTAGCCACAGACATGGCCAGATATTTTGCAAAATTTCTAAAGAGTTTCTCTCTGCTGCTCCAATGTGTAAATGAAGAAAGCAGGTGATTTCTCTAGAAATATCACAGAAATTTCAGGAAATATCTGGCCATGTATTTGGTTGTTACTGTATGTTGTGCAGAGTGTATTAATTTGTGTGTTTAGTCCTGGTGTTTCCTTCCCTTTGTTAGGTATTAGGAGTCTTTTCTCAGTTTGACTACTAGTTGTATTGCCACTTGAGATCTCCATATTACCATGGCTTATTGCTCTTCTTTATCCTACAATGCCTCCATTCCTGTCCCATGTGACAATGAAGTGTCTAGGACCATAGATTTAGCAAGTACTGGTTTACAGTCAATTTTACAGCAGTACAATTGTGATTTTAAGTCTCTTTCATTATCCAGTGGGAACTAAAGGCTACAACTACAGCTTTGCAGTCACTTAAGATCCAATAATTAGGTGTTCTGCAAGAAAACAGCTAGAGTCTTTATAAATTATAGCGTTGCTGACCTAGGGTGATTTGTGTGTGTTTTTTTTATGGCTGGGTCTTGTTCAATTAAACTAAAAGCTTTAAAAGCAAACATTTACTCTTGCTGGCTAGTCCTAAAAAAACATATAGAACACAAAAATATTGAACTAAAGTTATTTAGTTGAGGCTAGAACACAAGTCTCCTATCTTCAAATTACTGTTGTAGCACTTTCCCTCAATTACTCAGTGGTCCCAGATGTATCACTGTCAAATGAGAGAGGGGGCATTGTAGAACAAAGAATAGCAATAAACCATGCTAACATTAAGATCACCAGAGGCCATAAAACTAGTAGGCAAATTTAGATAAAGCTGCTAATAGCAAACAAAGGGAAGGACACACCTGGACTAAACACACAAATCAAAACCTTCTTCGTAACATATGCATTTTTTTGTTTAGTTTTTTTCAGACTTTAACTGTAGAACTCCATTAATATATGCACATAATAGCAGACCAGTAAGCCCACCCAATACTGCTTTTTGTACCCCCCCCATCCCTTCCAGGTCACTCTCCCAAAAATATATGTGATTGCACTAGGGTTCCCACCCCCAGTGCCATTGACCAGTGTCCCAACACTAGGGTGCCCAATCCCCAGTGTCAGCTTCCCTAAGAAAGAAGAAAACTGTCCCTCATTGATCTGACCTCTCAGAACCCCACTCATCCCATCCCAAACTCCCACTCAGCATCCACTACCCAAGACCCCCTACACACCCTCACTCTCTTGAACATGTCCCACAATATAGATCAACTCTCTGATTGAAGACATATCTTGCAGTGTGAGAAACTAAGGTAAGTCAGGTCTAATGTATTTCAATGGAGTTTGAACTTTTATTGGTAACTTTGTCATTTTTTTTTATATTTTTACACCACATTTTCAACATGGCCTTTTTGGGACCCCACCTCATAAACAAGGGTGGTGAAATTTTTCATTTTAACAACATATGGCAAGACAAACTTCTATGCCTTTGAAGAATGTGTCACTATGAAGCATTGGCTTGGAGCTGTACCTTGTGCTTTAAACAGAAGGCTACAAGTTGGAGAGAAGGATGAGCATTAGAGTTATCAACCCCAAGAAAGACCCCACAACTCATTTTCCAAGACTCTGGAGACCCAAACCCCTAGTTTTTTATCATTTTGCCACTTGGGGGGGCAATTGGGGTTGGAAACCCTAATGTCATCTTTCCCTATTTTTTGTTGCATTAAGTTAAGCCCTAACTGGTGCGTTAATGCAGTTATTTGCAAAGAATATATACATACATACTGTATATGCATACTACATATACTGTATATACTATATATAAACAAATTAGATAGATAGATGGATGGATGGATGGATGGATGGATGGACAGACAGACAGACAGTGTAGTCCCTCATTATAATGAACACCATAGGGTCAATCCCATATGTTCGTTATAGTGAGGGTTTGTTATAATGAGAAACTAGATTTAGTACAGTACCAGTTGAAATCCAGCCCTCCTGCTTATGTGCAAGTGTCCGGCATTCCTTCGTGCATTCTATCTTCTCTTTCTAGCTTTCAGCAGGAGAGGAAAGGAAGAGAGTTTGGTTTCTGTAAGATGTGGAGTGGAGGAACAGAAAAGTAAAGCTGCTCCACTCTGCTTGGACCATCCACGTACTACCATGGAAAACAGCTCAGCTGTGTGTATGTGGCATTTTCTTTCATTCAGTTTGGTAAGAGTGGCATGAAAGTAGGGTGAGGAGGAAGTTAGTGGGACCAGGGAATAGCTGGATTGCAATTTTAGGGTACGAGCAGGGCACAGAGATAGTTTTTCTTTCTGCCAACTGCATAGCAGAGGACCAGCTCTGCCATGTGTATTCAGCATTTTCTTTCTTTTGGTTTAGTAATTGTGGCAAGAGAGCAGGGCAAGGAGGAAGTTTGTAGGACTGGAGAATGACTGCATTTCAGTTTCAACTTAAGAGCAGGGCAGGGAGAGAGGATTTCTTTTTTTTGCCAGCTGCAGCGTGTAGGAATGGAAAAATAAAGCCGCTCTGTTCCACTAGTTTGTTTTAATCAGTAGGAAGGAATTTTAGAATAACTGGTGGCGATATTGAGAAAGACAATCAGTAGGAGACAGCTGTGATGGTGTCACTGCCCATTGTTTTCAGTGTAAACATTTAACACTCATTAGCAGTTGTGACAAATTAAACTGAAACAATGGGAGCCACCACAGTTGTTCACTGTAACAGGGATTCATTATAACGAAATTTGTTATAATAAGGGTCCACTGTAGATAGATAGATAGATAGACAGACAGACAGACAGACAGACAGACAGCATCAGCGGTGCCATTATGATTACTTGGCCATGTGTATATATTTTAAAATGAATAATTAATGTAGGAGGGCCAGGTCAGTCTCAGCAGTGAAGATTGTAAAAGTGAAGCAGCAGACCTGCTAACACAAATTACATGTTATGATAGTGTGGGACCTTAATTAATGTCTGCAAGGAGTGAGGGGCTGGTTATCTCAGAACAGAGAAAATGCAATGGTTTGAAGCCTCTGGGCACTGTTATTAAATATGATTAATAAGTATTCACCCTTATTGTGGAAGTCAGAGATTAGGGATTCTATCAGTGGTGGAGGTCGGTATGTGTGTAACTGGGCAGGAGGTGAAAACATTTTTAATTTAGCTGAGTGGAGGTCCTGGCACCAATCTCTAATAGTTTATCAATTGAACAAACTGGCTGCTGAATATCTGACGTATGTTTTGAGTCAGATAGAATATTTATGAAGCACTGCAACATTTGATAGGTAGAATCATCCAGTGCAAATGAAACTGGCATTATCCTTGTGATCAGCAACTGACTAGTCTTCAAAGACTGGACATGGCTAGAAATAAGCCTGTATTATGTTAGATATACAAACTTATTCATGTGCTATGTGCAGCCCCAAAATCTCTTTGCAAGTTACCCACAAAAGAAATATATACAAATGTACAAACATACAACAAAACCCATAGAATAAGGTCATTTGGTCCTTCTAGTCTGCTTGTATTGCAGGGTCCTTAGCATATGCTACTGACCTTGCCCCTTCCCCCATCCACCCCTCCCTTGACTTTTATTTTCCCATTAACTCTGTCCTGGCCTCTTTTGAAGCTGCCTATCATTTTCAATGAAACCACCTCTTACGGAAACACATTCCCGCCCACCACCACCCTCTCTATGAAGACGTGGCTCCTAACCTCTCTCCTAACCCACCCCCCACTGAAGGCTGTGTCCCCTTGTTTTTTGGTTCCCTCTAAGTTTGAAGAGACCCTCCTTGTCCACCTTATTTATTCATTTCTAATACTTAAAGATCTCAATCATGTTCCCCCTCTCTCTCTCTCCTCTTTCCTCTGCTCCGGGGAGTGCATGTTCAGGGCCTCCAGTCTCTCCTTGTGTGTCCTACTCTGCTGGCCCATAATTATCTTTATTGCCCTCTTTTGGATCATCTAGTCATACTGCTTCTCTGTAAATCCCTTTCAGCTAAAAAGAAACATAGAAAATGTTGGCAGATAAATGTCTATCAGTGCATCTAGTCTGTCCAAGCCTGTCTACTTATGGTTGTGGTCTAGTCATGGTACTGTGCCCCTCTCAGTCCTCATTTCTTCCCTTCCCCACCCGAATCACCACTATATGCACTTTCCCACTGTGCCTGTTCCACACTCTCTTGACCCCACCGTCTCAGCCAGATGATGTCTTCTAGAACTTTGTCCTAGTTTGTCACCACTCTTTCTGTAAAAAAGTAGATCCTAGCTTTCTTTCAACCCCCCCCCAACCAATTTCATGACATTTGTCCTGGTGTCTGTGTTACCACTCATTGGGAACAACTCACTGCTATCCATCTTGTTTTATCCCATCAAGGTATGTGAACATAATCATGCCTCTCCTCTACCCCCTGCCCTCCAGAGTTTTGAGATCTCCAAGCACTCATCATAAGATCTCCTTTGTTGCCCTTGTATCATTTTGGTTGCCCTTCTCTGTGTTGCTTCCAGCCTTTCCCTGTCCCTCCACAAATGTGGGCTCCAAAACTGCACACAATGCCCTAGGTGTGGTCAATGCTGGGATCTATATAAAGGCAATATTACCTCCCTCCTTCTGCTAGTAACCTCCCCTCCCGATAAATCTCAGAATCCGATTTGCATTTCATACAGTCCTATTGCACTGTGGTGATACCTTTAAGTACCTAATTATTATAATTCCCAGGTCCCTTTCATCTGTTGTGGTAAAGAACTACCACCCTATCAATACCGTATTTCATTTTCGGGTTCTTGCCCTCTATGAGCATTACCTTGCACTTTTTTGGATTAAATTTCAGCTACCAGACCCTTGACCATCTCTATGTTACTCCAGATCCTTCTTCATGATACTTTTCACCTCTTCAGTGTCCACTCTGCCACAGATCTTGGTGTTGTCTACAAAAAGACACACTGTATCTTAGCCTAGTTCCCGTCTGTGCCACACATAAATATGTTACCAATCACCCAGCTTCAAATTGATCCCTGAGGAACCCTACTTGTGCCTTCTTTCATCCCTAAGGCTCTCCATTTAGGACTACCCTCTGGCGTGTCCTACTCAGCCAACATTTTACCCCTCTCGTTATCTGATCCCCTGCCCCCAGGTCACTCAGTTTCATTACCAACCTTCACTGGTAAGTCCAGGCTGACTGGAATCTTGCAAGCTATTGTCCTCCAGGAATTCTACTATCCTCTCCTTCATAAAAGACACCAATAGTTTTCCTACAATAGACATCAGACTAATTGGTCTATAGTTGCTGGCTCATCTCAACTCACACTTCTGTGATGAGGGACCAGATTCACTGTCTTCCAATCTTCCAGTACTTCCCGTCTCCACAGAGCAACTGAAGAGATCAGCTAGTTGTCCAGCCAGAACCTGCTCTGTCTCCTTTAACACCCTTGGGGGCATCCTGTGCAGGCCAAATGATGCATTCACATTCAATGCTTATAGGCCTTTCGGCACTCTTTCCTCTGTTATGTGCTCCATGGTGATTCTGGCTACTGATCCTCCATAGGCTTTTATGATGAAATCTGCCAGAAGGCTTTTGTCATTGACCATGACCACTGAACAGAAATAATCATTCAATACATGTTCCTTACCATTCTCATCCTCCACCCATCCCTTCACTATCTTTAGCCTGGCCACTCCTTCCTTGCTTTTGTGTTGCTGTTATATACAGTATAGCGAAATAATGGTTTATAATAACTGGCTTTGCCTTTTTCCAATAGGGAAACTATGGCATAATTTGCCATTATAAAGGAGTGTTTATAACGGCAAACATGTACACGGTTTCCCTTGCTCTGCACATGACCCACTGCAGCTCTTTCCTTTGGACTGCTGCCCACATGTTTTTCCCTTGGAGACTGAACCACCACTTGGACACGGTGGTAAGTGAATTTTAAACAAGAAATCTACCACAAGGGGAAAGAACTTATTTTTTGACTGCCAACCGAAACAAAAAAAAACTTTTAAACAGAAAACGACACCGTAGACTGCACGCTGAAATGTAACTAGTCTGGGGCCATAAAGGAACCACCATTCATTTTATATAATTACTGTGGCAAAAAAGGCAAACACAGCAATTATATAAAATAAAATTTGGGTCGGTGTGTGTGTGTTCGCTCTCAGGGTTTATGTAGCATCTAACCCTATGGGTGTGTGTAAACTTCTCTTTACACACACTGACCCATATTTTATTCTATATGTCAACCACCTTGTGCTAAATGCTACAAAATATTCGTTCTTTACCATTACTTGCAAACTCTGGATTGTTTGTTATACTGTTTCCCTCTTAGACACCCTCTCTATCAAATTGGTTTAGTAAGCTACTAATAGATGCTGTGCCACCATTATATGTGCTCTGCACTTGTCTGTCTGTATGTATGTACTGTATGTCTTTGCAATATATTTATTTGCATATGCTTATCTATTTGTTTGTGCTATGCTTCAACTGCTGCTGTCATTGATGAAAACTGCTGTTGTTATTTATAAAAGGTACGGCACTTGAAGGGTATCTGTCATTTATTTATAGTACTTATGCACTACTGGATTTCATTCTCTGCATTACATTTGCATTATAAGTGGACTTTAAAGTAATTAAATAAAATAAAAACTAATTGAAATATCAACAAATTTACAAAACTCCGGTTTGCATAATCTTGCCAGCTTAATCTGGTTGTCTATCTTGATGACATCACAATCAAACAGTGTTTTGAGTTAAAATTGCAGAAAATGAAAACAGTGTGTTTTGTACACATATTCATTTTAATTTGTTCTACATAATGATAAAAGGATATTCAGAAGCAGATGAGAAGAAGTAGTGGATGCGGTAGAAAGTTAACCAGAGCAGAGGGGGCACTGTTGAGTGGGAGATTGGCTGGTACCTTAAGCATGGAGGGGAGGATGGTAAATACAGTTGCACTGGATGGAATTATGGTAATCCTTGAGGACTGCATAATTAAGGGTATTCACTGAGGAAGAAAGGGGGACTCAAAAGCAAGAAGGAGGGTTGTTTGTATGCCAGGGATGACAGCAGAGAAGGTGGGTCCAGGAATCAGGGAGATTGTAAGAGAGGCTGGAGGGAAACATAACTTAGTCATTCACATGGGAATCAATGGCCAATGCGGAGGAGGTGCGGTAGAGCAGGGCAGGTTCATGGTGTTAGCAAGGACCTGCAGAAAGGTAGGATGTTCTTTGGCATTTTCAGAGGTGATACCAGTTACCTGGGCCAGCACAGTGAGGAAGAAGAGGATCGACAACTTCAATATCTGGCTGAGGAACTGGAGTGGGTAAGAAGAGTTCACCTGTATTGATGACTGGGGGGAGATATACTTGAATAAATCATTCTTTTCTACAGATAGGCTACACCTCAGTAGGGAGGGCTTGAGGGTACTCAGGGACAAACTGGGGGAGTACATTGCCAATGAGCTGAATTTAAACTACTGGGGGGCAGACAGCCTGCTGGCCCAAATACTGTGAGAGGCGGTCAAGAGACCACCCCCACACCATCAGAAGTTGTTGTGTGGGTAGATGTTGAGGGAACTGGAGCAATTAACATCAGGATGGCGGGATAGAATACAGGACGGATACATATAAGGAAAAAATAGAAGGATGGGTAGGAGGAACAGAACTGAAGTGGAGGGTGGTGTCACTGAACACTCAAAGTCTTGGAAACAAGATGGAAGACCTACAGGCACTATTAATTGAGGACACAGCAGCAATAACTGAGACTTGGGCCACACCACACCATGACTGGGTCCTCTTGACCCCTGGATACAAACTATATAGGAGAGACAGGGTGCTAGGCAAAGGTGGGGGTGGCAGTTTATATCAGGATAGTATAGTATGCACAAGGGAGGAGCTGGAAGAGGGGAAGGTGGAAACACTGTGGGCTCAGTTATGGTCCAGTAGAGGGAGAAAGGTGAGGTTGGGGGTGGTCTACAGACCACCCAACCAGGAAGAGGAAAGGGAGAAAGAACTGAGCTTGCAATTGCTGGAAGCTGCAGGGAAGGGAGAGGTGGTAGTCATGGTCTCGTGGGGACTTTAACTTGCCCAAGGTTGACTGGAGCATACCATCCACATCCTGTGCTGGAGTTAGGTAATCCTAGAAGCATTGCAGGATTGGTTCCTGACTGAGGATGTCACAGAACCCACCAAGGAGGGGGCAGTCCTCGATCTGGTGCTTACAAATGGGGAGCACCTACAAGACTTAATGATCAAGGAGCCCCTAGGCCATAGCAGCCATTGCACTGTGTGGTTCAGCTTGGATATGGGCAGGGAAAGCATCCCCATGAAGACCAGAATCCAGGATTTCAGGAGGGTGGACTTCAGGAGGATGGGTGAGGTGCTAAGAGGCACCTGGTGGGCATCAGAGTGGGTATGGAGGTAGATCAAAAATGGGCCATCATCAAGGAAGGAATACTGGCTGCCAAAGAGAAGTGTATTAGACTCAAGAGGAAGACCTCAAGGGCCAAAACACCCAGCTGGTTCAGCTCTAAAGTGGCCCGAGCAGTGCAAGACAAGAGGTCAGCCTATAAGAGATACAGAAAGGCCAAGAAAGAGGTGGATTGGGTAAATTGCCTAAAGCTGACCAATGTGGCAAGCAATGTAGTGTTGCAGGCTATACCCCCCATTATGTCCCCCCCTTACTACTACCTTCACCTATGACTATATGAGCACTCACAATGATTACTTTAAACTGTCACTTTAGCGGTACTCTCTCCTGCCCCACACATCATGGGCGGTCCCAAAGGAAAAAAGCCGTCTCCATCCTTAAAAGCTCCTTAAAGAAAATGCTGTTACTGCTCCTTCTCTGCTCAGGTAATGTGGAGCTAAACCCTGGCCCCCCTCTGCAACTCACCTCTCCTTCAGATTTTGCAGAGGCCCCAGTTTAAGATGATGTTGGTCAATATTCTAAGCCTGACCAAAATATTTGTCCAATTACAAGCATGGGCTGCGCATACTAACCCGTACCTTATCATTATTATGGAGTCCTGGCTAAAAAAGGCTAATACCGACCAACAAATCTCCCTCCAGGGATACAAACAATTTAGTGCGGACAGGGCTTCTGGAGGGGGTGTGGTTGTCTACGCCAAAACCAAGTACTCAGTCATTAATATCAGCTGTAAATCTTCACCCAAGGAATTCGAGATTGTTTCAATGAAGCTTCATCTTCCTTCTTCAGAATACATCACTGTCATAGGTGGCTATAGGCCTCCATCTGGAGACGATGAAGTCCTTAATATATTGAACTCCCTAATCTAGGATGCAAAAACAGAAACAATATTCCTAGGGGATCTCAATATGGATTGGCTAACCCCTAAATCTCACTGCCTTAAATCCCTCTGCGATGAGCTCGGCCTAGTGCAATTAGTCAATGAACCTACAAGGAACAATGTCCTAAACACTGCCAATAGCTCCATTCTAGATGTGATATTAACCACTCACCCACATAAAATTTCACATTCAGCTGTGTTCCATAATGATATGAGTGATCACGGGGTTGTTGTCTGCATAAGATCTCATATTAAGGTCCGAACACAGTCTCTGTTTATAACAAAATGGTCCTTTCACAAGTTCATTGCAGCAAACTTCCTTTCTGACCTAGACAGGGTCAGATGGCAAGATCTGTACCTAGCCAAAGATGTCAACGAAGCAGTCTCCATCCTTAATGTCAACCTTACTAGTCTGGTAAATAAGCATGCCCCCCTCATTAAAGTTAGGGTACGAAACAACTCTTACCCCTGGTTTACTCCAGATCTTAAGGCAGCTCTTACAGCACAGGATAAGCTCTGGGCGAAAGCAAGACATACCAAGAAACCATCAGATTGGCAGGCTTTCAGAACCGCTAGGAATACCTATGTGAAAAGCATTCATTCTGCCAAAGCTAAATTGTACATCTCTACCCTTGAACAAGCACAAGGGAACCCACACAAAATATGGAGGACTAATAAATCTATAGAAGGGCGGCCTACTGCCCCCTCCATTCCAACTAAGATAGTCTCAAATGGTAGGGTGGTGGAAAATAAGTCCTTAATCCTCAAAGAACTTAACTCCCACTTTGTCACAGCTGGACTAGCTTTTGACTCCTCACCTTATGCTAGCATTGCGATGAGCCAACTAAGTCCTTCCACAATATCTAGTACTGCATCTTGCCCATTTCAACTGCATGAGCTAAACTATAAAGAAGTAGAAGATTCTCTACTTAACTTGGACATCAAAAAAGTGCAGGGGATGATGACCCAGAACCCTTCTTCCTAAGATTATGATATGTCTATCTCTCTGCCCCCATTCTTCATATCTTCAATCTCTCCATTACATCTGCTACTGTGCCATCCTGTTAGAAACCTGCACATATCCTGCCCCTGTTTAAATCTGGTGACCCTTACGATGTGAATAATCACAGGCCTATCTCCATCTTGCCTATCCACTCTTAAATTTTTGAAAAACATATCCATAACCAACTAAAAACTCACTTGGAAACTTTTTCTCTCATTAACCCAGCTCAATCTGGTTTCCGGGCAAATCACAATACAATCTCTGCTTTAGCGAAAGTAACCAATGACTGGATCTCTGCTATAGATGTTAAGAAGATAACTGGAGCAGTCTTCTTGGATCATAGTAAAGCTTTTGATACTGTTGACCACAACCTGCTAGTCAATTGCCTCACTAATTTGGGTGCCACGTCCTCCACTACCCAGTGGTTCTCCAGTTACCTAACAGGGAGATCCCAGAAAGTAAAAGCCGATGGCTCTTTCTCTGCCTCTTTGTCAGTTGTCAGAGGAGACCCCAAGGCTCCATTCTAGGCCCTATCTTGTTTTCATTGTACATTAATGACCTTGATTCCAACATATATATGTCTAATCTGCATTTTTTGTGGATGACACTGTGCTGTATTCCTCTGGCTCAACGTTATCCAAAGTTAAGGGGGTGTTTCAAGCGGACTTTGCCCAACTCAAACATAATCTAATAAAGGCAACGCTTCTGCTTAATGCAAAGAAAACCAAAGCTATTATATTCTCTCGTAGTACCTCTGCAGGCAACTCCCATACCCCATCTAAAGACTTCATTGTTACTACGTTAAGCGAACCATTGGAAGTCGTTTCCAAATTTAAATATCTGGGTATCTGGATTGACAACAAGCTCTCTTTTAATGACCATATTGAGGACTTATCCAGGAGGCTTAAAGCCAGGTTAGGTTTCTTCTTTAGAAATAGGCCCCTCTTCCCCCTTGAGACTCGAAATAGGCTCATTCAGGCTACTTTTCTTCCCCTTCTTGACTATGGCGATGTAATTTACTCTTCTATTACTCTCACAAACCTAAGCAAACTAGACATCCTCTACCACCATGCATTACAGTTTATTACCAACTCCCCTTACCGTTCGCACCACTGTGACCTGTACACAGCTGTTGGCTGGACATCTCTCACCACTAGATGCTTGCTCCATGCTGGTCTCTGGACCCTTAAGTTGCTCCTGCACAAACTACCGAGTTACCTATCATCTCTCATCTGTATTTCTCATAGTGCATACTCTCTCAGGAAATCTGACTTCATTCTGCTGGACATACCTAGGACACGGACCTCCTTTGGTAAACGCGCTATTGCACATGCTCTTCCCTCTATTTGGAACCAACTCCAAACCAAGCTGAAACTAACTAGCATAGTTTCAATTAACTTCTACAAAGTGCTAAGTGCAGCTAAGATAAAAGATATCTGCAACTGTTATTAAGCCCCTTCCCATCCCCATGTATGCCTTATACATTTATGTGTAAGATCTTCATCTCCCTTATGCATGCTGCTTACTTATTGTTCGCACTGTCATTTAACCAAGACACAACTACATTCTCTTAGCTTCTGACTTCCAAGCTGTGACCACTACTGTAAGCATCCCACACCTGGTCTCCTTCCCCATCCCATTCCTGGCTCTCTCTACGTATATATTACTTCTCTCACTCTTCCAAGCCTCGGTTGCTTTGTTTATCCTTTATTCCCTGTCTCTGCTCAATATACTAAAATTATTTATTGCAAACACCAGTTGCCCTGTCTTGTACTGCTGGTATGCTACCCTGAAGTGATTCACACTATTTACCATATGTCTCCTCACTATCTATTGCCATCCAATTTTGTATCCTTTTATGTAATATCCTGCTTGTACTAAGTGTACACATGAATCCATGTTATACTATTGTTCTACCAAGTATTTTCACTTTATGTAATGTTCTTTATCAGTGTAGATGTCTCAGGACCTCCTTGTGAATGAGCTTGCTCAATGGAGTTTTCCTGCAATAAACTTGAACTTGAAAAGGAACTGCAGATTGCTGAGGGAATCAAAAATGGGGAAAAGACCTTCTTTCACTGCATAAGCAAAATAGGGACAAGAAAGATGGGATTGTAAGGCTATGGAAAGGGGATAAATGGGTAGAGGAGAAGGGGGAAGACTTAGGTATTGAACAAATATTTCTGCTCCATATTCACTAGGGAAAAAGATGGACCTGTGCCTACTGCACTTTAAAAGAATTAAATAAAATAAAAAATAATTGAAATATCAATAAATTTACAAAACTCCAGTTTGCATAATCTTGTCAGCTTAATCTGGCTGTCCATCTTGATGACATCACAGTCAAACAGTGTTTTGAGTTAAAATTGCAGAAAATGAAAACAGTGTGTTTTGTACACATATTAATTTTAATTCATTCTAATAATAAAAGGATATTCAGAAGCAGATGAGAAGAAGTAGTGGATGCGGTAGAAAGTTAACCAGAGAAGAGGGGGCACTGTTGAGTGGGAGATTGTCTGGTACCTTAGGCATGGAGGGGAGGATGGTAAATACAGTTGCACTGGATGGAATTATGGTAATCCTTGGGGACTGCATAATTAAGGGTATTCACTGGGGAAGAAAGGGGGACTCAAAAGCAAGAAGAAGGGTTGTTTGTATGCCAGGGATGACAGCAGAGAAGGTGGGACCAAGAATCAGGGAGATTGTAAGGGAGGTAGGAGGGGAAACATAACATAGTCATCCAGATGGGAACCAATGACCAATGCGGAGGAGGTGAGGTACAGCAGGGCAGGTTCATGGTGTTAGCAAGGACCTGCAGGAAGGTAGGAAGTTCTCTGGCATTTTCAGAGGTGATACCAGTTCCCAGGGCCAGCACAGTGAGAAAGAAGAGGATAGACAACTTCAATTATCTGGCTGAGGAACTGGTGTGAGGAAGAAGAGTTCGCCTGTATTGATGACTGGGGGGAGATCTGCTTGAATAAATCATTCTTTTCAACTGATAGGCTACGCCTCAGTAGGAAGGGCTTGAGTGTACTCAGGGACAAACTGGGGGAGTACATTGCCAAATACAGATGGGCAAAGAGTATCTAATTCCTCCAAAGTGGAATGCGAAGTAAGTGAATTGTGGAGGTGCCAGCAACGCCAAGGAGTATCATATTAATGAGTAACATCAAGTCCATTGGAAATCAATGACTTTGCATTACTCCACCTTCGCAAACCACTACTCCACTAATTCTTAAGGTGAAGTGCATTGAAAACAATGTACTTCGCCTTACTTCACCTTGTTTTTAAGCTCCAAAGGCGAATTTTGCAGTGATTCATGGGATTTCAGGTCACATGGGCTCTAGATTGTTCTGCACAGCCTCAGTTTGGGGTAGTGTGTGTAGGAAGCTGTAGTAGACAATCTGCTCTGAGAGCTCTCTGTGATTCAAACCTTCTAAAAGCTGTTAGAAAAGCCTTTTTGAGTCATTTTTTTTGCTGAAACTTTAGTTCATCGATTATAGGAAACCCTCCTGTGCTCATATCATCGAGCGTTTATTGTTTGTGTATGCATTTTGAATGTTAATGTACAAAATTCAGTCTATGTACTGAGAGAAAGTGGAAGTGTGCTTTGGGGGAGGGGCATATCTGTGGTGTAGGTAGATTAACTTGGAGAAAAAGACAGTGCTTTCTGTTTTGGTGATATTTCTTGTATAACTGTGTTAATGTACACACAGTAATATTTTCAATAATTCTTGAAATTGTTTTGCTGATTGTTGTGGTGCAGCAGTGCATAATTTTAGTTTGTTTAAAATATGCGGTTATATTACTGAAGTTTTCAATTTGCTACGCATTACTTAGTGTGTGTGTGAGTATGTGTGTGATGCATGTCATCAAATCAGACACCTTTTATTGTGCCACATAATTTCAGCAATGTGAACCTGCTATCCACTGCAGCTGTATAATTTTTTGTACTTTCTTGTGGTATTTTTACTGGTACTCGTACTAGTGACTCTTACTGCAGCAGTGCAGTACACTGCCCCTCCCCACGGCCTGCCCCAACTGGCAAAGATATTCTTTTCCAGATTTGAATTTCTGATGGTGAGCACTGGTTAGGTGTTGTGCCTTTGCATCTGCATCTCTTCAGTACACAGCACAATCTTAATCTGTCTGTACATTTGCATCTCTTTAGGGCCCAATCTCCATCTCTAACTTAAGTCACAGTTGTTTCTTTGGCTTCCCTTCAGAGTACTGGACAGGTGTGGTGCATAATTCAGCATGAACATTGTACTCATTAATATGCGTTTTTAAGTCAGGACCATCATCAGGAGTCACTCGTGATACAAATCACATTGTTCATCATCACGGTCACAAATGCAGTCACAAATTATGATTTACGATCATGTCATGAATCACAACATTAATTTTTTTTACTAGTTACTTGGATGTATTGTAAGCCTGTTTTGTAGTATCTCTCCATGCTTCACCACTCCACCATTGTACTCATTAATGAGTGTTTTTAAGTCGGGGAGTTTTGTGCCACACCTCATCGGGGCCCAGGGAAGTACAGCCAAAGGCATTTGCGTTACTTTATCATCACGGTCACAAATGCTGTCACAAATCATGATTTACGATTACGTCACAAATCAAAACATTAATATTTTTACTAGTTACTTGGATGTTGTAAGCCTGTTTTGTAGTATCTCTCCAAGCTTCACCACCCCACCATTGTACTCATTAATAAGTGTTTTTAAGTCAGGGAGTTGGACAGTGTCTGCAGTACATACACAGACTGGAAACAAAACAGCACCCATGCAGTTTAGCACAGTATACTTCCACTGCTCAGAATACACACGGAAGACAAAAAAAAAAGGGCATAATTACATACAACGGTCAGGGATGGTGGAGGAATACATTTTATAACACAGCAAGGAAGGTGTGGGGGGGCACATGGTGTGAGGAAAAAAAACTAATGTGGGATCCCATGGTGATCCAGCAGCAGTTCCAGCATGGACATAATTTACAACTGATGTCCCTCTATGTAAGAAAAATAAAATTTACAGAAAGAACAAATTAAGTAAAAAAGAGTACAGACAGAAAAGACAAAAAAATGTAGCTTTTAAAAAAGCTGTTCGGTCTAAACTCTAAATGAAAGTTTAAATCTCCTCCTCATTCTGATCTCATAGTATCAGCAGTCAAAAAATACACTCCTCCCTCTCTCCGTCTGCACAGGAGAAAGTAAAAGTGTCTGCTTGTATGATTCACTTTCTTCCTGCCTAGCTAAAGAGCATGTGACTTACAGTACTGTAAGCCATGTGATGTGTGGGGGGGCTGCCAAATCTGAAACACTAAATCGATCACTTAGGATCATAATGAGGAATGCAAAGTCCATTAAAAACAATGACTTTGCCTTACCTCGCATTGCCATTCCACCTAAACGCGAAGTGGTAATGACAAGGCGAAGTGAGCACTTTGCATTGCCCAGCAACACGAAGTGCCCACTTTGTGTTCACTTCGTCAGTGGAATTTAAATTCACTGCATTTCTATTGCCAATGAGCTGAATTTAAACAACTGGGGGGGAGCGGCCAGCCTGCTGGCCCAAATACTGTGAGAGGAGGTCAAGAGACCCCCCCATACCAGCAGAAGTTGTTGTGAAGGTAGATTTTGAGGGAACTGGAGCAATTAACATCAGGGTGGGGGGATAGAATACAGAAGGGATACATATAAGGAAAAAAATTGAAGGATGGGTAGTAGGAACAGAAATGAAGTGGACGGTTGTGTCACTGAACACTCAAAGTCTTGGAAACAAGATGGAGGACCTGCAGGCACTATTAGTTGAGGACACAGCAGCAATAACTGAGACTTGGGCCACACCACACCATGACTGGGTCCTCTTGATCCCTGGATACAAACTATATAGGAGAGACAGGGTGCTAGGCAAAGGTGGGGGGGCAGTTTATATCAGGGTGGTATAGCATGCACAAGGGAGAAGCTGGAAGAGGGGAAGGTGGAAACACTGTGGACTCAGTTATGGTCCAGTAGAGGGAGAAAGGTGAGGTTGGAGGTGGTCTACAGACCACCCAACCAAGAAGAGGAAAGGGAGAAAGAACTGAGCTCGCAATTGTTGGAAGCTGCAGGGAAGGGAGAGGTGGTAGTCATGGTCTCGTGGGGACTTTAAATTGCCCAAGGTTGATTGAAGCATACCATCCACATCCTGTGCTGGAATCAGGTAATCCTAGAAGCATTGCAGGATAGGTTCCTGACTCAGGATGTCACAGAACCCACCAGGGAGGGGGCAATCCTCGATCTGGTGTTTACAAATGGGAAGCACCTACAAGACTTAATGATCAAGGAGCCCCTAGGCCATAAGAAACCATTTCACTGTGTGGTTCAGGTTGGATATGGGCAGGGAAAGCATCCCCTTGAAGACCAGAATCCAGGATTTCAGGAGGGTGGACTTCAGGAGGATGGGCAAGGTGCTAAGAGGCACCTGGTGGGCATCAGAGTGGATATGGGAGTGGACCAGAAATGGGCCATCATCAAGGAAGGAATACTGGCTACCAAACAGAAGTGTATTAGGCTCAGGAGGAAGACCTCGAGGGCCAAAGCGCCCAGCTCTAAAGTGGCCCAAGTAGTGCAAGACAAGAGGTTAGCCTATAAGAGATACAGAAAGACCAAGAAAGAGGTAGAATGGGTAAATTACCTAAGGATGAGCAATGTGGCAAGTAATGTAGTGTTGCAGGCTAAGGCACCTAAGGAACTGCAGATAGCTGAGGAAATCAAAAAAGAGGAGAAGGCCTTCTTTCACTGCATAAGTGAAATAGGGACAAGAAGGATGGGATTGTAAGGCTGCGGAAAGGGGACAAATGGGTAGAGGAGAAGGTGGAAGACTTAGGTACTGAACGAATACTTCTTCTCCATATTCAAAAAAGATGGACCAGTGCCTACAGAGGAAGCTGGGGAACAGGGAAAGGGAGCATGGATGTAGTGATAGAGGAGGATAAAGTGAGGTGGGGCTGCTAGCACTGATGGTGGACAAATCACCGTGCCTGGACAGCATACACCCAAGGATATTGAGGAAGCTGGCAGAGGAGCTTATGGGGCCACTGGCAGGATTATTCAGTAGTTCCCTGGAGTCAGGCATGGTACCACAGGATTGGAGAATGGCACAGGTGTTGCCCCTCCATAAGAGCGATCCCAAGGGTGACCCAAGGAATTACAGACTGGGTAATCTGACCTCAATCATGTGCAAGCTCATGGAGACCATACTTAAGAAAAGGTTGGTAGGGTATCCAGAGGAGAATAATCTCCAGGATGAAAGGCAGCATGGGTTTGTGGGAGGGAGATCATGTCAAACTATTCTGATTGACTTTTTTGACTGGGTCACTAAGGTAGTGAACAGGAGCCAGGTAGTAGACATCCATTATGTGGGCTTCAGCAAGGCCTTTGATTCTGTACCCCACAAGAAGCTGATCGGGAAGTTGGCAGATCTTGGCATAGGGGAGAAGATGATGATCTGGATAGAATGCTGGCTGATGGGACAGGACCCAGAATGTGATGGTGGGTGGAGGGTTATTTAGAACCAGAGAAGTCACCAGTGGGATCCTGCAGGGCACAGTGCTGGGGCCGGTGTTGTTCAATTTCTTCACCAATGACCCTGAGGATGGCATTAAGGGCAAAATGTGCCTTTTTGTGGATGACACCAAACTCTGTGGGAATGTGGACACAGTAGAAGGGTTACAAGACCTGCAAGAAGACTAGAAAACTAGAGGGTTGGTCCAGGATTTGGCAACTTGGCTTCAATGCCAAGAAATGCAAAGTCATGTATATTGGAATCAAGAATCCAAGGGAGGAATACTATCATGGGGGGGGGGGCAGGCCAGGTAGTAGTAGTAACAGAGGTGGAGAAGGGTCTGGGAGTAATGATAACTAGTTACCTGAAGCACTCCATGCAGTGCAAAAAAAGCAACAGCAAGGGAAAACAAGATGCAGGGGTGTATGGCCCAAAGAATCAGCAGTAGGTGGAAGGAGGTTATACTGCCCTTGAATAGGTCACTGGTGAGGACACATCAAGAGTATGGAGTAAGATACTAGTACCTACACATTAAGAAAGACATCAGACAGCTGGGGACAGTCCAGAGGAGGGCAGCTAAGATGATAGCAGGTCAGCAAGACAAAACATATGAACATAGGTTGACCCTGAATATGTACTTCCTGGAGGAGAGGAGGGAGAGAGGGGACATGATAGAGACCTTCTTTCAAATACTTGAAAGTGATAAAATGAGGTGGACAAGGAGGGGCTCTTTAAGCTAAGTGGCAGCTGACCCATGAGGGGACACAGTCTAAAGCTGGAGGGGGGAGGTTTAGAAGGGCGGATAAGAAGCACTTCTTCACGAAGAGGGTGGTGGCCATTTGGAATGCACTGCTGAAGAAAGTGGTCTCAATGAAATTGGTGAGCTGCTTCAAGAGAGGCTGGGATAGGCAAAGGGGGAAAGTGTGGGGCATGGGAGAAGATGAAATGGAAGGGAGGACTGGGGATGGGGGCAGGGTCACCAACGTAAGATTGAGACCCTGCAATACGAGCAGACTAGATGGACAGAATTACCTCATTCTGCTGGCTCCTTCATATGTTCATATGTTCATAGTAGGCTCACTATTAGACTACCTCACCAACTTGTAGTTTGAGCATTTTATTTATCTGCTTCACCATGAAACACATAGTGTGACTGAGGATGGAAAGATGTACTAAAATGGTCTGTGCCAAACACTATTTTGATTCAGTACTAGACTTTGTATTTCAAGCTTACTATACTGCATTTACTATACTGCAGAAGAATTTTTCTTAAAGCTTTAAAACCCCATAAATGGATCTGGGCAAAAGCTTTAAAATAATAACTGTCTTCAGGCTCACTGCTGAATGCTGTAGTTGACATCTTGATCTCTGCTTTATTCTGCCCGCTAGAACGTGACAGTGCATTCCAACTGGGATTGATACAAACCCAGGCAATGAAACCGATGCGGTGCTGGGAGCAGCTGGAAAATGCAAATGTAGCTGAGGGCAAAGTGCTAGTTTTCTACAGTGACTTGTCAAGAAACAGTAGACAGCAACAGAGGTGCATGAAATAAAGTTTTATACTTCAGAAGCTCACTGTAGCACGTATAAAGCTAACAGCTTCACTCTAATTTGTTTCTTTCTAATACTCTAATACAATGTTCACCTGCATCCCAGCTAGAGTTTTCCAACAAGTAATTTAAGGATGGCTTGTTGTAAATATGATGTATTCCTTTTTTTATTTATTTATTTTGCTTTAGCACATACTGTTTTATTTCACAATGGTGCTAACAATGTAAATTAAAGTTAATGAAAAGGTTATGATTTCAGTTTTGTAAAATGTTTAAGGATTGTATCAGATGGATCAGAGACTTTTTCCAGCATGTTAAGGATAGAAGAGCATACCCTCTGTATAGAGGGATTAGAGGTAATGTGAGGAAACATTTGCTTCACTCACAGAGTGTAAACCTATGAAATAAGCTGAGAAATGAAAACTGCCAGAGAGGAGTGCTGCATCTTTTAAAACAAGTCTTGTCATTTTGTTGCAGAGAATATTATTACCAGGTACAGTAATTTCTCTGGAGAAAGGTGGATCATACTAAATAGAAGAATTAATATGAATTGGAGGCACAGGGAAATAATGTGGCCTCAACTTTCCAGAAGTTTTTGCCTGAGGAGGCTTTTCACTCCACAGTGTCAAAGTCCATACAATTTACTGGTACCAGTTTCCCATTCAACAGTGGCTACAGCGATGTCTCATAATACTGAATGCTGTAACCACAGGCATCTCCCAATTTAAACAGAATGGACCTATTGTCTTTGTTACTAGTAGTTCCTATGTTCCCCAATTTGGTGAGGCAGTAGAGCGCAGTGGTTTAAGGTTCTGACCTGCAAATCTGGTGACATCAACCAGACCTGGGTTTGAATCCCACAGCTTCTACTTGCATACTGTGTAACCCTGAGCAAATCACTTAATGTCCCTGTGCTCCCAGGTTGCACCTGTAGAAAAGCTTTCAGCTTACTGTGCTACTCCTGGTTAAACAACTAAAATAAAAAATAATGCAGTTTTACTAGGCTGACCTGGGTTTCTATCCATTCCATTAAGAACAAAATATTGTATGCATATACCATACAGGCTGTGTAGAACCTTGGACTTGGGCTCTGTTTTGCTTGAAAGTTCAATGAATCAGCAAGATACTCTGTACTGCAGTAGTGATATAGCTATTGTGGTAAAACTGCATTTTGACATCACAGCATGACACAACAGCATCTGGAAGTATATGAATTCCCATACACAACAACAAAGAACCATATACTAGAACAAACAATGTATTTGCTGGCCCCTTATGCTCTAGTATGTATGACAACAGACTGTAAAGTTATCTTTCTTCACACTTGGCATGCTAAAACCATAGAAACATAGGGGCAAATTCTCAAAAGGGCAGTGCAAGCCACACCAAAGGTGATTTGCACCTACTATGGATGCACCAGGGACCCTGCACCCAATTTTTCTCTCAGGTGGGGTATCAGTGGTTAAGTCCCACAGCTTTCGGCAACCTTAGCCATGTGCCAAACAAATGGTGCATAGTGAAGGTGTGCCACAAGCCATGGGAAAGCCATGTGGCAATAGCACCATGGACAACAGTCCATGGTGGTTATTGCCCCCCCCCAGCCAGCCTTGATCATCCATTATAACAACAGATAACATAGTATGCATAATGTAGTTTACATTCCCTGGTGGTCTAGTGTCTTTCCCCAAGCCCCAATCACCCATTCCAATAAATGAAAAAACCTTGGTAGTCTAGTGGCATCCCACCACCCCATTCACCCATTGTTGTTGTATAAATTTCCCTGGTAGTCTAGTGGCATCGCCCCCACCAGTGCCGATTGACCATTATGAATATTAAACTATTCCTGGTGGTCCAATAGAGCGCTCCAGCCCTGATACCCCAGTAATAGACATTCCCAAATACTTGGTGGTCTAATGGACCCCCACACAGTCTCCACCCCACCCCATCCCACAAGGGAGCCAGCAAATGGCACACCCCAGTGCTCACCACCATGGCAAGCCACCAACTGAGCTCTTTCTGAGAGAATACTATATATAGTATGCACTCAATGAATGACAGCTACTGTCAGTCACTGAGTGCATACTATATACAATACATGCCAAGTCAGTGCTCAGTTGGCAGCTGGCCGTGGTGGTGAGTGGTGGGCTGTGCCAGTTGCTGGCTCCCTTATCCTTATGGGTTGGGAAGGAGTGGGATGGTGAGGCACTGCAGGATGAGGGGTCTACTAGACCACCAGGTATTTGGTAATGTCTGTCACTGGGGAATCTGGGCTGGAGCACTCCACTAGACCATCAGAGATAGTTTAATATTAATAATGGGTGATTGGGACTGGGGGGATGCCACTAGACTACCAGGGATATTTATACAACTACAATGGGTGATTGCGGCTTGGTGAGCCACTAGACTACCAAGGAATACTGACTACAGTATACATACTATTGTTATAATGGGCAATCAGGGCTTGGGGGCACACTGGCACACCCTCTAGTGGATTTCTAAGTACCGCTCTTGGCTGGTCTAACAGCAGGGGCCTCGAGTTTTCCATGGATTCCATGGGTGCGGCAAACCACGGAAATATCCGTGGAATTTGCCGTCACCAGCGGAATTACAGCGACCCTGGAACAAGCACCCCCTCTCACATGTTAGTATGCCATGCTGGGAGCCCACTTGGCCCCGTGGCAAAAGCTGTTTGCCGGCCAGGGGTGCCCAATCTCCCGTCGGTTTCACTGCTGCCCCCAAAAAGGTTTCAGTGCCACGCTGGGAGCCCACCCCAGCGTGGCAAATCTTCCTTTGCTGGCGGGGTGCCCAATCCCACGTCAGCTTACTTCCCCAAGCTGCCTGGTGCCGCTGGGAGCCCACCCCAGTGTGGCAAAGTCCTTCCGTATGGGAATCCAAATAAAAAAAAAACTTCCATCGTTGCTTCTTTTGCCCCCTTCCCAACCCGCATCCACCCTCTGCGACCCACCTCCCCACACCCCCACCTCACCACCACCTCAACCCATACTTACCTCCGGAACCCAGCGCGATGATCTTCTGTGGACCCGGGAACACGTCTACACTCTTCAAAGCAGGCCGCAAACTGAAGAAATGCTGGTAAGCTGTATAATGGACTTTCAACTTTAGTGCATATCTCAGCCATTTCTGGGAATTTTTTCACCAAAGTTTCAACATGGAGTTTTGGGGCTCACCTCATGAACTGTGACACTGTTATTTCATAATCGGTCCGAAAGGTGGTTTCGCAGTGACTGCATGGAACCACCTTTCCGGAATGATTAATGAAATGACAGTGTCACAGTTCATGAGGTAGGCTCCTAAAAACCCTATGTTGAAAATTTGGTGAAAATATTCCACAAAACGACTGTTTTAATGAATGAAGCGTAGCTTTCACGCGACGCCTTAACTTCAAGCATTTTAATATTTTCACCCAGATTTCAGTATTGCCATTTACCACACCTCCTTATGAACAGTTACAACTGTCATTTTCACATTTCACCCAAAATGTGTTTTCACACATGTAGCGCACAATGGCGCGGTTGGTGTGCGAAATCAATGTTCCGGACAGAGTAATAAAATCATAGTGATACTGTTCATGAGCAGAGGTCTTAAACTGGCTATGTTGAAAATTTGGTGACAAAAGCCCTTAAAATGACTGTGTTATGAAAGCCGCATTGTGTCGAATTGGGCAAAAAAAGGAAAAAAATTAAGGTTAAAAATGTGCCGCAGAATTGCCGCAGAAATTGGTGCTGAGTGCCGCAGAAGTTCTGTGGCAAATGAGAACCCTGCTGCAGAACTTTGCTCCGATGTGCCGCAGAAAAATCGGGGCCCTGTCTAACAGTATATAGACCATTGCCCTCTGGGAGGGTTTTGAAATAGCAAGGTTGGGGATGTGGCAGCCTGTGTTGGCCACAAGCCCTGTAACACCACACCACAGCCCATTTTGTGGTGCAAAGCTAGTGCAAGACCCCTTGGGGCAAGCAGCCAACATTTGCCATCGGCTGCTTTTGAAAACAGTTCAGGGTGCATTTTTTGATGCAAGGTGCCACTTGCATATTTTATCTTTGATGCAGGCACCTTGCGTCATTGTACGTGCTTTGAGAATTGGCCCCATAGTATTGTAATGATGGAAGGGACTTAGGGTCCATCTTGTCAGCCCCTTCTGATGCACAGCAGTGACTATACCCAGTTTGAGCAAGGATACACATCCAAGCTGAACAGCCAAAATGTTACAACCTACTCATGCTGTACATAACTCAATGCCATTCCCCTTAAGATTTTTATATCAATCAATCAATCAATCAAGCAATCAAACTTTATTTAACCTGGCATAACACCATTGAGCAAGCTCATTTTCAAAGTGGTCCTGGACATAATAAAATAAATCACAGGCAGGTACAAGGTAGGAAATAAAAACTGTACATACGAGGAGCTAAAACAGGCCTATACAGAGAGGGATAATGCAATTAAGTGCTAATTATAGCACACTAAATAAACATGCAAAATAAATCCAAACATAGGATGGTTCGACCCCGGACACTCAATAGGATATGTAGCCTGGTGGGTTTTCTAGTATAAGACTTTGGAGGAGGAGAGGTAAGGAGGGGGGAGGTATATGGAAAAGGTGGGGGTGAGGCTGATGGGGAGAGTTAAGAAAAAAGGCTGCAAAATGTGAGGGGTCCCACTTCTAGGAAAGGTGGGAGCCATGAGTTTCTTAAGGGTCATGAGATTCTTATGGGTCACCAAGAGATTAAGGGCACACTGGTCACCTATAACAGTTGCAGGATTCCTTCAGGTACCCTGCTATCAGTGCTTTGAAGGTGAAAGGACAGGGGAGAGTTGAGAGCTTTAAAGATCTTTGCATAGTATTCCATATAGAAGGAAGGGAGAAATTAATTGCAGCCGAGCCATGAAATGATCTTACTCTGAGTATATGGAAGCAGATTAGAGATGCGTCTCAAGCCATACGACCCCTTGGCACACTCAAAAAAGCTGGAGATGTATGCTGGTAGATTATCAGTCAGAGCCCTGTAGAACCAAAGGAAGGCATTTCTTTTCCTCCTTGTAGTAAGTGAGGACCATCTCATCTCTTTGTACAGTAGGCAGTGATGGGTGCAAAATGGCAGATTAAGGATGAACCTCAAGGCCCATGATAAAGAGTGTCAAATTTACAAAGCACTGAAGAAGGGCAGTTGCTGTAGAAAAAGTCAGCGTAATCCAGTAGAGGCAGGAATGTAGATTGCATTAGTCTCTTTCTGGCTTTCTTGGTAAGTAGATGCTTAATGCTTAATGTTAAACTGAGGTCCCATCTGCCTGGATTGGTGGTAGTTCAGGTGGATGTTAAAAATCCCATGGCACTTATCGAAAAGAGTAGGGGAAATTCCCTGGTGTCCTGGCCAAATTTCCCTCATTCACTAAAAATACCATCAACAGCTTAATCTGGTTCAAGGTCAGTTGGCATTCATCTGTATCCCCCTCCTCCAGGTTGAGCCTGAAAATAGGCAGGATTTGTCTAGTGCACTTACCTGGTCAACAAAAACTAAATAAATAAATAAAATAAATGGGTAGAATATGCCAAAACGTTGTCTTAGTTTTTTCGAGAGCTCATTCAGGTGGCACAGAAAGTTAAGTTTATTGTCCAGCCAGAATCCTAGGTATTTAAAGGTATCAACAGTTTCAAGGGGTTCATCCAATGAAGTTAGATCTTAGGGCTGCATGTTGGTTTTGGGGCGGCATTCGGTGGGAGGATCATGGCTTTGGTCTTTTTGGGGTTAAGCAGAAGCTTATGCTTCACAAGATTATATTGGAGAGAGCTAAAATCTCACTGTAAATCCTTATGAGCCATGTCCAGAGAAGAGTTAGAGGTGAAGAGGACTGTATCGTCTGCAAATAAGTGCACATTAACTGTGCCCAATTGTGAATCAAAAGGTTATTGATGTAGATTACAAACAAAATTGGGCCCAAAATAGAGCCTTGAGGGACAGCCTTGTGGAAGTGCTTTTAGTGGAGACAGTTGTCCCAAAGTTTTGACTCATTGTAATCTGTTAGTAAGGTTGCTGGTGTACCATTTAATGGCAGTACTATCGAGACCGATGTTACTCAATGCATTAAGCACAATATTGTGATCCACAGTATCAAAAACCTTACTAAGGTCAAGGAAGAGTGCAAACACATGCGTTTTAGAGTCCAAAGCAATTTTCTAGCCAGTGGTTACTTTAGCAAGTGCAGAAACTGCGCTATGTTTGGCTCTGAAGCCTGACTGAGTGGCGTTTAGCAGTTTCTATGAATCCAGGTGCTCCCTTATTTGGGTGTTAACGATTTCTTCCAGAAGTTTTGAAAGGGTGGATAGTATGGAAATAGGCCAATAATTGTTCAGGTCACTAGGATCCGCAGACTTGAACAAGGGGATGATGTGAGCAGTTTTCCATGGCAAGGGTAAATCACCCTGTATCAAGTAGGTTTTGAATAAGTGGACGATGGGGAAAGTCAGGTAGTAATAGTCTATTTTTAGGAAGAATGATTCGATGAGGTCGGCACCAGCACTCTTTTTAGTATCCAATGACAGTAGGAGGTCCTCCACTTGCTTGAAGGATACAGGTCGAAAGCTGAAAGGGGAGGAGTAACTCTGGTTGGTGTTGATGTTGGGGCTTTTGGCATCCCCATGTAGGCTGATCTTACTGATTGGAGAGACGCCGAAAGCCAGTCCCGCAGTGGCAAAGTGTTCATTGAGTTGTTCTAGTATATCCGCTCTATCCATGAAAGTGATATCACCGGACACTATTTTGACTGGAAGGGAGGCATCAGTGTTATGACCCTCAGCCACTTTGAGGATGCTGCATAACTTGGCAGAATTGTTTTTATTATCTTCCAGGGCTGATTGGAAGTATCTGGGTATTGGTGAGAAAATGGAAATCCGCTTTTCATAGACATAGATACACAGACAGTGTTGACAGAAAAGGCCTACTGGCCCATCAAGTGTCTCAATCCTACCTTACTATGCTGCTCAGACCATATTGACCATTCTGCCTTTTAGTTTCTCCTCCCTTGCACACTTCTGACTAAGCCCACATGTCTATCCCATTCTTATTTGAAACTGTTTACCAATTTGGCCGTTATTGTTTTTTTTTCTGGTTGCTTCTTCCACTTGTCCACCATGCTCTCTGTAAAAAGTGTTTAAAGACATATTTCCCAAATCTCCCTCTGCTAATTTAAGCAAGCTGGTCTTAGTTTCCCAGCTGATAAAAAGTCTACTGCCTTCCGGTCTTTCCAAACCTTACCTTTCTGAACAGAACTATTGTTTAGCCTACCTGGGGTTCAGCCAGTTCCAATGCCAGTTAACTGAGTACCCTAGGGTGCATCCCATCCAGCCCTGAAGTCTTATCTATTGTCAGGGTTGCTAGCCCTTTTCTGGCCCTTTCACTCATAAACACCACTTGACCCATTTCTGGGATCCCTTTTGCAGCAGCCTTTATGCTACTTTTAGGCAAGAGACCACTAGCCTCCATTGTTAATAGAGAGCAGAAGTCACTTAGAAAGGTAGCCTAATAAATTCCTCCTTTTATCTTCCTTTTTTTCTAATGTATGTAAAACACTGTTCCCCCCTTTACCCCCTCTGTAACACATAGTTCTTTGTCTGCTTTTGTGTCCCTCATCCTTAACTGATATTCACTCCATTTCTTGTCTTCTAGTTTCTCTTTGTAGCCAACAAAGGCCCTTTTTAGCCCTCACTTCCTCCCACAGTAACCATCAAACACCAGATTGGTCTCTTGGGCCTATTACAGTTGTTAACCATTCTTAGGTTGTTCTTCCGGCTGTTTCTAGCAGAAGAGAACTGGTTGCAGAGCAAGAAACAGAAGTCCAGAACTACAGATTTTTTACTAATTAATCACTTCTGTCTCAGCAGGAGTAGTACCTGTTTGGATTAAGCAAACAGATACTTTATTAGAAGAAGGGGGTCTCATTTAAGTAAAAAAAAATGTTTTTTCTGAGGAAGGGGGCAGTATCACCTTAATTTACTGAGAGCAGAGAGTGAATCTATTTGGGGGTGTGGCTTAGCAGCTTAGGTGTACAAAAGCAGCTGTCTCCAATTACAGCTTCCGGTTGTTTCTAGCAGAAGAGAACTGGTTGCAGAGCAAGAAACAGAAGTCCAGAACTACAGATTTTTTGACTAGTTTCTCTCCTTCCCACCCCTCCACCCTCCAACCTAAAGCCAGTTCTAGTTTCATAGCCACTGAATTTGACTGACAACAGGAACTTCCTGTTTGGCAGTAGGAAGGGAAGGATCACTGAGACACAGTTTCAGCAACCTTGAAGGACCATAAAAAAAAGAAAACTCCCCCCTCCCCGGCTGCCAGAGGTCCGAATCCAAGCATGGAGGAAGGAGACTACTGAAGACTACAGGAAGTTCCTGTCCCAGAACAGAAAGCGTGAGAGTTGTAAGGGCACATAGGCAGTAGGAAAGTAAGTGTAAAAGTACATAGAGGGAGGAGACAATAAGCATACAAAGCAACAGGAGAGGGGACACAAAATAAGTCAAGATGGGAGTTGTGCAGTGCAATGGCTGTGGAGTAGCAGTGTTCAGGGAGACATTCTGGAGGCTGTGATGCTGCCCTGTTTGCAGGCACCTCTCTGGTCTGAGGAAGGAGGTTGCCCGTCTCCAGGCTGACCTGACTAGGATTCATGAAACCTCTTCCCCCACCCAGGGACCACCAGGGCCACCACCGTTACCTTAGAGGTTGCCAAGAAAGAGGAGTGGTTGGTCCAAGGTGGGCTCAGGGAGGGAGAGGGTGGTGGAACAGAGGTGCATTCCTCCAGTTGTAGCTCTCCACAATTCATATGCTGTTCTGGCAAAGAGTGGTTCCTCTATGGAGGCACCTGCAGTGGAAACAAAAGAGGATGCTGGGAACCTCCACAAAGGAGACCCACAGGAGGGTGGCATGAGACCCCACAGGGGAAAGAAACAACTCCTGGTGGGGGACTCAGTCATTAGGGGGGTAGACATTGGGGAGGAAGGGGATAGGGAGGTAAGGTGTCTGCCTGGCGCCACAGCTTGGAGGGATAGGAAGTGAATCCTCAGGATCACAGGAGCAGCTGCACGAGGGAGGGAGCTGGATGTCATTGTCCACCTAGGGACAAATGACCTGGCTGTAAATGGGATCAGAGCAGTGCAAGAAGAGTTTGTGGAGTTGGGAAGGGGACTTAGACAAGTAGCATGTCTGGTAACCTTCTCGAAGGTGCTTTCTGTCTATGGCAAGGATGATGCTAGGGTGTTCCACACCATGGGATTCAATGAATGGTTGAAAAACTGGTGTGGAGCTCAGGGTTTTGGCTTCATTGGGGACTGGGGAGCCACCTGGAGGGATGCAGGCTTATACTAGCGTGATGGTCTGCATCTGTCCAAGGGGAATCCAGGATCCTAAGTGACAGGTTTAAATGCTTCATTGGCAAGCATTTAAATTAGCCAGGGGGGAGGCACTGAAAAGGAGCAGGGAAATCCCAGCCTCCCCCCACAAAGTGCAGTAGTTAGAGAGGTAAACACCAAGGCAGAGAAGTCAGTAGGGAAAAGGACAGGGATAAATGCAGAAAAAGGTGTTAAGGACAGAGATGGGGCTAAAAGGGGTAAGGCCATAAAAAATAAATGGAAGGTGATGAGTACCAATGCCCGTAGTCTGTGCAACAAACTTCCTGAACTAGTGGTCTTAATGGAAGAGGGATGTCTGGATATTGTGGCAGTCACTGAAACATGGTACACAGAGAACCATGAGTGGGAAGTCAACATACCAGGATACACAGTCTACAGGAGGGACAGGGTGGTAAAAGAGGAGGAGGAGTAGCTCTCTATATAAGGGAAGGGATTAAAGCAACAGAACTAAAGAGTAAACAGGAAGTTGATGAGTCACTATGGGTCACCCTGGAGACAGGAAATGGCACCACAATCCGCATGGGGATTGTGTACAGACCTCCATCTCAGGGGGAGGAAATGGACAAGGAAATGATAGAAGGCATCCTTAAAATGGCAGAAAAAGGGGAAATATTGTTGATGGGGGACCTGAATACGCCAGATGTTAATTGGAGTACCTTTGCTGCAGGCACATCCAAGAGCAGGGTCATTCCTTATGCCCTATATGGAGCATGCCTCAGACAGCTAGTGTTGGAACCCACTCAGGAGGGAGCAATCTTAGACCTGGTGCTCTCAAATGGGGAAGGAGAAAGGATCTTAAATTTAGAAGTAGGTAGCCATCTGGGAACAAGTGACCACCAAAAAGTGTGGTTCACAATAAACACAGCCATAGAGTCAAGCCATACAAAAACAAGAGTATTGGACTTTAGGAAGGCTGACTTTGGGAAAATGAGAGAGTGCCTTAGAAAAGCACTAGCAAATGAGCAAGAAGGAGGAGTGGAGGAACAACGGGGAATAATCAAAACAGCCACAGCAGAGGCAACAAGCCTTTGTGTAAAGCAAATCAATAAAACAAAATGAAGGAAAAAAACACTGTGGTTCTCAAAAGAGGTGACAGGGACGGTTAAGGAGAAAAGGATAGCATTCAGGAAATATAAGGAAACACAGAAGGAGCAGGACAGAGAACTTTATCAGTTAAAGCAGAAGAAGGCAGGGAAGGCAGTCAGAATAGTAAAGGCACAGACTGAGGAAAATATAGCCAACTCTGTTAAGAAGGGGGATAAACCTTTTTATAGGTACATTAGGGAGTGAAGAAAGATCAAGGGAGGGAGGGATACAGAGACCTAATAAAGGAGATGGAATGTGGGCAGAGGGTGACAGTGAAAAAGCAGGGATACTGAATGAATATTTCTGCTCAGTATTCACAACAGATGAGGAGGTGGAGGTGCCTAAACCAAGCCAGGGAGAAACTCTGAATAGGGGGGTCAATACCAGTTCATTCACAGAAGAAATGGTTTTGAAAGAACTCTTGAAACTGAGGGTGGACAAAGCAATGGGGCCTGATGGGATTCACCCAAGAATACTAAAAGAACTAAGGGTAGAATTAGTAACACCACTGACTACTCTCTTTCATAAATCATGGGAGGATGGAGTGGTACCTGAGGACTGGAGGAGGGCAAATGTGATTCCTCTTCACAAAAGTGGGAGCAGGGCAGAGGCAGGAAACTACAGACCAGTTAGTTTGACTTCAGTGGAAGAGAAAATGATGGAATCACTTCTGAAGGAAAGAATTGTTGAGTACCTAGAGGCCAGTGGGGCACTGGACCCAAGGCAGCATGGTTTCACAGCAGGAAGGTCATGTCAGATGAACCTAATAGATTTCTTTGACTTGGTGACCAAAGTAGTAGATCAGGGAGGGGCTGTGGATATGGCCTACCTAGATTTTAGCAAAGCATTTGACACAGTCTCACACAAAAGATTAATACACAAGTTAGCCAGCCTTGGAGTGGGTCCCAAGGTGGTAGCCTGGATAAAAAACTGGCTGTAAAATAGGACACAAAAGGTAATAGTAAACGGAGTCCACAGTGAAGAAAGGTGGGTAACTAGCAGGGTACCACAGGGTTCGGTACTGGGACTGGTCCTCTTTAATATCTTTACAAGTGACATTGGAGAGCACCTGGAAGGAAAGGTATGCCTCTTTGCAGATGACACAAAGATCTGCAACAGGGTTAATACACAAGGTGGGGTGGAAACAATGAAAAGGGACTTGGCAAGGTTGGAGGAATGGTCAGATATGTGGCAGCTCAGATTCAATGCAAAGAAGTGCAAGGTAATGCATCTGGGAAACAAAAACCCAGGGGAATAGTACACAATGGGGGGTGAGTTAATAACAACACCAAAAATCGAAAGAGACCTAGGATTAATTATATCAGATGATCTAAAGGTGGGCAAACAATGTGAAAAGGCAGTAAAGAGGGCTGGGGGGATACTGGGATGCATAGGGAGAGGCATCAACAGTAGAAAACAGAAATTTGTTATCCCTCTTTACAGACAGTTAGTGAGACCCCATCTGGAGTACTGCGTGCAATTCTGGAGACCCCATCTCCGCAAAGACATAGACAGAGTGGAGGCTGTTCAGAGGAGGGCAACCAAAATGGTGCAAGGTCTGCACCAGAAGGCATATGAGGAGAGACTAAAGCAGCTTAATATGTATACCCTTGAGGAAAGTAGGGAGGGGGGGACATAATAGAAACTTTCAAGTATCTCAAGGGAATTAACAAGGTACAAGAGGGTAGTATCTTTCAGAAGAAGAGATGTGCAAGAACAACGGGGCACAATTTGAAGATAGAGGGGGGGGATGGCTCAGAGGTAATGTTAGAAAGTATTTTTTCACAGAGAGAGTTGTGGATGCATGGAACAGCCTTCCTGAGGAGGTTGTGGAGTCAGGAACAGTTGGAGAATTCAAGAATGCATGGGACAGGCATAAGGCAATTCTAGTGGGGGGCAGGAGGAAGTAAGCTGTTGATTAACTAAAATCTGCAGCTTATCCATCAGGTAGGGAAATGGGCAGACTGGGTGGGCCAAGCGGTCCTTATCTGCTGTCAAATTCTATTAGGTATGACTTAGTTGCCTCTAGAATTGGCTCTTTAATTACTCCCCACCTCTCCTGCATCACCCTGATTT
This sequence comes from Neoceratodus forsteri, assembly GCA_016271365.2. Taxonomy (NCBI): domain Eukaryota; kingdom Metazoa; phylum Chordata; order Ceratodontiformes; family Ceratodontidae; genus Neoceratodus; species Neoceratodus forsteri. The sequence continues at coordinate 1,235,733,487 of CM057456.1, forward strand.
CATCCACTCAGTTCTGATTACCCTTGACTAGTTCTCTCATCTAGTCGAAGTCTGCTCTTCCCAAAATCCATAACCACAGCCTTTGATGAGAGTATACTGGTACCAAGGGCCAATGCAAAGCATATGGGGCTGTGGTCATTGAATTCCTGATGCTCCCCAGTCCCCACCCTGCCTACTGTTTCTGAGTTGATAAGCACCAGGTTGAGAATGACAGTTTGTCTTATGGGTTCCCTGACCAGCTGCACCTGAAGGCAGTACTGCAACATATTTAGCAGTGTCTGACTTCTGTCTCTCTTAGCTGCTTGAATATTCCAATATATGTACCATGCTATATTATGGTCCATACTACAGTCAATAGAGCAGAAGATGGTGTGGAGACCCATCTGGACTAACCTACTACTGCTCAGCAGTAGTATACATTGACTGCCCATGACATATATTTTTCAGGTGTTTTTTAATTACATTTTTGCATTAAGAGCATTTCCAGTCAATATATTCCTGATATTCACCATCCACTGAGTGTAGTAAAATTTCCCTTTATCTGTGCTAAAGTTTTTCCTCTTTAGTTTCTTTTTTTTTTACCATTATAGCTGTTTGTTTGTAGTGGTAAATTCAGTGTTTAGTTGTCATGAAATCCCCATCTCTGCAGTTGCAATAAAAGCATATGGCACCCCCTCCCCTCTCAAACTTCGACCACCCCTCTGGCCAGCAAGCAGTTGAATATGCCAGCAAATGCTCATCCATTACTTCTGCTGTGTCCTTGAGTATCTTAGGCTGTAAGCCATCAGGTCCTGTAGATTTATCTTCTTTCAGCCCTTTAAACTTTTCCATTACATTTGCACTCATTATACTACTCATGCTGCTTGCCCCCACCCACCACCACCTTTCACACTTACCCTGCACTTTGGCAGTGGACTGTCCATTTCCTTAATAAATACTGACTAAAAGTGTTTGTTCATTAATATACCTTTGTCACCCCCCCATCCTCCCTCTTTCTTCAGCCTCACTGTGCCCACTTTGAACTGTCTCTTCCCTTGAAGAATGCCTTCTAATCTTGCTTCATTATCTTTGCCAGCTTGAGTTCTGTCTTAACTTTGGCCTCACCAACCTGTCTACTAGCTACCTGTTTTGCCTCTAAATACTCCATCTTTGTTCTCCCCCTTTGGTTTTCCTTCTATTTTATGAATGCCCTCCTGTTGACTCTTACTGTGTTTTTTACTTCTGTCATGAACAACATTGGGCCTCTTGACCTTTTGCTCTTTGTTACTCTTCAATTAATTATGGGATAGAGTTGTTGAGCACAGCTCATTGCAATGGCATCCCAGTAGTCATATGTCAGTTACAGGAGTAGGTCCCAGATTCCGACTGAGCTTTCAGCTGCTTCCAACATTCCTTTTTTAAAAGCGTCCCATTTCCCCTCTATCCCTTTTAATTGCCTTATTCCCTCTGTGCTCTTTCTCAGCAGGTCCCCTCATTCTGTTGAAATCCAATTTCCTGAAATCCCATACCTTTATTGTATGTCCCCCTTTAGTGGTTCTCATTTGGACCTCCAGTCTCACTGTCTTGTGGTTGCTGGATCCAAGCGATTCTTGGATTCTCACTTCTGATGAGCACTAGATCCAGCAGAACCCCCTTCCCTTGTCAGATCCCGGAACAGTTGTACTAGGATTGCCTCCTGGCATGCACCTAGCAGGAGCTAGCTCCTTCCATTTGCCATGACTCAGTCTTTCTAGTCCACATCTGACATGTTGAAGTCTCCTACATTTACCACTTACCCTAATCTGGCTATCCCCTTAGCATCTCCCATAGCTCCTTATCTGTCCCCTGGTCTGGGCCTAGTGGACTGTAGATCACCCCAATTCTAATGTGTTTTCCATTCCCTGTTGATGCTAGTAGCCAAGGGTTTTCCAGCTTCCCAAGTCTCCTACACTGTCCATTTTCATTGCCTCTGTTCCCTCTTTAATATACAGTACCACCTCTTTCCTTGCCCTTTTTTCTGTCCTTCCTTAACAGAGAGTATTCTGGTTAGAGATATTGTGAAGTTTTTAATTTGCAGGCAAAGTTAAGGTGAAGTTGCCAAATCCACCTCTGTGGATGATTTCATGAAGTTCTTCAATTTGAAAGAGGATTTACCATTGGTAACTTCACCTAAAACTTCTCCTTTGGGGTACACCAAGGCAAAGCTGGGGCAAAATGAAGCTACTGATACACAAAAGTCTCAAGGTCAGCAGTCCCCACCCCACCCCAGTCAGAGCAGCATGAATACCTTGTGCTATACCCACACCCCACGATACCACCATTACAGGCTGCATCCACTCATCTGTCTCAGTCAGGAGCAATTCTAACATTTTCTGACCTGTATGTGATCCAGTTACACTGTTCATTGCCAGAGTGATATGCTGGCGAATTCACGAAGAATTGCTACCACTGCAATTGGGCTTAGTACTATTTTTCCCCTGGACAGAGTCGAATACTACCCCAGGTATCTGTGCCCAGTGTGCTGTAATGCACAGAAAGGAGCTACCAGCTGTTTGGCTACTGCTTCACATATCCATACTGGGGATCTATTATCCAGATCAGGTTCAATGCCATCACCACCAGTGCTCACAGGGACACCAGCTTAGACCACTGTTCCTAATCCTAAGCCAGATATTTTGCTACCTCTTGGACTGAACCTCTTGTTGCCACCACCTCCAGCACCCACCAGCACGGGTGCCAGAGATGTGGTAGAGGATAATTTGGCAACATGAATACCACCATCCCACTTCCACCAACTAGTCATTTGTTATTACAACTACCGGACACAGAGCCAATGGGTGAAGCTGCTGCACAGGTCAGTTTTTAGGTGCAACATCATTTTGCCCCACAGAGCCCATGCACTTTCTGGTAGCCTTGCCAGCACCTCTCCCTTTACTCGAGCTTCTCTTTCCAGTCATTTTATGTAGTTAGATTTTATGTTTTGCTTATCGTGCAAGAAACAATTCTCCATACGAGAATTCGTAGGTGTGCCTGCCCCACTTCCAATGCCCTGGTCTGTTTTGCAGGCACGGCTGCATTGCATCAATAACTGTCCGAGCTGTCTATGACAATGTTCAGATGCAGTGGTGTATAGTTCAGAGGGAAATACCCCAACAATCAGTGGTGGTAACGTGCAGGCAATTTGCATACTCCCAATGGCAATATGCAAATTGCCTACACTTACATCTTCACTGCATTTAAACTGTCATAGACAGTTCCGTCATTGCACCCCCCACTTACATAGCACACTGGGAGCCCACCCCAGCATGCTCATGTGCTCCCCTCCACCCACTGCATGACCGATGGGGGTGCCCAATCCCCCGTCGGCTCCACTGCCCTCCCAAACAGGCCTCTAAGTGCCATGCTAGGAGCCCACCCCAGCATGGCAAACCTCAGTATGGCTGACAGGGGTGCCCAATCCCCCATTAGCTCCACTGCCATCCCCCAAAAAAATAACCTTTCAGCTGCCACGCTGGGGCCCACCCCAAGCGTGGCAAAAGTCCACGTTGTCTTCCTGCAGTGAAAAAAAAACTTGTAAAAAAAACAGTCCCTCATTGACTGTCTGGCCCTCCAACCTGTGCCCACCACTCTCTGCCCACCCACCCCCCATACTTACCTCCGGAGCCCAGCACGATGATCTTTGGTGGACCGGGCACACATCTGCACTCTTCAAAGCCAACCACGAACTGAAGAAATGCTGTGTAATGGCATAAATGTTTTTTTTTTCAACTTTGGTGCATATCTCGGCCATTTTGGGGATTTTTTTTCACCAAATTTTCAACATGGGGTTCTTGGGGCTCCCCATGAACTCAGTCAGTCATTTTGTTATTCAGTCCTGAAAGGTGATTTTGTGGTCACTGCGCAGAACCACCTTTCGGGACCAAGTAATGAAACAACAGTGGCACGGTTCATGAGGTAGGCCTCCCCAAAACCCTAAGTTGAAAATTTGGTGAAAATATTCCTAAAAATGACTGTGTTGTGAGCGTGCATTGCACAGTTCCTATGCATGCTCATAAGTTTGCAATGTTTTTAGTCGGTGTGCGAAATCAATGTTTGGGACAGATTAAGAAAATCATAGTGACACTGTTCATGAGCAGGGGTCTTAAAATGGCTATGTTAAAATTTTGGTGACAAAAGTCCATAAAATGACTGTGTTACGAGCGAGCATTGCGCAGTTTCCACGCACCCTTGTAAGTTCATAGATCTATATGAGTTCAGCAGGTAATTTACCCATAATGGAGTCTCCACCATACTCATTGGTGGAATTTGAACTTAGTATCTCCCATGAATAAATCTAAGTTGATTTTGAATACATCAAGAATTGAGCTATACACTACTTGGGGAGGTAGTTTGTTCCAGGTATTAGCTACTCTTTGAGTGAACCACCTGCTTCTTTTAATAGTATTATTATGGGTTCCTTTTAATTTTACTATCTGAGATCTGGTTTTTACTTCATATTGTAGTCTAACTAGGCCTATAGTTTCAAAAATTGCTGGGTCTTGAAATGCTTTGTATGTTTGGCACAGATCACCACGTACCCTTCTGTATTCCATTGAATATAGGTTATTTTTTTTTAATCTGGTTTCATAATCAGTTGTCGACAGTGTAGAAATTTTTCTTGTCGCTTTACGCTGAATCCCTTCTATAAGTTTATTATTTATTATTAAATTCGGTACAACTATAGGTGAACAGTATTCTAAATGTGGTCTTACAAGTCCAGCATACAGTGGAATAATTAAATTTGTTTCCCTACTTTTGATGTTTCTTAAAATGCAGTTCAATATTCTGTAGGACTTTTTTACCACTTTAGTTGCATGGGCATTAAAGGTGAACTCATTTGTTAAAGTAACACCAAGGTCTATTTTCTGGTTAGTCATCTGAATTGTAATATTATTCATTGAATAAATATAACAAGGGTTATTTTTACCCAAGTGCATACAGTAACTGTACACTTTGATTCATTGAACAACAACTTGTTACTTTTTGACCATTCAACCAGGTGTGCTAGTTTGTTTTGTAAATTTATAGCTGAATGTACATCAGATATAATATTTCCTATCTTATAGTCATCAGTGAACTTTGCAAACCAGCTTGTAGTAGATTGTAGGCTCGTAGAAGATATTAACGTATTAAACAAAATAGGGCCTAAAACTGAGCCCTGAGGGGCTCCACTACTATCTGGGCCCCAATTTGACAAATAACCTTTGACCGAGACTCGTTGTGTGAGACCTATCAACCAAACAATTATTCAATTTATAATTACCGGATGAATTTTTAATAATGTAAGTTGGTTAATAAGTACATGATGTGAAACAGAATTGAATGCTTTGGCGAAATCTAAAAACACTATATCCACTGATAATCCTTTATCTAATGCCTCACTAACAGGTTCTAGAAAGTAAAGAAGGTTAGTTTGACACAATCTACCCTTAACAAAACCGTGTTGATAGATGTCTACATGTCCTAATTCTTCCAGATGGGTAATAAAATAAATAATAATAATAAAGTTTATTTATAAAGCACCTTTCCATTATCAAGGTGCTGTACAAAATAGGACAATACAAATCAAACATAAAATTCAATATAAAACACAGATAAAACTACATTATAATCCACTTCAGTGCAATCAATGCTCCAAGAAAGCCATTTGAAAAAATGGGTTTTTAAACCCCTCTTATATTTCTCCACGAAGGTACACTCCCGTAACCTGTGTGGTAGAGAATTCCAAAGAGTGGGTGCAGCATAGGAAAATGCTCTACAACCAGATGATTTCAAACTCACTCTTGGAATCTCTAGCAGCCCCTCATCAGTCAAGCGAAGAGATCGGCCAGGGCAGCAAGGAACCAGGAGGTCTTTCAGATAGGCTGGACCCTGATTGTATAGGGCTTTAAAAGTCAGTAAACTGACTTTAAAGGTGATCCACCACCGTATAGGTAGCCAGTGCAGTTCACACAGCACCAGGGTAATATGACAAGACCTTCTTGTCCCAGTCAAAACCCGAGCTGCAGCATTCTGCAGTAGCCGAAGGCGGTGGATTGCAACCCCAGAAAGCCCAAAGTACAGGGAGTTGCAGTAGTCCAAACGTGAGGACAAAAAGGCGTGGACCAACGTTGGTAACATGTCAGATGGAATGAGGTGCTTAACTCTGGCAATATTCCTAAGATGGTAAAAGGAAGTCTTGATAACTGCTGACACTTGTGGCTGTAGTGTCAGCCTGTCATCCAAGATGACCCCCAGGTCACGCCCCGTTCAGAGGCCAGAAGCAAAACGCCACCAAGAAAAATTCCTGAGGGTGCACCAACCAATGACCCCTCTATCTGATGACCCGGGTCCACATTCAAAACCTCTGTCTTTTCTGAGTTCAACTTCAACTAACTAGAATCCATCCAGTCCTGGATTTCTTTCAGACAGTTGTTAAACACAGAGAGAGCTCCATCCTGGTCAGGTGCAAAAGACAGGTATAGCTGGGTGTCATCTGCATAGCAGTGAAACCTCAGCTCATACCATCTTATATTGTCTCCAAGGGGCAGCATATATACTGTGAATAACATGGGAGACAGCACAGAACCCTGAGGCACCCCACACAACAAAGGAGTTGGGCTTGAGGAAAAAAACCCAGACACAACTCTTTGTGATCTCTCAGTGAGGAATGAGGTGAACCTTCACAGGACGATTCCCGATATTCCACAAATCTGCCTCAGGCGTACTATCAACACCAACTGATCCACGGTATCAAAGGCTGATGATAGATCGAGAAGGGCCAAAACAGAACTTCTCTTCTGATCTCTCGCCCTCAGAAGATCATTAAGCATCCGAACCAGTGCAGTCTTGGTGCTATGTCTTTTGCGAAAACTGGACTGGAAGGACTCATAGATGTCATGGATGGTTAAATGGTCTTCCAATTGGGCCACCACTACCTTCTTAATCACCTTCCCAATAAAGGGAAGGTTTGAGATAGGTCTGTAGTTTGTGAAACAGTCCGGGTCCAAGGTAGCTTTCTTCAAGAGAGGTGTCACCACTGCCTTTTTCAGGGAGCTAGGAAACACACCCATCTCCAAGGAGCACCAGACTATTCACACAAGGATTGGACCGATGATATCACTACAACCCAACAATAGGGAGGTCGGTCCAGGATCCAAACTACAGCTAGTAGGGCATACACTATGGATAATCCTCATGACATCCACGAAATCAAGTCGACCGAAGGAACTCCAAGAAAACCGAGGTACTGTGAACTCACGTTGTTCAACAGCCACCCCCTTAGAGTTTGCTGGACGCATATCCGCCCTGATGTCGGCCACCTTATTTGCGAAGAAATGACAAGCTCCTTGTACTCCAATTGCGAAAAAGCTTTCTGAACTTGCAGACAGGCTGGGTTGCACAGCCTGTCTACAGTTTGAAATAGCTGAGCTGGTCGGTTCCTAGCAGCTGCAATCTCCCTGGACAGGAATTCTGCCTTCTTATGGGCAATTACAGATTGAAAGATGGAATAATGGTCCACCAATCTAAGGTGGTCAGCATCAAGGGCGGACCTGCGCCAGCAATGCTCCAACCTTTGCCCATGTCTCTGCAACTCCCTCAATGTCCCATCAAACCAAGGGGACTTGGGAAAAGGGATAAGGGGTGTACACTAATGGGAGCAATAGAATCCAGAGCCACCGTGACAGCTTTGCTATAGGCCACCACCAGGGTCTCTGGACTACTGCTCACCAAACCAGGGGATGAGAGGTCAAGGATCATTGCAAGGCCTTGAGGATTAATATCCCATAAAGGACTGTACCTTACCATCTCCACAGGGGTCAGCCTTCTATAGGGAATGCAAAAACTGAACCTCACGTTATAGTGATCTGACCATATGACTGGTTCCACCCCCAAATCGAAAGTATCAATCCCAAGGAGAAAGACTAAGTCCAGAGAGTGCCCAGATTTATGGGTAGCAGTGGAAACCACCTGTGTCAGACCCAAGGAGGTCATTAATTGGAGGAAGTGATTACCAAATTGTGAGAGTTCATCATTGACCCAGGCATTAAAGTCACCCAGAACCATCAATTTGGGCGACTCAAATGACATTTTGACGATGAAGTCTGCCACTTCCTGTAAGAAACGTTTCCCATCTCCGGGTGGATGGTAGATCAGTACGATTTGAACACCTGCACCTGCTACCACTGTGCACTCAAAGGACTCAGTCTCCCCCACAACCACACTTGTGAGGCCCAGTTCAGTCTTGAAACAGACTGCAACTCCCCCACCCCTGCGATCCAGTCTCGGGCGGTGTATTACCGAGTACCCGGCCGGAGTCCTGGCCTCCAATGTGGGGACTGAGTTTTCATCCAGCCAGGTCTCAGTGATGCAAGCCAAGTCCATGGAACCAACAAGATCAGTAATAATACCAGCCTTGTTTCTAAAGGACCTAGCATTGTATAACAGGTGAAGGAAATCCCCGGTCTCAAAGCCAGAAAGCCAGAAAATGCCTCAATCCATTTGACACCCACTCAATATGCACTCGGGCAGCTGAGCATGGATGCCGAAACAGTTGGTGACTAGATTAAATGATTCACTTCATCCAAATCATCCTGAACTCCTCCAAGGATAAAAACTCCACCGGTCTGCTGATTTTCGGCAAAACACCGAAAGTGAAATACAATGAACGTTAAACGAATGTTAAACAAAATAAAACATTAAACTACAAACTAAATAAACGATAAAGAAAATAAACGTTAAAATTGAGAACTCAGAGCCTCCTAACACAGCAGCATGCTCAGCCCAGCGGCCATCTTTTTTCCTACTCCTTACTTCTAGTAATTCTATTTTTTATTATCCTTTCTAATACTTTACAAATTGCTGCAGTTAGACTTATAGATCTATAATTTTCAACTTGACTTCTTTTACCACCTTTGTGCAGTGGAATAACTATGGCTTTATTCCATGATGGTACAATAGTACTTGTATCTAATAATCGATTGAATAATAATGTCAAGGGTCCTACCATTATTCAAGGGTCCTATTAGAGATTCGCTTAAAGTTTTGATAAATAGTGGTGGAATGCCATCTGGGCCAGCTGACCTTTTTGGTTTTAGTAATTTGATACTATCTCTGACTTCCTGTTCAGATACTGGGACAGATGGACTATCAGTTGTTATTTTGTGAGGATTACTAGTATGTTTAGGCTTAAACAAATTAAGAAAATATTTGTTTAATTGTGTAGCAATCTTGGTTCCATCAGTGATGATTCCAATTGAAGTATGTAAGGGTCCAATGGGAGAACTATTTTGTTTCAGTGAACCAATACAGTTAAAGAAAGATTTTTTATTATCTTTAACATTTGTGGCTAATTTTTCTTCTAGTATTTTCTTCAATTTTCTTATCAGGTTTTTGCATTCTTTGACAGAGTATTTATATTGGGACCAATCTGATGCTGTTGGGTGTTTTTTAAATTCTTTATATTGTTTCTGTTTTTTGCTAAGCTTATTTTAATGTTTATGTTCCACTATAGAGGAACTCTTCTATTTTTGTGATATTTGTCCTAGTAGGAACCCAGATATTGATGCAATGCTATATTTTGTTTATTTTATTCCAAGTTTCTACCAGGTTACAGCAAGAGAGTTCAGTAGACCAATTCCAGCTATTAAGATATTCAACAATGCTATTGTAATTAGCTATATTAAAGTTTTTAATAATGAAACAGCCGGCTAATAATGGGGAATAAATAAGATTCATAGTTGTAAGGATCATATTGTGATTACTGTTAGACAGGGGATGGATAACTATAACCTTTGAATTTGTATTTTCAATATTCGAAAAAAAGAGGTCTAATATATTATTACCTCTTGTAGGTTTTTTAACCAGTTGATCCATGGTATTTATTGTCATAATATCCAAAAATAATGGATCAAGACTAGAACTTCCTTTACTGGTTTTCAAATCAATGTTTGAAAGGTTGAAGTCACCCATGAGAATGCAGTCTTTATCCATGAGGTTGTCTCCGATGTTTGTTATAAATGAAATATTTTCATCTTTATTTAAGTTTGGTGCTCTATGGCTCAAACCTACTTTAATTGTATGGTTGATTGTAAGTTTTATTTTAATCCATATTAATTCACTTGTATTACTTTGATGTTGAGTGCTTTCAATTAAATAACTTTTAAATGTATTTTTAACATATAGTACAATTCTACCTCCCCTACAGTTTAAATGATTTTTTCAAAATTTGTATAACCAGGAATATGGGTAGCCCAGTCATCCTTTTTAAACCGAGTTTCAGTTACTCCACATATGTCTATATTATTGGTGTTCAAGAAAAGTTCTAATTCTTCAATTTTGTTCAGTAAGCTTCTAGCATTTAAGAGTAAAATGTTTAGGTTATTTTCTGTATGTTGTTTAATATTTAAAGTATTTGTTTTTCCAAGCTTTGCTTTATTTGAATCAAGGTAAATGTTAAGAGAATCCTCAGAGAAAGGGCTCTCCCCCTTTTGTTCTAGTTTAAATTATTTTGGGTATATGACAATATTTGTTTTCCCAATAAGTTGTTTCCTCTTCTGCTTAAATGGAGTCCATCCCATGAAAAATGTTCTCTGAAAATGAATTCCTCCCAATGAGTTATACACCCAATCTGCTGTTTCATGCACCAACTTCTCAACCAATTATTTAATGTTTTTATTTTATTGTTGTTGAATTCTGATGCTTTAGGAATAGGTAAGATCTCTGAGAAGGCAAAAATGCAATCTAGATTAATAAGTTTATTAGCCATAGCTACCATATCTTTTTTAATTTTCCCAAGTGGTTCTTTTAGCACATTATTAGTGCCTGCATGTATAATCACAGAAGGTTGGACAGTATTAGCTGAGATGTTATCCAGCATTTAGTGTGATATCATTTAATTTTGCTCCACTAAAGGAAGAAAGAATTCCTGATGCCTTGGGCCAGATATTTAAAACTTTGCGCTGGGCAAAAAATGCTTGCACAGGTTTAGCGTGAGATTAGTGCTGGTCTGCTATTTTCAAAAAGCCAAATAACGCGGGCAAACTCTATTAGCACCGGGCAAAATCATAATGTATGCAAAGGGCAAACTGACATGAATACATGTGCAATGCTATATTCAGCAACTAGCGCTGCACTAAGTGGTTTTGCACAACTTAGCATGACATTTAGCGTGGTGCACATGACCGCCCAGGAAAAGCTCATCTTTACCCTGGGCAATCAGCTTTGCATGGTGTTTGCATGGCATTTGTGCAGCTTTGCATGACCCTAACAAATAAATATGACACATAGTTAAAGTCAAACATAGAGGAAACATGCTGCTAACTGATGGCATCACAATGATGCCATCATTTGCCACCAGTCCCAGCCATGCCAGGCAGTAGTGGTGACCCTGTCACCAGTGGACAGCATGGCAGTGTGGCCATACAGCACACACCTGCGGACTACTCTTCTGTGGACACCAACAGATGCCAGCACACACATGCAGCACTGTGGGCATGGAGGATGTTGAGGGATAGTGTATGGGTGGCCAGGCAATGCCACAGACCAGGTGTGGCCACAAGGCTGGGACACATCATGCAGTGCACATGGGTCAGTATTGGGAATGCCCCAACACCAGTGTGCCTTTCTGATAATATATGCCCCCCTGGCCACATACTGCACAGCTGTACAACTGCCACAGCACACAAAGCCAGACATGTATATGTCACTGTGAGCATCCCATGCCAGAGGTGCAGCATCTGTGGGTCACACAACAGTGTAACAGTAATGTCCATTGTCAGTAAACACCTGCAGGTTGGGCCTTTCACTGTGAATAGTGCAGTTGTCATCACTGCCCTACACACCATAGGCATTGCTGTGTCCATACACTACTGGCCCCCTTGCTACTGTAGTGTCTGCTGTGCACTGTAGCATGACCTACAGTGTGACAGTTGCATGCAGCACCACCACCATCTGTGCCTATGTCATGTTGTCCCAGTACAGCTGCATGCAGCAGTGCATGTGAAATTACAGTGTTCAAAACTGTATAATATTCCCCAAACTGTTTGTGCAGTGCTAACACATTTGCACGGGTTTAGCACAGGGCTAAACCATTGGCCCAGTGCAAACTACATGCAAATCAGGGCATAATGAGATGCTAATTTGGATGTTTGCCCAGGGATTACCTAAGTAGGTTCATTTGCATGTCAGTTTTGAATATGGCAAAGTTTAGCACCGGGCAAATGTGTTTGCACCGGGCTAATGGTTTAGCCCTGCGCTAAACCTGCGCAAACGTGTTAGCACTGTGCAAACAGTTCGGGGAATATTTTACAGTTTTGCACACTCTACTTTCACATACACTGCTGCCTGCAGCTGTACTGGTTCCACGCATTTGCTGGCACACAAATTGGCCACATAGTTCACCTCCACCTACCTTCACATCGCTGTGCACTGTGTTGCTGTGGTGGTTTGCACTACCTGGTTGCCATATTCAGAGCTGTCTTATTCCAGGGTTAAGTTTGCCCTGCATTCCCAGCCCAGTTTGCCCGGCCTCATTCCCATGCTATATTCAGAAGCTGTTTGCCTTGGGCTATTCCTTTTGAATATGGCTTGCTTTGTGCTCTGGGCTGAGTTTGCCCACCGGGCAGTGCTAATTTAGCCTTGGGGCAAAGTTTTGAATATCTGGACCCTTATCTGGATTGCAAATTAGTCTATCTAAATGTTTAACTAATGAATCTCCTAAAACAAACTGCTTTTTGTTATTGTCTGACCCTAGATTCATTAAATCTGATTCACAAGATGAATGAGGTAATGCATTGTCAATTAATGGTAATGAGGGGACAATAATTGGTTCATCAGTACTAATATTATTTGGTACTTTCGGGATTTCCTTTCTATTACATAAATTGTCAGCTTGATTGGTTTCCTGTGTATCTAATATACTAAATTGGTTAGTTAAAGGTATTTCAAAAGTATAGTAACAAAAAAGAAGCAGAGCAGTCACATCTCAAATATGACAAAGGGCACCAGTTTTCCGATAGAAAATATTATAATTTATTACATAGGCAAATAAAAGAGCAACCTGACGCGTTTTGGATGACTACTCATCCTTTATCCTATGCAGATAGGAGTACAGTTAAATAGTGTCACATTTTTGCTTTGTAGGTAGTAAAATACATGAGCCTTTTTACTTAGGATTTCATGACAAGTTGAAATCCTTTGGGGAACAATTGCAGTGACTGATGTGAATAAAGGTTCATTAGGAGAGAGAGAGAGAGTGTGTGTGTGTGTGTGTCTGTGTGAGAGAGAGAGTATCTCCTTAAAGCTAGTTATCCCCCCCTGCATTATGGGGATGTGGGGTGGGGTAGGGTGTATTGTTTGTGTGAAGAGGAGGAGAGAAATTAAATTGTTATCACTTTTTCAGATTCCTTAGACACTTCTGGTAAACCAAGTTGTTAAATTCTCAGTGTATATTGACATCAGTATATATCAGGCTATATGGTCTTAATTTCTTGGTGGTCCTCAACTAGAGTTTTTTGTTTGACACTAATACTGTCAATTCATATTCAAATTATCATTTATAAAGTCCTGTTACTATACTAGAGGTTTTTGAAATTATGGGGCATGCTATCTTGCTGGAGGGTACAGCTAGGTGATAGAGCCAGCTACGTTTTACACATCATACAGTGTGCACTGATGTTTTTAAGACAACTTTACTGGTAATTTATTGTCTAGAATGCATGCATTGAAACTTCTTGGAGTCCTAAGACATTCTTAGTATGTCTTTAATCTGGGTGGGGGTTGCTTTTCAGTAATCACATCCTTATACACACTGTGACCCTCATAGCTTGATTTAAGAGTCATCTGCTCCAGCAGTGTTATCTTATGCCAATTAAATTTATAAGCAGTAGGATTCTTTGTATGTGTTTTGCACCAAGCACCTTTGACCCTGGGAACCTTCTAGCTGAAGGTAATATGGTACTGTTAAACTTCTCTGACATCATCATCTGTATTTTTTAAATGAGTATTTTAAACCAATGGGGATTTTTTATGTTTTTTTCTGCATGATCTAGCTGTAAAAATTATTGTTTTTTTTTTTTTCTAAACAGTGGCCATTAGGCTTCTGAAGAAGGACTGGTTGGTCCAAAAACTAGAGCACTTTGTTCTTGTTGTTACATTTATGTTGGTCCATTAAAAGGTAGCAAATCATTTGCTTCTGGATCAGATTCTATCTGTAGCCTACAGTAAATCAAACAGAAATTAGACACAAATACCTATCTATCTGCAAGTCAAGCAAATGTGGTTATTATCATTCTGTTGTAAACACCTATAGTCACAGCCAGAATTCACATTGCTGGACTCTGGGTAAGTATGACCAGTTTCCTAAATACTGGTACCTTATCCAGCTGTGTTCTGCTTGGTGTGTGTGTGTGTGTGTGTGTTTAAACATGTAACTTTCTATAGTATATTGTATAGCACTGTGAATCCTGGCTGCAGTGGGGTTTTTTTCTCTGCTGAGGCTAAGCAAAACACTGTAACAAGACACTGGCCTGCTGTAGGGGCTATTAGACACAAACCAAAGGGTACGCTGAGAAGACTAACTTGGAGAAGATGCAATAAAACAAACTTGAATGACAGCCCCCAGACATCATAAAACACCCAAACAAAATTAGAAAAACTCCTCTAACAGCCTAGGCAGAAACAAAACACTGGATTGAAGTGAGAACTCAAAACTGGTAGTAATACATATATTCCTGATTTTAACATGCAGTTTTCCTTTAAGAAGATTCAGTAGAATATAAACAGTAGCCTAGAATGCCTGCCTGAGAATGAAGTTCATATATTATTTTGAAACAGGGAAGGCTAGGTCTCTTGATATGCAATGTCCTGTAAAGTATCACACTGACTGCTTTTAGGATGTTGATGTCAAATGCTGTGAGGTGCCATGGGGAACTTGTTATGCAGGAAGTTCCAGGAAGTGTTTAACCCATTCTACTTCTAATAGAGTTCTCAAACTTGGGAAAAAAAAATACACTTCACCACAGCCTGTATTTACAAAGTACTGTGCCCATGATTAAAATAATTTAAACCCCATCCCCCCAAAAATGTGCCCTCACATGAACATGCATGATTTATCTGTAAAGACAATTAAAAAATGTATTTCTAAATGCATTAGTAACACCAATGCTTTCAAGGTTGTCTGTAAAGACAATTAAAAACATGTATTTCTAAATGCATTAGTAACACCAATGCAAGATTTTGAAACTACTAAAAAGACAAACTATATATATATATAGATAGAATATGGTAAACAAATATTGTTAATCCAAAAAACTGAACTTTGTTTTAGTATATAAATGTTTAAGATAATACTTGAAAGCTGTCTATTTTCCTTAGTTTTTAGACACTTCTTAGTCTTTCCTTTTGAGACACCAGGTGACTCTGATAATCATTTGTTCCAAGGGTTTTTAAGTCAGTTTAAAGGCATTTTAAGTATCTTTTGTTCTAGTCCTTAACAAAATGCAGGGAACGTCACAGAATTGTTTTGTTCCTTGATCCACATCCCAAACATGTGAGTATTCTTTCAGGATAATAGATCCACCTCATGCCCCTCCCACATGAATAAAAAAAAGGTGAGATGGTATTTTTGGAGCTTCTTGGGTGGAGGTGGGGTGGACCTTACTTCCCCCCCAAAAAAATGCTGCCTCCCACTACTCAGGTTCCTGTTCTTGTACCACCTATTTAAAAAAGAAAATAGTACCCTGCAACCATTGACTAACATGAAATCATATTTATTTGAGGGCAGAAAACATTTCTTGGAGGAGGGTAAGACGGAGGAGACTATTTACACCTTCATTCAGTTCCATGGACAGAAAACATGTCATCACTCCTTTTGTACATGCAATACTCCTGTAGGCTCCACCCACAACCATAAAAATGTGACACTAATTGTATACTATTCTTGTTGCAGTTTAACTGTTGTCCTTCTGCACCTGTACATTGTACCTCTTATGATGTGGAATTTTTGTAAACAAGCTTCTAGTTCAAAGGTTGTAATTCCAAGATGATTAAATAAACAAACACAAATAAATAAATAAAACCAGGAACAAATATTACAATAATTGGCACAAGGCATGCTATACACTTTAGGGAGTTATTTGGTTGAAAAAAAATGCATGTTTTAAATGTGTTTCAGAGGATTTGGGGCACAGTGATTCAGAGCAGATGTAACACTAACTTTCTGTTTATAAGACTCTACTGAAATCAGCTTATGCATGGCAATACAGTTCATTGCAGCACCATGTCACCTCGAATCTGATGAATTATTGCAAACCTTGCCTTAGGGGCAGAATCTGCAGGTGAAGTTACAAATTTGCTATTTGTGAAGTTCTAGCTGTAAGACAAAGTTGAATTTTACCTTGTGGATTAAATTCACAAATGTTAATAAATTCATTAAGTTCTCCTTAAAGCAAAATTTTATAACTTCACTCACCACTAATCCTGTTATGGTCATGTCCCAATTATTGTTCAGAGTTGCCCATGTCTCAGTGACAGCCAGCTGGTCAAGGTTCCTTCCACAATCACCCCCCTGTAGTTCTGGCATTTTGTTGCCAAGACTCATTCTGTTAATGCCTATTACCCTCCAGTCACTGATCCCACCACCTCTCTATTTTTTTCTCTTGGGTTGGATTGCTCTAATTCTGTCTTTTGGTGGGAGGAGGCTGGCAAGCCCCCTGGGTTGTGACATGAGTTGTGCACCTTGTCATGCCAACTCCCCCCCCAACTAATTTAAACTAGCTATGTGTTGCACCCATCTAGCTTCCAGCACCCTCCTGCCCTCCTCACTGGGATGGAAGCCATCACTTTTAAACAGACTTCAATCCCTTTACATCAGGCCCCAGTCCCCAAGGAACTGAAATCCCAGCCTGCACCATCCCTTTAGTTATATATTGAATTGGAACATAGCAACACAGAAACATAGAAGATGATGTCAGATAAGGATGACCAGGCCCATCCAGTCTGCCTGTATACTCTACCTGTATCAGCGGCCACTGACTCTACTTGGTCATTGGTTTTAGCTTCTCTCCTTTCCATCTCTATGGTTTCATTATGCCTAACCCATGCATGTTTGAATCCTGCCACTGTGCTCACTCCTACCACTTCCTGGAACAGGCTATTCCATGCTTCCACCACCCTTTCTGTGAAAAAGAACTTCCTCACATTACCCTTATCCTGCCCCTCCAATCTCATATCATCCCTCCTTGTTCTTGTACCTCTCCTGCACCAAAAGATGTCTTCCACTTATACCTTGTTTATACCCTTAAGATACTTGAAGGTTTCTATCATATCTCCCCATTCACTCCTCACATCCAGTGCATACATATCAAGGTCCTTTAATCTCCCCTCATGTCTTCTGTTGCAAGCCCTGTATCATCTTAGTTGTCCTTCTCTGAGCCATCTCCATCCTGTCTATGTCCTTACAAAGATGTGGCCTTCAGAACTGCACTCAGTGCTCAAGATGAGGCCTCACCAGTGTTTTGGATAGCGGTATCATCAAGTCCCTCCTTCTGCTGGTGATACCCCTTCCTATGCACCCCAACATGCCACTGGCCCTTCCTACAGCTTTTGTACTCTGTTTGGCCACCATTAGATCATCTGAGATGATAACTCCCAAATCCCTTTCCTCCCTGGTGACTGTCAGCAACTCCCCCCCCCAACCTGTAGCTCTCCATAGGGTTTCTGCACCCCAGGTGTATGATTTTGCACTTCTTCATGTTGAACTTCAGTTGCCATATTTCAGACCATTTTTCCAGCTTTCCTAGGACACTCCTCATTTTTTCCACCCCATCTGGAGTGTCTACCCTATTGCATACCTTGATGTCATCTGCAAACAGGCAAACCTTCCCATCCAGCCCTTCCACAATGTCACTAATAAAGACATTAAAAAGGACTGGGCCCAGGACTGATCTTTGAGGTACCCCACTGGTTACCCCTCTTTCCTTGGATTGGATCCCATTTACAACCACCCTGTGCTTCCTGTCCCCCAACCATTTTCTAAACCTGTTCGCCACCCTGTGGCCCATGCCCAGACTTCCTAACATATTTATCAGTCTTTTATGTGGAACAGTGTTGAAGGCCTTGCTGAAATCGAGGTAGGCGACATCCACCACTCCCCTCTGATCTACCTCCTTTATCACCCAGTCAAAAAAATACATCAGATTTGTTTAATATGACCTGCCTGCTGTGAATCCATGCTGCCTTGGAGCCTGTGCTCCACTGGAATTCAGGTGTTCCACAATCCTTTCCACAAGCAGTGTTTCCATAATCTTTCCCACTACTGAGAGGAGGCTGACTAGCCTTCACATAAAACTATTCCCTCTCTTTCAGACATGACCATGGTATCACATCAGAGAAGGTTCCTGACCCTGCTTTCTCCTTCTTTACCTTCCCCATAGCACAAAAGTATGACTTAACCTGTTCCATGCAGCTGCTCAGATCATTTATGCCCACATGCAGTTATATTTAGCTTCCACTCCCACATGAGTTTCAGTCTGCATGCAAAGCAAAGTTTTCATATTATAAATAAAGTAAATTTTGCTTCATATTTTGTTTTCAGTACTATGAATAAAATTCCACAACTGTATTCATTTTTCATTGTTTATTGTTGATTTATGTGGGTTTTTTTTAAGTTTCTGCTTCTGCTCAAGCACCTTTCTGCTCCAACTATCCCCTTCTGAAAGACTTCTCTCAGCTCTGTTACCCTTCTCCCAGTAACTTACACTTGCCTGCTTTGGCCTCCATGGCCTCCCCCCACTGTGGAGCACTTTGGTCATTAGGGCCCCTCAAGACGTCTTCGGCCAACTTCTGGAGGTCAGTGCCATAGCCAACATTGTGGAGCCTCCAGAGAGAGCCTTCCTTCATCTTACTAATTCAGGGTGATTTCCTTATTCAAACACACACCACAAATTATTGTGGCATGTACACAATGGAATTGCAATTGAAAATGCCACTTTATTAATAAGCAATTCAAAGACTATGACTTGCATTAGTTTAAGTCCACTTGTAACCCACTGCTAGAAGATGCATTTCAAGTGCAGTCCAGACGACTGTGTAGATGGTTAAATGATGTCCTTCATCAAAAAGTGAAGTTAGTGCTGCATTGAAAAATGCAAAAGTGCAGAGGTGGTGGATAGCTCATCCAGCACTCCGTGATGTAAATATCACTTTGACAGGGGTGTGATGTAGGAGTGGAGGGGAAGTCCTTTTATACCCCATTTCAGCTTAGAATTTGAATAAATGTTAATATACGTGAAGATATTATTTGCCTAGAGCACTCTTATATTGCCACATTTATTATCATGATTTGGCTTTGAAATTAACAAATATTCTGAGCCATCAGATTGATCTGGACAAACCCCCCAATATAATACACCAGCCTGCTTAAATTAGTAAGTGCCTGAACACCAAACTGATTCATTACAAGAAGTATTATTATTAAAATTAAAAACTACAAAAGACCCCCAAATCATCTCTGATTAGAATAATACAATGCTCATATTCCAAAGAATCCATTTCTTCATAATTATAGATTTTTTTAAATGTAGATTATTAAATAGCTTGGAGACCATGTACCATAGAACTCATAAGGAAGCACTAGGTTCTTCTATTTCCTACTTATTCTAAAGAAAGTCTTAATGTTTAACTTGTTTCACTAAGAGTTATAATACAAAAAGTCATTACACAGAAAGGCTCACAGAAATATTGTAAAATTGATTTCCTTGTTCAAGCCATTAGGTATCAGTGTGTTAAGAACAAAAATCCTGCAGGATTTCATTTGTTCCAATTTTCTTCCTAATCACCATCATGTGGCAGTGGTCCTGCTCAATCAAATACTGCAAATCTAAAAGAAGATGTATCTCCATTGTGTACATCCTTTTAATGCTGGCCTCATGCATTGTCACATATGGTTTGGTGTATTGATCTTTGATGTTCAAATATTCTGGTGCAAGCTTCCTTTCTGCAGCTGCACCAAATAGCATAGATCACAAAGGTACTTTTATAGTTGTAGAAGTTTCTAATACCACTTTTTTGTCTGATACTCTGTGAATAAATTGTTTAGACCCTACTGCATATTAATAGGCTGAGCAGAAACCACAGCTATAAAAGCCTTTTATTCCCTTGCTTTACCTCATAGGCATGTTATCTGAATAGTGACTGTCAGTCAAAATATCTGCCAGATTTGCTGCTGTACTGTAATCAATTATTGTTTTCAGATCAACAAATGGTCTGAGTATGTTGTCGGTCTGGAGAAGTTTCCAATTTGAACACACTATCCTCACTATAATACCCAGAATACAGCTAAATTCTGATACAAACACAATTTCATTTTCACTTTCATCAACTCTATACAGACCTGGTCTCTACATGCATCTCCTGATTTCTTCATGATAACTGAATCCTGGCTCATGCCCTTGACCCTGGACAAATCTATCAACGTACCCGGATATATCATCTACCACTGTGATAGACAGACTAGTGGGGGAGGGGTTCCAATATATGTCAAAAGCAAATTCACAGTCACAGTCTTTGACTGTACCTCAAAGGCTAAGGAATTTGAATGCCTTGCTCTAAAATTATCACTTTTCAGCGAGAAATCACTCCTTATGGCAGCATGCTACTGACCACCGTCTGGTGGCTGGGCACTTCTGCCACACCTTCAAAACCTTCTTGACTCTGTTAATACTGAGTGTATTCTAATTGGGGATTTCAATCTAAATTGGAATGATGACAGCTCTAAGAAATTGAAGGGTCTATGCGATGTTAATGGTCTGTTACAAATGGCGACTGCTATAACCAGACCTAACAGAAAGAACCCTGAGCGCAGCACCCTCCTGGCCCTTATGCTAGTAAAAAAACCTCACACTATCTCGCATACTGGAGTATTCTTCAACGATATAAGCGACCATTGTGCTACTGCCTGCATCAGACATCCTTCCCAAATAAAACCGGCCACCAAATTCAAACTGAAAAGATGCCTGAAAAAGTTCTGCCAGTATACTTTCCTGAAAGATCTAAGCAACATTCTTTGGCAGGATTTCTATCTAGCCCCCACCTTTAACGAGGCATTTAACATCTTTCACAGCCTCTTACTGGGGCTAATAGACAAATACGCCCCACTAAGACTGATCAAATAAAAAAATAAAACTCCTGGCTGGTTCTCTCCCATCCTGAAGAAGGCACTTAGGGATAGGGATTACTGGTGGAAAAAAGCAAGAAAATCCCACCTGGAGGCTGATTGGTTAGCATTCCATACCACTAGGAATGCTTGTACCAAGCTAATTAGGTCAGAAAAAGCTAGGTACTTCCAAAAAGAACTAGAAGACAAGAAAAACAACTCTGCCAAATTTTGGAACATCCTCACAGAAGTCGAAGGTCAGTCCACTGCAACACCCCTTCCAAACAAAATTGTGTCTGATGGTACCACCTATACGGACAAAGCTGATATACTAGAGAAGCTTAATGATCACTTTGCCACTGCAGGGCTTGCCTTTGACACCTCATCTATCAGCAAACTTAGCCCAGCAAGAGACTACACTGTTGACTTCACTGATAATCACAACCATAACCAACCGCATCCACCTTCAGCTTCCTCCAAATTCGTTCAAGCAAGTGGAGGACCTCCTGCTTTCTCTGGATACAAAAGAGTGCGGGTGCAGATAATATTGAACCTTACTTCCTAAAACTTGGCCATACCTATCTGACCGCCCCTGTTACACACTTATTCAACACCTCTCTGATTCAAGGTGAGCTACCTGTCTTGTGGAAAACTGCCCACATCCTACCATTATTCAAGACTGGGGATCCGAGTGATCTGAACAATTACCGGCCTATTTCTATACTATCCTTCCTCTCTAAATTACTTGAAAAAATTTTCAACATCCAACTTAGAGAACATTTGGATTCACAAAAGTTGCTAAACCCGGCTCAGTCCAGCTTCAGAGCCAAACACAGTATAGTATCGGCTCTTGCCAAAGTAACTACAGATTGGCAAATGGCCTTGAACTCTAAGAAGCATGTATTTGCCCTCTTTCTTGATCTAAGTAAGGCCTCCGATACTGTGGGTCATACCATCATGCTTACTGCACTGAGTAACTTCGGACTTGATAGTTCTGCCATTAAATGGTTCACCAGCTACCTAACCAATAGGTTACAACAAGTCAAAGCCATAGAGATCTGTCTCCACAAAAATCCTTGTTATGAGGAGTCCCACAA
Source organism: Neoceratodus forsteri (assembly GCA_016271365.2). Classification (NCBI taxonomy): domain Eukaryota; kingdom Metazoa; phylum Chordata; order Ceratodontiformes; family Ceratodontidae; genus Neoceratodus; species Neoceratodus forsteri. The sequence goes on from CM057456.1 coordinate 1,235,755,735, forward strand.
GGCTCCATCCTGGGCCCTATCCTCTTTGTAATATACATCAATAATCTGGACTCGCAGCTGGGCACAGCAAATGTGCACTTATTCGTAGATGATACTGTACTCTATACCAAAAATTCATCCTTGGATCTGGCCCATGAGTACTTACAGAAAGACTTTGTCACCCTCCAATACAACCTTCTCACTCATAAGCTCTCCTCAACACCAAAAAGACTAAAGCAATGATTCTTTCACCAAAGTCTACTTCGGATGTCCACATATCACACAGATCCGAACACTCTTAGATGAACCCCTTGAAGTAGTTGATACCTTTAAATACCTAGGGTTCTGGCTGGATAACAAGCTCAACTTTCTGTGCCACTTAAACGAAACCTCGAAGAAACTAAGGCAGCGATTAGGTTTATTCTATCGCATTAAACACCTACTCACATTAGAAGCCAGAATGAGACTAGTACAAACTACATTCCTACCTATACTGGACTACGCTGACTTCTTTACATTCATTGCCCATCAACGATGCTAAACAAACTGGACGCCCTTTACCACCGGGCTTTAAGATTTATCTTAAATCTACCCCATAGTACACATCACTGTCATCTATACCAGGTTTCGGGATGGACCTCGCTCTCAACTAGAAGAAAAAGGAATGCTCTCCTCTGGTTTTTTAGAGCACTATCTGATAACCTCCCTGCATACATCTTGAACATCTTCAAATGGGCTAAAGGTTCCTATGGCCTGAGATGCTTCTTCTTAATCTGCTTCTAGATTCCTAGAGTGAAAACTACCCTTGGCTCAGCAGCAATCAACTTCTCACTTCCATCACTTTGGAACACTATGCAAGACTCATTAAAATTATCCTCACTTCCAAGCATTTTCACATTCAAAGCTCTATTAATGGATTATCTGAAGGAATCATGCAACTGTTTCAGGCATGATGACCCCTAAGCCTGGGTGCCACTCTCAAATCCTAAGCTAAGTATCTATTCACCCACATTCCCAACAACAGAAACCTAGGGACCTACAAGCCTAGTTCCTGTAATCCAAGATGGTCCTGCCTATTCTCTACCTTTTACCTATTCTGGCCTCCCTTTTGGCTGCCTAGTCTTTCACCCCAATTTCTACCCTATTCCTTAATACCTCCTTATTTTGTATCATTTAGGTATGAGGTCTTACTTAGCAGAGACTATATGGGATTGTTGTCTCTTCTCATCTCAGTAAAGCTTATCATTATGTACCTTTGCATGTTAATTATGTTGACCGGTATGTATAGGCCCATATTGACCGTCACCTTCACATTGTTTTTTCTTTTTGTTTTTGCACCGTTGTCCACTGTAATTGTAATCTTATGAAGTGTACTGTATTGTATTAATGCCCAGGACCACCTTAAAAATGAGCTTGCTCAATGGTGTTTATGCCTGGTTAAATAAAGTATTGATTGATGGATTGATTGTATCTTAGGGTGAAGTATCTCATTTCTGTCAGTAGTCTCTGCCTTCTTATATGCTTTCATAAGGGTTTGTAATTGTTCATCCCTACTCTGGAAATTAGTCATTAATTTCTAAGATTCTATACAGAATCTTTACAAAGCACTGCAATTGTGCCTTAATCATAAAAACTGACTGGAATATTTTCAATAGTCCTATGTGGATATGCACTGCTAGGTAGGAGTAAAGTATAGCCCGTGGTGGTGTTCCAAAACACATGAGTTTCTATAGTACCTGTACTGTACTAATCAAACATAAGTCTAAAAAATGGATTTGATATGAATGCATATTAAGTGTAAGTTTCAAACTTCAAGTGTTGTCATTCAACCAGTTAGCAAATTGCAGTGCTTTAGCTTGTGTACCATCCCATATTGCAGTAACATCATCCAGATACCTGTACAGTTTGAAAGGTTTCCCGCAATATGGATTTTTTTGTATTTAAGATACATTCCTGCTCAATCAAAGCCAAAATTAAATTTGCATAGGATGGCACAAGTGTCGTCCCCATTGCCATAGCATTACATTGATAGTAGTACTTTCACTCAAATATGAAATAATTATGCTTTAATACAAATTCAGTGCCCAAAAATAGAAGTTCAAGATTTATTACATATTCAGGATCTACCCCTAATAGCATTTATTCTAATTCATGGAACCCCTAGTCATGATTAATCGACATATACAGACTGTCAACATCCACTGTAAGCCATAGAAATGAAGTTTCGCATTTGACATTATTTAACTTCCCTGGGATGTTCACAGTGTCTCTGACATACTGTAGATTTATGACTTATTGGCTATATTTTTTTAGAAAAGAATCCAAAAATTTTGAAAGTTTTTCAGTCATACCACTTGTGTCAGAGACAATTGGATGCCCCAGTGGTTCTCCAGATTTTTATGCAATTTCAGTAAAACACAAAATGTAGGTATCACAGTGAAAAGAATAGCTAGGTACTATTTCTCATCCAGATTAATCTATCCATATTGTAAATTTGTCAGGTTCTACATGTGATGGCAAAGCACAACACAGGAAACAGGTACTCAGAGAGTAAAGGTTTATTTCCAGGGACATGATACATGCATGCAGAAAGGTCAGCTTATTGTCAGCTGGGAGTTCAGAACTTCCACCATAGAAATGTCATCATAGGAAAACTTGGAGAAAGACAGAATTACATATAGTCTTATAGTAAGATACGATCAAGTCCCATTGCTATGGTGATGGGCTCATGTATGCACTAGCTGCATATTCTACATTTTCCGGATTGGCTAATTCTGTGGGCAGTAGAGCTGTTATCTAAGTTGCCCTTTCGGCTGCAACATTTGTATGTAATAAAGTATTATTGTATCAACAGAATAATGGTACAGTCAAAAATATAGCTGAATTATCATTATTATCTGCTGATGTCAGCAGTGTGCATCCTGGTTGTAGTGCGTGCTCTAGAATTACAAATATATCACAGGCATTATGGTTATATTCTTCTACAATCTCAGTACTTTTCTACACAAGGATCACTTTGGCTGGAAATGGCATATTCTTATGCTAGCATTTTGTTAGCAGAATCACATCTAAATATAGGCAAAACATGTCTCATAACTAAGCATAAGCAGAAATAAAGGTAAAAGATATCTAGTACATTCTACACTAATCCCTAACTATACTTACAACACAACAATGACTAACTAATGACATCACAATAGTCCACATGAAGGACTATAGATCAGACAGGTCTACATGTATACCATATGCTGACTAAGTATGTCATAGAATCATAGAAATTTGATGGCAGAAAATGACCTTTCTGGCCTATCCAGTCTGTCCACCCCTCCGCTTTCACAAACCCCCCTCCTCACCTGCCAACACCCTCCCCCAATACTCAGCCCCATGTGCCTGTCCCATGCCCTCTTAAATTCCTCCACTGTTCCAGTCCCCACCACACCGTCTGGCAGTCTGTTCCAGGGCTCCACCACCCTCTCCGTGAAGAAGCATCCCCTCACATTGCCCCTGAATCTATTTCCTTGCAATCTGAGGCTGTGCCCTCTAGTACTGGCTCCCTTCTTCCTCTTCAGCAGTCCCACTTCACTGACTTTATTGAGCCTCTTTACCTATTTAAAGGTTTCAGTCATGCCCCCTTTCCCTCCTTTTTTCCAGCAAGTCCAGATCCAGCTCCTTACATCTCTGCTCATATGTCCTCCCCTGCATACCATGCACTATCTTTGTTGCCCTTCTCTGAACCCACTCCAATGCATCTATATCCTTGCGGAGGTGTGGTCTCCAGAACTGAACCCCATACTCTAACTGTGGCCTTACCATGGCTTTGTAGAGGGGCATTATCACCTCCTTCCTTCTGCTAGTAATGCCCCTACCTATGCATGCCAGCATTCCATTTGCCCTTCCCACTGCCCTGCTACATTGGAAACCTACCTTAAGCTTTGAGGAGATTCTGATCCCCAGATCCTTTTCCTGTTCTGATACTCTGATTTCCTCCACACCCAGCGTGTACCCTGCTCATGTGTTTTTCCTCCCTAGATGTATCACCGTGCACTTCTTGACATTAAAATTTATCTGCCATTGACCGGCCCACTCCCGTGAGTGTCTTGAGGTCCTTCCTCATGTCCTCCAACCACTCTGGGGTGTCGACCTTATTGCAGATGTCTGTGTCATCTGCAAATAGACACGCCCTCCCTCTCAAACCCTCTACAATATCACTGATGTAGATGTTGAAACCATATAGTATGTCTCATAACTAATATAACCAGAAATAAAGGTAAAAGATATCTAGTACATTCTACATTAATCCCTAACTATACATACAATACAACAATGGTTAACTAATGACATCACAGTAGTCCACGTGAGGAACTGTAGGTCAAGCAGGTCTATTATGGGGATCGCCTAGGCCAGCATGTCCCCCACGTGTTGCCTGCTAAACTGGCAGCACAAGGTATGGAGTGAGGATAGAATGGGCAACAAATGGTACAAATAAGAATCAATATAGCCTGTCAAATGACAAGGCCTTGAACAAAATCTTACCAGTGTATGAGTTAAAACAAGATGTAAATTACCATCAGTTATTAAAACATTAAATTGTGTATCAGCTTTTCTGAATAGCACTGTTGATATGTAAGATGAGTATCATATCTGTTTATGAGGGTTTAAGATTTAGGGTGACTGTGTACATATGCTTATAAAAATACTTGTAATTACTAGGCTATAGCTTACAGATAGTCAGGTTCACTGTCAAAATTGTCCCTTTCAGGAGTAGGTACAGGGGTGATCACAGATTGACCAAGAATTGCATGTTCATAAGGCACAAAGCAGAAACTAAGAATGTCACCACCACAATTGATATATGTATTTGAAAATATGTTGATGTCTGTTACCACACAGCCTGGTTTATAAGAACAGTACTGAATGCTTTTTACAACATAAAATAACATGACACAACATTGTCCATTGATAATGAAGATTCCACTTTGAGAGTGGATAAAGCAGGTGACAGTGGTGTAGGCTGCCTGGTTGGTGAGATATAATGGACATTTTTCTTGAGTGAAGAATCTGTTGACAATGTCTTTAGATAATAGGTCATTATTAAATGTGTATGATCAGTCCATAGAGTTCATGTGAGTAACCTCAAATCAGTGCAGTTACATGCAAAATCTCAGTTGCACAAAGATTGCAACCCCACATGACACATGGGGCTACACAGATGTTTAGTTGGACATGAAACACCAGCATGGTAAGAAAGTTAATGTTCATGTTGCTGGCTGCTGGATGGCTGGATTTGCAGAGGCTTTGGCAGGATGTGCATTAGCATATTGTTCACTGAGTCCTTCAATGGAATAGCCACACACATTGGTGTAGGTTTTTTTTTTGAAAAAGATCACACCCCTGCACAAGTATTGACAGTCCATTATAGAACAATCAGTCTGTATGAGGTGCCAGCCAGGCTTGGGAAACACCAGCAGTGAAGAAAAGTAGATGTGTTGCTTGAAGATCTTAAACGTGCCACTCTGTTGAAACCTGTTAACTTGTAAAACACTGGTAGAATCACAGTTTATGAAACACACATAGCTATTTTGGATGGGAAAGTGACAAGGTTATTAGCAATGTCTTTGATTATGGTGTGGTGTGATATAACCTAAATTCCTGGCAATTCTAAGAAAAAAAATGGTGGCGTCGGCCATGCACTCGGAGGTACAGGCCGAGGTCCAATAATGAAGATAATACCATTTGGTTATCTGTGAATTCACCCTGATTCCAGGTCTCAGAAAAGGTTGTGACAGTGATTAAAACATAGTTTCCCTGCCTAAGTGTTGCTGTCTGGCCTAGTTTAGGCCTGTCTTATGAAATGAAAGTGCAGTGAGGAGCAGCAATTCACTTAACCCACCTGCGACGTGGATCGGAGCAGGTGCCGCACAGGGAAGTGGCTTGCAATGGAGGGTCTGGCAGTTGGTGTCTAGTAGCAAGGTGGGCAGCCAAAGTAAGGACCGTGGGGCGTCAAGCCAGAGCTACGAGGATTTTCTCCCACCAAGCTTCCCCACTCCACCACCAATATTAAATAATAATAATAATAATAATAACTTTATTTATTTAGCGCCTTTCAAATACCAAGGCGCTGTACAGATAAATCATAAAATCAAAGTATACATATAAAATCAACAATTAGAACAGCATCAGTGAATAAAAGCCTTATTCCATAAAAAAGTCTTAAAATCCCACTTAAAGGCTTCCACGGTCGCACATTCTCTAAACCGGTGAGGCAGAGAGTACCAGAGGGTAGGGGCCATGAACCCAAAGGCCCTAGCCACAGAGGACTTCAATCTAACCCTTGGAACCTCTAGCAACCCCTCGTTGGCTGAACGGAGCTGTCGCATGGGGCAGTAAAGGACCAGAGGCTCTTTCAAGTAGTCAGGGCCGAGTCCGTGCAGGGCTTTGAAGGTCAAAAGACCTACTTTAAAGGTGATCCACCACTGTAAAGGCAGCCAGTGCAAATTGCGCAGCACAGGGGTGATATGTGTCCTTCTAGTCACCCCCGTCATTAACCTTGCAGCAGCGTTCTGCACTAGCTGCAAGCGGCGGATATCAACCCCAGGAAGCCCCAAGTAAAGGAAGTTGCAATAGTCAAGGCGAGATGTCACGAAAGCATGGACTAACACGGGTAAGTCGCTGGACAGAACAAGGTGTTTCACCCTGGTGATGTTCCTAAGATGGTAAGATGCGGACTTAACGACTGCTGACACCTGATGACGAAGATTCAGCCCATCGTCAAGTACCACTCCCAGGTTACGCACCCATTCAGAGGAAAAGATCAGATCCCACCCAGCAATATGCCAGAGGGATGACTGGACCCCAACCCACCTGTCCCACACCCCGGATCCACGACCAAAACCTCAGTCTTACCGGCGTTCAACTTTAACCAGCTTACATTCATCCAGTCCTGGATTTCAGCGAGGCAGCTATTAAATACCGAGAGAGCACTAACCTGGTCGGGGGGCAAAAGAAAGGCAGAGCTGGGTATCATCAGCATAGCAGTGAAACCTCAGCCCATACCTTCTTACAATGTCTCCGAGGGGCAGCATATACACTGCAAACAACATGGGGGAGAGCACCAAACCCTGGGGGACACCACATTGCAGAGGGAAAGGGTCAGAGGAAAAAATCCCCGACACAAGTCTCTGCGTTCTCCCAGATAGAAAAGATGAAAACCATCTGAGCACTGTACAAGACAGGCCACAGATGGACTCCAGACGTTCAAGCAAAACCCCATGGTCTACAGTGTCGAATGCTGAAGAGAGATCAAGGAGGACCAAGATAGAGCAGTTCCTCTGATCTCTCGCCAACAGGAGATCATTGAGCACCCGAACCAGAGCGGTCTTGGTACTATGCCTCTTATGAAAACCAGACTGGAGAGGTTCATAGATATTATGGATGGTCAAATGGTCCTCCAGCTGGTTTGCCACTACCTTCTCAATAACCTTCACAATAAAGGGAAGGTTAGAGATCGGTCTGTAGTTGGAAAAAACATCTGGGTCCAAAGAAGCCTTCTTCAAAAGGGGAGTCACCACAGCTTCCTTTAGGGAGCTAGGAAACTCACCCAATTCTAGGGAGCACCAGATTATTTGAACCAGAAACGGGCCGACGATCTCAACACAAACCCAAAATTAGGGAGGTAGGGCCCGGATCTAAACTACAGCACGTAGGGCACATCCCCTGGATGATCCGCATAATATCATTGAAAGTCGGCAGGTCAAAGGAACACCAGGAGACAGAGGAATTTATGACCAAATGCCGACCAAAAGCTTCCCCCTTAGAGTGTGTTGGACGGATCTCAGCTCTGATGTCGGCAACCTTATTCGCAAAGAATTGAGCAATCTCATCACACTCCTTCTGTGAAAAAGCTCGACGGACCTGGAGACAGGCTGGGTTGCACAACCTGTCCACAGTTCTGAAGAGGTGAGCCAGTCGATTCTGAGTGACAGAGATCTCCCTGGACAGGAATTCTGCCTTCTTATGGGAGATCTCTGATTGGTAAAGCCAATAATGCTCCTCCAAACTAAGGCAGTCGGCATCCAGAGCAGATTTCCTCCAACAACTCTCTAACCATCGACCCACACGTCACAACTCCCTCAAGGACCCATCAAACCATGGGGCCCGAGGGCGAAGAGAGAGGGGACGAACACGGACAGGAGAATTGCGTCCAGGGCCAAGGAAATGGCCTGGTTATAAGCCAAAACCATAGCCTCTGGACCCATGCTGGCAGTCGGAAACTCTGAGAGGTTCAACACCACCATCAAGTCTTCAGGACACACATCCCGTAATGGGCGGTATCGAACCATCTCCACAGGGGCAGACCTATGAAGGGGAGCACAAAAATTGAAGCTCAAGGTGTAATGATCGGACCAACTGACAGGTTCCACCACCAAATCAGAGGCCTCAATCCCCAGGAGAAAAACTAAATACAAGGAGTGACCGTGATTATGCGTAGCCGAGGAAACAATCTGTGTAAGGCCCAGTGATGACATCAACTGGAGGAAGTGCTGACCAAAGGCAGAAAGTTTGTCATCGACCTAGGCATTGAAGTCGCCCAGAACCATCAGTCTGGGCGACTCCAACGCCATATCGGCGACGAAGTCTGCCACTTCCTGCAGGAATTGTCTCTCGTCTCCTGGTGGACGGTAGATGAGGGCTATCCTGCAACCCACACCAGCCACAACGGTGCACTCAAAGGATTCAGCTTCCTCAACTGGTACACCCATCAGCCCCAAGCTGGTCTTAAAACAGACCGCTACTCCCCCCCGCGATCCAATCTCGGGCGGTGAATCACTGAGTACCCAGCTGGAACAGATGCCTCTAAAAAAGGGCTGGCATTTTCATCCAGCCAGGTCTCGGTGATGCAAGCCAGATCTGCTGATTCAACAAAATCAGAAATAATAGCTGATTTGTTTTTAACAGATCTGGTATTGCACAGCACCGCCCAAGTTGGACAGGGATCAGAAGCCGTCCCAACTACTTGCCCATCCAAATAGGAAGAGCCCTTGGGTATGGAGACTAGGCATGGAGAACCACGTTCCAGGCTCCATTTGCCCAAGGCGTCTTCTGGGCTTTCTTTCCCAATGCGGTGGTCCGTTTATTCGCCCCTACCCGTCCACGACCCCCAGCCACGCCCACCCCTCCCCCACAGGCAATACCAAGTGCCCGACAAAGCTGGTAGGTAGAAAATGGAAGGGGAGGGCAAAAGGGTGGAGGCATGGAGGTCAGAGGATGAATAATGCACAACCGGGTTAACAAAATAACACATAACAAAAGTGGGAAACAAACTAACTGCAAGCAAATAAATAGAGAAAATCCTAATATCTCTAAAATAAAATACCCACAAATTACATTTATACTAAAAAACCCACTCAAAACATAAACCAACCTACTAACTACACAACCACAAATACACAATAAACAAATTATTGAAAAATCCAAATAAAAAATAAAAAATATAAAAAATATAAGAGGTCAGGGAGGCCCTCTAACTGCACCCACTGTCCTTTATATAATGAGGTGAAGTCCAAAAAAGAAATTGCAGTTGTTTTCCGGCACTCTCACTGCCAATGTGTATAATATTGAAGAAGTCCAAACATATAAGGACAATGAGGCCCTCTCACTGCACACACTGTCCGTCCAATGCAATCAATGATAAATAAAAACAAAATCCAAAGTATAACAAAATGCAAGTGCAGTCCTTATGCATGGAAGGAGAAGGTAGCTCTTTGCAGATGGTGATCAATTTAGCTGTGAGGCATCAGGAGGCTTCCTCCCCACCACACCCCCAGAACTGCCTAATAAGGCCCAGTTGTGCCGCTGAGATCCACAGCTTCAGATACCCCGAGACCAGCTAAATAAGGCCGGCCCTGGAGTAGCTTAGAAGCCCCTCCCCGGTAACCCCGACTCCTTGAAGGAAACAGGAGAGGCTCCTGCTTGGTCCCAGACAGCACAACACCAAATGCCCAGGCAAAGGAATGAAAAAAGGGGGGCGGGAATAGTCTTTCAAAACCAAAACCGAAACCAACACCGTGGCAATATTCCCCCAGAAGCTTTAACACAGCATTAAAGACACATTTAAAGTCCCAGATAAACCAAGGACAGTGATGGAAACTCAGGTCCTAGTACTCACAATACAGCTGGAATAGGCAAGTTATTTTCAAAAGACGTAGGGCAGTCAAAGCAAACCACATCAACTAAACCAAGTCTTTCACAAAATAGAACACTGTAGAGATATTCCCAATATATCCAGCATGTACGACCTGTATCAGCAAGAGCCAGTAATCCCAGGGACAGAAGCCGAAAAAACTCCTACGAAAACCAAATCCTGGCTGGAGTTGACTCGCTAGTATCCCAGACTCCCACACACAGTTACACCACGACAGCAGTCTGCGAAGACACTAGTATAAAAACAAATTCCCAAATAAAAATTGCTTGCAGATTCTCTGAAACAGGGCAAAGGAATAATATTTAATAACGGTGCTGCAATGCCTAGTCCCAGTTCTTCCTTATCCAGCGCTGTGAAATACATCACAAATCAGCAAGTTTAGGGAAAAACATCTAAAAGCTGAGACACCAGGGACAAACCCTGAATAAGTTCACCAATACCAGATTCCAGTTCAAAAAGCAGCTCCCGGAAAGATAATCCACTCTCCGAATCTCCAGCTCCCGATTATGAGCTGACTGCTCACTGAAACGTTCAAAACACTGTCTTCATGAGCGCAAGCACCGGAGGTCTCTTCACTCTTAATCCAATTGGATTCCCAACATCAGCAGCTCCCTCGAACCCAACCAGGCCCCCTCGAAAGTTTTTCGCGCAGCAGATCAGCAAGAGCACATATCAACCCCACACAGCTCAAACCAGCAAATGCTGCCGACAGGTAGTGGCTACAAGTCCAAATAAAAGATAATAAGCTCTTGAAGTTAAAGTTTACGTAGTGCTTTAATAACGGATAGTGGTAGTTCCAATTTCAGTACATTCCATGTGGTCAACAGGTATAACAAAATACAGACCAACACACTCTTAATCCACAGTCAGAAAAACGCTCACTTTAGTCCGTAACTAATAAGCTTAATGACTCACTTGAACACTACGCTGCAAATAACTATAAAATAAAATAAAACTAATGGAGCTCAAACACAATTATACTAATAATGCAGGTAGTGCAATATTTACTGCTAGTGGCTAACCCAGCGTGGTCGCCATCTTAGAACTTAGATATCAATGGGCCACTTAGCCCACCCATAGTAGCAAAGATCCAATAGAGGTGCAGGGAGCAGTGTTACTGGATGGTCCTTTAGACCAACCTGACTGGAAAGCATGAAAGCTCAACTGGAGTAAAGCCAAGGGGCAGGAAAAAGGAGCAGATTCAAGCTACTGTACAAGTGACCTAAAAATGTAAGTCCTTGGGGCTGTTCACTTGTGTTGTGCTGCACTACTCCTGGAGGGGATAAAGTTTGAGAGCAATCTCTTGTTATTGGGGATACTCCTTGAGGGGATAAAGTTTTAAAGAAATATCCTGTTGTTAGGGCTACTCTTTGGGGGGTAAAGCCTAAGGGTATACTGATAATGATGGGGGTGCAGAGGGCAAGATGGGAAGGGGTGGGGCAAGGGAGCATTCAGGAGGTATGGTAAGTGTGGGATGGTAAGACTGGAAGAGGTGGCATGGGAGAAGGGTTGGTATCAAGGGAGGGAAAACTTGTGCAGGAGGCAGGAGAGGAACAGGGGTCCAGGGGAGACAAGGTAGTGGGATGCAATGACTGTGGGGCAGCCATATGGGTGAGTACATTGTGGAGGCTGCAGGAATGTCCCATTTGCCATAAGCTGAGAGGACTGCAGACAGAGGTCAGCAGATAGTCGGGAGAATTAAGAAGGTTAAAAAAGGGGATGGGCGGAGCGAGGGTAGGAGGGGCACCACCTTGGGTGTATAGGGGTTCAGAGGCTGAAGTGTCAGAGGGGGGATGGGAATGGGATGGAGCACGGGGTGTAATGTGGGTCACAAGCCATTCTGGGGTGGCAGAAAGGATGATACAGGAAGGAGGGGGGATAGGGTTAAGTAAAAGGTATGAGATTCTGATGTCGGTAGCAGAGGGAGAAGATGGTACTACCAGAAGTGAGGCAGGGGACCATCAGGGCAGGGAGAACACCAGGGAAAGGAGTCTGGATGGGGGTAGTAGTGTGGGCTCAAGAGACAGAGGGAGGGGAGGAGGAGAAAGAGCAGAGGGAACAGAGCAGGGAGCCAAAAGAGAGCTGGAGGGACACTGGGCAGGGCAGGGGGATCATAGATGGTGCATCGGACTTCGGGAGAGGGGCAGAGGCTCCATCAATCAAGGGGAGAGGGGCAGTAGGAAAGGATGATAAGCTGAAAAGGAAGGAGAGAAAGGCAGGGGGTAGGTCTGGGTACTGCTGGGCAGGAAAGGGTATATGCTCAAGGGGGAAGGGGTTGCAAGCAGATACAGGCAAATGGGGGAGGTGAGGTGGAGTAGTGGTTTTAGGGGACTCTATACTTAAGGGGATCAGGTCAGGAGGGGCGAACAACACAGTCAATTATGGGTGGAATCTATACGGGCTTAACAGCGGGAAGGAAGGGCAGGCAAAGATGTGTCAGGAGGGGAAGGAAAAAACCTCATGTCATGGTGCATGTAGGCACAAATTACCTGGCACAGAATCAGGTGGAGATTGTTAGGGATAGATATGAAGAACTAGGAAAGTTGTGCAGGGAGGTTGGGTGCTCAGTGGCCTTCTCAGAAGTGCTACCAGTACCCAGGGCAAGCAGAGCAAGGAAAGACAGGACCGTGGAGTTCAATTCTTGGCTGGCAGAGTGGTGTTGCTCACAAGGATATGGACTCGTGGGTGGTGGGGGAACACATGGGACAGCAGATACCTATATGCAGCAGACAGGTTGCACTTGAGTAGGGCAGGACAGGGGGCCTTGAAACAGAAACTGGAGGAGTACATAATTTCCAGGCTGATGTTAAACTAGGAAGGGGGTGGCAAGTGTGCAGCTAGTATGCAGGGCCATTAGATAGGGGTGCAGTATGAGCTAACCCCCAAGACAGTAGGTTTTGTAAGGAGGGAGGGTGAGGGGGGAAATCAGGCAGTAGGGGGAGGAGCAAGGAGAAGGCAGGGGCTAGGTGGAGGGTAGTCTCCCTAAATGTGAGAAGCCTGGATAATAAAGTAGATGAGCTACAGGCTGTCTTAAGCATAGGGAAGGTGGATGTTGCAGCCATCACAGAGACGTGGGCTAACCAACACCAGGATTGGGATTTGATGATCCCTGGGTACAGGGTGTATAGAAAGAACAGGGGAGTAGAAAAGTGAGGAGGGGTGGCGGTTAATGTAAAGGATGGGATCAGTTGCACAAGGGATGAAGGGGAGGAGGGGAAAATGGAGGCAATGTGGATGCAGTTCCTGGACCCAAAGGGTGGGAAACTGAGGCTAGGGGTGGTGTATAGGCCACCTGCACAGTACGAGGAGATGGATAAGTAATTAACGGATTCAATGGGTGTGTAGCAAGTGGAGCATGGTGATTGTTGGGGACCTCAATCTACCTGGGGTGGGATGGGGAACCCAGGCCACCCCTAGTGCCAGGGAACAGGTGCTTCTGGATGCATTCCAGGATAGCCATTTGGTGCAAATGGTTGGGGAACCAACCAGACTGTGCACCGTATTAGATCTGGTACCAGCAAATGAGGAGATGGTGAGGGAGCTATGGGTAGAGGAACCACTAGCTGGGAGTGGCCACCTTTAGGGATGGTTCAGGCTAAGCATGGGCAAGGAGGTGGTGGGGTCAGCAACAAAGGTACTGTAGTGGACTTCAGACAGGCAGACTTTGGAAGGATGAGGGAAATACTGATTGGGAAACTTGAGGGAATTAGGTCAGAGATGGACGCGCACCAAAGATAGGAGATCATAAAATCTGGTCTGAGAGAGGCTACTGTAGCATGCACCAGGACTCTGAGCAAGAAGTCCAGGGCCAAGGTGCTGTGTTGGATGTCCAGAAGGGTGTTGGAGGGGTTGAGAGCCAAGAGAGCTGCATATAGGAGAATGAAGAGAACTGGGAGGGGGGAGGACAAGGAGTTGTATGCAGAGTGGGCCAGGGAAGTAACCAAGTTAGTATGGGAGGCCAAGACAGCCAAGGAACTGAGGCTGGCTCAGGGCATAAGGGAGGGGGAGAAGGAATTATTTCAGTACATGAGGAAAAAAAGGAATTGTAGGGACCAGATAGTTCGGATTAGGAAGGCCGGGGGGGTGGGTGAAGAAGGATGGGGAACAGGCAGAGGTACTGAATGAATACTTCTGCTCCGTGTTCACGAGGGAGGTAAGAGGTCCACTACCTCCATGGACTGGAGGGGTGGGGATGAGGGGGGAGGAGGCGACTGACATAGTTATTCAAGAAAGCAGGGTATTGGAAGGTCTGAAGGCACTTAGAGTGGGTAAGGCACCAGGTCCTGATGGCATTTACCCTAGGGTGTTGAGGAAGATGGTGGAGGTGCTGGCCAGGCCACTGACTAACCTGTTCAATACTTCCCTGGATATGGGATGCATACCACAGGATTGGAGGTCAGATCATGTAGTGCCTATCCACAAGAGCAGCCCAAAGGATCAGCTGGGCAACTACAGATCTGTCAGTTTCACTTCCATAGTGGGTAAGCTAATGGAATTAGTCTTAAAGGAGAGACTGGTAACCTTCCTGGAGGTCAGTGATCTCCAGGATGGGGCAGCAGCATGGGTTCGTCTCAGGGAGATCATGCCAGACCAACCTGATAGAATATTATGACTGAGTGACAAGGGAACTGGACAAGGGCCATGCAGTGGATGTTCTATATCTGGACTTCAGCAAGGCCTTTGACTTGGTATCTCATGGACGACTGGGGGCAAAGCTGGAACACGTAGGGGTGGGGGCTGAGATGGTGGGCTGGATCAGAAATTGGCTTGGGGATAGACTGCAATGGGTGGTGGTGGGGGGAGAACTATCCTCTCCCAAGCCAGTGACCAGTGGTGTGCCACAGGGCTCCATGCTGGGGCCAGTATTGTTTGGACTGTTCATATCAGATATAGTGCATGTGGTAGAGAGCAGAATCAGTCTGTCTGTGGATTACACCAAGATGGGAGCTTTAGTGAATGACATAGAGGGGTGGCAAAGGCTACAAGGTGACCTCACCAGGGTTGAGGAGTGGTCAGCAAGGTGACAACTGGGATTTAATGCAAAGAAGTGCAAAATTATGCACTTTGGGGTGAGGAACCAGAGGAGGGGATATTGGCTTGGTGGGGTGCAGTTAGGGGGTCACTGAGGAGGAGAAAGACCTGGGGGTCATAGTAACGGGGAGCATGAATAACTCTGCTCAATGCAGGAGGGTGGCAGCTAGGGCCAATAGGATGCTGGGGTGCATCGCACAGGGATTCTCATCCAGGCACAAAGAGGAGGTCCTGCTCCTTTACAGGTCCTTGGTCAGGCCACAGTTGGAGTACTGCATGCAATATTGTTGTCCATACCTGAGGAAGGACATCAGGCTTCTCAAGGGGGTGCAGTGCAGGGCAATGAAAATGATGCAGGAAATGGAGGGTAGAACCAACGAGGAAAGGCTGAGTCATCTGGGTTTGTTCACCCTGGAGGAGAGAAGAGATAGGGGGGACATGATTGAGATTTTTAAATACTTGAGGGGGATCAACAAACCTGGTGCAAAGGGGCTGTTTAAGCAGAGGAAGGGAAGGGACACAAGGGGGCATGGGCTGAGATTGGAGGGAGGCAGGTTCAGGAGGGAGATGAGAAGGTATCATTTCACTGAGAGGGTTGTGTCAAAATGGAATGCTCTGCCAGAAGAGGTGGTGGCATGCAAGACAGTGGGGACTTTCAAAAGGATGTGGGACAGGGCACTGAGGGGGCTGGATAAAAACACTGAGCAGTTCCTGCAGGTGAGATGGGGGTTGGGGAGGGGCAGCTGCAAAATAAGGGTGCTAGCTGCACATATAAGCAGACTTGATAGACTATAAGACCTATTTCTGCTGGCAAGTTTCATATGTTTGTATGTTTGTATTATGCATATTATACACTTTGAACCATAAACTTTTGGCTAAACCTTAAGTACTGTGTAGCACAGGCTTTAAAACATTTCTAGCTTGTGAAGACAACTACTCTATTTTCCAAACTGTTGTGTATTCCACCACCTCCATGTCAGATTGACAGATTTAACCCAAATAGGCCCAATACACTCCCCACCAGGCCTGTTACACCCAAATGCCATAGAGGGTATTTAAAGTGGAACATCCCTAGATCTGGAGCAGATTTTTGAGCTTATACTTGATAAGCTGCAACTATATGAAAAACGTAATACACAAAAACCTAAACATATTTGCAATGGCACAGTGATCATCTGGTCATAGTGCACCACAATATATTTTAATTTAGAGACATGAAGGAAGTGAACATTTTCAACCAGAGGCCCAGGAATGAAAATTACAGTCAGGCCACTGAGTAGGCCCAACATTAAGTTAAGATCTTGTGAAGGCTGTGGTTGAAGGGTGGTAGTATCAAAATGTGAGTAAACAATTTGTTGGGCACCTGGTGGGATGAGTTGCAGAGGGTGAGTATACAATTAGGTTTTTGGAGCCACATGGTGTTGTATTTTTTTATTAAAGGAGAATTATTTAGGTATCCCACCACTCTGCATTATAGACTTGTAAAGGGGGCCTGGCCCGGCATTATGGTTAGGATTGGCGGGGCCTTTTCAGGATACGCCATCTGGAATCATGGATAAATTAGGTGGCGCTCATGTATTTCTGAAATGGCTAATATTTCTTGCTGGACTGTCGAAGTCTTTTGCAGTGTTCTGAGAAGACAAGAAGGAACAGGTAAAGGTACAACCCCCCCCCCAGCTCAGTAGGTTACTTATTAAGGGTCCAGAGCCCTTGCTCCAGGCCAGTGCTGGTTGGAATGAAGCCACCTGTTAATAGGTTCTGTGTGGTTCTCCAACTGCACTTGACAAACAGAGGGGCTGAGCTGGCTTACAATGTTAAAGTACATTGGGCCTTGTCCAAACTTTAAGCAACAGATGGATTACTTGCCAGCATTTATTTTTCTGTGTCTTTGAAGAGATAGGGTATACCGCCTATATCTCTGGATCTGCCATCTGTAGCTCAGTCAGGTCCAGAGGAACTTCTTTGTTTTTTCTGTTTGCAGTCACCATAGGTGTTGCACTGGAAGGAGGCATTTGCCATATCCCCCCCGCCCAGCTCCCTGTTTGGCTAAAGAGTTGGCTCTGTCATTGTAGTGGTATAAGGGTTCAGCTTAGAAGTGGGCCTTCACTTCGTGGATAAATAGTTTGAATATACATTGTGAAGCCAGGCTGACAGTGTATAGGAACAAGTCTGTGTACTTGACCGGGGTACCTTCAGAGGAGGTAAAATCATGGGCCTTTCAAAAGGAAAGGAATTCTGTCAAAGAGCTGCACATCCAAGATGAGTCAAAAAAGATGATGGTATCCTCATTTCCTTTCCTATTTATGATATCTAAGGCACAGGCAACAGCTGCAAGTTCTGCATACTGTGATGACTTGACACTGCACTTTATTCACACCTTAGAGGTGTCACCTGTGGGGACAAGGACCAAGACCCAAAATGCTGCATTTTGAACTCCCTCATCATATGAGGAAGAATCATCTGTGAAGACTCGACGCATGGTCATGTCATTCAATCTGTTTTCTGTTGCTGGGAGAAATGGGCCTGGTTCAGGTAGAATTGCTGGCTGTAGGCCACCTTCATGTGGTTCTCCTTGGTATAGGAGATGATGTGCCAAGATGGATGGCATTTTGGTGGGAAGTACAGTGTCTCCGTTGTGAAATAGTAGAGATCAATGTGTGAGTCTGGTGTTTGTCATGTTGCCATCTTTGATCCTATCATTTAATAGGAAGTTGGTAGGGGTGTGGTTGGTGTGTAACACAATTGGGCAAAACCCTACTATGTAAGCAAAGTGTTTGACAGCCCAAAAGGTTGCCAGCAGGTTCCTTTCACACAAGGAATACTTCAGCTGTACCATGGAGAGCATTTGGAAAGCATAGGCAATAGGCCTAAGGGTGCCATTGGCCTTTTGAGCAAGGACTGCTGACATACCTAGTTAAGAGATGGCAGTTTTCAAATGGAATTGATGGTCTGGGTTTGGGTTGACCAATGCTGGAGTAGAGGCCAGGCAACAAATTAATAAATTCCAACCAAATTTACCTGTAACAGTTTTGCATAGATGTAAGATGGCATTCTATTGACTGTAGGGGTGTGGACATTTAACCACAAATGTTCTGGCATTCTCATTTGCCAATCAGTCATCACCTCAAAAGGTGTATGCTGAATAGATACTGATAGGGTGACCCTTATTGCCATTAGTAGTAAGGTCAACAGAGTATTCCAATGTTTTTTTAAACTTTAACAACATTACATTGAAATTTGCCTACTGGTTTTGGTTTTATACTGTATCAGAGGATGGTAAGTAGGCCATTCATGATTGCTGCCCCCCCCCTCCCCCCAGAGAGGTAGGATTTATTACTTCCATTGATTTGGTCGCTGGCCAGAGGAACCATCTTTTTCCTGAAAGAGAGAAGAAAAACAAAACACAAAGGGGAGGGTCACAGACCTTTCCGTCTGTGCCAGGTTAATGTTGATCTTAAAAATGCTAGTGTGTTATTGTTATACAGATGTGTGCCTTCTGTAGGATTGTCCAACATCTGTTGTAGATAGTCCTGTGGCTGCTAGCCACACATTACTCGATTCCTGAAAATCAAATAAAATTAAATAAAAACAGAGAAAAAGGCATCCCTTTTTCTTGGTTTTAGGTTATAAAACAGTTTCAGCAAAGTTCCATAAAATCCGTATTAATGCCATATAGTAGTATTTTATTGCATTGTCTATGTACATTTTATTTACATGTTCAGTTAGTCACATTCAGGTCTGTAACAAAAAGGTCAGAACAAGTAAAAATGGTTGGGAAAATCCTCCATTGATCTGGGATGTCTTTTCCAGATCATCTGTTCCCTGGTGGAGTCCCATCAGCACAGTAGGTACTGCAGAAATAATTTTTTGAAGAACCCAGTTGTAATAGTTTCTTTAGCAGTTAAAACTGCTGAGCAAATAGGCTTTTCTTTTCTTTTCTTTTCTTTTCTTTTCTTTTCTTTTCTTTTCTTTTCTGTGACTATCTTGTTTTCCATGTTGAGATATACCTGGTCAGTAACACAGAAATTTTAACGAAAATACCCAGACTTACACTTCTCTGGTACATCATAGGAAAGCCTTTTCCCAGAGACTATATTTGTTGATACAGTAGGCATTTACTATTATTCCTAGAATGTTATTTTTAGAACAAAGTAAAAACAAAATCATTTATGTACTTTAAAATTGCGTGGGAAAAATCTCCTCAAAATTGTTTCATCTGCCCCCTGGTGGTGTTCCATTGGCACATTAGGTAGTGTCTGAAAAACAAAAATATGTTTTTTTTTCCAGCAGTAAGACTGCAATTAGCAGATGGGTTGACTTTTGTCTTGCATTTGTAAGCTGCTAAAGTAAATGGCTTGTTAAAGATGCTGGGGGTGTTGGAAGATCTGAGACTCCCATCCCCAATAGGGAGGCAGGGGTTTTGGGACATCTAGTAAGAGTTCAGTTCTAATGAGCATTTGTTTGTGGTGGAGGTTCCCCTTTTAACTGCACTTCACTGAGAATTTTCCCAGTGACATATCTACATGTTTGAGATACGTAGTCTTTCAGGATGATAGAGCCTGAAAGTTGTTTCTTAAAATGCAATGTCTGGTCAGATCCACCGTGGCTGCATAATGAAGTTAGTGAGGTTGTGTGGAACTGTTAAGGAGACATGGAGAAACAACACAATGATTTTTAACTAGTAAGATTTATTTTATTTTGCATTCTAAGGAAGGCAGACGCATTATTAGGAAAAGATATGAAGGTGTAGATTTCAATGGAAGGAATGATAAGCAATATAACTTTGACAGGTAGAATAGGTGGCAGTACATGAAAAAGTAATGGCTGGCATATGTTCAGTCTTGGGATTATTTACACAGTTTTATAGAGAAAAACAGGGGTTTGTCCATGTGGTGATGTAAGTTATATTTAAGTAATGTGTTGATGTCAGGCAGTCAGGTGTAATGATGGACTTTATTAGGAGAGTAAATGTGACAGTAACTTTTATAAAGGGTCGACCTGAAATCATCCGAGCAGGCCACTAAAGCAGTAGGTAAAGCTAGGGGGATGTTGTGGTGTATTAGTAGGGGTATCACAAGTCAGAAGAGGGAGGTAATAATCCCTCTTAGTCTTTACAAGAGACTGGTTAGGTCCCATCTAGAGTACTGCTAGCAGTACTGGAGGCCACACCTTCACAAGGACATTAACCAAATTGAGGCAGTCCAGAGAAGGGCAACCAAAATGGTGCAGGGACGGCATCAGAAAACATATGAGGACAGATTAACGGAGCTCAATATGTATACCCTACAGCAAAGGAGGGAAAGAGGTGATATGATCGAAACATTCAAACACCTTAAGGGCATTAATAAGGTAAAAGAGTCTAACATGTTTCAATATAAGAAAAATAGCAGGACAAGAGGACACAGCATGAGATTAGAGGGAAGCCAATTAAGGGGTAATGTGAGGAACTTCTTTTTCACAGAAAGGGTGGTGGATGCATGGAACAGCCTACCTCAGGAAGTGGGGGATATAAATACAGTGCAGGGCTTCAAACAGGCATGGGATAGGCATACGGGAGCAATACAGATGAGTATGAATAGATAGGCCATTGACAGAGCAAAGGCCAATGGCACATCCATAAGGTAGAAAAAGAAATGGGCAGACTGGATGGGCCTTGCGGTCCATATCTGCCATCATCTTCTGTGCGTCTATGTTTCTCTGTCGCTGTTGATAAGGTTAAGGTAGTTATGCCTGTGACAATGGGAATATCAGGACAGTATGAGTTCTTTGCAGGAGTGGAGTACAAATATGCACTGTATCATAAGTATGAGTTCAGAGTGCAGGCAAATGCGATATGCAGGTTTATTTTACATATACAGTAGGTAAAAATAGGAACAGATGCAATTGATAGAAATATAGATAATTACATAGAAAGACATACAGATAGACAGACAGTGGGAGAAGTTATAGTCATGACAGTCTTTGGAGAGGCAACTACCCCTAGAGTCACAGTCATGTTCACTAATTTGGGTTGAAAAACTGTTCAAGCAGCACTATTTTGCTGTCAGTAATCGCCTATGGGTTTAAGCATATATTGGAATGTCTTAAAACAGTTATAGTACAGGAAAAACAATGAAAGCAATTGTGTTACAGTTTAGTACTAAAACATACATGTAACATACATGTTGCCACCTTGCTCCAATGAGCACCCTCCCCCAAGCGGAGTGCCAGTCTTAAAGAGCATCTGACGCCTTCAGGATAAGTGAAAGAAAACACAATATTTAGACACAGATCAGTTTATATTTCACATTAGTTATGTATTTTCCCCCCATTATTTTTTACTGAGGCCATTTGCATGAAAAGAGATCCACTGCTCCTGAAGTGTTTATGTATTCCTGGTGCTTTCTCCCTACCTAAGGTCATAATGCATGGCTTGTAACATCACAGTTACTCCCATGACAGCAGACTGTGATGTCACAACATAGCATTATGACTTGAAATAGGGAGTAAGCTACAGAGGTAGATGAACTCTAACAGATAAAAATCATGTATTCATCCAAATGTCCCCTGTAATAAAAGATAGACAAGAGAAATCTACAGAATATATTTAAAATGTAAGCTGAGTTGTACCAAGTTATTAGTTTTTTCAAAGTTTTCATTGTGGCATCAGCAGATCTGATTATAAAGAGGAGACCTGAAAAAAATGTGTCTCAAAGTAAGTGCAGAATAATTTTTCTTAAATCTGTTTCAAGATATTAGACCTTTCCTCTTTTTTCTTAATTTAATGATAAAAAGAAGTAGCACCTTTCTTCTGACCGGACTAATGTAAATTATGACAGTCAGTGGTTTGGGATGTGCTAAGCATCCCCAGGAGCAAGATGTGCTCCTTCGCTAATTAGACAGTAGGCTGGTATAAAAAAAAATGAAAAAAACACACAGATCAGTCATTCTACCAATGAGACATGCAAAGATACAACAATTGGGGGGGGGGCAAGAGTTTTTTGAGGCTGCAGCTTCCATTTTTGAAATGGAAAAAAAAATCAAGTTGATCTTGTCTCCAGTTCTAGCCTGAAAAGAACATATTTTAAATGCCTGTTTTAAGTGAGTATAACAGACTGTTTTTTTCATTTAGGAGCCAAAGAATGAATGTGTAACAGGTGACATTATGGTTACCTAGCAATTGTATGCCAAAGCAATGTAGGCATGTAATTAAAAACTGGATCAATGGAAGGCCATTGACAGGTTATTATACACACTGGCAGAACACAAATTATAGCTAACAAATTGCTGCACAGTACTTTGAGGATGTGCAAAGTGTAAGACATCAATTGGGACTTTTAACAGCTGGACACTGAGCTGGTGTCAAACAAATATGTAAGAATTCTACGTGGATGTTATTTTTTCTAGCTGCTCTTTATTGTCTTGTATTGAGACACCTATATTTTCAATAAAGAGCTGTCTTAGCACTAGTATCACACAATGTGCCAACGGTAATCACTGAACCCAGATAAATGGAAAATGAAGGAGGCCTGCTTAGTCCACTGAAATGAGATGTGGGCTGTCCCATTGTGTGTCATAGCAGCATTTCTAATTTTGAACTTGGCACCACCACAACAGGGAGTTCTCTATTTCTTCAACAACAAAAATTAAAAAAACACACTTTATCATCAAAGTTTATGTTTACCAAGTACTGTGCCCAGGATTAAAATAATTTGAACCCCCTCCCCCAAAAAATGTGCCCTGACATAAAACTACATGTGTAACTGTAAAGACAATTAAAAAATGTATTTCTAAATGCATTACTAAAACCAATGCTTCATGAGTAAAATAATTTGAACCCCTTCCCCTCAAAAATGTGCCCCGACAAATTGCGCTCTGGGAAGCTTGCCCAGGACAAGATGCAATAAAAAAATCCTGAATAACAGGTTCCTGGGAGTAAATGTTAACATCCTGTTTCTAGTGTCCCTGAGAAAATGAAATAAAAAATACAGTTGAGATTTTTTTAATGTCAGCTCTGTTCAGAATAGCTTTTAAAATCATTAATTGTTTTCTTGTTCAATGTTTTCTAATACATACTTCTCAAACTTAAAGGAAAAAACACAGTTTATCATCAGAGTCTATATTTACCAAGTACTGTGCACAGGATTAAAATAATTTGAACCCCTTCCCCCAACAAATGTGCCCTGACATGAAACTGCATGTTTAACTGTAAAGACAATTAAAAAATGTATTTCTAAATGCATTACTAACACCAATGCTTTCAAAGTTTTGAAACTACTAAAAAGACAAATTACATATAAACTATATATTGAATATGGTAAACAAATATTGTTAATTCCAAAAGCTGAACTTTATGTTTTTAGTATATAAATGTTTAAGAAAAACATGTGGCTCTTACTGTAAATTAAAATGCTGTGTCTATGTTTTCCTTGGGAGATGTAGTTTCACTTGCTGTCTCCTTCTGAGGCTCCAGGTGGCTCTGATAATCATTTGCTCCAAAGGTTTTTTAAGTCAGTTTGAATGCATTAAATATCTTCTGTTCTCCTAGTCCTTAATAAAGGCATTAAATATCTTCTATTCTCCTAATCCTTAATAAAATGCAGGGGCTCCACAACTTCCCAGACTTGTTCTGTTGCTTGATACAGGTCCCAAACTAGTGTGTCTTGTTACAGCATGATAGAGCCACCTCATCCCCCTCCCACATGAATAAAAAAAATGGGGGTGGATCTTTAGGAGCTTCTCGGGTGAAGGGGGGGTGGATCTTACTCCAAAAACAAAATTAATGCTGCCTCCCACTACTCAGGTTTCAGTTCTTGTACCACCCATTTAAGAAAGAAAATAGTACCCTACAATCATTGACTAACATGAAAGCATATTTATTTGAGGGTGGAAAACATTGCTTGGAGGAAGATAAGGTGGATGAGGCTATTTACACCTTCAGTCAGTTCCATGGACAGAAAACATTACATCACTCCTTTTGTACATGCACAACATCTGCAGGCTCCGCCTACTGCAGCCATAAAAAATTGAGACCAGATGGACAAATACAAAAACCTAAAACAGTGTAGCAAACAAAAGTTTGTTTTTTTCATAGAAGCACAATTATCCTGATGTTAAAACCCCACGCAGCAACAGATATGCAGAATAAAGGTTTATTTCTCACCATGTGTTCCTGTACAAGCTGAAACCAAGAGTGTCCAGAGCGCTCTGTACTTTTATTTTTTTTTACTAGACAGATACACTTTTTCTTTGAGTCACAGAGCCCATCTGACAAGTTTTAGGGTCATTCCATGCAAATAAATGAATGGGAGGGCTCAAGGATTTCTGCCCCTGATAACCTCTTTAGCCCCCTTCCCAAAATCTACACATTACTGTCACAATTTTTAGTGGGTTAGTGTTCTTTCACAACCAGGTCCTGCAAGCTTCTAGGAACTCCATGAGGAGGTGTCTTTTACCTTGTAAGCAATCTTCTGCCTTAGCAGGACGGTATTGACCAATATAGCTCCTTTTCTCTTCTGGTTGATCAGGTGTCTCAGCCCCTGTGTTATTTCCATTGATGTGGGGTGTCATTCCCAGATCCTTTGCCCCCAGTTTACCTTTGACCAATCAGGTCCTGCCGCAGTCGCCATTTGTAGATTTGTCAGGTTTTATACCTGATGGCAAAGCACAACACAGGAAGCAGGTACTCACAGAGTAAAGGTTTATTTCTAGAAACATGACACATGTATGCAGAAAGGTCAGCTTATTGTCAGTTGGGAGTTCAGAACCTCACCCATAGGAATGTCATCATAGGAAAACTTAGAAAAAAACAGAATTACACACAGTCTTATAGTAAGATAAGATCAAGTCCTATTGCTATGGCAATGGGCTCATGTACTCACTAGCTGCGTATTTTACATTATCCTGATTGGCTAATTTGGTGGGCAGTGTAGCTGTTATCTAAATTGCCCTTTTGGCTGCAACATTTGTATATAACACATTATTATTGTATCATCAGAACAATGGTACAGTCGGGGGGTGGCGTGGCCAGCAGCCAGACAGGGCAGATGCACTTTACAGGAGCTCCTCTAAACTATAACAAGAAGGCACTTAAAAATAAGAAAAACGTATACTTTTTTTCTGACAAAGTGAAAAATTAATGGTTACAGCACGAGTGAGAAAGGATTTCTGCTGACAAAAATGGGTAAAACATGCCAGTCATCCCAGCATGATCCCAACAAGGTGAGATCGCATGCAGAGATACCGCATCGCAATGGCCTAACAACTGAAACAAGTAAGGCCTCTGAACCCTCCATAACAGCAGTATTGCAAGCATTTTAAAATGATTAGTGCCTCTCTATTTCAACTATTTGTATAAAGCTAAGTTGTATCTTTTGACTAAATGATTTTAAGGAAAGTTGCCTCTTGAAAGTATTCTAAATTTCAAGGCTTATTAAGAGCTGTATTAGTGCAGTGAAGTACTTATGTTATTACTCTTATCGGACCTACATGAACTAATAAAACACTAGATGTGTTAATGGGTGTTTGGGCTCCTAGGCAATTATTAGTAATTGATTATCAATTCTAGTCCATGAGCATGCTGCAATGGTCTTTTCTTGAGCTTATTATGATAAATATTTTAATGTAGTGAATTTGAGACCCCACCTTATGAAGTCACTACAGTGATAGTACACAAATCCTGTATTTGCATTACTAATGTTAACTCTAATGAGATTGCTATTACTCGATTGTATTCTTATTGTGTGAACTACACAGTGGAAAACTGAATAAAAATAAAGTATATAAAAAAAGAACAATGGTGCAGTCACAAATATAGCTGAGTTATCATTATTATCTGCTGATGTCAGCAGTGTGCATCATGGCTGTAGAATGTGCTATAGGATTACAAATACATCACAGGCATTATGGTTATATTCTTCTACATTTTCAGTACTTTTCCACACAAGGGTCACTTTGGCTGGAAATGGTATATTCTTACACTAGCATCTTGTTAGCAGAATCACATCTAAACATAGGCAAATCATATCTCATAACTAAGCATAAGCAGACATAACGATAATCGATATCTAGTACATTCTACACTAATCCCTAACTATAATACAATACAACAATGGCTAATTAATGACATCACAATAGTCCATGTGAGGGACTGTAGGTCAGGCAGGTCTACATGTATACCATATGCTATGTATAGGATTATGGGGATTGCCTGGACTAACAATATTCATAAACTGCATCAAGTAGATCATGTAACTGTCTATTGAAAACATGTCGGATCACTCTATAGTATAGAGTCATTACTCAGTTGCCTTCCCACCTGTAACAGATACATGTCTTGTTTCAATAATATCACATTGCCCCCCCCATCAGAACTTTTAGTAACAACATCAGTCCAATTTGTCATCTGTTCTTTTGCCAGCTTTTTATCCTTTGTAATACTGGGAAAATGCAATTGCCATATCTGTTTAAACAGTCCCTCCATTTCTACTCAAACTGATCTTTCAAAAACATTCAGAGCTTGATTTTTCTTAGTGTCCCCCTTAAAAAATGTATCCCCCTTAAAGGTTGACTGCAGTTTAAAAGGTTTTTCCCTCCTTTGTTTAGCATAGGTAGTACATTTTTAAGTGTTTTCATTTTATGAGGTGTCAAAATTGTTTAATCCATTAGTGAATTCACTGTACCTTGAATATTCAATTTACTCTGTGGTGCTGCATTATTACTGGCATCATTATCATCAGACTATATTATCATAACATTCTCCTGAGTCTGTTGTTGATTTAAAGTTGCTGTTTATTCTGTATCTGATGCTTGTCTGAGGCAAAAACAAGTAGTTCAATCTTATTTTTCTAAAAGTTTGTATAATTTGATCTCCAATTTAAATCTATTGACATTTGGTATATGGATGAAATTAAGACTTTGTCCAAGTCTTTGAAGCTGTGCTGCAGTTAAGTCTTCATCAGTTAAATTAACTATTTGTTGTTCTTGCCCCACTATTTTTTGTTGCTTTTTAGCTTCCAGTCTTTTTGGTTTTTTCTTCTGTATCTCCCTCCTTACCTGCTTTTATGTTTTTTTACTTCTCTGTGTGTTTTTAGTGGAGCTTTGGGGTGCTGTTTCTTTTGAGCTGCCTTCTTTTACTGTTTCTGTGGGTTCATCAGTACCAGTAGCTACTGTATAATTTCAGTGTCTCTCTGAGTAGATTGATTCCTGTTAGGATTCTTCTTGTTGGAGTAACCATGTGATCTACCTCAGCTTCTGCTTCTCTGCCTCTCTCTCGGCCAATTAAATACACACATATTTGTATAATCTACTTAATCTCTAATAAGTTTATGTGCTGTTTGATCTTTGAGATCTGTTTCATATTTTGTTAATTTTGCCTCACATTTATCATTAAGCTCCTTAAAACTCTTATTATCCTTATATTTCTGAAGTTCCAACTGTAGGGAACTCAGTTCTTCAATTGGCTCATTATAGCGTAAATTATCTTCCTTAAAGAGGACAGGAAATGTGTGGTAATTGGCCGCAGTTAATAATGTTCCTATTAAGAAAAATGAAAGACTTGTCTCAAAATGACCCATATTTAACTGTGTCTTAATAAACACTAATGTGAAAAACATTTTTGTCCAATTGTTACCTTTTTATGGGTAACATACTGCAGTTCTCTTCATGGAACCATTAATTTGGACTTTTTACTATGTCACTGTTTGTGTACAGAATGCTAAGCATGAGCTCTTGTCCTATCAGAACCATGCTTAGAGTTCTTTGCTCAAACCATGACATAGTTAAAACTCCAGATCACTGGTTCCACGAAGAGAACTGTAACAGTATGCTGCCCAAAAAAAAGAAAACAATGCAAATTACTGTTTTCTCATCACTTTTTATTCAGTTACAGTTACAAATAGATCATTTAGGCTTATGGATATCATTTCTGTAAATGGGAACATTATTAATAGCTGCCAATTAGAAACCATTTCCTGTCCTCTTTAATAGTACAGGCTTGGAGGTGTGATGGACAATCAGTCAAAATGCTCAGGTACTCATCTTTTAATCTGAAATTCTCCAGTCCTCCATTTGAAAACTTAACAACCCTTTAACTTCTAGGAACCCAGTTTCTGTATTTTTAAGTAATTAAATTGTTATGATTGTACAAAATGTTAATGTTGGTTTTGATTTTTTCTAACATATAAAACAATGTAACAAGTTCACCCTTTGTGGTACTGGTACTTGAGTCATTTGAACTTGGTTCAAACACAGCTTATCGGTGTCTTGCCACTGCCTCTGCACTGATGAAACAATATGGGGTAGCTGTTTCATTGTTAACTTCAGAGCCTAAGCTGGGCTCGACTTCACCCATTGTCTTAGAATGTAATAATGTACCATTCTTTCTCAATTAGCAGGCTTAAGAAATTTACTGTGTGATTCTTATCTCCTTGGTGTAGCTCCCTCTTCAGTTACACAGGCTAGGGCTGCTTGGGTGCCCATGATCCAAGAGTAGAAAATCTCTCTTCAGCACTCTGAATCAGGGGTGTTCACAATCAAATCATCATGATTTCCTTATTGCTGACACCCCATAGTAAGTCAGTATGCAAGGGGATCATGAGAACCAAAACTCATGCATGATGGTGCTGCATTCTAGAGTCCAACTGATGTTCTACCACCTGATCTGCATACATCATACTACCACCATGATCAGCTAGGTGGAAGTTATATGGCAGAGGCATAGCTCTTCTTCCCCAGAGGACAAAACCATTCAATTGTTTGCATGCTACGTCTCTCCCCAGCAGGCAGACGACAACCCTGGCTTATTCCCAAGCCCTGGTTGCCTATGTCATGAACAGAAACCCTACCACTGTGTTGATGGGCAAACCCTGATTTCTGTTTTTACTCTTCCCCTGGCTGGCAAGTTGGTTAATTGTGTAGTATTCCAATAAAGGGTTATAGCTATAACTTTTGATTTGCTAATGTAAACTCTAGAAAAGGCTGAGTTGGCAATGAGAGTTTATGCTGGTAGAAAGACTCAGAAGGATGCTTATAAAAAATCAACAAATGTGTTCTTTTATGTAATAACATCACTCCTAGGTGAATGCAACATAAATATAAATAACAAAGTATAGGACTGATTCCAGTTTCTTGTTAATATGTTCTTTTTCTGCCAAGCTTACTGGGTGAGGATGTTTATAGTACATTTATTCTTGAAGAATATTTGTGTTACTAATAAATAACTGAAAACACTTGTCCAAATCTGATGACAGATATAAACTTAATGGCCTTCAAGACGTTTGTTTGATCCCCTTGTTTGAAATTGTCTGTAATCATGATCCACAGCTTTCTTGCAGTATTTGCAGCATTTGTGGTAATGCTGATATACTCTTTCAGAGCTATTGGCTATACTAATTGAAAAATCCATCTTGTATTTATAAGCTAAAGCAATATTTTGACAGAAGTCTCAGAAAAACCAAAAAAACAGCTGGGACATGAAGTCAGTTGTTGATTAACAAAGCCCATGCATTCTCAAAAGCCAGCCCAGGCTTCTCACCCTGTGAGAGCACATGTTTCAGAGGCATGCAACCTGACCAGACTGACATACATTCAGCCTAACTGCACCTCTCTCCTATGGCTACAAGAGTCAGCATGCACACAGCCAGTCTGTCCTCCTTGAAAATGTAGATGGCAGGCTTTGCATGCTTATCACAAAAACAATTGCAGGTAATTGTGATTAACTTTTACAAAGGAATTTTATTTTGACGCTAACAACATTTTAGCAAATAGCTAACTTAGGTGCTATTTTAAAAAAGAACTAATTTCTTCCACTAGTAGTAACATGAAAAGACAGAAGAGAGACACAAGTCTGTTTGGTAAATGTGATTATACTAAAGAAGCAGGCACTATAACTCTGGCACAGTCTCTCTAGTTTTTGTAATATGTTTTCTGTATCTTTTACTGGTAATACAGTGAATGTGCCTCATTAAGTGCATATTTTTACAGCTGTGAATACAAACAGGATATAGAATGACAACAGGTGCAGTACCTTCCTTATTAATCAAGCAGCATGTTGCACAAATTTCATGTGTGTTGTAAGAGTGTTACATAAATCCTTGCCAAAAAATAAATTAAATAAGGCATCATAATGATGAAAAAGGCTTAACTGCCATTTCAAGGGAGACAGTGTGAAAGATAAAAAATGGCAGGGTGTCTAAAAGTAAACGTAGGGAGGTTTCTCATAATAGTGTAGCTTGATACAAACATTACATGTATGTCTGAAGTCTAATCAGGTGTGGGGATCACAGTTTCTTGTATACTGATAGAACAACGGTGTATTTTTAAAATTAAAGAAAGGCCTACCAAAGGCTATTTATTTTTTTTATGTTGTTATACTTGTCAAACTAGGACTACCTTACACCCAGGAGGAAGTTGCATGAGCCATGAACTGTCAGCACTGGTTCTGCATTCAGTGGCAGTGGATCAATGAAAGATTAACATTTGGAATTACTAGGCATGGAGATTCCATTTTTGCATTTGATGCTCATGCGCACTAAACGCTTTGAGACAGAAATGGGAAATGAGAGATGTGTCACTGCCATGCCAATCACAGCTGCATCTGCAAGAGGTATGGTAGTGTGCACCAATCACAAGGCACTTTGGTCATAACAGCAGTTCAGCTCTGTTGCTATGCAGTGCCATGGACTTGAAACAAATGAACCACTCCAATGGGAGAGCTTCATTTGTAGTCTGAACTCCTGCCATCCACATGAGAGTGCACACTAATGTGCATGTCAGCAGTTGTTTCTGTATTCCCTGTCTCAGTCCCCACTCTTCTGAACCCCCCCCCCTAGCTTCAACTGTGGACATGATGCGGCCTCTTCCGGTGCTGGTTTCTGCCCCCCCAACATTAGCCGCCATGCTGCTTTTTCTTACAAATGACATTGGAGTGCCCAATCCCCATATCAGCATGTATCTTCCCCCACCCCCATATTAATGTGGCACACTGGAAGCCCACCCCAGTGTGCCAAAATAATTTTTTTATTTTTTTTTTTATTTTTCTGATACTGGGATGCCCACTCCCAGTGTTGGATGTCTCCCCCACCCCTCAAAACCTGAATAGATATTTTGCCAACATTGGGGTGCCCAATTCCCATGTCAGCATGTTTTCCCTACACACCAACTAATGTGGCATACTGGGAGCCCACCCCAGTGTGCCACAGTATTGAAATATGTTTCCAACACCAGGATGCCCACTCCTGGTGTCAGAAGCACCCCTCCCCCCACAAAACCATTCAGTGCTGACATCAGGGTGCCCAATCCCTATGTCAGCATGCCCCCGACCCCGACTATTGTGGCACACTGGGAGCCCACCTCAGTGTGCCTATATTATTTGTATTTTGCCCTGTAAAATAAAGAAAACTGCCCCATATGTCTTTTTACTTTTTTCCCAGTAAAAAAGAAAATGGTCCCTCGTCATCTCCACAGGCCCCCCTCCCCATCTCCACCCACCCTCTACATACCCCACCTCCCCACTCACCCCATACTTACCTCCGGACGTCCAGCACTGTCATCTTTTCTGGATCAGGAACACATCTGCACTCTTCAAAAACAACCAACAAACTGAGAAATTATGGTAAGCCTTATAATGGGGCTCAATGGGGGGGGTTCAACTTAAGTTGCTATCTCAGCCAATTTTAGGAATTTTGGCCCCAAATCTTTAACATAAGGTTCTTGGGACCCCACTTCATGAACATTGACTGTCATTTTGTTTCTTGGTCCCGAAAGGTGATTTAGCAGTCACTGAAACACCTTTTGGGCCCGATTAACACTATTCGTGAGCTTGGATTCCAAAAAGCTCATGTTGCAAATTTGGTGAAAAAATTCCAAAAAATGACTGCATTATGAGCGTGCATTATGCAGTTTCTATTCACGCTCATAACTTCACCAATTTTTAATATTTGCACTCCATATTTTCAACATTGCAATTTTTTCAAACCTCCTTATGAACAGTATAGCTGTCATTTTTCACATTCTGCCTAAAACATGTTTTCGCACCTGTGGCACAGAATGACGTGGTCACTGTGTGAAATCAACTTTTGTGATGGAGTACTGA
This sequence comes from Neoceratodus forsteri, assembly GCA_016271365.2. Classification (NCBI taxonomy): domain Eukaryota; kingdom Metazoa; phylum Chordata; order Ceratodontiformes; family Ceratodontidae; genus Neoceratodus; species Neoceratodus forsteri. The sequence continues at coordinate 1,235,788,017 of CM057456.1, forward strand.
AATGATAGTGCCACCGTTCATGATGTGGGGTCCTAAAAAGCCCATGTTGAAAATATGGTGAAAAGATTCCAAAAAATGATTGTGTTACAGCCATGAGTTGCACAGTTTCTATGCACACACGTAACTTTGCCAATTTTTCATATTTTCACTCCAGATTTTCAACATTGGCATTTTTTCACACCTCCTCAAAAATAGTACAGCTGCCATTTTTCACATCCTGCCCAAAATGTGTTTTTGCACCTGTGGCACCGAATGGCACAGTAGCAGCACAAAATCATTTTGGGATTGAATAACAAAATGATAATGCCACTGTTCATGAGATGGTGTCCAAAAAAATCCCATGTTGAAAATTTGGAGTGAAAATACAAACAAACGCCCAGAACGTTAGTGTTTCCAACTGTAATTCCCCACCCCCCCACATTGGAGAGACTGACAGGTGTTGGGTGTGTGACTTGGGGTCGTTGGCCATAATTCTTACACCATTCCACCCCCACCCCCACCCTGCAGCCAGTGACAGGCATCGAGGTATGCCTTGGGGTCTTCAGCCCAAGCATTCACCCCATTCTCCTATAGTGCACCCATCTCTGCTTATTTCCTTATGGAATGGAGTGAGTGTAAGGGCCAAAGACCCCAAGCAATGCCATGATGCCTGTCAGTGTCTGCAGGGTGCAGTGAGGTGGAATGGCATGAGCATTATGGCTGATGACCCACAGGCATACCATCAACACCTGTCAGTTTCTGCAGGGTGGGGGTGGGGGTTAGCTTTAGGGTTGGAAGCACTAATGCTTCAGTAAGGAAGTAAATCAGGGCGGGGCAGTGGATGTCACCTACCTTGATTTCAGGAAAGCCTTTGACACCAACCAACATAGAAGGATGATAAACAAGATAGGTAGTCTGGCCACAGGGCACAAGCTGATACACTGGGTTAGAAACTGGCTGATGGACAGGAAGCAAAAGGTGGTGTTAATGGAATCCAACCTGGGGAGAGGATGATGACCAGTGGGGTACCTCAGGGATCAGTCCTGGGACCAGTCCTTTTCAGTGTCTTCATTACAGACATTGCGGAAGGGCTAGAAGGAAAGGTCTGTCTACCTGTTTGCAGATGACACCAACATCTATAACAGAATGAATGCTCCAGAAGGTGTACAGAAAATGAGCAGAGACATGGAGAGGCTTGAAAAATGGTCTGAGGAGAGCCATCTGAGGTTCAATGCAAAGAAATGCACATAATGCACCTGAGAAGAGGGAAACCTGGGGAGAGTTACTGGATGGGGATGAGGTGCTGATGATCACCAAGGAAGAAAAGGACATAGAAGTTATCAGTTCTGATTACCTTAAGGTGTCAAAACAGAGCACAAATGTTGCAAGAAGGCCCAGTGACATGCTTGGGTGCATAGGCAAAGGTATCACTAGCAAAAGGTGTGAGGTGGTGATGCCATTGCATAAGGCACTAGTGAGCCCTATCCTTCAGTACTGTGTGCAGTTCTGGAGTCTGCAGCTGTGCACGCACAATGACAGGGTGGAGCCAGTCCACATAAAGGCAACCAAGATGGTACATGGCTTGCAAAACAGAAGATATCAGGACAGATTAAAGGACCTCAATATGTACTCATTGGAGGACAGGAAGGAGCAGGGGAGCATGAAACATACATTCAAGTACCTCAAGTCCATAAACAAGGTGCAGGGGCAGACATCTTCCAGTGCATCAAACGTTCGGCATTGGCAAATGCTTGTTTGTTTTTGGTAAGCTGTATCAGTAACTATCACCTGCTTCTCTGCACTACAGCAGCTTCAGTCCTCATCTAGGGGAAGGAACACAACCCCATCTTGATCAAAAGTCTGAGAAGCATCTGGTTGTTACAGTACTATATTTTATTGATTCCTCTTACTTGAATTGAGCTGGGGGCAGAGTTTGATCACTAAACCCTACATCCTGCATTTTGAGAATTGTGTTCCCAATGTCTCAGGAATATACAGTAGTGCAGTTTTTTTATATTCCAGCATTCACTACAGCTGCAGTCCATCAAATTAATGGAGTAAAACATCCAATTGCATTGTGAATACAACTGATAACTACATTAGTGGTTAGAATAGCAAAATATTAAATGTTGTTCAGAGCTCAGTGCTTGTGTTACATACTGCATCTACATAATGTAGGTTTGAGTTTGGATACAGAGGCCAGGCCACTAAGTAGAATGCTTCCAAGGTATAGTCGTATGGATGAATAGTGCTAAGGTACTTAGGCATGGACATAAGTAGGTCAGTAATTATAGTACATGATGAGCTGAAGTAAGATACTGGAGCAGATGAGGTATGCATTATGAAGTGATGGTTTGGCTTTGCTCTGTATCCCACCATAGGAAGGATGATTAGTAGATTAGGATGTGACACCCCCCCTGGTGGGATAAGAGTGCTGGAGAAGGAGGAGATGTAAGGGGAGGATGGAGGGCGAGTGCATCTCACTCTAAGCAGAGCAGCAGGGCTCTGCTGTTTAAGTAGGTAGTGGGGGAGGAGCTCTTCCCCCATATAACCTTAGGCAGAGCTTTCCAATTATATGTGGTTCAGAGCTCAGTGCTTGTGTTACATATTGCTTCTACACAATGTAGGTTTGAGCTTGGATGCAGAGACCAGGCCAGTAAGTAGAATGCTTCCAAGGTATAGTCATATGGATGAATAGTGCTTAGGTACTTAGGCATGGACATAAGTAGGTCAGTGATTATAGTACATGAAGAGCTGAAGTAAGATAATGCTAGATACTGCAACAGATGAGGTATTCATTATGAATTGATGGTTTGGCTTTGCTCTGTATCCCACTGTAGGAAGGATGATTAGTAGATTAGGATGTGACACCCCCAAAAAATATTATATTCTATGATTATCACCTCCAACTCTGGAGTGTATGGCCGGCAGCACACAGGAGAGGAAAAAACCCTTATGGGGAAACCTCTGAGGACCCATGGCTGCCAACCTGCCCATCCTTCTGGGCATAGTAAAGGAGCATAATCCTAATTAATTAATTTAATGGCTAATCCAAGTTGCAGATTACAGATGATCCAGCGGAACAGTTCGTAGTAAGAAATGAAAGGTCAGAAACAGGCTTCCAAGTCTTGCGTCAGTGCTGCAGGTATCTGTATGAACACGTGAAGCATCCAGGTAGCTTGCACTGAGATGAGCATTGTTGGAACACGTCTAACAGATTCAGAAAAGGGCTAAAATGAGGAGTTCCTAAGGCTAGCACATGATAAATAGACAAATATAGAGTACATATATATATCCAGGCTCTGACGCTGGCAGGCAGGGATGAAATAGAAGTAGTCCAACCTCCAGGCTTCTGCTGATAGAAGGCTTATGAGTTTCATGGAATGGTAGAATGGCTTGAGATGATGCTGAGGACTGACAAACCCAGTTCAGGTTATTGACGAAGAGAGTAGAATTTATGCTTAAGTCATGATATAGAAGGCAAACAGCAGTAGAGCTTAGCTGAAATCATGGCAGGATTTGAGAGTAGCAAATCTGAAGCAATAGTATGAGGTTAGGAAGCATCTGAGGGAGTATAACAGGGCAAGCCCAATAGGTGAGGATGTGGCTGGACTGCGGAGGTTAGGAGATGAGGTAGTATGTAGCAAGTAATATAGACCAGGTTGGCCAGTTGATAAGTAGTAGAATGTGGTGGCTACTCCCACGGCTAAGATGCATGGCTGGACCCTCAAGGTCATCTGGTGAGGTAAGTAGAGTGGCTGCTAGCTCCAGGTAAGTTAGTAAGCACAGCCAGACCCTCGTAGGTCTGTTGGTAAATAAGTCGAGTAACAGCTAGCCCTTGTAGGCTAGTATGCGCAGATGGTCCCCTCGTAGGTCAGCTGATGAGTACATAATAGGTAGTTGAGAATGACAGTCAAGCCAGCAGGGCTAGCAGGCACAGCAGAACCTAAGTAAATCAGTGGAAATTAGCATGGGATGAATTCTGAGGGTATACAGTATATCCAAGGCAAGACTTCTATGAGAAATGGTCAAATCCCCTGACGAGCATATACAATCAGATAGGTCGAGCTGCACCTGTCGAGCAGTTCTAACAGATGAGGAATTAATTCTGAGGAGGAGAGGAGCTTGAACGAATGACAGAGATCCAGTAGGAGAATATGGTCTTGGAGTCGATGCAAGTTAGGGTAGGAAGTTGGGTACGAGCTAGAAGTATATGAACTTCCAGGCCTAGACTGGGTGTGGCAGGCTGACAGAAGTTATGAACCTCCAGGCCTGATACTGGGTGAAGCAGGCATAGTGTACTAACAGTTGAACCTACAAGCCTTGAAGGTGAAGCAGGTACAAGGTGGAAGTATACGAACCTCCAGGCCCAGGCTGCGCACGGCAGGCTGATGGAATTTATGGACCACCAGGCCCGATGCTGGGCGAGGCAGACAAATGTACGAATAGTCGAACCTCCAAGCCACGACACAGAGAGGCAGGTGGAGTAACAGAGCAATCTTGAAGAAGCTGAATGAGCACTGATGAGCTGATCTGAAGTGGTTGAGTGTGAGGACCATGCAGTTTGAATACATATAGTTGCCAGAATTCCAGGTGGCCAGGGAAGAGCCAGAGGCAGGAATGTGATGAATAGTGTGAGCAACGGTAATGGGTTGTAAGTAAAAGACCTGCATGTAGGTCGGTAGTAATAGAAGTAGTAGTAGTCATTGGATTTGCATGAAATGCAGATGACGTAGCAAGAAGTAGTACTGAATAAATGCATAAGGTACATAGTGGTGATGACGAGGAATGTAAATAGCAGGGGAGTAGTCTGACCCTCCTAAAATTTGTTTGTTTGGTGACTGACAATTGAAGTATGTGTTTATAAATATTTACCAACATTAAGTACAGGCTAGTTCCTCCTAGAGGTAGCGTAGAATATATTCTACAGCACTCTTAGGTACAAGCAGCAGTCGCCGAAGCAAGGATGATTCCAAAGGCAGCAGTGGCACTGGTTCCAGGCAGGCACATTGGCAGCAAAAGGTGAAGGGTGAGAATGAGGGCGGCAACCAGGAAATGCAGCCTGACTGAGTAGTAGTGAGTACTAGTGAGCAGAATGAAATTGAGCAGTTAGTAATTCGGAATTCAAGGCATAGAAGAAATGCAATGACTAGACATTTAATTGCCTCTTGGAGCTACAGAGTTCCTGAAACAGTGAACTGGTTCTAATATTCCTTTGTCCAGGCTGTTCACAGCTCCCCAATGTGGAGCAAGATACTTTAGAAACTGTGGCATGTAGGAATGTCCATAAATAAGTTGAGAGGCTATGGCTGCTAAAGAGATAGCCCTGTAGTAGTGGTACAGCAGTGGGGAAGGGACAGCCCAACAGGTAGTGACGGCAGCAGCAGAGAGCCACAAAGCAAATCCCAGCAGAGGCACAGTGGTTTTGGGCTAGAATACTAGGATGTTGGTAGGTACCTGCATTAAAGGCATACAATAATAATTGGCAAGCACAAGCAATGCAGCAAAGTGGCGGCAGATTAGTTCTCCATGAAAGTGTGAAACTCCAGCCATATGAAAGTAGACAGGTAAAGAAGCATGTCAGGGTTCACTGTAAATATACGTCATAGAAACTAGAAGGCTCATAGAACAGGGAGGGACTCCTGAGACATACAGACTATGGAGAGCTTGAGGTGAACGTTGGTATACAATACATCTAATACCCCAATGATATGAGGAGAGCTTAGCCTTGACAGGAGCAGCAGAATCCAGGGGCAGCAAATGGCAGTGAGGTATGAAGCGGCCGCTCCTGGGCTATGTTCTGGTTTGCTAATGACATCTGGAAGAGCTTGCTAGAGTAGGTGTACTGTGTGAAGAAACAGAAGATGCTGGCTACAAGGAAACAAACAGCCGGTAAGGTACGTAAGCATCGGCAGACAAACTAAGGCACGGTCGGCAGAGAGGGAGCCCCAAAAAGAAAATAAAAACAATCAAAACAAGTGTAGAACAGCACAGGAGGGATGGGGGAGCAAAACACAGAAGGAGGGCAGCAAAGCAGACGGAGAACGGGGGAAGTGGAGGGCAGAAAAAACAAAAAGAAGGCAGGGAAGGGAAAAGGAGGGGAAGGGGACAACCGCACCACCAGAAAGTAAGTATGTCTCGCTCTAAGCAGAGCAGCAGGGCTCTGCTGCTTAAGTAGGTTGTGGGGCAGGAGCTCTTCCCCCCTATAACCTTAGGCAGAGCCTTCCAATTAGTGCATTTTACCGGTGTAAACTATATTAGTAGGTATAAACCAAATATCCTAATCCTTTCCCCGTAATGTCTTCTGTATGCTTCTCTTTCTAAGCATGTAATTCTTTTTCAATTTTCATTCAATGCATATAGAAACATAGACAATGACAGCAGAAAAAGACCAGAGATCCATCCAGTCTTCCCAAGTTCCTTATAATCCCTGGAACCTACTGTTCCTCCAGGGTCCTAACTTCCCCATCCTCTCTCTCTATTCTCCTCCTTGGTCATGTCACCCCTGGTAATTACTATTCTCTTCATTATCTCACGGCCCTTCTTGAATCCTCTGAATATTTTCAAATCCAACAGACTGTTCCATGGTTCCACCACCCTTTCTGTAAAGTAATACTTCCTCACATATCTCCTGATTCTACCTCCCATTAATTTCCATCCATGTCCACGTGACCGTGAATTAATATTCAATTACATAGCTCCCCATAAATATGTTTGTTATCCATAATGACCCTTTTCTTGCATGCACAATGCACTGCACAATAAACATAAACTTAGAAGTATTACAAGATCAGGACAATGACCTTCCTGAGACAGTCAGAGACCTACTGTACTGCAGGATACATGAAATGCAACCTACAGGGGTTGATCACTAATCAGTGCAGATGTAAACATCCTAGCAAATATATATGTATCCTGCATAAAACATGTCCCAGCCATAAAAATCCAGACTAAATTTGTTTTGAGAGCAGCAATAATAACACAATATGCATATAATATGGAACATCATGCAGTCTGCCAGGCTCTCCCAATCTCCAGTGTATGTAGGACCCATAGATGCCAAATAACATTTGATTGTTTTCACTGGGGCTATACATGGAAAATTTCTGCTTCAGCCTAACATGTGTTTGGTGAATACAATTCTTCTACAATAATCAATGTGTGATAGTTATGGTAAACAACATCTCATCGACATCAATTTACCTGAAAGGGGGAACACGACAAAGGAGCCTGTTGTCACCTACTCAGTTTTGCCATTTGACTGTCTATAAAAAGTAAGATGGGATAAGATAAAACTTTATTTTCCACAGGATTAAACTTTAGGACCGTGAGGCCCTATTTAGCAAAGTTTTCCTATTACAAGATTACAGTTACAAATGGTTGCAATTATTTATACATTCTATAAAAAGCAAGATCAACAGCAACATTTAGGGTGCAGATGGCAACTCCCACATACACAAACATTACACTGTATCTAGATGATACTTTGGTTATGGCAGATCCCATTATGCACTTTCCAAACTATTACAGGATAGGGCTTGTTTTGGACTAATTGTCTGGATACAAAGAGAACCTATCTAAATCAGGAGGTGTGGTATAGAGGTTAGAGCACCAGCTTGGGAACCAGAAGATTGCAAGTTTAAGTCCTGCTACAGCCAAATACACACTGTGTGACTGTGGGCAAGTCACTCAACCTCTCAGTGCTCTGATCTACCCAGCTGTGAAAATGGGTGGAAACATGACTCCACCAGGAACAAGATGTTGCAACTCATTTGGACTGGTCTGGGCAAATAAATTGTAAAAACAAATAATACTTTATTTGCAAAATTTGCATTTTGCACAAGACCTCTAACACTTACCAGTCAAGCCACTTCCTAGTGTACATATCTCGTGTATTTTGTCAGTGAAGTTGGAGGCATTTGCAACCAAAACATCACCCCAACAGCTTCCAGATTATCAGGGAGCTGGAAATCTGGAAAGGACTCCCACTTTCTGTTATTGGTTGCGTGAACCTTGTATGAATTCACTAGCAGAAATTATTGCATCCACTGCAAATGTTGCCATGCACTCCTGCTACTGAAAAAATGTATTGAGAAAGATAACTTCAGTAGTATTTTTGTGCCAATAAAAACAAGCGGACATGGAAACTGTATCTTTCCTACAAGAGAGGAGGTTTGGGATTTCAAGATCTAGATTTACTGTATAGCCGCTGGCATTCCAAGAAAATTATTTAGGGAGCTGAATCTTCCCAATCCCAGATGAATTTGGATGGACATTAAGGAAAGAGATATTCCTTGGGGAAATTGCATAGTTTCTACACACTCAGTTACTGGAAAATAAAGTTTGCATGTCCCATCATATTGTACTCTGTAGTGTTGAAGGTGTACGACTGCATACAAATGCTGTGAAATGATACACGACGTACCAAAACCATCACTGGGCTATCTACGTGTCAGGGTGGCTCAGTTGGTAGCACATCCACCTCTGGATCAGAAGGTCATGAGTCCTTATTCCAAGCCGAGATTGGACCTATACTTAAAAGCACTGATGCCCGAATGCAATATGTTAGCGGGTGTGGGTAGTGGCAACACTTACACAGTTTCTTCTTGAAAACACACATTAGAATTCTGTGTGTGAATTTTATTAAATCAAAAGAAAAGCAAACTTCAGGAAAAAAAAAAATAAACAGTTCTAACAGCACTTCAGCACTTCTCAAGACTCTAAGTGCAGCCACCGAGTGGTCGTGGCTCTGGCATCAACACAACCTCTATCTTCTGTGCTCAAAGACTATCTGCCTCTATGTTTGAAAATCAGACTCTTTCATGCAAGAGAAGAATGACATCACTGGTCATCTGATCCACCCCCTAATTATAATATATAAGATATCCTACTCTAATACAAGAAGTGGGGCATAAACATTGACCAAAAACAATAAGGTTTATTTCATCCAAAACAACATAAAACATAAATGCATATAGGTGAGATATAATATAAAATAAACAGAATAAACACTTAATGATCTTTGGCTCCTCTCTCTCTATCAGTGACATCACAAGAGGCTTGCACTATAATAGTGGTCCACTAGGGGACCGCTGACCCTTTAGGAGCATCATTCTAAACAAACAAGCATTCAGACCATACAGGTATGCCCCCCCTATTTTATATCTCTGCTTATATAGAGAAGGCAATGAGAAAACCAAAAGGTACAGGGGAAAACAACCAGGTCTCAAGGGGCATCAGAATTTAATTAAACTGCTTAGTTTCAGTCAAAGCCAAAATACAGTAAAATAAACAATCACATTAAACACCAAAGATTCAGTCAGGAACCCGACTGTGCATCCAGGTGTTTGAGAAATTATGGGTTATCCTTATTATTATGGGGTGCCTTTAATCTCTATACTTTCACCTGGTTTTGAGTTCAAATTACTAGTTCCACAATACGCTGCATTTGCAGTATGCAGTTCCTTTGTGGAAATTGCAAAAGTGCCAGGCTGTGCTAGGTGGCTGTACAATTATGCCACACCAAAAGCAGCAGAGGGGACTGCAATTCGCAAGTCATAAGACACAATTGTGAGATGAATTACTAGATGGCTGCCACACTGAAGTTCTTTACAAGGGACCTCGAGCAGGGCATTTCACCTCGGAGGGCTGGCACAATGTTAACATGTCAAACTAAGCCCTTGGCGAGTGAACAGCTCAACTTCCTATTGTACAGACTTGAAGACTAAAGGGAAAATGTGAAGTATTGGTGAGAAGGTGCACATAATATAAAAGGGGGACAGTTTGTAAGTGGGAAACAGAAAAGGAATAGTCTTATTTATTTACTCGAGGCAGAGTCCAGTATAACATGTTGGTTATTTATACAGGTACCGCTTTCATTTAGCATAAAGGAAGTTTTTCCTTACGGGCTGCTTTATTCATAAGCTTAACATGCGTTAGTACAAAAAGACAAGCTGATGTCTTAATTCATAACTCTAATGGCTAATAAGCCTCAATACCATTATCATCATTATAGACAAAAGCTAAAATTAGTGGGGTAGTAAAGAAAAGAGAATACCACAATAGGAGACCACCCCAACATGGCAGAAAAGTGAAAAAGGGCAAGAAAGACCCAAAGAAGAAGAAAGTCACTACAGCAGTAGAATTTAGAAATAGGGGCAGTTAGAGGGGAGCGTCCAGTGGTGGGGGGGGTTCAAAACTGTCACACAGTATTAGTGGGTACTGTACTATTGGAGTGTACCATCCTTCAGATGACATGTTAAACTGCTAATTGGTTTTTATTTTTGTACTTGGTATTTTATTTCATTCAATGTTATACAATATTGTCTTCAATTTGTACTCCTTACTTTTGGTCCACATTGTATTATTACTGTCTATGCTGTTACCGTATATTATTTGTTCTGCCTCTGTTAATCAAATGTTTTGTCTCTGTAAACTCCCAGGTCATGCCTGAAAATAGTCATTGCTATGGCTAGTGTACCTTACCTGGTCAACAAAAAATAAATAAAAAACTGAGGCCCCTTCTACCCATCCTGGTGCTGTCCTGGTGGGTGTCCAGGAGGAAATAAAAGAACCCAAGGCATTCTTTGCAAAGAGTAGGGGACATTCCCGGTGTCCAGGCCAATATTCATCTTCCCATAAAACTGTTTCATGCAATTGTTCAGGCTGTATGTGGGTGTTGATGTGCGATATGGCTGCCACTACACTTTCAGTAACTTCACTACCAGTCTAGCATCATTTGTAAAGTGCTTAGTGATACATTTTGCATGAAAGGCGCTATATAAATGCTGAATTTTCTTCTTCTTCTTCTGAAAATATGCATTTTGCTCTAATATCAGAAATGCAAGCTGGACAAGTTGAGATTAAAGCAAAACAATTTATCCTTTAAATGCTGTAGTGTTCCTGTGGTCCATTCACAGTATGTTCTTTGCCATACCACAGTGGATTTATTTTGAACTTATTTGCACACTTACTACAATTAGATACTTTACAAATAGTTTGTAAGTTCTCATTCGCTGCTGCTGTAATGTCTCCCGTGGACTCTTCTGGAAATTAGGTGCATCCCCTATCCTGACATACAACAATTTTTAAACAACTAAAAAAATAATAACAAAAAGATGACATATTAGCTCTGGAATGGGCACAATTTAATGTTATACATATATGTAATGCAAATTGAAAATTATATAACTACCAAATATATAACAGCTAAATGGTTACGTAAACATTGGGAATAGGTCATGATGTAAAAAAAACATTGATACCAAGTTTGTATTAGCAGTGTACAATGCTTTACTTTATTAAAGGAAACACCAATACAGTTGTTAAATCACAGACTTGGGGGAAAAAGATCTATAATTTCAAATCTGGAGCAGGCATGGGAGGCAACCTTATATTCTATTTAGTAGGAGCACTACCATTTGATATATAACACATAAACTGCTTCAAATTTCTATATGCAATAGATTCCAAATGCCACTAGTCAAAACTGGAAAATTCCTTATGTGGAACATATACTGATGCCTGAACTGTAAAATGACCAAATCCACACTGCTACATTACTTATGGGAGTGCCCTTCAATTAAAATTGTCTTGGGGGATATAATAAATAAGATGGTGGAGCTCTTTAACATAGAGACATTCAATACCCCTGGCATTTTGTTTTTGAGTGTGTTTACAGGAAATGTGAATTGAGAAAGAATGGTGAGTAAAAGGAAATTCATCTCAGTACTTTTGTTCATTGCTAGCCACTGACATGATAAAGAAAACTCAGATATATCACAATATGGCACAGCAATTTCTCATTAATTTCAACTGCATTTCTGTGATATGTCTTGATATATCAAGATATAGTGTGTATCTTGTCACTGGCTACCATTATTGATGGTGAAAAGATGTACCATGCTTATATGCATTGGAAATCAGTCCCCCTATGAAAGACTGAAGGCTTTTCTTACAGGAACTCCTTCCAATTCAATTCAATTCAATTTTATTTTTTACCAGGAAATACACCATTGAGATATTCATTTGCAAGGTGGTCCTGGAGGGACAACACAAGGTACAATAAGGGAACATGAGTACAAATTGTAAGGTACAGAGCAGGGAATACAAAATCAAAAACAGACATATCAAACTCACAGTAAACAGGCCAAGGCATAAGTGCAACATTGCTGCCCAAATAATTTGTAAGGCAGAAGAAGAGGTAAGGAAGATAGCCAATGATTGAGGTTGGAGGAGATGCAAAAAGAGAGAGGGAGGACTGGGGTAATATGACAAACAGAGAGAAAGTGGGGAACAAGGACTAGAGGAGGAAGAAGGGAGGGATAGGGGATAATGAATGGGAAACGCAGCAGGGAGTGCCGAGGCAAACTAAGGAGGTATAAGTGTCTTTATGGCCTCATAGAGGGAGGGTTAGGAGTAGCATTGGCAGTTCTCCTTTAGCAAGGGTTTTAAAAGAGATTTGAAGGAGGATAGTTTTGCAAAGTAAGTCAGCTTTAAGGTCTTTTGGAGGGAGTTCCACAGTGTGGAGAGGGAATGACTGATAGAGAAGGAGCTGAACCAGATTCTAATTCTGGGTATATCAAGCTGTATGAAAGCATATTTTCTGAGTGGGTATGAACATGGTGTGTATTTGAAGATATTGGAGATGTACTGGGGGAGTTTTTTAGTGAGACTTTAAAGGTCCAGATGGAGACATTGCGCCACCTTCTGGCAGCCTTCCCATTGAAACATTTACATAGTTCACATGATGAAGGGTCATATGAGGGAATTTGATGCAATATGAACATTCTACATATGTTTGTTACAAGACCATTTATAGTAAGTCAGAATCTTATTTCAGCAGATCCATCGACAGTGAGAGAAATATGATGGCAAAACACAGTACTATCAAAAATTTTCCTATATGAGCTGAGGAGTGGATTAGATGATATTTGAAAGATCATAACACTGGACACACATACGCACACACACGCACACTGGTAATGTACACAATCGAATCCAAGGATGGCCATATCCACAGAGCTACAGTTGGACAGGTGAACCTGAGAGATCAAGTCCTGGGGCCTATGGGGAGTGGACACAAAGTAGGAGTAATCAAAGGGCTAATGCATATAGAAATATCATACATACAGTACTTATGCACTTACAGTATGCAACAAAATATCTGCTTGGTCCCTAGATAAATTGAATTTCTTATGGTGTTCATCTGAAATGTGAGTAGTTTGGCATAATTTCTCTAAGTGTCATTGCTGAGATGTTTCCATCATCACCGAGAGATTCTAGAGTAAGTCGGATCATATGGAGATGTGATACATTGCCACACTAAATGATATTGAGAGAGACAGTGGCTGAGCATGTTTACAAAACAGGTTCCTTTTCCAACTAACCAGCAGAAATTCTATAAACTTTAGGCACAGTAATAAGGAATCCATTCCCCCACCATGAAGTCAATTTATAAAATTTAAAGAACTAGTGTGCTGGCTGAAATTAATATTTACTTTTGAAAGTAGTCAGCTATTACTTTTTGTATCTGAATTAATTCTTCTTTCCCTTTGGCTAATTAGCAGATTTTATTTCTGATGACTAGGTGAGATGAGAGACAGCACTCTTCCTGGAGGCTGGCATATCTACTGTAGTTCTATGAGTATTCATCTTCATACCACATAGGCATTGTAACTTCATTGACAGTGGCATCACAACCACTCAGTGAAGACCCACTCAGCAGCGTCCAAGTTGGTCACTAAAAATGGCACAGTGAGGTCACAATGCTGCTGAGATATGAAGAGGACTAGAACTAGATATGTCAGCTGCCAGGTAAAGCACTGCTCTTCATACTTCACCATATACTATCAGATAGAAAACTTTCCAATGAGCAAAACAAAGGAGAAAAATACTTTAGAATTGAAACAAAATAAATTAATACTTTTTAAAAATCAAAAACTTTTTTCTTTCTGATATTGTTTATTGCTACTAATTCTTTAAGAGGACAGTTTTTTTATGAATGATTTAATATTTAAATTGTGCTGAATATTTATGGTAAAATGTGTTGGCAATATGATGAATATCTTTGATATACAAAAAGCCAAATGAAAGTATATTTTTGGTTTGCTGTGGGTGTGGTCACCAATTTGAGTTATGGAAGATATTCATTTAGTTCACAGTGGTCATTTTCATCAATTGAATTTATGGACCCTTTGAAATTGTCCTTTACTAGGGTTTGGTCCTGAATGTTCAAGCATTATGATTAAGATTTATGTTACCCCAATCCAGACATGGGAGCCCAGTATGTTGAAGGCAACCTGATTTATTTCACACTGTCCCAGGAGCAAATTTTTAATCCCAGTATACAGGACCTCATATACATCCTTTAATGGTGTGACTTTCACAGGACAAGAACAGATAAAAAGAAAAAACATACTATATCATTTAGTGGGAAAAATGTTCAGTTATTCAGCTGGAATTTATTTGCAATACTGTTGGAAGAAGATGCTATATAAGTAGTCAGCAAGTACTTCAGCAGCAGTCTCTTTCAAACACATTGGTGCCAGAACTTTCTCTTTAAAAGCCCAATATATTGGTGACAGTCTTTTCCCTACCCCTGGGATGGGGTGCTGAAAATGTATGTTATTTGAACAGTCCTTTTTTAGTTAATACCCTTCCTAATTAAGAAAGTCCAACTTTCAAATTAGCATGTGCTCAGTCTGGATAATGGGTTATACAGTTCTTAACAAAATATGCACATACAGCCACTTGATGAGCCAGCAGCTGGCCACACATAATCTCATTGCAGTCCTTTTATTCACTTGCCAAAGATGTGAAGTGAATTGTGAAGTTTTCCTTGGCAAGGCTTTGCTCACTTTCAAGCATTTATTTGTACCTGCTCCATGGGAGGAGGTGATGCTAGCTGGCATTCTTCCCTCAATAGCCCAATCTGGTGGTAGATGTTTTGAGCTGGTGGGAGTCAATGCTGGTTCACTTGTCACATCATGATTTGTAGGCATGTTAGATGCCACAAGATGCTGCATTTGATTCTCTCCAGTGGTCCTACAGTATAGATTTGAGGCTGCTGCAGGAAGACTTGCTGCTTGCAGACAATGTGATAGCATTCTTGGATGGTGGAGGACACTATTTTTTCTGGTGATCAGCATCTGGTGTTCAGATACCATAATAATGGCATCAACTGGGTGTTAAAAATATCATGAGGATGGCAAATACAGAACCTAGATGTTGAAAGGTCCCCATGCACCTCATAACAGTACATTGTACTGAGCAATAATTTTCCATCTCACGTCATTAGACAGAAATACACCTATGCAACATTATTTGGATGCAGTATGGAGTCTGAACCTTGTCCTATATACAGTATCTGTAGGTATCCTAGAATGTCTCATATTTCCAATTAGGAATTAATGATATACATATTACAAGAGTTCATCCAAACACAATATTACCTTTTTGAAATATTATCAGAAGATTCAAAGTCACATACCATAGTTCTGTCAATAAAATATTCCATGTATCTCACAATATGAGAATTACTGCATTATATCAAAACAATGTTTTAAAATGTTTAACTCTAATTGGTTTCATAGCAAGACCAGTAAAGGGGATTCATGTCTAAAAAAATTGTATTGATCAATTGGTAACAAATACATGACACACCTGTTTAGGCATATTCAGTGCTGTGTTTCTGTCTGTGGTGTTCTTAAACAAAGGTTAAGATGACACAGCGTCCTAGCACTCACTCGGAAAAACAAGTAGTGTATCAAGGCATATGTCTCTGCATAGATATGCTTGAACAGCAAGTACAATACGAAAGCATCATTCAGAAAACTAGTAAACACACTTTGTACTTAAAGCCTGTGCCAGATTTCAATGTTACCTGAAAATTGTGACCCTAATGCATATGGTCCACTAATGGCAGCACTCATGAGCCAGCTGACTGCAGATTAATTTGTGATGTTTTAGTATTGTCAAGAGGAAGAGTTAATAAACACAAGTCAAGCTGATGGGTCATTTTCTATTAGCATTCTTAAACAAACCACAGTGTATAAAAATATGAAACTGCACCACCGTTGGCTGCTAAGCTGGAGTGGAATTCTTCACTGGCCATTTTATATCAACTGGCAGTATGAGTGGAAACTTTGGTGATGCCATATTTTAATTGCTACAGATAATTCTATTGGGTATACATATTAGACTACAATAGACACAGCTGCTAAGTCTAGTAGAAGACATCATTTTGAATGTGAGGTTTCAGTACTGCATTATAGTCCATGAAAATACCATTAATTTCTATAAATTTCCCGTTAGTATCATGCGAACCCATTATTTTCACCATTAAATCTTGTATCACCATGTTTAATGGTTGATGCATCTTCCCATTGAATTGCTTTTAATTATTGATGGTTTGTGTGTGTGTAAACCATTAATTTATTCACCTATGCCATTAATTAACCACAAAAGATATCCATTAAATATTTAATGGGTGTAGTACACCCCTTAAATCTTTTCTCATGCCTTTTAAATTGTCTGTTCAATAGCCATTAAAATTATTCAATGAGCTTTTCATTGCCATGAAAACTATGTTCATGCTGAGCCAATACAATAATGGCCATTAAAAACAAATGTTCACCATTAATTACTGTAAGTATTGCCACCAGTAGAAATTAATTGTCTTTTATGCCATTAATTTATTTGTTATGTTTAACGCTCATATATTAATGGCCATTAATGAATAGGTATGTGCCATTAAAGTATCAGATTAGTGAAATCTTTAGAAATTACCGGTCCTAATAGACTTTAAACACTACAGTGCAACATCCATTCATAAAGGACTTGTAACCATTAAAGTACTTTACATAAATGTTTTACAATATATAACAATCCCTCCCCCCTTTACATATTATTGTAGAGGGTATTAACTAGAGTTAATTTTTTAAAATACAGGATTCACAAATGTATAAAAATTGGGCTATCGATATATAGTAGGATTGTTTGGGGGTCTGGATTTATATATGTAGGTTAAATAAGTTACTGAACACTAGTAGAGAGCTGATATGAATACAATTGAAAGTAGGCTCCATATATAAGGTGACCAAATGGGTCTGGTATAAATCCTGACTCTCACAAGCCTGATGCATGAAAGCCCAATACCAGAAGACTGATAGGTTAAAATCTCCGACAATTATAATACTGACTCTTTGAATCCCAACTCTGTAAATCCCATCGAAACCTGCCATGCATCAGCTCACTCTCATATGAATTAGAGTTGCTTATCCGAAGAAATCATTATTTTTTATTCGATCTTTTAGTATTTGTTTGTTTTAATCACATAAAATTTAGTATTTTTTCATTAGAATAAATATAGATTATTAGATCCTGGATTTTGCTAGAGCTTATGAAGCTCTGTTGAGAAGCATGAGTTCCATTGTTACAGTGTAGCTTAGTGTTCCCAGAGCCAAGGCAGTGTCGGTTCAAGCCAGTGTTCTTGAAGACATGGAGCTTGCTGCATTGAGGTCATCAGTCCGCCTTGGCACTGGTTACATCACCAGGGAGGCGAGCATGAAGACAGTCTGATCCAGATAGTGGTCAGATGAGTGACACCACTAACAATCACTGGCACCACTCATTGTCTGTTCAGTAAGATTCTTATTCTGCTATCCAAACCTATACCTGCTCACTCAACTCATTCAGTCCTCTTGGCTGGAAGCATGCTGTCCTCGACTACATCTAGCCTCTCCAGGAGTGTCCTAGAGATTGATCTTGTTTCTGCTGTCACCATTAGCTTTCATCTGATCACAGTAATTGGGGGAGTGAGGGGTTCTTAGTCTGTGAGCTTGCCTGGTGCCTTGTGCAGAGCTCAAGCTATCAGTGCATAGGAATCTAAAAATTCTACATTCCAGCTTGACTCATTTGGTAAATGTGGTAGTTTGTAAGTGGTAGAGCACAGGCTTGAGGCTTAGTTTCAAATGTGAGGATAACTTACTCGATTTGTGACCCACCCTGGCTTGAGCAAATCTGTTCACCTCTCCTTCTATGAGCCACTTTGGCTTAAATTAAAGTTGGCAAGAAGCACAAACCCCCTATGGAAATAAGAAAGTGCATCACAGTTGGACTGTGCTAAATAAATTGCATGAAAAAATGTGTGACACTCCTAGGGACTTCTAAATTATCAGCAAAATATGAAATATTTTATTAAAACACCTTTTTGTTTAATTCATCAATTTTTTAAACACTATCAGACAGTTTCATGCCAAGTGCGGTGGTGGTAGGGTGGTAGTCCAACATCGGAAGCATAATAGTTGGGATTTACAGAGTCAGAATGCAAAAAGTCATTGGGAATTTAAACCTGTCAGGCATTCGATGTCATGCATTTGTGCATCAGGCATGTGATAGTCAAGATTTTGTACGGATCCCAATCAAATATTCATATGATTAGTAGCCAGGAGTATGTAATGGGATTGATTAGGGTGTCTGTATCTATCAGTGAGCTTCCTGCCCACTGCTCCTCCCCTTTAGCTTTTGCATGTGCCGCTTCTCTTCCCTAGTGACTGCATCTCCTTGCTACTGAGACTGATGGCAGCTGCACAAAGTAATCATGGTGGTACTCTTTATGATTTGGCACCAATTGCCTGACACTCTATCTCATGGGTGCTCTCATATCTCAGGTGTCTGAAGGAGTTCAGGGTTGGAACAGATTAAGTAGTCAGCAGAAGATCGATCTGAGCTGACTGGGAAAGGAATTGCTGTGGTGCTGAGATAGAGAGAGAGAGAGAGAGAGAGAGAGAGATGCACTAGTGTCAAGGTAGGAGACAGATTTAATGATGGGTAGGCAACCTGGGCGGGGAACAGCATTTGGATGACAGGTGTTGTTGAAGTGGGTGAGGACAGACAGCAGGGTGGCTCTGGTATGTGGTGTGTGTCATGGGCCAGAGTGGAGAATAGCGGTACTCTCCTTGTGATTGGAATTCATTCACAAGCTGCAGGCTTTGCAGTGAATAAAAACCCTTGTTTTTACACAATCACAGACTCACAGTGATAAGGGAGCAGCAGGCTGGGATGGTTAACTTGTTGCTGGGCCTGGACCTGTAGGCTGTTGCAGGTGGTGACTTTTCTGTTCTCCAACCATAGAAACATATAGAAACATAGATTTTGACAGCAGATAAGAACCGCTTGGCCCACCCAGTCTGCCCATTCCCTACCTAATGGATAAGCTGCAGATCCTAGTTAACCAGCAGCCTACTTCTTCCTACCCCAACCCCCTAGAATTGCCTTATGACTGTCCCATGCATGCTTGAATTCCACCACTGTTTTTGACTCCACAACCTCCTCCAGAAGGCTGTTCCATGCATCCACAACCCTCTCTGTGAAAAAATACTTCCTTAAATTACCTCTGAGCCGCCCCCCTTCTATCTTCAAATTGTGCCCCCTTGTTCTTGCACACCTCTTTTTTTGAAAGATGCTACCCTCTTGGACTTTGTTGATTCCCTTGAGGTACTTGAAAGTTTCTATCATGTCCCCCTCTCCCTCCTTTCCTCGAGGCTATACATATTTAGCTCCTTAAGTCTCTCTTCATATGTCTTCCGATGCAGACCCTGCACCATTTTAGTTGCCCTCTTCTGGACAGCTTCCATCCTTTCTATGTCTTTGCGGAGATTGGGTCTCCAGAACTGCATGCAGTACTCCAGATGGGGTCTCACCAACTGTCTGTACAGAGGGATAATAACTTCCTGTTTTCTACTGGTGATGCCTCTCCCTATGCATCCCAGTATCCCCCCAGCCCTCCTTGCTGCCCTCTCACATTGCTTGCCCACCTTTAGGTCATCTGATATGACTACCCCCAGGTCCCTTTAAATTTTTGTTGTTGTTATTATCTCACCACCCATTGTGTACTCTTCCCCTGGGTTTTTGTTTCCCAGGTGCATTACCTTGCACTTCTTAGCATTGAATCTGAGCTGCCATACATTTGACCATTCCTCTAACCTTACCAAGTCCCTTCTCGTCCTTTCCACCCCACCCTGTGCATCAACTCTGTTGCAGATCTTTGTGTCATCTGCAAAGAGACATACTTTTCCTTCCAGTCCCTCTGCAATGTCGCTTATAAAGACATTGAAGAGGGCTGGTCCTAATACTGAACCCTGCGGTACCCCACTAGTAACCCCCTTTCTTCAGAGTGGACTCATTTACTATTACTCTCTGTGTCCTGTTCTCCAGCCAATTCTTTACCCGGCTGTCATCTTGGGACCCACTCCCAGGCTGGCTAACTTGTATATTAATATTTTGTGTGGGACTGTGTCAAATGCCTTGCTAAAGTCTAGGTAGGCCATATCCACAGCCCCTCCCTGATCTACTACTTTGGTCACCCAGTCAAATAAATCTATCAGATTTGTCTAGCATGACCTTCCCACTGTGAATCCATGCTGCCTTGGGTCCTGTGCCCCTCTGGCCTCTAGATACTCAACAATTCTTTCCTTCAGAAGTGATTCCATCATTTTCCCTACCACTGAGGTTAAACTAACAGGTCTATAGTTTCCTGCTTCTGCCTTGCTCCCACTTTTGTGAACCATGCTTTGGTCTGACTATTTAGGGGGCTGAAGGCAAGCAATCTGTGTCAATGCTCTGCAGTTCATGATTCTGCTGTTCCAAGTGTTCCAAGTGTGGTGTGGCTAGCTGACTGAGAGCCATATAAGTGGTGGACAGAGGAGCTACTGTAGAGGTTAAACAGCCATTATGTTAGGATTAGGAATAAAGCTTAGAAGAAATGAACAGTAGATGAGTTATGCAATAAAATCAGATATTACCGTAGCAATTCAATGTTGAAGCTTTTAAAACAATACTTTTTATTTCTGACATTTGGTCTCTAA
The DNA here is from genome assembly GCA_016271365.2 of Neoceratodus forsteri. Classification (NCBI taxonomy): domain Eukaryota; kingdom Metazoa; phylum Chordata; order Ceratodontiformes; family Ceratodontidae; genus Neoceratodus; species Neoceratodus forsteri. The sequence continues at coordinate 1,235,808,863 of CM057456.1, forward strand.
TATTTTAAGAAGGGACTGCAGTAGTTTTCACCTTCGTGTCTTGCATTTTTTTTTCTTTTTGAAGTTTGGTGTTACTGTACTACTATATCTGACAACCTGAAGGTAAGGTACAAGCCACAAGACTTAGCACAGCTCAGAATATTGGTCCAAAATTCCAGCTTTATTACAAAAAAGTATCATGTAAAAACACCAAGACAAATGCAGAGCACGATGCCACATACCCTATATCAGTTTCGCTCTAGCATGAGCAGCATCAGGAGACCTCCTGCATTTTTGCCAGCTGGTACATATCATCACAAAAAAACCATGGAGGAACTGCCAGCTAGGAAGGGATTCAACTAGCCAAGATGGAAGAGGAAAAGGATATGGGGGTGATCATAATGTGAGCAATGAACAACTCAACACAGTGCAGAAAGGCAGCTGCAAAGGCCAACAGGATGCTGGGTTGTATTGCCAGAGGCATATCCTCCAGGAGGAAGGAGGTGATCCTGCCGCTATAAAGGTCACTGGTTAAAACACACCTGGAGTACTGCGTGCAGTTCTGGTGACCATACCTGAAGAAGGACATGAGGTTACTGGAGGGGGTGAAGCACAGGGCAACAAAAATGATCCAGGGGCTAGGGGACTTACCCTATGAGAGCAGGCTGAGGAAGTTGAACATGTACTCCCTGGAGGAGAGGAGGGATGGGGGGACATGATTGAAACCTTCAAGTACATGAAGGGAATAAATAAGATGGGCATGGAGGGGCTTTTCAAGTTAAGGAGGAGAGCGACACTCGAGGACATGATCTGAGATTAGAAGGGGGAAGGTTCAGGAGGAAAATGAGGAGACACTTTTTTATGGAGAGGGTGGTGTCTGGGTGGAACACATTGCAGAGGAGGTGGTATCCTGTAGAACAGTGGACTTCTTCAAAAGGGGATGGGACAGGGTAAGGCGGGAGTCTCTGGAGGGGGGGGAGGGAGGGAAGGGAGGGGCAGTTGCAGTATAAGGGCTGCTAGCTGCAGAATCAAGCAGACTCGATAGATCATAAGGCCTTTATTCTCTGCCAAGTTTGTATGCTCGTATGTATGTTTGTATGAAAAGTTGGCGAGGTGCAAATAGGTGCCTTCATTGCTACCCACACTTAAAAAGGTTGATGTACTGCACCAGATAGCATTACAGAATGAAGGGCCGAGCCACAAACAACTCAAATCCACCTCTCAAGCCCCAACACATCTTGAGGTTAGAGCATTATGCTGTGAATGAAATGTGGTACATCCAGCAGTCCTGGGTTTAATTCCCCAAACATTCACTAACACACTGTGTGACCGCGAGCATGTCACACACACACACACACACTCTCTCTCACACACACACACACACACACACACACATACATTTTTTGATTGCTCACATTCTTTAAAGATTGCTGATGTAGCTTGTTGATTCTGATTCCTTTTTCCTTTTTAAACAAGAAAAACAGACTGCCCACCAGGCACATGCACATTGCTCCCCCTTGTGCGTTGATGTCCCAGGGGCATAACAGGAAAAAATGCTCAGCCCTAGTGCCGACACTCCAAGGGACCATGGAACATCCAGGACAGTCCCCACCATTGCCTCCATTGTCTGATCCTTTGTGTTATCGGGGTAAATCCCCCCACCCCTGAACCCCACTGGGGGACAATCCGAGGCTACAAGGGGGCTGATTTTGAACAGGCAGGCTAGGACTAGTGAGAGGTGCTGGGGGGGTTGCCCTGGTGGGAAGGGTTAGAGTTTCAGGGAATAAAATGTGAATTATTAAAAAATAAATAAAATGTATACATTAGATGGAACACTTCAGTTGGCCTGTTTCACCTTGCCACGTGGTCCATTTCTTGCAGCCAGACTGCAGAGTAGCTGCAGCAAAGTGCCCGGATTTTGCCACATGCCAGCTGAATGGGTGAGTCACTGGTCCCTACAAACCCTCACAGGCATGGAACCTGCAACTCTCTGCCACTTCAGTTCATCTCAAGCATCCAGCTGAGCACTGATCAGCTAGAGCTACTGACTCAGGACCCCCTATATTAACTTTAAAACTTCTGATATCTGGGGATTAGGGATAATGCTGAAGGGCAAGGAAAACTAGCTGTTTTAATCAATCAGTTTGCTGCAGAATTGCTGCAGAATCAGCAGTTGTTCTGCTGCAGCAACCTTGAGGTCCTGCTGCCGAATCTAGGTCCACTTTGCTGCAGATTTTTTTTTTTTAATACAATAAAAGTCTTGTTAATTTATCTGTTCCAAGAAATTGCATGTAGGTGGGTTCTGCTATACATCTCGTGTGCTGTTTAGGGGAACAATAAAAATGGTGTCCTGGTGCATGAGTCATGTTAGCATTGTGCACAATTAATTGGCCCTTAAAATACAAAAATGCCATTAGAGGAAAATTGCCATTAAATGGGTAATCGAAATTTAATGGCACCATTATTTATGTACCAATTAAAAAGGAAAGTAGTTATATAAGATATCAAATGGTGACATTAGTGCTGGCAGTATAGCCAAATGGTTAGAGTAACAAGCTGTTATGAATGAGCTTGCGACATCCAGCAGATCTGAGTTTGATTCCCAGAACCTCCTTTACTTGCACTCTGTGACTCTGTGCAAGTCACTTAACTGCCCCAGTGCTCCTGGGTTTTCCCTGAAAACAGGCACTACTGTAAGTCGCTTAACCACACTGGTGCTCCCAGGTTGCCCCTGAAAATGGGCACTTGTATCTAGTGGGCCTTACCTGGTTACCAAAGATTAAAAATAAAATTAAAAAATAACATTTTAATGGGTCAGAGCCAATTATTATAGCCATCAATATGGTACAGTATTTTAATAGCCATTGATTACACAATTAAACCATGTCTGAATTTTCATGGGTGTTTTAATGGACATTTTTATGGTGACCATAATTGTGATTTTGATTGCCATTAACACATGTTAATGCCCATTCCATTAATGGTAATCTGAGCATTAAAATTACCATTGCATATTCATGCTGATTAAAAGTTAATGGCCAAAAGATGTAAAAATGCCCCATTAAGTTTAATGACAAGTTACTGGTTAGAAAGACTTTAATGTATCATTTGGACCATTAATTATGTACCGATTACTAGGACATTAATGGCAGACAAAATCAAAATTTAATGGGAATTTAATGGGTATGTTTGATGACATTTTAATGGTATATTCACATAGTAGTGTTTATTAATCATTTTACCATGGCATTTGTTATGGCCTTTGAAATCAAATGCATTAAGTAGACTCAGCAGACATGTATAAATATGTTTGAGGGCTGATGGAACAGCTAGAGCAATACATTCAAAGATGGCTAATTGAGCTCAATAAAGAAATACTCAGAAAGAAATTTGAAGAGATGGAAATAGGACAGTATGGTAGAGTTACAAGCTATTATATTGCCTTTAGAGAAGAAACAGTATTACATTTTACCTTCTAGGTAGTGTATGCCTGGAGGATAATGGGACAGCTTGAAGGCTTTAAGTTAGAAGTAAATTCTGAGGAGTCAAGAAATATTAGATGTTAAAATTGTTGCTTCATCCAAAGTTTTACAGAAAACTGGATGAGATTGTATAGTGGAGTGATAGCTAGTAACAAGATGAACTATATAGTATATCTGGGAAATATCACAGAAACCAGACTGAAATGAATGGGGATTTTATGTGCTTATTGTGTGCTACTGAATATCTGGATATTTTGCATCATGTCACTGACTACCATAATAAATGCACTGACAAGTTAGATGCCCATAAGGTCCTCCAAGCGGTAATTGTTGGCAGTGAAACTAATGTTATTTGGGATTCAACTTGGTGGTACCTATCTATTGGATACAGTGTAATTCTTCAATTTAGTTTCTGGGGTAAAAAATGTCTTGATGATTTCAAGTGTTACATTACTGACTGATGGGTATTAAAAATATAACTCATGAACCTCCATAATGGGATGCTGAGTCTTGTACTAATGTAAATTGGAGGGCCACACCTACAGTTAGGTGGAGCATGAGTCACTTCAGACTGTACCATTAGCACAAAAGAACTCTACACTCACCCACTACAGACTGGCGTGAATCTTGGAAAAATGATTTTCAATCACTTTTCAATAGTGGCCTTGTAGGAATAATGAGCTTAGTTGATGGATTTTAGTAGGGCATTTTGTTTATGCGGGGCATGCAGTGCTTTGAATCTCTTTGGACATGGAACCTTTGAACTTGAGGGGCTTGTAGCCCTTTGATGTTCATCGCATATGTTAGTTAGGTACAGAGCCCTATGACACAGTTGTTAATGTTCGAGGGACATGGAGTCTTTGATGTTCATTTGGCAAGAAGCCCTTGATGTCTGAGAAACATGGAGACCTTGATGTATGCAGGGCATGAAGCCTTTGAGTTTTGTAGGGAAAATGGTCCTTGATGTTCTTGGGCATGGAGTCAGTGTTTTTTATGGGATGCAAAGCCATTGATGTTAGTCTCTTGTTGAGCCTATGATGTCCCTGGATGTGAAGACAAATGAAAAATCTGAATCAAAGAGGAGCAAGCATTTTGGGAAATGAGATCATCACAATAATTGAGAAAACTTTACACTGGTCATGGAGAGGGAAGTAACACTGGAAGGGGCAAGCAAAGACAAAAAGAACAAGTGGAAGAGAAACAAATGGACCAAGTCCTGTAAAACAATCTGATTCAAAGGAGGTGACAACCAACACAACTAATGCTAAATAACATGCTCAAAAGTGGAACAAAAAGAAGCAAACTGCAATTTGAAATGGAGGTACACGAATGCATAATTCCTGAGATACAAACTGGATGAGCTAGAGAAGCTTGTCTACCTGGAACAACTACAGTAGATGGTGGGATTACAATGACCTGTGGGGAATAGAAATAGACAATTGCAAACTATACAGGAAGGACAGTCTGGGAAAGAAAGGAAAAGAAGGGATAGCACTGTATGTCAAAAGCCAGTTTCTGGTAACCGAAATATGGAACGTTAACACAGATGAGATTGAAGCTCTCTGGCTAAGTGCCTCAAATGGAAGAAGAGACATTCTTTTGGCGTATGCTATAGACCACCAAATTAGTAGGAAAAAAGAATATTTTACTTCATAGGGTAATCCAAAAGACAAAAATCAAAGGAAGCACAGCATGTTGCTAGTGGGAGAGTTCAATCACCCAGATAAAGACTGGGAGGAGAAAACTGCAAAGACCATGTGAAGTAGTCATTTTGTTTATATTATAGAGGACTGCTATCAGATACAGTGTGTGTCAAGGGAGTCACCAAAGAGCAGACAACACTTGAGCTGATCATTAACAATAAGGATGATTTAGTCAGAGGTGTGGGAAAGGAAGGCACACCAGGGTCCAGTGATCATAATGGCCTTAAAATCACCATTGTAATGAACAGGAGAAAAATAAATGGGATGTACACCATGTTTCCGCACAAGGCAAATTTTAGGAAAATTAGGTAGCTAACATCACAGTTACAGTACCTAGTGAAAGTAAACTCATGGGCAATTGGGGAAAAGTGTTCAGCAACATTTGGACACCCCAAAAAAACAATCTAGACATCTTGAAGGAAGAAATATCCCAACAAAAGTATAATAATGGAAGACATAAACTTATGTGGCTGGTAAAGCAGGTACAACACTTGATATAATCTAGGGAAAAAAGGAGTTCTACAACATAAGTAGATTGCAATACACCAGTGAAAACAAACAGAGCTAAGGAGATAAGCACATGAATTGCAAACACAGAATCAGGGGTGCAAAGCAAATGGCAAAAGAACAGATAGAACTTTAAGTCAAATCTAACAACAAGATGTTCTTCAGATATGTTAATGAAAGAAAAACACCAATGACTGTTGGACCACTGAAGCATCTGGAAAGTGTGGCCATAATGAGCAAGGTGGAATAGGTGGATGCATGCATAAGAGTATTTTGTATCAGTATTCACAGAAGGAAGAGATGGGATATCAGATAGTAAAAGATTGTTCTCAGGGGAGAGACAGGATATACTAAATGACATGTATGTGACATCAGAAGTAGTTGAAAAAATGCTGAAGATGGTAAACATCAACAGATCAGTGGGGGCTTGTGGACTTCACCCTAAAGTCCTAAAGGAACTATCCAAAAAACTATCTATACCATTGGCAATAATATTCAATTAGTCAATCAGAACTGCATATGTGCCTGATGATTAAAGGGTGGCCCATGTGGTACCAATACTCAAAAAAGGCTCCATGAGTGGCCGGCCTGGTGGCACTGAGGCTTGAGGTGCTGGATACCACTCCTTGTGCCATGGTGGCGACCCATGTTCAGAAATGAGCAAGGACCACTAGAGGTCACCCAGGAAGGGAGAGGATTGAGTGTCTGATGACTGCTCTCCTCTCCTGGGGAGGGCAGGGTTGCCACTCCCGCCACATGACTGCCACCAGGTGGAGGCCTGGGGAGTAGTCTGGGACTGTGGGGAACTTGAAGGGTGGGTGTTGCTAGGCTGCAGCATATGGGTGCCTCCATGCTTGTGAGTCCACCAGCAACAAGGGGATGGGAGAAAAAGTGAAAATGGAGCTGGCAGGCTCCATGACCTGGCAATCCCATTCAGTGATCCCCCAGCTTCTGGATTGTGCTTGAGGGGAGGGGGGAGCTGGCCCTTCTTCCTCCAGCACCACCACAGGGGCGGGGAATCCATGGCGGAATTACCGGGGAAGGAGCAGAGTCAGGATGCAACTGGAGAAGTTCACCTGCTAGCCCCAAGGGAGGAGATAAATAAACAATAGGGAAAAAAAGGCTACAGGGCTGAGCCTGGAAACTATAGAGTACAGTTTACATTAAACTTATTATTCAACCAGTTAACAGCCAGCAAGCATTTCAGTTGTTAAGGTGCTGCATAGGACATCTCTTACCTATATCTGGTTGCTGTCTGGTTTGTGCTGAGCTTACAATGAGTTGCTTGAATACACTTCCAGTTAAAAGCCACATTCTGCAGCAGAATGGAAAAAAAGAAAGACTAGTTGGCAACTTATTACAGTAAAATGCATGGGCTGCAAACTGCTTCCACAAAATGTTTGATGTGAACTATTCTGTAGGCCAGTGCTTAAAGTCAAAATCAGGAAACATGCTTGAGACAATCATCAGAAACAGAATTGCCAGATGCTTACAGAAAAAGAGCTGGGGCCCCATATTCAAAAGTGTCAGGCTGGATTGTGCAAGTGCTTGTGCCATGTAACATAACTGTGCCAGCACAAAATGATGGCATATTCAGAAGTTGCACCATAATATGCAATCACGCATGTGAGGCTGAATATCCCAAACATGCGTGATCGCGCAGTGGTAGATGCACGCTGTGGCAGATGCCCAGAGTCCAGTGCAGTGCATATGGAGATGCGCATTGCAAAGCTACTTGTGTGGCATGCAGATTTGTGATATTCAGTCAGGATATGCAAATAGTCTCACTGCACAGTCAGTGCCAAAACAGCACACTTTCATCTCATTACAGGAATGTATTCAGGCCATTTGCATACCATTGGCAAGCACAGTTCCAGCATTACAGGGCAGCACCACCACTCCACAGAGGTGATCAGGAGGTACTTCAGCCTAGCAGGTAGGTGGAATGCATAGATGTTTGTGGGTGGACTGCATTAGCCAGTATACAGTGCTACATACCCCAAACCCCTAACACCCAAATGTGTGCCAAGCTGTGTGACAACTGGTCAGAATGTTTGACACAGCAGCAAACAGGACAGTGCAAGCTTGGACAACTGTGGAAATGAGTGTAACAATGTTGCTACAGTGTACTGATACCTAGCATCTCATAGTATCATGCAATTCTGCATAACAGTGCCAGTGGTTGGTGTGTAATGTCAGCCACTCTATGTGGGTCAGATGGTATCTGCATGATGTCATGAGTTCCATACCCCATACTGTGTGACAGTTGAGAGGTTAGCAGTGCTACTACCCATGGCCATGTGTGTGGCCAAGGTTGCCACACGCATAACACTGGAAGAGCTTGGTGTCCTTGGGGCATGCCTCTGCCACCTCCAGGCCACAGGTGACACCACCCCTGCCCCACGCTGCTCACAGCTGTGCACTATCCACCACCAGTACACCACAGTGACCTGAACCCAGGGTCCTTGTGGCATTGGCACACTGCAGAGATGGTTTCAGTGACATGTATGTGGTACCTGGTGGTGTGGGTCTGACACAGGTATGCTGTGTGCACCTATGGTGTTCCACCATGTGTGTGCCACTGAGCTGTACCTGACCCATGCCATGCTGCCACCATTACTGCTATGCATATTGCACACCCTTGACCCAGATGCCACCATGGGTGAATGCCTCTTCTGAGTGGCACTCTGATGGCCACATGGGTACAGACCATGGCACCTGCTACATGTGCTGTATTGTAGTTGTCTGCTCTGCTGGTGTGCTCAGGGGGCACCTGATTAGTATGTGGCAGCTGGACATCCCTGATCTGGGTGTGGTGTGGGGGGGTGGCTGACTGGGTGGTGCTGGAGGTGTCACCCAGCAGCACCCAGCAGGAGCCCAGCATGATGGCACAGTGTGGTTGTGGCTTTGGGTACTACCAGCCTGGTATGACTGCTATGTGTGGGTGCCTGGAGCACATCCTGATGCACTTCCGAGGGCTGTCTCAGGGTCACCTGTCTGCAGTTCTGCAGCCTGCCTATGGGTGGCTGGCTGATTTATTCCATCCCCTTACATACCAAACTTTGTAAAGCACAGTTTTGTGATGCTCAACACATCTGCTGCACATTTTGGCTGAATATACACTTGTGCAGCATATTCTGGCCACACACCTTTTTTGCACTGCATACATTATGTTAGCATGATCGCACATTTCGAAATGCACGACGCATCTGTGCCTTTCAAATATCGCGCTTCTGTGCATTTTCTAGGATGTGCCATGCATCTCAGTTTTGGGCCATGCATCTCCTTTGAATATGTGGGCTCCAGTACTCAATGGCCTAGTACTAATCCTGCGAGAGCATAGTCAGACCAGTCTTACTGCATTTTTCTGACAATTTTACCAGTGAGCCAGGTGAGAGGAAACCTGATGATACTGTGTGCTTAGACTTCAGCAAAGCCACTGATGCTGTGTCACACAAGAGACTAGGTCATAAAATGAAGAACCTAGGCATAACAAGTCATAGAATGTGATGTATTAGGAAATGTTTGCAGGGCAGGAAACAAAGGGTTATAATAAATGGTAATATACTCCACATGATAACAATAGACCAGTGAAGTCCCACAAGGTTCTGTGCTGAGACCAACATTGTTTTCTATACAGTATTGAAAACTGATCTGCAGGTGTGTTTCACCAGCAGCTGGGTTGCAAAGTTTGCTAATGACACCAAAATAAGAAGTTTAGTTATATTGCAGAAGGGGGTAGTAGAGGCAATTGGACATAGAAACATAGAACCATAGACTTTGACAGCAGATAAGGACCGCTTGGCTCACCTAGTCTGCCCATTTACCTACCTAGAGGATAAGCTGCAGATCCTATTTAACCAACAGCCTATTTCTTCCTATCCCCCACAAAAATTGCCTTACATCTGTCCCATACATTCTTGAATTCTCCCATAGTTTTAAAACCCACAACCTCCTCAGGAAGGCTGTTCCATGCATCCAACACCCTCTCTGTGAAAAAATACTTCCTCACATTGCCCCTGAGCCGTCCCTCCTCTATCTTCAAAGTGTGTCCCCTTGTTCTTGCACATCACTTTTTCTGAAAGATGCTACCCTCCTAGACTTTGTTGATTCAACTGAGGTACTTAAATGTTTTTGTCATGTCCCGCCTCTCCCTCCTTTCCTCAAGGGTATGCATATTAAGCTCCTTTAGTTTCTCCTCATATGGCTTCTCTTGCAGACCCTGCACCATTTTAGTTGCCCTCCTCTGAACTGCCTCCATCCTGTCTATGTCCTTGTGGAGATGGGGTCTCCAGAACTGGATGCAGTCCTCTAGATGGGGTCTTTCCAACTGTCTGTACAGGGGATAACAACTTCCTGTTTTCTGCTGGTGATGCCTCTCCCTATACATCCCAGTACTCCCCTAGCCCTCCCTACTGCCTTCTCACATTGCTTGCCAACCTTAAGGTCATCTGATATGATTATCCCCAGGTCCCTTTCCTTTTTTGTTGTTGTTACTACCTCCCCGCCATTGTGTAATCTTCCCTTGGGTTTTTGTTTCCCAGGTGCATTATTTTGCACTTCTTTGCATTGAATCCAAGCTGCCATGCCTCTGACCATTCCTCCAACCTTGCCAAGTCCCTTCTCATCCTTTCTATGCCTCCTTGTGTATCAACACTGTTGCAGATCTTTGTGTCATCTGCAAAGAGGCATACTTTTCCTTCCAGTCCCTCTGCAATGTCACTTATCAAGACATTAAAAAGGACTGGACCCAGTACTGAACCCTGCAGTACCCCACTAGTAACCCCTCTTTCTTTGGGGTGGACTCCATTTACAATTACCTTCTGTGTCCTGTTGTCCAGCCAATGTTTTACCCAGGCTACCACCCTGGGACCCACTCCCAGGCTGGTTAATTTGACTATTAATCTTTTGTGTGGGACTGTGTCAAATGCCTTGCTAAAGTCTAGGTAGGCCATGTTCACAGCCCCTCCCTGGTCTACTACTTTGGTCACCCAGTCAAAGAAATCAATTAGATTTTTCTGAGATGACCTTTCTGCTGTGAACTCATGCTGCCTTGGGTCCTGTGCCCCACTGGCCTCTAGGTACTTAACAGTTCTTTCCTTCAGAAGTGATTCCATCACTTTCCCCACCACAGAGGTCAAACTGACAGGTCTGTAGTTTCCTGCCTCTGTCTTGGTCCCACTTTTGTGAAGAGGAATCACATCTGCCTTCCTCCAGTCCTCAGGTACCATACCATCCTCCCATGGTTTGTTAAAAAGGGTAGTCAGTGGTGTCACTAGTTCTCTGCTTAATTCTTTTAGAATTCTGGGGTGAATTCCATCTGGCCCCATTGCTTTGTTCGCCTTCAGTTTTAGGAGTTCTTTCAGAACCCTTTCTTCTGTGAAAGGACTGGGATCGACCCCCTCCCCATCCAGAGTGCTTCTGTTAATTGGATTAGGCACCTCCCCCACCTCTTCTTTTGTGAATACTGAAAAGAAGTAGTCATTCAGTATCCCTGCTTTTTCACTGTCCCTCTCTGCCCACCCACTGTCCATTCTATTCAGCCTCACTATCCTTCCCTTTGTCTTTCTACACCACTGATATACCTATAAAAGGTTTTATCTCCCTTCTTAACTGAGTTGGCTATCTTTTCCTCAGTTTGGGCCTTTGCTATTCTGACTACCCTGCCTGCTTCCTTCTGCCTTAACTGGCACAGTTCTCTGCCCTGCTCCTTCTGTGTTTCCTTATACTTCCTAAATGCTATCTTTTTCTCCCTAACCTTCACCGCCACCTCTTTTGAGAACTATAGTGACTTTTTCTTTCATTTTGATTTGTTTATTTGCTTCACACAAAGGCTTGTTGCCTCTGTGATGGCAGTTTTGATATTTCCCCATTGTTGCTCAACCCTCCTTCTAGCCTGTTTGCTAGTTCTTTTCTAAGGCATGCTCCCATCTTGCCAAAATCAGCCCTCCTGAAGTCCAGAACCCTCACTTTTGTATGGTTTGACTCTGCAGCTGAGTTTATTGTGAAACACACTGTTTGGTGGTCACTTGTTCCCAAATGGCTACCCACTTCTAGATCTGAGATCCTCTCACTGTCCCCATTTGAGAGTGTGAGGTCTAAGATTGCTCCTTCATGAGTAGGTTCCAAAACTAGCTGTCTGAAGCATGCCACCTGAAGGGCATCAAGAATGGCCCTGCTCTTGGATGTGGCTGCAACAAAGGTGCTCCAGTTAACATCTGGCATATTAAGGTCCCCCATGAACAGTATCTCCCCTTTCTCTGCCATCCTAAGTATGTCTTCTATCATATCCTTGTCCGTTCCCTCCCTCTGACATGGGGGTCTGTATACAACCCCTGGGTAGATTGTGGTGCCATTTCCAGTATCTAAGGTGACCCACAGTGCCTCCTCTCCTCCATCTTTACTTTTTTGTTTGGTTGCTTTTATCCCTTCCCTTACGTAAAGAGCTACTCCGCCCCCTCTTCTCCCCTCCCTGTCTCTCCTGTAGGTTGTGTACCCTGGTATGTTAACATCCCAGTCGTGGTTTTCTGTGTACTATGTTTCTGTGACTGCTACAATATCCAGGCATCCCTCTTCCATCAAGGCCACCAGTTCAGGGAGCTTGTTGCCTAGACTATGGGCATTGGTACTCATTACCCTCCATTTCTTGATGACTTTGTCCCTTTTTGCCCCATCCCTGTCCTTATTGTGTTTGTCACTTTCTCCATTTACCCCTGTGCTTTGCCCTATCGACATCTCTATGTTGGCGTCTATCTCACTTAGTACCCCGATTTTTTTGTGGGGGCTAGGATTTCCCTGCTCCTTTCCAGTGCCTCCACCCTTGGCTAGTTTAAATGCTTGCCAATGAAGCATTTAAACCTATCACCTAGGATTCTGGTCCCCCTCCTGGGCAGATGCAGACCATCACACCAGTAAAGGCCTGCATCCCTTCAGGTGGACCCCCAGTCCCCAATGAAGCCAAATCTCTGAGCTCTGCACCATTTTTTCAACCACTGATTGAATCCCCTGGTGTGGAGCACCCTAGCCTCACCCGTGCCATAGACAGGCAGCACCTCAGAGAAGGTTACTGTGCATGCTATTTGTCTAAGGCCCCTCCCCATCTCCACAAATGCTACTTGCACTGCTCTGATCCTTTTCTTAGCCAGGTCATTTGTCCCTAGATGGACAATGACATCTAGCTCCCTCCCCTGTGCAGCTGCTCCTGCAATCCTGAGGATTCACTCCCTGTCCCTCCAAGCCATGGCGCCAGGCAGGCACCTTACCTCCCTCCCTCTCCCTTTCCTCCCCAGTTCTACCTTCATAACAATTGAGTCCCACACCAGGAGTTGTTTCCTTCCCCTGTGGGGTCCCATGCCACCCTCCTGTGGGTCTCCTTTGTGGAGGTTCCCAGCATCCTCCTTGGACTCCACTATGGGTGCCTCCATAGAGAAACCACACTTTTCCAGAACGGCATAGAAATTGTGGAGAGGTACAACTGGAGGGATGCGCCTCTGTTCCACCACCTTCACCCTCCCTGAGCCCACTGTGGTCCAACCACTCCTCTTTCTTGGCAACTTCTGAGGCAACAGCAGTGACCCTGGTGGTCCCTGAGTGGGAGAGGAGGTCCCAAAATCCTGGCCAACTCAGCTTGGAGATGAGCAACCTCCTCCCTCAGCCTAGAGAGGTACCTGCAGATGGGACAACACCGCATCCTCCAGCAAGGGAGCAAAAGATGGCAGATGAAATTAAACACTAAAAAAAGTATAATGGTGCATCTAAGTTAGAAAAATGTGAAATATATGAAAGCAAAGTACAACCTGAACTGCACACAGATTACTGAAATTCTATCAAAAAAGGACCTTGGATAAAGATCAGAAACAGTTTTAAATGGGGGCAATAGTGTGGGGCTGCAGCTAGTGAATCAAACAAGAGCATGTAGTGCATTAAGAGAAAGGAATGGGGAAATTGTTTAACCAGGAAAGGCACACTAAGCCACAGCTTCTTTCCAAGTGCAACCTGGGAGCACAAGGAAGTTAAGTGACTTGCTCAGGGTCACACGGAATGCAGGTGGGGGCTGATTAAGAATAAACTTTGTAAGCAGGTCAAAATATATTGTGATGCCCCTGTACAGATTACTGGTTAGACCCCATGTACAGTTTTAGGTACTATGGAATGGTAGCCAGTGACATGATGCAGAGTATTCAAATATATCAAAACGTATCACAGGAAATCCCTATTCATTTTAATTAGATTTCCTATGACATTTCACAATATATCCAGATAGTGCGTCTTGCACTAGCTACCATTGCATCTGAAGAAGGATATCAACAGGATTATGAAGATACATAGATACATAGACACTGTCAGCAGATAAGGGCCTAAGGCCCACCTAGTCAGCCCATTTGAGCTTGTAAGTTCCCTTCACATTTTTCTAGAACTCTGTTGCCCCTTACCCCGACCTCCTGAATTCCCTTATGTCTATCCCATGCATTCTTAAATCCCATGATTGTTTCAGCCCCCACCACTTCCTCTGGCAGGGTGTTCCACTTATTAGCCACCCTTTCTGTGAAGAAATTCTTCCTCACGTTTCCTCTGAATCACCCTCCCTCCAACTTCATCCCATTCCCCCTATTCCTGGAACATCTTTTTCTCTGGAAAATAGTGTATTCCTGCACCCTGTTCCTCCCTGTAAGGTACTTGTGTGTCTCTATCATATCCTCTCCTTCCTCTCCTCCAGGGAGTACATAATATTATTATTATGTGGACAATAGAATTATTAATGTCTTGATCTGATAATCTTAATGGATTGTTTGATCATTTGTGTTTTTAAGTTATTCTATGTTTATTTTGATTAATGTACAAGCGCCTTGATCATTGGAGAGGCACTTTTTATAAATACATTTTATTTGATTTGATACATTTTCAAGTCCTTCAGCCTGTCCTCATATGACTTGTGATGCAATCCCTGTACCATATTTGTTGCCCTCCTCTGAACCTTCTCTACCCTGTCTATGTCCTTATGTAGGTAAGGTCTCTAGAACTTTACTGTACTCTAGGTGGGGCCTCACTAGTGTCTTGTATAGTGGAATTATGACCTCCCTTTTCCTGCTGGTGATGCCCCTACCTATGCATCTCAGCATCCTATTTGCTTTACCTGCTGCCTTATCACACTGTTTCCCTATCTTGAGGTCATCAAAGATGATAACCCCAAGGTCCCTTTCCTGCATGGTACATGCTATATCCTCACCCCTCAACTGACATGTTGTTCCAGGGTTTTTGTGCCCCACATGCATTATTTTGCACTTCTTTGCTTTGAATTTCAACTGCCAAATCCTTGACCATTCTTCAAGCTTCTGCAGGTCCTTCCTCATTGTGTTTACACTCTGTGGCATGTCCACTCTGTTACAGAGATTTGTTTAATCAGTAAACAGGCAAATTCTGCCTTCTAGGTCCTGTGCAGTGTCACTGATGAAGAGGTTGAATAGGACCAGTCCAAGCACTAATCCCTGTGGTACCCCACTGGTCACTCTTCCCTCTGTATAGTGACAGCCATTTACCACCACCCTCTGTGTCCTGCCACCTAGCCAATTACCCATGCACCACACTACTGTCCTGCCCACTCCCGTATTCCCCAGTTTGGTTAATTGCCTTCTATATGGCACTGTGTCAAAGGACTTGCTGAAGTCCAGATAGGCCATATCCACTGCCCTCCCCTGATCCACCTCCCTTGTTAGTCGGTCGAAAAATTAAATGAGGCTGGTCTGGCATGACCTCCCCCCAGTGAAACCATGCTGCCTTGGGTCATGCAGTCCATTGGCAACCAGATGTTCCACCAATCTCTCCTTCAGTAGTGCTTCCATCATCTTCCCCACTACCGAGGTCAGGCTGACTGGTCTGCAGTTCCCGGCTTCCTCTTTGTTCTCGCTTTTGTATAAGGGGACTACATCTGCTGTCCTCCAGTCTTTGGGTACCTACCCTGTTTCCAGTGATCGACTAAACAGGATTGCCAGAGGTTCAGCCACCATCTCACTTAGTTCCTTTAGGACCCTGGGGTGCACCCCATCTGGCCCCATAGTTTTATTGACTCTTATTCCTTCAGTTGCTTTAGGGCCCTTTACCATGTAAAGGGACTTGTGTCCATTTCTGTGCCATTCTCACCCCTTGTACTCCTTTCAGGCCCATTACCCTCCTCTTCCTCAGTAAAGACTGAGCAACAATATCTGTTCAGTATGTCAGCTTTACTGTTGTCATCCTCCACATGGCCCCTGTCCTCCTCCTTCAGTCTCACTATCCCTCCCTTTGCCCTTTTTTAAATAATGTACCTGTAAAAGGTTTTGTCCCCTCTACCCAGATTTTGTGATGCACTCTTCTGTCTGAGCTTTGGCTTCTCTTAGTGACCTCCCTACCTCCCTTTGCTTCTCCAGGTTCTTCTCCCTATCCCCTTCTGCCTGCGACTTTTTGTATTGCCTGAATGCAATCTTTTTGGCTTTCACTTTCTCCGCTACCTCCTTGGACAACCATAATGGCCTCCTCTTCCTTTTCCCCTTGCTAACCTGCTTAATCCATAATTCTGTTGCTCTTATAATCCATGTTTTAAATATTGCCCACTGTTTCTCCACCCCTGATTCCCATTAGTGCCTCTTTCAAGCATGTCCCCTTTTTCCCAAAGTCTGCCCTCCTAAAATCCAGGATACATGTTTTTGTGTGGTTTGGTTCTGCTCCTTCTGTGATTTCAAACCACAGCGACTGGTGGTCACTGGTCACTGTTCCCCAGGTGCTCCCCCACTGTTACTCCTATCACACTGTCCCCGTTTGTGAGCATAAGGTCCAGTATTGCCTTCTGCCGAGTTGGTTCCATGACCAGTTGCTTGAGGAAGGCACCTTGAAAGGAGTACAGGATAAATCTGCTCCTGGTTGATGTTGCTGCTGGAAGGCTCCAGTCCACGTCTGGAATACTGAAGTCTCCAACCAGTACCACCTCATCTTTGTCTGCCATCCTTTGGAAGGCTAGCATTAACTCCCTATCTGTCTCTTCCTCCTGGGCTGGTGGTCTTTATAACACCCCTGTGTGGATGGCTGACCCCATTTTTCTTTCCAGCTTAACCCACAGTATCTCTCCCCCATTTTGTTCCTCCTGGATCTCTGTGGCCTTTATGCCATCTTTCACTTAAAGTGCCACTCCTCCTCCCTTCTTGCCCACCCTGTCTCTTCTGAATATGTTGTAGTAGGGTATGGTCATCTCCCAGTCATGGTTGTCATTACACCAGGTCTCTGTAATGGCCACTATGTCCAGGTCTGACTGCACTATGGTAGCCTCCAGATGCTCCATCTTGTTGCTAAGGCTCCTGGCATTGGCACACATGGCTTTCCATGATGTGAATTCCCTGGACTGTTCAGCTCTTCTACTCCAGGCCCCCCCGGTTGTCCTTTATCCCTGGTTCTCTCTGCTGTCTGCCCTTTTGTTGAATTTGGCCCCCTTTCTGCCTATCCATTCCTTGGGGGCCTATCTCCATCTTTTGCACACTGCTTTGTAGAGAAATCTCCTCCTCCTTTTCACTGGTTCCACTGCTAGCTATGAGGGATGGGCAATTGGGTAGCCTCCTTGCTGGTCTGCCACCCGCATTGGCTAGTTTAAATGCTTGTCCATGTAGCATTTAAACTTATCGTTGAGTGCTTGGATTCCCCTCCAAGACAGATGCAGGCCATCAGGCTTGAACAAGTCCCCATCCCTCCAGGTGGGTCCCCAGTCACCAATGAATCCAAACCCTTCCTTGTAGCATCAGTTCTTCAACCATGTGTTAAAGTTCCTAGTATGTGCATCCCTGCACTCTCCCATTCCTCTCATAGGTAGTACATCTGAGAAGGCGACAGATGTAGCTACTTGGTTGAAACCCCTCCCCAATTTCCTAAACTCTTCCTGAATTTTCTTATGTTCCCCATTTGCCAGGTCATTAGTACCTAGTTGGATAATGATATCCAGCTCACCCTCCTGTCTTGCCTTCCCGGCAATCCCCAGGATCTTCCTCCCATTCCTCCATGCCATGGCACCTGGTAGGTACCTCACCTCCCTGTCCTCCCCCCTCATGTATTCCTATCTAGATCCCTCTTATGATACAATCCCCCTCCAGGATTCTCTTCCTCCTCCTCTGGGGTCCACCGCTCTCCCCACTGAGGTCACCTCCTCAGTTGACCGCCACATCCTTCCCTTCCACATCTCTGTGTACCTCTGTTTGTTTGTCCCCATTTGCCAGTGTGGCATATGAGTTCTGGAGGGGAACAGGATTTGGGATGTAGAGAAATGTGACCACGGCATTTGGGGGTTTGAACAACATGGGCTACAGTATGAAGACCAGCTGGCAGAACTAAGACTGTTCTTAATTCAAAAGATGGGTAACATGGTTACAGTTTCCAAATGTATGAAAAGGATAACGCCAACTGATTGAATGTGTGACTCTTTTGGACGTCCAAGGATGAGATGACAAGGGACACTCAATGTCTTTGAAAGGAGGAAGATTCAAAGGAAATATCAGGAAGAATTACTGCACAGAATAAGAGAACACCTTGAATAGGCTACCAGAACAAATTATGTCACTCACTGCAGTTTCTACCTTCAAGCTTAAAGTAGATAAGCTCATTGAAGAAAAGGAGGTGATGGAGTATTCCCACTGAGTTGTGGGGGGACTCAATGGACCAGTGATCTTTCCTAAGTTCCTATATTTATATGTTTGTAAGGACTTGAAATTTGAGGAACGTGGAGTCCTAAATGTTCATTGCACACACTCCTCTGATATTCATGGGCATGGAACACTCCAGTGTTCGTGGGGTGCAGAGCCTATTGATGAAGTTTGGGGATGGATACTTTTGAAGTAGAAGGGGTTTGGAGCCATTTTTATAATTCTGGCACATGGCTCCCTTGCTGTACTAATTGATGAAGTTTGGGGATGGATACTTAGTAGAAGGGGCTTGGAGCCATTTTAATCGTTCTGGCACATGGCTCTCCTGCTGTACTTCTGAACATGGAGCCCCTTTAAAGGATGCATGGTCTTTTAATGTGTGAGGCTCAGTGGCTTGATGTCCAGTGTTTTATGGAGCCCACTGATGTTTGAGAAGTACTGTATGGATATGTATATTGGTATGCAGAGCCCTTTGAAGTCTTAGAAGTGTGAAATCCTTTATTGCGTGGTTTGTTTACAGAGTTCTTTGATGCTTGTGGGAGTGGTGCCTGGAATTGTGCAGTCAATCACTTTTTAGTTATCATAATTGCTGGCAGAACAGTATGGTTGCTTGAGATGATGACATCCAAATGGCACAGAGCCCTATTTGGTTACAGTAAAATGGGCATCACAAAAAGGAAGAACAGAGCAGCTGCACAGACAACCTTAGAGGTAGCTCAAGAGACAGAGTATGTTGGCTGTGTATAGAGAGAAGCAGACTCACACCCGATGAACTAAATATTATCTACAGATCTAGTAGAGGAGTGGGGTGTTACCCTGGAGGGAGCGGGTGTGGTGCCAATCTAATGCTGATGGCTTACTTATAGTTTTGGAAGGAATCACATTATTAGTCTCCTGGAAACAGACACATGATCACGTATCAAATGATATTTACAAAGACTGAGACAGTGGGAGGAATGGAGCCTCAAAGAGACAGGGAGGATACTGATAAACAGGCTAGGCAGGTAAGCTGCAAAATGTTTCAAATAAGCAGGAGTTTAAGCAGTGATTTTCTTTATATAACACTGATGTGGAGACAGAGTGAGTTTTCAGCAGCACCCTTTCCAGTGTAGGTGCCCGCGCACATGCACATACACACACACAAGCACACACACACACAATGACAGGTGAAGCATTTAATTATGCATGAAAGGCTCTTTGCTTTCAATCTGTCTCTCTCTATATATATATGCTTCACTGTACGTTTGGATTGTAAGAAAAGCATGATTTAAAAAATATGTTCATCAGGGAATGCCTGCCTAAACAGTTAGGTCTTCAGTTTACTTTTAAAGCTGAATAGAGAGGGTATCGAAGAGGATCTTAACATCCAGAGCATTCCATAGCATGGGGGTTGGGGGGGTAGACACTACATAAGAATAGCCCCAACTGTTTTTGTCGCGAAGAGGGGACAAATAGCATGCCTTGGCCTCCTGAACACAGTGTCCTGCTGACGGTAATTGTACCTACAAGATGGTGGTGGTATTAAGGACTCAGTCCATAGAGTGCCTTGTAAGTTAACAGAAAGACCTTAAAGTCAGTATGCCACCTAACTAGTAGCCAGGGCAGTGTGCATAACTCAAGAGTGATATGATCTGATTTCCTGGTGAAGGTCACATGCCAGTCCACAGTGTTCTTCACCAGCTGCAGGCAGCAATCAGACCCACTATTACCACCTCATAGAACTCATTACAGTAGGGAGTCACGTGATGTCATTTTCAGCATAGCAGCACCACCAACCGGCTCCCGCTACTCCTGCCTGTTTTTCAGCTTAAAACTTTTATTTCACTTACAGTTTACAGTTTAAAACATTCATCCAGTCAGTCTGAGCCTCATACCTAACTAACAACCACAACAAGAGGGAATCTGCAGTTACTTTTTGTCTGCCAGGATGGAGGCTGAGATGCGCCAGCCCCTCCCCCACACCACACACTGCCTCAGGCTCCAAAGAAGCTCTAGAAATGCATGAGAGGCCAAATGCCTAATCCAGCCAAATCTACCACTACCTCTACCATGCTGGTGCTACTTACTGAACAAAGATTCATTGAAGAGCTACAACCATTCATAGTGGCACTACAGAATATCACACAGGAGCTCAAGTCTTTGCGGAGGGACCTATCTGACACCACCAGGGCCATCCCGATGCAGCGGCCTGCATGTCCTCACTGGAGGGCAGGAGGGAGAGAATGGAGCCAGACCTAGTCATCCTCTGACAAAAACTGACCAGAATGGAATCGAAAATTGAAGATCTGGAGGGCCGAAGTCGGCATAACAATATAGTTATCTTCGGCCTTCCAGAGGATGCAGAGGGAACAGCGCCTATTGCATTTGTTCAGAAGCTGCTTACTAAGGTTATGGGGCCCTATCCCAATAACACAACATATTTCATCGAGAGGGCCCACCATTCACTGAGACCTAGACTGGCCCAGGGTCTCCCTCCCAGACCACTCATTTTAAAATTCTTAAATTTCCTCAACAAGACCCATGTACTATCCAAAGTGAATGAGCTCAAGGAAGTCCTATGGATGGGTCTAAAACTCTGCTTTGCCCTAGATCTCCCCATGGCAACAAGGCAAAGGAGAGCAGCCTACCATCCGATAGTCGCTAAGATCATCGCTGCTACAATTAAATTCAAAGTTATTTACCCCTCCTGTCTTTCTGTACTACAACAAGGTACCTGGCATAATGATGAGTCCACCAAACAGGCTCTTCCAGCCCTACAGGCCATCTTCCCTGAGTTGTTTACTGCATGCTAATTTCCACCACCAGAGGGCCACCTCTCTCTCTCTCTCTCTCTCTCTCTCTCTCTGAGTAACTGCACACATTTTTTTTATTTTATTTTTGGTTTTTTTAAATCTTGGATTACAAATACCTTTGAGCTTGAGGCAGCTCATTTACAAAGGTTCCACGTCAAAAGAAAGGGTTACAATAAGGTAAGGAGGTATAGACTACATTCATGGTATCAACAGAGGTACAGACAACATTCATGGTATCATCAGAGCACAGTAAGTCAGTTGGTAAATAAGTGGGAACAGTGCTACACACTTAAGATTACAAGCAAGCATAGAAAACCATAAGGTACATTTGAAGAAACATTGCTAATCAGAGGTGGGGGGAAGGGGAAGAGTAAGGAATGGGTAGGGGAGATGAGAGGGCAGAGTCCAGACAGAGAAAGAAAATAAAATATGGCAGCCAGAGACATTATTGTAGGGTGAGAGGGATGGGAGGCTAAGGTGGGAGAAGGGGTAAAGGAGGGGGAAAAGGATGGCGGATGAAGGGAAAGAAGAAAAGGGAAAGTGGGGACCAGAGGGTCTGGACAGGTCCCGGAAGAGGGGTCAATGGGATAGAGCAGGAGGGTGAGGTAAGAGGAGGGAGGTGGCAGGGAGAGGAAATTGTTCTGTTGGAGGGTGAAATGAAGCAGGAAGCAAGTAAGAGCCTCAGAGTGAAAAAGTGGTATAAGGGTGTCTGCAGAAGTGGGAAACTAGGTGTAACAATCACTAGTGCTTTCGGTTAGGAGATGCTGACGAAACATAAGTTTAAATTGGGACAGACTAGAAAGACTGCTCAGTTGATGGCTTAGATTATTAAACCACAGGGGTGCTCTGTATTGAAAGGATCGCTGGTATTGAGCAGTCTGACCGTGGCGCACTAGAAGGAGGTCAGAACCTGAGGTACATGTGTGTTGGGTCTTAGGGGATTTGTTTGGCAGGCAACCAGTGCTAGGGGGTAGTAATCCAAGTAGAACTTTTTTGGACAGGAGGAAGGTTTGATATTTGATCCTGTTATTTAGTTGAAGCCTACCAAATTGAGCATATAACTCACAGGTATGAGTGAGGCGGCAGCACCCGTAACTAACCTGTAGGTTTTGGTCAGGGCCACCGTGAGTCATTTAAGAGATGTGGAGGTTGCAGCACAGTATATGATTAGACCATAATCAATGATTGAAAGGACTGAGCTGTGAACTGCAACCTTCAGTGCTTCTCGGGTAAGACTTCATCTGTGTCTGAAGAGGAGCCCAATTCTGGTATTAACATCTCTGGCAACATTTTCACTGTGAGGCACAAAGGTAAGGTGACTATCCAGGGTAAGACCTAGGTATTTGAAAAGCTGAGTTTGTTCAAGAGCGTCTCCGTGGTTGTTGGTGATAGTGAGTTGATGGGCCTTAAACTTATTCCGAGAGGATGAAAACAGCTGGACTTTAGTTTTTTTGTAGTTTAGCAATAGTTTGTGATTATTAAACCATCCCTCTGCTTCTGTGAAGCTTTGTTGAAGACTGTTTTCAAGAGAGTTGTGATCCAGGTTGCTAGTAAAGATGACCACGTCATCTGCGTAAAGGAGAGTACGCTGGTTGCAGACAGCTGGAGGGTCGTTCAGGAAAATACTGAACAATAAGGGACCCAGGATTGAGCCTTGAGGTACCCCTAATAGGACAGCCCGCTGCTCCAAAACTACATTTGATATCCTCACGCTCTGCAGTCTATCACTGAGGTAGCTTCCAAACCATTTCAGGGTGTTTGTGGCAACACCAGTTTAAGAGAGTTTGCCAAGCAACAGTGTGTAATTCACGGTGTCAAAGGCTTTTGTTATGTCAACAAAGACTGCACCTACAATCTTGCCTTGATCGATGGTCTGTTGTATGAAACTTGTGAATTCTCATAATGCTGTGGTAGAACTGTGCCTCTTTCTAAAGCCATGTTGTTTTGGGCACTGGATGGAGTATGTGTCCAGATAAGCACCAAGCTGGTTGTTAACAATTAGCTGGAGCACCTTGAAGAGTGGAGTGAGAATGGATATAAGCCTATAGTTACCCTGTAAGGAACGATCACCTGTATTATGTACCGGAGTTACAATAGCCATTTTCCAGGCATCAGGAAATTGTCCCAGTGTAAGAGAAATGTTTAGAATCTTAGTTATAGGTAGGAGAACTTCATCTAGGGTTAGGGTGATAAGCTTAAGGTCTAGTCCGTCACCACTGTGCCTTTCATTTCTTAGGATCTTAGCTAGTAGTTTTCTAGCCAGGTTGCATGATACCCTTTTAAAACAAAAATGGGGGTGCTCAGGACTATTTTCATCACTATGGCTTGTGGAGCGGGCATCATCATCATCGAAAAAGTCAGGTGGGAGAACACAGCTCAAATTGGTAAAAGCATTGTTAAAGGCATTAGCAATTTCCAGAGGGTCATCGGTAGAGGTCCCATTTATGTTTAGCAATGTAGGCGATACTTTAGGTTTTTTGCCAGTGGCATCATTTATATTAGACCAGAACCTTCTACTATCTCCCCAGGAGTTGGTAAACATCTCCCTATGGTACTTGTATTTTGCCTGGCGATTCTCCCTCGTGCAGCTGTTTCTAGCAGCTTTATAGGCTTGTAGGTCCTGCTGCTTATCAGTGGCTTTTGCAAAGTGCCAGAGATGGTCCCAAAACTTCATGTGGGAAAGGAGCTCAGGAGTGATCCAGAGCTTAACCGTGCCAGAGACCTTAATCTTTTTTGGAGGGGCATGAGTATCACAAGCAGTGTTGAAAACCCTTATAAAGTGACAGAAGGCTATATTAACATCATTGGTTGAGTCCAAGATGTTCCAGTTTTGGGCACAAAGTTGTTGTTTTAGGAGGTCCAGGTGGCCCCTTCTGAGAAACCTGCTGTAGATAGTTTGGGGAGGGGGGATAAGGAATTTTTTAGTCCAACTGCATGTGATTGTTGAATGGTCACTGATGGAGTCAGGGTGCACAGTTACATTGGAAAGGCGGTCAGATTGGTTAGAAATTATCCAGTCGAGGGTGGTGCTAGTACCTGTTTTATAGTTTATCCTAGTGGGTGTATTAACAAGTTGAGTTAGGTGAAGGGCTGTTATTGCGTCCTTCAGTGAGGTGGTTGCAGGTGGCAGCCAGTTTATGTTAAAATCTCCCATGATAATTGTCTCTGTGAGGTGATTTCGTGAGTGGAGATGGTCAAGAAGACTGAGGAGACCAGTGACCAGGTCTTTGGGAGGTATGTAGACTGAGAGTACTGATATTGTTTCATGCTGATCCCCCAACAGTACTTTTATCGCCAGTACCTGGGTATTGCCACTGAGATCAATTGGTGGCATAGCATACCCCTTTAGGGAATTTTTTAAAAATATAGCACATCCACCCCCACGTTTGGTAAGCTTGTCCAGCCTGAATATAGTGTATCCACGTAGAGCTACTGTGGAATCCGGTATTTTGGGGGTCATCCATGTCTCAACGACAGATGATATGTCAGAGTTGCGCTGGGTTACCCAGACTTTCAGGACATCAATTTTGCTTAAAAGGCTACAGATATTAATTGTGGCCAGTTTAATGGTACCTTGTTTAGGGCTCGCATTGTAGGTGGGAGGTGCTTCAAGACCTGGATTAGGATGAATGTTTCCAGATAGCAGAAGTAGCATAAGGGCTATCCTGAGTAGGAGTTCTCTTCGAGCCTTAGAGAAACATTTAACCTTCATGCGAACACAGCGAGGTTTTGTTTTTTCCCTGTGTAAAATGAGGATGGTGCGGTCCTTAAGGACACATTGACGGGGATGTGATACACCTGTGGGCCAAATATTTATAGGGGGCAGGATCATTGAGGTAGACCAAGGTCCTTTATTAATAGTGAAAAAGTTCCCAGATGAGCAACCTATGTTGACGTGAAGGTTTTTCAAGATTTCAGTATTGGGTGAGTAAATCAAACTATGGCGTGTCTTGCTTATGGGAGTGGGCAAAGACATAAATATGAGAATGGGAAAGGCACTCAGTAAGAGTTTAAAATTTGGGGCCATGGTTACTTAGAGAGTGAGCAGGGAGTGGTAGCTGTGTACATGTAAGATGAGGCCAGGGTACAGAAAAAAAAAATAGTCTGTGTTGATCAGTATGCAGCCAATGGTAGAGGAGGACTTGAGAAATGGGTGGGAACTATACGTATTTAATAGTGGCCGGGGTTGGTGAGGTGGTCTCTATGGCACAGCGGTAGGGTGACGGACTATGGTTTGTTAGGGCATAATAATCTGCTTTAGGGAAGAAAGACCCAGGACAAGAAGTGCTTAGGGGATAGCAGTGGGAAGACGAATGCAACTTCCAAGAGTTGTTGCCCTCTAGTGACTTTGCAGTATACTTTGCAAATGGAAAAGAAGACACTGAACAAAAAAAAAGCTAGAAAAAATTAACAATCCTGATTCACTAACAGTTGATACTGGTAAACTCAGCATTAGCAGTTCTTGTATTAAAAAAGAGGTCTCAGGAAGGCTAGAGTCAGGAGCCAATAAGAGAAGGGGGAAAATGTGCGCACAGTCATTACTCACAGAAAATGGGAGTGACTACTGACTGCATGGCTTTTCCTGATGTTTTTCTGTCTGCCTCTACGGAATATGTCCTCAGCTGCAAGCAGAGTGGTTCAACGAAACCTTAGATCATGATTTCTAGCCTGTGACACCCTTAGTCTGCACATGGTCTTTAAAGAGTTCTTTAGTATTTAGGACACAGCATGGGACTTGCAACCAGCTGCTACTGAGGACACTACAACCTTGGGGCACATTATATAACTTTACTCCACTATCGGGGTGAAATCACCTCCTGTTTAATTTTCTGCTTCCCTCTTCTGTCTCTCAATTTAGTTTGCCTTGCCTTGGCTTAGTAATAAGCATTTTGTTCCAGAACATACCCAGATTATTGATTCCAACCTTGTCATTCGGGACTATACTCTCAGATAAATTCTAGTGTTTCCTTCATAGTTAAGCCTATACACATTTCATGCTTTTTCACTATAATGGGGCACTTACTTTTGTAGAGTGGGGGGGTGGGGGTGTAGTTAGTGGCACACTCTGCTTCCTGGGCAGTGGTTCACAGTACCATGTATTGGGGGAGGGGGGCCCACAGCAACGTTTTGGATGTTTACTTACTATAAGCTACTGATAAATATTTTAGCAACCAGATCTCTAATTTTAGGGGGTAAAGGGGGTATAATAGTCAAGGTCTTGTTTCTGAATCGGGAGACTTGGTCTGATAAGTTGTGGGCAGGGGAATGTTTGGGGGTGGGACTCCGAGGGAGGGTCTTGTTCTTAACATGTTGGACTGTTGTTATTGCAAATGCGCGGGGGATAAACTGGGAATTTGGTTAGCCCTCTGGAATTACATGGATATACTTGATATTTGCCTAACTCTGGTAGGGGGACCTTTGCTTTTACAGTTGTGGGTGGGGATACTTCTGAGGGTGGACAGGGGATGGGGGGTAATATTTTCAGGGTATTGGTGGGTTGTTTTTGTTCATCTGTTATACGTTTATTCTGCTCTCTGGGTATTGTTGGAGTTGGAGAGTTATAAGAGGGTAGTTATAATATGATGCAGTGTTTTCTTCTGCAAGGACATCATTATATACTTTGCACTGGTGATTTGTTGGAATGTTTATGAGGGGTTTTGTATGGGCATGGGGTCCAACTATGGGGGGTGTATTTTTACCAGTACAACTATATGTTGGTCTCTGCAAACTTCACTCTGTATTTTGGGGTTCTGAGTTTTTGGAGGGAGGGCAGGGGAAGAGTATGCACCACTTATGTTCCTATTTTTGATCCCTCTACGATTCTAAATAATTCAATAGAAGTTGTACCTTGTCTAAAACAATATCTTACCCTATCTCATGCAGCAAGGCTTTAAGTCTCAAATTTTGTTCATGGAATGTAAAAGGGGCCCAATCCCCCACCAAGAGGGCCAAAATTATACTACAGCTCAACAAATTAAATGTTGATGTTGCTTTCCTCCAAGAGACACACCTCCTTACATCCCAAGTACTCCAGTTTCAGAGATCTTGTGTGGGCAAGCACTCGGCACAGGGGTAGATTCTCGAAGAGGGGGAGTTGCCATCTTGATGGCCCGTAAAGTCCTGTTTAGACTTCCAGACTTGGTCACGGATTCCCGGGAGAGGTATATTATATTAAAGGCCCAGTTAAGCCACTTAGAGATTGTGCTGGGTTCAGATTATTGTCCCACAACTGACAATCTTGTTTTTTACTTCCCTAATGACCCATTTAGCCCCTTGGTCCACTCTATCCGTCTTGCCCAGCGGGAATTGGAATTTGGTATACTGCAACTCCCTGGACAGATCCAGGTCAAGTTCCCTCTCTCTATCCCCGGCACAGCTTGTGCTCAGGGAGTTAATGGACTCTATAAGACTCATTGAACCCTGGAGGGTGCTATTCCCCACAAATAAAAAATATTCCTTTCACTCGATTCCACATAACTCTTTCTCCAGAATCGATTACTTCTTGCTGGGTATTGGGCACCTTCCTGCTGTAATAGCCTATAACTATTTCTCTAAGGTAATCTCAGACCATCACCCCACACTTCTGCACTGGCAACTGGGGCCAGGTATTAATAGAGATAAGGTTTGGGGGTTCAGCACACAGTTCCTAAAATCAGATACCTTTATTTCCCACCTCCAAACCTTTATCTCTTCCTTTTTAACCAGTAATTCCCCCCACTATGGCTAAACTAGATCTCCCGTGGGATGCACTGAAATGTGCCACATGTGGAGAAATCATTTGCCTGTCCTCCATCCATAAGAAAATTGCCACTCAGGTTATAGCTAATCTACTTTAGCAAATTCATCAGTTGGAACTCTCCCTCCCCCCTAAGCCTACCCCCGATGAGCTTAATCAAGTAGAGATTCTCCACTCCTATTACAATACCCTTCTAAGTGACAAAGCTGAGCACCTTATACTGAGATCCAAGGTTCATTATTTTGACCAGGGGTACAAGGCCGGGAAGTTACTGACATTGCGTCTCCGGACTCAAGCAACTGATAGAATTGTACCTTTCCTTCGTATTTCTGATGGTAACATTATCACTTCACCTCATGAAATAGTGAACTGTTTTTAAGAATACTATCAAACTTTGTACTCCCGGTGCTCAGGTACCTTCAATCAGGATCTCATGGATTACTTTATACAGGATGTCCATCTCCTGCAGGTTAAGGCAACAACAGACTGAATATTTGTAAGCCCCCCTCACATCACTGGAAATTATGTCAGCTATTGATGCATTCCCTTCAGATAATGCACTGGGTCCAGATGGTTACTCCACGGAATTTTATAAAACTTTAAATCCCAACTTGTGCCCATCCTACTCAATACTTATAATTATATGTATTTGAACATGGCCTATCTGATTTTATCCTAACTGAGGCTACGATAGTTGTCCTCCCTAAACCAGATAAAGACCCTCTCCTCATTTCCAACTATTGGCCTATCTCATTGATTAATGTAGATCTTAAAATTACATAGATACATAGACAGTGTCGGCAGATAAGGGCTTATGGCCCACCCAGTCTGCCTATTTGAGCTTGTAAGTTTAGTTTGTTTTCCTAGAAGTCTGTTGCCCCTTACCCCTGACCTCCAGAATTCCTTTATGTCTATCCCATGCATTCTTAAATCCCGTGATTGTTTCAGCCCCCACCACTTCCTCTGGCAGGGTGTTCCACTTGTCCACCACCCGTTCTGTGAAGAATTCTTTCTCATGTTTCCTCTGAATCGTCCTCCCTCCAACTTCATCCCATGGCCTCTAGTCCTGGAACATCTTTTTCGCTTAAAAATAGTGTTTTCCTGCACCCTGTTCCTCCCTGTAAGATACTTGTATGTCTCTGTCATATCCCCTCTCTCCCTCCTCTCTTCCAGGGAGTACATGTTCAGTTCCTTCAACCTGTCTTCATAGGACTTGAGATGCAATCCATACACCATCTTTGTTGCCCTCCTCTGAACCTTCTCTACCCTGTCTATGTCCTTACGTAGGTATGGTCTCCAGAGCTAAGGTCCTTGCCAATCAGCTTAACAATGTTTGGCATAACCTGATAAATCTGGAACAGGTTGGTTTTGTAACTGGCAGATTGTCTGCAGACCATCTCTATAAAATCACTCACCTCATCTCTGCATCTGGGGACTCCAGCGCCCCTGCAGCGTTGGTGTCCCTAGACGCAGAGAAAGTATTTGATAGGGTCTCTTTGCACTACCTTTTTTCATCTGTTGCCAAATATAAATTCCCCCCTCAGTTTATCTGCTGGATCAAGGTCTTATACTCACACCCTATGGCCCAAATACTCTACAATGGAGTGCTCTCCCATCCCATCCCATTACCCTTCAGCAGGGCACCAGACAAGGCTGCCCACTATTCCCTTTTCTGTTCAACTTGTACCTTGAATCTCTCATCCGACGTATCAATACCTCACCATCAATCTTAGGGATCTCTGTTGGACCAGCTCAATAGAAACTATCCATTTATGCAGATGATATACTCCTTCACATCACACATCCATCCAACTCACTCACAGCAGCTATTAATGTGATTGAGGAATTCAGACAGATCTCCAGTTATAAACTGAACCTTTCCAAAATAGAAGTAATGCTGCCTTAATAAGCCTGATAATAAGCATCTAGGATTTACATGGACAAGAGACAAAATGAAGTATCTGGGTATTTACCTCTCTTGGTCTAGTACTAAAATGAAGCAGTATAACCTGGATGGGACCCTCACTCATATCAAAGTTGACCTAAATCATTAAGCTTTACTCCCTCTTTCTCTCTGGGGGAGAATTAGTGTGGTGAAGATGAATGATCTTCCCCGTCTTTTATACCCCCTTCAGATGTACAACTACTTTCTCCCAAAGGCTTGATTCTCGCAGGTACACGGTATCATCTCCAGTTTTATCTGGCTGGGTAAACACCCCCAGAGAGCACTCTCCAAACTGCAGCATGCAAAATCCAAAGGGGGCTTACAATTACCTAATTTTCTCCTATACTATCTATCCATAAATTGTTCTGTGACCTGTCACTGGCACTCCTCATCTGCTCCAGCACAGTCAGGTATATATGTCACCCTGTGGGTACAAATAGAGCAATCGTTTTGCACCTCTCACAGTCTCGAACCACTACTTAAAACCCCTATCACGGCAACACTCAGGGCACATTACCAGCTATGTGCCATTACACACACCTCTCTCATAAGTGACATCTCACAACCCATACTCCACAATTCTAATTTTAGGATTGGGGGACAGAAAATTGGTTCCTCCTTTTTGTCATGCAAAATGAAACCTACCATCAGTGATTTCTTAGATAACCATAAGCTAATTTCTTTTTGGGAAGCTCAGCAAAAATAAGTTTTTTTTTCTTCATTTTGCTTTAAATATATTCAGCCTTCCCATGTGCTCCTACACCACTTTAGCTCAGGCCCTTGGGACCAAAACCTGGCTGATTCTCTCCTTCCCATTATTTTATCATCTCCTTCCTTTCATATTATTTCATTCTTCTATCACCCCTGTGTGATTTCCTGGCAGAGAATGAAGGACCTCCTCAATACAAATGGGACTATATCCTGCCCTCGGCTTTGCCCACTCCCCATCCTTGGAGTCAGCTATGGACCAAATTATACAAAGACATTAAATGGGACAGGTAACGTCTCCTTCAATTCAATGTAGTACATGATTTATACTACACTGTGGTCAAACTTTGTAAAATGGGGAAACTCCCTAATGACACATGTTCCTGATGTGGGGAACAACCTGGCACCCTTCTCCATGTATTGTGGAATTGCAGCAAAGCCTTCCCACACTGGTTAGACATCAAGGCCAAACTAGACCCTCTACTTGGTCTTACCAGTGCTTTTCAACCCAAAGTATGTATATTAGGAGACTACAGAGATTCTCTAATTGGTCACCAATGTAAACATATGGCTCTGATTTCCCTGTGTGCTAAAAAAGTGATTTTATACCACTGGCTTGACCAATCAACTCCAACAATTACGGAATGGCTCCATGAGGTGTTATTTGCGCTACAAGCAAAAAATCTCCTGGCCAGCCTTTCAAAGAAATCAGGATACTATCAAAGGGTATGGGCCCCCATTTACACACTGCTTACTCACTAAGTTAACAATAGTGTTATTCACACTGTATTCCAGGGATCTGTCTAGTCAGTACCATGTATGTTTTCATTAGTGGTGCAATCTGGGGGGGATGGGTGGGGAATGGATGGGAGAAGGGGAGAGGGGGAGTGTTTTTTTTATGTACACCTCTTTATTGTTTACTTGCTGGGTGATTTTGTATTAATCAAAGTGAAAACAGGAGTATTAAGGTCTGTTTCCAATTGTACTACATTTGCTCCCTTTGTATTGTTCTTTACATCCTTTGTGTTATCTACTACAGGTAAATAAAGTATATTAAATTTGAAAAAAAAAGAACTCATTACAGTAGTCCAGCCATGAGGTCCAAATAATTACCCCTGGGTGTGTCTGTATGTATCCTGCTGTAAAAAGGTTAAACCTGCCCTACGTTGTGTATAGTACTTGTGCTTTATCTCCATCTAAGAGCAATTAAGTAAAGGACAAACTTAACCACCTCAGTTTCTGCTACAATGATCCCTCTTTTGCTTTAACTCTTCTGAAGGTATCATTCACTTATTTTATTTAGTATGGTACCCAACACTGCAAAAAAACAAAATTAATTTACTGTACACTGTGATTTTAATATTGCATTATCTTTGTATTTACTAATCAAAAGGCAGAAACAAAAAGATTAATTTAATACATAGAACAATGTGTGAACCAAGTTTAGTTTTTTGCTTCTTCAGGTGTGGCACACCTAGTGCAGTAGCTGTTTCAGTGGCACCTTCAGTAGATGTAAAAACAATAAAATATTAGTATATTACTGAGGAATAGAAAAGAAATTAAGAAGAGTAAGAAGGGCAAATCGTAGCCAGATCTTTTTTGTATAGTAGCCTCAATGAACATTAACCACACTGCATATTACTTAAACTTTTCAGTGTTATATGCGTAGACATAATGCGTGTGTACAATATAAGTTGCGCCCCATGGTACGTAACAAGACAATAAACATAAAAGAAACATACAATATTCTAAGCTCCTCATTGAAATCCAGTCCTTCTACATATAACAGCAAATATTCCTTTTTATCAATTCCTTAAGGGCATGGTGAAAGCTGTATATTTCAGATGAGTATATGAAATCACAGTGAATATCTTATAATATAAAAAGGACTGCTTGCTGCTTTTTTTCATAGCACAATTAAAAATGTTACAGTTGAAAAACAGAAGTGATGATAATAAAGGTTATGTGAAACAATGAATATTAACACTCATATGAAGTGCCTGCATATTAAGAATGCATGACATTCCTGGTGAATATGTGTCTGCTTTAAAAGTCATGCCAGCACCATTTTGTGTCACTGTTTGGTACTGTCAGGCAGTTTAACATTGATTTATTTAAAAAACAGTGCTCAGCTTTCATTAATAAGAACAGACTGAACAGAACTGATGTGTTTAGTATGTGCTGTTACAAAAGAACTCTAATGTTTTAAAATTACAGCTATTGGTTGACTTGTGAGTATTCTAGTACCTAATCCTTCACGTACTATACCTATTAATTAATGCTAGTGAAAACATTGTTTGTTTTGCTTATTATTTTACATCAAACAATTTTGATCCCCATTTTCAAACAATTAGCATGGTACCAACAGACTTAGCACCCCACTACTTGGATACAGTAGGCCAACAAACTATTTGCACGAATGTTGCAATCATCAACCGCTTGGCAGCCAAAGTGAAAGTAAATGATTATCTCTGTTAGTCTAGTGGCCCCCCTTCCTCACGTGGTCCCAATCTGTGTTCCTTAGTAGACCAGTGGTACCATCCTCCCTCACCCAATCCCTGCTTGCATTCTGTAGTAGTCCAGTGTTACCCCCTCCCACAGCCAGATTCCCATTTGTATTTCTTGGTAGTACAGCGGTACCTCCTTCCTTAGCTGAATCCCATTTGTAGTCCTTAGTAGTTTTAGTGGTATCCACCTCCCTTTCCCAATCCTTGTCCGTATGTTATAATGATGCATTGAAATCCAGTGGTCCTCCCCAAGTAGCCTCTGTCCCACACATGCCACCCCCCCCAACTGCAGGCAGCACCTACCCTCTGTTTGCCTCCATAGCCAGCCACCCACTGTCCTGCATAAGCCCTGCATCAACATACAAAGCTGTACATTGATATAGGACTTGCAGTCTAAAAATAAACTAAGTCAGCAAAAGCACTATCGTACATGTGTGCAGACTTACAGTAGTTCATGTTCATCACTTTTTTTACTTTGACCTCTAAGCTGATCAAAATTTAAGTTTTTCTCACCCAAACTTTGAAGAGAGTTTCATCCCCTCACAACCACTTCACTGATGATTAATAACTTCAACCAAAAATTGGTGTTCAGCCCCTTGCTCCACAATGATCCTGGGATGTATTCTGCCTGACCCATGGTCCGTATCTTGCTTGATCCTTGCCAAGTAGTCATTTACAAGGGTGTTTGTGATGTCTGGTGGCTGCACTGTGTCTAACTCTGATGCCTTAAGCATTCCAAATTAGCACCCACTCCCACCAGGGCCCCCTTGATAAACACTGAAGTGAAATATTCATTCAGACTATCAGCCATCACCCCTGGCAGTCATGCAGGTTGCTCTTCTTCACTTCTTGTCAGGGGACCAATCCCCTCCTTCACCTTCTTCCTTCCATTTATGTAGAGGAAAAAGGTTGCAACTCCTGTTGCTGCTGTGACTTCTCGCCCCTCTGTGGCTTTCCTTATTCTGATCTTCCAATCCATTAGGTCTGTTCTAAACTTCTCTCTGATTGGAAGGCAACAGGTCTCTTTTCATCAACCTTAGACCTTCTTTTTATCCAGATCAAATGTCTTAGGTCCCTGTTGAGCAAGGAGGGCAGATTTCTGCCATTGATCTCCTTAGTTTTGTACTGGATTGCAGATCTTGGTTGCTGCTTCAAGCATTTTCTTCAAAGAACCCCTCATGTGTTCTTTGCTACCAGCCTCCAGATCCTTGAACACCAGGTCTTCCATCTTGAAATCAACCTTGGAGAAGTTCCAGGTCCTGATTGCTGAAGCCCAGTTCATCTTCTCTGTCATCATGGAGAAACATACCCAGTTGTGATCACTTACATAGAAATATAGAAATTGTCAGTAGATAAAGACCACCTGGCCCACCAAGTTTGCTCTGTTATTCCCATCTATAGTACCACCTCAGCCCCCTTTTCATTCTCAGATTTCCCCCATGTTTGTTACGGTATTAAGGTTTTGTTATGCCTACCACTGCATTCTTAAAATCTGTGATCATGTTAGCTTCTACCACTTCTGCTGGGAGTCTGTTCCAAGCTTCTACCACCTGCTCCATGAAGAAGAACTTTCTAACATTCCCCCTCAGCCCCCCCCAGCTTCATTGTGTGACATCTAGTCCTTGTACATCTTCTTCTCTGGAAAATACTCCCTTCCTGTACCTTGTTCACTCCCGGAAGATATTTATATGTCTCTAGCATGTGTCCCCTCTTCCTCCTCCTCTCTTCCAAGGAGTATATGTTTAATTCTCTAAGTATGTCCTCATAGGGCTTCAAGTGCAGGCCCTGCACCATCTCGGTTGGTCTTCTTTGAACCCCTTCAACCTTATCTATATCCTTCCATAGGTGGGGCCTCTAGAACTGTAACAGTACTCAAGGTGAGGTCTCAACAATGTTCTGTATGGGGGGGGATTATTACCTCCCCCCTTCTGCTTGTAATCCCTCTGCCAATGCACCTCAGCATCCTGCTTGCTCTCCCCACCACCTTGTCACACTGTTTAGCTACCTTCAGGCTGTCAGAAATAATAACCCCCAGGTCCCTTTCCTGCTTTGTGACTGCTAGTTGCCCCCCATGGTACTTATCCACTGGTTTCCTGAGATACAGGTACATGATTTTACACTTCTTTGCATAAAAGCTCAGATACCTGACCCTTGACCACTCTTCCAGCCTGCTAAGGTCCTCCCTCATTATCTCCCCCCTGAGTGTCCACTCTGTTGCAGATTTTGGTACCATCCGCAAACAGGAAAACCTCCCCTACCAGCCCTTCAGCAAGATCACTGATAAATATATTGAAGAGTACTGTGCCTAGCACTGCCCCTTGTGGCACTCCACTAGTCACTTTGCCTTCCCCCGAGCGTACATCATTTAGACCACACTCTGATTTCTATCTTCTAGCCAGCTATACACCCATCCTACTACCTTTAGGCCAACCCCAAGGTTACTTAGCTTGCTCATTAACCTTCTGTGGGGGATAGTGTTAAGGTCTTGCTGAAGCCCAAGGTAGGCCACATCTACCACACCCCCCTCCCCCAATCCACTGCCCTGGTCATCCAATCAAAGAACTGAATCAGGTGGGTCTGACAGGATCTTCCCCCTGTGAATCCATGCAGTCTTGGATCCTGCAGTCCATTGGCCTCCAGGTAGTCCGCCAACCTTTCCTTCAGCAATGTCTCTATAACGTTGCCCACCACAGAAGTCAGGCTGACAGGTCTGTAATTCCCTGCTTCCACTCTTGTGCAGTGGGACTACATCAGCCCTCCTCCAGCCTCCCAGAACCACCCCTGTTTCCAGAGACGGGTTAAAAAGGGCTGCCAGAGGTTCAGCCAACTCTTCTCTGAGTCACCCTGGAGTGTACCCCATCAGGACCCATTGCCTTTTCCACTTTTAAATGCAAGAGTTTCCTTAGGACCCTACCTACTGTGAAAGCGCTTGTGTCCACTTCGATCCATGACTGCTTTCACCTTCATATAGGAGATGACCCCGTCCCCTCTGTTGAGAACAATGTCAAGGGTGGCTTCAAAAATTGTTTCCCAATAGACATGGTGCTCTTGAAAGCTGTCATTAAAACTGAACAGAAATTCGGTCTCAGCTCTGCTCTTAGCCTTCTCAAATTACCAATCTATGACTGAGAGATTAAAGTCCCCCCAGGATAACCACTGCATCAGTTTTGGTTGCATTGTACATTTCCCCAACCTGCTGGTTATGCTTTTAAAATAAATTGTTTATCTGTATCTGGGTGAGTGTGTACCATGATATCACCTTACACTGCCAATCAGTGCTAACTGGGATGGTTCACTGGTATTTTGTCATGTGGTTACCTGCCTATTAGAAACTGAGCTGAGACCACCACAACTCACTACATAAAAACCAACAAACTTTTGTTAGCACCAGGATACTTGAAGCCACTACAAACCTATTCTGGCTGTCATTATTCTAGAAATGAAAGACACTGCAAGCCATTGTCCCCTAACTCATTTATCAAGTCCGCTGTCATTGTTCTTGTTTGCTTATTATTTTGTAGTATAGGAGATTATTTTCAATATCCAGTTGAGCGTGAGCCAGTGCTATTAATACGATTTTCACATTTATCTTTCTTCGAAATATAGAATTTTTTTTTATAGTATAGAATGGTGATTAGGATGTCAATTATTTTTTCAAGATTTATCATTTCAAATATTTTATATCTGTCCCTTGGCCCTCGGCTAAGCCAGTTAATTGTGCAAATACAACATAGCTAATTTAATTTAGCTGATATCCCTGAGTAGAAGGAAACATCATTGTTAGTTAAGTAAGCCACACAATTCTTAATATTTGTTCAACCATCAATTTGGGCTATTGCGTTCCACCTCAATATCCTGATCAATAGTGTTTGCAGAGTGTAATGTTTATCCACCCTTTGGTAACCAAACAAAGCCAGCTAGAACCAACAGGGCAACAGCTTTTCTGTTTGCCTTCTAGTCCTCTTGGAGCCATGTGCATGTATGTACCACTAATCTCCTATAATGAGTTTATGACAAAGCTGTTACAGGCTATAGCCAGCCTGACAGTCAACAACACTTACAAACTCTCCACTTTACTGAAAAAGTCATTGTTACCTACAGGTCCCAGCAAGCAAAGATGTTCTGATTATTAAATATTTTTCTTCTACTTCCTAACCTAACCATGGTTTGGTTTAAATAAAAGTGAAGTAAATGAAAGTCATTATTATAACATAATCTTGGCTCCAGAACCCAAGTGACATGGTACTGCTGTTAGAAACATGTATTTCATAGATGCATATTTAAATACATAGACAATGATGGCAGAAAAAGGCCTGTCAGCCAATCCAGTCTGTGCATCCCACTTACCTACTTGTGTCCCATCCTTACTTGAATGTGTTCAGTTATTTGACCTGTACCACTTACTGTGGCAGCTTATTCTACTTCTTTGCCATTCTTTCTATGAAAAAGTGCTTATGGACATTCCTTTTGAATTCCTCCTGCAAGTTTAAGTGAGTTCCATCTCACCCCTATAGTTAAACTCAAGGAGCAAGCTTCTTAGCCTCCACCCTATTTATCCCGTGCAGGAACTTGTATGTCTCAATCATGTTGCATTTTTTTCTCAAGGGTGTACATGTTCAAGTTCTGAAGC
Organism: Neoceratodus forsteri; assembly: GCA_016271365.2. Lineage (NCBI taxonomy): Eukaryota > Metazoa > Chordata > Ceratodontiformes > Ceratodontidae > Neoceratodus > Neoceratodus forsteri. Next base: position 1,235,846,505 of record CM057456.1, read on the forward strand.
CTCTCTTTGTATGTCTTGCTCCCTAGTCCATGGGCCATCTTGGTTGCCCTGCACTGTACTACTTCCACCATGCTGCAGTTTTTCCTCAGCTGTGGATTTAGTACCTTGCCCAGTATTCAAGGTGTGGTCAGACAGGTGTTGATGTACATTTCTCTACTTTTCTCACCTCCTTTTACTTTTGTCTTCTGTCAGATCTTTTGTCCAGTAATTTCTAGTGATCTCCAGTGCCAGTCATTGGATTTGTACTACTACTACTACACACAGTTAATAAATCAATTGCCCTTTGTTTTGCCCAAGAAGTATCCTTCCTTATCTCTAGCACTGATTATTTTAGCTTCCTGAACTCCACCATGCTCAGACACTTGAAGCCTACTACCTTTATTTCCCATAGCTAGATGTCAAACTCCAATCCTATATTTTCACTTTTCAATCCTATACCATTTTTTTTTCATTCATTCCTTAGTCATCACTTAGTCAGTGTTGGGGAGGGTGCTCCATTTTATTTTGCAGATTGGACAAGCTTATATTTAGTGGGCTCTTTATAGGTTTACATACATGGATACATTTTTGGATTTCTGTTTTCTTATCTTCTGATGCTCGTATAGGTATAGCCAGTGAAAGCACGGGAAGATTTTAGGATTACCAGAGAGAAAATGTAGATTTCACGTAATATGATTAGATCACTGTAGAAACACATTCTGATAACAAAAAGCAAAAAAGTTATATGGTGTGCCTCAATGTGAACCAATGATCTGAACATTTAAAGAAATGTTTTTAATTTATTTAAAGAAATGTCTTTCTGTTGATACTGCTTTTTTTGTGTCAATATAGTGGAAGTCATAAGTTATTAAAATCTCAGTACAGTGACAGTGCATTTCAAGTATACATTCAAGGTGTATCAATGGCATTTATCCATGTCTACCTCTCTCCAAGCATTCAATAAAAAGAAAAAAAAATAAAGTTTCTTGAGCTAAAGGCTCCATAATTAGCCATTTCTAAAGATAACTTATTTGATAATGCTATATTCTTGTCCTGCATTAGATGCTTTTAGAATGATACTGTTATTCTTAATAATAGTTTTTTTTCCATATTACACACATGGTAATTTGCATATCATGCATATGTATATATGTACTGTTTAGTACTGATTGACAGATTGGAACAGTAGTAACTAACATATCCATGTACTATGAGTAGGAAGTTGATATCAATGAGTTCTACACTTCTCTTCACAACACACCTTCATAGGTTTAATGTAAACCATGTATTTTAATTTTAAATAAACCTTACATAAAAAGCTCAGCGTACCAAAATAATATATAGAACAGCATATCTAAATAATATGAACCTGCTGCTATGTCTAAGATATGCACAGACAAGATTCAGATAAATAAATGGACCCTATTATTTAAAAAAATGCCAAACAATTGCTCCCTACAGTGTGAATAATTATGACATGTTGTGTTTCTACACACAATTTCATAGAATCACTAAACAATTAAAGTACATACATAGGTGACATGTAAGAAAAGTCACTACACATAGCAATCAGTGCACTGTACATACTGTAGTTTTAATGATTTTAGCTTGCTCTACTTTTTTTATCACATGCTAAAACATATGTCCATGTCTGAATAGAGTGATATGGCAATTCACGTTCTGCTGTTTATACTAATCTGTGGTAGTAGGTGAATATGCCATGGCTTTATAATGTGCACCAATGTATAATGTCACCAATTTTCAAATAAATACATAATTTGTACCAGTAATCTGGTCTTCCCCTACACTCCTCACACTTACACTGTGGGTATAGGAACACAAGTAATGTGTATGCCATTCATTGGGAAGAGGGGTGGCATTCTGTGCCCTTGCCATTGTTTTTGGCTGCTTCCACAGATCCCCACCCCAACAGAAGTTATAAAATTAATGTTGCACTAGGACATCAACATAATAAATGCATTTCTCTTTGCTGTTATAATAGTATTAATCTTTCAGCCCCATTGTACAACCATTTTACTGTTGGTAATGAAGCCTTTACTTTTGCTTCTCCTGCCATCTGAAACAGTTATCAATCTCATGTATCCTAATCACCTCACCCTACATCTTCAAATCACACCTAAAAATGTATCATTTTTCCTTTGCCTCTGTGGTACTTCCTTTTTCTCCCTATACTGTCACCATTTTCTTTTCTTTTTTTGCTTTTTTTTTGGCTTCTTGTGCCACATTCGTCAGCTGGTATTGCCTGACTTTGCTGCTACCATAGTACCACAGCCTACAAAGTGCTGGATACAACTGTAAACATTGCTGTTCATACTGTAATGTATATTCTTGCTTTAAATTTTGCATTCCCTGTATCTTGCTTGTGTAGTTCATATTTTGTGGTTCCCCACACTGTGAACCACATTGTGGTATACTTGGCATGAAAGATGCTATCCAAAAAATAAATTGTATTGTATGATATGATATGATACTGTACTGCATTGTACTGCAGTGCAGTGTATTGTATTGCATTATATTATATTGTAGTTCCATTGTATTGCACTGTATTATATTGTAGTGGACTATAACATAGTAATTTAAAGCTCAACGGGAACGCTAGGTCTTTCATGTCTCATTCCCCTCCACCCATCACAAGCAGGGATGAAATAAGTATGCTGTGCAATCACACACCAATTTATAGGGATTCCCTACCCATTCTACTACCCAAGCTTTATTCAGGACAGAAAGTGCCAAATCAGTTTTCAAGCCTTAACAAGGACAAAACATGCATTTGTGGTGTGCTTGCCTTATTCTTTGTAAATTACTTGTAAGGCCATTTGACAATTATAATCCTGCTTAAATCCTAGCCATCTTAAATTCCTTAATGGTGATTTGAATATATTATGTCCGAAAGTTGTGTTCCATTTTTTTATAGCATGGGTCCTGTCTAAAGAAAGAACCCAGGTCTCAATCCACCTTACTCATTAACCAGTTAATAAATGAAATAAATAAATTATGTTTTGCATTACAGGGGTATGGGTAGTTTTTTTTTTTTGTTTCTTTAACACTTGGCTTCACAGCCAATGCACTTTTTATTTGTTTTATTTATTTAGTTTTTGTTGACTGGGTAAATGCACTAGACAAATCCTGCCTATTTTCAGGCACGACCAGGGGGGAGGGGGATACAGATGAATGCCAACTGACCTTGAACCAGATTAAGCTGTTGGTGATATTTTTTAGTGAATGAGGGAAATTTGGCCAGGACACTGGGGAAATTATCCTACTCTGGAAACGGGTGGCACTGTCCATCCGTTCGTGGAGATGGAGGACCTCAGTCGGTCGGAGAAGATGGCAGAGGAAGGTAGTGGGTTCATGGCTCCGGACCACTCTACGGTTGACAAAAAGCCTGAAGAGGATATTCAGTCTGTAAATGAACAAGCTGAAGTGGTTTTGGATTCAGAGTGCCTGGAGCATGAATCGGATATGGATGACACGGCCGAATTAATTTTGCAAGATGAGCTTGCCAAAAAAAAAACTGCACCTAAAAAAACTGCACCTTCTGGATTTAAGCAATATAGCAGAAAAAGATTTCCATTCATGTCAGAGGAAGTTGGATGCCGAAAGGAGTAAGAGAAAGCGTTCCCCTGTAAGTCCTATTCTTGATGGAGGGAAGCATTTTGGTCAACAGGTTGGAAATGTTACAGTAAAAATACTATCAGAAACTGTTTCAGGAGGTGAAGATGTTTCAAGTATGTTGCCTGGACACTCGTGCTCTTTAGAGCCTTGGACACCTGGAGAGGTGCTACAAAAGGCAGGTTGGGTATGGGCTGGGGAAAGGTGGGTCCCCGACCCCTTAATTCCTGTCCCTGGGGTTTCTGCACCGCACCTTAAAGTACTGGAAGATTTGCATATTTTATCGGTTGATGGAGAAAATTCTAAGTCCTTGGCTACAGGCAATGCGAATGCGCAACCTCAGGGTGAGGCTAGTGATTTTTTGTGTGCGCAAGATGCCACAGGCGACCTAGCTATTCTGCCGTCTCAAGCGACTTCATTATCCCTACTTGACAGTTCTATGCCAGACCTTCCAGTATTGGAATCTGAGACAGTATCACGCTCGTCACAATTGGATTGTGGTAAGACTTTACCCGAGACAGTGAGCTCTTCGAGACCTGCGGGTCTCAGCACAAAATCCTTTGCTGGCTTGTTTAGAAAGCCAGTGGAGTCTGCTAAACATAGGTACTTAGTTCGATTAAGATACCGAGGGCAGTCACAAGCAGCCCCCGATAGACTTTGAGTGGGGAAAGTTTTGCTCAATGATTCCATGGCTTTCTCGCCTGCTGAAGTTTATGCATTGATACACCCCCCTGGAGACTTCTATTACGACATCAGTTTTTGTACGGGGATATCCCTGGACAAATTTTGGAGATTGTACTATGACCTTAAAGATGGTGAACATTGGAAAGAATTTCAAGCTATCTCAATTACAAAGTCTACGGTTAAGACAGTTACAATCCTTTTTAGGAATGAGGGTGTGAATATTTCAGATATTATGTTTTGGTTGGAAAAGAAATGTTATGTGCAAGACAAGCCAAGACCTATTTTGGATGAGAATGGTTTTTGGACTGGGGATTGCACTATTCAAGTTTGTTTAATACATGATGCTGAAGGGATTCAACATTTGCCTAGCTCTTTCTTTTTAGGCAGAGATAGGGGTATTATTTTTTATGCTGGACAACCAAAAAGTTGTTTTAAATGTGGTTCCTTATCTCACTTGAATACTTCATTTGATCAGGTCAAGTGCTTTCATTGTGGAATGTTGGGTCATTCCATAATGGATTGCACTGCTCCCACAGTCTGTAACTTATGTAATGAAATTAATTATATTTTTTCAGATTGCCCTTGGAAATATTCTGATATTGCCGAGTCCTCTGATCAAGAACATCTCTTGGCACAGGCTCGTGATACCAGAGGTGATTCTTATAGGTTGGAACCTGGCCCCGTACTTAGAGGCAGACGTAGAGGTAGAGGGTGGGGAAGATCAATTTTGAATGATAGAAGTTCTAGCTTATGATCTGGCCATAGTACATCAGTTAAGACACCTTTAAGTACAGGACTATCTTTAGATGAGCAATCCCTGGATGACCCCCCATTTCCTAACGAAGGTCCATGTGGGGAAGACATGGTTATGCCCTTTGTGACTCCCCGAGGGTCCCCTATCTGGTCAGCTTCAAGGCAGGGGATAGAGCCTAGTTTTTTACAAACTCCGGTAGTGTTAGATAAAGAAGGGGGTGAGGAAGAAATGCAGGAATCTCATTTTAACCTGTTATCTTCTTATGGTAGCGAGAATAGTATTGCAACTACTTCCCCCTTGCCTTTGGTGAATAGGTTCTTGATCCTATCTACCTGGGGTGATCAGATAGACAGTGCACTCCCTGTTACTGCTCAGGATTCCAATATGACCAGTATGGCTTCTTCGTTAGTTATGCCTGGGAGTTCTTCTAAGCATAAACAACTTGAAGTTAAGAAACGGGTAACTAGATCAAGCAATAAATTGCCCAAACCTCCCCCTTAAACACCTTTTACGTTAACTATAGCTTCCTTGAATGTTAATAGTATCAAATGTCATGTAAAACGTCAGACGACATTCGGGATTCTTTCCTTTTTGAATTACGATGTTTTTCTTTTACAGGATACTCGTTTCCATTCGATTCTGGAGACTGATATGGCTAGCAAACAGTGGCGCTGGGGGTGACATTTTGGTCTTTCGGAGAAGAAACCTGTAGTGGGGTTCTGTATTTGCTTCACTACGTTGGATGTCACACTCATTAGGTTGGTTGATATTGAACCTGGCAGGGCGTTGCTAGTTGATGTTAGAGTGCATGGTATTACATGTCGGTTGATTTCAGTGTATGGTCCGCAGTTAAAATCTTTGAGGATTGAATTATTGCACAAAATTCAACCATTTTTGTACACAAGGAGTTATTTGTTTTTTGGTGGGGATTTTAATATTAATTTTTTGCAGAGGGGGGCAATAGGTAAACAATATTGTGATAAGTCTTGTTTGACTTCAATCCTCTCCCTTGCTGGTTTAAAAGATTCACACCAAGTTGGGAGAACTTCAGCAAAGCCTACTGTTTTTAAAGGTAATTTGGCCTCCCGTATAGATTTTATTTTTGTTCCAAAGTCTTTAAGTGTTGATAGATTGCTTTATGTTCCTGTAGAAACTTCAGACCATGTTTTGATTGGTGTAACATTGGACTTCCCTCAGAGTCGTAAGAAAGGTCCGGGATTTTGGAAGCTGAATGCTTCTATTTTATGTGTTACATCGGTTATCAAGGATCTGGAAATGATAGTCTACGATCAGGTTACAACTATCGGGTTATATGAAGATAGAGGGAGTTGGTGGGGGCCTTTTAAAATTTGCTTGGTTGGTTATTTTCAGTCCCACAATCGTTTGGCGGCTAAATCGAAACATGAGCATTATTTGTTGCTTCACCATTCTTTACAATTACTGATTTCTAGACAATATGAATGTGGCTTAGATTTATCAAGAGATATTACTCAGATGAAGTTGACAATGTTGCCGTATCAATACGATCGCATGGCATCTTTACTTAAGGAGCAGTCGTTTGGGACACAGGGGAGATCGGCTCAGGTGAATTCTTTTTTGGCATGTAAGTCTAGAGCAAATAGCCACCTATTCTCTTGCCTAAGCAGGGAAGATGGTGTTTTACTGTCGGACAACAAAGGTATAATGGATTTTTTGGATTTTCATGTTGACAGGATTTTTGGGACTCCTCATACGGTTTCTTGTTTTACCTCTCAGTTGTTGGTGGCAGCGGATCTTCCGCAAGTTGATCAAGATTTACAGTCTAGTATGATAGCTGCTTTTTCTGACACGGAGTTGGGGTTGGTGATTGCTTCTCTTAAAAGTGGGGTTTCGCCAGGCTCTGATGGTTTACCAGGAGAATTGTACAAGCTGTTATGGCGAATTATGCCAACTGAGTTACTGGCTTTATATAACTCGTTTCTCTCAGATATGCTCTTGCCCACCCAGATGTATGAAGGTTTGTTAATCTTTCTCTTTAAGAAGGGGAATCATTTGGACATATGTAATTGGAGACCTTTAACTCTTTTGAATGTGGATTTTAAAATATTCTCTAAGCTTTTGGGGAATAGATTGTCTATTGTGATGCCCGATCTGATTAATAGACAACAATTTTGTGCAGTTCCTGGGAGGAAACTGACGGATGCCTTGATTTTTCTTAGAGAGGTCATGTCTTTAAGCATGGATATGGTGGGAGGATCAGAGGGTTTTTTAGTGAACTTAGATCAGTCCAAGGCTTTTGATGAAGTATCACATGACCATGTCTGGGAATGCATGAAGGCGTTTGGCATACCAATGCAGTTCATGAATTGGGTACAGCTATGCTATGCATTGGCTAATGTTGTCCCTTTGGAAAATGGGTGGAGAGGGGGGACTCATAGTGTTTTAAAGGGAGTTAGGCAGGGATGTCCGCTTAGCCCCTTACTGTATGTTTTGGCTTTAGATCCATTGTTGAGGGTACTTAGTAAATCCCCTTTGATTAGAGCTATAATGATGGACTCTTATTGTCTGCCGAAGTTTATTGCCTATGCGGATGATATTTGTCTTGTATTACCTGATGGTATGGCAATAGAGTTGGCTTATGATCTGCTTATTTCTTTGGGGTGGATCATGGGTGCCCGCATTAATGGTGAAAAAACAAAATGCATTAACATTCCGGGGTTTCCAGATGGTCCGACTACAGTAGGACACTTTTGGGTTGAAAGTCAACCCTGTAGGATTTTAGGACTTTATTTTGGTGGTAGGGAGGGAGCTTTGGATAATTGGAAGATGGCTTTACGGGACGGAAATACTAAAGTGTCTCAATGGAATAGACATAAACTGTCAAAGAAGAAAAGGATTTATTTAATTAAAACTTATCTGATCCCTGTTTTTTTATTTTTAAGTAATGTTTTTTTTTTTTCCTAAATCATTGGAAACACCCCTGATGCATTGTTTTTTTTTGTGGAGTATGGGGTAGCCGTTTAAACCCCATCAAAAGGAATACGTTATATTTGGATATTAGAGAGGGAGGTTTGGGGATGATTCACCTGGTTGTGTTTTTTTTTATGAATTTTTTATATGTGAATTTGGTCCCAGTGGTAAGAGGTATTTCGAAACTGTGGGAAGTGCCATTAACATCTTATTTGAAAGGTGTTTTAGGTGAATGGCAGAAAGGACAGTTTCTACATCAAAATAAATGCCGCCCTCCTTTGTTGAGCTTTTGGAGGTAAGTGTTTGATAAGATAAAATGTTGGGACATACAGTGGGAATTAGTAAAGAAGTCTACTAAGAAAGCCATGTATAAGTCGATTTTGGGGCAATTTTTTTTCGATGCACCGTTTTCAGCCCTTCCTGTGGCAGTTAGTTTGAATTTGGCTAGTTCTATATCTAATTCTCGTATTCCTCAACAGATGTGGGATATTTCTTGGTTGGGTATACATGGTAGGGTTAATGTTCGTAGCAATCAAAAGCATAAATCTGTGCAAGAGCGTTTTTGCCCAAGAGATAAGTGTATTGCCCTTTTAGAAACCATGGATCATTTGTATTTTTATTGTTTTTATGCCATAGAATTTTGGGATATTCTTAAAGAACATTGGAAACACACTTTAGTCTTTCCGCCCCTAAAAGTTAGTTTGTACTATGGTTTCTTTTCTACTGAAAAGCTTGGGAGTCGGTATAGTACATTACAAGTTCTTCATGTTTTTTTTCTGTATTGGTTATGGATTAGTAGATGTAGACTTTTGTTACAGCAACAGTTTATTTCTCCACTTACTTTAGTAATTATGATAGAATCTGAAGTGGGGAAATTGATGTTTGCAGAACGCAATCAGCTTTCATTGTCTGGATGGGGTTCCTTTTGGAATGGTTTTGATATCCTATGACCTTTCCAGGGAGGGATAGGTTCTGCTTATTGTTCTTTAATATTTATTAACATGGCTGTGTGTTAGGAATTCTTTTCGTTTATTTTTTGCTATACCATGTTAAATTTGTTCGCCCTTTTATTAAGGGGGTTTATGCTGTATTCTTTATGTCTGGGGCATTTGTATGAATTAGTATTTATATACTTTCTAGATTTCTTTACTTATTAGGATACTGCATATTATAATGCTTATGCAATTGTGTTCAGCTTTATACAGCTTAAAAAAAAAAGATAATAGAGACAGCTGCTTCCTTAATTTTTGTGTGGGGAAAAGGAGGGGTTGGTTGTATTGCTTTTTTTTTCACTGTTCCAGGTGGCTGCATGAATTTATATGATTTTATGTGTTTTGCTTTTTTTCCCATTTTCTGATCCTATTTGCTGTAAGATTGTTTTGTATATAATTTGTTGAGTTATTGTTCAGATATTAAAAAAAAATTCCCCTACTCTTTTTGATAAGTGCCATGGGATCTTTAACATCCACCTGAACTACTACCAATCCAGGCAGATGAGACCTCAGTTTAACATCTCATCCGAAAGACGGCACCTCAGAAGTGCAGCACCCCTCTCATGCTGCACTACAGTGTCAGTACTGGGATATTAACCCCAAGTGCCAGATGTGGGAACTGAACCCACAGCCCTCTGATCTCCCAGCCTCAGAGGTGAGTGTGCTACCTACTGAACCACTGACACTGCTGTATTGTAACTCACCTTAATTCAGTGCCTTTGAATTGAGGTTCTCAATTCTATAAACTGAGATGAGATCACCAAACTAATTTCACTGGAACCAGATAATTATCAAAGCCAGGCTCCCAGAGACTCATTGCACTAATGACTTTATTCAGTTCCATTTCATGTTTACTGACTTCACTCTTTCAATTGTTATAAGAAAAATGCAAACATACAACCCTTTCATAGCTAAAAATGTAAAAATATAGTATTACATTTCAAAATAGGCTTACTGCTCATTCACAAAAGTCCCCTTCTAAATAAGTTTGACATTTGAATTGTAACAAAGCGTGTCATTCCTGTGCAAACAGATTCAATAAGTATGCTTTACCTAGAGATGTAGCAGAGAGAGGGGAGTCCCGGAGAAGGCAGATGATGGGGCTGGATGAGTGGGGTAGTTGTGGGAGCTGGCTGGCATGGAGCAGAAAGCATATTAAATAAAAAAAAAGAAATACACACATTCCTGTAGGAGAAAGAACTATTTCTGTCTTACATGAATTGTCTTATATGCAGTGGTGACCATTGCAAAATACTATGGATGCTGGGTCATAATAATGATTTTTAAGTGAGGTCCCAAAAAATGATTTCTTAATCACCTATTAAAAGGGCAAATTAACAGCACGTATCTAATAGTTTTTATATCTTGATTTTTACAGGGCCAAAAATGGAGATGAATTAGAACTTCACTGTACCTCTTTTTATTTGTCACGGTGAAAAGTAAACTGAATCTGTGCCTTCAAAAGACCAAACAGATTTTAATATTTTTCATAAATCTCAAATAATCTTTAAAGGTATGAGCTGGTTTGACCAGGGAATACACTAGAGTACACCAGAACTATTTTTATTTGATGAGTAGAAGCCAAATTATTTTGATGAGACATCTATTAATCTTGGACTAATTTGTAATAATAAATCTTTTCTGCTTATGTGTGATTGACAGAGCCATAGATGTCGACAGCCATTCATGTAAAGATTATCTCATGTCTCTTTAAGCCAGAGAAATACTAAATCTTCATAGCAATGCTGGGTCATAGCCTCATATAAACATAATTTACAGTAGGAGGTCAATTATCACTCATGGCAATGATTTTAGTTCAGTAACAAAAAATCTGTTTTTGAACTCAAGTTTTCAATAAAATGTTCCCTGTTTCAGAGCTAACCATAGTGGAGGGAGTTGAAGGATGAATGACAAGATGACACATTAAAAATTATTTTTGATTCTATAATATCGTATTGTGTTTGACCAGCCTCAGACTTCTGAAGTATAAAAATGTGACCGCTTACTTTTGCATAATAAACTTCAAGAACAGGTGTTGTATTTTTACACCCATATTTCTAACTCAGCTTTAAAACTCCATTTAACACCTATTCAAGTGTTTGTCCCAGGAGCTGGCATTAGTAAAGGTGACAACAAGTAGAAGATTGAGGCTACCCAAAACAATTTTGATAATTCTTCATAACAGTCCAAAAAGATGGCAGACCTGATTCTCAGACACAAACAACTATTACAGTGTAAGCCAGTTTTGTGACAGTCACTTGCTTTTGATTCCCTTCAGACTACTGTACAGAACAAGTTAGTCAAAAGTTAAATGGTGCTGAGGTTTTGTTCAAGTTTTATTTAGCTGACTATAAAAAAGATCATTACAAAGAGCATAAGTAGGGTACAATAAATATTATCTAAATACAGTTACGACATATTTAATAAATAAATAAGACATCACATCACACAGTTGATTACAAACATGATATTTAATGGAACATAAGATTGTTGTTCAGTTCTGCAGGGGTATCTCAGCAATATATGCAATGAAATTACTTAAAATCCATTGTTTATATTACTGAGTTGTTAATTTAGCAATCATTTCTTTTCTTGATGATCTATTTATACTCCAATTATTTTCCATTATTAAAAGTAGTGTTGTAGTTGCATACTTATATATTTCTTACCTAGATACTATATAAGGGCTGAGCCAATATTTCCTAGCTGTGTTATACCATAAACCATAACAGATAACATAAATTATATCCTCATTACCCCTATATGAACAGGAACAATGTGTACCAATAGAGGCAGCTTTATTGTATCTAGCCATAAGTACATTGCTATTAAATAACTCACATTTGTATTTGATGAAGGTTCTCCTTAAGTGTGGATCAGTGACAGCATCTAGGTAATATTTATTGCCAAAATTACTGTTGTTGGTGGAAAACCATAAAGAATATATAGCCCTAGAAATGCTTTCCAGATCTATTATGGCCCAGTAGTTACTATTTTTTAATATTTTTTTTGTATTTCAAATGAAGGGTGACATTTTTTTCCAGGTAACAGCTCAACACTGTCCAATCATACTTATTTAATTTATTGAAGAGATATTTGTTCTAAATAGACTGTCTGCAGATTAAAATGTGTCAACTCTTGTTTTTTTTTCCTCAAGGCACATAGCAGGACCCCTTTCCTTCAGCATTCTTGTTATCTGGAGCCAGTAATTGACCTTCTTTGTATCCATAAATGAATTTATATTATCCATACCAAGCTCTGATCTCACATAAGCAGTAGGGAAAGACTGGCCAACACCCAAAGCCAGCCTAAGTAATTTAAAGGCTAGAATGGCAGGTTCTCCCCTCTAAATTTCCTGTTAATATTTTAATTTAATATTTAATTCCAATCAGGGATTACCCTGCCTTACTAATCTGTTTATTTTAATACTTCTAACAGGGATTCTTGGCAGAGTATTCAGATATCTAAGAACTGAATTATTGGTCACACTATTAAAATCGTCAGTTCTGGCATTTAAGTCCCCCATAATTAATATTAATTAATATATATCTAGCAGGGAACTTAAAATAAGCATCCTGCAATAGAAATCTAAAAGACTCCCATATTATGTGTTGAGATATAATGTGGTATTTAGATAGTGCAAAACAAGTCAGTAGCACATAATTAATTCAGTACTAATGCACTAGATGTGTGCCAATTTTTTTTAATAAATATACTTAATTGAATTTCCAAAGATAGTGTATATAAATGAATGCACAGATGACATGCACAAACAAACATCAAACAATACAAACAACAAAGAAAATACAAAGATAATCCAGTACAGAAAAACTGGTCTAAAACATCTCCATCATCCCACTAGTGCCACTGTCTATTATAATAATCAAAATGTATTATGTGTTCCAGATTCTGACTGACTTTACCAGCTGCTAAAATGTACAAGATGGTGTTGTTTTCAAGAAAATTTGCCTGCTATACAGTATCAGAGTTTCTGGTGGTTGTCTCACAGTCAGTAACAATATTGCACAGCATCTCCTTTCTACTCCACCCCCATTTATTTAAAGAAGCAAGGACACTGCAACCCTGTGACACTCTGTGCCTGTAAGAATGAAAATTAATTTTTTGGTTCATTGTTTGCCTTATTTCCAGGATTTGCTGCATTTATTTATATATTATTATATATTAATGTAATATATGTAATAGATATACTACTCTGAGGTGTCGGTGGCGCTCTGATATCATAACGCCTTGGGTGTCGTTATTACCTACGAGGGCCATATATATATATATATATATATATATATAAATATATATAGTATTAATATACTGTATTTTATTTTATTGCATGTTTAATAAAATGAAATAAATACATAAATCCAGACTTAACATACATTTGTTTCACTCACCCCATATCACATACTCTCTCTATGCCTCCCTTCCTGCCCTGTTAATGATTGGAGCATGCTGCGTCCCAGCCTGAGTACATAAGAAAAAAAGAAAATTAAACAATCACCCAGACTGACCATATTTTTTCTTTTACTGTTTTATGCATAGTTGCTGTAAAGGCACCTTGGTTTTTAAGAAAGGCATGGTATGAATAAAGTTTTATTATTATCATTTATTAAATTTAAATGGCCCTTGGCCACAGTCACAGCCCCTGTTCCTTAAAGTTTCCCATCCACTTACATCCCTCCCTGTGATTGAAACCTGCTTGTGGCCCAGCCTGAGTAATAAAAAAAATTACCCAGACAGACCATATTTTTCTTTTTATATGGCCCTTGAACACAACTGCAGCCTCTGTCCATTACTGTTTCTTGCCTGTTTCTATCCCTCCTCCCTCCCTCCATCCCTATGATTATAACCTGCTTGTGGTCCAGCCTGAGTAGATACAAAAAATTATAATAATAATTACCCAGACTGTTTATATTTTTCTTTTGCTCAAAGGGGTTCAGTGGTGTGTCCTGCACCAGTGCAGATCATTGAGCACGGAGTGAAATTCTCATGGCCAACAACTACCAGCCCACACATTGCAGCATTTCTAAAATGGTCCCAGACTGGCAGTAGTGGGTCATCTAAGTGCTGCGTTGGTTTGCACTTACATCAGTGGGCCAATTTTTTCATGAGACTGGGTTCATAAGGGATGAATGTGGAAAGCCAGAGCTTGGGAAGGGGACTCACAAGACTACCAGGGACAATACTAAAGAGTTACAGGCATTGGGGGCCCAATGCACAACCAGGGAGATTGTGGGAGAATATTATCATCAGCACTGTCATCCGGCTAGTAGCGTTCCAAAGGTTAAGTGTGGGGAACATTCATCAGCAGTGTACCACATATACTTGTATATGCATGGCACTATGTGCATACATGTACTGCATTTAGCAGTATTCAGCACTGTTAAAGTGTGTAAGCTGTGACTGGATTGATCACATGATGTAGGTGCCTATTGCAAGCCTCCATTGTCTCCTCTAGCCACCCGATCGCTATTTTGAGCTAATTTTATGATTAAAGACTGGCTAACTCTTAGCAAAGGGAAAGGGGAAGTTTCTGAGCAGGCTATTTACGCTTTGAATTACAGTGATAGTGCGAATGGAGGTGGAGATGAGGAAAAACCTCCCCAAAAGAATGCCGCCTAACACTCCTGAGAAAGGCCCTAAGAAGCCTAGGCCTAAGAGTTCAGCTGGTCCGGGTGAAACATCCTCTAATCCTGCCGAGCAAGAGCCATTAACTCTGGCCAAGTTTCTTGCTGAGTTTAAGCCTTTTAAGGAGGAAATCACATCTATGACGGCTGAAATCAAGATATTGTCTTCAGCTTTAAGGAAGTAGCACTGCGAACTTCAGACGCTGAAGTGAAAATTCATTCTTTGGAAAAGAGAGTGGAGAAGGCTGAATCAGAATTGATAAATACGAAGCAGAAGATGTCTAGAATGGAGTCCAAACTAGAGGACCTTGAAGGTCGAAGTAGAAGGAATAATGCAGTCCTGATAGGGCTGCCTGAAACTGAAGAGGGGCAAGATGCAGTTCTTTTTGTTCAGAAATTTGTGGAGCGTGTGGCTGGTCCCTCACCCTACAGTGCCAACTATGCTATAGAGAGGGCACATTGGGCCCTTAGACTGCCCCCCCTTCAGGATCACCACCTAGACCCCTAATATTTAGGTTTCTCAACTATCTTGAGTGCCAGTATTTTCTAACGAAAGTAAAAGAGGCGCAAGGTATCACCTGGGAAGGTAAAAAAGTTAGAGTGGCTCAAGATCTCCCAGCTATGGTCCGGCAGCGGCTTCTGCCTTTCACCCCTACATTTTGAAGTTAATAGCAGTGGGTATTCGTTTTAAAATGTTATATCTGGTGAGATTACAAGTTTGCATCTCGGGGGTATGGCACAGCTTTAATGACCCGGAAATAGCCCGCTCAGGATTAAAGGAACTGCTCCCTGATCTTCTCCAAGAAGTCTGAGCTCCATTTGTGACAGGCTCTGCAAGTGTAATATGTTCCTAGGGTCCTACTCTAGATGTCTGCTTTTTTTATTCTACACTCCTGTGTAGGGGGGAAATTACCTCCAGTATTCTCAACTGAGATCCTCGGTAGAACGAATGTGGCAGAAGCAAGACTACTTCATCAGAGTGTCAAGTCTCTGCTGGACCCTTACTTTCTGATAGTTCTCTTAGTTAAGGACTTATTCAGGGTTCAGGTTCTGAGAAAGTAACGTAATGCAAATTTGCTACATCTATGTTTAGATTTAGCGGGGAAGGTTTCCCTATCAAATAATTCTGTTTTGTTTATTGTTCTCATCACTGTGCTATTTTCTCAATATAATTTAGCCGAATGCAGAGGGTGTTGAACAGGTTCTCTCCTTAAAGGGTTGGTGAATCTTTAATTTAGATATTTAGGTGACACCTCGGAGGGGGGGACACTTTGACTCCAGTCAGAAGGATCAGGTTGCTGATCTTAATACTGATTTATAAGGGGGAAAACCTCAAGCCAAGTTCTCTATGAGCGGGGTCTTTTCTCGTTGTTTCCAAGACAAGGGAATACGCATGTTATAATTTGGTTAAGCCGCTAGAGGGGGGCGTTGTTCCATTGTGCTGATTCATTTGCCAGGCTGGCAGCATTTGTTCTAGGCTTAACATTTAATTTTTAGCTCTCCCCCCCAACAGAATAGGTATGTCTTAAATTGGCAAGCATAAAATGGGGTGGGACTTGTAAGCTATTCTAATGCTCAGTAATGTAAGTTTTTAATTTTTGAGTGGTACTTGATGACTTTTTGATTTAGTTGCTGCTCGAGTTAATAGAGGGCTCCTGGCCCGAAATTAGTTCCTAACGGAGGATCACCATCAGATTATACGCATTACCTAGCTTGACATTGCTACCCATTTCTAAGACCAAAGTGCTAATGCTGATAGGATAACATCTATTTGCAGATAGTGACAGACACTTAACATAGTTCTGCTTAAGCTTCAAAAAGCGAATTTGCAGTTGATAATTAAGATAAAGTGGTACATCTAAACTCGCTTAAGGGGATTCTAATAAAGACCAGTCGGCTAAGTCAAGCTTTAAAAGCGGTAAATGGACATTAGCAACAGGGCAATTGAGTGGATTTTGCTTAGGATCCCATTGGCAGAAGGAGTGTAAACAGATTATTATAATTCAGTCTACATCATTGGGACTTACTTCTATTTTATTTAGAAGGTAGAGTGAACTGATGTACTTATATCTGTCTTTGAGACGAAAACGTTCAACAGAGAAAGAGCCGGGACAAGTGTATATGGTCCCTCACTGGACTATGCTGGTTTCCAAAACTGTTAGGAAGTTCATTCTTAAAATGTTTCCCTTACTTATTAATAACTTGGTATTTAAATGCAGGGCTCTCTGAGGGTGGCTGGGGGGCTAAAGAGTTGGTATGCTGCAGAGCGGAACCTATAACAGATGGGGAGGGGTTTGTTCATGTTTTCTTTCTTTAATGGGTTGGGGGTCTGGGAGGGTGGGATAGAGGTAATCAGGGAGTAGGAATCAGCATCGCTCATAGGGGACTTCCAAGGATGTATACTTTTGAGAGATTTATGTTTCGGTATTTTACATTACTGGGACCTTGCAATAATGACTAATATTATAAAAATTGCAACATGGAATGTGAAAGGATTAAGGCAGCGTGTGAAACAATATAAAAGCCTTAAGCACCTTGCTTTGTTGTCCATAGACATTGCGCTAATGCAAGAGTCACACTTATTGGACTCGGAAGCCAACTATATGAGACGGCAGCAGATTGATCACGTTTTTTCAGCTGGGGCTGCCACTGATAGTGCTGATGTACTAATTTTGATCAATAGGAAGACCCCATTCATTGTAAAGCAGGTGCTCAAAGATCCGAAGGGGCGATTCTTTATTCATTGTTTGATATATTCCGCTGAACTCCTCCTGGAAACTCTGTATGGACCCAATATAGATTCCCCTGACTTCTTTGTGAAGCTAACTGGGTTATTATATCCTTATATTGCTTTACCAATTATTATGGGTGGATATGAACACCGTTATGGACCCATTATTGGATCATTCCTCTTCTATGAGAAGAGGACGTTCCCTTGCTCAAAGGGCCCTTCAAAAGCTCTTGGAGCGTTATGCTTTGTGTGATGTCTGGAGGGTTTTACATCCTTCAGAGAAGGAATTTACTTTTCTATCCCCAGTACACAAAACGGCTACGCATATAGATTATATTTTTCTCTCCCAAATTCTTCTCTCTGGTGTAATCGAAGCTTCTATACAGCCAGGTCCACCTTCGGATCATGCACTGGTAGTGTGTCAGCTAGCTACCTCAACCTTCCCTAAGAAGTCACCCAGATGGAAGATTAATAACCAAATGTTAAAAGATGATCAGGCGGTTAATGCGATCAGTGAACACATAGGGTGTTTTATAGAAACCAATGTCCACTCTATAACCAGACCAGATCTAGTGTGGGGGCTTTTAAAGCGTTTATTAGGGGCGTGTTAATTAGTATGGCTACGTACAGAAAGAAGGAAAAGGATAAGAAATTAGTCTCACTACTGGGTCAAATTCATGTAAGGGAAACAATATTATCCCAATGTTTTTTGGAACCCGTACAGCAAGAGCTGGTTAAATTAAAAGAGGATTATTTGGAATTATTAAGGGATAAGGCTGAATTTGCGATCCTTAAAGCTAAAGCAGCTTATTCGGACCAGGGAGAGAAAGCGGGAAGGTTATTGGCACTCCAGATTAAGCAAATGGAAGCGAATAGGTACATTTTGTCAATACATTCCCAGACAGATGATGTCTTAAAAACAGCCCCAGAGGATACAGTGTTAGAGTTTCAGCGGTATTATGCTAGTTTATATAGCTCTAAAACGAATTCAGTATCTGTAGACAATATAGACAAATACTTAGGGGCTTCTGGATTAGCCTCACTCTCAGATTCTCAGCAGGAATGGTTAGTCTCACCAATAACTACAGATGAAATCTCCAGGGTTATTAAAAGTTTGCCCTCGGATAAATCACCTGGTCCAGACAGTTTCTTGGTGAATTTTTATAAGAAATTTCTAGATCAGCTATTCCTCTTGTTGTTACCTTTATTTCAATACATATTATTGAGCTCCCAGATGGATCCTAGTTTATGGGAGGCTTTAATAGTCTAAATTTTAAAACCCAGGAAAAACCCAGAATTACCGGCAAGTTATCGCCCAATATCCCTGATGAATCAAGACATCAAGATATTAGCGAAAATCTTAGTGGATCGTGTGACATTAGTGCTCCCTGACCTTATTGGACCAGAGCAAGTGGGATTCATGAAAGAACGCTCCTCATTAGATCACCTTAGAACCCTGTCGCACATTCTCTCGGCATCCAGAGATGCCTTCCCAGCGGTCCTGGTCTCTCTGGATGCTGAGAAAGCGTTTGACAGAGTAGATTGGAATTTCTTATTTAGGACTCTCAATTCTTATAAATTCCCTGAACTTTTTCAAAATTGGATTAAAACCTTTTATAGCATCCCATCAGCCAGAGTAATGGTTATTGGGGTTATCTCAGAGAGATTCCCACTGCGTTCTGGAACCAGACAAGGTTGTCCGTTATCACCTTTGCTTTTCAATTTATATTTGGAGCCCCTCATCCGACACTTAAAGTTCTCTCCAATGATTCAAGGCATCACCATCCAGGGGTATGAGGTTAAAGTCCCGGCTTATGCCGATGATTTACTTTTACAGTTATCGGACCCGGATAAATCAATACCGGCTGTGTTGACTATCATACAAGAATTTCCAATTTTTCCAATTATAAATTGAATATTGATAAATCCCTTGTTTTCCCACTTAACCATAAACTGATTAAATCAAGTGTTGCAGAGTATGGTATGTCTTGGGCGCCAAACTCTTTAAAATATTTAGGGATACAAGTTGTCAGAAATCCCACTTTGTTTCATAAGTTAAATCTGGATGACTTACTCAAAATTTTAGAAGCGGATTTGGACAGGCGGGCTAAATTATCTATTTCACTCTGGGGGCGTGTGAACTTAATTAAGATGAACCTTTTCCATAGGATCTTCTACCCGTTGCACTTGCTCAATAATTGGAATCCCATGTCATGGTTCTGTAAAGTTAATGCTTTGATAATTAAATTTATTTGGGCTAATAGGCAACCCATGATTGCATTTCATAAGTTGGCAGCACCCAAGGATAAAGGGGGTCTCCGGCTACCATATCTGATTTTTTACTACTGGGCGAGTCACATGGCAAAATATATCAGGTGGATGGAGCATATAGGAGAACCGGACTCCACGGGCTGGCTACCTACTTGGCTCAAAATAGAGTTATCCCTGATTAAACAGTGTGGTCTATCACTAGCTTTGTTATTTCACATTAGGCCGAGTGTCCTCCTCCCGCTGCTGAAATCTACCCCTATTGCGATTTCAGTCAGAGTGCATTCCCAGGTGTGTTTATTCATGGAATATAGCCATACCTTAGACCTAGCTCAACCCATTGGGGGTAATCCTAACTTCAAAATAAGTAATAAGCCAATCTCATCAAAATGGCTCCCCCATTTAGAAAATGTCAAGCTTTCTCAGGCCATGGCTCTGAATGATTCCTGGCTTTCAGTTACTGAAACGTTGAGCAGTCTTAATATCCCCACTAAGTTTATTTTTAAAGTATTCCAGTTAAAACATTTACTAACAAAGATATTTGGGCCAGTTCTACCTCCACGAAGCAGGAATAAGTTTAGGGATATACTAACCTCGATGTTCGGCAGCCCTCATTCAGTATCCGACATTTACAAGGTTTTATATAACTGTAAATATCCAGATGTGTTCATACTAGAGAGATATTGGGCATCATGTTTTCCGGACTCGGAGATCAATTGGGCAGCATTGTGGGCAAATTGTCATAAATATATTTCCCAGGACAGGTTACAACTCATGCAGTTTCATATTTTACATAACATATATTATACTCCCCAAAAGTTGTATAAGTATGGTCTTATTGATTCCCCTTCCTGCCCCAGATGTAGGCAGGTGGAGGGCATGCTTTATCACATATTTTGGTCATGCTTTAAGGCCTCCACCCTCTGGGGAGATATCCACCAGAGGATGGATCCTCTATTGGGCCTCTCTGATCTTTTCATTCTGGAGGTATGCCTGTTAGGAGATTACTCCTTTATCTCTGTGGTGCCGAGAAGGTATTATATGGCACTAATTTCCTTGTCAGTTAAGAAGGTTATTCTCTGGCATTGGAAAGATGACGTAGATATTCCTTTCTCGGAATGTCTTAAAGAAATATTGGCCAATCTCAGGATGGAGAAAATGGTGGCTAGTCTAAGTAATAGGATGAATAGATATAAAAGAATCTGGGATCCTTTGTACAAGCTGCTTGTCACCTAGTTGGTACTAAGGCTGTTTTGTTGTTTTGGACAGGTTACCATCTGATTAGTTAGAGCTGTGCTGATTGGGGAGGGTTTGTTAGTAGGGAGGGGGGAGTGGGTGTGGGGGAGAACAGCTCCAAGGTATGTAGCAAAAGCTCATTTATGATCATTTGTACAACACTGTCTGTCACACTTGGATCTGTTCTTATTTGTGTGAAATTAATAAAATTTGATTTGAAAAAAAATAAGCTGTGACTGCACACAGTAACAGCTGGATGGCCTAATGTGCATTTTTTTATCAATGCTGGGGGATCTCCACCCCATGCCACAGATAAGTCTTTCTTTAGCACTTGATGTGCTGGTGCAGTTGGGCACACTTTGCACCCAGTTTCCTGAAGGATAAAACTGTGGATGAGAATTGAGCCCAATGTTTTCCTTTGCAATGGATTTTACTGTGCCCTAGTTACTTCTTTAAGTTACTTTTAAATTCTTCAGACGACTTCTGAAAAAGATAGAAGAATCAGATTGTCAGTATAAAATTGTATGGAAAGTCTTTTAGAAAAAAATATTGGGAATATGGCAAGGTGAATTTAAAATGAGCAAATAAAATCATTTAGAAGCAAATTAAAAAGGGTGTGGACAAGAATGCAACCCTGCCAGACCCCTTTGTTAGATTTAGTTTTTGGCGTTAGCTCCCCAGATAAGCCTGCTCATAGAGATATTATAGACAAAGTTGGGGGAAAAAGGAATGAAAACCCATTTAACTGAGCAAATAAAATCATATATTGCTGGTACCTATGTACATGTAAGAACATAGGAATCAGCAAGATATGTTTTATTAGATCAGTTGAAAGGGGTTTCATTCCTTGTTCCTCCAACTTTTTCCATAATATCTCTACGGATGCTAAATCAAATCCTGGCTTAAAGCTAGTGTACTGCTTGGAATTAATAGTAATTTTCAGATGCAGTCAGCTATTACTTCCAGTATCTGAAGTATTTTTTTTTATTTTCTGTTTGCTAATTAGAAGATTTTCCACCTGGAAGTACTGGGGCAATGTGTGGAGCAGCACTCTATCTGGAGGGATAAAAAGTCTGTTCTGTTCCTCCCACTACATTATCAAAAATGAGACCAAACACCTTGCGGCACTACAATCCTTGCAAAATGAACAGTGACTTTCACAAGCTACCAATCAATTGTGACATCACTAGAAACCAGGGAGAGCCAGTCCCTGCTGCTTCATGTGAAAGTGAAACCTGGCAGTGAGAAATGGTTCTCATTGGTTACTAGTGATGTTTTAGTCAGTGTGGTTTCAGTGTTGATGTAGTGGGAGGAACAGAACTGATTTTTTTTTCCTCCAGGCAGAGTGCTGTTCCACACATCACCCCAGTATTACCAGGTAGAAAATCTTCTAATTAGCAAACAGAAAAGAATAAATACTTGAAATATAAGAAGTGATAGTGGACTACATCTGAAAGATACAATTAATTGCAGGCAGTTTCCAGGCAGTACACTAGCTCTTTAAAGTCCACAAAGGTTACAATCAAACAAGCTTTATTTCACTGTAACACATCTATCTCCACTATAGTGTAAAAACAAAGTGATTACAGTATCTATTGTGATATATTTGGCAAGGAAACCTGATTATATTATATGTGGCTATTCAAGCATTAATAATGTCCAACGGATTCCTACAGAATCGTTTTGCAGAAATATTCCATATAGTAGACTGATGGAATAATGAATTGGGGTGTCTGATTTTGGGCCTTTACTAAGCAGGGGTTCAACAATAGTCCTTTGCAGGAACTTGAGTACTGCTGTGTCATGAAAACTAAAGATTGTGGAGTTTGAAAACTGGTGCAGATAAGAGAGATTTCCACTATATCTCTGTCTGCTCCCTAGTGATTCCTCTTTTGCTAGTAATGCTAAATGTGATAATACTTGTTCTTCAGAAATGCAAGTCTAACTCAGAGCTGGGAAGAGGCCATTTGTAAATGAAGAGGCTGGTTGGATAAATGTGAAAAAAACAGCATGTTTTGCAGTGCTACGCAACACTGTTTTTATCAGTCAAGAACTCGGAGTAATGTTGTACCTAGAGTGTAGAAAACTGATCAGAATCATGTCAACTTTTTTAAACTATATTTTTTTCAAGATTTTGCTCTTCATTTTAGACAGGTGTGAGTTTTCAAAAATAAAAGTAATGTGAAGTAAAACAGCAAAGATGTATTTGGGTCCATATTTTCAGAATAATATTTAAGAACTCATTATCCTATGTCTACACCGTAGCACACATTGGGTGGGATATTCAAAAGAGTTGTGCATGGTGCATGCGTGATATTCAAAGGGACATGTTGCGCAGTGCAGCTCCCGATGCATTAATGTATGCGGCGCAAGTGTGGGGGGCGTGCCTATGCATATGCAGCACATCCCGATATTCAGCCCAGGATGGCACAACCCCACCTTGTGCCACTCGGGGGGGGGTGCAAAGATGTGCCTGGTAAATCCAGGAACAAATCCTGACCACCCACAGGTGAGCTGCCATATTGCAAGGTGCAACACGGCAGCCACCTGCTGTGGGAGTCCACCCGCCCACCCAGGACACAGTCCACATGACCCCTGCCAAGGGAGCATTTTGCCCCCCCTCGCCTGTTCACGGGCATATGTGAATGTAAGCCCTGGTGGTCCAGTGGACCACTATCCATTGCCTGATAGTGGGCATATTCTATTATAATCCCTGGTGGTCCAGTGGACTGCTATCCATTGACCAATTGTGGGCATATGTTATAATAATCCTTGGTGGTCCAGTGGACTGCTAGAGAGTGCCCAATCATAAGCATAAGTTAAATATCCCTGGTGATCCAGTGGACCGATCCCCATCGCCCAATCAAGGGCTTAAGTTATAACTCCCTGGTGGTCTGGTGGAACCCCACCCAGCCCCGATCATGGGTGGAAAGATAAAAGGACACCCTTGTGGTCCAGTGGTACTCCCCTCTCTACCCGCCCACTGAGTCCCCTGCCACTCTACACCCCCCTAGTCAGTGGCAGGCAGCAGCACCTCTCCCACAAGCCACCCAGCTGCCCGCCAACTGACAGCATACAGTAGAGTCTGTACACCTATTGGTCCACTGCATGGGCCAGTGGGCATGCAGACCATACTGTACTACTCAGGCCTGAAGTGCTGGGATGGCAGCAACAGACATCAATGGGCCGCTTTCTTTTTTACAGGGTGCAAACAAAAAAAACTACAAGTGACAGTTTTCTTTATTTCAGGTACCAACAATAAAGATTGGGCACCCCAGTGTCTGTTTATTATTTACAGGGCATGTGATATAATGCAGAGTTGTGAGGGATACTTGGCAGAAGGTAGGATCTGTTTAAAATGGGGGCTACTTGGCAGCAGGGAGAATTTATCTGAAAGGGGCATGGGAAGTTATGGGGAGGTGGGAGGGATTCTTGTTCAGAGGGTGGGATCAGTTTTAAAGTGGCAAAGGGCTTGAAAACTGGCAGTGAGGTGGGAAGGATACTTGGCAGAGGGTGGGATTGCTTTTACTGTTGAGCAAGGAACTGCTTTGGACCCAACAGGGACACACCTCTGAAATGCCATTCTTCTGACAGGATGTTTTCTCTGCACACATGCACAAGCAAACATAAAAAGGGCTGGAAGAACCTCAGTTCCTATCTCAGAGCTCGAATGTGCCACTGCAATACCACCTACAACTCAGTATACCCAGGTATTCCTCAGTACTGAGAAACTTTTCTATGACTACCACTGAACCAGCAACTCTTTCTCTTAACACTTGTTCTGTCATTTCAAATGAAACATTCTCTCTTTAATTTTATTACAAAAAAAATTACAGTAGAGTTAACACAATTACGGGCTGTGCACACCAGGGGATAATGCATTCCCAAGGATTGAATGTGCACTCCAGGGTACAATCTTAGTACCAAGAAAGGACTGTGCATTATCTCTCTTTATAAAATGTCAAGAAAAAGTGTTAGAAATTTCATTGGCGAGAGATGTCACCTGACTGTTCATTAAGTTCCTAGCACTGCACAGTCATGTGACAGATCTCATTTCCAAGGCAAAAAGCCTCATTATCTACAAAATCACAGACTATTTCATGTATATGTTTTGCTGTTTAAAATGTGATTAAACAAATGATTTATATTAAAAAAGATTTTTTTTACATTACATATAATGCAAAAGAGCACTGAACCATTTTATAAGCACAGTAGGCCACTTCAAGATGTGTATTAAATGATTTGAATGTATTTTGCAGTGGTGTAAGGATGCTCAGCCTTCATCCTCATGCCTTACTCTCCTGGGACGTGCATTAAAATCCTTTACTCCACACGGTTCCATCATGTTGCAGTGACACAAATTGTATTAAATGGCATTACAGTGATGGCACAATGCCAACAGTCAGCATTGTGCTGTCTGGAAAAGCAAGTGTTTTTTGTGGGGGGCTTCACACCAACCCGCACCCACCACACAACAGATAACCAACTCCAAGTCAGAGTTGATTCGGAGAGGGGGCGATGTCCCCAGAGACAGCAGTGTCAGGAATACTGCAGACCATTGCAGTGAACTGCCAATTTTGTCACTGCAATGGTCTTTGCAGTATTCCCGTCACTGTCCAAACATGATATGAATCCACACCACTTATGGCTTATTGCATATGTACTGCATAGCCAGTCATCTATTAGCCGGACATTAAGGTGATTACTTTTTAAAATGTAAAATATTTAAACACAATTCAATTTACATTTCATTAACTGTCTGTATTTATCACCACTAAATCTTTATAGCTAAGGAAATTTGTATGAAAATATCGTGTTTGCCCACAGACATCATCTACCCCCACCCCCAACTATAATCATACTTCTCTTGGCATCACAGTCTGTTCAGATTTAGATTCACATTTTATTGAAAAACAAAATATGCATTAAAAAGACTTGTTGCATACAAAACAATAATGTTTAAAGTGCCTTGCAAAAAGATAAAATCATTTACACAAACCAGAAAGTCACATTTATTGCATAATACATAAATTACACAGCCAATCCAAATTATATAGATAGTCTATGGAAGTTTCCCCATACAAAAGGCCATCATATACTGTAAAACTTAACATTTTCACTGTCAAATAATTTTTGCTATTTTAACTGAAGCACTGATTTGCATGAACATAAATTTGCACTAATCAGGTCTATTACCATATATTTCCATTATAGTGAATGAGATGCTGATGACTTAGTGCTAAATTAAATTTCAACAATTATGATTGCATTTATATTTGCGCTAAAATTACTTTGCATGAAAATAACTAGTTTTACAGTATTTCTCTGTATACCTGTAAGTAAATTATCGAAGTATGTACCTACATTAATCAAAAAATTGAAAGTATATATCTACACTAATAAAAAGTATAAACCTGAACTACATTAAATCCTGTGAATCAGTACTAATTACTCACATAAATCACCAATTACTACATAAATGATCAGCCAGCCAAAACAATTATCGATGTTTAAGGCACTGGTTAAATCCCGCAAAACAGACATGTTCAAAAACTCCTCCCAAACAGTGAAATTCCCCAAACTCTTAGCTGCACTCATCATATTCCAGTCCCTCCATGCTGCAAAAGGTCCTCCAGCCTCCAGGTGCCATGACACCCTCACCATGCTTATCACACATTGCTCCTATGCAAAGACCACTCCTTGTTGCAAACAGCAGTCAAAACAGCAGAACTGAACTGAACACAACACTCCACCAATGAGAGCCTTCAAGAATGCTCTTCTCAGCCCATACTAGAGCTCAAGACTAACATACACCCTATCGACCCACACTGTCACATGTCCATACCATCGCTCCACTATGTAAACTAAAATGACAAGCACCTCTATAGGGAACCACAGAGTTTAAAAGTCAAAGGCAAAACCCTAACTACACTACAGAAACACATCATGGCCAAAACACAAAAAAGGGAAACACAAAAAAGATTTGTTCTAGAGCAAAATGCCCATCCTAATGTATATATTCAACAAACAATGGGTATGGGTGGCACACTCTGCAGTATCAACAAAAGGGCAGAAAAGCACACATCAAACTGCAGCACTATACCATGTAAGCTACAAATGAAGCTTACATTATATAAATTAGAACATGCTTACCAATTCTTCATTTTTATTAACGTGCTTACACATCAATAGTCCCACATAGCAAAATGTAGAGTGATGAGGCAACAGACTAACTTCAGTTTGTGCTAAAAAAAAAATCTGTAGGCACCCACATGGTGCTGTAAATGAAACACAAACTATGACCGGTGGCCAGACAGACAGCCCTTGTGCATGGTGATGTATAACCACATCTGAAACATCAGCAGTGCCTTCCTCAGATCTCTGTATCTGCAGGCACCATACCATGTGTATTCACCTTCAGTGAACTGAGCCCCTCTAATATTTTTGTTTGAACACTCTGTAGTATACCTGAGCAAAAAAGTGCAAAATGATGTACTTGGGACAGGGGAACCCAGTGGTGGAGTACTCAATAGGGGGGTCCTGTTGGTAACCAAGCAGGAGGGGGGTCTAGGGGTAACTATATCTGAGGACCTAAAGGTGGCTGGTTAATGTAAGAAGGTGGTTAGAATGGCCTGCATGGAGTTGGTGTGCATAGGGAAAAGCATCACCAGCAGAAAAAGGGAGGTGATGATCACACTATACAGATCATTGGTGTGACCTCACCTTGAGTACAGTGTTCAGTTTTGGAGGCCACATCTCAGTAAGGACATAGAAAAGGTTGAGACAGTTCAGAGAAGGGCTACAAAAATGGTGCAGTGGCTGCACCTGAAGCCACATGAGGAGAGGCTGAAAGTACTCAATATGTAGTCTCTGGATGTGAGGAGGGAAAGAGGACATGATAGAGATGTTCAAATACCTTAGGGATATAATTAAGGTGCATGGAAGTAACAACCTTCAGAAAAGAGGGTGAACAAGAACTAGGGGACGTGATTTGAAGATGGAAGGAGGTAGAATCGGGGCAATGTGAGGAAGTACTTCTTTAAGGAAAGGGTGGTGGATGCTTAGAACAGCCTCCTCCCAGGAGGGGTGGGAGTAAACATGGTAGAGGAATTCCAACATGTGTGGGACAAACACAAGGAGACCTTAGAGAAAGGGAGGACAGGGAAAGCTAAAAATCATCTACAGTCTGCAATATAAGTAGATGGTAGGAAAAATGAGTAGACTAGATGGGCATGGCAGTCCTTATCTTCCACTAGTTTCTATCTATGTATCTATGTACTTGTCTTGGTAGCTAATTAGGGCAATAAAGCCACTCCCCTTTTGGACACATGGCCTTATATCCCTAATTAGCCCCCCTCAGTGGGTATACATCTTTGTATATCACCCATATCCATTATTATTCTATAATAGTAGAGCAGTAGTGCCACTATAGTTAG
The DNA here is from genome assembly GCA_016271365.2 of Neoceratodus forsteri. Lineage (NCBI taxonomy): Eukaryota > Metazoa > Chordata > Ceratodontiformes > Ceratodontidae > Neoceratodus > Neoceratodus forsteri. The sequence goes on from CM057456.1 coordinate 1,235,874,806, forward strand.
GGTTGAGCAGGGGGGTTTATGTTAAACCTCAAATTTTGCGCTTTAAAAGCTTTGCAACCATTTAATGTATTTGCACAAAATTTTGCAAGCATGGTTGCAGGGAGTAGATCTCATGAAGTCCCAAGTTTTGTTCAAGTTGAATGTACAGATTCCAAGATGCAGTTAGCGAAAAAGGTGACACAATCATTTTTTTTTTTTTTTTGCTGTTTTCTTGTCATTGCCTAGCACCCAAATGGTTTGAAACTTTGGTCTGAAATGTTCAAGGTAGAAAGGGCTTGTGTCACAGTGGTGCCTTTCACAGATTTGGTGAAAAAATATTAATCTGTCCAAAAGTTATTACATATTTTTAATTTCAGTTCTGAGCATGCTGAGTAGGGTCTTTTAGACAGTTGCTTGGAGCAAAAAAGAATTTGATCCATATGAAAAAGGATCCTTTTTCATATGGGGTAATCCTTTTTCATGAGGAAAAACTCCTTTTTCGTATGGCCACCATCTTGTTTCCATTTTTTTTAAACCTACAGAAATGACATCCTGCACACACATCAATACATGTATCTTGCTCAATGGGACCCCGTTAGGTGGATTCTGTACTTAGTTTATGGATAGATGACCCATAAATGTATTTTTAGACATTTAGAAATCTTGTTCATGAGATGGTTTCTTTTCTCATATGACCATATAAAAAGGAATTGGCCCAAATGAAAAAGGGTCCCTTCATATGAAAAAAGAGTTTGGACTTAGTTTTTTCCAATTCTTTTTTTGTATCAAGGCATCCTTTTTTCTTTGAATGAAAAAAGCTTACAAAAAAAGGATCCATTCATATGGAAAAAGAATCGGGGGAAAAAAACTAAGTCCAAATGCTTTTTTGTTTATATGAAAAAGGATGCCTTCACACAAAAAAAAGAATGTGGACTTAGTTTTTTTTCCGATTTTGTTTTCGAAGGAAGGGATCCTTTTTCATATGCTTTATTTGTTTACATAAAAAATGACCACCTCACAAGAAAATAGATTGTGGACTTAGTTTTTTCCTGTTTTTTTCTTTTCATATGAAGGAATCCTTTTTTATATGAGTCTTTCATTTGATATGAAAAAAGGATCCCATCATCCGAAAAAAGATTCTGGACTTCATTTTTTTTTTTCTAACATTTGAAATTCAACAAGCCATAACTCCCTCACTATTTTGACTTACTGGAAAATCTATATATCAAACAAAAGGTCTTGAAGCATACTACATGGATAACACATGCCCCCCCCTCCAAAAAAAAAAAATTAGGGGCCTCAGAAAAAAACATAAAAATTAAAAAGTTTAAATTCTCATAGGATAACATTGAAACTTTAACATGCCATACACCAAAGCAAATAAACTGCTGTTTCCACACCAACATAGATGTATCCATCTATGGAAGGATAGAGGTGCAAGGCCTGGAGAGCCCTGAGGTCCCACAGGCAAATGAAGATATGATTGTACTATTTCAAAAAGTAAGGGAATTCATTGCAAAAAAAACTTTCTTAATTCACCAGTTAGGGTTAAAACAACAAAAGTAGGGAAATGTAGTGTTAGGGTTTCCATCCCTAACACCCCACCTACACCCTGCAGGCAGCAACAGGAAAACCAATTATGGTTTGACATCTCCTGCATCTTTGTAAATCAGTCATGGGGTGTACCTTGGGGTTATCAACCCTAAGACTTACCCCATTCTCATATACTGTACAATCTCAGCTTATTTTCTGATGGAATGAGGGTAACCATTAAGGCTGACAACCCCAGGTACACCCCATGCCTGATTTGCAAAGATGTAGGAGAGATCAACCCGTAATGTTTTTTTTTCTGTTGCTGCCTGTGAGGAAGAGTGAGTTGGGAACTCTAACTTCCCATGCCTACTTTTGTCACTTTATTTATTTAGCTTTTGTTGACCGAGTAAGCAGACTAGACACAAAATGCCTATTTTCAGGTGCAACCCAGACGATTACAGTAAGATGTACAGACAGTGTAATAGGGAAAACATACAGACAGAGTTGGAGGGCATTTACAAAAGATGGGACTTCAGTACAGTAGGTTAGTGTTTTAACAATACATACATTGTATTACATATGATAAACAGAGTGCAACAATAAGTGCAATCAAATACCAGTTTCTTAGAGTGCCATTTTGGCAAAAGAGAGGCATTCATCATTCAAAGATAAGAATAAGGGACAAGCGTTAACACAGGTATACAGAGCAGAAGACTGTGGCTGAGAGGAAAATAGTCAGAGTATAGGGGTACAGGGGCAGTGGCAGGCCAAGTGGGTGTTCAAGTGTTCCCACAGGGATTTTTTTTAAACTGTTATGTGTGCCAGCACAGTGGCTAGTCACAGGGAGGGTGTTCCAGAATATGAGACCACAGACAGCAAAAACCCTGTCACCTGTCAAGGAGAAGGACTTGGGTATGGAGAATGTGTGAGAACCAGTTGATCTGATTAGGTATGTAGGCTGGACAGGTTTAAGGAGGCTTGACAAGGCAGGAGGAGTAGCAGCTCTGACTATCTTGTCAATGAAGAAGCCCAGGGCTTGGTAGCAGTAGTTGGATGGGGACAGCCAACCAAGGTTATAATACAGGTCACAGCGGTGAGTGAGCTGAGGACAGCAAGAACAAAGCGGAAAATATTATTATATGCAACACTCCACTTAGCTAGGCTAGACTGTGCTGCAAGGGGGAAGGTTGTAATTCCATAGCTGAGCATGGGTAGCAGTATGCTTTTGGTCAGGGCAAGGTGAGCAGCTATAATAAGAACTCCTCTCACCCTAGAGGCTAGGCCCAACTTGGCATTTGTAGCCTTACACATGTTAAGGATGTGCAGCAAGAGGTCCAGTTGAGGGCCAAGAGTGACTCCCAGGTGATTTAACGAGGAGGTGATACCTACCAAGGAACCATCAATATCCTTAACAAACATGGGGGTAGGGCTCAGTTTTAGTTTAGCTAAAGATCCAAAGAGCATAGACTGTTTTTTTTCAGGTTAAGAATTAGCTTATTTGACAGGAGCCAGGATTACTGCTTGTGGAAGTCCCCCTGCAATTGGGAGATTATAACACAGATATCCTTCGAGCTGGTAAGCAGTACCAGATCATCAGCATATAGAGTAGGATTGCAATGAGAGGTCACCAGTGGGAAGTCATTGACAAACAGGGAGAGCAATATAGGGTCCAGGATAGACCCCTGTGGTATCTCAACATTGACAGGTGTAAGCTCAAAGAGGGCTATATTATACTTGACAAACTGCTGCCTACCATTAAGGTAATTAGAGAACCAAGATAAGGTTGGGGGGGGGGATAGTCCAAGCATGCACAGTTTTGAGCACAAAAGGGTATGATCCACCAGATCAAAGGCCTTTGAGAGGTCTATAAAGATCACTCCAGATAACATACCAAGGTCAGTTGCAGTCCTAATATCAGATGTGAGTTTGGCAAGGGCCATAACTGTGCTGTGGTACTTGATAAAGCCATGCTGCTCTTGGGTCAGAAGATCTTGCTTCTGCAGATATTTCAACAACTGAGCTTCAACCTCCTTTTCCAGTTGCGTGTGAACAGCTGAGAGAATAGCAATGGGCTGCTAGTTATCAATGCACTTTTGATCTCCTTGTTTGAAGACCGGTACTACCCTGGCTACCTTCCAGACAAGGGGAACCACTCCAGTAGTAAGGGATAGATTGAAAATGTGTGATACAGGGAGAGCAAGGATGGGGTACCCAGCTTTAGGAGCTTTGGCAATAGATTATCATAACTGGCACTCATGCATGGGAAAGACCAGCTAGCAGCTTGCAAGTCTCAGACACCAAGACAGCTTTAAGATACAGGGGGAGATAGTCTTAGGTGGGGTTTACCAAGAGATGTTGCACATTAATAGTAGCAAACAGAGGTGTAGGCCCTAAGGTCCGAGAACTGGGTATTAAATGCATTAGGAATGTTTACAGCCTTATTGCAGTTTATCCTGTGTGTACCAATATATTGTACTGTTTTGTATATGTTTATATTGTACTATGTAACTTGAGGCTTGCTTACAGGACTGTCTTGCAAACAGGACTTTAATGTCCTAACAATATGTTTTCCTGTTTAAAAATAAAGTGTTTACTACTTTTACTATGTCCCCAACTAGCATATCAACAGTTTCACACTTACTGTAACCACCCACTACATTTAACCCTAACTGATGCATTAACTAAGGTTTTTTGCAATATGATCTATCTATCTATCTATCTATCAATCTATCTATCTATCTACACTGCTGGCTAACTTGAGAAATATCCTTTTAATTCATGAATAAACAGATTTTAGTTTATAAAGTGCTTTGTATGTAAATGATCCTAGTTCAAAAAGTACATTGTTCTCCATTTAGAATAGCAGCTTACATGAGCTCTCCTTTCTATCTTGATGTACAATATTTCACAGAAGTTGAGATATCCGTATCTTTCAATCAGTGTTTAAGACCAGAAATGCCAAAAGAATATGCGGTTCATTTAATTTCACCTCATTATTACAGCCACGGAAGGGGTCTATTCTCCTACCATATAATCCATATTTGCTGTGTAAAAGTTTCATTCTTAGCTGTTATATAGCTTGTCTACGTGCTCTATTGTCACAATACAATGAATAATACTTCATGCCAAAGTTATTTTTGTCTTTTGTACATAGGGTGTGCCCATAACTCATGTATGTTTGATAGAGCTTCTTGGTCATCATTGTCTAATATTCTTTGTGCTATCGTGCCTGGTGGTCAGTAGCTCACTACTATATTTTATTTAACATTGTGCAGCTTGACTGCTTGTTTTAATGATTTGACGCTGCCTAAGACCACTACTTGTCATGTGTTGTACCATACCTGGTGCTTCCTGGATCCCATTCTTGAGGTCCACGAAGCTGACTACACTGGGATTTTCCTAGTGTCTGGTAAGCGATTACTGTTTCCAGGTGCTGGCTAACTTGCCTTTTTAAAGGCAGGTTATATGCATAGGTCTGCCGGTTTGGAAGGTAATTCTCGAGCGTTGCCATAGTGTCGACTGACGTCACAGCTAGGGGCCGATATATTGCTTGGCTCTAGCAAGCATTGCCAGATACACTCTGTGCTATTGTGTCTGGTGGTCAGTAGCTCTCTACTATATTTTATTTAACATTGTGCAGCTTGACTGCTTGTTTCAATGATTTGGCGCTGCCTAAGACCACTACTTGTGGCGTTTTGTACCGTACCTGGCGCTTTCTGGATCCCATTCTTGAGGTCCATGAAGCTGACTACACTGGGATTTTCCTAGTGTCTGATAAGTGATTACTGCTTCCAGGTGCTGGCTAACTTGCCTTTTTAAAGGCAGGTTATATGCATAGGTCTGCCGGTTTGGGAGGTAATTCTCGAGCGTTGCCATAGTGACGACTGACGTCACAGCTAGGGGTCGATATATTGCTCGGCTCTAGTGAGCGGAGCTGAGCGCAGAGTGGAGATGACATGGGCAGTGATCAGTGGCATCTGCAGGCGTCCGCAGAGTTAGCAGGACTGGGTTGATTGAGTAGTCCTGTTCACAGCCCATTTAGTTGGTGGAACTACACTGACGGTATTATCATTCTAACCTGTGGTTACTATTGCTCAGTTGATCCAAGTTCAGTGTGGAATCCTCCTCCGGTATAATCACTACAAGCCCCTAGCTGTAACGTCAGTCGTCACTATGGCAACGCTCAAGAATTACCTCCCAAACCGGCAGACCTATGCATATAACCTGGTACTTTATTGGGGTCCTTTATGGTTATCAAGTATTTGAACATTATATTGTGTGCAGGCTATCTCGAGAAGTCTTCAAGTATAACTTGAACTATAAATTTACTGACACTACTTATATTATTCTATTTTATATGTGTGGCCTCTATTTGTTTAAATATACTGAATCCCAAGCTATATTAGCCGTTTCTAGCGTAATCGGGTTATTTTTTTTAACTATCCTATTTCATAAAATTGATCTTGGGGATAATTCTAGGTCACTTGTCAACTATTTTTATTTTACTAACAGTGTGAAGAGAAAACATAGCAGGGCATGCGTGTACACGCAGATACGTTAGCAAGGTGTGTTGGGGCACAATATAAAACATACCAGTTACTGTGCATACAGCTTTGAGTTTGTTTTTGTGTCTGTGCTTTTTCAATTATGGCTGAGTCTGGCCTGCAGCAGAGTAATGTGTTAGGGAAACAATGTATTAGCTGTCTTATGTTTGATATGTCCATGGTCAATGACCCCTGTGTAACTTTTACATGTGAAAAATGTATGGAGAATGTATCCCTGAAATAATCTTGGAGTCTGTTTAATCAGCATTTATTAGACCTGAAAGCTAGTCAAGGTCAAATGCAAGCTAGGGTTTCTATTATTAACTCAAAAACTCTTCTTACACCTTGTTCTACAATTACCACTCAAACTTGTCCATCTCTTACTGTCCCTTCATACTATATATCACAATCTGATAATAGTAAATCAGATCTCAATAAGGGTTCTAGGAAATGACCTAGAGAGCATGAAGTTCTTAATGATACTGAAGAACAGTGGTATGTTGTTCAGGGTTATAGAAACAATAAAAAAGAGTGTAAGGCTGTCCAGTTCTCCCTTCCAATATGTAATAGTTTTGAACCCTTGTCTGAGAATATTAGTACAGAAATTAGTTTTGGACTTCCACTAACTGTTGACCCTTCTCCTGCTTCAAATAATGGGCATCATGTTGATAATTCAGATTCTCTTAGGGCATGTCCCCCCCCATCTCAGACACCACTGATTCCAGTTAATGTGTGCCCTATTAATTCTAGTCCACAAGGTGTAATAAATGAAGTCATTTTCTTTAATTCTAATGACCTTCAGATCACTATTGCCAGTAAGAGACAAGTTTTTGTTTTGGGTGACTCTATGATCAAACATTTGGACTGCCCTATTTGTAACCCTGATAAAGCAAACCGAACTTGTTCTAGTTTTAGTGGGGCTAGAATCTCTAACATTATAAACATGGTACCAGAAATTTTACATCAATGTGGGGAACAATCCACTGGTTGTGCTTCAGGTAGGCACAAATGATTTTCATTGTTCAGAACTTTTAAACATTAAAAAAGACATTGTTGCCTTATCCAACATGCTGATTGATATGGGGTGTGAGGTTGCCTTCTCAGAAATATTACCTGTCCCTAAGGCTAGTGAGTTCTTTAATAATAGAATACGTGCTTTCAATAACTGTCTACGTCTTAGATGTCTCCAAAAAGATCAAGTGTATTTAACCCATTGGGATGAATTTATCGATAGGCTGGAGTTATATTGCAGAGATGGTCTTCATCTGAATTATAAGGGCAACCATCTTTTGTCTGAACATATACTCAAATACATCAATGAGCATTTAAACTGCTTAACTTGGGGGTGAGTTATCTCTCTCTCCCTAAATTGCATTCTGGAAAGGTTCCTGCCCCTTTAGTCTCTAATCATTTATCCTTTTTATATTTCAATGCTAGAAGTCTATGTAATAAATTCAATGAATTGCTAGCTTTACTTGCAATAGATAATATTGACATAGTTCTGATTACTGAGACTTGGGAAAATGATAAATATGACTGGGACTTTTCTCTTCCAGGATACTATTGTTATAAACTTAATAGACAGAATAAGAAAGGTGGTGGGTTAGCCATTTTCCTTAAAACATCTGTCAAGTCAGTTAATGTCTCCGATAAAATTAGAAATTCCACAGAATTTTCTGAATCCTTATGGATTAAAGTACAAATAAATAATATAAGTAAGTTTATTTTTGGTGTTTGCTACCTCCCCCCAATGCTTCTTCTAAGCAGCTGTACTGTCTTATCTCTGAAATTGATTCTGCCTCTTCCCTGGGTGATCTTTTACTAACAGAGGATTTTAATATGGTTGAAATTGATTGGGTTAAACACTGTTCTATTTCTAGTGCCTGCAAAAAGTTAGTAAATATTTGTCAACAATGTAACCTTACCCAGGATGTATATTTCCCTACTCGAGGAAATAATATTTTAGATCTGGTATTGCATAATGATAATCTAGCACCCCTTAATCTAAATGTCACCCCCCCCCCATTGGTAATAGTGACCACTGTTCAATTAGGTTTCAATTGGAACAAATATCTGTTCCTTTAAAAAATAATTCCTCATTATTTTATCAATATGATATTGGTGATATCTCCTCCATTACTAGAAGTTTTGATTGCATTGATTGGCATTCTATTTGTAATTCTGTAAGCATTGATGTATACTTTTCACTATTACATAAACAAATAATTGTTTTAAGGCACAAATATATTCCGACTAAGAAAAAAAGATTTAAGGTCGATATTCACCCAAATGGATGAGTAAATCAATTAAAACATTATTAAAAAAGAAAAATAGAAGGTATGCAGTTTATCTTAAATCTTGCAGTGCTTCTGACTGGAATTTATTTAAGAGTATTCAGACAGAATGCAAATGGTCTATTAGATAAGCCAAAAAGTCATGGGAATATAAGTTAGCATTCAATGCAAAGAAGGATAGTAGTAAAGGTTTCTTTGCTTACATAAATTCCCTTAAAAAAACATCTTGTCCTATAGGACCTATTCTGGTAGATGGGAGACAAATTGCTACACCCTTGGAAATGGCTAATATTTTCAATAATAATTTTTGCAAAATATTTTCCAAAGAGCAAAGGGCAGATTTTTGCAGTAATCAAACAGGAGGTCTTATTGATATCTCTTTGGAAGATGTACATGTTAAATTAATATCCTTAAAAGGTAAGCTAAGTGTATCCCCCCACGATATTCCTGGGCACCTTTTGTATTTACTTGCCAACAGTTTGGCACTTCCTTTAAAACTACTGTTTGAAAATTGTATTAAGTTAAATTTTGTCCCTGAGCTATGGAAAACTGCTTATGTTGTCCCAATTCACAAAAAAGGGACAAAAAGTAATTGTGAAAATTATAGACCGATTAGCTTGACTGCCCCATGTATAAAATAATGGAAAGCTTAATTAAGGATATTATTTCTCCAATTCTAACATCACTTGATGCAGAACAACATGCTTTTAAGAAAGGCCGAAGTTGCCTGACCAATCTATTATGCTTTTATGAGGACGTGAGTTTACAGTTAGACAATAAATTAACATATGATGTTATATATGTTGATTTTCATAAGTCATTTGACTTATTACCTCATTGGGAACTTATTACAGAAACTTGTTTCTCTAAATATTATCCCTATTGTTGTCAGATGGATATTAAATTGGTTGAATGGTAGAACCCAGTGTGTTTTGATTAATGTATGTTTATCTGAATTAGGTAAAGTTACTAGTGGAGTGCCCCAGGGCTCTGTCTTGGGACTCACTCTTTTTCAGATATTTATTTCAGATATTACAAAGAATTGTTTTTCTAACATCCTTAAATATGCTGATGACATTAAAATTGGCAGACTATGTTCTAGCCAGGAACAAATTGAGCAAATCCAAGCTGACTTAAATAGTATAACTAAATGGATTAACCAGTGGGGTATGAAATTTAACCACGACAAATGTAAGATTATACACTTTGGGGAATTTAATCCATGTCATTCATATATGCTAGATAATAAAGTGCTGAACACAACTGAGATTGAGAAAGATTTGGACGTGTTAATAACTGATGATCTTCGGCCCGATTTTCAAATTAATTCCGTTATCTCAAAGGCTAATAGGGTTAACTGGTCTATCCTAAGGAACTTTAAATCTAGGGACAAGAATGTCTTGTTGCCTCTGTATAGAGCTTATGCTCGGCCACATTTAGATTTCTCATCTTCTTTATGGTCTCCCTTTAGGAAATATGATATACTGCATCTTGAGAAAGTCCAGAGAAATTTTACTAAAAAGATCAGTGGTTTACATTATGATAATTACAAATCTAGATTAACTAAACTAAATCTAATGTCACTTTCAACAAGGAGATTAAGAGGAGATCTACTGCTTTTGTTTGATATTATGAATGATCCTTACTTGATTAACAGTCTAGGATTTTAATTTAAGGATGATATCTTAAATCTTAGAGGTCATCCACTCCAGTTGAAATGTAGGAGTTTTCATCTAATGCCCAGGAAATTTTTCTTTACCATCAGCAGTATCAAACCTTGGAATTCCCTTCCTATAGAAATAATTTCTAGCTGTTCAAAGAATATATTCAGAAATAGGTTAGATAAGTATATTCAGGTTAATTCATTACTTTGTTACTATTAGCATTGGTAGTGGCTTTGGGCCTCATGGCTCTCTTGCTACCTATCATGTTAGTATGAACCTTAGTATATTAATAAACAAACATAAGTCAGCAGTTGGATTTTCAGTTAGTATAGCTTCTAGTTCTACTTTCCTTAAGTTTCATCTAGGTCTGCAAACCAAGTGTTCTGGACACCTTGCCTCAAGGCATCTAACCAGCACATTTTGGGTAATTCATTGTCTTCCATATTATGTATTTATCCTAGTACTTAATGTCCTTAATAAGAGTTCTGGGTCTCATTGCCAGACAGCCTACTTCTGCTCTGACTGCTGCACTAAATAAAAATTTTGACAAACTTAGGATAACTTTAAAAAAGGTTTTTTGCATTGTATATAAATCTTTAAGCATAGCTCTTACTGACAAGTCATTGTTGCCATACAGTACATGGGCAGTAACACATGCTTCATAACACTTTCTTAATGTTTGGAAGGAATTATTTGCAAATGTATTCCCAAACTGCATTATTCCCAATAATGAATTGAGAGCCATTTCTTTTGTGCTTTAACATGAGGATTCCTACTCAAATTTTTGTAGCACATGACTACAAGGGAACAAAAGTTCATAACGTCTTTAAACATATAATTATTAATCTTCTACTCTCTTGCTTGGGCAATTTTAGCACCCAATACAGTTGTTTTTGTCTTATCCACATTTAATGTAAAATTGAGATTTTGTAATTTAGACATTATTGCCGACATAGCCCTCCTCAAACCCATAGAGGTTTGTGACAATATTACTGCATCATCTGCATACATCATCATTTTAAATAGGGCACCACTTACAATGGGAGGGAAAGTACTGTATCTGCAGATTTTAAGATTAACTGCAAGTCTGTCTATATATATTAAAAAGTGAAGGTACTAGTAGGCAACCTTATTTTACCCCATGTACAATTTCAAAGGGATCTGAATGGACTCCATGTTTAGTGGCTGTTACACTTGTATACGTTCCCTGAGGCACACCTGTAAGTTTTAGGAAGTCCAAGAAGGTGTCATTTATTTCATTTTCTTCTAGTAGTTTCCACAAGGTTTCCCCGTGTACACTATCAAAAGTAGCCTTTATAGCTATAAAGGCTGCAGAGATTTTTGTTATTTTCTTTTTCCTATATTTCTCAATTATTTCGTTCATATCCATGACAACTCAACAAATGTGTTATCAGTGCAGTACAACTCAGAGCAGAAAATTCACAGAACAGCAGTACTACACTGATAGCATCTGGTATCCTGTGATATGGGTGAGTCAAATTGAGCTACTCAATTTGAGTGATTCAGTTTGACAGCCTGCAAGAAGAGCTAGTGTTACAGAATAGCAAAACATGGTTATAGCAAGGGTGAGGGAACAAGAACTGCAAAAAAAGGATAGCACAATGTGGGAGGGGGCAGTAGTGAAAGAGGATATAGGCAGTAGTTTGGCCAGGCAGTTTCCAGGTGGCTGTTTAGTCTGGTGGTTGTAGGTGGTTGGATCCCTTCAGTGCATAAGGTCATAGGTTCAGAGCTTGCTAGGGGGTGGGCATTTTGTGTTTTGTTGGGTTCATATACATAGATTTCTTTTTTTTTTTTTTGCATTCCTGGACATCCCATTTTGTTGTGCACTCTCCTCTCATCTGCAGGTTCCCCCCTCCCAAATAGCCCCCTCTTGAATCTTCCCCTGTACCCCAGTGGCAGGCTTCCTCACCTGCAGTTGATTATAATTAGATTGGGGGTGCAGGGGCCATAGCCCCTCTCATAAAAAATAATTAATTTTTTGTATGATTTTAATGTTACAGATCATAATTTTTTGGGATCCACTGTAGTGCAGATTGCTTATGTTCTAATCAACGATTTGTAGTCACCGATGTTGCACTCATTATTCTCACCTCGCTGTTATGACATGGAACCATAACATATCTCTAATGTCAACTCACTGTACCTCTAACATATTCCCTTCCAATAAAGACCACAGAACACCAGCACATTTATGTTCATTATTTTTTAGCGATAGCTTGTGTTTTATTACTTGAATGTTTTTTTTGTTTGTTTTTATTTGCTGTTCTGGGGGTTGTGATGTTATTTCATTTTCCCCATTTTCCCTGTTTATTTTGGCTTTTTCTTGTAATTTCACTTCCTCAGTTATCACAGGAGGCTGATTTAGCTGTACCACTATGAAAACTCCTGTGTTTTTTTTTTTTTTAGGTTTCTAGGTTTGATTTAATTATTCCGTGGCCTGCAGCTGTTTTCACTTTGTCCTTACCTCCTACTCCCCAGATCTACATACTGCTCTTTATGTGGTTCTTCTAGTACTTTAATTGCTTCCAGTATAGGTTTTGAAGATTGTAGTTGGGCCTGGATAGATTTTATTGGAGAGGAAGCTAAAAGGGGGAGACGAGTTTCCTATATACTTATTATCTCACTCCTTTCCAGCAGATCTATTTGTTTGCCTGGCTGTAATATGTAACTTAATACTTTCTTTGACCTCTGACTTTTTCTTTTTGCTGCCTTTTTCGATTTTTAATGACTTTGCTGGTACAGCAGTGTGTGCCAGTGATCAAGTATATCTGTGGAGATATTGTAGGTAGGGAAAAATGGGAAGAATCTATGGACCAAGCAGTCTTTATCTGCCAGCAAATTATGTTTCTATGTTTCATGTTTCCCTTTATTTCTCATTCTGTTTTCCATTTCACAGTATATAACACTAAAGTGCTAATACAGTTTTAAAGGGATACAATTTTACAAACGGGAGTAATAAAATAATGTCTTAGACTTTTATCAATTTCTCACATGCCACTGAAGGAAGAATGACATATATTCTTATGTCCTTGGAGGTTCCTTTATGTTTCTCCTGTTATTTGCTTATCTTTCTTTTATTCTTTGTATTCCTCTTGCAGAACCATGTAGATATATTCCACATTTCCAGTTCATCAGGTCGGATTAGTACACTAAATGCAGATAGAAATAATGAAAATCAAATTATCACACAAGATCTTCAGACCAAAAAAAATAATTCCACATTATTATTCACTCCTAAAGCAGCAGTAGGGATTAATAGATACATACGAACATACAGACATATGAAGAAGGCAGCAGATGAAAGCCATTTGGTCTATCAAGTCTGCTCATATTGCAGGGTCCACAGCTTGAGCTAATGTCCCTGCCCTCCCTCCCCACTCCTCCCATCCACCCTACCCATGATCTTTACTTTCCCGCTATGCCTATCCCAGCCTCTCTTAAAGCTGCCCACTGTCTTCAATGAGATGACCTCTTAAGGCAGTGTATTCCAAGTGCCCACCACCCTTTCTGTGAAGAAGTGCTTCCTGACCACCCTCTTAAATCTCCCACCGTCCAGCTTAAGCCTGTGCCCCCTAGTGTTATGGTTTTCACTCAGCTTAAAGAGACTCTCTTATCAACCTTATGTATCCCTTTCAAGTACTTGAAGGTCCCAATCATGTCCCCTCTCTCTCTCCTGTCTTCCATGGAGTACATGTTCTGTGCCCTCAACCTCTCCTCATATATCTTACCCGGCTGACCCACTATCATCTTTGTAGCCCTCCTCTGGACCTTCTCCAGCAGGTTAATGTCCTTTTTGAGGTGTGGGCATCAGTACTGAACTCCATAATCTAAATGCAGCCTTACCAGTGACCCGTACAAGGGCAGAATAACCTCCTCTGTCATACTACTGATCCCCCAAGATATGCATCCTAGCATCTTGTTTGCCTTTGCTGCTGCTTTCTTGCACTGCGTGGAGTGCTTCAGGTCACCAGTGATCATCACTCCCAGGTTCTTCTCCTCCTCTGATGCAAATACTCGGACTTCACCCAGGTAGTACTCTGTCCTGGTATTCTTGGCTCCAATATGCATAACTTTGCATTTCTTGGCATTGAAGCCAAGCTGCCAGATCCTGGACCACCTCCCCAGCTTTTCCAGATCTTCCTGTAGGTCCTGTATCCCTTCAGCTGTGTCCACTCTCCTGCAGAGCTTGGTGTCATCCATGAATAGGCAAATGTTGCTCTTAATGCCATCCCTGATGTCATTGATGAAGACATTGAACAACACTGGCCCCAGCATAGAGCCATGTGGGACCCAACTGGTCACCTCTCTGGTACCAGATAACTCTCCCTCTACAACCACCCTCTGGGTTCTGTCCCTAAGTCAGTTTTCCACCCATCTGGCCATCTTTTCCCCAACCCCAAGATTCACCAACTTCCTGATCAATCTTTTGTGGAGCACAGAGTCAAAGGTCTTGCTGAAATCAAGGTAGAGGATGTCTACCACTTAGCCCCTGCCTACTGTCTTAGTGATACAGTCAAAGAAGTCAATCAGATTCATTTGACACGATCTCTCCCCCGCCATGAACCCATGCTGCCTTGCACCCTGGAGACCATGCTCCTCTAGATATTCCACCAACCTTTCCTTTAGTGTGGTCTCCATGAGCGTACTCACAATGGAGGTCAGACTGACTGGTCTGTAATTCTCTGGGTCATTCTTAGAACCGCTTTTGTGGAGGGGCACTACATGTGCTGATGTCCAGTCCTGCAGTACTACACCTGACTGTAGGAACTATTAAATAGATCTGCCAGTGGCTCTGCCAGCTCCTCAGCCAGTTCCGTTAGTACCCTTGGATGTATTCTGTCCAGGCCTGGTGATTTGTCCACCTTCAATTCCAGCAGCCCCTCCCTCACTCTATCCTTCTCTATCACTACATCTGTGTTCCACTCCCTGTCTGTTCCTCTTTTCCCTCCTGAAGGCACTGGTCCATCCTTCTCCCTGATGAAGATGGAACAGAAGTATTCATTTAGTATCTCTGCTTTTCCCCCATTATCCTCCACTCACTCCACCCCTTTCTTAAGCCTAACAATCCTTTCCTTCTTGTTCCTTTTCTCACTTATATAGCAAAAGAAAGCCTTCTCCCCCTTCTTAATTCTTTCAGCTATCTGCAGCTCCTTCTGTGCGTTTGCTCGCTGAACTTCCTTACTTGCCTCACTAGCCAACCTTATGTAATTTTCCCTATCCATCTCTCTTTTGGTGTTCCTGAATTTTCTATAGGCCAACCTCATTTCCCTTACTGCCTGGGTAATCCCAGAACTGAACCAGCTGGGCACTTTGGCCCTTGTGTTCTTACCCCAAGCCTAACAAGCTCATCTGTGACTACCAGTATTACTTCCTTAATGATGGATCACCTTTGGTCCACCCCCATATCTGCTTTGATGCCCACTAGATGGCTCCTTAGCACTTCACCCATTTTCCTGAATTCCGCCCTCCTGAAATCCAAGATTTTGGTCTTAGTTGGGATGCTTTCCCTGCCCATATCCAACTGGAACCACACTGTGCAATGATCAGTTCCACCCAGTGGCTCCCTGTCCATTATTTCCTGTACATGCTCCCCATTTGTGAGCACCAGATTGAGAATTGCCTCAGCTCTTGTTGATTCAGTGACACCCTTAAATAAATAGTCCTTAAATAATGTATAGTTCTTACTACATGTATGTCTTTTTAGATAGCTATGTTTAGGAAGAAAATGGCTCTTTGTATATCATGTAAAAATAAGCTGAGACAGGTTTTCTCATCTATCACCACAGAGAATGATATTCTAGCAAAAGAAAAGCAAAAAGATATACTAAGTTTAATTTTGTTTAATTTAAAAAGACTTGCCAGGATACTTATTTTTGTTATTCATTTTATTTTTTAGTAACTGAGTAAGGCTAACTAGGCACAAGGCCTGTTTTCAGGAGAGACCTAGGAGCACTGGGGAGATTAATTGGCTTGCTCTGAGTCATGCTGTATGCAAATGGTGGTTGTGGCAATCAAACCCAGATCTTCTCGATGTACATTGCTCATTCACTGCTTAGTTCTCTAACCTCTAGATTACAGTGCCAGCCCCTGCCTCTAGGCTATACTGACAGTCTTAAGACACCAATTTAAACACTGGTTTAGCTTACTGCATAAATGAGTACTTAATTCCCATAAATGAGTACTTAATTTCAAAAAACACAGGGAGCAAAAAGCTTAGTGCAGCAGCGTCTTCACAATGTGGTCTGCACTCACCATGGACTCATGGCTAATGCTGCTACCAAGTGCTCAAAGAGGTAACGCACCCATAATTTCAAAATGGCTTGAAAAATTATTTATTTATTTATTTATTTATTTATGTATGTATGTATGTCTTTGGTAACTGGGTAAGTGTACTGATCCAGTGGACTATTTTCAGTCACAGTCCAGGCCACACAGTGGCAGAACAACAAACAAACATCAGAAGAACATAGTATACATAGCATCAACATCAAAATACAATGCATTCTGGATACAGGTATCAGTAGAAGAAAATATGATACATATGTACATGTGAATGGGATGTAGCACATGTTAGTGTGCCGGGAACATAAAACAGGTAGCTTTGATAGGGCTGTATTATACAGTGTTGCAGAGAAATTCAAAAAGAAAAAACAGAGAAAAGAGAAAAACTGGCTATAATATCATGCAGTCATGTCTGTACAATTTCAGTTTCATGCCGAGGCATGCTGAGGACTGACTTGCCATGGGGCGAAAAGGCAGTGGGAGCAGTAAGTCCATGGTCAGATGTGCAAGTTGCATGGTTTGTAAGAATCAGAAAATGTATGCTTGGGTTTGTACAAGCTAGAGGGTGTTGGAGATTGGGAAGTCAGAGGGGATGAAGGGTGATAGATAGAACACTATGTTACATCCTAGGGAAAATAAATTATGGTGGTTTACGGGCCCCTGTATTGTTTAGGGAACAGTTACAGGTAGACTCTGCCAGAAGCCAGGTTTTCAGGTTTGATTTGAAAGACACATGGGATAGCGATAAACAAATGCCCAACGGGAGTCCATTCCAAAGGGAGGGGGTGGAGAAAGATAAGGCCTTTCTACCCATAGCTGTGGTGACATGAGGAACCTCCAGGGGAGGGATGGAGGAGACCCTAAGGGTTCTGGTGATCACCCTAACAGTAATTAGGGAAGCATAAGGGGACATGCTGTTGCTCCTAAGGGAGTTGTCCACTAGACATCTCATGGTATAGTCGAAATGGGCCCAAAGAGGAAGCCATCCTAGGGATTGATAGAGTGTGCAGTGGTGGGTAGAATAGAGGGCTTGAAGAATGAAATGGCAGATGGCATTATATGTAGTGTTAAGGTGGGAGCTCAGGGTAGTGGATCCATTAGAGTAGATGTGAGAGCAGTAATCCAGGAGGACAGAAGGTTACCTTGTGCAATGGCTAAGTGAACTTCAGGCAATAGAAACTTGTTAATATGGTATATGGCAAGTAACTTTTGGTGAATTCGTTGTACTGTAAGGGTTATATGTTCATCGTAGGTAAGGGAAGGGTCAAGGGTAACACCAAGGTATTTGAAGGAGGGAACTATCTCAAGAGGGGTACCTGCAGGTGTAAATATGGTGAGGAAAGCATTTGTTTTGGTGACCTTGGTGAGGAAAGGCTTTGAGCCAAAGAGCATGGCCTGTCTTCTTTTCATTGACAAGTAGTTTTCTGGTGAAGAAACAGTTTTGTGCAACTCCATAGTTGAGGGTGAGGGTGGAGGAGATGGATTCTAAGGATTTGTCACTATGGTGTAGGATGAGGTCATCCGCGTAAAGGAGGGCACTGCAATTCAGACTGTCGGCAGAGAGTGTGTTGATGAAGATGGAAAAGAGAAGATGGCCCAGGGTTGATCCCTGGGGAACTCCAGTGTGTATAGGAAAGGTGGCAGAGGTGACTTTACCTATGAGCACAGATTGGGACCTATTTGTGAAGCAACTATGGAACCAGTCAGCAGGTCCAGGGGAGCAGCCAAAATGCAGCAGGGTGGAGTATAGAAGGTGATGGTCAACAAGGTCAAAGGCCTTTAACAGATCGACAAAAACTGCACCTGTAGCCTTACCCATGTCCATATTTCTATGGATGTGGTTTGAGAATTGTACCCGAGCAGAGGAGGTGCTATGGTGTTTGTGGAAACCATGCTGAAGGGGACACAGAAGGTAGTATTTGTCTAGATGTTCTGAATGTTGGAGATGTATGATTTGTTCCAGTAATTTGCTTAAATGTGGGTGCAGTGAAATCAGTCTGTAGTTCTCCGGGGAGAGTGGGTCACCTGCCTTAAAAATAGGAACCACATTAGCATGCTTCCAGATGTCAGGTACTGTGGATGATGATAGTGCAAGATTGAAAATACAGTTTAGTGGTCTGACAATAGCTGGTGATATTATCTTCAGAAAAGTGGGGTAGAGCCTGTCACTTCCAGGACTTCCTCTGGTTGGAAGTGTCTTCAGGAGTTTTATGATGACCTTTGGACCAATGGCCCTAAAGTAAAATGAGGGAGGAAAAGCAGCCTCAGGAGGTGAAAGGGAGTGGCAAGCATTTTTGTTCTGGTCTGGGTGAGAAGGAAGTTTACTGAGGTAAGGGGTTAGGTCGGTGAACAACGAGTTGAAAATGTCTGCGATCCCAGCTGGATCATTGATAGGGCCTGAAGGGGATATGATTTGTGTTCTTTGTTTAGAGGACTTGGGATTTAGTATGGACCTGATAGAGGTCCAGAAACAAGGAGGGTTTCCAAGGGTATTTTTTGAAGGTTGGTATAGTATTTGTGCTTTAGCATTTTTGTAGCCTGCTTTCAAGAGTTGTGTAGTTGCCTGTAGGCGTTCCATAGCTGGGATGATTGGGACGCTTTGAAAGCTTTCCATTTGGAGTCCCTATCTTTCATGTGTGCCAGCAGCTCTTTGGACTGCCAATGTGTGCAGCTGTCCCTAATCCTTCTGGTAGTGATGGGGAAGTACTTGTCTTGTAGTTTACAAAGGACATCAGTAAAGAAAGTAACTGCAGCGGAGACATTATTTAGTATGTAGAGGGGAGACCAATTTATGGACTTAACATCGCCTATGACAGAGTCATGGTTCTGGCTAGTGAACTTCCTGAAGGACAGAAGTTTGGGTGGGGGGGCTGATTTGCTGTTCATGATGATATAAGTGGGGGTGTGGTCACTAACTGAGTCAGACAAAGTGCCTGCTTGGAGGACAAGGTTGACTCAATTTGTGATAATCCAATCAAGAGTTGAGTGGTTTGGGATATGGGGTTGTACCTGGTAGGGGAGGAGATTATTTGCTCCAGGTTGTAGGACTTAGCCTTTTTCCTTATTTTATCATTTTCCTTATTTTAAAATTACTAAATTACTAATTTTTAGGCTTAAAATTAAATATTAACAACAAATTATCTGAACTAGGTCAGTGTTAATTAATTTGCATAGAGTAAAAGCATATAATAAAAGCAGAAGTAAATGTAAAACCCTTTTAATACAGTATTTAACAACATAGCTACTAGTTCAGAGTGTAATTTTGTTAGAATATGTATAGCTGCATTGTTATAATAATGGTTAAATGATACAGTGAAGCCATCACAGCCTGCTTTTAGAGGCTTCAGCTAGGTTTTCAATAACCATGGTAGCACCAACTACCAACTGGCAGTTCCTTCCAGGATGCTCTGGTAACTCTGTCTCTCTGAACTTCTTTTCCAATCCAGTCAAAAATCTGCACTACTCCAGTCCAAACCTCCAGCAAGCCACAAGTCATAAGGCACCTTTGACTGACTCTTCTAGTTGCTCCTGGAGATTCAATCCTCGTTCCTTTTTTCTCATCCCTTTTCTCTGTTCTCTTGACCGACTGTTCCACCTTCTCCTGGGGATTCAATCATCTTTCCCTGTTTCTCATCCCTTTTCTCTACTCTCCAGTTTTCTGCATCTCCAGACACTCAGTTCTGTTCCACCACTCATGGGTCCATGTTCAACCTTATCTATCCTTGCACCTGGTTCAGTCCTGGAGCGCAAGGTAAACATTAAACATAAGAAAGAAATGACAACACACTAAAAGCGGGGACACATATCTGTAAAATATATTGCTTTTTCGGAGCCTACTGACATAGATGCCATACTGTATATTAATACCATCAAACCTTAAAAAGATACACTGAGCAGCTCCTCTACAGCATGATCTCAGTACATGTTTGCCCTGTTGCTGTGAAAATAAATATGGCTTTACAAATGAAAGATTATGATTGCAATGCAGGGAAAAGTGAAAAAAATCAGATGATATCTGTGGGTCAAAGGTCCTGTTTTACATAAAGCCATAGTAATAAATATGTACATAACATAGTATTTAATGGTCACAAAAGACTCTAAGTCCATAAGATCCCCACCTCCCACCCACCTATCAACAAGTATGCTGGGAAAATATTTACTAATTTACATGGAATCCCCACTCACCCACCCTACTACCCAGAAATAGTGAGTGAGGGTGAGAAAATTAATTAAATATAACCTAAATTACGCCTAAAATGATATTCATAAAAAACTGCTCCTGCACACTGGAAAATTGATTATGGCTTATGTATGTATGTATGTGTTTATATATTTAGTTTTTTGTTAAATGGGTAAGAACACTAGACAGAGATTTGCCTTTTTTCAAGAACAACCCAGAAGGTTACAAAGAACTAAATAAAGTAATAACAAGGCAATCTGGAATAAGCAGGTGGCAGACAACAGGCGTAGTAGCTGGCTTGTCAGTGCAGCTGTTGAGCTACTGCTTTTGGTGCTGACAACCCATGTTCGGGAGCAAGTGAGGGGTGTCAGAGGGTCGGCCAGGGGAGGTAGGATAAGCATCCCATGGACAGTAGGAGCAAGCTGGGAGCAGGGTGATACAGTCACGTGCAAGTGCAAGCTGAGGAGAACAACTGGTGACTCCTCAAAGCCTCTTAAACAGGTACTGTCTGGTGGCTGAGTGGAATGATATGGGAAGGGAGCTACAGGCCCAAGAGGCAAAAAAGAACAGGTCTAGTCATCCAGCATGATGGAGACCTTTAGTACAGTAAGTAAGGTTTCATCATTATACCTCAGTGAGTATCTCTGATGTAAACACTTGAAAGAATGGGTAATTAAGGGTGGTATAGATGTTCATATGGTCTTTTCTATAAAGCCACCAAACACCAACAACCAACAACTATCAGGGAGACAACCACCCAAGGCTGGCCTATAGGTCACAGTGGTGAGTGAGTTTGTTAGCAGGTGAAACAAAACAAAATTATACTGTTATATGTCAAGTCTCATCTGTACAACACTGCTTTGGGGGAACACATTAAAACAATGGTACCATAGTTTAAGCAGGAGAAAAGCACACCTCTAGGAATGACAAAGTGGGATTTCAGAGTGAGCAGATGTCTACCTCTGTAAGCTCGACCCAGTTTAGCATTGACAGCCTTGCAAGTAACAGTAATATGGCGGAGAAGTCAAGAGAGAGATCAAGGGTGATTCTAAGGTATTTGAAGGAGGTGACAATTTACTGTCAAGTTGCAAGCATAAACCCTGATTTTTATCAGTGGAGCCAAAAGGTACAGCCTGGGTCTTTTTAGAATTTAGGATAAGTATGTGTCTAATAAGCCTTAACTGAATGTGTTGAGTGTCTGCATTTAAACCTTCATTAATGGAGCTAGAGTTATCTGAGCTGAGGATGAGGGCAAGATCATCAGCATAGAAAAGGGTAGAGCACTGCTTGGTTACCCATGGGAGATAATTTATAAAAAAAGGGAAAAAAGCAGTGGTCCCAAAATATAACCATGGGGTACCCCAAGCTTAACTGGGGTGCTGATGGGTAAGGATTGAAAAATCTTAAATGAACACTGTCAAACCCATTATGCCTCAAATTGTCTCTTGCTTAAAAAAACACATTTTATGATTGTTCACATTCTGTAGAGATTGCTGATGTAGGTGGTCATTTGAGTCTGGTTCCTTTTTTCTTTTTAAAAGAGAAAAACAGACCACCCACTGTACTGTGTTACCACACTAAAATGTGTTTGTTTACAGTTTTTGCTCAACTTCCCCTACATCTTTCATTGATGTGGGAAAACCCCTTAGACACTTAAGATGCAGTGTGAAGAGAGGTGACTACTGCATAATGACAAGCTGCACTGTTTGGGGGTGTTCTTTATGTTCATGAAGTATGCAAAGTATGCCGTAGGCCTAGATCAAAGATTTGAAACAAAGCAAGGTTGGGTATAATTACACTATTAGCATGCATATCACTTCTACCAAGAAAGGAAGTAGATAAAACAGTCAGTAACATCAACTGATTTTTGAGAAGGTAAGCAATCATATAATGTGGGTGTCCAGCTAGAAATAATATGATGCAAAAAGGGATGACAGTATCCTAAATCTAAAGGTGGCCAAAAAGAGTACAAAGGCTGTAGGGGGGCCAGTGGCATGTTGGGGTACATAGGAAGGGGTATCACCAGCAGAAGGAGGGAGGTGGTGATATCACTATACAAAACACTAGTGAGGCCTCATCTGGAGTACTTTGTGTAGTTCTGGAGGCCGCATCTTCATAAGGATGTAGACAGGGTAGAGGTGGTTTAGAGAAGGGTGACTAAGATGGTGTAGGGCTTGCAACAGAAGACTTATGAGGAGAGATTAAAAGACCTCAATATGTATATGCTGGAAGAGAGGAGGGAATGGGGAGATATGATAGAAACTGTCAAGTATCTTAAGGACATAAACACAGTGGAAGACATATTTTGGTAGAGGAGAGGTACAAGAACAAGGGGGCTCAATATGAGATTGGAGGGGGGCAGGATAAGGAGTAATGTGAGGAAGTTCTTTTTCTCAGAAAGGGTGGTGGATGCATGGAATTGCATGTCCCAGGAGGTGGTAGGAGTGAGCACAGTGGCAGGATTTAAATATGCATGAGATAGGCATAAGGGAAGCCTAGAGGTGGGAAGGAGAAGCTAAAGCCGATGACCAAGTAGGGTCAGCAGCCACTGATATATGGGCAGAATAGATGGGCCTAGCAGTTCTCATCTGCTGTCAATTTCAATGTTTCTATGTATCCCTTTACCCACTTGATATCTACTGGAAAGGTAAGTAATGAACCAGGTAACAGCTGTGGAACAGAGACCAAGTGCAACCAATTTAGAGCAAAACAGCCAGTGATCAATCATATCACAGGCTATCAAAAGATCGACAAATATCATGCCAACTTCCCTGGTCCATGGAGGACTTGATGTTATTAGTGAGCTGGATGAAGGCAGTGGTAGTACTTTGGCCTTTTTGAAAACCATGCTATACTGATGCAAGAAGATTACACTTATGAACATAGTCCATTAGCTGGGTAGCAGCCAATTCCTCAAGGAGTTTGCTAACTGTGGGTAGAATGCAGTGGGAAGTTAATTCTCTATTAGCCTCGGGTCATCATTTTTATGTTGGCGTGCTTGCACAGCCAACAGCTTGCGGTAGTGCAGATTTGGTGGTGCGGTCGCTGTTGGGCGAATGCAGGGCATGCACCAGTAGGTGCATCCCGCATTTCCCAATCAGCCAGCAGCAGGGGCTGACACCCTGCCTAGCTAATGAGGCGAAGACATGAGAGAAAAGGTCCACTACAATGAGAGTGAAGCTCTCATGCAGCATGACCACAACACGCCTCCCCCTATGTGCAGGCAACATGGCGGCAGTGACTGCCACTGTTGACTGTGAACACCTCCGTTTATTGTGTGCCAATGGGGGTGCCCATTCCCCATCAGCATCATGTAACCACCCCTTTTTTTGATTGCCGAGGTGGTGTCCAATGCCCTCGGCATCATGCACCCCCCCCAACAGTTTTTCTTTGCCGATGGGGTCCAAATCCCCATCGGCATTTACCCCTCCCTCCCCTTGAATTTTGCCGATGGAGGAGCCCACTTGCTGTCGAAATAATGTGTTTCCCCCATTTTTTGCTTGCCGAGGGAGTGCCCAACCCCCCCCTCGGCTCCTGTGGCCCCCTTTCCTCATTTGCCAATGGGGGTGCCCAATCCCCCATTAGCTAAACCACCCACCCACACACACACACACTCAGGTGGCATGCTGGGAGCCCACCCCAGTGTGCCGAAGCACCTATTAAAACGAAAACGGTCCCCCAATGTCTTTTATTTTTTTTTTACCTGTAAAGCAAAAATGGTCCCTCGTACTCTTCCAACCCCCCCACCGCACCCACCCACTGCGCACCCTGCCTCCCCGCAACCCCCACTCCATACTTACCTCAGGAGTCCAGCATGATGATCTTCGGTGGACCGGGAACACTTCTGCACTCTTCAAAGCTGACCGCGAACTGTGGAAATGCCAGTAAGCTGTATAATGGAATAAATAGGGGTTTTTTTTTAACTGTAATGCATAACTTGGACAGTTTTGGGAATTTTTACACCAAATTTTCAACATGGGGTTTTTGGGACCCCTCCTCATGAATTCTGGCACTGTCATATCGTTAATCGGTCCTGAAAGGTGATTTCACAGTCACTGCACGGAATCACCTTTTGGGACCAATTAACAAGATGACAGTGCCACTGTTCATGAGGTGGGCTCTCAAAAAGCCTATGTTACAAATTTGGTGGGAAAAATCCAAAAAATGGTTGTTTTACAAGCGTACGTTGCGCAGCTGCTATGCAGGCTCATAACTTCACTAATTTGCAATATTTTCACACCAGATTTTCAACATTGTCATTTTTGTACACCTCCTTGTGAACAGTACAGCTGTCATTTTTCACATCCTGGCAGAAATGTGTTTTTTCACTTCTGGCGCACAATAGCACAGTCACTGTGGGAAATCAGTGTTCAGGCCAGATTATGAAAATGACAGTGACACTGTTCATGAGCAGAGGTCCTAAAATGCCTATGTTGAAAATTTGGTGACGATACTTCATAAAATGACTGTGTTACAAGCGTGCATTGGCAGATTGCACGCACGCTCGTAACGTTGTGCATTTGTAATATTTTCACTCTGGATTTTAACCATTGGCATTTTTCCACACCTCTTGATGAACAGTACAGCAGTCATTTTTCACATTCTACCCAAAATGCTTTCCCACACTGCGCTACCAAATCCAATGCCAGCGCGACAACATTCGGCATTGAAAAATGCTGGTTAAAGATTGGGACCACCTGTGTCATTTTCCATATGTCTGGGACATCGCCAGATGAGAAGGGACATATTAAAAATATAAGTAATGGGGGTGCAAGAGACAGGGTGCCAGCTCATAGGATTTTAGGTTTCAGGGTGCTTAGACCAGCGCTAAAGGAGGGATTGGTCAATAGCCATTTAATTACCTCTTGCAGAGAGACATGGCTGAAGTGGAAGGATGGGAGGCCAGTGGGATTGGGAGAAGGTGAAACCAGAGGACAGCTGTCCAGGGAACAAGTAAAGGATGAAGTGTAGCAAGAAAGATCAGAGGAAGTAACTGTTAAAGGGATTAGCCATTGTAACAGAGTTATTACAGTTGACATCCTTATTGATCAGGTCATTAACATAGTGATTAACAGATCCACCCTTTATGTTCTCCCCAAAGCAGCAAGGGTCAGAGGCAGCAGATATGAGTAAGCATCTACAGTGGTTACTTTTGGCTAAGCAAATTTCTTTCTTGCAGAGATTTCTAAGCCTTCTGTATTCCTACAAGTCACTCACACACAAGGAAGATATGTAAGCATACCAGCAAACTCTCTCTGGTTTTCATTAGAGAGAGCAGGTTGCTATGTAGTCACATAGTTTCTGTGTCCCGAACTCTCCTCCTGGTGATGGCAGCAAATGTCTCTTGTAGGGGAGACACTAGAGGCAGGAAGAAGGACAAGGCAGAGGTGACATCAGGGGTATAGAAAATAGAAGATCAATAAAGTTGTGCCAGTTCCATAAGGAAACCCTCATAACTGAAGTTAGAATAATAATGAAGAGAGATAACCTTGGGAGGGAGTTTGGGTAACTTGATCTTCCAGATACAAAAAGCAGGGGAAAGCTCACTGATGGCACTGGGGAGGGTGGCAAATTGTTGTATCCTATCTATTCTATTTGACAGCATCCAGTCATTAAGAAAGTGGCAGCCATCACTGGGGGCCTGCTGCATTGGTGAATAGATAAGTTGGAGTAGGTTAAATTTACTAGTGATGCAGTCATAAACTTTAGACTTGCCCTGAGCCAATTAAGATTAAAATCACTCATTATGATCAGTTCATTACAGCCCACAATGGGACTCATAATATAGAAGCAGACTTCCACCTCTCTTGGGGCTGGGCCTGTCAACCCAATGTAGATAGAACACAGGGAAAAAGCAAACTGTATCAGAAATAGTGGGTTTCATCCATGTTTGTGAGATTCGTAGAACATCAGAGCTACAGTGGGTGACCAAGGCTAATAGCTGATCAAAATAGAGTAGCAGCCTATTAATATTAAGGAGAGCTATCTTAAGATCGTTAGCATCAACCGGGTGGGGGGGCTGGAAAACCAAAAGGGACAGGGACAGAATTAGGCTTTATGCCACCAGCAATGAGGAAACAACACATTTGTAGCCAAAATACACTTATTGCATCAGATGAGGTCAAGGGCCTAAACAATAAGGGAGCCCGAGCATCAAGGTAGTGACAAAGATATAGGAACCTTTTATTCCTACAGTAAGTAGACAGGTAGTATTGTATGACTTACCTTGGGAGGTAAAAATGTTAGAGAATGAGAAATCTGCGAGAGGGCAGGCATTCTTGCAGTCTGCAAAATACCAGGGAGTGCTTAAATTGGTAACACTCAGGAGTAATATAAGAACAAATCCAGCTACCAACACCCCATGCTAGGTGAGAGTAACACTCTAACAAACTGAGGTGACAATTAATGTTAGCAGACAGCTATAAAGGGCCAACACATATAGTACTCCAGGAGGAAGTGATTAAGGCAGGCAACAAAGTGCATAATCTATGGCAACACCTAACAAGGAGTAATAACCTATAACAGCAGGGAGCAGTAACAAGGCAAATCATTTCACAAACATCATCAAATTAAGGAATACAAATTTCCTAGGCTAAGCACAAGATAGGGTACAGTAGGGCATAGTACAGGCAGCAGTATTAAGCCCCAATGCATTAGCAACAAAAAATATGGTTTGCAAAACTAGACAGTAACCAGTATATTCACAATACAGAATGAGTGCAGCCTGTGACCAGTGAGTAAGTATTCCATGAGCAAAACACCAATAGTTAGTATTAACTCACATACCTAAATGGCTATTATATAATAGATGTTTGCTGATAACCCATACGATAAAAAGGCAGATCAGCACTCAAAAGCAAACAGCTTGTCATGATGTGTACACAGTGGAAAAAGCAGTAGGTTTTCACTACTGTGATTACATATTGGCTGTTATCACCACTGTGTACAAGTCATTAACAAAACACTGCCGAACACAGTGAGGACACCCAAACAGAAAAGAACACACCTAGGAACAGCTAAATAATTAAACAAGGAAAAACATAACCTCAAGAAAAGGTGAACCCCTATTATATAAATAGAATAATAGATAGATGAGTATATATTACAAGGCAGTAAGACCATCGAGAGGTTTGGGGGACTTGGAACCTCGAGAGTGAAGCTTGAGAGGTTCCCAAAGTCCCCAAAACCTCAAGATGGTCTTGCTGCCTTTTAATGCATATTTATTTATCTGTTATTTTTTGTAATATATGGATCCGATTGGGAAAATGTGTGGCATTTTTTCATTTAGATTCTGTGAAATGGGCTGGCTGCCTGCCGCACTGAAGATGCGCTCACTCTCGGCTGCCCAAATGTAGCACTGAAGACTCCCCTCCCCCCATTTCTGCTGGCACTTTTTTGTTTGAATTTGGTAGGCAGTCCTACCTTTTAGTTTTTTTCATCCTTCGCCGAATGGAGGATCAAGTAGGTAATCCACTGTATAATTGAAAAGGAAAAAAAAAATTGAAGAAATGAAGTGGCTGCATTTCTCTCGCTAAGCGAGAGTAAATAGCTGCCATGTATTTTAGGTTGTTCTGCCTGCCTACAGAGAAAATCTGCCAATGGGATTGCATGCCATCCCTTCGGGTGTCCAGAATGGAACGTGGCACCATGGCAACTGGGTTTGTGTGGCAGGCAGACTAGCACATGAGCTGTGGCATTTATGTGATAATACTATCATTCAGAACTGAAATGATAGTATTATCAGCTCTGAACGATAGTATTATCAACAAGAACCAATAGTCTTATCACTTGAGGAAGGGTACTAGTATGGAAATGGGAGTAGTGTATAACAGGTATTTTTTTGTATGAGTTTTGACAGTATTATTTTGCTTATCCATAGATTACAAAATAGATACGTGATGGGCAGTCATACAATAGAGGATTTATCAGTACTCCTGACAAGTGATAACCCTGAGCTCACTTGCCAGTCGTACTAATAAATCCACTATCATATGAATGCCCATCATGTATCCCCTTAGAATCTAGCCATTCTGTCCACAGATAACAGTTCACAGGAGTGCAACACCACAGTACAATAGGGTAGGGCAGGTATATCACACAAGACGGCAGTGTGCTGCATAATTAATCAATGACTCCCTCATCTTGTTTGCTTACTCCACTTGAAGCTTGACTTGTGCACCTTGTTATGTTCGCTTTCACGCATGTGCACAGTACATGCCCAAGAAACATCCTGCAACAGTACCACATTTCAGAGGTGTGTCAGTGTTGTGGCCAATGCAGCAGATGCTTTACTGGGTATGTCCCTCGGACACCAATGAAGGGGGAAGCTGCCAATGATAGCAGCTTCAAAGAGAGCCAAGGAGTTGAAACAAATCTGCCACTACAGTCACAAATAGTTTCATCACTGCAGCAGCACCTCCCCTCTCCCTCACGGCAATCACGAAAAGTTTAATCACTGCAGCAGCACCTCCCCCTCCATCGCAACCCTGTTGGCTCTTGCTGCTCAGCACTCTGTCCCTGCCCTTGATCCACCAACAACTTCTTTTTTCTGTGTGCCTTTCCTGGTGAAACAACTAATGAGCCGTGGCACCTCCTGCCTGCCATGCACTCCAAAGAAAGCTGACATTGGGGTGTCCAGTCCCCATTCTGGCACGTATCCTCCCTCCCTCAATTAATGTGTCACACTGGAAGCCCACCCCAGTGTGCCAAAATGTTTCCAACATCAGGATGCCCACTCCCAGTGTCAGATGTGCCCTCCCAAAACCCATCTTTAATCTGCCAACATTGGGGTGCCCAATCCCCTTGTCAGCATGCCCTCCCCACCACTGTTGTGGCATACTGGGAGCCCACCCCAGTGTGTCAAAATGTTGTTGTTTTTTTTAATCTGTAAAAGAAAGAAAACCATCTCCCCGGCATCTTTTTGTTGTTTTTTTTTCACCTGTAAAAAAGAAAATGGTCCATTGTTGTCTCCCAGTCCCCCTTCCCTCCTCCCACTGAGCACCCACCTCCCTGTACCCCCCCAATACTTACCCTCTGGAGGTCTGGAGCAGCGATCTTCTCTGGACTGGGACACACCTGCACTCTTCAAAGCTGAACTGTGAACTGAGGAATCAGCTAAGCACTGCATAATGGGAGTCAATGGGGGGTTTCAACGTAGGTTGATATCGCAGCCATTTTTAGGAATTGTGGCTCCAAATGTTCAACATGGGGTTCTTGGGACTCCTCCTCATGAACATGTCACTGTCATTTTGTTACTCAGTCCCAAAAGGTGATTTGGAGTCAATGTGAGGAATCAACTTTTGGGACTGATTATCAAAATGACAGTGCCACTGTTTATGAGGTGGGGTCCCAAAAAACTCATGTTGCATTGAGCAGTTTCTATGCACACTTGTAACTTCACCAGTTTGTAATATTTTCACTCCAGATTTTCAACATAGCCATTTTATCATATCTCCATATGAACAGTACAGCTGTCATTTTTCACATCTTGCCTGAAATATGTTATCACACCTGTGGCGCAGAATGGCGAGGTCACTGTGGGAAATTGACTTTTGGGACAGATTAATAAAATCACAGTGCCACTGTTCATGAGGGGAGGTCCCAAAATGCCCATGTTGAAAATCTGGGGAAAATATTTCAAAAAATGATTGTGTTATGGGCATGTGTTGCACAGGTTCTACGCACGCTCGTAACGTCACCACATTTTCATATTTTCACTCCAGATTTTCAACATTGCCATTTTTTCACACTTCCTCATGAACAGTACAGCTGTCATTTTTCACATCCAGCCTGAAATGTGTTTTCCCACCTGTGGTGTAGAATGGCATAGTCGCGTTGCGAAATCACCTTTTGGGATTGAGTAATGAAATGATAGTGCCACTGCTCATGAGGTGGGGTCCCAAAAAGCCCATGCTGAAATTTGGAACAAAAATACCAACAAATGTCCAGGGCATTAGGGTTTCCAACTATAATGCCCCACCCTGTAGAGACTGACAGGCATCGGAGTGTGACCTGGGGTCGTCAGCCATAATGCTCACGCATTTCAACCCCCACCTCCACCCTGCAGCCAGTGACAGGCATCGAGGTGTGCCTTGGGGTCTTCAGCCCTAACGTTCACCCCATTCTTCTATACTGCACCCATCTCAGCTTATTTCCTCATGGAATGGGGTGAGCGTAAGCGTTGAAGACCCCAAGGCACACCACAACACCTGTCCGTGTCTGCAGGGTAGAGTGAGGTGGAATGACATGAGTGTTATGGATGATGACATAAAGGCACACCACCAATGCCTGTCAGTCTCTGCAGGGTGGGGGTGTGGTTTGGCATTAGTTCAATACCTCACTGCCATTCCTATTATGCATCTCTCCAACTCCCCCACTACCAATGCCAATGCCAGCAAGCAATCATTCAGCATTGACATATGCTTGTTTTTATAGAATGAAGCCCTGAATAGGCAGTTAGTGGCAATGCAACCAACAGATATACTGGGCCAACATCAGGAGGAGTATAATCTGTTTGTAACTATTACATTCCTGTTCTCCCATATACACTCTCTTACGTAAACAGCCTGCCATTTATTGACAGCCTGTTCCCTCAGCTAGTTTATTTCATAATTATCACCCTAGAACTTACTTTTCTTCAGTATGAATTACAAATCAGTGGAGGGATTAAGCAGGTTGACAGGGCTGGTAGCTAAAATTAGAAACATATCCTTGAACAACAGAAATCTCATTATTTAGCTACTGAACTGGCAAACACACTCCTCTGTTCCTGTTGTATATGTGCTTTTAGGAGGGATTTCAATTTACAGCAATTGTTTGGGAGGCAGTTATTTTACCTTTATGACTTCATACAAGAGGAGGATTTGCTATTGATTAATGCAGAGTTTTCTGAGTGCTTTACTAAAGTACATTCAAGCTGCAGTGCCCTGTCTCAAGGATTTCTCAGGGTTAAGGTCTGTCTCTTGTCATTGACTGAAGGAAATTATTTAATGTGACACAAATTCATGTTACAGTGTAACTGGCATTTAGGCAGCAGTTTGCAGACTCTGAAAAATCACTTCAGTTATAAAACATCCAAGACTGGACTAATGATAATGCCAAGGGACCAAAACAGACATAAGTATTGCTATTATGTATATTTTTGTATAGCTACTTGTTGTCATTGGAAGAAGCAATAAAGAGCACCATGCATTGTGAAATATATTTATGCATGTATGGAAGCACTATAAAGAATATAGGTTATAAAGGGTTTTTTTAGTTACTGAAACCTATGTCTCAGCATATTACATTTTTTTTCTGATCTAATTATCATTATTTCACAACATATGGTGGAGGTAGAAAATTGTGAACTTTCTTAATTATTCAATAGCAGTTTTAGGTTTATTTAATACATAAGCATACTTTTAAGCCCGTTTCTACAATATGTTCAGCCCCTGCCCTCTTTAAGAGTTCCCCAGCATTGATTCCTTTAGTCTTCTGTGTTTCAAGTACCATAGTCAACCAACTGCTTTTCATTATCTGCTAGAACCTGACAAGGAACTCAAATGAACCTTTAGACTAAACCCAGCAGAACAGTGAACGGTGTAGAACAGAAAATGTTTAAAATGATCAAACATTAGCGAATGGATTTGAATATGTGCTCCCTGGAAGTGGGAAGGGAGTGAAGGGATATGACAGAGACATACAAGTACCTTATGGGGAGCAACAGTGTACAAGAAAACTCTATTTTCCAGCAAAAAAGAGATTCAAGGACTAGAGGGCATGGGATAAAGTTGAAGGGAGGGTGATTCAGAGGAAATATGAGGAAGAATGTCTTCACAGAAAGGGCAGTGGACAAGTGGAACTCCCACCTGAGGAAGTGGTGGGGGCTGAAACAATCATGGGATTTAAGAATGCATTGGATAGACATAAGGGAATCCTGGAAGTCAGGGGTAAGGGGTAACAGGCTTCTAGAAAAACTTAAAGTGATCTTACGAGCTCAAATGGGCAGATTGGGTGGGCCATGGGCCCTTATCTGCCAATAGTATCTATGTATTAAACCCACTGCAAGGTTTCAAGTATGTAATGCAAGCTGCAGCAAAGTTTGAGCAAGAGTTTACAGTGGAATTTTGAATCATTTCCCAAAGGTATCACAGTTTTCAGAAATAATCCTATTTTAGGTATTGAAAAGACATATCTCCATGTAATAATTATGAAAAAATAAGAATTTGGCTCTTCACAAGGCAAGCTAATACTTCATGTTCAAGAGGACTTATCACTTATGTTGATTTACTTTATCCAGTTAAAGAGCAGCTTCCTACTACTGGCCCCAAGTGAACTGCAGCATGTTTTTTAATTTATTGCTACCTCTATTTAATAAGGCAAGAGATCATATTTGGTTCCATGGAGCCGACAGCCAAAACACTGCCACTTCCCTGTTGTTCAGACACGGACCCTCACTCGCATGTTTTTTGATGTCAAGTAAATGGAATGTGCAGGGGAGCGCTCCATAGAGTAGAATAGGGATGGTTTTAAATTGCTTTTTATTATTTTATTTATTACAATCTCTGAAGTACCTTTGAGTCATAGACTTGTTTACAGAGGTTCCACGTCAAGTAAACAAAAGACAATATAAACATCATATTCATTTAGAGTTTCACATGAAGTATTACAGTAAGCAGATAGAGAGTATATACAATACATGTAGGTGACCGTGCAAGGTCAACAATTTGATTAACAAAAACATAATTTCACAATAAGGTTGAAAGAGGCTAGGATAGTTTCAGGGAAAACAGTCCTGTTATCAGGGTATAATAGGAACAGTGCAACGAGTGCTGTCGAGGTAGGCAGGGTCCAGGGTCCAGCAGCAGAGTAAAGGCGATGAGGTTAGACAGCAATGTTATTGTGGGAGAGAGGGGGCAGGAGGGGGGACAGGAAGGGAAAGGGATGTGCTCAAGCCAGGGGGGAAGGTAGGAAAGGGAGGTACTCAAGCAGGGGGAGGCATAGAGAGAGTTGGGAGGAGAAGGAGAAGGAGCAAGAGATATGAAGTAGGTTGGTGGAGGCAGAACAAGTAGAAGAGCATGTGTTGGAGGGTTGGGTTAGGTGGCATGGTTGTCAGGACAGGAGTGGGCAGGAGGAGGGTGGGAGTCAAGGAGGGGTGGTGGGTGGGGAAGCTGGAGAGAGTAGGTGGGTGAGTGAGAGAAAGGTAAGGAGGAAACAAGGAGGAGTCAGTTAACAGTCCAGTAGGGTAGGTGTGGGGGTGAGAAGGCATGGGGGACTGTGGGGTGGGATGGGGCAGAGGAGGGGTTGTTTGAGTAGGCAGGGGAACAATGGAAACAGTAATAAGTAATTAGGGGGTGCGAAGAGTAAGGCAGGGTGAGAGGAAGGTGGGGGGGTTAGGTGTAGCAGTCAGAAATACTATCCCATGCTAGTGATGCCTAAGACTGGTTTTAAAAGGGCCAAGCCTGGTTGCATTTTGCAACTCAACACTGAGAGAGTTTAGCCAGTTCGGTGCACTGTATTCAAAGGAACGTTGCCCTTGGGATGTCCTACGGAAGGGAATTTTTAAGGTGAGATCATTTAGGCCTCTGGTATGCCTTGCAGAGTCAGAGCTTTTGAGGAGGTTCTGATGTCCCAGAGGGGCTAGACCCAGTAAGGATTTTTTAGCAAGCAGGCAAGTTTGATAGCGGTTGTGACCACCTGAGTTAAGCCAACCACTCTGGGCGTAAAGCTTGCAGGTGTGGGTTAAACGGTGCTCCCCTAGGACAAGTCTACATGCTTTGTTTAGGGTTGTTTTAATTCTTTTGAGTGCAGTGGGAGATGTGGTGCCTTAAGCCACAAGACCATAGTTAATTTTCTTTGGAACTGAACTGGAGATAGTTTCAGGGCATCAGGGGTAAAACAATGCTTTTTTCTGTAGATTAGGCCTAATTTCACATTTGCACTCCTGGCAACCAGATCTATTTGTAGTGTATAGGACAGCACTGAGTCTAGTGTTACTCCTAGGTATTTTAATTTGGTCACAGGTTCAAGAGGGGAGCTTTGACTATTTATAATGTGGGGTTGGTAGTTCCTATGCCTGCTATGGTTCGATAAGAAGACCATAGTCTTGTTTTTTTAAAGTTTAGGAGTAGCCTAGCATCCTTGAACCAATGTTCCACTGAAGAGAAGTCAGATTATTTACGGCACTCCAGCTCCATGGGATGAGTATAGTACTGCATCATCCACATAGAGTAAGACCTAGTCAGTGACAGCCTGGGGAGTGAATTTAAGACGAGACTAAAAAGTAGAGGTCCCAGGATCGAGCCTTGTGGTATTCCGGTGTTGATGCTTAGGGGGCTTGAGCAGACTTCATTGATTTTTACTTTTTATACTCTCCCTTGGAGGTAGCTCCTAAACCATGTGGTGGATTCTGGTGAGAGGCCAATACAGGACAGTTGACATAATAGCAGTTCATGGTTTACTGTGTCAAAGGCCTTGGTGAGGTCAATATAGGTAGCCCCCACCAGCAGCCCCTGGTCAAGGGCACTGTGTATGTAACTGGTGAATTCAAGGAGTGCGGTAGCTGTACTGTGTTGTTTGCGAAACCCATGCTGTTGCTTACATTGCAGTTGGTAATCGCAGAGATATGCAGTAAATTGATCTGAGACAATACGTTCGAGTGCTTTAGAGAGTGGTGGGAGAACTGAGATGGGGTGATAATTAGTGTGTTTTTTTCTGTCACCATTTTTAAACACTGGGGTGACAACCACTGCTTTCCAGACAGTTGGAAATTTGTCTATAATTAGGGATAGGTTTAGGACCTTGGTTAAAGGGGGGGGAGCACAACTTCAAGGGTGAGCTCCAGAAGCTTGAGAGCCAGTTTGTCATAACTTGTTCTAGATTTGTTTAGTACCTTTGTAATACATTTTTTGGCCTCCATCTGTGAAATTATCTTAAGGTAGAAGGGGGGTGGTGACTTTGAGGTGGACGCTTCAAGATTCGGGGCTAGGGAACCTCCTGTGGGGAGCAAGAAGTCGATGGGTAGCACACTACTTAGGTCTGAGAAGGCTTGATTAAACATTTCAGCCATGATTTTTGGGTTATGAACCGGGGTGCCATTTATATTTATTTGAGACAGGTGTGCTTTGTTTGGCTTGCTGCTTAGGGTCTAGATGTTTTCCCAGAAATGCCTGCTGTCCCTCAGGGAGTTTTTCAACTCCCTTTTAAAGTGAGAACTTTTTGCTTTCCTTATGGCCCACGTAAATTGTTTTGGGCTATTTTATACATCTGGATATCAACGGCTGCTCCAGTGTTTCTGGACTTGATCCAGAGCTTGTCTCGGTGTGTCATCATGTCTAGAATTGGCTGTGAGATCCAGGAGTTTTGGGAATTTCTGACTTTACGCATAGTATGGGGGGTGTATATGTCACAGGATTCATTAATCTTAGTGACAAAGTAATCTAGAGCAGTATCCACATCAGCAGCATTGTTTAGGTAACTCCAGTCATGGTTTTTTAGGTGGACTTTTAGTGCACCTAGCTTCCCCTTTTTTAAGGAGCCTTGTTGTTATGATTTTGGGTGGGCTCTTAGTGGGTTTCTTGGACCAGGTGAGTAGGACAGTGGAGTGGTCACTACTGGAGTCCAGGAGGACATTCAGATGAGAGATCCTGTTTGGGAAGTTGGTGATAACCCAGTTAATGAGGGTGCATGTGCCCATATGATAGTTTATTCTAGTCGGCTTGTCCACTATTTGTGTAACATTAAGAAAGGAGATCGTATCTTTGAAGCGGTCGGGCTTCTTGGGAGTTCTCATTTATGTTGAAGTCACCCAGAATTAGAAGTTCTGTTTTGGGCCCATGTGTTGTGAGGTAGTCAGAGTCAGAATCTTCAGTCCTAGGTGGGATGTATGCTGATGCCACGGTCAGTGTTTTTCCATTTAAGCCAAGCAGAATCTTAACAACTAGAAGTTGGGCAGCCCCACTGGAGGGTTGGGCAGCCCTGGTGGAGGTGGTAGATGGTATTAATTGTCCCCGGGAGGTGCTCCTTGAGATAAATCACACACCCACCTCCATGTTTCACCATTCTGTCTAACCTGAAAGTGGTATAGCCTAGCAATTGGAAGGCTGAGTCAGATATCTTAGGGTTGAGCCAAGTCTCCACCACTGAGATGATGTCAGGTTGGTATTGGGCAGCCCAGGCTTGGAGGGGGTCTAGTTTTGCAAGCAAACTGCATATATTAATGGATGCGATAGTAAAGCCAGAGCACTTATATTGTGGGGTCGGGGTAGTCGCCAAAGGTCCAGGGCTGGGGTGGATGTTGCCTGATAGCAATAATAGCAGATAGGCTACCTTTATTATCAGCCATTTTGTACTAGTCTTTGCACCTACACTGTTCCTATATGGAGAGTTGCGAGATTTTACAATGGTACTGATTTAGATTAGATTGGTGAGTGGGGTGGGAGGGGGTAAGGCCTGATTTCCAGACTATTGAACATTTTGTATAAGGGTGCCTTATCAAAGGGCGTAGTATAGGAGGCAGAGGTTGATTTAGGGCACACCTTCACGCCATGTGTGATCACTAAGGGAGTAGGGCCATGGTGCATGGGTCCTTTAGAGGGTAATTGCATGGGCATGTTCCAGAGCGGGCCAAGGCAGATGACTAATATGAAAGAAAGAAATATCTTTAGGTTATCCTGGGGTATGCAGTGAAAGAAAGAGCTCTCCGGATCAGGGTGAAAATTAGCCAGAGAAAAATCACCCTTGAGCAAGCTCCTTACTAGTGCCAGCCAATTGAGAATGTACAGGGAGTAGCTGGGCAGGGCTTAGGAGGATTTAATAGAGGTCAGGGCCAGGGTGGGCAGGCGAACAAAATACAGTTTAAACAGCTACCTTGCCGCTGAAAACCTCTAGCAGCACCCACAGGCCAGCCACTGTGAACTCCCAGCCCAGCTTCAGTGCATTGAAGCCAGGTAGAACACAGTAAAAGGTCCTGGGAGTCCAAGCTGACCAATGGCGGCTCAGCTAGGCAGCAACCAGCCAATTAGCAGTTAGCATCCCGGTGCTATAGGCCAATGGCAGTAGGACCAGTGTCTAGTGATTCCTGCTGGATGTGGTGGCTTGTTATTGGTGTACCTGTCTTGGGGAGCACCGGTCCTGAGCAGGGGAGCTGCAGCGCCTTTGAAGCCGCAGCACTGGATGATTGCTGGTGGGACAGGAGCTTGGAGACCCTGAGCATAGGTGCCCACTGGAAGAGAGAAGAGAGAAAGAACAGTGGTAAGTTCAAGTTAAGTCAGGTATGGGAGATGGCTGAGGGGCCGGGCGAAACTAGTGTGGCATCACAAAATTTAGCAACACAATAGAGGGTGCTTTAACTAAATTGTTCAGGGGAGTGCTTCAGCCAACAAGCAAGGTGTGGGGGTGGGTGTGAGAACAGGTACAGAAGCAGAGATTTAGAGTGAGTGGGGGGAGGCGTTATCCTAGATGCGGCAAGCAGTGATCAGGTTAGGGGAAAAGTAGTGAGGATCAGTGAAACAGGGAACAAAGTGTATTCAAAAATATTCTATAGGCAGTAAAATGGTAGTAAAATACTAGCTAGGCTGGTACAGCTAATTCATGTAAGGACTGTGCACTGTACAACTATTTCTGAAAAGAGCTGCTCTCACTATACAAGCAGAGTAAAATTT
This sequence comes from Neoceratodus forsteri, assembly GCA_016271365.2. Classification (NCBI taxonomy): domain Eukaryota; kingdom Metazoa; phylum Chordata; order Ceratodontiformes; family Ceratodontidae; genus Neoceratodus; species Neoceratodus forsteri. Next base: position 1,235,912,945 of record CM057456.1, read on the forward strand.
TGCAGTAGTCAAGATTGCAGTACTAAGGTAGCCTTCCTACTATAGATACATGCCAACAAAATACAGTTTAAACTGCTACCTTGCTGTCGAAAACTGCTAGCAGCACCCAAAGGCCTGCCATGGTGAACTCCCAGCCCAACGTCAGTGCATCAGAGCTGGGCAGAACACAGTGAAAGCTTCAGGGAGTCCGAGCTGATCAATGGCAGCTCACTTAGGCAGCAACCAGCCAATCAGCAGTTACAGTCCCGGTGCTATTGGCCAATGGTAGTAGAGCCAGTGTCTAGTGATTCTGGATGGAGGTAGCAGCTTGTTTTTAGCATACCTGTCCTGGAAGAGCTGGTCCTGGGCTGGGGGGCCATGGCACCTTTGAGGCCACAGTACTGGGTGATTGCTGGTGGGGCAGGGGCTTGGAGAACTCAAGCATAGTGCCCACTGTCCTAGGGAGTGCCAGTCCTGGACTGGGAGGCTGCAGCACTTTCAAGTCCATGGCGCTGGGTAATTGTTGGTGGGGCAGGATCTTGGAGAGCCTGAGCGTAGGCACCCACTCTCCTGGGGAGTGCCGGTCCTGGGCTGGGGGTCCACGGCACCTACTATTACACTTTAGAGTTCCGAGTGTATCTAATCAAGGCCACTTCTCAACCAACAAGGTCCTTGCTAGTTGAGCGGTGACCTTGACTTGATATAATCGTAACTCTAAAGTTCAATAAAAAAGCAGTTCTCTGCACTCTCCATTTACTGACATCACAAATCATGTGAGCACAAGGGTGTGTCTCAACAACAGGGAAGTGGGTACATTTTTGGCTTTCAGCTCCTCAGCGCCAAATAGATCTCTTGCCTTATTAAATATAGACATCAATACATTAAAAAACATGCTGTAGTTCACTTGGGCCAGGAAGAAGTTATTATATGTTTGTGGTGGACCATACTACAAAAGAAAAGCTGATTTTTAAATGTGAACAGAAACGCATTGACTCCTGGGACTGGAGGGAGTCAGAGAGATAGAAGAGGATCTTAAAAAGTTGGAAAGGTGGACACACATATGGCAGTTTAAGTTCAATGCTAAGAAGTGAAATATAATGCACCTGGGTAGAGCTAACCTGAAGACAGTACTGGCTAAATAGGGTCAAACTTAGCTCCTCGGTGGAGTAATGGGATCTGGGGGTCATCATCAGGGACAACCTCAAGCAGCAAAGTCAGTGTAATAAGGCATATAGTATGGCTAGAAGGGTAATGGGATGTATTGGAAGGGCAATAGGCAACAGGGACAAGGAGGTGATACTACCCCTCTACCAGTCATTGGTGAGGCCTCACCTGGAGTACTGTGTCCAGTTCTGGAGGCCTCACCTCAAGAAGGACATGGATAGGTTGGAGGTAAGTACTCATTGGAGACTAGGAGGGAAAGGGGGGTTATGACTGAAACATTCAAGTTCTTTGGAGACATAAACAAAGTGCCACACACAATGCTCTTCACCAGGAACACCAATTCTACTACACGAGTGCATGAGTGGAAATTAAAAGGTGGGAATTTCAGGGGAGACATCAGAAAGTATTACTTCTCAGCGAGAGTGGTGGAGCCATGGAATAGACTGCCACCTGAAGTGGTAGCTGCAAAGTTGGTGTCAAGTTTTAAGTGCATGTTGGACAAGTCTTGGACACAATCACACAGTACTAGAGAAGACTAGGCTGGACATCCTGGGGGCAGGACCCCGTTGTGGCAGTAGGGCCCGGGAAACAATGTTTGGGTAGACTACCATAATTTTTTATGTTTCTATGACACATTCCATTCATTATTAGGATGCATATTTTTAGTACCAGTAATGATAGGTAAAGAAAGCATGTGTTTTGTGGTTTTCAATTATTGATTTTGTTATTAAAACATTGACTGCATGTATACACCATATTTAGGATGCTTGGATATGATGTCACTGCTTTGAACCCAGTAGATGCTCACTGTAATTGTGTCCACAGTTAAAGTTCTGTTCTTCACTTCAGTGATAGCTTATTTTACTGTGTTCCATTTTAGGGCTGCAGTGGTGGAGCCCTGAAGACCTCCTGAGATCGATCAGAAAAGGAGATTTTTTCCAAACGAACAACAGTGTGGAGTTGCCTTACAGTGGCCTCCATATCCATGAAGCACTGTGCTCTCTCCATTAGCAGTCATACAGCACTATTTTGTGGAGGTCACAATGAAACCTGGCATAGCTTGCCGTGTTCAAGATGGCCACCAAACAGAATTGCACATGCCCAACTACATGTGCATGTGCAGTAGAGATCAATGGCCATCTTGGACATGGCGGACTATTCCATGTTCTGCTGTGACCTCCTTTTGGGGTGTTTTTATATATATATTTTTCCTCCCCCACACCCAACCCTCCCTCTCAGCACCCACCACCCCACCCCACCCAGAAACATAACAGTGACACTGTGGGTGCCCAATCCCCAAGTGTCACAATCATGTTCCACCATGACCTTCTGTTTTTTTTTTAAATATATGTATGTTTCCCCCCCACCCGACACTCCCTCTCAGTACCCACCCCCACCCAGAAACATAACAGTGACACTGGGGGTGCCGAATCTCCCAGCGTTGTGATCAAGAATTCTTGGTCATTGTTTTTTTTTCATCACCCTGTAGAAAGAAAACTATCCATCGATGTCTTTTGTGTCCATTATTGTCCCCCCACCTGGACCTCCCACTCAGCACCCACCACCCCTCCCACGCCCTTACTTACCCATCAGAGTTTCAACACTGTAATCCTCTCTGGACTGAAGACACATTTTCATTCTTCAAAGCCGGACCACGAACTGAAATAATGATGTTTTGAACTCAATGGCATAACTTGGCCATTTATGCATATTTCTGGCCCAAATTTTCAACATGCCATTTTTGGGACACCACCTCCTATACAACTGCACTGACATTAGGCAAATCTCTCCTGAAAGATGATTTTGTGGTCGCTGTGTGAAATCACCCTCAGGCAGGAGTTGAAAATTTTCTCTGCCCTTGTTCATGGGGTGGGGTCATATCAAAGCTATGTTGAAAATATGGTGTAAAAATATTTAAAAAAACAACACTGGAAATGAAATAAACTGACCCTTGTCCTTTTTTTTGTTTGTTTGTTTTCATTGAAACTCTGAAAAAAAAGAAAACCGTCCATCAATGTCTGTTGCACCATTATTCCTGCCCCTACCTGACCCTCCCACTCAGCACCCACTATCCCACCCCACCTCCCCCCAGCCCTTACTTACCCACCAGTGTCCAATGCTGAAGTCCTTTCTGGACAGCAGACATGTCTTCACTCTTTAAGTCTGGACTGTGGAACTGAGGAAATCAGGTATGAGCTTCAATGTATTTCAATGGGGATTTGAACTTAGTGGCATAACTTGGGCATTTTCAAATATGTTTGCCCCAAATGTTCAACATGACTATTTTGGGTCCACGACTCATGAACAATTTCAGTGTCATTAGGCAAATCTGTCCCAAAAGGTGAATTCACAGTCACTGCACAAAATTACCTTTTGTGCAGGAGTTGAACATTTTCTCTGCCCTTGCTCATAAGTTGGGATCATAAGAAGGCTATGTTGAAAATCTGGCATAAAAATATTAAAAAACAACAAAGTTATGAGCCTACGTTGAAGTTTGTGAACGCAGGCTCGTAATTTTGGCAATTTTCAATATTTTGACCCCAAATTTTCAATGTAGCCATTTCTTTACAGCACCTCATGAATGTGACAGCTCTCATTTTATAAATCCTGGCCAAAATGTGTTTTCACACCCTGAAAGGTGTTTTTGCCATCGCTGCGTGAAATCAACTTTCAGGCAGAAGTTGAAAACTTTCTCTGCACTTCTTCATGAGGTGGGGTTATAAGAAAGCTATGTTTTTAAATTAGGGGCAAAAATATTAAAAAAACAACAAAGTTATGAGCCTACATTGAAATTTATGAATGCAAGCTTGTAATTTTGGTAATTTTCAAATTGTGAAATGTGAAAGCTGTCATTTTTCAAATCCTGGCCAAAATGTGTTTCATACCTGTGGCATGGAATGACGTTTCAGTGGCATGCAATGATGTTTTTGCAAGGATTTGGAAATTTTCACATATCAGGTTAATTAGGTGGAGTAATAAGAAGGCTATGCTGAAAATTTGGTGTACAAATATGGCAAAATGTCCAGGTTATGACTGAACATTACACCATTTCAGCATTCATTCATAACTTCGCTAATTTTCAATATTTTGACTCCAACCTTTCAACATAGCCATTTTTCCACACCACCTCATAAATGTGACATGTGTCATTTTTACAGTCCTGGACAAGATGTGTTCTCGCACCTCTGGTGCAAAATGACATTTCGGCCAATATACTATAAATGGTACATGACATGTCTATAAGGCTAATCCTAAACTAAGTATCTTCAAAATTTGGGGTCAAAATTGCAAGAAACAAATTATTTACTGAGTATTAAATATTCAACATTGACAAATGCTTGTTTCTCACTGGCACTACTTCAGATGGGCAGAAAGGTCTCCCTCCATAATCATTTATCTTAACAGGGTCGTTGACTCACTGAGAGGACTGCCAGCACAAAGTCAGTCAGCATAGACAAGCAAGAGGTGAAAAATGACCAACAAGGTTTAACAGTTCAAAGTACAAGCACCTCCATTTTTGGAGTAGTACCCTGTTGGCGAGGACTTTCATATTTAAATATGGCACTGTTTCTAGGACATACAAGTCCACTCCCCCCCCAATTCACTTTTGCAGAAGCAGTGTCCATTGCACTGGACCAATTCATTTGAAATTGGTCTGGCCTCCGGGACTTGTCATGGCCCCTACAACTTTTCCCTCAGAAGGGAGACAGGCACTTGTGGGGGGGGGGGGTGCCATGAAAGGTCACTGGTGACAGTGACATTTAACTGATCCCCTGCCAGTTTCTTTATCTCTTTAGAGGAAACAGTTGTATATGTGAATGGGTGGGGAACAAGTCCCCAGAGATGTCAAAAATTTTATGTAACAGGTTCCATATTGATTTCTCTCTCTCCCCTCAGTGGGAGCTGTTATGGGGGCTAAATGTGACAGGTCCCTAGAGATTTTTTAAAAATGTAATTAAATAGGTCCCCCAACATGATCCACCCTCTATGAGACAATTCCTGGAGGCAGGACAATTTTAAAATAAGTTGGCCTTGTCCAAGTTGTCCATGGACACTTCTCCTGCAAAAGTGAGAAGTGGGGTGAGCTTGAAAGGAAAGTTCCAATACATTTAAAATAAAGTATGACATAAAGTATGAGCTTCTTTAAGCACACAGGTAAAGGTAAGTGCTGGGCCGGTGGTGCCACTTCCCAGCCACAAACAATTCTAATCAAACTAAAAGAAGGCAATTGCCCCTTGCTTCAAGGAGCACACAAACATTTGTATGCATCTTGAATCAAGGGGGTGAGTGCCTTCCTTTAGTTTGATTGGAAGTATGAGCTTCTTTGCCTTTGCAGAAACTAGCTAACAATAAAAACAAAATATTAAACATTGGCCCTCAGCAAGGAAGGGATCACGATAACCTGGCCCTAACAAGGCAGTCACCCATTGCCAAGTTCCAACTTCCTTGTGTGCTGGCCCTACCCCCACACACAGACATATTTGTCTCAACTAATCAGGTAGATGTGGGGCATGCTTCATTTAAGTGAACAGGGCCATTTTAACACACATATTTGTGCACATTAGGCTCTATTGCAGCATTGATGAAAGTCACCTGTTATCTAACAAGGGCCTTGTCAGTTAAGCAGTGGTATTTATTTATGCTGAACTAAAGTGTAATATAACATATATGGGATATGCAGTGTGATGACTCAGAATATGACATTTATCTTCACATGTGCAAGGGCAGGACAATAACTCACAAGCAGCAGATCTACAGTTGAGTTATGAAAGCCCAGCACCCTCACAAGTGATGATAAATGGTTTATTCTGAGTCCGATCCTTGGGTGTCCAATTTCTGTTATGTATTATGCACTGTACAATGTTTTAATTTTAGCATTTTATGAAGATTCAACTGCTTCTGTTTGATTTCACTGCAATGCTTTGAGTGCAGCAGAGACCATCATGATGTCATCAGGCACTGTTCAAGGTGCTGTCTCACTGGTTAACAGTTCCTTAGTGATCTGCCTTAACTGAGGATGAATAGCCAATGTGAGGATAAATCATGTGTACAATGGGTATGAAAATAAATTTGTCCTGATAAACCTTTATTTTGGGTAATGTGCAAGATAAATTAAGATGGTCACTAAGCATGTTTGTAAATGTATCTCACTCATTTTGGTCACACTGAGCATGTTCAGAAATGTATTCTCACATTTGAAGATAAACTTCTAAGCACACTCAGTGACCAACTTCATTTTTCCATCAGGACACCTATGAAAATAAGTTAATATGGCTCAGTAGGACTTTCCTAGTAAAAACCTTTAAATAAATAAATTAAATGTTAGACTGTTTTCATTTTGTTTGAATATACCGTAGTCTATGTAGTTTTCATTTTTTTTACATTTTAACATTTTTAGCTTTTTACCATTTCTATAACAAGCCACCTAAACACCTGTTGTATAAGTCAAATATGCCATGTGGTTACTTAAGATATCATTATTATCTTAATTTGAGGGTATTGGTCTCTTGCTGTCTCATTCATGGCTTTGCCACTCATGAGATATCGGAAGACCAGTACCCTCTTGTTAAGATAATGATCTTAAGGCCTTTCTCTGTTGTTTCAGCAACACCATGTCAAATTCATAATTTTCTGCCCAATACATGGTGGTTATCTAAACATTTAAAATTCACAACAAAAAAGCATGGGTTACCATGTCTGTTTTTAAGTTACACAGTGAGATGAAATCCCTCTTTGTGAAGCAAATCCATAAAGGTCAGATTTTTTTATGTAGTTATAACATCAGTGTTTTAGGTGTCAACATGAGTATGAAAGTAATAGTGAAATAAGGACACATCATTTATCATGATGTTTGCTTCATTTTTTCCACAAATGCAAAAATAAGCAGTTAATTGCCAGTACTGTGACACCCTCTTGAACTAACATTCCCAAAAATGAAGGAAATATGGGTATGTTTTTATGCATAGAACCATTTTAATCCCTTGTCATTTTCATAAAATGTTGCTGATATAGAATATGGTTGTGAGCATAGCAAAAGAAATAAATATAGGGGTTGCCATGCCTTTTTTTTTTTTTGGTTATATCTGCTTTCAAATTTGTAGTTTCAGAGGTGGTCAGAATAGGACAAAAATAATTGAAAAGACCCCAATAAAAAATAAAATGTGTGACAAAGCTATTCATACATTTCAAAAGTACATGCAGAATGACAAGAATGTTAATATCAAAGAAACAGTGTAAGCAAAGACAGACATGTAGGTAAAGCACCTTGAATGATGCCAATAGCTGAAATTGTGGGAGCTAATTTCCTTGCTGCCATCTTGTATATATTTTTAGCTGACATGAGATAACGGGATACATCTTTATTCTAATAATGCTTCCATATGTTTAAGAATGTATGTGTGCCAGTAAACAGTCTTGAAAACTTTTTAAGATGCATTAGAAAAATGGGAATTTGAAACATCAGGGAATGTCTTTAAGTCAGCACGTCATATCTGCCATTATCCTCATTTCAAATGCTCTAGTAGCTAAAATAAATCATTCTACTTTAATGTTTAACTCTCAAATACATTGTAAAAATAAAAAAATATGTACATTACAATGGCCTCATTCACTTCAGTGGTGCTCGATCACTGCACTCCCTGGTAAGAGGTCACAATGCATCTGTGTGTAATGGCATGGCTGGTACAATGAGAAATAAAAGGGATTACCAGACAGCCTTCTCAGTTCCAAATTATGATCCATTCCCTCCTGAAGGGCAGTGTTTTAAAAAAAAATGTTTCATTACCAGTTAGCTCCTACAGAGGCAAGGGAGATCCTGCTTATGTCATACTGTATTTTGAAATATGATAGAACTTTCTCTTGAATGTCCTGTACTCAGTTTAATATTTAAATATGAAGGTCCTCACCAGTAGGATGCTACTCTGAAGTAAGTTACTGGTAGTTTGTGCTGTTATAGCAGCTTAGTCATTTCTCATTGCTACCTTATCTGTGCAGATGGTCTTCTAAACCCCTGTTCAGAGGGGTGATTGTGTAGAGACCTCTGCCCATCTAAAGTGATGCCAGCAAGTACTTTAAAAATGAGAACTTAAAAATGAAACAAGACATAGAGAAATCAAAACACCGGGGTCTACAATGCTGTACACCCCCATCTCAACCCCCTCCCCGCAAAAGCCCAGAGCAGCCCCCATCCCATCTGTAGGACCCATAAATCAGCTCCACTACTAGGAGGAGGAGCTGGCTTACTGAATGAATGAGTGTGTGCTTGCACAAGTATGCACTCATTCATTCAGAATGGGAGTGCACGACAGTGGGGCCAGTCACCCCTTGGGGTTGGGGACAGGGTGGTGGTGGGGAGGTGAGTGGTGGCTTGGGGTAAGGGCGGGGGGGGTTCCACTAGACACCAGGGATTAATTTGAATTTTTAAAAATTGAAAGTGATGAGCAGGTTGAGGGGGGGTCCACTAGACACCTGGTATTTTGGGGGATTATCAGGGTCAGTGATCGTCGGGTTGGGGGATTCCACTAGACACCAGGGATTGTTTTTTATTATTGGGGTGGAGGATCAGCAGGGTGGGAGTCCACTAGACACCAGGATTTTGGCCATGCGATTGGTGGGGGAGTTCCGCTAGACACAAGGGATTTTTATGGGGTTAGTGGGGTGGGGATAGGGGCAGAAATATGGAATTTGCACGCAAAATTCCACACTTTTTCCTTTAATCCACGCTATGTGAAATGGTGAATTTCATGAATTGTGATCCGCGAATTGAGCACAATTCATGAAATTATCCACATAGCGAATTCTGACAACTTTGCCCACCACCAGTCTTGGCTTCTCTGTCCCATTTTATAATTAAGCAATAAGACAGGACAGTGTGTGTGTTGTAGTAGGATAACAGCACACCTTGGGTGTATTGTGAGGCAAGAAGGATCGCTGAGTGCCGGCAACCACCCAGGGAGTGCCATTGTCCAACCACAGAGCACACCCTGGAGTGTCTTATCACAATTATAAAACGGGTCCAAATATTTGTTTTAGGTGTGAGGGGTTAAAAAATATGCAAAAAAGTATATCATATAAAAAAGTTCATTCATCCCCCACAAAAAAATAGTCCCAGCACATCCCAGTATTGGCAAGTCATCTCACTTTCAATTATACCCAGTGAATACATTTGTTTTAGTTAGCCCTTAAACCTTCTTTTTTCTCCAGCCCACCCTATTTACCTGTTTCCTTCCTTTCTCTCTACCCTGTTTATTTCTTATTTTCCACACACTCAATAGTAGAATGTTTAATATGGAATACAGGAATTCAGATATCTGCTCATTTCTACGGGCAGAATGTTCACAATGCACACACACACACACACACACACACACACATATACACACACACTCACACATAATTGTGCACATGCACACACACAAGACATAAATCCTCATATGGAGCCATGGCTTCCATTTTATCTGTAGTAGGTTAGGCAGTAGAGATTTCCCAGTAAGCAAGTAAAAACAGAAGGGGTAGTTCATGGTCGGCAAAGAAACACCAGAAATTGAATGTAAAAATACTGTAGTAATTCATTTTTTTAAAATTTGTGTGCATCTGTGCCACAAGAGAGTTATATGGGCAAATTATATATCTGTATGTGTGTGTGTGTGTGTGTATACATATATTATAATTTATGGCAGTTTTATTTTGAGGGCCTAGTAGTACAGTTGGTGGCCATGTCTGTGATGGTAATGAGAGATATTTGGTTAGTATTGATTTTACTGTGAAGAGGGTGCCGGATCTTTACCTGGTACAGTTGTGCTGCGATAACAGCACAGGTAATGATGGCCCTCAGCCAATCAGGTTTCACAATTTTTTAAACCCATTTTATACTGTAATTGTGAAAACAAGTACAGATAACAACCTATTGGTTTCCAACAAGTGACATCATATCCAAGGATCCTAAAGATGGCAGAAAACAGGCAGGCAGTGTTCTAACAACAAAAACAGTAATAAGAATGAACACAGGACACAAAGTTTATTTACCTATTTTTACTGGTGCTAAAAAGGAGCCTCCACATAGTGAGAAGAATATGTAAAATGTTTTGGTGTCCCTTAAAGCAGTAGTGCAATGACATTTGGAAAAACATTTGACGCTACCTTTTTTCACTATAAATATTCCAGGCATCTTCCAAGTTTATTTGATGGTGAAATGTTCTAGTTCAAGCAAAATCTGAGTATTTTATAAATGTTTTCATTTAGTTTTTCTCAAAAAAAAAAAAAGACGGTGACTGCATTTGGCTTAGAAACTGCATTGTAGACCAGGAAAGAGTTATGAGTGAGAAAATGAAAAAACCAAAAAAGTAATGTGCACAGCATAGGAGGTACCTAGCAAAGTAGATTTGAGATGTGTGTTAATATTTTTCACTATCTGTAGCTGAAACTAACTTTTGGAAACATATTTTTCATTGCACTGTTGCTTTAAGTGGCACCCACATTTCAAACCAAGCCTTGTTGCCACCCAATGAGACCAAATTAAAACTAAAAGGAGGTTATTGGAGACACTTTGTTTTTTCAGCATGGCTATGGGGAGTGGATGTTGTATTCTGACTCCAGATATTACTATACCATTTCTTTACAATATTTGCAAAACATGTTTTCATATATTTTACATCTAATGTTTGTAGACACAGATGATTTGATAATTTCATTTTATCTATTGGCTATGCTTCTCCATGAAACAATTCCTTTGGTAACATTGGTCATATACCTCTCTAGGTGTGTTGTTATTTTGTGAATCCTTATGCCTACAATCTTGCCACTGTCAAATTGGAAGACAGCTTATACCTTCATTGTAAATCCCTGCTTACCTGAAGTTTACATTAAATAAATAATATGCTGAAGACAACTAGCTCAACCAATATTCTTTTATTTTCTTGCTTAAATGTAGAATTAATTTTAAAAAATAAGATACTATCCCATGCTCTTTATTTAAACTCATGTCATAGTCCCTTTAGGCATTTTTTAAAAAAAGGTTTCATATTCCTACAAACCTTAAGAAATCACTCCTTACCATCTCAAGAATTGGGTGCCAGAACCAATTCACCAAACAGTACACCAGTATGCCTTCTCCTTGTATATACCAACTGTCAGCAGCAGTATTAATGTGAAGCACAAATTAATATTAGTAATTACCTAAGATAGAGAAATGAAGAGGAAAATAAGGGCCGACAGCAGCCGCAGCAGTGCCTGCAGATGATAATGATGCCAACTGCACATAGTTAATGGGGCAGTTTCACATTTGATTGCAGTGTCTTGCTGTCCTTCAAAATGCAGTCTGATCCTTTTGTGCCAGGCAGTCTGGTACAACCAGCTTCCCACAGCTGTGGCCTCCAAAACCCCTGCAGTGGATATCTTGTTGAAAATCCACATCCTGTTGCAACTTTGCCTTTAGGAAATCAATCATTATATGGCTCCGATTAGAACCTTGAGGGTCCTTCTGTGATTAAGTTGATTGCAAATGTGCTGATCACATTTCTTACATTTTAATTGTGCATCCTGGATAGCTAATAAAAAAGGCAGTTACCTATATAATATGCCTCTCAAAAAGAATGTAAACAACAATGCACTCACCCAGATATGCAATTTAAGTAACATATGTGGCCCCAGCAGAATATTTAGCATGAGGCAACTTTATTGTAGGGTTTGGGGGAAATACAGGGAGACATTTTAGAAACAGAAGGAGAAAGCTGAGAAAAAGAAGGAGCTATTTGATTCATTGTGGTTTGTTCTGCTTTTGTGACTGAGTCTGCATTAACTTTAACACAATTCAATGGTGAAGTGGTTTTAACCACTTAGAACTATATCACATTCATTAAAAAAGTAATGCCCCATACAAAAATGCAAAGGTTATGCTACACAGTTATAACAACCACTTTGCACCCCCATGACCATTTTGACCCTGTAAAGCTATGATCGTCAAGGGCATGAGCCTTTCCTGCACACCTGTAAATGAGTTTACACCTCTGTGACATCTTCCAACCCTCAAATGTTGAACTATTACATGCAGGCGGTAATTAGAAGGTCACAGTGCTTTGACTAGAAAGAGGGGAGCACTTTCTGGTGGATAAGGCACAAGTTTATTATGGATGTTGAACTGGCTTAGGGAGGGTGGGTAATGTGCAACATAAACCAAGTGGGGGGGCACTGAACTTCCATGGTCTATAGCCATCAGGTCATAGAAGATGGAGCCCACTGGTCCAGTGGGGCCATAGAGGTTCTGTTGGGGCTGGGGAAGAGGGAGACCTCTGACTGATATGCTGATTGGCACCAATTTGTAGCATTACGTGGCACCATGTGACTAACAGTATACCATGCTACAGCTTGGTGCGTGTCACTTACCAGTATAGTATATTAGCACTAGCAACATCTGGGACATGAATTAGCATTGTCATACAGTAGTAGTAGGGATTTCTCCCCACCTCCCGAAATCAGCACACCTTTGTGTATGGTAAAGATGGGCAGACACACAATGGTGCAGACATAAACCTCTACTTTGTACTGCCACTCCTTGCAACTGAGTATGACTCACCTACAGTTTTATTGCTGTAACCTCTGCTATTAAACTGTTCAAGAATGTTACTATTCTCAGGATGAAAAATAAATGCTTCCAGACAACTGCTTGGAACTTAACCTTCCTAAGTTTCCATTTCTGCCCACTTCTTATGGTCTATGTACTAAGTTTCAAACTGTAACCTGTGTTAACCTTATCTATACCCCTTGGGATTTTATTAATTTCAATTAGATTTTTCCATACTTGTCTTTTTGTTCTCAGGTTGAAAACACTCAGTTTAACTTCTCCTTGTAACCCATGCCCTTTGTCACTGGGATCTGCATAACTTTAAATGCTCTACTTTGTACCTTATCTATTGCTGTTATGTATTTTTTGTAGTGACCTGTCCAAAACTGAATAGAGTGCATTAGACAGGTTCTACTCAGAGCATTGTATAACTTCAAGATAACTTTATATAATGTCAGAATAACATCCCAAGACTTGTATTCCAGACTTTCACCTTTGTGCCCCAACTTTCCATTTATACTTGAAATTGAAAGGGCTATGTAGCCTAGTTGTTAATAGCACAGGCCTGTGAAGAAGGAGATCCAAGTTCTAGTCACACCACAGCAACTGACTCATATGTGACCTTAAGCAAGTTATATGACCTCCCTGTGCTTCACACCGCTACACTACATTTAAAATTGGTCAAACATCAGGACCCCCACAGTAAACAAAATACTGTTTCTCAGGTGGTCTAAACTGTAATTGAAACAGTAAACATTGCTTATATTAAAGAGATATACAGGTATAAGGGATAGAGGTGCCCATTATAACTGCCAGTCCCAAATCCATTTTGAAGAATTCAATACATACATGGCAGTAGGTACAAGGTGGATATTAAAGTGTTTTTCTGTAAACTTATAATCGAATTACTTGGAAAACATGTATTCCATAACAAACACCCAAAAGCATCAATATCACAAAGTAATGGCACACAAACATAAATCAATCAGATCTGCAGAATAAACTCACTCACCACAAAGTAATAAATTCACTTAATATGTTTTTAAACTCTATTGTATGCCTCAAAAAGTACAATAAACAATACATGAATAAGCCTCATTGTAACAAGCATACATGTCTTATTTATATAAAAAATAGGTGGTTCCATTTTTCACATAAAGCACCCTGTCACATTAGTAATAATCAAGTATAAAGAAGAAGGAGGGACAGTCTTTCTACTTAGTCCAAGATATATATCAAGGCCCACTCCTTGCCTAAACAAAAGGGAAGTGTGAGTGCTTAGAAATCCATTCCATTGATTAATCACATTCTTTTCATCTTCACTCCTTTCCACCCCGGAGACAATGTGTTAGTAATGTAGGTATACTGCCTTCATTTCATAACCAAATGGTCACATTCTCAGGGCAAGACTTTGTCTAAAAAGTATAGGGGATAGTCTGTGAGGTGCTTAAAATATGATTATTTAGTGTAGAATGTTGCTGTCAATGTTCCCTTGTACTAAATGGCTGAGCAAAGCAAGCAACAGTCTACTCTGATTAAAAATCACACTTTGAGCCACTTCATAGAATATCTGGGCCAGAATTCATAAAACTTTGTCCAGGCACAAACTCAGTTTTGCACAAGCTGCTATTCACAGAAGCCTAGGTTGCATGCTCAAACTGGGTTTTCGCTCTGGTAAAGTGTGGGGGGCTGCACATTGCAAATGAGGGGGAGGAGACCTAAATATCTGTGCTGTCTGAGTCACAGAACATTTGTTCTGCACAAGGGCCTTTTGTGTAGTCCCCTTGCATGGAGCAAATATTGCGGCCCGAGACTTTGCATTAATCCTGTGCAACCCCAGTGGCTGGCAGAGGTACTGCGGCAGCCAACCTCACCCGACACTTAGTATAGTAGTCCCTGATATCCAGTGTTCCCTTCCCCACCCAATCACCCACCCAATGTAAAATAAATATTTCCCTGGTTCCAGTGGTCCCTCCCCCACCGATCACCTGCCCAATAGAAATAACTTTTCCGTGGTGCTCAATATGCCCTCCCCACACCTGATCTCCCACCTGATAGAAAATAAGTTTTGCCATGGTATCCAGTGGTAGCTTCCCCCACCCGATGTCTGCCTGATCAAATATATATGTTTTCCCTGGAATCTAGTGGTCCCTCACCACACCCAATGTCGGCCCAATCACATATATATATGTTTCCCTGGAGTCTAGTTGTCCCTGCCATCACTCCATACACACCCAGTCAAATATATATCTTTCCCTGGTGTCTTGTGGTCCTCTCCCCACCCAATAAATGCTGAATCAAATATATGTTTCCCTTTTGTCCAGTGGTCCCTCCCTCCACCCACATCCATGTCCAGTCTTTTTTTTTCCCACCTTCCCTCTTTCCTGGCTGCCTACTCCTTCGGGTCTTCTTTGCCCCTACCAACTGCCTGCCCAATTCCCACACTGGCTACCAACCCCACATTGCGACTCCCCCGGGTAATCCAGCATATCCCTTCGCTGGACAGGTCCCCTTCCTAAGAGGGGAAAGGCACCGGTGGGGGCTAGCCAGCGCACTTCACTACTGGCCTGGGGTGTAGCTGAGGTGTGTCATTAGTGGGATCGGTGGCAGTGGAGGACAGAGAGACCGTCATCCGGCCAGCCAGGAAGTGTTTCCTGGTTTTCTGTGGGAAGTGATGCCCTGATGTCAAGACATACGCCGACGTCTGTCACTCCTCCTGAGCACTGAACTAGGATGTCCCTGCTGTGCTCCCAGCATCCATGAGGGGCCAGCAGGCACCAATGCACATCCCTACCCTCCCCCCGAAGAAGGAGAGCTGTCCCTGGATGCTCCATCCTCCTCCCCCCAGCCAGCCCTCCGATGACCCGAGTCCATTCCTGAACCCAGGCAGCCGGCATCTCAGACAGAAATCCAACCACTGCGCCGGTGGGTCAGCCCATGTCCAGTCTTTAATTAATATGCCCTGGTGTCCAGTGGCCCCCAAACAATCCCCCATAATATCAGATATCACCATTCCCTGGTGTCCAGTGTTCCCCCCATCTTGATCCCCTATACAAGAAATATATACCATTCCCTGGCATCTAACAGACCCACCACCACCCCCATCCCAGTAGGTAGTGCTCCACAACCCCGCTCCCCCATCCCAACTCCAAGCTGATGACTAGGACAGTCCTCTGCACTCCACCATGGCCTGCTCCAACTGAGCTGTCAAGGAGCATGTACTGTATACAGTAAGGCAAGGCAAATTTTATTTAAGAGATGCCCATCCCATAGGCTCTGGGCGCCGAACATATTAAAAATGCATGCTACAAATCATAATAAATACATAACAACATTATTAAACATAGACATAAAATATTTCAGCAATTAAACAAAATGTTATATAAAAGTAGATGCTCCTTGACAGCTCAGTTGGCAGTCTGCCATGGTGGAGTGCAGAGGGCTCTGATGGTTGCTGGCTCAGGGTTGGGTTGGGGGAGAGCAGGTGGTGGGGTACTAACAGTTGGGGTGGGGTGTCCAACAGAGTGCAGATTGGGGGGGTGGGACCACTAGCACCAGGTACAGATACATATGTACATTTGGGCTGGTGATTGGCAGGGGTGAACCACTAGCACCAGGGAAGAATATATATGTACATTCGAGCAGGCAATCAGTTGGGGGGGATACTAGCACTATAGATACAGGGCTGCCTCTGGGGCAGGAGCTGGGGAGGCATGCTAAACTCTGGCATAGCCTATGTAAATGGGCCCATAATGGGCATGCAAATGGCCATCTATTGCCTTGCATTCCAAATGAGCACATTTACATGCCTGCTTTTGTGAACTGGAAATACACCTTCTGTATTCATTGCGGAGTCATACTCCTGGCTCCATGTCAAGGTCGTACTAGTGAGGTTAGCGCTAGTGGTAATGGGGTTACAGCTAACTCAACCTAGCCCTCTTCTCAGTTGGATAGTGCAGGTGCATTATCCGACTGAGTATAGCAACCTTAGACACCTGGGCAAATGCAAAGTGTAACACAAATTTGTGCGCTGTGCTTTGTGACTTTTTGTGAATTTAGCCCCTAATCTATATCATGGGATTTGAATAACATAGCTACTAGTAAAATAACATAGCTAACAGTAAACTAACACAGCTAATGCTAAAATAACATTGAAAGCTATTAACAAAGTAACACAATTTATCAATGTTAGTGCACTTATAGCAATGCTGATACGTAAAATTAAATGTTTTATTCCACAAATGTATTTGCCTTCCCATTTTATACATAGAGATAAAAAAAATAACTAAAATTTAAAACAGCTATATACAGGTTATTTACACAATGAATGAGCAAAAGAGTCCCAAATATTGATGAAATCTTGTTTCGCTTAGTCATTTAATTAAACAGTGGCTTTCTAGAATTTCAACATTTTTAGGGGTCTTTGTTTTGGCCTTGCACCTCCCTTTCCTCTTCAAAAAAAAAAACAAAAAAAACACAATCTGTAAATTTTCATAAAGCCCTGGTCCCAATAGCTGATAAAAGGTTTATTTGACATTACCTTTTTAAATGTCCACACGTGGTCTCTGAAACCTAAAGAGATAGACAGTATGAATTCCTGAAAATCAAAAACATATCTATGTTTATGACTTACTATATCTATTTGAAAATTGTCAAGAAAATATTAAAGTTCCTGTAGTGTATGAGTCACTTGCCTTATATAGTACTTATTTGGACTGTAAAAAGAAGAAAAAGTCTGCAGATACGTATGACTTTTGTCAGGAATCTGTAAAGTTTTTCCAACTCACTCAGCCCTTGGTGGCCATTTTGAATAAGGTACTTACTTTCACACTGTCATTTGAATCATTTTCAGGCTGCACTGACTCTGACTTGTAATTCTGTTAAATGAAAAAATATATATATATATATATATATATATACACTTTAAGTAGTGATGCTAGCCATATACGACCCCAGCTGGGTTACAATATTTTGCTCTTTCTTGACTGATTGAATACCATCTTACAATAACTCCATTAACTAACTAAAGTAAGAGACTCTGGCACCCATATTCAAACACTTAGTATGGCCCTACCAGAACTCGCACTGTGCTAAGTGGCTATAGCATGGCTGCTATATTCAATGAGACACATAGCATGATGATAAGTAGAACAACATCCTCCCTCCCTCATTTGATCCTCATTTCAGAAACATCCCTGGTGCCAATGGCGTCTCTTTCATTCACCCAATCTGCCTTTAGTTAAATCATCCCTCTCTGATAATCTATCCCCCCCCCACAGTGCCATGCTCTATTTCTGTTACCCACCCACACCCCACCTAATATCCCAGCCTTAAAATGGTATCCAGTACTCACAATCTGCTCGCCTCCACCGCTGGCCCCCATGTGCAAATCTTTCACTTACATTATAGAGGTAACTGTATTGGTATTTTACTTGCATAAGTACAATAGCCAAGGCAATATATTTCTTAGGTGACTGATTCAGAAGGCTCTGAGCACTGTGCAATTAATCACAAAAAGGAAATACAACAAACGTACAGAAGAACAAGCTACAAAATAAACATTATAAATTTTGACTATATAAAACAATTTTGGTTGGACCAAAAGGTTCCAGCACATAACATCGTGGACAAAATTATCACAGAACACAATGCCACCACCAACACATTGAAAATCAATTATATCATCAGTGAAAACACCAAGTGAGATAAAACAGCCAAGTTGTTAATAAGCAAAAAAATGCACAGTACCCAAGGCAGCATGGATTCACAGCGGGAAGGTCATGCCAGACAAATCTAATAGATTTCTTTGACTGGGTGACCAAAGTAGTAGATCAGGGAGGGGCTGTGGACATGGCCTACCTAGACTTTAGTAAGGCATTTGACTCAGTCCCACACAAAAGATTAATATACAAGTTAGCCAGCCTGGGAGTGGGTCCCAAGATTATAGCCTGGGTAAAGAATTGGCTGGAGGATAGGACACAGAGGGTAATAGTAAAAGTCCACTCTGAAGAAAGGGGGGTTACTAGTGGGGTACCGCAGGGTTCAGTATTAGGACTGGTCCTCTTCAATGTCTTTATAAGTGACACTGCAGAGGGACTGAAAGGAAAAGTATGTCTCTTTGCAGATGACACAAAGATCTGCAACAGAGCTGATGCACAAGGTGGGGTGGAAAGGATGAGAGGGGACTTGGCAAGGTTAGAGGAATGGTCAAATGTATGGCAGCTTAGATTCAATGCTAAGAAGTGCAAGGTAATGCACCTGGGAAACAAAACCCCAGAGGAAGAGTACACAATGGGGGTTGAGATACTAACAACAAGAAAAATGGAAAGGGACCTGGGGGTAGTCATATCAGATGACTTAAAGATGTGCAAACAATGTGAAAGGGCAGTAAGGAGGGCTGGGGGGGGTACTGGGATGCATAGGGAGAGGAATCACCAGTAGAAAACAGGAAGTTGTTATCCCTCTGTACAGACAGCTGGTGAGACCCCATCTGGAGTACTGTGTGCAATTCTGGAGACCCAATCTCTGCAAGGACATAGACAAAATAGAAGCTGTCCAGAGGAGGGCAACTAAAGTGGTGCAGGGTCTGCACCAGAAGACATATGAAGAGAGACTAAAGGAGCTTAATATGTATAGCCTCGAGGAAAGGAGGGAGAGGGGGGACATGATAGAAACTTTCAAGTACCTCAAGGGAATCAGCAAAGTCCAAGAGGGTAGCATCTTTCAAAAAAAGAGGTGTGCAAGAACAAGGGGGCACAATTTGAAGATAGAGGGGGGCAGCTCAGAGGTAATGTAAGGAAGTATTTTTTCACAGAGAGGGTTGTGGATGCATGGAACGGCCTTCTGCAGGAGGTTGTGGGGTCAAAAACAGTGGTTGAATTCAAGCATGCATGGGACAGTCATAAGGCAATTCTAGGGGGTGGGGGTAGAAAGAAGTAGGCTGCTGGTTAACTAGGATCTGTAGCTTATCCATTAGGTAGGGAAATGGTCAGACTGGGTGGGCCAAGCGGTCCTTATCTGCCATCAGATTCTCTGTTTCTATGTTTCTATGCATGCAATATGCAGAAATAAATTTAGACATGTTTAATTAAAAATTACAAAAAACAATTACATTGCAATTGATTTAGAAAGTGCACCTTCAACTGCTTTTTAAAAATGACATGACTTTTCAAATCACAGAACAATTCTGGTAGGTTGTTCTAACATTTAGCTGCACAGACAGAGAAGGCAGATTCACTCATAGCTGTAGAAGTAGTATGAATTGATAGTATATTTCTACCATTTGACCTAAGTTGCCTAATTTCATTTTTAAAGTGAAACAAAGAATAAAGTGGGGATTAGTCAAATTATTAGTAGATAAATCATTTATCAGCAAAGTTAAGGCAAACTCACTAACTTCACCTTTGTAAATCAGTTTGTGATTTTTTACTTTTTTAGTAGGAAATTTGTTTTTGGCAATTTCACCTGTAAACTTGCCTTTGGGCTACATTTGTATGAAATGTTGTCAAAATAAGGCTACTGGTAAACAAGTGTCTCAAGGTTACATGGAAAAGCTTCTGCAGGTCATATCTTTATACAGTGAATCTTCTTCACTTTTGGTTTTGCAGTTAGTCAGTGGAGAAGAAAAGAATCTAATAACTTTACATGGCAATTTTGGAGACATAATCTAGTTTATTATTTTAACAGCTTGCTTTTGATTCCTGTCTCAGTCTCATTTAATTCTGTGACTTCTTAGGAGTACTTTAATTTTTGTTTCTGCTATATTTTGTCAAAATTTCTGTAATGATAAGTAAGCAAACATACCTGACAGGATGGGTGGTATTGGGCATTACCAGACCGCCCAGGGGCGTAATGAGGCCTGACGCCACAGGCGGAGGGCCTTATAGCCCCTGGAAGGTCCAGTATTGCCCAATACCACCTACCCTGGAGGGTATTATTGCACTTAGAAAATGGGATCTTTATTTTAGATTTCATGTATAATATCTACATCAATGTCAAAAATAAATATAAATGATAAAAAAAACAGTATATGTAAAGTAGTCCCTCCATTGCTGCACTTGCCAG
Source organism: Neoceratodus forsteri (assembly GCA_016271365.2). Classification (NCBI taxonomy): domain Eukaryota; kingdom Metazoa; phylum Chordata; order Ceratodontiformes; family Ceratodontidae; genus Neoceratodus; species Neoceratodus forsteri. The sequence continues at coordinate 1,235,933,709 of CM057456.1, forward strand.
TAGAGAGCTTCCACTCCTTCTGAAGCAGCTGATGAAATTGAAAGGCAAAAAGACTGGAGTGGACACTTTTGGAGTACAATTCAATAAAAAACATGTGTATCTGCCAAACAGTGCAAACAGCCTGCCAATAGAGAAAATGGGCAGCATTCAATAAATAAAATGAAGTATGTTGCCTAGCAGAGGTTACCATTAGATGCAGTGGATCATTCCCCCATCCCAAAATACACACAGGCACACTGTATTCCAATTTAGTAGCCTTTTATATATATAAAAAAATGAATGTATTTTACTTCCCAATAGCCCGGGCCAGCAGCTCATCTGACCCGCTCCATCTCTTTCTTTCCGTGTCTTGCAGTGCGTGCGCACACATTACCTCCAAACCACCATTCAGTTCTTGAAAATCAGAAACAGATTTAAAACAAACAAACAAACAAACCTACAGTTCCACAGTAGTCAAAAAGGTGATATGTGCTGAATGGACTGCAGAGTGCTAGAAATTACAAGCAGCTTCATTATCGGGAGCGACTGGTCAGCCGACTAGAGGAAGAAGAAGTCAGAGCTTGTGGTCTGCTCTTGGAGATTCGGGCTGTCATGGAAGGTGGTAGCACCAACTCTGGGCATTAGAGTACTATAAATTTTTTTTTTAAAAAGTGTGGTGAGAATTTAGCACACCAGAGGGTGACATGCATTTCATCAGCCTCTGACAATGAACTACAGTACTGAGTGCTGAGTGGCCAGTAACTTACTTTTTGGAAGCGACTGGTTGGCTGGGTAGAGGAGCAAGGAGTGAGAGCTTGTAGTCTGCTGTAATTGTTGGAGAGTCGTGCTAGCATGACAGCACCAAGTATGGGTTATTACTAGAGTACTGTAAATTAAAAAATGTGCTGAGGAATTAGCTCATCAGAAGGTGATGTGCATTTTGTTAGGCTGGCACTCAGCTACTAACTGATCTTTGCATGACCAGAATCTCTCGTTAAGTGACAGAAAAAAATGTTGGTGATTTCAAATTCCCTGTAGTGCTTTGGGCCAATGAGGCAGCAGGGTGAGCACAAGGATAACTGAGTGGGTCAAGTGGCACTTTGGGTTGCCACTTTTTATTTGCTGGGCATCTATTGAAAGTTAATGTACCCCGCCGGCAGGGGTACTAGCCAATCAGAGCCCAGCAAATAAAAAGCCCATTTTCTAAGATTTAGTTAGAAATCTGTTTTCCCTTTTGTTTCCCTTTGTTTCTCTATGGCTTTTCCTTTATTTCACTCTTCTTTCACTCTTCTTTCACCCTTTCTTACTGTTTTACATAGTATCTCTAGTCTCATATTTAGTTATTTTGTACATTTTCTTGTATTTTGTTTGTTTATAATTTGAACTGCACAATACGAACCATGTCCAGGAACAGGAGCAAGGGGCAGCAGGAGGGGTGATCCAGCAACTGAAACACAGTGCTGCAGCAGCCCCAAGTTATGCAGCAGCAACCCTCAATTGCCCCTGATTCTTCTTCTCAGCCTGAACCCCCTGTGCCCCCTGTGGTACCACCATCACCACCAAGGGCCGATCACCTTTAGGAGACATGTGCTGAATCATCATCTTCTGGTTCCTCATGACCCTGTTCCAGAAAGCAGGCCAAGTCTTCCCTTGTGTTGGAGTTTTTCACCTAGGACCCCAATAATGACAATGTGGTGAAGTGTATGCTGTGCAACACCCTAGCTTGGTGTGGGAAGAAGGGCAGCCATTCAGACACTGAAGGCAACTGAAATTCTGGCCCCTAAACCAATGGAAGGAAACAAAAAAGGTAGTGAGTGACACATCCAGGCATGGAGTGTCAGTAACAAGGAGGAATCTGGTAGGACATCAGAGAGCAAAACTTTTGCATACAGGATGAAGTATGGTAGTGACATAAAGAGATAAGGATTAAATGAATATAAATCAATAATGCACAAAAAACAACAGCACATAAATTGAATAATCTGTTTTAATCATTTTTTCCATATGCTTACACAATTATTGGAATGTTTGATGATATGAAGCATTACTGTAAAGGCAAAAAATAGAAACTAAGGGCCAGATATTATGTATTGTGCAAAATTGGAACACAAAGATTTGCCCTCTGCCTGCCCTTGGCCACAACCACAAGGATGCTATATTTAGTCAGATATGCACTGGCTGGTCATGTCAGGGCAGTGCAATGTCAGGCAGCGCTGCTCCAACATGGATTTGGAAAGTATGGAGCCCATACTGAATGACCTGTTAGTACGGGGAGCCTCTAGAGTGATATTCAGCTGACAACATGCAAATGAGCTCATGAGGAATACAAGACATGAAGTGACCTTATGTATGCCTATTATGGGCTCATTTTCATGGGAAGCAGCAGCAGGTTTGCACACCTCCTGTAACCGCCCCCATCCCGATCACCCATCACCATAAGAGATTAATAATATCCTGGTGTCTAGTAGCACTCCCTTCCCTCTGATGCCCGTCCCTGTAAATGTTCAGCTTTTCCCTGGTGTTTAGTGGCACCCCCCCACCCTCCAATTGTGTGTCCTGGTGTTATCAAAGCTGTCCCTAGTATTCAGTGGCAACCACCCCCTACAATCACCCAGGCCCATTCATGAGTAGTTGTCCCTGGCATCCAGTGGTACTCCCCTCACCCACTGAGCACCCATCACTGTGGCCCCTCCTACCTCTGTGGCTAAAGGCCCCCCCACTGTCCACAATGAGCACATCAAGCATCCAGCTCTCTCAGTGCCACAATGACCAGTGCCACACAGACCCCAATACAGCGACTAGTACAGCCCTCCTCTTATCACCTCAGCCAGCCACTGTATGGACTGACAGGAAGTGCACTCCCCTGTACATGTTTAATCTCCTTTGCTAGCCACATTAGGAAGGAGGTGTTCACTCCTGGACTAGGGTCAATTCAAAAAGGAGCCATGGAAGGGGACTAAGGTCCAGATCTCCCTTGATGACACAAGTTAGTAGTGCAAGGAGATATTGACATGGGAGCTAATCCAGACCTAGATGGGGAACTATGTTTCCTCATCTGCTGTGTTCTGTTTGATACCATGGAAACCAAAGGGGCCTCAGCTACTTGGGCTGGATATGTGTGGACCTGATGCAGTGCTTCCCTGGGGTCATCGAATCCAGATGTGAACTTCTAGGACATGCACCAAGGGTGTGAGTTGGGGGCAGCTGTACAGCTATGGAGTCTAGAAAGGGTGCCCAACAGCTGTGCAAACATGAAACAGAAACTGTATTTTAGCTGGGAGTGGAACTAGAGACATGTGGGTCTGGGAACATCTTGGACCACTGCAGCTGCAGCTGTGGTTCTGTCCACCTGCTGCGGTATTGTAGAACTATGATTGTTATTTGGTGACCACATTGAAGAGCTGTCAGAAGTACTGAGTAGCCTATGTCCTCCACCATAGACTAGGAGCTGGAAATGATGGAGCTGACACTGTTTGTGGGGGGGGGGGGGTGATACAGCTGTCATCTGGGGATGATGTTAGTATGGGTTCTGGCAGCAAGATACAGAGTCCAGTGAGTCTGGTAAGATCCCTGCCCATGGAGGCATACATGTGCTTTCTGCCATCTCTGGGACTGGGAGAACCATGGCAGGCAGTTCTGAGGGGCCTATTGCTTCCCCACAGTCTCAGCATGGGAGAGGACAGAGTTAGCATAATGGGAACGTTACTGTACCTCTGTCATCTAATGCTGTAGTTCTGTAGGAGGTTTTGGATTATTCCACACTGGCTTGTCCATGCACTCCCTGTCAATCCATATGGCAGCTAGCTCAGGTGTTTAGAGGAGGGCTGTGCCAGTCACCATATCAGATCCACATGGCACCAGCAGTGTGGTACAGAGGAGTGGACGGTTGGCATGCTTAGTGTGAGCAGTGGGGGGAGACTGCTAGTCACTGGGGCATGGGGGACCCCACTAGGATGGGTGCTTGGCTGATTGGGGAGGTACCACTGGATGCTAGGGACAACTACTCACATACAGGGCTGGGTGATCAGAGGGTGGGGGGGCAGTACTGGACACCAGGGACAACTACTCACATACGGGGGCAGGTGATTGAAGGATGTGGGGTGCTACTAAATACCAGAGACAGCTTTGGGAACACTGCAATGCTCAATTGGAGGGTGAGAGGTGGCACTAGACAACAGGGACTATTGAACAGAGTACAGGGATGGGTGATTGGAAGGAAGGGGGTGCCACTAGATATAGGGATACATGCATAGGGGATTTTGGGTTTGCCTATTTGTAGTAAATGTACAACTGATATTGCCACATGTAAACATATGTTATGGGACTGCCCATGTATTCAGTCTCTCTGGACTCAGGTTTTTCGCTTCCTTGACCCTTTGTTGGGTCTTCAGGATTCTTTCTCACCGAAGAGATGCCTCCTAAGATTAGGAATAGACCACCTTCTTCAGCTCTGTTGATATTATTTTATGTTGATTGCTATGGCTGTTAAAATAGTAATTTTATGGCATTGGAAAGATTTTAACTCTCCAACATTTTTGGAATGGCATTCCAAAGTTATGCAAGCATTATGTCTAAAGAAGATATGGACTTCACTCAGTTATAAGTATGATTCTTTTCATTAAAGTTAGGAACTGCTTTATACTTTAATGGATATTTTGGACTTTTTATAATGTCTGATATCCCTCTCCTATTCATTTTTGATATAGCTGTCTTCTTAGAGTGTTTTGTGTGGCACTTCTTGAGACCTATACTCATACATATAATCCACACCAGACAGGGTTACTAAGTATTTAAAACTATACCTCCTGAACAGCAGTTCACTAATGAGTGAGTGCAATATTAATACAGTTACTTCTACAATGCAAGTAACTTTTCTGCACACATAAGACAGTAGTCAGCAGCAAAGATGAGTGGAGGATGGGAACCAGAAACCATTTCCCTAGTTGCGGGGATAAGGAAGTAGTCAACAAAGGGTGGCACCAGGAGGATTGTGGGCCACTAGATTACCAGTGAGGGATGATTTACCAACAGGGGATCAGGTGAGGAAGAGGATATCACTAGCCCCTGGGAATAGTATTTATAAGCAAATGGACTTTGGGTACAAGAGGCAGCACCGAACATTTCTTTGTGCACTGCCTCTATACATACAACAGCACAGAGACATGACAGCTAGGAGCAAAGGTTATAACCCATTTGGAATGTGCTAGCCCCCTTTTCACCTGGGTGCCTGTTACCAGCAAGGGGCTGTGGTACACTGGGCTTCTGCACTCTGCACAGCACTGCCATATCCCTATATTCTTACATGCAGTGCATGCTAGACAGAGGGGCTATGCATGAATGACTATACCTCTCAGATGGTGCTGTGCTATCCTTTCAGTGACACTATCAGCCACGTCTGAATATGGGATCCTATATTTTATTATTTAAAAGCTTTAATATGGTACTGTACAGCATCATAAGTAATTTCTGTTTTTATCCCTCTCATTGCTGTTGCTCACGTGGCTTTACCTGTACTCTGCTGGGTCATTTAAATCTAGTGCACTTACCTGGTAAAAACATAATAGATAAATGTCTTTTAGAACAAATGCTATTTCCACTTAGAACATGTTATTGTCATTTAGAATCTGGAAATTGAATAGTGAAAGCAATATACCAAATAGAGAGTTTATAATAGAAATTAAGGTAATTCTTACCTAAACAAGGTAAAACACTGATACATACATTAAAAAGTGGTATGGTATATGGAATACATAATGGTCTGTGGTGAACATGCACATTCATTCACACATGAGTCGTAAGACCTTCATTTTTATTTTATTTATTAGTTTTATTTATGACAATTTCGGATAACACCTTTGAGCAAACAGTGCTCTATTACAAAGGTTCCACATGTTGGACAAGGACAAGAATAGACAAGAACAGGCAGGTAGATAACAGTTAATACAATTACAGTACATCGGCTGCCAGTGGCTTTGTCAAGACAAGACAAAAGAATTAGTAACAGGTAAAACATTACAGAATGCATGAGCTGCCAAAGGCTTTGTCAGGTGATCTAAGAAGTTCATGAGAGGACCAGAGGTAGTTGGTGAGAGGATAAGGTAGTAGGGGACAGGCAAGAACCAAGGGGGTGGGGGATTGGAGGGATAAGGTAGGTGGTGAAGGAGAGGAGTAGGTGGTGATGGAGGGGAGGGGAGAAAGGATGGGAGATGTAAGTGGGGTAACAGGATAGGTGGAAGAAGGAGAGAAGAGTTAGTATGGGCAAGGAGGAGAAAAAAGAGAGAAATGAAAACTAGAAGGGAGTTAAGGAGGGCTAGGGGAGAAAGGAGAGAGAGAATATAAAAGCTAGGATGTGCAGGGGGTAATAGTTGAGGGGATGGACAAGGATGTGAGAGGGAAAGGAGAAAGGGAGGAGTGAAATCTGGGGAGGCAAGGGAGAAGGCTGAGGTGGCTGACGTGAGATATTGGAAGGAGTTAATAAGGAGGGAGTGGGGTGTGGTGTGAGAGTGCATAAGTAATGGAGAGACCAGGAGGGCAATCAGGGAATTTAAGTGTAGCAGTCACAGTAGGCACTGGCCACCAAGTGCTGTCATAGTTTGTGTTTAAAGGAGCTGAGATTCAGTGCATTTGGTGATATCCACTGGGAGTGTGTTGAACCAGTTAGAGGCCCTAACTTTGTAGGAGCACTGACCTTGAGTGGCCCGTCAGCAGTGAACTGTGAAGATTAGTGTTCCAGAGCTCCTGGTAATGCGGGTGGCACAGTGAGGGGAAAGTACAGACTAAACCCCTGGTGGAAGGAGGCCTAGCACTGTCTTCTTAGCAAGTAAGCAGGTCTGATACTTAATTCTGCCTTGAAGTTGTAGCCAGTTAGCCTGTTCATAGAGATCACATGTGTGTGAGTGTCTAGAGGCTGTGGTGAGGAGCCAGCAGGCCTTGTTTAAGGCTATGGCTATATGCTGGAGGGCAGTGTCAGTAGCTGAGCCATTTCTCACTCATGGCTTTGTCACTCATAGATATTTATTATATTTATTTAGAAATGCTGGCCTGGAAAAGCACACTTAGCCAAGACTCATTTTCAAGTGCAACACTGAGGGAAGGGGCATGAGATGAACACTAAGTAAAACTTAACATAAGGGTACAGTCACTCAAAATACAGCAATACGATATTACATGCTTCCAGTCATTACATTCAGTGGCCGACTGAGGTGGTAAGGGAAGGGCTGTACCGGTCACTGTATGGGCTCTCCACTTTCTGACCAAATGACTATGTGTAGAAGGGGAAGTGCCAGGTTGGTTTTACCAACCCAGAGTGGGTGGTGTGGGGGGCCACTAGACACCAGGGTAATATTAACTACTGCTTGCTTGGGTAAGTTATCAGAGGGTGGGGGGATGCCTCTAGACACCAGGGAAACAATATTAATCATGACCAGGGCGAGCGATCGGAGGGTAGGAGGTGCCACTAGATGATAGGGAAACAATATGGGTTGAGAAATTGTATGTTGGGGGGCGAAACTACAGTTCATACTTTCATTCAGCAGTTCAGTGAGTCACTGAACTGCAGAATGAATGTGTGAATTGAAGAGTAACTAATGTATTCAGCTGACAAAAGAAATTCTGCAGAACTGCCCTCTGACTGTGATCAGTTCTGCAGAATTTTTCTTTCTGCAATTTAATACATCAATCTCCACTGTTTATACATTTATTCTGCCATTCTAAGATGAAATTTCCATGAAAGTTGTCAATTTGATTTCTGAACTTTCACAGAAGTGAAAGTCCGACTTTCGTGAAAATTCTGCTGGAGGAAGTTTGTATTCGCACTGCTCTAGTCAAGAGACATGTGAGTGACAAGTCCCTCTTCTTACACACCAGATTGCACTGCATACTGTACATGAGTTGCATCTACAGCACCTACGTGCAGGAGGAGCACAACTCAGAATGCCTCTTGGGCACACAGTAGGGGTTCCAGTACCACATAGACTTATTGTAGTTACCACAGTCTTCCACAGTCAGAAGCAAACAAAATGAGCTATATGCTGAGAAATTTATCCAGTGCTGCTGCTAAATCCACCAAGGCAAATACTGGAATACATGCAATACAGCTGCTCACTGATACTGTAGGAAGCGGGTGCATGTGCAAAATGTATTACAGCAGCTACAGCCAAAACAGTAAGCAATGAACAGGTTTCCATAGTGTTTTGCTGTTCACTACTGCTTCATTTCTGAAAAAGGTCCCCCAGACCAGTGTACTTACCAAGTCAACAAAAAAACAAATTACATAACATAACAGTCTTTAAGCAGAGATAAGGGTCAAAGGTACAACACAGCTTCAGAGTAAAACATTGGGTACCTATTCCTTTACTCCCATCATTCTCAGTATATGATTTGCTCTAGAAAACAAGATTCAGAGAGCAGAATCAGTGGTAGGCGAAGACCAAAAAATCCAACTATCGCACTGTATATGTGTGCTTACTGCTTTTCTTCAGAGTTATACAGTTGTTGCCATGTAGCTTCTGGGACTTAAGTCAGATTTATTATTTATTTATTTATTTACCTATTTACTTATTTTAAATGTATTTATTCAGTAAGATGTTGTGACATTGTAGCTCTTTGGGCTTCAAAGCAAATTTAAGATGTAGCCTAGCTCTAGCAAGCTGCAAGTAATCAAACCAACATAAACATAACACACTACACAATACATAGCCAAACAGCAAAAATCTTTTAGAACCATTGAATAATGATGCCTTCTGTGTTGTGCAAAAATGTGCAGATAGACATAACCGAATAAAATGTGTGACATGCACCTTGTTTTTTAATGCCAGACTACAGCGTAGTTGAAAAAGCGTATAAATCTACCTGACACAGTTATGGACTGATTAAAGCAGCAGCTCATGTTACAATGAATATTTTATATACACAATTGTTTTATCCCATTTTAGATTGCTCGTTTTCTCCTGTTTTGTAAGATTCCTCTTCCCCATTTTAAGACTGCTTTAGCCTTTTATTTTTGGAGTCAAAATAATTTGTAGAGAACTAATTTAAAAATGTCTGCTCACAGTCTTCATCGGTATTGTCAGCTACAGTGGTAGCCATGGCCATTCATAACAGTATCCATTCACATCCAGCGATCTGCTTTACTCTTTGTCATTGAACTGAATGGCACACATCTGGCCATGGTTAGCCATTACTATGGATATCATTATGTATGACAGTGGCTGGCTACCACTATATATTGTAACACTCAGGGCAGGTTTTCCCAAATCCTGCATTTAGGCTATCAGTTGGTATTTCTGAAAGTGTGTCCACATGTGGACATAACTGAAAATACTGTCTGAATCCAATTTTAAATGATACATGATCAACCACTTACAGCTGACAGAAGAAATTTGCTTCTATACTCAGAAGCAAATAAAAATTGTAGGTGTAGGGTACCCTTAATTATATTAGAGTGTTGCAAAAGAATGGAGTTTTTTAAACTATCTCTGCAGATGTGTCCTGGAGATGCATCTGCTTCTGGCCTTATCAAAATATAAGAAAAACAGTCCCTCTGGGCAGACCAGCTACACACAAATTGCAGAATGCAAATGTCTTCAAACTTTTATTTTCCTATTCCATTTATATGTGCCTTCCACTGAAGCCCAATGTTTCACATCGACTGGGCTTCTTCAGGTGGGAGGGTTTCCAGTTAAAAATATAATTTACATAATTAATACTTTATACATGTTATTCATAAATCCATTAATCACGTATTCAGTACATCACACTTCCTGTTACATGTCCTTTGTCAGGTATTTAATTACTCTGCCATTCTCAGTACAGAAATACTTATTTTTTCTTACAACATATTTATAATTTTTGAAAATAAATTTTTACTGTATTTCATTTCAATTTAAACAGTTTCATGTCTGTATATCAGGATATTCCTTAGTATAATTATTTTCACCAGTCCCAGGCTATAAAAAGCCAGGTTTAAGCAGTATTCAGCACAGTATATCAGAATTGCTGCCAGTGCACAGAACATCCTTTTGAAAAGGTAAGAAGAGACACTTGTTGAAGTAATGCAGCCATTAGTATTAGTCAGTTCAAAACAAAAAGGTCATTATGGTACTGAAACCCTATAATGCATGCCTCTAGGACAAAAGGAAAACTGAAATGAACACAAACACTTGAAAGGTATGTTGTACAGAGTAAAGACAGTAATAGTACATACCACAGACTATAACATAAATCCTAAATACAACAGTGACTTAAACAATGTTTGCTTTAATTTTAAAGGTCTAACACCTGCTGAGAATTTGACTAATGCCATTTAAGCATTGCTGAAACAAATATATCTAAAGTAACAATCACAAAAAATTATTGAAAAATAGAATTAAAATATAAAAATAAGGCAATATACATTTCTCTAGAAATTATTGCTTATTTATAAATACATTTTTTTGTGTTTTATATTTTTCCTAGATTCACATATGAACAAATGAATATAATAAACTGACTAAAACGAAGTAATTTATTTAAACATGAATCCATTACTGTGTCAACTAACATCCTGGCAACATTTTTGGAACAGACAACAGAAAATGAATGTGCTGTACAGTTAGCAATATACTGTATGTGTTACAGTAAGAGATTTCTTAATCGTTATAGGATATAACATGCATAGAGCAGCATGACGAAAATAATTATATTAAAGAATATTCTGAGATACAACAATGAAATATTTAAATGGGAAAGAACTACAGTAAAAAAATAATTATCAAAACATTTAAATATGTTGTAAGAAAATATAAGTATTTCTGTACTGAGAATGCTGAAGTAATACATGACACAGGACAGTTAACAGGAAAAGTGATGTACTGAAGAAGTTATTAACTGATTTATGAATAACATATATAAAGTATTAACCATCCTGCCATCGATCTCCCCCCATCTGATTCTCTATCTCCCTTTTCATTCCTTTCTCCCCCTCATAGCCTCTTGACAAAGACAACCTCTGTCTGCTCTCTACTCCTTGACTCTTTACCCAGTTATCCCCCTTCTCATGTCTTCTGTCTCAGCACAGCTTGATTTACCTAGTTAAATATAATTTATTTCTGTACATTATCTTGTGTGTATATTTTACTTGATCCATTATTTTTTTTTTCTTTTTGTATTTACCAATGACTGTATTCACTTGTAAATTGTACCTTCGCTTGATGTGGAACCTTTTTAAATGAGCTCCTAGCTCAAAGGTGTTACTCCAAGATGGCAAATAAATAAATAAAATATAGAATAATGCATGGGGTGGAGTGTTTAATGAGATTTTACACACACCACGAGGTGTTGGATGCTACATAAACCCTGAGAGCAAAACAAAGGGGTTTATTTAAACATCCAACACCGAGAATACGCATGTAAAATTGTAGAGTTAAACACACCACTCCATGTTTTATTTTATGTAATTGCTGGGGATCATTTTTTCACCACAGCAACTATATAAAATAAAAACATCCTGCCTGTGTGGTCCAGTTGGGTTTCGGCACATTTTCATGCGGTCAGAAAGCAGCTGGTAAAGGGAAAGGTTTCCCTTACTTTTTTTTATTTATTTTTAAAACTCCATTAATTTTCTAGGCTGAAGTGCTCCGTTACAAACTACTTTTATTTTGTTTGTTTGTTTAAATAAACTTACCAGTGAGGGCAGCATCTGGCATGGAGGACAGGTGCAGAGTGAAGGAAGACCTACTGCTGGTGCATGTGCACTAGAGAAACCAGGCGCGTGTTCACCATTATAACCCACAGGCTATAACAGCAAATTATAACTTGGTATCCGTTAGGGAAACAAGCATTTTTCAATGCCAAATGTTTGCTTGTTAGTATTGGCATTGCTAGTGCAAGAGTTAGAGAGATGCATAATAGGAATGGCAGTGAAGTATTGAACTAACGCCAACCCCAACCCCCACCCTGCAGAGACTGACAGGTGTTGGGGTGTGCCTTTGGGTCATCGGCCATAATGCTCATGCCATTCCACTTCACCCCACCCTGCAGACATTGACAGGTGTCATGGTGTGCTTTGGGGTCTTCAGCACTTACCCTCACCCCATTCCATAAGGAAATAAGCTGACATGGATGTAGTATAGGAGAATAGGGTGAACGTTAGGGCCGAAGACCCCCAAAACACACCTCGATGCCTGTCAGTGGCTGCAGGGTAGGAATGGGGGTGGAATGGCATGAGCATTATGGCCAATGACCGGAAGCCGCACCTCCTGATGCCTGTCAGTCTGTTCAGGATGGGGTGTTACTGTTGAATACCCTAACGCCCCAGGTGTTTGTTGGTATTTTCACTCCAGATTTTCAACATGGGCTTTTTGGGACCCCATCTCATGAACAGTGGTATTAGCATTTCATTACACAATCCGAAAAGGTGATTTCACACAGCAAGTGTGCCATTCAGTGCCACAGGTGTGAAAGCACATTTCAGGCAGGATGAGAAAAATGACAGCTGTACTATTCATGAGGAGGTGTGAAGAAATGACGATGTTGAAAATTTGGAGTGAAAATATGAAAATGTGGCAAAGTTATGAGTGTGAGTAGAAACTGCAATGCACGCTCTTAACACAATCATTTTTTTGGAATGTTTTCACAAATTTTCAACATGGCCTTTTTGGGACTTCCCCTCATGACAGTGGCACTGGGATTTCATTAATCTGTCCCAAAACTTGATTTCACACAGGGACCTCGCCATTCTGTGCCACAGGTGCAAAAACAAATTTCAGGATGGATGCAAAAAATGACAGCTGTACTGTTCATGGGGGGGGGTGTGTGTGAAAAAAATGGCAATGTTGGAAATTTGAAGGGAAAATATAAAAATTGATGAAGTTACAAGCTGCATACAAACTGTGCAACACACGTCAAAACCCAGAAATATTTTTTTTTTACCAAACTCAATATGGGCTTTTTTGGTACTCTATCTCATGAACAGTGGCACTGTCATTTCATTAATCGGTCCCAAAAGGTGATTCCATGCAGTAACCATGAAATTATGTTTCGGACTGAAAAACAAAATGACAGTGCCAGTGTTCATGAGGTGGGGACCCAAGAACCCCATGTTGAAAATTTGGGAACAAAAATTCCCAAAAATGGCTGAGATATCAACCTAAGTTGAAACCCCCCCATTGATTGCCATTATAGGGCTTACCGTGATTTTCTTCAGTTTGCGGTCGGCTTTTGAAGAGTGCAGATGTGTTCCCAGTCCACAGAAGATCTCAGCACCAGACCTCCGGAGGTAAGTATGAGTGAGGTGGGTGTGTGGGGAGGTGGGGTGTGCAGAGGGAGGGTTGGAATGGGGGAGGGGCAGCGAGGATGACAAGGGACCATTTTCTTTTTCTTTAGGTTTAGCAAAAAAAAAAGATCTTGGGGGACTGTTTTCTTTTTTACAGGTGAAATAGTATGAAAAATATATTTCAGCACACTGGGGTGGGCTCCCAGTGTGCCACTCTAGTGAAGGGGGGATCAATGCCAACCCAAGGATTGGGCACCCTGAGCTCGACTGAAAAAAAAGGGGGCATGGGAGGCGCATCCAGTGTTGGAAAATATGAAGAATTACTTTGGCACACTGGGATGGGCTCCCAGTGTGCCACAATAGTGGGGGTGGGGGGGCATGCTGACATGGGGATTGGGCACCCCGTTGTTGGCAGAAGATATGTTCAGGCTTGGGGGGGCATGCAGACACAGGGAATGTGCACCCCATTGTTGGCAAAAGATATGATTACCAGGAAAGGCACACTGAGCAAATGAGTTGCTCGTAAAGGGCAGCCATTCACATTACTGTGCACTGTAATGCACGTGACTGGAATGTGCCTAGTTGCTGGGAAGGGGGTGGGAGAGATCTGCCACTGCAATGACAAAACTGTCCGTGATTGGAGCAGCAGATTTCTTTCATGTCTGGTGCATGCTCTGAAACTGCTATCATCAGCAGCTTCCCTGTTGATTGGTGGCTGAGGGACACACCCAATAAAGCATCCCCTGCACTGGCCACAACACTGCCATGCCTCTGCAATGCTCTACTAACTTCAATATGTTTCTTTTCCACTATGTGCACAAGCAAACATAAAAATGAACCCCAGTTATTATTAAATAATTATATAAATTATATTTTTAACTAGAAACCCTCCTCACTGAAGAAGCTCAGTAGGAGCAAAGCATTAGGATTTAGCAGAGGGCACTTGTATATGGAATAAGAAAATAAAAGTTTGAAGCGTTTTGAATTCTACAATTTGTGTGTGGCTGGTGTGTCCAGAGGGACTCTTGTTGTTGTTTTGAATTTTGCCCACCAGTCCCAGAACTAACTTTTTGCTACACTTAATGAAGGGAACCCATTTGGGAACTAAATGTCAAATAGGATCCTGACCTCCTTGGAGGTCAGGCAAATTTCTAGCAGCACTTCTTGTAAAAAATAGGCAGTAGACATACAAACTTTGAACCATACCATTTGCTTTACTGCAAAAAAAATCTTGCCTTTAAGCAGGACGTTGCAAAAAAAGTTGCACAGATATTTTTTACCGTTGAATGTTCAGTTCATGTTTTTTATTGGCTCAATTGCCAAAATCCATTCATGGTCAGTTTTCCATTAAGCAGATGTTGTAGAAGTCCTCTCAAGTCAGAGACCACATGATGCAGACAACCTGCTAGCAGCTTCACTCCACTGCTTCAGCCACTGATTCAATCAAAACTATATTTTTGCCTCTTATGGCCATTTTGATACCTTAAAACTGAACCAGAGCGAAGTTAAGGACGTCTGCTTGCCATTGTTGGGATTTTTTAATCCTATGGAGGTCGAAATGAAGAAAGCTCAACTGAGACATACACCTCCAAGCACCTCAGAGAAGGCCCCTAAAAAATCCAAGGCCTCTCCTACTGCCGACTCCCGGGCCGCAACTACTGGCACACCCAAACAGGAGCCACTCACCCTGACAAGGTTTTTAGAGGAGTTTTGGCCATTTAAGCAGGAGCTCAAAGCTATTACTACAGAACTCAAATCCCTTTCACAAGCGATGGAGGATATTTCACAACGTATCTCAGATAATGAAGCCCACATCCATTCACTGGAAAAACAAACTGCCAAGTTAGACCCTGAACTGGTGAATGCAAGACAAAGGATTTCCAAGCTCAAACTAAAAATGGAGGATCTTGAAGGCCGGAGCCACAGGAACAACGCAGTCCTTATCAGGCTACCCGAAAAGGAAGAGGGTCTCGATCCTATTTTGTTTATTCAAAAATTTGTAGACAAAATAGCAGGCCTGTCACCATTTGGCCCAAAATATATCATCAAGCATGCTCATCGTGCCCTCTCCAGGGCCCCCGCAACCCATCATATTTCGCTTCCTTAATTTTTTGGAAAGGCAAAACTTTTTAGCCAAGGTCAGGGACATACAAGATCTCCGATGGGAAGGGACAAAGATTAGAGTCATGCAAGATTTGCCTGCTATGGTGCACCAAGGATGAGTAGCATTTCACCCCCTAATTACAAAGCTTATTGTGGCTGGAATAAAGTTTAAGATGGGATACAGAGCTCGGCTTCAAGTTCTTGCAGTGGGTAAATGGGCCACATGCAAAGACCTTGAAGCAGCCGCAGTGGGTCTCAAGTCTGTCTTCCCTGATCTCTTTAGGGATCCTTGAGGTAAATTCAGCTCTGAGCATGGCTACAATTAACCTCAACTCCTTTTGGTGTTCTCGACATGGCTGCAATATTTCACCTTCTGCTGAGTGACTATTATCTCCTGACTCTCTCTTCACACTTTGGCCCTATACCTGCCCCCAGGTATCCACAATCTGATGTACCCTAACTCCTAGGAATCTCTGATCATTGTGGTGATAGCTCCTTGGGGCCAGAGGAAGTGCCAGGCCTTCAGACATCAGCAGTGATAAAGGGCCTTCCTATGTCTTGTTTGAGGCATGATGCAGCTCTCTATTGGCTCAATGTGTGCAAGATCTCGAAGGAGTCCTGTGCCCTGTGCAATGTGAGCAGAATGTCCTTTTGTCACTAGAGGGACCCAGATTCTACGTTTGAGAGTGACTTCACTGCACATTAAAATGAGACGTTTATTTTGCAATTGCCAGTTCAACTGCTATGCTGAAAATGTAACTAGTTAAGAGGCTAACAGTTTTGCTTGTTGTTATCTTTTGCAGTTTTAAGTTACAGCTGTTAATTGTGCTTAAAGTTTGTTCTGTTTAACCTCACCCATTTTATTCATGGAGCCCCTTGGATTTGACAGGCTCCCAGGTTAGACTGCCTTCTACTTGCCAGTGGGACCAATATTTGACCTTGCTGGAAGCTAAGCCAGCAGTTCAGTGACAACATATTACAACTGTAAGCCTTAATCAGTGGCTTTTGCCAGATCTATGTGGCTAATAATTTCTTCAGCGCACTGGCTCCTTTTCCCTGCTCAGACCTCTGCTGCTCTGATTTGGTGAGGTGCTTTGGTGCCTCCAGCATTTGATTCTTTATTTATTTAAGAGACTGAGGTTGAATGAGTCTCTCTCTCTCTCTCTCTCTCCACTGATTTTGGTAGTTGTAAATTCGCTCTGCCAACATCTCCGGATGAACTTTCCTGTTATAAACATAATCTGTGCTTTTTTGGATCCAGGTAAACTACAATGGCTGGTTAACTATTTCAGTTCAGTGATTACATGAGGAATGGGGTGGCTGAGGGAAGGGGGCAAGATATGGGTAATCTGCTGACTTTGGATCTCGACAGTAAGGGTGGTGGGACGGGTTTTTCATGTGTTGTTTTCAGGTACTTTTACTGCCTGTTTTCCATGTTCTGGGAATTTTTGGAATTTAGGGATGTGGGACCAGGAGTGGGGGGTTGGGGGTGGGTTTTAGCATGGTTGGTTATTACTTAATATGCCCTTGGATAAACATGCCAGCTTTCTCTATGGAATCCCCTGCCTTAACTTATACTGTAAGATATGGCTAGGACCCTATCTTTTGCTACATGGAACATTAATGGGGCCCACCACAAGACTAAACAGTATAAACTTATAAAATATCTTCATCTTTTGAAAGTTAACATAGCATTTATTCAAGAGTCCCATCTTCTCAATTCTGAAGTGCCTAAACTAAGGAGGCACTATATTGGGCAGGTTTTCTCTGCTGGAAATAGTACTCAATTTGTGGGGTGATGTTCTGGTAGCGAGGTTGGTTCCATTTAAGCCCACCCAGGTTGTCAGTGACCACCAAGGCAGATATTTATTTGTTAAAGGTATGTTGTATACTACTGAGCTCTTGCTGGGCAGTATATATAGCCCTAATGTGGACTCTCCTCACTTTTTTATGCAGCTTTTAAATATACTGCTCCCCTTCCTAAACCTCCTACTGATTATTGGAGGAGACTGGAATTTACCATTGACCCATCTCTTGATCATTCAGGTTGTTTGGGTAAAGGCTTATCCCCCACAAAAAGAGCCCTAATGGTTTTAGTGGATCATTTAGGTCTCTGTGACATTTGGAGAACCCTCCACCCCTCACTCTGAGAGTACACATACACCACCCCAGTCCATAAGACCTCTTCCCGGATTGATTACATTTTCCTCTCCCATTCTCTACTTCCAGGGATATCTGGCTCAGAAATACATCCAGGCCCACCATCAGATCGCTGCCTAGTCATTTGTAACCTCTCCCTTTCATTTATGCTGAAGTCTGGAGGGTGCTGGAGGCTTAACAACCAGATCCTAAAAGACCCAGGAGTGGTACAGTACATATCAGATCATATCATGCATTTCATATCTGTCAACAGTGGCTCCACCGATAAAAGGGATGTTGAATGGTGTGCCTTAAAAGCATATTTGTGGGGGTTACTAATAGGATTAGCTTTTTCCTGGAAGTAAAAGAAAAATGAGCATTTACTAACTCTCCTTTCTCAAATTAGAAACATGGAATCCCGTCTTTCTCCTCAATCCCCTGATCAGTATAGACAGGAGCTCACAAAATTAAAAGATGCTTATTCTGAACTTCTGTGAGAAAAAGCAGAATACATTATCCTAAAAACTAAGGCTACCTATACTGATCAGGGGAAGAAAGCTGGTCACTTGTTGGCTTTAAGGATTAAGCAGCAAGAGTCCTCCAGACTTATTACAGCAATTTCCTCGGAAGATGGCTCCCTAAAGACCTCTCCAGTGGACATTGTGGCTGAATTCATTAAGTATTATAGGTAACTGTATGGCCCTATGAATAACCCCCCCTCAATCTCTTGAGGAGAACCTGCATAACACAAGGCTCCCTTTTCTTTCGAACATACAAGCCTAAGCCCTTTTTTCCCCCATTAGAGAAGCAGAGATACTCAATGTGATCAGGGATCTCCCATCCAAAAAAGCCCCAGGACCAGACGGCTTTACCCCTCACTTCTATAAAGCCTTTTCTGGACAACTAGCTCCTTTGCTGCAGTCCCTTGTTGAATATATCTTCTTTGACAGAGAGGTTGATCACTCCCTTTTTGAGGCTCTGGTTGTCCTATTGCCCAAACCTGGTAAACGGTTGGACCTGGTTACTAGTTACAGGCCAATATCTCTCAGCAATCAAGATATCAAAATATTAGCAAAGATTTTAGCAGGCCATCTTAATCAGGTCCTACCTAGTCTCATTGGGCCAGAGCAAGTAGGATTTATGAAGGCAGGTCCTCGGTTGACCATCTGTGTACCTTGACTCACGTCTTCTTGGTGTCCAGGGATGCAGACTTTCCAACCATGCTGGTTTCTCTGGATGCCGAGAAGGCATTTGATAGAGTAAATTGGAATTACCTCTTCAAAACCCTACACATGTTTGGTTTTCCTGACAAGATTTTACAGTGGATTCGTGCTTACTATAATTCCCCTTCTGCTTGCATTTATTGCAATGGGCAAATCTCAGAATCATTCCCATTGCAATCGGGTACCAGACAAGGCTGCCCTTTATCCCCTCTCCTTTTTAATTTCTACTTAGAGCCACTAATACGGAGGCTAATGGATAGTCCACAGATCCAGGGCTTTTGTATTGAGGGATATGAGGTCAAAGTTTCTGCTTACGCAGATGATCTTCTTCTCTAATTAACAGATCCAGTTACCTCTGTCTCACCAATGTTAGAAAGCATTAAAGAATTCAGTAGTTTCTCTAACTATAAACTAAATGTTGATAAGACAGTGGTATTTCCTCTGAATTATAAAATTCTACAGCCTGACATTACTGCACTTGGTCTTGATTGGGAACCCAACTCCCTTAGGTATTTAGGAATCAACCTTACTAGAACTGAATCACGCCTCAAAAAATAAATTTGGACTCTCTTTTCCGAACACTTATTGATGATCTCAATAGATGGTCGCTCCTTCCCCTCTCCCTTTGGGGTAGGATCAACCTAATAAAAATGAACATTTTACCCCCAACTTTTTTATCCTCTCAACCTTCTCAATTTATGGCTTCCCTTCTCCTGGTTTAAAAAAGTACATAGAGTTCTTACAGATTTGATATGGGCTGTCAAAAAACCATGAATGTCCTATAATAAATTAGCTGCACCTAAAGGTAGAGGGGAGTTACATCTTCCCCATATAGCTCTCTACTGTTGGGCCAGCCTAGCTAACAAATATCTTAGGTGGACACTCCCAGAAACAGACCATATTTTGTTCCCCTGTTCCCATCTGGCTTAATAGTGAATTAGCCCAAATTCATTCTCTAAATCTCTCTCCCATATCACTCCTACATACAAACCCCAAGTCCCTTCCCTTACAACTCCATAACTCTCCAATTGGCATCTCCATTAAGATCCATACTCAGCTTTGTGCCTTTCTCAAATATCATAACACTCATGATACTACCCAGCCTCTTACAGGTAACCCTAATCTCAAAATTGCTGGCAAAGTCCTCCCATCCTCGTGGCTCCCTCAAGTATCTTCCCTTCAGCTTAAACACTTTATTAGTGATGATGATACTTGGCTCACCTCTCCAGATATCATGGCTAAATTTAATATTCCCAGCCATTGCATTTTCAAAATCTTCCAGTTACAGCACCTATTATCTCAAATGTGCGGCCCCATTCCCCCTTATCCAGCAACTATACACTTTTCCCAAGAATTAAGCCCCCTTGCTGGTCTTCCAAATGCCATGTCAAAAATGTATGGCCTCATGTATGATTGGGTTGGTTCAGATTACATGGGCCCATCAAAATACTGGGTGCCTCACTTCCCAGATGAACCTTTAAATTGGTCTATCTTATGGAAAGGCAGTCACAAATTCATAAAGCAGGACAGGCTTTGTCTCATGCAATTTCACATCCTTCACAACCTTTATTATTCCCCAGAGAGGTTAGCCAAGTTTAGCCCTATAATCCCCTCTGTTTGTATAAGGTGTCACCAAGCTGATGGCACTTTACTCCACATTTTCTGGAGCTGCCCCATGAAAGCCCCACTGTGCTGTTATATTAAACAAAAGTCAGATCCTCTCTTAGGTCTAAATGACTTGTTTACTGCCAGAATCTGCCTCTTGGGGGACTTCACTGAAGTGAAGGTACTCAGTCGCAAATTCCATATGGCTCTAATATCAATGTCAGTTTAAAAGCTGGAATTAAGACACTGGAAGGACGCCGATAAGATTACTTACTCTGAATGGTTACATGAACTGCTAGCCAGTCTTTGAACGGAAAAGATGATCGCCAGTCTCCAGAATCAGCTAGCCAGATTTGAGAAGATTTGGGTCTTCTCTATTCCTGTATTTCTTGCCATCTACCTGATATTGTTACTTATCCCTACCCATATATCCCTAACAGAGTGTAAATTGTGTTGGTTGGGGTGGGAGGGAGGCAGAGAATGAGAGGGGGAGGTTTGGTGGGGGGAGGGGGTGGGATAGTTCCTTATTTTCTATGTACATAACCTGTGTAATATGTCTGGTATGGAGCTGTACTTGTTTTGTTAAAACGTTAATAAACTTTGAATTAAAAAAAAAAGAAGTCCTCTCAAGTCTTGGTGTAGCTTTTAGTAGGTTTTAAACACTTGCAGTTATATTATAAATTGTGGGCTCATATTATTTCATGGTACTGTGAGCCCATTACTAAGGGCCATTCACGGTGCACGCACACTAGGAGATCAAAACATGAGTGCACACCAAGTGCACACCTCACGTGAATGCTGTCGTTTTGGCATAGTGATACCTGTCACAAAAGCACTCTGCAGGTCAGGCCCTCTCCTCCCACAGTGCCAACCTCAGAGTGCAACAGTGTGAACAGGTAACAGACTGGGTAATCCACCCATCTGCTTTGGGTCTGAGTCACCTTTAACCTCGAGTTCTGGAGGGATTCAAACTGTGAAACTTATGCTAGCATACCCAAATGTACAAGTTCAGATAATATTCTCTTCGGGGATGCAATATATATTTCGCCTATGGGCACCTAACCAGGTATCCAAAATGAACCCTTTTTAACTCTATAAGAGACCAAGGTACTTCTTACCTTATTAAGCAAGCTCAGTAACACAATCAAGCTTTTCAACAGCTGTCAGATTTAAACACAGGTACCCCACATGCAAAAAGAAACTGAGAAGACACCCAGACAGTATTTAATAGAAAAGGTTGTTTACTAAAATATGACAAAAATAGGTAAAATTAAACACAGAACAATATATCATACATCTTACAATCATATAAAACAAGAAGGAAGTTACAGAACAAAACACTCCTACCACAAAGACTTAATTTCTTCTAAGTATTGCCTTGTAAGTGCTGTTGAAGTTAGAGAACTACTGTCTAAGAGCCCAAAAATCATATGTCCCATTTCCCAGATACAATGTTTCATTTTTAACTCTATCTGCCCCCAGCCCCTTTTGATGAGGTCAGCTAGATCCTCCCTTAGATTTTAATTTCTAACATAGTTATCCCTGAGGATGTGAGTCATTACTTTGAAAAATCTGTTACTATTCATTTCCCAGATACTACAGTCTTTAATCAAATATTTCTCTTTGAAGTCCCCTGCTGATTTCCTGGTGTTAGTGTGATCTGAGGGTTTTACGACTCTTCCCACACTTCCAGCTATGTGCTAAAATGAGAGGAACCAGACCAATTACCTTTCTTCCTGTAACGTCATAAAACTCACATTTAGCTTCAACTTCAAATGCCTGGGCAGGTCATAAAAGGTAATAAAATGCCCTTCTGGGAGGGTGCCTTGATTGAATGGTTCTTCTGGTCAGTTTAATGACATCCTGTGGTTTCAGCTTCTGACCTTGTAAGTTAGAGGCAAAATCTCTTACATACTGACATTTCATACACAGACCATTTATTTATAATATAAATATCATACAGGTAACCAGAAGCAGGGGCAGAGCATCACAATGCCTTCTTCAGAGCAACCAATTAGAGGATGTGGAGGACATTACATACCCACCTGACATTGTCATGGCAACTGTCAATAGCCTGTATCATTTTATGCCTGCATTAGCTACTATGCCCACCACAAATACATTAAGTGAAAATCACAAAAACACAATTTTTTTTATATAATTTTTTTAAGACCATGTTATTAACACCCAATGAGTATCAACCATTCCTACTGAAATGCACAAGATTCTAATTCTTGCCCACCAAGCTATGGCCCTTCAATTGCACTGATATTTCAAAGCATTTAACTTCTACATAACCACTTATAGTTTATCATCTTTTATCTTGGAAGTATTTATCACACAAATATGATTTATGGCACTACATGGAGCTTGACCCCTCACTCTCACTGTTGCACTTGTGCATTGCAACTATTCTAATCAATGACAATCGCTCCTAAATGCTCTCAATGAGAGCTAACTAGTTTTTCATGTGGATAGCCACACATGCCAATCACACTAGTTTTGTATATGATGCACAGGCTCATCACCACTGCCCCATTTTGATTTGTGCACCTAATGTATGCTCTTTTCTGCCTAAACATACTGGTAAATCCTGAATCGTGGCTCTGGTGCTGTTACTAGTAAGCACTCCACATAGAACCATTTGGGAACTGTCTGTGGCTTTTGAAAATGGAGACATGATTGTCTAGCATCACCTTTTTTGGGACCAAAATAAGCCAGCAAGAAACAGGAGTCTCTCTTTGATCTTATGGTACACTGGTGATGTCTGGGCTAATTCCAGATCACAAGATGTGAGCTCTGATGATGTAAACATAAAATGAAATGTGGCATCATAGAAGTGTATTGGGAAACAAATGGTCATTTGCTGCAGAGATAAACACTGGGATGGAAAAGCAATGTGTAATTTTTACAAAATAAACTGCTGCTTTAATAGCAACTTGATTCACATACAATTTACAACTGCAACTATAAAGTCTTTAAAGGAACATTGCAGTTTCATGATATAAAATATACTATCAACATTAAATATTTATGATGATATAGTAACATGTCTAGCACCCAATATCCCCAAGATTTTTTGACCCTGGATAACTCCCAGCTAGAGGACATTTCCTCTTTTAAATGCCTGGGTGTCAGAAGTGGAGCTAGCCATTGGCACAAATGGATGTGCTTCTGAGTGCTCCTGCCATGGCTAATACTGTATAACGCCTTTATTTAGCTGTAAATTCATTTATGCTTTATTCACGGGTCAGATACTTCCCGCGGATATAAGTTTACAGCTGATTAAATGTTACAGCTAAAAAAAAAAGTTCACGTTTCATTTATAGCGACCGCGAGTACAGGGCACAGCACTATGTATTTCAGAGGTACCGATGGTTTGTTTTAAACAGTTTTGTTGTTTGTAAATCACAGTGCCCTGTGAGAGCCAAAAGTTGAAAAGCACTGATTTCTCTCATTTTCAGTTCTTCGCTTTCACAGCACAGTGGTTGAAATTTAACAAGAAAAGTCAGTTACCTGCTACAGTAAATGCATTTTATTGATTGCGCCTCAAGTTTAGGACTCCTGAAGATGCCACTTTGTGTTCATTGCAGTCCATTGCTATGCAGCATGCTAAGCACTTGTGAAAGAAAAATTGTGCCAGTAGTCTGCAAGTTTTCTGGGTAAGAAAAACTTATTTATAAAACAGTCAGACTCTATATATTTGGCGTTCGACAGTCCGAGGTTCTCTTGTGAAATGACTCAGATGCCGGTCACAGCACTAATATAAGTTTACGCTGAACTGCCCATGGACCCGGACCACGCGGAATATAAGGTGCACTGAAATAAAGCGTTATACAGTATTAAACTCAATTAAATGAATGCTTTCTGCAAATTTGATTTGGTTTTGCAACCAGTTCCTGGTTTTGTAACCTCAGCTCCTTTCTGTGAACTGTTTGTTGGGAGGTGATGGCCTACTTTAAGGGCACACAAGCACAGGAACAGGCTGCTGTCTATTTTAACTGAAGCTGGGCAAGTTAGTACAGTGGAGGAAAATTAACCCCCACCACCACTATCATCAGAGTAATGGTCTACAACAGAGCTACAGAGCACTACAAATTTCATCCAATCTAAAATCTGGAGAACAAATGTAAAGTAACCAGATGGTTACTGCTGAATGATCAATGTTGGGACTTGCCACCAAGGTACTGAAGCTACTGCCACTGGCCAAGTCAAGAAATCAGTGGCAATCTTGATGGCCATGATCAAGGAAAATAAGCATTTAAAAATAAGACTACAACATAGAAGAATAAGGACAAGTAAGGAAATAAGTCCATCAAGGCCATCGTCCTGCTGCATTAGGCTGAATTAGTCTTCCCCTAAGAGTGTAGGTCATGGAACACTTGTTAAGACAGTGTAATGCCAGCTTGGTGGACCTGCCAGAGGACTATAATGTGGGCAACTCTGTTAGTTTTATTTTTAGTTATGGCTGCACAAATTGCTCCAGTGAGAGGACACCCTGGCCCAAGGTTATATAGACAGAGCCTCTAGAGTCATTCCTAGCAGAACTAGCAGAAACATCTACATGCCATGGACAGTGGTGTTCACATTTACCAGATATACCCTGAGTGACCAGATATTGTATTCAGCTCACAGATTCAAGGAACTGCTGGCATATTGTTTATTTGTATTGCTACCCAGACCTATCCGACTCAACTCGATTATGGAAGAAGGAATATAAGCAAATCAAGGGGTACACAAGGACTGTAGGCTAACCATTGGCACTTCTTTTGCAAGTGCATCCCCAGGCTAATGTGACTGCTAACATTTATCTGTTTTCATGCGCAAAAGACACTGGCCAGCTCATTCAAACACTTAAACTTGAATTGAGACAGGCTCTTGACACCCTACTTGGGGAGGTACCACACAGCCAATATGGCTTCAGGAGACCACATGGAGGAAGAGGAAGAGTATGACGCAGTAAGGAGAAATTTTCCTATTACACTGGGCAAATTCCCCCCCCACACACACACACACACACACAGAGCTGCTATGCAGACACTGCTGTGCACTGTGAATGAAACTCATGCATCTGTACGGGCAGCTTACTTTAAAATTTATTTATCCTGGAGGTCAAGAGATGCAAGTGCTCTGAGAAGCAGCAGAGGTGCTGAGCTCCTGCCCTTATTTATAAATTTAAACCCAAATTTCAGCCTTGTGCATAAGAAGACCTAAAACTGCAGTCGGAAGTGAAATACGGGAAAAGAGCAACTTTACAACCTTCAAATGGAGTCAGAAATGAAGCCAGCTCTGATCCGACACACTCCTCCTGCATCGCCAGAAAAACATCCCCAAAAATTGAAGGCAGTTATGGGAGCCTCAGATAAGAAGATGTCTCAATCTACCTCAGCAGTCCCGCTAACGGAGGATAAATTCCTTCAAGAACTCCAACCTTTCAAAGAAATGCTGAGTGAAATTACCAAGGAAATAAAATCTCTGAGAGGAGACATGGTGAATTTATCCCGGAGGGTCACAGATTCAGAGGCCAGAATAGTATCGGTAGAAAAATGGAAAGAGAAACTGAACCCAGAAGTAGTGTCTCTAAGGCAACAAATCCAAATGTTACAACTAAAGACTGAAGATCTCGAAAGCAGAAGCCGATGAAATAATATTCTCATCATTGGCCTGCCAGAAATGGAGGAAGGGCAAAATCCTCACGCATTCATCCAGAAGTTTCTCAATAAGATTGCAGGCGCTTCCCCGACAGGAACCTCGTACCACATCGAGAAGGTACATCGCACCCTAAGATCTCGCCCCCCCCAGGCCTCTGATTCTAAAATTCCTTAGTTTTATAGAAAAACAACACGTTTTAAATAAAGTTAAAGAAATGCAAGAGATCCTGTGGGAAGGGGCAAGGTTACGGATTTCACAAGACCTACCTTTCGAAATAAGGAAAAAGCGAGCAGCATACCATTTGGTGGACAAAAAATTAATTGCTGCAGAGATTCGCTTTAAAATGCAATACCCATCAAGATTACTGGTTAAAATCAAGGATACTTGGGTCGCATATGAAAATCCAGAAGCCGCATCTGAAGACCTGACCAAAGTGCTGCCTGAATTATTTAAGAAAGGGTGAGCGAGAGGCTCGCAAACAGCTTAACTAATCATTCTCAGCTGTACATAGTTGGTTGCAATGTTATTTATTAGAAAGCACGTTTGAAATAAGAGGAACCTGGTGCTAACCTGTTATTATTGTCTTGGCACTGATTCTGGAAGGAAGGAGCCGGGCAGAGGAAAGAATTATTCACAGGACTGTGCAGAAGGGGACTGATCTCAGAGCATTTTATTCTGTAGTTAGTAGAGCTGTCTCGATGTTGCGGAGACAAAATTCAAGGTCGGACTGGGATCCATTGAATGGGAAAAGTTTTTTGGGGAAGTGTTTGCACGTTACACAGTGCACGGTTTAATATATCCTACTAGCATCAAACACTCTAAGATTGGATAACATATAGCTCCGAGAGCACGATTGGGAATAGAGTGACAGTTTGAATCCGTGAGAGAATGAAGCAGAGGGCTTAAGCTCTCCGTATCGCACAGCAGAAGCCACAAATCCCCCCAGCTACACTTCACACGCCTAAGTCCCTTCATAAGTATACCATGTTTCTACCAGCATAACCTGCAGCAGAAGGGGGAGAAGGAGCTCTCATTTTTAATCTATCAGTTGTACTAATCTGTATCACTGACTCCAAGTAAACTGCACATCTGTCTCTATATTTTATGCTCACCACAGAGAGAACTGAAACACGGATGATCAAGAGAGGGGAATAATAGGACTCCCTGATAGCAGATATCTGCAGAGTCACTCACCTCATCTGCCAAATTAATATCCAGAAACTATACTGAAAAAGGCTAGAAATGACTTTATACAGGCTCTTTGTCAATAATGTCCGGAATCATGAGGGAGTTAAGGATCCCGCGATGGGAATCAGCAATATTTTTTTTCGGAGGGGCGGGAGGGAGGCACCGTTGAGCTATGGAGCGCAATGAATCGTGACCCGGAAACAAGGGAGGGTTGTTTCTTTGGCTCTAGTAGCACCTGTAAAATATACCTAGGTAATGAGAAAACGAGTAAAGTTAAAGTTTTTGTTTGGCAATCAGAATGGATACTGTTAGCCAAAGAAGTTTGGATACCAGTTTTACCTTTGTTAGAGAAAAATACTTTTTCAATTGGTGAGCTGTGGGGGATGAGGGAGGGAGTTTTAAGGGAGGAGGGTTATAGTATTATTTTAGGTTATGTGTTAAAGGGGGGAAGAGGCTGGGTGATGGAGCGATCTTTATATCAAGTAATAATTGTAAGATCCCTTTGGGAGAAAGATAATGTCAAGGCTGGACACTTCAGTTAAGATTATTTCATGGAATGTAAGTGGTGCATGAGAACGAGCTAAGAGGCTGGTTATTCTTAAACATATAACAATGCTCCGAGCTAACATCGTTCTTCTCCAAGAAACTCATCTGCTGGCAAACGAAGCAAACAGACTTAAAGGTAAGGGAGTACACCAGGTTTTTGCAGCAGGAGACTCTTCCTCTAGGGGCGGAGTAGCAATACTCATTATGGGTCCCTGCTTATTCCAACCCGAAAATGTTATACAGGACCCAAATGGCAGGTTCATCATTGTAAATGGGCTTTTAGTAAGAAAACCAAAAACCCTGGGTAGTATCTATGGTCCAGTGGGAGGTGACTCAGATTTCCTTATAGGATTAGCAAACAAACTTGCCTTTTCCCTTTCTATTCCAATAGTCCTGGGTGGGGACTGGAATATCGTTCAATCTCATATACTGGACAAATCCAGTTCCCCCCAAGGCTGCTACCCCTTTCCAAAAAGCCTTAAATGAGCTAAGTGACTTGTTAGGGTTATGTGATCCCTGGAGGGTTTTGAACCCATCGATCCAAGCTTAGTCCTTCCACTCACAAGTACACCAAACATCTTCCAGATTAGATTTCTTCTTGATAAGCTCTCGACTGCTAGTAGAAGTTACAGGGACCGGAATCGAGCCAATCATTATATCGGATCATGCAGTAGTATGGGTACATCTTAACTTAAGTGTAGAAGGACAGAAGGATTCTCACTGGAAGCTAAATACACAGCTCCTGAAAGACAGATTCATTATAGAGAAGATATGCACGCTGATGGAGCACTTCATGGCGACCAATAAAGAGTCTATCCCAAGGTTTAATCAGGTCTGGTGTGCGTTGAAGTGCTTTGTCAGGGGCTAGTTCATCCGTCTAGCATCCAAAAGGAAAAAAAAGGAAAGAGGAACAGGCAAAGAAACTGCTAGAACAGATTAGGGAATTAGAACAAAATTCTAATCTTATACCCCCTCATAAGGTGATGCTAGATCTTGTGACCCTAAGAAACGCATGCTCAGACCTTCTTAGAGAGGGAGCCGAATTTGCGATTCTTAAAACAAAGGCAACCTATATTGATCAAGGAGAGAAAGCCGGAAAACTCCTAGCAATGAAATTGAAACAATTAGAAAGCTCAAGAGTTATTCAAGCAGTGAGAGATACAGATGGAATTTTGAAGACCATCCCAAAAGAAATAGCAGCGGTATTCAAATCATTTTATGAAAAGTTATATAGTCAACGGCCTAACTCACTGGTTGAAAATGAAGTAGGAGCCTACCTGGCAGGTGCTGGGCTTACTCAGCTGCAGAAAACTGACCAAGAAATTTTAACGGCCCCCATTACTTTAACAGAAATCAAACAAACTATCAAAGAGCTAGCCCCAGACAAGGCCCTAGGACCAGATGGCTTTCCCTCAAATTTTTTCAAAGTTTTTGCAAAGGAATTAGCCCCTCTGTTACTCGAACTTTATCAATACATATTGGCGAGTAATGAATTAGACCCTTCCATTTTGGAAGCAACTATTGTCCTGCTTTTAAAACCCAGAAAGCCCCCAGAATGCCCTTCTAGCTATCGACCGATTTCCCTGCTAAATACAGATCTGAAAATCCTCACCAAAATTCTAGCTAACAGAGTCCAGAAAGTGTGGTGCAGCTTACTCAGTCCTGAGCAAGTAGGGTTTGTAACAGGAAGATCGGCCTCTGACCATTTTCGTAAGTTAAATCACATACTCCAGTTAACCCAATCCTCCCTGACCCCAGCAGCATTAATATCTTTGGATGCTGAAAAAGCCTTTGATAAGGTAGACTGGAATTTTTTATGGTTAACATTGGAACATATGACTTTTCCTGCAATGTTCATTACATGGATTCAAAAGATCTATGCCAACCCTACTGCAAAAGTTTTTTGTAATAAGGTATTTTCAGACAGCTTTCCTCTATACTCAGGTACGAAACAGGGATGTCCCCTTTCCCCACTACTTTTTAACTTATATTTGGAGCCTCTAATAAGGAAAATTAAGGGTTCAAACAAAGTACAAGAGGTAAAAGCTGGGGTATACAACCTAAAAATCTCGGTATATGCAGACGATATTCTCCTGCATCTGATTAACCCAATAACCTCCCTAGTTGGAGTCTTAGAAATTGTAGAGGAATTCAGTAAATTTTCTAATTACAGTTTGAATCGCAATAAAACTGAAATTCTCCCTCTTAACCCACATATGTTCTGCTCAGATTTCCATAAATTTGGTATGAAATGGGCGCCAAAATCACTGAGATATTTAGGGATACATCTAACACCAGACCCAAGACACTACCACAAATTAAACTTGGAGGATTTGATTGAGAATATCCAGCATGATCTTCAAAGATGGAAGTCCTTACCCATCTCTTTATGGGGAAGGATAAATATTGTTAAAATGAATGTACTTCCACAGTTATTTTTTCCCCTACATATAAGCAATAGCTGGTTACCTATTCCCTTTTTCCAAAAAACTCATGCTATTATATCAGAGATTTTATGGTTAAACAAGACCCCTAGAAGGGCATACAATAAGTTGGTTTTACCTAAAGAAAAGGAGGGCTTAAGCTACCTAATATTATTATTGGGCTAGCCACTTATACAAAATAGTAGATGGGTGCCCCAGCCCCATTAATCCCAGTAGTGCCTATACTCCTATCTGGGCACAGATAGAGAGAGAACTATTCGCTAGCGCTAAAATATCCCCAATGGCAGCATTATTTGTGCCATACAAAGTACTCCCAGATGTGATCAAGCAGTCAACTAATGGAATATCCATCAAAATCTTCACCCAGAGTGTACATCCTTAAATATTTCCCCAAATAAAGATATCTCTCAGATAATAATAGACAATCCCAATTTAAAATTAGGAGACTCGATGATAACAAAGAACTGGATCCCTCAATTACAAGGCCTGCAAGTACTTGACTTTTACCGTGAGGGCACCCTAATGCCACATGCAGCAATAGCTCACAAACTTCAGGTGTAATCTGGACATGATTTCAAAATTTACCAGCTATGCCATTTGTTCCTACGGAAATTTGGTGAGGTGAACCTCCCTTCCAGGCTGACCGAAGTGATAGAGCAATCTATAACTGCAGCTATTAAGCCACATGGCATTTCAGAAATGTACAAATGTCTTTAGAACATTATCTTCCCAGAAGTCCTCCCAGCATCTAAAGTGTGGGATGATCTTCTTCCTAACCATGGAGTCACATGGTCTGTGATATGGAAAGACATGCATAAATATGTCACGCAGGACAGACTTAGAGTCACACAATTTCAAATACTAAACAATATGTATGTTACACCATGTAAATTAGCTAAAATGAGGCGAGGTCAAACCCCCACATGTGTTAGATGCAACCTGAGTGAGGGGAATATGATACATATCTTCTGGTCCTGTGATAAGATTGCACCATTATGGAGACAAATCCAATCTCAAATGGACCCCCTATTAGGGTTGGAACAATATTTCACTCCTGAGATATGCATATTAGGGGATCTATCTTCGATTGATATCAAGGAGAGGAAGTACTACATCACACTTGTATCTATGGTAGTTAAAAAACTAGTTCTCAAACACTGGTGGGATCAATCTACGATCTCCTATAAGGAATGGTTATATGAGTTGTCCTTTAATCTCAGGGCAGAAAAGATGGTAGCCAGCTTACATAATTGTCCTAACAGCTTTAACAAGAAATGGGGCAAGTTATACACACTTTATCTCTGTTAATTAATAGCTATGGCTCGTGCTCCCCACTATTTGTATATTTTTATATTAGTTATTTTATCTAAGTCAATTAACATATTTGCTTTTTGTAGCCAGATATGACGAATGCAAGGAATACTTTAAGATATTTTCTTGATCGCTCCGGGGAGGGATGGGGAGGGAGGGAGGGGAGATATTAGAAACATATATAGGTATCAATGTCTTGGTTACATTTTCATATGTATTAACATGAAAACTATGTTAAAATGTATTAAATAAAAAAAAAATTGTTCATCCTTCTGTTGTGACACTTGGAGGCATTTTTTTCCTGGGGCCAACATAGTGGCATCTGCATGGAAGAAAGTCTCTTTCTCGAGGAGGGTAAAGACAGTGGGGGTAGGGAGCAGTGCTTTCATACCACTGCAGAACTCCTCTGGGACTGAGTTTAGGTTCACATTTCCATTTCTCTAAGTAATGGCCAAATACTGATGTTATGTCACATGTAGTTGTTAGTATAACAGACTTTAATTTACAGGAAGAAGAACTCATTGATAAAGATGTCATGGTTTCCTGCATGACAAATTGAAGTAAGAGCATTTGCATTACATTGTATTCTTGTATAACCTTGCAAGGTATCAAAGGCAGAAATGGAGATAAGAGTGCTTCCTCCTGGCAGGCAGCACTGTAAAAGAAGAGGTTGTTCTGGTAGTGTTTCATGCCTTATATATTGCTTGTATGCCTGTAGCTGAGGCACTGTATCATAAAACTGATTTAGCATTTGGTAGATACAGCATACTGACCAACGTGACTATGGTCATGGTAATTTTAGAGCAGACTTTTTCCTTCATTTACTGTAACTCTCATATCAGGTCTGCTTCCTTAATGACATTATTAGCTTGTATACAGAAATAGTTGTATTTTGCTTATTAACATTCCCCTCCTAGTAAGAGTCCAAGTGTGTCTGGTAATCACATGCACTGAATTAATTTTTATTCAATGTGCACTACTAACTCTTATTATTTGTCCATCAAGGGAGGCAGAAAAGTGTAGTTAAGAGCACTGAGCAGCAAACCTGGAGAACTGGGTTTGAATCTTATAGTCACTACTTGCATACTGTTTGACCATGAGCAAGTCACATAACTTCCTTGTGCTCCCAGGATATACCTGGAAGCAAGTCTCAGCTAAGTGTGCTTTTCCTGACCAGCAATTGTAAACATAACAAAATAAATTGTATACAAGCATTCTGAATACATCATTGTGTTTTGCTTCAAACTCAATAAACAAATAGTTGTAGAAATTAAGTAAGTACATTACCAGGGTTTCTAATTGGACTTGTCTTACCATATTGATGCTATTTACAATAAAATACTCCCTAAGCTTGGAGGTCTTTAGAGAAACAAATCTTGTATCTCCCTCCTCCCATTGCAGGAGATTATTGTAAAAATGAGCAATCCTGCCTGTGACTATGAAGAAGATGCGGTGTACAGAACTGCTTTAAATTCCACCTTAATCAGATTGAACTCAGCCTTACACTCCTTCCATTTATTTGCCCTTGACTGCCCATCCCATGCTTTTCACTGGATCCTCCACTCCTCCCTCCCTCTCTCTCTCCTCTACTGAGGTCCTTAACTTCTCTCACTTTGCTTCCATCATCTCTAGGTTCAGGTTTAGTCCCCTCCTCTGCTATCTCAGCTCCCCTCTTTCCTGTCTCCTTACCCATCCTACTCCACAGTCCACTAAATACTGCTCTTTCTCTTTTCCTTGTAGCAAGACCACTGCATGGTAATCTGCCTTCCCCTTCTGTCTCCCTCTGCTTTGGTCTAGCCTCCATCTTTCTATCCACTCTTCTTCCTCACTGTGATGGAGTATATGTCTGTCATGCTGTCTACACCCATCATCTACATCACAAACCCACAGTATCACAGCTTTTGGCAGGGGCCAGGAGGGGATTTCAGCCAAACCACTCTTGCTTTACAGTTGGCCCTTTATACCTCTGTGCACTGTGTGCTCTAATTGATGGCTGTCACTGTCAGGGAGTGTTAAAAGGGGAGTGCTAACAAGCAACACATAAGCACAATAAATGGAGAGAGTGAACAAGGGAAAAAAGAGGTTTCTTTTTCTTGTTTTGGATATAGCCAGAGACTGAACTGCAAGAACCTATTTTTACAGCTGAATGCAAGCCTTTTAAGGTTTCTTTGTGTGTTGCAGAAAGTAAAGCAGTTTTCATTTAATTTAAACTGATGTCCAGAGTGTTCTCTATGTCAGTGTTCCTGAGAAGCTGCCCAGTTCACTACCATTACATGTGGTTGGTTTTAGTGGTGGGATCAAATTTCCCCTTGTCTAAAAAGGGGTTAGATGGACTTGAACATAGTATTGAAATGGCTGGAAGACCAGCAAGCACAAATGGCCCAGATACAAAGGAACTGGATGGCCCAGGAAGTGCAACAACAGGCTCAGAGAGACCAACAATTAATTGGCACAGAGAAATCAACAGCTGGCACAGTGGCAGGCTCAGAGAGATCAAAAAGCTGGTACAACAGGTCCAAATATAAAGGGAATGAATGGCCCAGCAAGTGCAACTGCAGGGCAAGAGAGACCAACAACAGACACAACAGCAGGCAGAGAGAGACCAGCAACACCCCATCTGTGTTTTCCATCCCTACTAACTTATCTCTGACCATCTTCTTCAACCTATTGAAGTCTGCCCTACTAAAATCAAGAACTTCAGCTTTCAATTGCAGTTTACGGGACCCAAGGGCCAGTTCGAACCAGAGTTAAGTCATTGTTCCCTAATAGGCTTCCCCTACTCCCACATCTCCTACCACCTCCAAGTTTGTGAGCACCACATCAAGAATTGCAGTCTGCCTGGTGGGCTGCTTAACTAACTGTGCCAGCAGACAGCCCTAGAATGCATCCAGCAAGACATGGCTTCTTGTGCTCTTGGCCACTGAAACATCCCAATCAATGTCCATCAAGTTCCAATCACCCACCATCACTATTTTCCCCTCAGCTGTCCTTCTTTCCAGTTCTTCCTTGAGCTTTCTGTCCCTTTCCTCCCCTTGCTCTGGCAGTCTATAGATCACCTCCCAGGTGTAGTTTCTTGCCTGATGCTGCCATGAGTTGTACCCACAGTGACTCAGTCTCACCATTACTGCCCATGATGTGCCCATCTTCCATCACCTCTATGCCCTTCTTGACATAAAAGGGCATTCCTCCACCTCAACCTGTTCCTCTATCCATACTGAACATCAAGTACCCAGGGACCATCAGTTCCCAGTTGTTATTTTCTGAAGCCCATGTTTCTGTTACAGCCACAGTGTCCACCTCAGTGACTGCCATCAGCACCTGGAGCTCACTGACTTTATTACCTAGGCTCCTGGCATTGAGGCATACCCCGTTCTACCTGTCCCTTGATCCTGCTTTCTACTATCCTTGGACTTTGCATGTCCTCGCATCCCTTTGTTTTTCTAGGTGCTTGCACCCTTTGTGTTCCCCCTCTTCAAAATCCCTTTACATAGTCCAGTATGGCCCACAGCTTTCTTTGTACCTGCCTTGCTGCTACAAGTTCCCAGATGTGGGGGAGTACTAGCTAGGATCCTCGTCCTCTCCTCTACCATTGAGGTTCCCCTAGACACAGTCTTTCTCACAGTTAGTTTTAATATCAAATATAGACGTCAAGCTTCTGCCCCAGCAACTAGGCCCTTCTCTCATTAGGTGAAGTCCATAACCCTTGAGGAGCTTTCTGTCACAGAAGCCCCCCCAGTCCCCTGCAAAGTGGTACCCTTTATCCTTCCACCATTAATTAAGCCATCTGCTAAACAACTCATTATCAACCTCATTATCCAATCCTGCTTCCCCTCCCTACCCCACTCAGAGAGGACTTAGGAAAAGGCCAGTGAGGCTGAGTGTGCTGTCAGTCTGTCCCCCACTCTACAAATGTTCTGCTTTGCCATCTCCATTGGCTGGTTTACCAGATCATTGGTACCCAGGTGTAACAGCGCCCCCAGCTCCCCCTGCTCCCTTGCCACCATTCTCTCTCTATCCTGGGTAAATCCTAGATGGCAGATGCCCCAGGAAGGCACTGGACCGTCCTTCTTCCATCCATTCCCCCTCCACCACCCTCTCTACAAACCAATTATTGAGTCTCCAACCACTAAGACTCTCCTGGCAGACTTGCTGTCCTTGGGTGGCAGCATGTTGCTTGCCCTTTCTCATTGACTGTCTGGAAGACCCTACCCCAGCAGAGTCAGGTGTCTGAACTACCTCTGAGGGTGTGAAGCTATTCACCATCTGGATGGTGAGGGGTTGGACAACCTCCTTGTGGCTAACCCTACTTCCCTTCCCCGTCCCGCTCCCCACCACTCCCTACCTCCCTGGACAAGTGAGTCTCTTGGGGAGTGGTGGGTGGGCTTCTGCTGAGCTGATGACATAGCTGAGATTTTTCTACCCTTGCTGCCACCAGCTTAGCCTGGAGTTCCACCAAAGTCCTACAGATGGGGCAGTGCCCCCTCCTCCAGAGTATATCCCTAGAGAAGAGTGCCCCAAAGCTGGCACAACTGACTGCCCCATTTCTAAATCCCATCCCCATAAAAACCTATACTAAACAGATATCTAATTTAAGTTGCAGGGCTTTCCTAGATAGGGTCTAGCTGTAAGGCTTGGCTATAGGACGTAAAAACAGTGGCAAAAAAAACTACCTTGCAATGCTTATCCAGAGAGGGTGTAGCTGCAAGCTTGGTTATAGCACAAAATAACAGGAGTTAAAACTACCTTGCAGTGCTAACTCAGATAGGGTGTGGCTGTAGGCTTAACTGTAGCACAGAAAACTGGAGGTAAACTATGTAGCAGTGATTATCCAGGTAGGGTCTAGCTGTAAGATTTAACTAGAAACATAGAATCTGTCAGCAGATAAGGACCACTTGGCCTACCTAGTCTGCCCTAAATTACCTACCTATAATGCCACCAGAGACCCTACTTGGACTCTGGCTTACACCCCCCTCCTGCTTCTAAGATTCCCTTGTGTCTATCCCATGCATTCTTAAATCCTGTGACAATTCTAGCCCCCACCACTTCTTCTGGGAGGCTGTTCCAAGCATCCACCACCCTCTCTGTGAAGAAGTACTTCTTCATGTTTCCTCTGAGCCTCTCCTCCTACAGCTTCATATTGTGACCCCTTGTCATTGAGCATCTTTTCCTTTGGAAAATGCTGCCTTCCAGTACCTTGTACCTTGTTTATTCCTGAGAAATACTTGAATGTCTCTATCATACACCCCCCCCCCGTTCTCTCCTGTCTTCTAGAGAGTGCATGTCTAAATCCTTAAGCCTTTCTTCATAGGGCTTTTGATGCAGGCCCGGCATCATTTTGTTTACCCCTTTTACACTGCCTGCACCCTGTCTATGTCCTTTCAGAGATGGGGCCTCCAGAACTTTACACAGTACTTGAGGTGGGGTCTCACCAGAGATCTATACAGGGGTTATTATCACCTCCCTCTTTCTGCTAGTGATAACCCTCCCTATGCATTCAAGCATTCCACTAGCCTTTCCCAGTGCCTTGTCACACTGTTTAGATACCGTCAGGTCATCAGAGATAATAATCCCAGGTCTCTTTCCTGTTTTGTGACTGCTACTACGGCCCCCGCCGAGTTGGTACATTGCCCCAGGTTTTTGTGCCCTAAGTGCGTGATTTTGCATTTTTTTGCATTGAATTTTGGCTGCCAAACTGATGACCAGTTTTCTAACTCCTTTAGATTTTCCCTCATTTTTTCAACCACCCCAGTGTGTCTACTCTGTTGCAGATTTTTGTGTCATCTGCAAATAGGCACACCTACCCCTCCAGTCCCTCTGCAATGTCACTAATAAAGAAATTGAAGTGGACCGGGCCTAACACTGACTCCTACGGCAACCCACTAGTCACCCTTATTATAGCACAAAACAACCTTGTAAATGTTCACTAGCTATAGCACAAACACTGTTCAGCAAATAAACTTTACAATAACCTGTAGTACACTCCTCAGTATATTACAGCCAGGACCCCACATGATACTCCCACAAACTACTGTATGCTGTAAACTGTGAATATACAGTTTTACCTGGGATACGATGGTCAGAGTTCCTGGTTGCAGACTGTCTCCTGGCTGACTCCCTTGCAGACTCCTTTGAAGTCCTTTGCACTCAGTCCTTCAGGCGGATGGGGTGTTAGTGGTAACCACCTTTTAAAGCAACACTACACGCAAAATTATAAAGAAACCACATGTTGAGCATTGGGATTCTGTTTTTGTGATGATCCCAAAGCATTCTGTTACCTGTGTCTGTAGCATTTTTTTTTACTTTTCTCTACAAGTTTTATGGCCCCCTGTGAGTATTTTATTCAGGCTTCTTTGATTGCCTTTGATCTGTTGGAATTTCCCCAGAATGCTTCTGGGAATGATGTGAATTAGACCTTGCATTAGAACTAAAAGCCCAGGATTCTAGTTACAATCTAATCACAAAATCTAACTGCAGCAGCTTGTGAAAGTTAACTGCTTTGATATAGTGATTACCCACCATCCCCTGCCAAAGTCAAATTTGTCTAAGTTTAGTTTAGTTTAGTTTTTTTTTTGTTAACCAGATAAGTGCACTAGACAAATTCTGCCTATTTTCAGGCACGACCCGGGGGAGGGGGATACAGATGAATACCAACTGACCTTGAGCCAGATTAAGCTGTTGGTGGTATTTTTTGTGAATGGGGGAAAATTTGGCCAGGGCACTGGGGAAATTCCCCTACTCTTCGGTAGGGAGCACTGGTGAGTGATGGATGGAATGGAGAACTCTTAGACATCAGGAAATCCTGCAAGGGAACAGAGCTCTTTCCCTGATGGTCAGATGGTGGATACTTTTACAGATGAAGAAGAACCTGATATGGAAGTGGAAATGATGGAGGACATTTTGGATGAAGAATTGGAGGTAGCAATACCTGAACTGAATGAAGCAGGGCTACAGCAGGAGGTAGACTTCATCCAGGCCCTAAGTTACAACCAACAGCAGCATTTATTAAAAGTACTGTCAACCCCTGGACGTGGAGTTTCTTCAAGCGTGACTTCTCCAGCCCATGAGCAAAGCCCTGTTGCAGCTCTCACAGTGAGTGTTTCTGAAACTAGTAAGACCTGTGATGCAGCAGTGCCTGCTATGCCAGAGAACAAACAGGCAATGCCCCAGTGGGAGAATGCCATGGTTATGCCGCCTGTACTGTCCGACACCAATGCAATGGTACCTGAGATGGTACCCACAGTGAGTAATAGCACAGGTTCTATTTTGGACAAAAATATCTTGCTGAGCAGTGGTAAAAATATTGAAATTGCTAAACTGCTTACGGGTATAGTCCAGGGGTCAATGAATCAAGAAATGCCAAATTTAGGCTTGAGACGTGGTAGGAGAGAAGAGGGCGATGAAGTTACAGAACACTCAAACACTGAACAATGGTCTGTAGGAACAGCTTTAACCTGAGCAGGATAGGTCAGAAAGGAAGGTGGGGGGATGGATACCAGTCCCGGAGGAAATATTGACCCCGGGAGTTATCACGGAAGAATTTTGCATGGCATCAGAAGAAAATAGCTTAAGACCAGAGAATCCAATCCCACAAACTGGGGTGCAAGAAGGTTTAAGTGAGGGAGCTGTCCCTAAACATATTCAGCAAGTTACTGAAGCTCAGGACCTAGCAGACGGGGGACAACAGAGTGGGGAGACAGAGTGGAACAAGAAGAACCAAGTGGCCAACAAGGACCTGCACCAGTGAACCCTTTGAGGTTGTGGTCACAATTTAGGAAGCAGGACCTCATCTTTTCATATAACAACCCTGCACAGCGAAAGAATGCAGTACACATCCAATACAAAGGAGATCTAACCCATCCCCAGGCTAGGATATATGTGGGCAAAACTCTCATAAAAGAATCCCTGCGTTTTTTTTCCGGTGAAATATACGCACTTATATATGCTTCTGGGGACACTATCTATGACATTAGTTTTAAAACACCAGTGGGCCTAGATAGTTTCTGGGCAGCATATGAAAAAATGTCATATGACCTTGTGGGCCCCTTTCAGGTGATAGCGCTTACAAAGCCAGCTATAAAATAGGTGACCATCCTCTTTAGAAATGAGGGGATGGTGGTGTACAATGTACAGTACTGGCTGCAACAAAAATGCAAGCTGTTAGGCAAGCCTGCCCCAATCTTAGATAAGGAACATATATGGATGGGTGGATGGACATTTTGTGTAAGGCTATGGAATAGTGCACAAGGCCCACCCACAACACCTCCCCAGCTCTTTTTTTCTTGGGCAACGAAAGGGGACATTGTTTCTATCTGGGTCAGCCCGAGACATGTTTCTGGTGTGGCTCTCTTCTATATCTGAGTGGGGCCTCTGACAGAACAAGATGTACAAATTGCATGGAATGTGGTCATATGAGTGGAACTTGTCAGAGTGATCAAATATGTAACTTGTGTGTGCAGAATGGTCATGTCTATCGTAATTGCAAGTGGGCAATGCACAATAGACAGGATTGCCCCAATCAAGAATCTGTGGTGGAACTGGCCCAGAAAAAAAGCATTGAGACACAACAGAAAGTGAGAGCCAGTAATGAGGAGACTGAGAGGCTCCATCGGAAGACCCCAGGCACCCCCCCCGTTCATGCAGGACAAACTGATCTACCAATACAGGACCCCCCTCCCTCACACACAGTTGAAGTGGAAGCACAGGATACAGTTCAGAGCATACCTCAGGATAATTTAATGGATCAGATGGATACCACCAAGTAGGTAGAACAAGCATCCACCTCAGGAGGGGCTGTGAATTCAGTCTTGCCAAAAGAAGTGCAGGAGGTGCCCCTGCCAGACATTACAGTAGTTGCCACAAAGAAGAAGTTTTAAAAAAAAGTAAATCCCAAAGCTAAAGTGCTAAAGCGGGGAGCAGTGCAGGATCCTATTCCCCTGTCTAACTCATACGAAGCATTTTTGATTCAAGAGTCGGAACCGGAGGAAGACTCGGAAACCTCATCTACTTTTTCTTCACAAAAGGGTTTAACATCAGATTCAGACAATGAGAGCCTAGTGGTGAAAGTTCAAAAGGCGAGGGAAAAACACAAACATTTAGGGCCTGCACCCAGGAGAAGCAGTAGGCTGGGCAAAGAGGTAGGCACCTGAGACAGTGTTCATTCCTGTGATGGTATAATACAAGTTTGGACCTAACTTCCTCCATTGACTTACTTTACATGTCTGCAATGCATGCACTAACTACTAATAGTATAAAGAATTGCAGGAGATGACTAGTTACATCTTCTATTTTAAGAGATCAGAAAATAGATATTGCTTGCATACAAGACACTAGAATACATGCAATTAATGAAATGGAGACTGCTAAGAAACTGTGGTGTTGGGGCCCGTCCTTCTACTCCTTGACATCAGAAAGGTGTGGGGGGGGGGTGCTTTTCACAGGGTTCGAATATTTGATTACAAAAGTTTTAGATTTAAGTCCAGGATGAGTACTACTGATAGATTTTAAATTTCAAGGTATGACATTGAGATTGGTGAACCTCTACGTGCCACAAACTAAAAAAGAGGGAGTAGATCTTTTCAAGATAGTGAAGCCATACCTATTCACTACAAGGCAGGTGATCTGGGCAGGCGATTTCAACTGTGTCTGAATGAGGGAGGATAGAGGTGCAAGGGATGGAAAAGCAGTTCTGTGACACCAGTGCATTAAATGGGATTGCTGATCAAGTTGGTTTGGTGGATTCATACAGAGCTATACATCCAACAGGAGGATACACGTTTTATAAGGCCAAACTTGCTACATGCATAAATTTTATTTTCATCTCCCCTATGCTACACTGCCTGACAGCTTTTACTGTTCCGGTGGAAAATATCGATCATTTAATGGCTAGAGTATGTGTGACAGGCAGCCAAGGTATTTCCCAATGGAGGGCGATTTGGAAACTCAATAACAAACTCTTGAGTGACCATGAGAGATTAGAAATAGTGAGGGACCTATTGAATGCCAGGAACTCAGTCATCTGTTTGGAGGACAATCTCAGCAGATGGTGGGTATAGATGAAGGGAGACATTAGACAGGCAATGCAATCCCACTCCTACAAAACACATACTGACACGTATTTCAAATATCTAACTTTAAAGTCACAGTACACAAGACTGATTTCATTAGTTAATGAAGGAAACAGGGAATTTGCACCCCAAATTCAAAACATCAGACACCAGATGGAATAATACCCATATGAAAGAGCAGTCTCCCTCTTATACGAACACCGGATAGGTATCCCTGGTAAGGCTACCAC
The DNA here is from genome assembly GCA_016271365.2 of Neoceratodus forsteri. Lineage (NCBI taxonomy): Eukaryota > Metazoa > Chordata > Ceratodontiformes > Ceratodontidae > Neoceratodus > Neoceratodus forsteri. The sequence continues at coordinate 1,235,975,445 of CM057456.1, forward strand.
AGCTGACATATTTGAAAGCTGCAAAACTAGAGTGCAGCAATAGACCATGAAAGCCTTGCACTCCCAAGGGGGAACTATAGTGTCTTTCTCACAAGAAATTTTGACAGAGGTGACTAGACAGATGACAACATTGTTCTCTAACCCAGGTATCACAACTGAGATGGTATTGGAGATGTTACAGCATTGTAATGTACCAAACATACCACCGGTTTTGACAGATCAAATGATAGTACCTATTACAGAGGAGGAGTTTAGAAGTGCCATACCGTCCTTAAATAATAATATTACACTGGGCCCAGATGGATAAACTTCTGAATTGTTTAAACTTTTAGAACTTGAAATGGTGGACATTGTATGTGTAATGTTCAATACACTACTGATGCAAGATGACATGGCCCCACAAATAGGACTGGCAGCACAACTTTTCATGTACAAAAAAGGAGACAAATTAGATCTAAAGAACTGGCGCCCTCTGGCCATCATGAATACAGACTTGAAAATACTCATGAAAATCATGGCATCTCGATTAGGACAGGTAGCGCCACATGTGACTGACCCTAGCCAGACATGTATGGTTAAAGGCAGGAAAATACAGGAACATTTGCTTTTGTTGTGAGAGGTGTGGGAGCTGGGATGACAGAATTCGATACATGGGTATATTTTAAGCTTGGACCAGGAGCAGGCATTCGATAAAGCGGCACACGTCTACCTGAGAGGAGTTTTGACCAAATATGGTATACCAAAATTATTCCTAGCATGACTTATGAAATTATATAACATAGCCTCCTCGATGCCACTGATTAATGGTCATGTGGGTAGGGAAGTGCACATCTCCAGAGGGGTGAGACAAGGGTGCCCATTGAGCCCCATATTATATGTATTCTGCCTAGACCCTCTGTTGAAATTGATTCAACAGGATATACGCATAAGGGGAATAAGACTGAGGGACAGGGTACACCTGCCAAAAACAACAGCATATGCAGACGATATGTGTCTGCTATTACCAGATAAAGAATCAGCCGTGACAGCATTAAAATTGATCCAACACTATTCCAAGCTGACAGATTCTGCCTTAAACATCCATAAATGCTGTGGTTATATACTTAGCAAAAAGACTGAACAGGTGTTAGAGATTCATGGCATTCAGATGTCAGATTGACATATCAAAATTCTGGGGCTAGTGTTTGGAAATTCAGATATGGTCATGGAAAACTGGCACAATAAACTGGTATAAAGTAACATACAGGTCCAACACTGAAAAAATGACAACAGACAAAAAAGAAAAGAGTAGCAGTGCTGAAATTTTTTTTTTTTGCCTAAGTTTAATTGCCTAAGCACTGTCTTACCCCTCCTGGTACCTTAGATGTTTCTCTTCTGAGTCAGATGTTCCAGTTGATATGGGGGAGCATACTTAACCCCATCAAGAGAGAAATCCTGGACAGAACACACAAAAATGGGTGGATTGAATGTCAAAATCCCCATTAGTTATTTCCATAGCCTCTTTTTATTTCACACCATTTTGACCTTTTTAATGCCAGGTCTTGCAGCATGGAAAGCGGTAGCCACAGCTGGATCACACTGTTACTTCAGATATGGAGACAAGGGCCTCAGCAGATGCACATGCAAGGGTCTTGGCCATCCTATGTGCGATTACCAGTAGAAAAAATCAGGAAATGGAAACTTTCCTTCTCCCGGGTATTGGTGGTGAACAGAAAGGTTTTGTATGGTACAATACAGGACATAGCGTACAAGATCCCTATAGTGTATAAGGAAATAAACCCAGCTGCCCACCCATTATTGGAAAATATTTTATGGATCCTAGAACCTCAGCAGGAATGTGGGATGTAATATGGTTGAGTGCACATGGGAGATTGGGAGTAAAGGGGAAACTCCAAGCATAAATGTGTGGATGAAAGATATTGCCCAAGAGTCACTTGTGTACAACAGATAGAGACTGTGTCACTTTTTTTTATACACTGTCTATATGCACAAAATGTTTGGGAAATACTGGGTCAGAAATGGGGGAATCCAGGTTGGACGAGGGTCTCCTACGAAAATGTTATAACTGGTACACTGCCAAACATACATGGTATGGAGGAAGGTACGGTGAGGCTCTTAGTCACATGTATTAAATTGTTCATGTGGCAAGTCTGCTGTAAGTATGTACTCCAACAGAAAGAGGTGACACCCATAATTTTGATAAGCTTAATTGAGAAAGAAGTAAACCAGCAAACCCAGTATGATAAGAAACAAATAACATGGGAACAATGGAAAAAGAGATGGAAGGGGGTTCCTTTACACCGAATGTGCTAATAGCAGTTGTGTAACGTTACACTTGGTGTACCTATCTGGATAATTGATGAAGTCTGTGAAAACAAAGGAAAAAAAAAATCTTAGTGAATTGGGTGATGGGATATTGGAAGGAATTTTTTTGGGGGGTGATGGTAATGTATTATTTGGTTCTAAGCTAACCTGTGCAAGTGGTGTTGCCTTGATATAGAAATATAGAAACATAGAAACATAGAAACATAGAAGTTGACGGCAGATAAGGACCGCAAGGCCCATCCAGTCTGCCCATTTCTTTTTCTACCTTATAAATGTGCCATCGGCCTTTGCTCTGTCAGTGGCCTATCTATTCATAGTCATTTGTATTGCTCCCTTATGCCTATCCCATGCCTGTTTGAAGCCCTGCTCTGTATTCATAGCCACCACTTCTTGTGGTAAGCCATTCCTTGCATCCACCACCCTTTCTGTGAAAAAGAATTTCCTCACATTCCCCCTTAATCGGCCCCCTCTAATCTCATGCTGTGTCCTCTTGTCCTGCTATTTTTCTTATATTTAAACATGTTAGACTCTTTCACCTTGTTAATGCCCTTAAGGTGTTTGAATGCCTCGATCATATCACCTCTCTCCCTCCTTTGCTCAAGGGTATACATATTGAGCTCTGTTAATCTGTCCTCATATGTCTTCTGATGCAGTCCCTGCACCATTTTGGTTGCCCTTCTCTGGACTACCTCAATTTGGTTAATGTCCTTGTGAAGGTGTGGCCTCCAATATGATAGTTATTGTTTTTCTTTTACCTGACCCTCCCTACCCTACTTACTTTCCTTATTACCTGCTTAAGATTTTTTCCCTAGCTCTTTGTTTATAATGTAGTATGACATGAGGTTTATATGTTTCAATATGTTCAATATTATTTGTATAATTTTGTACTTCTTTGGTTTGCAATAAAAATTCCCCTACTCTTTTTGAGAAGTGCCATGGGATCTTTAACATCCACCTAAACTACCACCAGAACAGGCAGATGGGACCTCGCTTTAACGTCTCATCCAAAAGATAGATAAAACGAATGAAAGTGCTAACTTTTATTCTGGATGTGTGTAAATTTTCTTTGTAAATGGCTGTCACTATGTGATAATTAAGTCAATGCACCTTTGAAGGACTTTGGTCTAATTCACATAATTCCCAAAGGCAATCTGGGAAGATTCCAATAGATCAAAGGCAATAAAAGAAGCCTGAATGGCTACCCCAGAGGCCATAAAACTGGCAGGCAAAGGTAACAAAAACAAAAAGAAACATCTTGTCACAGACACATGGAATAGAACAGCAGGGTCCATCACAAAATCAAAAATACAATGCACAACGTGTTTTTTTTTCAATTAAAACTTTATTGATACATTTCCCATTATAATGGGCAGTTACAGTGAAACAAGATGTGACATAACCACATGTGAAGATAAAACTGCCCAGCCCAGCCACCACCATCCCCCACTTACAGCAACTACTCCATATAACCCTAAGTGCAATGTTCATTCCCAGAGGGCCTGTGAGAAGATTTGCGATATGACATAATCACAAATGAGACAGTGAGAGTAAGGAGTGGAGGGGATCCCATATTTTGTTGTAAACTGTAAGTCTATTATGAAGGCTTGCAATCGCCTTTTATGTTCGAAGATTAGCAAGGATTTCATGCAACCACTCTTGGAGAGATGGGGTGGATTTGTCTTTCCAATGACGTAAGATGAGTTTCTTAACAGATAGAGCAATCATGGAAATATGAAATTTCCTAGTTTTGACCCTGACAGAGGACATATCCCCTAAAAGACATATATCAGGAATGAAATACTCCTGAAGGCCCAGTAGGGGATCCAGAGACATCCTGATTGAATTCCATAAGAGGGAAACTTTGGGACAGGACCAAAACATATGAAGGAGTGTTCCTTCTTCCCGCATACACTTAATACAGGTACTCGAATTTGAAAAACACCATTTCTTTAATTTAACAGGGGTACAATACATATTATGTAATATATGGCATTGCATGAGGAACATCCTGTCTTGGGAAACATATTCATGGCAAGATCTCCATAGAGATTGCCAATCCAACTGGTATTGAGGAAGAAGCGAGTTCCAGAATCTAGTAGGGCCAAAAGAGTCCCCATATTTTTTATGAAACAACACTCTGTATAATTTAGATACAGCGCCTGAAGATCCAGTAAGTGAGGAGATCTCAGGTATCAAGGCTGACACCATCTGGGAAGGGGGAATATTCCCCAAGGCTATTGTGATTAGGTGTCTTAACTGCATAACTTTAAAGTAAGATGAAACTGGAATGAGAAATTTTTCAGTGATATCACCTGGGGACAACCAGTGTCCCTCCTCATCCACCAAGGAGTACAGTTTACCATCACCCAGTTGGGGCAACCATTTACTGGAAAGCTGCTTCTTATTAATAGTGAAAGATGGGGAGTTCTGAATGGACTGAGCTAAATCAGTCTGGGGGGAATAATGAAGAAATGAACATAACTGTGCGAATACTCTTAATGAGGTACCAACTGTGGGACAATCAGCAATCCATACCTGTGATATTTTAAGGTAAAATATGGTTAGGGAGTCCAGGTTTTTAGCTTTAATTGCATCTAATTCGATCCTAAGCCATACCGGTTGTTCCTTTTCAGGGCCCGGGGATACCCATCTCACGCATTTTACTAAGTGACTGGCCCAGTAGTATATTGCCATATGGGGAATCCGCAGCCCCCCCTCAAATTTTGGAGCACCTAGTTTGTAGTAGGCCAAACGGGGATATTTGTCAGCCCAGATAAATCTAGTAAATATACCATGTAATTTTTTAAACCAGCATATAGGGATAAAAGTATTGAGAAGGGATAAGGGGTAAAAAATTCTAGGAAAAACATTCATCTTGATTATATTAATCCTGTCCCATAATGATATGGAAAGTTTAGACCTTCTGTCAAGGTCATGAATAATAAGCTGCAAGAGGGAGTCAAGGTTATCCTTAAACCATGTTAAGGGATTACGGGAAAGCTTAATGCCCAAATACCTAAATGCTCTGGGAGTCCAACATAAACCTAACGGACTAATATCATTCTTGAATACCTTGTGGTTTAATGGAAAAAATAAAGATTTACTGGCATTCAGCTTGTAATTGGATAGCTCACTAAATCTAGCTATTTCATTCAGTAGAGCCGGTACAGATGATACTGGGTGGGATAGGTGTATCAACAAATCATCTGCATACGTGGTGACTTTAATTTCATGGCGCCCAACCCAAATGCCTTGTATAGAGATACTTTTGAGAATATTTTGAATGAGGGGTTCCAAATATAAATTGAATAACAGAGGCGATAGGGGGCAGCCCCGCCTAGTCCCTGAATGGAGTGGGAAGGAGTTAGAAAGCCCGTTTGCGAGATTCTTGCTGTAGGGGTTTATATAGCGCAGCAACCAAGATATAAATACTGGAGGGAATTTGAAGGCACTCAAAACCTTGAACAAAAGCTCCAGTTTACCTGATCGAGCGCCTCGGCATCCAGGAGACCAGACCTGCAGGGAACTCAAGCCTCTGGTAGCCGAGAAGACATGAGATAATGTACACAAGTGGTCAGCTGATGAGCGTCCTTTCATAAATCCTACCTGATTCATACCTATTAACTCAGGGAGTACCACAGTTAGCCTATTAGCTAAAATCTTTGAAAGAATTTTGATGTCTTGATTTAGGAGAGATATAGGTCTATAACTTTGGACTAGCTCTGGATCTTTGTCTGGTTTAGGGAGAAGTACTATCAAGGCTTCAAAGAGGTGAGAATCAACCTCTGCCCCAGAAAGAATGTGTTGAAATAATCGATTAAGTACTGGTAATAATAGATCTCGAAACGTCTTATAAAGAAGGGAAGAGAATCCATCAGGACCGGGAGCTTTATCTGAAGGTAATCCATTGATTATCTCAGCAATTTCCTCCTGTGATATAAAAGAAACTAGAGAGTCTTTGTGATGTGCTGGGAGAGAGGGCAAATGGGAGTCCATCATGTACTTCTCCACACTCTCAGGACTGGGGGGGTGCTCCATGTCCCTGTACAGTGTTTTGTAGTATAAAGCAAATTCTTGAACTATCTCGGTAGGAGATATTTTCAGAGACCCATCAGCTGATGCCCTGATTGGAGGGATGAATCTCGCAGATTCTTGTTGCATGATACGCAGTGCCAATAGGCACCCCACCTTCTCTCCCTGATCAGTGTAACTAGCTCTGGTACATATAATAGCTAACTCTGCCTTTTCCCGCAGCAACTCTAAATATCTATCTCTCAGCAATAGGAGCTTCCTTCTGTCTTCTTCTGGAGTGTTGGCCGAAGAATTAATTTCGAGTACCCGAATTTGGGATAGTAATGATAATAGTTCCTTCTCCCTAGCCCTTTTCCTAGTCACCGCCATACTAATAGGAATGACTGTCATATAGGCCTTAAAGGCCCCCCATATGATATCCAGTTTTGCACTGTCTAAAGGGTTGGACAAGAAAAAGGCCTCAATTTGTTCCCTTATGAGTTTGCAATATTTAGAATCTTTAAGCAGTTGGTCATTAAGTTTCCATCTTGTTTCCCTCTTTGAAAAATCCTGGAATGCCAGTGTACATAGCACCAATGAATGGTCGGAGACAGGAGCAGGTTGGATCGACGAAGTCCTAATCCCAGGCAAGAGAGCCTGAGAAATAAAAATGTAATCAATGTGGGACTGCAAGCCATACGCCAATGATCTGTAGGTAAACTCCTTGGAGTCCGGGTTTAAGACGCGCCAGACATCACAGAGCCCGCATTGATCCAATAGGTCTCTAAAAGCCCTCTGGCCTGGAGAACCCTTCCCCCAATCCACTACCTAACCTGTCGAGATTTGAATCTACGACTTAATTAAAGTCACCTCCCAAAATAATCCTTATAGGAAGCAAAGGCAGGATTATGTTTATAAGTCTCATAAAGTACCCAGCATCATCCACATTAGGACCATATATACTGCCCAGTAGTAGTGGAACTGACCAGAGAGTACCTTTAACTAAAACAAACCTACTCTTGGGGTCCTTGACAACTTGTGTAGAGACAAAGGGAATGCCCCTGTTACTAATAAGCATGATCCCACAACTATTGGTGGAGCCTTGAGCCTCGTACACCATCCCCACCTGTTGTCTCCTCAACTGTGAAGCTTCCACTTCTAATAAATGTGATTCCTGTAGAAAAGTTATCTGTGAGCGTAATAGGCTTAAATGTTTAAGAACCTGATACTGTTTAGATTTTTTCCTGATCCCCTTAACATTCCAAATTGCAAAAGTCACCTTCTTGGCCACCTGATAATGACTACTAGGTTTAATAAATTCAGCCCTGCGCTCAGGGTATGTAATACATGTGATCTGACCCTACCAGTTGCTGCTGTAAGGCCCTCCCACCACCGAACCCCTTGCAAAAGCCCAGTTTTAGACCCCCAGTACACCCCACCCTCCAACAAGAACCCATACCTCCCCCCCTCCCAACCCCCAATCTGTCACAAGCAATGATTAGCACAGCACTGGGTCATTTCCTCCCTCTCCCTCTCCCACCCCCCGAAATTATCCTCTGCTGATGAGCACCCACATATCTCTAGGTACAAATGTAAATTACGAACAACTTTGGCAGGCCATTAATACCTAAAGAGTGGTCTCGGGCTTCCAGAGCCTATGGACACATGGTAATGAATCCAATAGGACTAGTAAAAATGAAACAAGCTATCAGAGGCATGAATATAACAGGTAGCCACATAACACCAGAGTGAGAATTAAAAATTGCCTGTCCCCATAAGAGAACTGCACCAAGACCAGAGCCAGAGGGAAAACTAGTACTGAGGGATAGTCCCAATCGTGAGCTGAGAGCAAGAAACAAGAAACGAGGTGACAACTGAAATGAGACCCTGAAAAGAGAAGACTACGAAATGTGACTACCCAGCGGTTACCAACACCTAGTTCCAAAATACCCCCTGCGAAAGCTGGAGTGGCATAAAAACTGAGAGAGATCCTTCTCGAATTCAAGACCACCCAGACATATATTAACTAGGTGAGCCACGCCCTCTTGTGGTTATCTCCCAGTCCAACAGGCTTGACGAAAATGCAATGAAAGCCTGAAACTGCTCTAAAACCTGACAAACTAACACATAAGGACTAATCACAAAGCTATCAACCCAAAGCTTTCCCTCTACATGCAACTCCCAAAAACTGAATGTGTAATAAACTCCAAATTGCACTCCTCAATGAGCCATCACCAGAACCCTAAAGGGTTTCACCCTGAAACAACATTAACACCAGGAAGCCAGGGCATGGAAATGGTAACAGTCAGGTCGTATATTGCTAGCCCAGTTCCAGTTGAGAAAACAAACAAGTCTGATCTCAGTTGTTGGAAAATGCCTTCTCTACAAAGAAAACAAGTAACAGCTCCAACAGCAGCTCTCAATGAATCCCGATACTCCAGAGGCACTCTCAGGTCATCCGGAATAAATCTGGCAGCATAGATTTAAGGCTTGACAACGCAGCTTCAGGATCTTCAAAATTAAGCCAGGAACCATTTACTGAGACTTGTAACCTGGCTGGGTACCCCATCCTGAATTTTAAACCTGCTGCAATAATCTTAGATACAATCAGATGAAACGCTTTCCACTTTTCAGAAGGACCAAGCCAGGGAGGTCATGTACAATTCTCAACTTTGCCTTCTCCCAACGGACTTCTTGTAAGGCCTTGACTTTCTGCAGAAAATGCTGCTTTTCCAAATAATTCAGAAAGCGGCAAATAATGGGACGGGGGGAGCATCAGGTGGGGGTTTTGGTCGCAGGGACCGATGAGCACGCTTTATCATGTAAACTGGGCCGAAGGGAGAGGGACCAGCAACCCGGTCTACTAGTTTCTGTACAAAAACAACAGCATGCTGGCCCTCTTCCCCTTCTGGGAGACCGAGTATTACAACATTATTTCTTCGGCTACGGCCCTCTAAATCTTCAAGTTTAGCTTCTAAACGAGATAGCTTCTGTCTCATTGACAGCAATTCAGGATCTAAGCTTTCCAGTTTCCTCTCCATCGAGACTATGCAGGCAGTATTATCAGAGACCGTGACAGAAACTTCATCCAATTTTCTGGAGAGAGATTTCAAATCCATCGCCATATCTTTCATCTCTTCTCGAAATGGCTTAAATTCTTCCAAGAACCTATTGAGTTTTAAAGGTTCTTGCTCCCCAGCTTGACACGAAGGATCAGGCTTGTCTGGGCCACTCAAGGCTTGGGATTTCTTTGAGGCCTTTTCAGGAGTGGTGGGGGGTATGTTTCTGCAGGGCTTTCTTCATATAAGCCTCCATTTACCGCACTGACGCCCAAAACTGGAGCACAGGATGCTTGAACAATGGAAGAATTTGTACTCAGAGAAATTAGATAGGTTTTAACGATAAAAAAGACAAATTTATATTCGGGAGGCAGGAGCTTAGTGGAGGAGCTTCTACTCAGCACTGTGCATCAAATGATATCCCACAAATTGTGTTTTTATAATTTTTACATGTAGTTTTCCTTTAATGGCTAGTAATGGCTGCACAGATGATTGCCTACCAGAGCTGTAGTAGGTGAAACCTCTTCAGCTGTTGTCTGTGACCAAAACAGGTAGACTGTTCTTAAAGGCAGCAATCTGCAGGGGTGAGTCCTTGTACACTGTAGCAAGACAAAGCCAGCCTCCAAACAGAAATGTGACCGAACCCCTCCTCCAATTATCACCTAGCTCAGAGGTCCCAGGCCAGACAGTTCTCACCTAGCCCCCAAACCACATGACAAGACAATGCTCTTTAATATGGCCCCTAAATATAGGCTACTGTGGTTACTTTTAATTTACCCTACAGATAACAACTAAAACATTACTTCAACTAGTTTCTCCACAACCTTTTTTTAACAACAGCAAAAAAAACTTATTCAGTTGTTGTCTGTCACCAAAACAGGTAGACTCTTCCTTAAAGTAGCAACCTGCAGGGGTAAGTCCTTATATAATGTAGCAAGACAAAACCAACCTCCAAACCTTTGTCTTGCTACAGTGTACAAGGAGCTTAGACACAAAGGGCAACCCTAGGAGGCATATGCCAAGTGCGGACCAGCCCCTAGCCTTACTGTCTGCTGAGCTTCACTGATCTTCACCGACTGGGAGAGAGAGACCAATCATGGAGGGAAGACAGACTCTGACAGGTGCAGAAGCAGGGATACCTTGACAGTTTACCTGGCTGAATCCCCCTTGGAGTGCACAGTCCAGGCTCCTATCTCCACTGAGGTGACTTCTCTCCTCGATTGCTCTGCTCAGACCCAGCCAGCGGCTGCTCTCGCAGCATAAGGAAAAGTTGGAACTCTTACCCAGAATTCCTGGCTGCTGTATGTAAATCAGCATTTATACTGCTGTACCACTACTGAAATAGTGGTCGACTATTAGAAATCTCTCAGCTGGAAGCAACAGCTCAGACACAAAGGGCACCCCTAGGAGGCACACGCCAAGAGCAGTCCTGCCCCTAGTCTTACTCTCTGCTGTACCCACTACTGAAATAGTGGTCAGCTAATAGAAAGCTCTCAGCCAGAAACAACCAGAAGCAACAGCACAGACACAAAGGGCAACCCTAGGAGGCATATGCCAAGTGCGGTCCAGCCCCTAGCCTTATTGTCTGCTGAGCTTCACTGATCTTCACCAACTGAGAGAGACAGAGAGACCAATCATGGAGGGAAGGCAGACTCTGACAGGTGCAGAAGCAGGGATTCCTTGACAGCAGTTCTACCTGGCTGAATCCCCCCTTGGAGTACACAGTCCAGGCTCCTATCTCCACTGAGGTGACTTCTCTCCTCGATTGCTCTGCTGAGACCCAGCCTGTGACTGCTCTCTCAGCCACAGGTGAGGAGAAATCAGGAGGAACAAAGACCAGTTGAAGGTGGGCTGAACCACAAGCAGTCCCTCTGAACTGCACTCTCAGTGGCTGACCAGCAGGAGGCATTTTCAGCAGAAGTGAGTGGTGGATCAATCAAGATTACATCCGTGCCACATTTCTGGCACTGGGTTAGATCTACCATCAGTGCACCAGCACTGAGAAACAGCAGGACAGCACATCTCCTTAGATTTTCCACCGGCAGCTAAAATTTCAGTGGGTGCTGAACCAGGCTGATTGTATCTGGGTGGGGGAATGCAAAGACATTGCCCTCCCTACCACCATAGTCAGCAGCTCTACCTACCCCAGAACCCTCCAGCAGGGATCTGAACCTGTAAAAGAGCCCTGCACTGAGAGTACGCAGGCAACTGCTACAGGTATTACCTATATTTTACAGTATATATCACTACCTGTTTGCTGGTAGTAAGGGATACTATTCACTTATTGCCTATACTTTGTTGGTGGTACAGCATAGTAGTAAAAAGTACCTTGCACCTAGCATATTTTTTTTTTTATTATTGTACCTGAAATTGCTGTATATATCTGCAGTTTGCTGATAGTAAGGGATACTAGACATGTATAGCCTACACTTTGCTGGTGGTACAGATTACCAGTAAAAGGTTACCTTACTCATAATGTGTATTTTCTTTTCCTTTTTGTTCCTTTATTGGGTCATTGTTGAGAGGCTCATTGCTTCATGTACGTGTGCTGTGAAATCACCTCTGAGGGATGAATAGGGAAGCGGAGAGCAAACGGGAGCCGTTTTTAAAAAAACACACAGGAGTATATATACCCCAGAGATTTAGAAACTCTTTCCACTTGCTGCAAGTCAGGAGAAATCAGGAGGAACAAAGGCCAGTTGAAGGTGCGCTGAACCATAAGCAGTCCCTCTGAACTGCACTCTCAGCAGCCAACCAGCAGCAGGCATTTTCAGCAGGAGTGAGTGGCGGATCAATCGAGATCATATAAGTGCCGCATTTCTGGCACTGGGTTGGATCTGCCATCAGTGCAACAGCACTGAGAAACAGCAGCATGGTGCATCTCCTTAGATTTTCCACTGGCAGCTAAAATTTCAGCAGGTGCTGAACCAGGCTGATTGTCTCTGGGTGGGGAAACACGAAGGGCCCACCACCCTCCCCTCAACCCACCCACCCCTGGGCTCATCTTCCTTTATAGGTAAGCCTGCCACACCCAGTACCACAGACTAGGCTCCACCAATCAGCACATAAGAGCAACGTAGGAGTCAATGGTAGATAAAATACTACTAAACATAAATAAATTAAAAAACAAACAAAAATAAATGAAAAAAAAACTCTTTAAAAAGGGAAACATGGACACCGTGCATTGTGTACAATGCAGATCACTCTTCTGCAGAGCATACATCCTGCACCTGGGCCTCTGTCTTGCTTGCCTGACAACCACCAACCTCAGGTCCCAGCTAAGGGAAGCCAGGGCTCAGATGAAAGAACTTAGAGTAATGATACATCCTTACTCTCCAGTGCCATCTACACCCCCACACCACCAAGGCCAGAAAAAAAAACCCTAAATCGAGCTGGGGGATGGCAGGTGGTCAGAAGGGGCAAACATGTCAAATCGCCAGGCAAATCACCAGGAAATTATAAACCAGTCACCAATCAAATGGGCAGCATACCATTGGAAAATAGATACAGGGTCTTGGAGGAACACCAGAGACCTGACAATGTTAAGAGAACAACTCAAAACATGCCGTGTCAGACGCTGCAGATAAAAATGCAAAATAAAAACAAAAAAACAAAACTAAACTAGTCATAGTTGGGGACTCCATAATCTGTGGTGTGGAAGCCCATATGGAACCCAAGGATGACACCAAAATAGTAGTCAGATGCCTCCCAGGTGCCTCTGCCAAAAGAGACACTAACCGAATAACCAACAGTGTCCAAAGGGAAGGCAAAAGTCCACACGTCATACTACACCTCAGGACAAATAACTTGGCTAACCAAACAAAGGAGGAGACCAAAACTCACTTCAAGTCACTAGCATGTAAACTTACCCCTCTTTCATCCTCACTAGCCTTCTCGGAAGTTCTGCCAGTCTGGAAAAAGTGCAAAAGCACAGATCAAATAAGAATGGATGACATTAAGGACCTAAACACATGACTAAAGGAATGGTACCAGGAGAAAGGTTATCACTTTATAGGGGACTGGCACAGCTTCTGGGAGAGGGCCTTTTTCAAATAAAAGGGACTCTACCTCACAGGGGAGGGAGTAAGAGTTCTTGGACAGAAAATCAATGTCTATGCAGGCTGTTTAAATTGAAAGAAGGGGAAGAGGAGTTGGGGATGGCACTCAAGATGGTAAACAGTGTGCCACCCACCACTCCCCCATTAGGGATGCAGCAAAATGAAATTTTACTGGCAAAATTGTGGTGAAATCGCCAATTTTGCCACGTGAAATATTTTGTGTAACTGCAGTGAAATTTCACAATTTCACCCACAATTTCGCCAGGTCACCAGTCCAGTACAGATGGCAAAATTTCACCCACGGGAGGTGAAATTTCACCCGTGGATGGTGAAATTCCACAAGCAGTGGCAAAATTATGCCTGCAGTGGTGAAATTTCACCTGTAGGTGAAATTTTGCTGGCATGGGGCGAAATTTCATTCACAACCACGGGCAAAATTTCTTATTTTGCCTAGTGTAATATTTTGCTTAATGCATTAATTACGTGAAATATTTCACTCAGCAAAATATTCCAGTTTCACACAACACTATCCCCCATACAGCCCAAAAACAAATGAGAAATGCAGATATTTGAACAAAAGCCTGGGGAGTTGGGGATGTCACACACGGCAGCTAACAAGCTGACACTCTCCACGCCGCCATATCGCACTGGACCAAAATTCCCCAAAGATGCAAATCCACCATTCACAAAAAACAAAACAAATTTGGAAGGCTATGCTTGTAAATGCAAGAAGCCTAGTCAACAAACTTCCAGACCTCATAGCCACCATGACAGAAGAAGGTTTGGACTGGGTAGCAATTATAGAAACCTGGTTCTCAGAGAACCACAACTGGGAGACAGCAATTCCAGGCTTCAGACTCTTCAGAAGGGACAGAAAAGGGAAAAGGGAAGGGGGTAGCAATGCATGTCAGGGAGGGAATAAAAAACACTGAAATCAAGGGACCAGAAAGCTCCACAGAGGCACTACGGCTGCCAGTGGATGCCAGTAATGGTACATGCATCCGAACAGTAGTGGTCTACAAACCCCCTACACAGGGCTACAGCAAGGACAAGGAACTGTCTGAGGCAATCAACAAGCTAGCAGATAAGGGCACAACGATAATAGTGGTGGGTTTCAACCTACCAGATATCGAGTGGGCAACTAAGTCTGTGGCAACTACAAAAAGCAGGAACCTCTTGTTGTCCCTGCAGGGGCAGACTTCCAGCAGTTTGTAGAGTTCCCAACTAGGGGAGAAGCAATCCTCAACTTGATCCTCACAAATAGCAAGAGAGTCAAAAATGTCAAGGTGAGGAGCCACCTGGGAAAAAGCGATTATCGTATGATCATTTTCCAGATAATTACAATGAAAGAAACCTCTCACTCCAATATCAAAGTGCTAGATTTCAAGAAGGCAGACTTCCAGCAAATGGGGAGCAAAACAGCAGAAATCCTACAAGGAAGAAAAGGACAGAACATGGAGGAAATGTGGAACTGCATCAAAGGACCCATCAGCGCAGTCATGGCCAAATACACCAGAAAAATAAGCAAAGCAAAGAAACAAAGGAAGCTACTATGGTATTCCAGGGAGGTGGCAACCATTGTGAAGGAAAAAAGGGTGGCCTATAAAAAGGCCAGAGCAACGAACAAGGAGGAGGACATCAAAAATTACTAACTGAAATTGAAGGAAGCAGGAAAAAAGATAAGAAGCACCAAACCTCAGACAGAACAGAGAATAGCAAAGGGAGTAAAAAAAGGTGACAAGACCCATTTTAGGATTATATAAGAAAGAAGGAAAACCGGGAGGGAGGGGATAGTATGACTAGCTATAGAAGAAGGGCCTGTAGTGGAAGGGGAGTATGAAAAAACAGAGATCCTAAACAAGTACTTCTGTTCAGTTTTTACACAGGAAAAAGAGGGAAATGGCCCAGAGACACAGCACAACAGCTCCATTAGTACAAAAGTTTATATGTGCCCCTTCACAAAGGATGAAATCCTAGAAGCACTGAGCAAAATAAAAGAGAACAAGGCAATGGCACCATACAACATGCATCCAAGAATCCTGAAGGAGCTGAGGCACCAACTGGCATCACCCCTAGCAGAACTCTTCACTGAATCATTAGAGAAGGGAACAGTGCCCGAGGACTGGAGAAGGGCAACAGTAGTACCACTGCACAAAGCTGGATGTCTGGAAAAAGCTGGCAACTACTGCCCAGTGATTCTTATTTCACTGGTAGGAAAAGTGATGGAATCATTACTTAAACAAAGGATGATTGCATTCCTGGTGTCCAGTGGACAACAGGACCATAGGCAGCACAAGTTCACATCAGGCGGATTCTGCCAAACAAACCTAACTGATTTTTTGACTGGGTTACCAGAGCTGTAGACAAGGGAGCATCCATCGATGTGGTCTACCTTGACTTTAGTAAAGCATTTGACTCTGTATCCCACAGAAGACTGCTAAAAAAGCTAGAGTGCATGGGGGTATGTAAGAATGTGGTGAGATGGGTACAAAACTGGCTACACAATAGGACACAGAGGGTGCAGGTAAATGGGGCATCCTCCTCAGAATGAGGGGTTACCAGTGGGGAACCCCAGGGCTTCATCTTGGAGCCTCTACTATTCAACATATTCCATAGCTGACATTGCTGAGGAGCTCAAGGGAAAGGTGTGTCTGTTCTCAGATGACACCAAAATACGTAATAGAGTGGACTCTACAGAAGGAGTAGAGAGAATGAAATCAGACCTGGAAAAACTGAAACAATGGTCTACAGCATGGCAACTGAAATTCGGTGCAAAAAAATGCAAGGTTATGCACCTAGTAAGGAACAATCCAAAAACAAACTATTACCTGGGGTGTGAAAAACTAACAAAAACAAGTGAAGAACATGCTCTGGGAATCATAATAACTGATGACCTAAAGTCAGGTAGACAGTGCGAAAAGGCAGCACTTAAAGTGGGGGGTATGCTAGGCTGCATTGGGAAAGGAATCACTAGTAGAAGAAGGAAGGTTGTCTTCCCACTGTACAGGGCACTGGTCAGGCCCCACCTAGAGTATGGGGAACAATTGTAAAGACCTCACATAAGAAAGAACATACACAAGTTGGAAACAGTGCAGAAGAAAGCAACAAAGATGATTCAAGGGCTGCACCAGAAGCCTCATGAGGTGAGACTGAGGGAGCTAAACATGTACTCCGTGGAACAGAGGAGAGAGAAGGGAGACATGATAGAGACTTTCAAATACATCAAGGGTATAAACAAGACCCAGACAAATGAACATTTTCAGTTTAAGGAAGACTGCAGAACACGAGGACATGTCCAGAGACTATGTGGAGGCAGGTTCAAGACAAACATCAGGAAGTTTTATTTCACAGAGAGGGTGGTGGACGCCTGGAATGGCCTGCCCCCTGGGGTGGTCGAAACTAAACTGTGGGTGGCTTCAAGCAGGCATGGGACAAATATAAGGGCATCATTACCTCGACCAGGTAACAGGGCAGGGGCGTAGTATACAGTGAACCATGAGCAGACAAGATGGACCTTGAGGTCGCCTTCTGCTGTCACATTCTATATATCTATTCTATGTGTCTAAACAGAAATGTAACTCAGCCCTGCTTCCAATTATCACCTAAGTCCGAAGCCCCAAGCCAGACTTCTCACCCAGCCCCAAGCTACAGGGCAAACATTTGCTCTAGATATGGTCCTGAAATATAGGTAGACGTAGCAGTATTCGATAGAAAATGGTAACAGGTGATAAACGTCAATTTTGGATGAATTCCTGAAACTGATGAAAAAATTTACATCAGTATTGATCAAATTTTTTTTACTTAGACATGCACCCCGCTATGACCAACTGAACTGCATATTGGTCTAATAAACAAAATATTCTGCCATTTCTACCAGACTGACATCTTTACAAGATGCATTGTCTTTCACAGAATAACTTGTTTATTACAGGCTGTAATTACAACAAACCTGGAAGTTTGTTGCACTCTGTATTTCAGCATTGTGTCCACTCACTCCACGGAGTTGTCTTACTGAAAGAAAAAAAAAATGCTAATGCTTTTGCAACTGTGGGACACAGCTAATAATAACTGTGAGGGTAGCCCTATGAGACACAATATCTCACCTTCATGGATTTCACTGCTGGGGGGGGTTCAAAAGTGTCTGATCTGTATGCAGCAGTATGATTTGCCAGTATCTGCCAAATACATTCAGAGTCACCCACACTATTTTGAAAAGGCTGTGAGCATTTATGAAAAAAGCTAAGATTTGCTGAAGCATGTATTATTCATGTTAGTGTTGGCTTTTTGGATGCAACTGCTTCTGAGCTTCAAACTCCAGTGGACCATATGATGAATGAATAAATGGTCTACAAGTGAGAACGTAAGTCCACTTTGAAAATACCAGTTGATGGATTCATGAAGGATCCATCTAAAAATGTTGCTGGTATTCTGAATTTTGAGCATCTGTGACTTTTTGCATTGAAAAAAATCGGCACTAAGGTTAAAAAATAAAAATCAATTTTTTGCAGTCGAAAATAAAAAAAAATAAAAATCGAAAACTGCGAAGTCTAAATATAGGCCAATGTGGCTTATTTTAATTAATTTACCCTATAGACAATAATTACAACACTACTTTAACTAGTTTCCCTACAACTTACATTTCCCTCCAATGTAGTCTTAAAAATTAGTGTCTCTTCAATCGTTGTCTGTGACCAAAACAAATAGACTCTTCTTAAAGGCAGCAACCTGCAGGGGTGAGTCCTTATATACTGTAGCAAGACAAAATGGTTGTAGGAAAAAAAGTCTCAGGAAAAAAAAAGTCTCTGGAAAAGACAGCTCTGGAAAAAAAACAGCACATAGAAAAAACAGCCATAGGAAAAAAGCATGAAACACAAAGGAGAAAAAAAGGCACCTACACATTTCATCATGCACAGACAAAACCACACACCTGCACAACAGGTACAGAAAAACAGCACACAATTCCCTCAAGAGCTGATTTACTATTACAACACCACACCGCCATGGATCACCACTCCAGTGTAACTTGAGGGAAGTGTAGATTTACTATTACAACATCTCACTGCCATGGATTACCACTCCAATAAAATTTGAAGGAAGTGCAGATTTAATATTACAAAAACACACTGCCATGGTGGATCACCACTCCAGTGAAATTTGAGGTTGCCTGCAAAACTCTTCCCTTAACACCTCCCCATACCTAATTACAGCACCACTTCACATAGCCAGATTCACTTCACAAGGCATAAGGTATCGGATCCTTTTTTCCCTGTGCCCCCCTCCCCCGAGTGCCGTTTTTTCTGTGTGCCATTTTTCCCAAAGCTTTTTCTTCCAAGAGACTTTTTTATGGGTACCAGACAAAACCAACCTGAAAACAGAAATATGACTCAGCCCCTCTTCCAATTACCACATAACTCACATGCCCCAGGCCAGACAATTTTCACCCAGCCCCCAAACTACAGGGCAAGACAGTTCTCTGTAATACGGTCCTTAAATATAGGCTACAGTGGCTGCTTTCAATTTACCCTACAGCCAATATTTAAAACACTCCTTCAACTAAGCTCCCCACAACTTATCTCCCCAACATAGTCTTAAAAACAAAAGCCTCTTCAATTGTTGTCTGTGACCAAAACAGGTAGACTCTTCTTTAAGCATTGCTGTAGTACACTATTGTCAGTAAAATGGAAACTGACATTTAAATCTCATCGTGAAATACTAGTACTTTGTTGATAGTTATATCTATAAAATAATTGTTTTTAAAGCAATTGTTTTGTTGTATACATAAAATTGCACACTATCAGTAACAATAGAGGTAAATGCAAAATAAAATGGGATGTATATGCCCCTCCCCCAGCACCAGCCAGTAACTCCTACTTTCATCCAGCAGAACCTACTAATGGGCCTTCGAATGTAGCCATAGGAAAAGGGGATAGGGCATTATCACACAGCATGCCTCAAGAGTCAGTTGATGCTGCTCCCCTAGCCAGAAACGAATTCTTTCATCCGGCAGAACCTAGTTATGGACCTACAAATCCATCCATAGGAAAAGGGGAGAGAGCATTATCACACAATACACCTCAGGGAGCAGTAGATGTCCCTCCCCATAACTAACCAGCACATCATTCTTTCGTCCAGCCCAGCCTGCATCTAGGCCTGCAAAAGCATCCCTAAGTCAATCTGCATTATGTAACAACAAGGCTGCAGAGCACATAGCCCAAACAGACAAACAGCAAAAGGCACAAAGAAAAAGCCAGAGAGAAGTAGAAGCCAGACATGGCGTGCATTATGTGTAAATGCTTGTAGTCTGGCAAATAAGATACCAGAACTCACCACCATAATAATAGAAGCTCAGCTAGACTGGGTCACAATAACAGAGTCATGGTTCAGTGAGAACCATACTTGGGATGTTGCCATCCCAGGTTACACTCTATTCAGATGAGAATTCAAGGGTAAAAAAGGTGGGAGGGGTGCATTATACATCTAAGAAGAGATCAAAGCCACTGTAGGTCTGAGAAATCCCAAATGAGGCTTAAACATTATGGGGCACCATTGGAACTGGTGACAAAGCCCCAATCAGGGTGAGAGTTGTGTACAGACCACCACCTCAAGAAGTGGAAAAAGACAAACAGCTTCCTGAATCCATCCAGAATGATGGCAGAAAAAGGAGAGCTGCTTCTTGTAGGAGATTTCAGTCTGCCAGATGTGACTTGGTCCTCCTACACAGCCCCTCAGAAAGAAGCAAATAATTCCTCATTGCCCTGCAAGAGGGAGCTGACTCAGATGGTGGATACCCCTCCAAGGGGGGAGGAGGAGGCTATCTTAGACATATTGTTTACTAACAGCACCAGGGTTTCAGACCTGTCAGTAGGAATCAGTCTGGGTTCCAGTGACTTCAGGTCAGTCTGGTTCTCAGTCAACAGTCAGGAGGATATCAGTCATACCAAACTGAAGATCCTTAATTTTAGAAATACTGACTTTAACAAGATGAACTCCACCTTCAAGAGTATATATGAAAATAAGTCACTTGGAGATGTTGAAGCCAGCTGGATAGCTCTAAAGACATCACTAAACCTGGTCACAGCACAATGTACAAGGATGATCAACAAACCCAAAAGAAGAAATACACCTCTAGGGTTTTCAAAAGAAGTGGCGACATGAGTTAAAGAAAAGAAAAAAAAGCATTCAGAAAATACAAGGAAACAACAACAGCGATAGGGACGAGTATTGGACAAAGCTCAAAGAGGCTAGTAAGGCAATCAGAGTGACAAAGGCACAAACTGAGGAAAGAATTGCCAAAGGAATAAAAAGGGCTGACAAGACCTTCTATAGATACATAAGAAAAAAAAGAAAAACCTTGGGGGGAATAGTTAGACTTAAAACAAAAGAAGGTCACCAAGCAGAAGAAGACACCTAGAAAGAGCAAGTTTTGAATGAATACTTCTGCTCCGTATCTACAGGAGAAGAGGATGGAAACAGGCCAACACTGGGAAGTGAGACTCAGCAGGATAAAGAAATGGACACTAGCCCCATCACCAAAGAGAAAATCCTCGAGGAACTAAATAAGTTAAAAACTGACAAAGCCATGGGACTGGATGGAATCTATCCTCGAATTTTAAAGGAGCTCAAGGAGGAACTTGCTTCTCCTCTAGCCAAACTCTTTAATAAATCACTGGAGAGCAGGAAGGTCCCAGAGGACTGGAAGAAGAAGGCCACTGTGGTAAACTTACACAAGAGTGGTAGTAAGGAGGAGGCAGGGAACTACCTCCCAGTAAGCCTCACTCCATTGTAGGGAAAATGATGGAATCAATTCTAAAGGAGAGTATAGTAGCTTATCTGGAGTCCAGCGGGAAACTTGATCCTAAGCAGCATGGCTTCACAACAGGAAGATCACTTCAGACTAACACGATAGATTTCTTTAACTGGGTAACAAAAATAGTGGACCAAGGTGGGCAATTGATGTTGTATATCTAGACTTCAACAAAGCCTTCAACTCCATCCCCCACAGGAGGCTCATAAACAAGCTTGAAAATATAGTGTGGGAGACAAATTTGTCAAGTGGGTAAGGAACTGGCTTCAGAGAAGAACCCAGATTGTAATGGTGACTGGGACGCTATCACAGGAGGGTAAGGTGTCCAGTGGTGTTCCACAGGGATTGGTGCTGAGACCAGTCCTCTTCAACATATTCATCAGTGACATTACAGATGGATTTCAGGGGAAGGTGTGCCTGTTCGCAGCTGACACTAAGCTCTGCAACAGGGTGGACACATTGGAAGGTGGCTCAGGGATGGAATTCGATATAAGGAAACTAAATGACTGGTCCAGAACTTGGCAGTTGAAGTTCAATGCCAAGAAATGCAATGTCATTCACCTTGGAAAAATAGACATAGAAACATAGAAACATAGAATTTGACGGCAGATAAGGACCGCTTGGCCCACCCAGTCTGCCCATTTCCCTACCTACTGGATAAGCTGCAGATCCTAGTTAACCAGCAGCCTACTTCTTTCTACCCCAACCCCCCAGAATTGCCTTATGACTATCCCATGCATGCTTGAATTCCACCACTGATTTTGACTCCACAACCTCCTCCGGAAGGCCATTCCATGCATCCACAACCCTCTCTGTGAAAAAATACTTCCTTAAATTACCTCTGAGCCGCCCCATCTTCAAATTGTGCCCTCTTGTTCTTGCACACCTCTTTTTTTGAAAGATGCTACCCTCTTGGACTTTGTTGATTCCCTTGAGGTACTTGAAAGTTTCTATCATGTCCCCCCTCTCCCTCCTTTCCTCGAGGCTATACATATTAAGCTCCTTAAGTCTCTCTTCATATGTCCTCCGGTGCAGACCCTGCACCATTTTAGTTGCCCTCCTCTGGACAGCTTCCATCCTGTCTATGTCTTTGTGGAGATATGAACCCAGTAAGACTTTACACTCAAGAAGGAGAACAATTAGCAGTCATGAACCAAGAACGGGACCTTGGGGTCTTGATTTCCAATGACCTCATGGTAGGGAGGTAATGTGAGAAGGTGGCGCAAAGAGCAAATTACATCCTCAGATGCATAAGCAGGGGTATCTCAAGCAGAAAGTGTGAAGTGATTATCATGCTCTACAGATCTTTGGTGAGGCCTCACCTGGATCACTGTGTCCAGTTTTGGAGACCTCATCTAAAGAAAGATAAAGACAGGTTGAAGACTGTGCAGAGGAGAGCCACAAAAATTGTTCAGGACCTTCACCAGAAACCCTATGAGGCTAGATTACTACAGCTGAAAGTGTATTCTCTGGAACTGAGAAGAAATAGGGGAAACATGATAGAAATGTTCATACTCAATGGTATAAACTTAGTACAAGATCAGAATCTCTTCAGAGATAATAAAGACATACGAAACTAGAGGCCACAGCAGACACCTAGGGCAGAAATGTCATACTAATGTGAGGAAGTTTTTCTTCACAGAAAGGGTGACTGAGCCTTGAAACAGACTACCACATCAGGTGGTGGAAGCAAAGACAGTGAAAGGGTTTAAGCTAGCCTGGGATAGGCATTGCAGTAATCTGTAAGTATAAATGCAACAGGGAGGCAGAATCATGAATGATAAATATACTAGGGAGGGGGTAGTAAAGTGGGCAGACTTGATGGACCACATGGTCCCCATCTGCTGGTACATTCTTATGTACTTAAGTTCTTATGAGAACCATGTCCTCACAAACTGCAAATCCATTGTGGAAGGTCTGAAACTCACTAGCGCTCTACAGTTTAGGAGCATTAAACTTAAATGATTCACAATTACAATACAACTTTATCATATAGATAATCTTTCATGCAGGTTGTTGCCCAAAATGTTTTAGAGACTACAGTAGACAATAAAATACAGTTGACACAATAGTTAAATAAAATAACTCAAAATAAGGGATAGAAACTGTGATCATAGATTCATACCAGATACAAATATATACAACTATTCTGTCAGTGGTGAGAAAGATTAGTAGTAGTAGTAGTAATAGTAGACTTTATTTAATAGAGCACCCTTCCTCATAGGTTCAGGGATTAGCAACATCATTCATGCACAGTGGAATAGGAATCCAGTTGTAGATAAAGGTGCAGCAGAGCAGGAGATTGCTCTGTCTCCAACTTTGGGAAGGTCTGTTTCCAACTGGTGTGGATCTTGAAGAACAGGAGTGTAACTGAGAATTGTATTCTGAAGAAAACCTGGAGCCAGTGTAGGTTCCTGAGGAGGGGGTTATGTGAACTAACTGTTTGATGAGAGTGATGAGAAATTAACAGCATTCTGGACAAGCTCTGGTCTTGTAGTGGGTCTTGGGGAGATGGGCAAAGGGCACGGAGTTGCAGTAATTAAGTCTGATGAGAAAAAACATAAGTAATGAGGATTTCAGCATATGAGGTGTTAATGAAATGTGAGAAATTATCCTTGTTACAGAAGTATAAATAAGCAGATTTACAGATACTGAGATAATGCAGGAGTTCAGTGACAAAAAACCCTGGCTACCAAAAGAAGAGGTAAAAGGGAAGATAGAGTCTACAAAGGAGATGGAAGGAACAAAGTTGCTATTAAAACTGTGCCTCTAACCCAAAAGGAGCACATACTTCTCTCAGAGACACACTAAGCTAGAGGAAGTTGGACCAAAGTCAGAAATAATTTGTTTTTATTTATTTGTTTTTGTTCACTGGGTAAGTTCACTGGAGTGCGAAACTTCTTTTATAGGGGCAATGCAGAGGTAGAATTACCATAACCCAGTATGCTGATAGAGTGATTAGGGAAGTATAAATGAAGAATCAAAAGATACTGCATGTAGATAACTGTGTATCATCTGCAAAAAAATGATACAGATGAAGCTACTTAATAGGGATGGCTTTGTGGAACACATTTTGTCCGTATTAAGCAGCCATCCCATCTAACAGAAGGCAGAAAATGCCACCCAAAAATGTAATCTCATTACAGGTAATGACTGAAGATAGCACACCTATAAGTATGGTGTAGTATTATTTATTAATGCACTCATACTGCACAAAACATTAATAAAAGTCAGTCTGTAACAGATACCATGTGATATGAGTGAATCCAAAAGGGCAACAGCATAACAGCAAGGAAAATGAGTGAGGCAGCAAAGGGCGACCATTAATAAATGGCGATCGCTTGAAAGGGCGACAACACTGTTTTACCTTTATACCGGGGGATTCGCACCCTCCACACCCGCCCTCCCATTATATATATAATCAACTCCTGGGGGAACTTGGGGAGGGGTTGAAAGTCTTAGCTTGCCGTTTCGGTGATTGCTATTATTCCCAGTCGCTCTTTTGCATCGCCGTTTTGCCATCACCGTAATGACAGTCATGATTTTACAATCACTTTTTTCAAGGGACACCCCTGTAACACATATAGTGCAGTATTAAACACATAACCCACACACAGTACTGTATTGAATTCCAAAAGCAGTTTTAAGGTCAAAGAGTCACTGTTGAAAAAAATCAGGTATTCTGCTCTGAAGAGAGTCAGAACAGATTTTACTTGTTACTGTTCCTTCAAGCAACTGCAGCATACTCCATTCTGCCATCTCTCCAGTTTGTTAGCACCAGGACATCAGTAAGTGGAGATCAGCCAGTGACTCCCTATTGCTCATGGGCTTAAACGGTGGATCATCATCTTGCTGTTATGGTAAATCTGCTAGAACAAATTGGAATAACGGGCCCACTCACCGAAAGCAGGTTATTTTTAACTTACAATACATCACATGTATCTCATTTTATATAATTATGACAAAGCACTGCCAAAAACTGAAAATAGTCAGATCTTAATTAAGTTTGTAGGTAGATTTTTTTCTGAACACAATTTTGTTTCTATTTCTAAAAATGAATTTAACTTCAGACACTGTGTGTATATCCCCGCAGACCACCTTAATTCAATTCAATTCTCTTTATTTATAAAAAGGTGCTATTCCAGAGGCTCGATGCTTGGCTGACCCCGGGTGGAGACCCGAGGTATGGCAAGCCCAGCCAGTAGTAAGGGAGCAGTGTGGTGGACATCGGCGCATAGCACCTTGATGTCAGGGCACACACCACATGGAAGAAAAATGAGAAAAATGGCCGGCGGCACCTCCAGTAGATGGAACACTAGCCCCAATCCCAATGCCTCCTGCCTCTCTTGGAACTGGCATCCCAACGAAACTAGAACGTACGGGGTGTACGGACCTCCATCTTGACCCCGCCTGGGAGATGGAACCAAGGCTCCGTGGGGGATGGACCGTTCCAGGATCAGGTAGGAGAGAGCGGGGACTAAAAGCAGATGGTGACTCCTGAACAGTGGAGTGCCATGGGCCTGGGTGGAGTATAAAGAGAAAGTAAAAAAAAACAGTTTCTATTGGGAAAAATAACTTATAGATTCAGCACAGTTCTCTTTTAATCTGGGTAATATTCCTCAGATAGTAAAAAGAGGATTTGACAACAGCCAACACCTGTGAATGAAGTGTCAGCTCATTGTCAAATATTATACCCAGATTTCATGCCCATTCAGAGGTCAGCAGCTGGCTACCCCCAAGCCAAAGATCTGAGGCACTGCCAGCCGCCAGTCCCTCACTTTGATGACCTGGATCCACTTCCAAAACTTCAATCTTGTCAGGATTCAACTTCATCCAGCTGTCATTCATCCAGTCCTGTATCTCAGCGAAGCAGTTGTTAAACATATATATATATATATATATATATATATATATATATATATATGTGTGTGTGTATATATATATATATATATATATACTGTATATATACTGCATGTACACATACAGTACACATGTATTTGTTCTTAACATATTCTCTATCTTCCATTGGCAGTTTCTGCTCCTCGGCTGAATTTCCAACTCCTGGCTCTTCCTGATCTCAGGGAAATCTCTTCCTGTGCTGTGTTCTGGGCTGAATTTTTTCACCCACCCCTCCTTCCCCACCACCTCCTCACAGTATTAAATAGACCCTTGCTCTGACCCTTTCCTCAGCCTAGCAGCTGATTGGTCACTACACTGCTGCACATTCTCATGGCTATTGACCTCTCTGTCTTCAATACCTGATGACCCACTCTCTTACTGCCACTTTTTAAGGCAATCTCACCCAGAGGGTTGCACATTTGCTCTCAAGTTTTTCTCCAGCTAGAAGTACATGACATTATTTGCTACATCTTGTGTGGTGTTTCTTTTCAGAGCCCTGCTACTCGCATCTGTCCACAAATTCTTCCATGATAGCTATGGCCGGAAGAATATAGCCCCTGCTGACACTGAGCCTTGCTCTCTTTTTACTGGCTCTTCTCACTGCTAGACCTTGCTCTCCTGGCAGTGCTAAACTGACCTCCACACTATCTGACTTTACCTACTCCAACCTACTTGTGTCACAGATCAAGCAGCATGACATGACTCCTCTATTACTCACTAGGCATCTCTTATACTTAGCTGCTGATTTTACCTCTAAACGCTTCTGGCAGAACATGCTACTGGTATCACCTCTTTTCCCACAGAAACTATGGTATCTTGTGCTCCTAGCCTTTTTATTATCTGGGGACATCAAAACAAACCCTGGCCCCCGGTTACCCTCTGCCTCTCCGAATATGGACTGGTTAAATATGAAAGGCCTTCGTATAGCACACTTAAACATTCAAAGCCTTCTCTGTAGCTTTACTGAACTTGAGGCATGGTTATCCATATATGAACCTGACATTCTCTGTCTGACTGAAACTTGGCTAAAGCCCTCTACTCCTGATTCTTCCTGCTCTCTTCCTAACTATTCCCTATTTCGAGGAGACAGACTATCTGAAAAGAGGGGAGGTGGAGTTGTGCTCTATTTAAAAAACACCTGAATATGTCCCTAATGCAACATTCGGTTACCTCTAACTGCAAGTTTTTACATACCCTGCTTCTACTTGGAACCAAAAAGATTCATTTAATATGTGCCTACAATCCTCCTAAAGCAGGTCAACTAGGATGCTCCAAACTACTTGAGTACTCTACCTCTGCAGCTGGCCAAAATGAACTTATTATTCTTGGCAACCTCAACCTAAATTGGCTGGGGAAAAATAAAAGGGCACTGGTATCTCTAGTACATGGATTTAACATGCACCAGGTAATTGAAGATCCCACCAGGCTGACCCAGTCACCTGCTGCTGGAACACTTATAGATTGGATACTCACAAATCAACTTGATAGAATTACCACCTCAGGTGTGCTTCCTGATTCTAAAAATGACCATTCCCCTGTGTTTTGCATATGGGGAACATCGGTGATTCCAGCCCCCTCGCCACGCTACATCACCATCCGGGATTTTTCCACACTTGATCAAGCAAGCTTTCTACATGATATCTCTTCTGTAAACTAGATCCCTATTATCCAGTCCCAAGACACTGAATCTGCTCTCAATCTCTTTCTTTCTATATCCTTATCCCTCCAGAACATACATACACCTAAACAGAATCGACTCATTAGGGCCAAACAGACTAGGTGGCTGCACAAGGAATTTATCACCTCCCTCCGGGCACGTGACAAAAGTTGGAACCGCTACAAATCCTTGGGTCAGCAAAGTGAATATGACACTTACAGAAAGCAGTGCAATATGTGCAAAAAACAAGTCAGGCTTGCCAAAAGCCCATACTGCAAAGGTCTATTGGTGGAAGCTGCTGGGGACCCGAAGAAATTCTGGACACATGTAAAATCCTTCATAGGCTCAAACCAGTCTCAACACACAAATGATATGGTCCTCAATTGTATGCAATGAAATGACCCCATCATCATTGCAAATTCTTTCAACAAATACTTTACTGATCTCACCAAATACACTGCCTCTTTCACAGCAAATTGCATCCTGATGCCCGTTACTCACACAAACATGTCCATGCATCTGCTCTTATATTTTAAGGCCATTCAAAATGCTGATGTTCTAAAACTACTAAATTCAATCTCTGATAGTACTAGTGTAGGCTCTGACTACCTAGAGCCTAAACTCCTGAAGCTGGCTGCTCCTTTTATTGCGGCCTCATTGGCTAAAATCTTTACACTGTCTCTCTGCCATGGTCATGTTCTGGACATATGGAAATTGGCAAAAATCACCCCAGTCTTTAAGAAAGGTGACAAGAAGGACATAGCTAATTATAGGCCCATAGCCATTCTGTCATTACTAAACAAAATACTCGAGAAATTAGTGGCTATACAGGTCACCGAGTTCCTCTCTAAATATACCCTACTATCACCTACTCAACATGGTTTCCGCAAGGAGCATAGCACCTCCACCGCTCTGATACAATTTACAAATGATGCCCTTACTGCTATGGATCACTGTCTCATGGCTGGTTCAGTGTTCATTGACCTCTCAAAGGTGTTTGATCTTGTAGATCACCCTCTTCTGCTTGATTGTCTTAGCGTCACTGGTTTCTTGGAGCAAGCCACAAACTGGTTCCAGAGCTACTTAAGCAATAGAAGACAACAGGTAAAATTTAACTCTGAGGTGTCAGACTCGGTGCCTATCAATGTTGGTGTTCTTCAATGCTCCATCTTGGGGCATCTTCTCTTCTCCATTTTTATAAATGACATAGCTTCTAACACCCCTTGGTGCTCAACAATCTTGTATGCTGATGATCTGGTGCTCTACACCTCCTCTGCAAACATAGAAGAAATAAATAGTCAACTAACATCTGCATTTCTCATAATGTAAGAATGGATCCACAACAGAAGGATCATCCTAAACATAAGTAAAACTCAGGGCATGCTCCTTGGATCTGCAACCAAACTTATAGCAAACCGTAACCGTTTCAATGTCTCCTGTGCAAATGGCTTCCCCCTTACGAAAGTAACCTCATTCAAGTATTTAGGTGTCCTGCTTGATGAAACTCTCAACTTTGAGCAACACATCATCGACACCTGTAAGTCAGTAAACTCCAAACTCGGAATAGCTTACAGGACTAGTCAGATGCTTACCCCCTCAGCTAGACTGGCTATTTCTAGGGGCATCCTACTTCCATCCCTTGTGTATGGTGCTGTCACCTACATAAATGCTTCAAAAACCACCCTAAGTAAGTGGGATACAACATACAATAGTATCTGTCATTATGCCTCAGCTTCCCCACATTTGAAGCACCATTGCTTGCTATATGCAGACCTTAGATGGCCTTTTCCATCTGCCAATTGACTCCTTGCCCTTGGTACTCTTCTGGACAACATCATCAGAACTAATCTACCTACCTCTCTTGCAGGTATGCTGGTGCCTCTGTCCCCCACCTATGGCCTCCACTCTACTGGACTCTCTCTACAATACACCCCTAGGTGCAGAACCCTAAAAGGAACCTCAACTTTCTCCTGCCTGGCCCCAAAATATTGGCATTCCTTACCTCTTGATGTTCACTCTGCACCTAGTCATATTGGTTTTAAAAAGATGCATCACACTCTCCTCGTCAAACATGCCCTATGTTCCTGTTTTAAACCCCCATAGGGTGCTTCACATCCCCTTCCTCAGCTCTCAAAATGTTAAATTTTGCTCTGACCCTTTGTTACTGTCATATGTAGCACTTAGTATGGATTATGTGTTAAAACGCTACTGCACCATAATTGTATGCTTATTATGTTTTGTACTATTGTGTATTTTTCTGCCATTGTTTCTGTCATATTAGCAATACTGTTTACATCACAGAACATTGTATAGATTTTTCCTTGTATGGTTGATTACCTCTGAACTATACCTGTTATTTGTTTTGTCTGCCAATTTTGTATTGTAACCACCCAGTTTGTGTCTGAAAATAGTAATATTTTGTGGCTACGACACCTTACCCGGTAAACAAAAATGAAACAATAAATAAATAATAGCACCCTGTGCAGTATATAGACCAACATTTTCACTTACACATTAGGCTTTTATACTTTCTAGGTTTTTTTGTGAGTATTTAGGCACCTGTTTAAAAAAACAAGAAGCTGAATAATTTTTATACCCTTTTTATGTTTGCTGTGCATGCAAACGCAGTGAGCATTTTGTTACCAGAGTGGCTTTGAGGGGTGTGACACTATCAGTTCAATGTGGAGTGGTCAGCAATGGCTTCTCATTGTCACACCAGTCATCAGCTAGGCTGGTCATGACAGTGTTCTGGCTTTCTGGGCGGAAACTTTGTGTAGTTCAAAGGAAAGAGCTGACCCAATCTTAGGCAGGCTCTTTCCTTTGATCTACAGAATGCCGGCCAGCAAGCACACCTGATCTGTCATGATCAGCCTACTGAACACCGTCCCTCATAGGTTGAATTACACCTTACAAAAAGAAAAACGTCCATTGCTGTCCATCAATGTTTGTTGCTGCCACCATCCTTACTGTCCTCCCACCCAGCCCTCCCAGTCAGCACCCACCCACCTGACCCCCCTCCACAAACATAACACAGACACTGGGGATGCCAAATCCTCAGTGTCACCACCTGAAATGAGGAAAACCATCCCTCATAATTTTTTTAATATACCCTGTAAAAAAGAAAACCATCCATTGATATCTGTTGCTGCCACCACCCTTACTGTCCTCCCACCTGACCCTCCCTCTCAGCACCCAGCACCTCACATCCCCCTATAAACATAACACTGAAACTGGGGATGCCCAATCCCCAGTATCACCATCTGAAATAAAGAAAACCATCTCTAGTAGTTTTTTCCAATTTACCCTGTAAAAAGAAAAACATCCATCGATGACTGTTACTGCTACTGTTACTGTCCCCCCACCCGACCCTCCCACTCCGCACTGACCTCCCCATTCCCCTGAAGCCCTTACTTACCTACCTTGGGGTCCAATGCCATAATCATCTCTGGACTGCAGATATGTCTTCACTCTTCAATGCTGGACCACAAACTGAGGAAATCAGGTATGTGGTTTAGTGTATTGCAATGGTGTTTTGAACTTACTGGCATAACTTGGTCATTTTTGAATATTTTTCTCCAAATTTTCAGCATGCCTTTTTTGGGACCCCACCTCATGAACAATGGCAGTGAAATTAGGCAAATCTGTCCGGAAAGGTGATTTTGCGGTCACTGCAGAAATCACCTTTCGGGCAGGAGTTGAACATTTTCTACACCCTTGTTCATGAAATTAGACAACTCTGTCCTGTAAAGTGATTTTGTGGTCACTGCAGAAATCATCTTTCAGGAAGGAGTTTAACATGTTCTCCACCCTTGTTCATGCAGTATCAGTGGCTCAGAAAGTTGCACACTCATCTCTGAGACTGGAAGATCAGAAGGCTGCGGGTTCTATCCCCACAACAGGCACTTGGGTTAAATCCCAATACTGACACTGTGGTGCAGCATTAAGGGGGTGCTGCACCCCGAGGAGTCATCTTTTGGCTGAGAAGCTAAACCAAGCTCCCATCTGCCTGTACTGGTGGTAGTTCAGGTGGATGTTAAAGATCCCACAGCACTTCTTGAAAAGAGCAGGGGAATTTTTATTAAAAGTCTCATCAAAATTTACATACATACATACATATATAAACACAGTTTTACATTTATGCACATCAGTAACTGAAATGGACTGTTTATAATTCTCATGCAATAAATCAATCCCTTAATCCGAGACCTTCATTAATTCATTTCCATACAACATCTCTCCCTACGAGTTTTTCCAATTTGCAGTGAAACACCAGAAGGAGTTGCAGAGGGTGTCCAGTCTGGCAAGTGAAGTGGAAGGGGCATTGCCATAGACCGTATCCACATAGTGAAAGACAGAATGTGCCATTTTGGTAACAAGCTCCCTGCAGACATGCAGAGATAAGCAGTCTTTGTTGCAGTGCAGAATGAATTAAATGAATTTGGAGACTGGGATATGCCTTTTTGTGGGTGCTAATGAGTGTGTTTTGCCTTGCTATTGTTTCTTGCAGTTCAGTGATAGATTTTTTTGACTAGGTAACCAGGGTGTTGGATCGGGGGTGGGGTAGTGGATGTGGCCTACTTGGACTTCAGGAAGGCCTTTGATACTGTTCCACATAGGAGGCTGGTAAACAAGTTGGGTAGCATGAGGTGGGCAATAAGGTGGTAACCTGGGTAAGAAACTGGTCAGGGGATAGGAGGCAGAGCATGGTGGTAAATGGAGTTCACTCTGAGGAGGGGAGAGTGACCAGCAGGGTACCACAGGGGTCAGTACTGGGGTCAGTCCTTTTTGACATAGCAGAGGAACTGGAAGGGAAGGGAAGGTCTGCATCTTTGGGGATGACACCAAGATCTGCAGCAGGGTGGAAACTCCGGAGGGTGTGCAAAGGATGGAAATTGACTTGAAACGACTGGAGGAGTGGTCAAAAGTTTGGCAGCTAAGGTTTAATGGTAAAAAATGCAAAATAATGCACTTGGGTCACAGAAACCCAGGGATGCAGTACAAAATTGGGGTAGAGATACTAGCAGAGACCAAGCAGGAAAGAGACCTGGGGGTAATCATATCGGGTGACCTGAAGGTGGCCCAACAATGCAATAAAGCAGTCAGGAGAGCTAGTGGGATGCTGGAATGTAGAGGTTGGGGTATTTCCAGCAGGAAGAGAGAAGTGGTGTTGCCACTATATAAGTCTTTAGTAAGACCCCACCTGGTGTACTGTGTCCAGTTTCAGAGGCCACATCTCAGAAAGGACATAGACAGGATGGAGGCAGTCCAAAGTAGGGCTACCAAGATGGTACATGGTCTACATCAAATGCGCTATGAGGTGAGTCTAAAAGAATTAAACATGTAGACCCTGGAGGAGAGGGGGAATATGATCAAGACCTTTAAATACCTCACAGAGGTAAGTAAGGTACAACTGGGAGATATTTTCAGAGGAAAGGGTGCTCCAGAACAAGGGGCCACAAAATGAAGCTAGAGGGGGTAGGTTTAGGAGAGATGTGAGGAAATATTTCTTCACAGAAAGGGTGCTAGATGCCTGGAAGGGTCTTCCAGCAGAGGTTGTGGGGACAAAAACAGTGGTGGGATTCAAAAAAGCTTGGGATAAGCACAATGGAGTCATAAAAAAAATACCACCAACAGCTTAATCTGGTTCAATGTCAGTTGGCATACATCTGTATCCCCCTCTCCTGGGACAAGGCTAAAAATAGGCAGAATTGTCTAGTCCTCCTTTCCCGGTCAACAACAACTAAATAAAAAAAAAAAAAATGAGGTGTGGTCATAAGAAGGAAATGTTGAAAATTTGGGGGAAGAATATTAAAAAAAAAAAAAATTACAAGCCTACATTGAAATTTATGAATGCAGGCTTGTAACTTTTGTAATCTTTAATATATTGACCCCAAATTTTCAACCTCTTCATTCTTCCATTAATTCATCAATGTGATAGCTGTCATTTTTCAAATCCTGGCCAAAATGTGCTTTAACACTTGTGGTGTGAAATCACCATTTGGGCAGAATTTGAAAATGTACTCCGCCCTTGTAATTGAAGCGGGCTCATAAGAAGACTATGGGGAGTCATAGGAAGGCTATGTTGAAAATTTGGTGTAAAAATATGAAAAAACAACAAAGTTATGAGTTTGTCACATTTTTTCATTGCACGATCATGACCTCAACTTTTCAACATATCCATTTTTTAACACCACCTCATGATGACAGTCATCATTTCTCAAATCCTGCCCAAAATGTGTTTTCACACTTGTGGCACAAAATGATGTTTCAGACATTATTTTATAAATGACACCTATCATGCTCAGAAGGAGTGGTCATAAAAAGATTATGTTGAAAAGTTGGGGTAAAAATGTGAAAAAACAACTAAGTTATGAGGAAACAAATTGTTCCAACATTTACTCATAACTTCATTTTTTGCAGATTTTGGCCCCCGATGTTCAATATATCCCTTGTGTTACCCTACCTCCTGAATATGGCAGGAGTCATTTTTCAAATCCCCTCTGAAACTTGTTTCCACAGTCTCACAGCAAAATCACCTTATGGATGGGATTTTAAAAATTCCACCTGTCTTGATCATGACGTCAGGTCATTAAAAGACTGTTGGACATTAGGGTTAAAATGTGGAAGCCCACTTAAAAGGAGATATTGCCTCTCAGCTGGCCTATCCTGGGTAATTACAATCTAACAATGTGTCAAAGCGGGACACCACTGAAAATGAGACATTGCATTTCATCTGCTCTAT
Organism: Neoceratodus forsteri; assembly: GCA_016271365.2. Lineage (NCBI taxonomy): Eukaryota > Metazoa > Chordata > Ceratodontiformes > Ceratodontidae > Neoceratodus > Neoceratodus forsteri. The sequence continues at coordinate 1,236,010,000 of CM057456.1, forward strand.
TCTGGGTAAATATATAGTAAAAGTGTAAAAAAAATATTTGTTGTCATATTGGTCCTTGTATAACAAGATGCATAAACTAGGGGATTTTATATCTTTTGTTGGACCAACAGAGATTTACAGAAAATCCTTAAGCTTTCAAACCTACAAGGTCATTTATTCAAAAGGAAAATGGCAGTTATCTTAAAAAGGGCGTTCTTTAAAATACCTAGAACTTACACATTTTACACATGTATGCCACAGACCAATGCAGTAATTATATAAGAAACACAACCAGAGATAAGAAAGCAATCATTAAAACTCTAGTTCTTTGGTGACCTAGTAAAAGTGTGTACAAGCAAGACCTGTTACAACTGTCTGAGGAGTGTCAAGTGATCAGCGGGGTTCCCTCAAGGCTTAGTTTTGGGCCCTACTTTAGTCAGACTGTTTATAACTGATATGCACAGCAACATTAATAACTCCATATCCAGATTTTCTGACAACACAAAACTGGGTGGTGAGGTTGACACTCTGACCAAGAATCAATCCATGGTTCAGGATTTAAAAATATAGAAGTGTGGGCCTCCAAGAACAGAATGAAACTCAATCATGACAAATGTACGGCTCTCCATTTTGACAGGAACAATCCATTATACCACTACACTTTAAATAACATGCAGATAAGGGCTGTGGACAAAGAACCAGATCTTGGAGTAAGTGTTAATAAATTATCTTCTTAAGACCATTGCAGAAAAATCACTCAAACTATAAATAGGTTAATAAAATCAGTACAACAATCATTTATATCTAGGAGTGAACACTGTACTATATGCCAGTATCGAACATACATAAGACCATATTTAGACTATGGGTCTCCACTCTGAAGCCCGTATTTAAGGAGGGATATCAACCTGGTTGAGAGGGTTCAGAGAAGGGCAACCAAGTTGATCCCATGGCTAAGACAGAGAGAGAGTATTACAGACTAGTCTGTTTATTTACAGGAGAGAAGGCAAAGGGGGGATTTATTACTGCTATTTATAATACTGCAAAACCCAGAATTATTGTCCCAGTGTGGTCTTGATTGCAACATAAGAACAGTAAACTTAAGGTCACACAATGAACAGCTTGTTGCCCCCATGACACATACAAAAAAAAGAGAAAACTATTGTTTACTATAAGATCATCAAGAACATGGAATAAACTGCCCCAAGATCTGGTGGGCTTATCATCTTTAAACAGTTTTAAAAGGGGGATCAATAGCTACTTGCTTTTGAAGTATAAAAAGGAATAATGCACCCAGTTGGAGTTGAAGACAATCCCGATGGGTCTTCAGCCTACTTTTGTCATGAACTACCAAGTAACCAAGTAACTACAATACCAGCGGTGAACATTCAGGATTGACAAATGCTTGTTAAATTAAGTATTTATGTTGCTGTTTATTTCTTTATTTATCAGTGCTTACCTACAGTAGCTGAACGCTCATACCCTCATGGCTCTCAGTGTTCCGGTAGGGTCTCACTATTTTGAGCTTTTGTGAGTGTTTTGTCATAATTACAGTACATAAATAAGATACATGTGATGCATTATAGGTTACTTATGTATTATAAGTTACTAATAGAACATTTTTATGCTTAGGTCTTGTAGCCAGTTGCGGCTTAAATAAATACTGCACAGCAGAGCTATGAATTTTCCAATGTGAGTGCAGCAACTGTTCCTTTAACCTTACTGTTTAACTATTTATCCTAGTAAGTAGTTGCAGTAAGTGATATTATCACAATGTCTGTTGGACTGCTCCCCCCCCTTTTTTTTCCTTTTCCTCACCCCTGTTTCTCCCCCACCCTTCCACATAGGTATTTCCCCGGTATGACCAGGGTTGTGACTTCTACTATTGTTATACTTTATACGATTGCTATTTACTGCATGTAACTTTATTCTGTAAACCACTGTTACATTGTGTTCTTTTGTTATCTGTATTGCACCTGTATGTTACCACTGTTGTATCTCACACTGTAACCATGTCTACCCTCCCTGTGACGAGGTGCCTTTGTAAATGAGTCCCTGACTCAAAGGTTGTAAATCCAACATTCAAAAAATAAATAAAAAATAAATGAGCAAACAACCGATTTTATATTTGTCAATAGAGTAATACTGGACTCCCTGTTGAATAGGTATCAACCAGAATGTAGGAATATTTATCTTATAGTCTGGATGCTATTAGAAAAAAAAAGAATAACCTGCTTTTGGTGAGTGGGCCTGTTATTTCACTCTTCTCTAGAAGTCTCTATAGCCATGATTGGTTTTGGGCCTCTCCCTTATACATATAATTATTTTTTGTCAAGGATGGCTGTGCCGTGAATTGGATTTCTGTTATAGTAAATCCTCATCATTTTCTACCTCTGACTTTGCTCATTTCATTGTGGCACAGATCACCTCATCAGTCAGGATGCCAACTGTGGGAACCTCGCAGTCAAGGAGAATGAACTCGGCAAACTCGGCTGTGACATGAACACTGGCATCACTACGTCCTCAAGCTATGATTGGGTATTTAGTGAGGGCTTATCAGAAAATTTAGTGCCAAACCCTTTCTTGAAGCAGTTTGGGATTGTTGTCTACTTCACACTGTCCCAAGCCTTAACCACCATGAAAATGACATCTAGCAACATCACTGCCTTTGTAATTGTAGATGCCTGAGCAGTACCTCCCTCATCGATGACCCTACAATTCTTATTGCTATTAGGAATTGGCTGTGGCCCTTGTGATTCTATATGATGTCCATATCCATGGCCTGTATCAAACTGGTGGTATTAGCGGGTGGGAAATGTACTTTTATGTGAGGTAACTGGCCCACAATCTCAGCTGGATGAGCTGAACAGTTGTAGAGGAGCAAAAGGACATGACTCCTCCACTGCTTTAGCTCCCGCTCCCACGACGACAACCGTTTGGTAAAAATCCAGCAGGCACTGGAGGAGTTTCAGTAAGTGACTAGCAGAGTTGTTCAGTCCTTGGTGAGATGGAGAAGGTGTTTGCTTCTGCCAATCACTACAAGATGACATTTGTCTGTGCCACCCATGTTGGCACAACACAAGATAGACACACGATCCTTTGCTTTTTTCCCACCAAAATAATCTGCATCTTTATGAGTGCACCCATGGTCTCAGTAACCCCTATAAAAGAGACCAGTCTCATCTATACTGTACACATCAGGAGTGTACTCACAGAGAAGTGTCGGAAAAACTGTGCCTACCAAGTTTATAGCAGCATCACTGTCAGCATCAGTCTTCTCACCTTGCTCTTTTTTGCAGACAATTCCATGCTGCTGCTTCCATTGAGGCAACCAGCCATCAGTTGATTCAAGGAATTCAAGACCCAAGTGAGCAACTAGCTCATCACTTTTTTTCAGGAGTGGACCTGACAGACAAGCTCTGTGGTTCCCAGTGTCACTGAACCAAGCTAAAAGTGCATCCTCCACCTCACTATCTTTCCTCTCATGCTTTCTGTTATGGTTGGGTTTGAGTTAGACTGCCATTCAGTGAGGATGCTGTCACAGTTCTGACTTATCCTCCACTTGGCTTCTCAAAATGCCAAATGCCTTGGCCACCTTGGAAAGGAAGGTCTGGGAACCATGTGAGCTTCCACAACGTTTACTCTCTGTGCTAGAAAGAGCTCATTTTGTTTGGTATCCATTCTGCAACATTTCACTTCACTCTGCCAAACATCTAGCCTGAAGTACTGCAAAGAAGCCTTAAAAAAACTGTCCCTATTGGCCGAAACCCCAATCCCGATTAACAGATTAGTGCAGTAATTAAGAACAATGATGTACTAATCAGTTACCATGGAAACATTAACAGAACATCCCAATTAAGTGTGTCCTGCTTAAGTGGCTTCATCAGTACTCAGGTTGGTGGCTAAGATGTTATTACTGGGGGGGGGGCATATGGTTTGAACTACAGGAGTGGCTCCTCAGTAATATTGACTTCCAAATATCCTCCAAGACTAAAGAAGCTGAAGCACTGGTGTCCACTTCTATTTCTACTTTTTAAAGAAGATGGCAGTGGCAAGGGCCTGTGAGACTCCGACATCAAGAGCATCGACAGATAGTGGGATGAAGACATACATAGTGCTTCAAGGCCTTCTGAAAGTGAACATAAGTTGGTATTTTTTTGGTCTCACTTTGAATCTGCATTCAGAAGTTGAAACCACCAGCTCTGCTAGAGATCTCCGCAAACCTCACACTAAAACTCTACAGTGGGTTATCTGATACTGTCAGTAAACTCTGTTTTAGAGGACAACGTATACTGAGTAGCAGCCAGATGGTGCCAGGCTGCTCTGCTCCTCATCTCTAGCTCCACAATTTTTATAATTTGTACTCTTTAAATGGTATTTGGCAAGCAGAAATAGTTAAAAAGTTATGCCATTTTACAGCTCATTCCAGAGCTGCAAGAAATGCTAGCTAAAACACTAATAGAAATGTCAAAAATGGTTAATGGCTCACACATTTTGATATCCCATGTTCAGAAGGTTAACAGTTTGTGTTTTTGTGAGCCACATGGGTGTGGTTTCCCAGTATGAATTGGCATTTTTCTGCTGGCGATGCTGAAGAACTGTAATTTGGACATTCTGCATGTTTGCTATATCTGCACTAGCCTTTGTATTAGTGTTTGACCCTATCTTTACCCTGTTCTGAGTGTGTTTACCCTGAGAGGTTAGTAGCCTTACCGTGTTCCAGATGGGCCAAGTGGATGGCAAACTCTTGACTGGAGCACATGAGTTTCAGTGGTCAAAGCCCTGGAAATGGTCTCTCTAAATGGGCAGTGAATGGAGGCTGTGATTGTACCTAGCTGTGCTGTGGGCAAGAATACTACATAAAATGGTATGCTAAAGTTGTCTAAGGGCACCAAGGGCTAGAACTATAAATCCAACTATATTACTATTTTCAGTTTGGGCTATTTTTCTTCATTTTTTTGTTTAAGAACTCTGACCAGACAAAGTCTTACAAATGAGAATGTGGTTATTTGTGGCCACCATCGGGAAATGGAGAAGCTGGAAAATGGAAAACAAGGATTTAAGGTTGGACCAGGCCAGGCTTTACTATAAAGACCTTTATGGATTAATTCTTTTACTGCCTGCATGTTTGGAAATAAATGAATCCCACTATAGGTTAATTATACTTGAATTACTGTAGCTGTGGCTGTCAAGTAAGAAAACAGTGATAAGCTGTGATAAACTTTGGATTAATAAACAGAATAATTAATTTCCTTTCCCCTGGGTCTTGGCTGTGGTTGTGGTTAATCAGAACACTGTAGGGAATTTTTTCACAGAACTGACAGATAAAACAAAGGGCAAAAGTCCCAACAAGAGTGGGAGAAAACAAGGAAAACAGAAGCACAGTACAAAGCAAGAGCAGGGGTCAGGTGGAAGGGGTTATGCCGTAATGCCAGGATCCTAGGGAACAAAGTCAGTGAGTTCTGGGCTTTGATAGCAGACACTGAGGTGAACCTTGTGGACATCATTGAAATATGGGCCACAAATATTAATGACTGGGAGATGATGGTCCCTGGGTATTCACTGTTCAGGAGGGATAGAGGAACTGGTAGATGGGGAGGAGTTGCCTTTTTTTGTCAAGGAAGGCATCAAAGTGCTAGAAGATGGATGGATGAAATATAGACCTCCAGAGTAAGGGAGGGTACAGAGAACTCATAGAGAAACTGGAAAGAGGGGTAGGAAAGGGAGACATAGTAGTATTAGGAGATCTGAACCTGCCAGACATCAGTTGGGAGGTCCCAGTGGCTAAGAGCACCTGGAGTCAGGCCTTACTGGATGCCTTCCAAGACTGTCTACTGGTGCAGCTCATAAAGGAACCCAACAGGCAGACCGCAATCCTTGATGTGGTGCTCACCAACTCAGAGGTGGTGGGAGCGGTGGGAGTAGGGGAGCTGCTGGGGAATCGCAATCATAACTCTGTTTGGTCTGAATTAGCCCTTGGGGCTGGCAAGCCACAATCGAGAACTGAAGTCCTTGACTTTAAAAGAGCTGCCTTTGATAGGATGAGGAAACTGGTTAGGAATAATTTAGTAGGGTTGGAGGACATAAGTGGGGTGGAGAAGAGATGGGGGCTAATTAAGAAGGCCATCCTTGAAGCATCTAAAGTATGCATAAGAACAGTAACAAAGAAAAACAGATTTAAGAGACCACTATGGTTCTCAGCAAGGGTCAGGGAAGTGGTAAGGGGCAAAAAGAAGGCATTCTATAAAACAAGAAAAAGCAGGGGAACATAGAATGAGAGGATTATGTACAGAAAAATAGGGAGGCAAAGAGGGCCATTAGGGAGGCTAAAGCAGACACAGAGCTGTGTATTGCAGAGGTGGTCAGGAACAGAGAAAAATCATTTTTCAGATATATTAGTGCAAAAGGAAAAAGGGTGGGAGAATTGTAAGGCTAGTTGGGGGAGGGGTAGGGTGATAAAGGAGGATGGGCAAAAGGCTGCAATCCTGAATTACAACTTTTGTTCAGTTTTCACAAAGGAGGACAGTGGAATCATGCCAGAGAGTGGCATCAAAGTGGCCACTAAAGGAATCCCAGAAATGAGTCGGCCATTGTTTACTAGTGAAAGGATTCTGAAAAGGCTGGCTGCCCTTAAGATAGATAAGACCCCAGGACCAGATGGGTTGCAACCAAGGATCCTCAGAGAAATAGCGGCAGAGCTGGCTGAACCACTGGTATGTCTTTTCAACAGCTCACTTAGGTCTGGGGAAGTTCCAAGGGATTAGAATGTGGCAGACATTGTACTACTTCATAAAAGGGGGATAAGGAGCAACTCAGTACCTCATAAACGATTGCTCATGAAGATGGAAGACCTGAGTACAGCTAAACCCATAGTGAACTGGGTGGGTAACTGGCTAGAGGGGATGCAACAGAGGGTGGTGGTTAATGGGGTGAAATCAGAGGAGAGGGAGGCAATGAGCAGGGTTCCACCAGGATCGGTCCTGGGTCCTGTCCTCATTAACATGTTCATTAGTGACATTGTAGAAGGAATCCAGGGCAGGCTGTTTCTCTTCACAGATGACACAAGACTATTGTATATGGGGAGGGTGGAACGTGATGAGGGAATAAGGGAAATGCAGATAGACCTACAAAAGCTAGAGGGCTGGTCAAAGGTCTGGCAGTTAAAATTCAATGCTAGAAAGTGCAAGGTAAGGCACCTAGGGAAAAAGAACCCCAAGATGGAGTACCGGATAGGAGGAGAAAGACTTAGTACGACAGCTGAGGAACAGGATCTGGGAGTTATCCTTAGCATCTCACTCAAGCAATTGAGTTAGTGCAACAAGACCTATAGCAAGGCTAAAAGGACTCTTGGATGTTTTGGGAGGGGTATTGATAGCGGAAGAAAAGGGGTAATACTTCCCCTATACAGATCCCTGGTGAGGCCTCACCTAGAGTACTTTACCCAGTTCTGGAGTTCTCAGCTCAGAAAGGATAAGGCTAGGTTGGAGACAGTGCAGAGTAACAAAAATGATTCAGGGCCAGCCAGCACATCCTATGAGGAGCACCTCAAGGCACTAAATATGTACTCACTGGAGACCAGAAGGGAGAGGGGAGATATCATAGAGACCTTCAAGTTCCTTAAAGGAATTAACAAAGTGAACTGCGGGGAACTATTTAGCCTGAATACCAATTCGCAGTCACATGGACATGAATGAAAATTAACAGGAGGTAGGTTCAGGAGAGATGTGAGGAAGTACTACTTTATGGAAAGGGTGGTGGAACCTTGGAACAGTCTGTCAGCTGAAGTGGAATGTGTGAAAACAGTCAGGGGATTCAAGCAAGACTGGGACATAATGAAGGGAATAGTGGTTACCAGGGGTAACAGGACCAAGGAGGAGAATTGAGAGAGGATGGGGATGGTTAGTACCCTGGAGGAACAGTAGGTTCCAGAGATTAAAGGGAACTTGGGCAGACTGGATGGACCTCTGGTCTTTTTCTGCCATCATTATCTATGTTACTATGAGGGTATGGTATTGGAGGGTTAAGGGCTCTGAGGGTGGATAAGGCAGCAGGACCGGATGGCATACACCCAAGGATGTTGAAGGAAATGGCTGAGATCCTGGCTGAACTACTGGTGGAACTATTCAATATCTCCATGGACACAGGGTGCATACCGCATGACTGGAGGATGGCCCACGTGGTATCCATCCATAAAAGTAGACCAAAGGATGAGACGAGTAATTACAGGCTGGTAAGCTTAACTTTCATCGTGGGGAAGTTGATGGAGACAATACTTAAGGAAAGGCTGATAACCTTTATGGAAGACAATGGGCTCCAGGACAGTCACCAGCATGGGTTTGTCTCTGGAAAATCCTGCCAAACAAACCTAGTTGAGTATTACAACTGGGTCACAAGGAATTGGACAAGGGTCATGCGGTGGTTGTTATATACTTGGACTTCAGTAAGGCCTTTAATTTGGTGCTGCATGGGAGGTTGGGAAGGAAGTTGAGATGCGTGGGGGTGGGGACTAAGATGGTTAAACGGACTGAGAATTGGCTGCAGGGGAGACAGCAGAGGGTAATGATGGAGGGGAAACTCTCATCTCCAAGGGCTGTGATGAGCTGGGTGCCACAGGGATTGGCACTGGGGCCAGTGCTGTTTGGAATATTCATAGCAGATGTCTCATATGGTGTCAGGAATAAGATCAGTCTGTTCATTGACAATACCAAATTGGGAGGGGTGGTGGTGGACAATATAGTAGGTTGGCAGGGGCTGCATGATGACCTGACCAAACTAGTGGAGTAGTCGGAAGCGTGGCAGTTGGGGTTCAATGCAAAAAAGTGCAAAGTCCTGCACTTTGGAGCAAAGAGCCCAAGGAGGGGTTACCAGCTGGGAGGGGTGCAGCTAGGTTCCACCAAGGAGGAGAAGGCTCTAGGGGTGGTTGTAATGGGGAAGATGAGCAATACAGAGCAGTGTAGGAGGGTGGCAACGAAAGCTAGCAGGTTGCTGGGTTGTATCATGAGAGGGATCTCTTCCAGGATCGGGGAGGTAATCCTGCCTCTCTACAGTACACTGATCAGGCCGTACCTAGAGTACTGTGTGCAATTCTGGTGCCCATATCTGAAGAAGGATGTGAAATTACTGGAAGGGGTACAATGCAGGGCCACAAGGATGATCCAGAGACTGGAGGACAGACCATGCAAGGAGAGGTTGAGAGAGTTCAACATGTACTTCTTGGAGGAGAAAAGAGACTGGGGGGATATGATTGAGACCTTTAAGTACGTAAAGGGGATAAACAATGCAGGCACTGAAGGGATACTCAGGCTGAGGAGAGGGAGGGATATGAGAGGGCAAGGCCTTAGATTGGAGGGGGAATATTTATGACAGAAATGAGGAGACACTTTTTCATGGAAAGGGTCGTGGCAGAATGGAATGCTTTACCAGAGGAGGTGGTAGCCTGTAAGACAGTGGGTAGTTTCAAAAGGGGATGGGACAAGGTGAGAGGGGGGATAATTGGGAGAGGGGTGGGGTAGCTGCAAGGTGAGGTTGCTAGCTGCACACTCAAGCAGACTTGATAGACCAGGTGGCCTATTTCTGCTGGCAAATTCACATGTCCGTATGTTCGAATGAATAGCAAAGTACTCAATGGGGATCCTGGTCAAACAACATCACTCAAAGGTATGTTTCTCCCTTGTCAACCATTTAGTACTGGAACAAAAGCTGCAAATCTGTATAACAATTTTAACCAAGAAATGAAGTGGCATGAAGTCTCATAAAACTCCAGCACCTTAGATGTATAGATTTGCATCACCCAATCAAAGGCTTTGTCCTTATCTAAGGATGTTCAGATAACACTCCTCTACTACCTCTTTCCACTATTTCCCTAAGTAGTATCAAGTTAACATGTAGCTTATGATATTTTATAGAACATGTTTACACAGGATCTATAAGAGATGCAGCCACCTGACTCAGTCTTGACACCATGACTTGAGCCAAAATGTTGTGTTGAAATTGTGATTTAGAGTCACCCATCACAAATATCCATTGGATTACTTTTTTTATTAAAGAAAATCAAAACAATTTCACACATCCCATTAGGTAACTCTGGCTGTCCAAGTGCAGCATTATAAACTTAAACTAATGCCGCTCAGAACCAATCTATGGCAAGTTTATATAACTCAGAGGTAAGCCTATTAGGACCAGTGCCAATTTCAAGTTTAGTAAAGCAATCTCAGACCTTATTTTCTTTGCTGTCATATGACTCACAAAAAAGTGTCTTAATTCAGGATTCAGAATGGGCAGATCAAAGGTTAAAAAAAGAAAACTTCATCTCTGTACTGTTAACATTTTCTAAAATGACAACCAAATGGCTCAGTAATATTGGGCCCTATTCACGAAAGTGGGGGGGATATGCGCGAGTTACATGTATCCCCCTGCCTCGTGCAGCTCCTCACGTGCCAGACAGCTGTGCAGGGACCACAAGAGCAATCCCCGCCTGGCTCCATTTATGCAGCACTGAACCCCTTGTGCCCAGGTTCACAGGGGCAGCCCGGTGCATGGCTGTGGACCTGGCTGGCAGCCAATTGACTGCCTGGACCAGGTCCTGTAGTGGATCCGTTGTGTCCGTTTGGCACCATGTTTCCGATGGGTGTGTATGCGGACACAGCTCCGAGGTGTGGGGGACCCCAGTTGACAGATCCTACCCTGCCAAACATACTCCAGTGACAGGGGCAGCCACAGTGAGGGGTCTGTTGACCCCCGCCATCCCCCACCACAACCAGCAGTGGCACCGGGGGGGTGCGTAACAGTTATGGCTGCCTTCAGAAGGCTTAGCTGCCCCCCCGAGCAAGGCACCTGCACTGTCATGAATGGCACAGAGTACAAACACACCGCCATGCCTGTCCCCAGGTTGCCCCCACACAGAGCTCTGCATTTGGCCGGTGTGCCAGGTGCATAGGAGGGCATAGCGGGTTTGTAAATGCCACACAGGTGATGTAGTGTGCGTGGCCAGGTGCAGGTGGGCTATGCGCTGGGTTTACGTGGTGCGTATCCCATCCACACCTTTTGTGAATAGGCCCCATTGTCCATAAGCACAGACATTATACCACCAGGGTCAGACACCAAAGTTCTATCTTCTTTTTTTAAGCTATATATTATGTTTTTCTTTACCCTCTCTTTACAACACCTGCAGGGTTGCTAAACAGAATGTGTCTGTGAACCACCACATTGTTCTGCAGCAAGTGATGGTGTTCTAGCATACATCACCTGTTTAGTATCATGTTTTAACTGTTGCACTAATTCAGGGTTACCCTTACCCATCTTCAATAACTTGCATCATTTATACGTTTGTGCCTCCAGGTCCACATCAGTTTTAATATTTTCTTACCACTGAGTCTTATCTTTACAAAGAAACTGAACAGAACTTCTTGTAGCCAGCAAATACTGTATTTCAAAATGCACATCTTTATCAAGCAGCAAATTATTCATCAAATACCAACTTCCTGATCCATGCTGTATACCTTTCTTAAGAGTGACTTTTATGCCCTGCAAACAATGATCTGAGATAACTATCAGAGAAACCCATGCTGAACATAAAACCACATTTGCAGACAGAAGAAAATAATCTATTTGGTATGACTAGTACCACGGAAATAGGTGTACCCTCTTTTCTTATGAGGTACATGATATGTATATTTCAGTCCAGCCAGTACAAAACTTTCCTAAATAAAATCAAAAAATATTTCATCTGTAGTACCACCACATTCATACTGCTCAAGTGGACAATGAAATCTCCACCAAGAACAATTGTTTCAATTTTATAAAGAAATGGTTGGACTTGTTTAAATAAATCAATCCTATTTGTTTTCACTTGGGTAGCATACATATTAATAACCTATAACATAGAGGATAATGTATGGTTCTCTGTCTATAACAACCATGTGTTGCCATCGAGAGGTTGACAATGGTGACTGTTTAAACCTCGACAGCAAAGCTTGAGAGGTTTTGGTCACCATGGCAATCTCAAGATGGCAACTCATGGTTGTTATAGATAGAGGACCATAAACTGTCTTTTATAGTGTATGGTCCGCTATCGCCGATTAAAGGAACAAGAAGGTGAACAGCTGTGTCCTTATGTTTTGGGGTTTTGCCTCTGTGCTGCTCTCCTTGTCTCCTACTTTCACCATTGCCACCACTTCCTGACTGGTGGAGATAGCGTAACATGCATGTGCGAAGGCGTTAGTTGTTGATATGCTGCAGTAGCTACGTAGCTAGTGCGGCATAACAGCTACAATGACGTAGCTACTGCAGCATAACAATGCTATTCTAGGGATGGACTTCAATCCCTAATAGTGTTCCACCATACACTATATTCATTTTCATACTCATAATCCAATATCACTGCATAGTCAGCACTAAAGTCAAAACAATGTGTCACTCATATCAACATTTTTACATGAAATAGCAGTGCCACCATAGAAATCTTCTCCAAGAGAAAAACGAGGGCACCCCACAGCCACCTTCTCTTGACCTCTGTCATTTCCAGCCAGTATGATAGTTTTGTCTTCTGTAATAAAATAAAATCAGCATCAAACCTGACTGCAATGTATATGTACTCTGCTGTTCTGTTTTTTGCAGAGTTTAATCTGTTACTGTTCAATGTAACAGAAGAGTAGTGGAGTTTCCCTGGCATCATGAGCAACAACCCTCCCATCAATAAAAAGAAGCATGTAACCCACTACCAGAAAGCACTGGACATAAGTTCTCATAGCTTAGTGTGCCTTTCCTAGTCAACATTTACAAATAAAATACATTAATAAATAAGAGAATACAAAAGCTTTCAGTGCAGCTTCCTTGAGGCTGGTGGTTATCATGTAGCAATGTTGGGGATTGCTGTATTTATGTAGAAGTGATGAAATCTGCAACCCATTAAGGCAGTGGCCTACTGGACCCATTAATCTACAAATTCTATATAATACAGATTCAAAGAAACACATCAACATTCAAATAAATCAGCAGGGCATGTATATACAGTACAGTAGACTTGTTCCAGCTGCTACTTATTTACGTAAAAAGATTGTAGCATTCATCAGTGCATATTATGGATTTTTTTTTGTTTTATAGATAGATGCACACAGAAGGAGATATAGAAAGACATAGATACAGTAGATAGATAGATAGATAGATAGATAGATAGATAGATAGATAGATAGATAGATAGACAGACAGACAGACAGACAGACAGACAGACAGACAGGCAGGCAGATACATATACAGTAGACTAAAAGCAACAGATAATGACAAAGGAAGAGAAGCTACAATCATAAGCAGACTAGTGAGGAGCTGTGAAGTAGTACAGTCAGCATATCAAAGTAAACTTAGAACAAATTCATTGGCTTCCCAACACTACATATGAGAGAGCTATTGAACATGACTGTAGCATTCATTCAATAAATGTTTATTTACATACACTTTTTTTTATTATCTGTGTTTTATGTAACATAGATTGATAAAGAAGGAGGTGTCCAGATACAATAAGGTGAAGCTTCTTTCCAGGTGCATCCTGGGAGCATTGGGAATTTAAGTGACTTATTCATGGTGACACAGTGTGCACGTGGTGACTGTGGGATTCAAACCCAGTTCTCCAAGTTTACAGCTCAGTGCTCTTAACCATTATGCTATACTGCCTCCTGCTTATGCTGACTACAATAGTGATGAACTGTCAAGTGGGCATGAGCACAGTCCACTGCACACTTATTAAATGGGTCTAAAAATGCCATAAACCTAATTAACTAAAACTAGTACAGTAACTGTGCATTAAAACAGCATAATGCATTCTCATTCTTGTACTTAACCTTCTTGCAAATCAATCCACCAGTACAAGAGCTGAAAAACATAATTTAGCAGCCATTTTCCCCATGCTAACCAGCTGAGAAGACCACAAAACCCAAAAAGCAAGAATTCTTAACTATCCATTTCCCACCCACTCCAAGAAAGTCTGCAACAAAAGATTACAGAACTTAGAGACATACTCTTCAAAATATCTCGTTTTGTTTTTTGCGTTTTGTACATTTTAAGTCCCAATATCACACTTGTACTAATAGGCTCCTGCCCCCACCATCACACAGTCTCCATCCTTATTTCAAAGCTGCAAAAGCCATGTAAGTCCCCTCTGTTCATTTTCAAGCACAGCATACAGTGCATAGTCTTCGGTTTTCAAACTACTCCCCATACACCCATTACAATCCATTAGAAAAAAATCTTATTTCACCACTAAACAGTTGGATTTATGTTCTACTATTTACAAAATCACAGCCACCTTTCACTACTGAGAGCTGTCTTTCACTGTCATGTCATCCAGCCACCTCTGGCTAGCAACACAAAGTCACACAATGAGTGGGTGTGCTCTCTCATATCAGAAGGCACCAGTAACATTTGACTTTCTGGTAACTGAAATTAATGGATGATGATGTTCATCACTGCTGCTGCACTGTGAAAAATATAGGTACCTATGTCTCCCTTGTTGTATACTTCAATGCACCCCCTGTTGTGTCTTAGTGCTTATATAATACCTCAAACAAAGACTGTGCACATTATTTACAAGAGAATCACTTGATAAATCTGTAATCCACTGAACTCTTCAATTCTTCATGCCACTAACAAAACGAAGTATCTCATTTACTGTAGGAAAACTTTAAGATCGCGGTCCCCAGTTGGTTTTGATAATTTCACAAAAATATGAGTTATAGACTCACCTTTTTATAAATCTCTTTAATAGAGTTTAAAGACAATCCCTGGTGTTTCAAATTCCCATTTTTCTGTTGCTTTTGAAAATGTTTTCAAGGTTGTTTTCTGGCACAACTACATTCTTAAATATATGGAAGCATTATTAGAATTAGAGATGTGCAACGTCCACAAAATTCACTCTACGGAGTAATCTATGAATTTCACAGACTTCACGGAGTGCAATTTGCAGAACTCTGTGAAATTTGCCCTGGAACAAGAAATTTCACCTGTGAATTTCACACTTTGTGGCCGATTTCACACTCTGTGGCAAAATGTGTGGTGAAACTCATGCAATCCGTGCAAAGCCGAAGTTTACCATGCTGGGGCAGACTTCACAGATTCAGTGAAGCGTGAATTTTTGGTGATTCCCATGGACTTCACCCACAACTTTTAAATTTGCTGCATCTCTAATTGGAATAATGATGTATACTTTTATCTCATGTCCAGCTAAGAATATATGCAGGATAGCAGCAAGGAAATTAGCTCTCACAATTGCAGCAGTTGGTATCTTTCAAGACGCTTTACCAAAATATCTGTCTATCTTTGGTTACACTGATTATTTTATGTTAAAGTCCTTACCATTCAGCAAGTACTTCTGAATTGTAGCATTCCTGCATGTTTTATTTTTTATCCAGATGTTTCAGTTATTTTTGTCCTGAGCCAACCAACTCTGAAACTGCAACTTTGAAAGCAGATACAACCAAAAGAAGCATGGCAACCCCTACATTTCTTTCTGTTAATATAGTCATAACCATATTCTACATCTATCAAAAACATTTTATGAAAATGTCATGGGTTGGAAATGATTTTATGTATAAAAACATACAAATATGTCTCCCTTTTTGGAGGCATATCAGTTCAAGAAGGTGTCATAGTATTGTTCATTTACTCTTTATTTTTGCATTTGTGGAAAAAAATGAAGCAAGCATCATGACAAATGATGTGTCCTTGTTTCACATGTTCTTTCACACTCATGTTGATGTCTAAAATATTGATGTTATAACCACATAAAACAATTTGACCTCTTCTTATTTTTTTCCATGAAGAGAGAGAGAGAGAGAGATTAAGTCTCACCAATGTAATTTAAAAACAACCATGGCAACCCATGTTTTTTTTTGCTGCAGATTTTAAATTTTTAGATGACCATCATGTACTGGGCATAAAATTGAGTTTGACATGGGGTTGCTGAAACACCAGGGAACATCCTTAGACGGTTCTGCAATTATCGCAATGTCTCTTCAAAGGTTCTACAGCTGGGGAAACTTCTTTTTTTACAAGCTTTTCAAAATAAGGTACATTTGTGGGCAGTGTAGATTCTTTTAAGCTAAAATCATTCATGAAAACAGAGACCCACTTGTGTTCTTCTGCATAATCTGCTGTAAAGAATTATTCAGTTTATTCTTTAACACTGTAAAGTCCAGTGAAGCTGAATCATAAGGGCCAAGATAACTCCCAGTAATGACAAATCCCTTCTCATTACCCTTTGAAATATACTGATGTCCTTAAAATGTCAGTATAACTTCCCAGGAGCACAGACACAATATGCCCAAATCTCTGGGTTAGACATGAACATATGTTACTTATTCACACAGGTGTCCCTAACTGCATGTTTCTGTGCTGTAAGTTTTTACATAGCGGCAATTATTGCACAATGCTATTTTTTCAAAATTAGCATTAATGATTATGCAGATGTTTTTATTTATTTCTTGAAATGTATTTGATTCAAACAGGTAAGTAGAAATGAATAACATAACCTTGTTTCTAGTTGTAACCTGGGGAAGGGAGAAAACAAAATAGGCAGGAACAGGAAAACATCTGCAATACAGTGAATAACAGTTGAAAATGCAAATAATATTAAATAATGCCTAGAATCCACATCTTTGTGTAACAACAATGAGGCAAGTGTAATAGGAGGAAACCAGAAATAATATATATGAAAATACAAAAAAAGACCTATGTCTAGTAAAAATTTCAAGAAAATACCACAAGGTCATAATACAAGCCAACATGTATCATCAATGGAAGGAACAGGGAAGGGAAGGAGTGACCGTTGGTCTGTGCCTGCCAGTCTGGAGACTGCAAGAGCTGGTATGAGAAGGGGAAGGTTATTACAAATACAAGGAAATTTACAAGAGAATATAGTTGACCTGCTTTGTTTCATATTGGGCAGTACACACATTTCTTAAAAGCTGGTATTTAAGCTGGTAGTTAGTGCTGGCAACTGGGGGAAACCAGGATGCTCAGGCACTGAGGAGTACTAAGCCATAATATGAGCCCACATAGGGAGGTGTGATATGACTGTTCTAGGGAGGTTCGACACAGTGGCCATACATGGAACAGTAGAGAGTACCAGGCAGACAGCTGAGAATTAATCTGCAGGGAGAGTTGCACAAAGTGTCCAATTAGACATGACGAGCTTTAGGACTCAGCCAGCTACATCCCCATAAACAAGAGCAGGTTGAGGCCTTTGTTCTACAAGATGCCTCCTGGCACTAAATGACAGGGAGCTATTACTCTATGAGTGAGCCCAGTTTAGGGAAAATAAAGGTCATAAGGTACTAAACATGTTCTGAAAAATCCATACATGGTGTTGTGAAAAATCTATACATGAACCAGTGTCATCCACACATATTTACATTTAGATCCATGCCAGTGATACGTCCATCAAAAGTGGCCATGTCAAGATGGAGGGGATTATGCAGCTTCACCTTGGAACCAAATAGCATTACCACCATTTTTTTGTTTGGCTCATTGATAGCTTATTAAATATAGTCCATTTTTTGATGGGTTCAAAGCCAAGCTAAAGGGCTACCTGCGTATCTGCAAGGGGTGCAAAGTTGAAAAGAAAAGCATCATCAGCATACATATATATGCTGCCAGCATTGACCTGCAAGGGAAGGTCATTTACAAAGGCAAGAAAGAGGAGTGGGCAAGGGTTGAAGATCTGGGGACACCCATAGTGACATGTAAGTCACCAGAGGTAGCCTTATCCACACTTACCATTTGATAACAACCTCAAGGAAAGACTCAACCCAGAAAGGGAGGTGCCAGTAATACTCGTGGTCTCAGTCTTATGCAGCAACTTCATATAGTGCACTGCTTCAAAGGATTTGGCCAGTTCAGCAACTGAACCTATTATTTTACCTAACTGTTGTCCATATAACACAGGATGGTATTGCTGAGGCATAATAGGGAAGTGGTGGTAAGTGGCCAGCTTAAAAACCTGACTGGTAAAGGGAGAGGAAACCAGTACTGTAATAGTAATCTACTGATTGTATGGAAACCAGGTGCTGAAGAATTTGGGATGGAACAGGTAGGAGGATCATTATTTTGTGGTTACCCGTGTCCAAGAACTTGTCATTTTTGTGGAGTGGCAGGACAACTGCCTTCTTCCAGGCTCCAAGGACTGCACTAGTAATGATGGAACATTTACAAATGTGTGCTATCTGCCTGGCAATGGCAGGGGCACCCAGGCTCAAAGACAGGGGCTACCCAGCCCATTTTCATTGTATGTGAGGAAGGCGATGAGCTTCCTCATGACCTCAGCTACACCAAAGGGCAGTATAGAAAAGGGAGCCTGGTAACACAACCTAGAGTGAAGAGTTGGTAAGGAGAAGGACAGGAGGAGTGAGCCAAAGTCAAAACTATTAGGCTGCTGAGAAAGTGGGAGTTTTAGGCTTTAGTTATTGTACCTCTGAGTTGTCAAAGCATACTGAAGATCCAACTTCCTGTTTAGCACTTGAACAAGCAGAGGAGGAGGCGGAGGAGGAGAATAAGCTGTTAGGGAATTTTCTGAAGACTTTCCACATACTAAAACAGTCATATTAGTACAACTATACTTTATAATTTTTCACCTAAAATATAGCAGTTTCCTTACTTTTACAGTTATGGATTTTAGTCAACCACTCCTGTTAAAAATGTAATCTTGTTAATTCCTCGGTGTGTTTCAATGTAATAACTAACAACATTTATCAATAAGTAATGGAAAACTACTATCCCACCTACACACTGTACTGAAATCCCCTCATTTTAGGATTAGCTACAACTATAGTATATTTATCATGGAGGAGATCAAAATGAGTGTGCAGTTGGAGGTGGTGCGTGGAAACTACCAAAGATATATGCAAAAAAAAATTCCAGCACACACTTACCTTATAAGTGGGACGCAATGAAAACTGTAGTCAGTTGCAAATAAAATCCATTTATTGCGCTTCCAGGAATCACATCCCACCTGGCATGTTTTGGATACACTCCTTTATCAAAGGCTAAGGAACAAAACACCAGCTGCCACATATATATATCGACGTGGAACCTTTGTAAACGAGCAGTTCCTGCTCAAAGGTATTTGTAATCCTAGATTTCAATGAAATAAAATAAAAAAAAAATATATACTGGATAAAACACCCCATGTGATTGATGACACTTCAAAAATCTACGCTCCCTAAAAGTAAGGGAGTTGGGTTAAACAGTGTGCTTAATCAAAAACAAACTATAAAAACTTCGCTTTAACCAATGTATTAAAATTCCCATATAGTGAATATATCCCTAAATAAGCAGAAATATGCCTTAAAAAAGCACTGCAATGTGCCTAATTGCAAAACTGAATAACCAGGGAAGGAAGGGGAGGTTAAGGGGGTTGGGGGTTGGAATGTGTGGTTTGGGTGGGGTTTTTTGGGGTAGGGGAGGGTAGGGAAAAGGAAGAAGGGAATGGAGGGAGGGAAGAAGAGAAGGGGAGTGTAGGGGGGAGAGGAAAAGAAGGGAAAATATAAACCATTTTAGGTTAAAAGACATCTGCTAATTAGTTCTAAATGAATATTCACAATAAATTCAGATCATAAAAGCCGGGTCAAAGGAAAAATAGAAATAGGAATGCACATATAATCAGAAATCCATTGTCAATTACATTGAAATGTTCTGTATTCATTAACTTCAACTTTTTGTCAGATAAGGACTTAAATCAATGTGAGCATTCAATCCTGTTTTTTTATTTAACATAGAAACATAAAAACATGGACTTTGACAGCAGATAAGGACCGCTTGGAAGACCTAGTCTGTCCATTTCATTACCTACAGGATAAGCTGGAGATCCTAGTTAACCAACAGCCTCGAGGTCAAAATTCAAAAATTCTCTCTTTGCAAAACCAGGTTATCAAAATCGCCCTCTCTAGGATGTCTGCATACCTTGTCGATAGCCATAAATGTAAACGTATGTGGGACATCATTAGACATTTCCATAATGCGTAGGCCAGTGGCATAAGTGTTATCCCTTCTCTGTATTGCCCTTATATGCTCACCCACTTTAACTTTAAAGCTTTGTGTTGTTTGGCCAATATAAAATGCTTGGCAAGTACACATTGCCAAGTAAATTACCCACTTGCTACTACATGTGACACATTGCCTAATGCTGTAGCTTTTGTCTGCATTACAGCTAGTATATTCCTTACCTTGTGCAAGGTACAAAACAACATGAGGCTTTATAGTTAGAGTGGGTGAGCATGTGAGGGCAATACAGAGAAGGGATAGTGCTTATGCCACTGCCCTACATGTTATGGAAATGTCTCATGATGCCCCACATACTTTTAAATTTATGGCCATTGACAAGGTATGCAGACATCTTAGAGGGGATGACTTTGATAACCTGTTTTACAAAGAGAACATTTTTGGATTCTGACCTTGAGGTAAAAAAAAAAACAGGATTGAATGCTCACATTGATTTACATCCTTATCTTAAAAGAGGTTGAAGTTAATGAATGTAGAACATTTCAGTGTAATTGACAATGGATTTCTGATTATATGTGCATTCCCATATCTATTTTTCCTTTGACCTGGCTTTTATGATATGGATTTATTTTGAATATTCATTCAGAACTAATTAGCAGATGTATTTTAACTTAAAATAGTTTATATTTTCCCTTCCTTTCCCTTCCCCCTCCCCATTCCCCTTTCTTCCTTTTCCCTCCTACCCATCCCCTACCCAAAACCCCCCACCCAAACCACACAGTCCAACCCCCAACCCCCTTAACCTCCCCTTCCTTCCTTGTTTATTTCAGTTTTGCAATTAAGCACATTGCAGTGCTTTTTAAGGCATATTTCCACTTATTTAGGGATATATTCACTATATGGGAATTTTAATACACTGATTAAAGCAATGTTTTTATTGTTTGTTTTTCATTAAGCACACTGTTTATCCCCACTCCCCTACTTTTAGGGAGTGTAGATTTTTGAAGTGTCATCAATCACATGTGGTGTTTTATCCAGTATATATATGTGGCAGTTGGTGTTTCGTTCCTTAGCCTTGGATAAAGGAGTGTATCCGAAACATGTCAGGTCGGATTTGGTTCCTGGAAGCTCAATAAATGGATTTTATTTGCAACTTACTACTGTTTTCATTGCATCCCACTTATGAGATTAGTGTGTGCTGGAAACATTTTTTGCAAGTATATTTATCATCCAGCTGGAAAGTGGGGAAAACAGCTTATTCTGCACTGACACCAATGCCACTCTTTCACTGACTGGTAGGCAACACTCCCACAGGTCTTAATATGATTCTAATTAGTATTACTTCTAATGTGTAAGAACACTGCATTATACAGTACAGTACAGTTGGAGCCATAGATTTGTCCAGATATTTCCAGATATTTTGAGATATGTCTAAAGATATTGTCCTTGGTGGCCCACAGGGATACTGTAGACAGGCAGGGAATTTCTCTAGAGATAATAGCCCTGTTTACACTGCCGACTTTGCAGCACATCAACCCATGTGCTCGGCTTGATGCGCGCAAAGTTGGCAGTGTAAACACTGTCAGGAGCACATTTTGTGCCCATCGGATCATTGTTTTGATCTGACTCAGTTGTAGCATCAGTAGCAGAGCAAGCACATTAAATGGTAGTGTAAACACTTTGCTCTGCTCGCTCCGCTACAAAGGCTGTTTTTTTATCAGCCTCCAGTGAATCCACAGCCCCTCCTTGGAGCGATCTGCAGTGCTATGAGGGTGGGCTGTGTGAACGGTAACTCAGCTGGTGCATCAGGAAGGGAGCAGCGTACATGGTGTAGCGCTGCCGCAGTGTAAACATGGCTATAGAGAATAATGGCTATACAACTGAGTGTTATGGATTTTTGTTTACACACCCAAGTTGTTTATTGACACATAAACCTCAAGAGCAAAGCTCGAGGGGTTTATGACGTCATCACACACCAAGGGTGTGCAAACAAAAATCCATAACAACTCAGTTGCATAGACATTATTTTTCATAATTACTGGTACAGGGAGTTTTTTTCCTTCAGCACTTGAGTAAGTTAGTTGAGCACTGCTGTGAATCACACACACAAACACACACACACACACACACACTGCTGCTGTCTCTTACTTTCTAGTACAGGCATTAATTTGTTTTGGGGGGTTTTATTTTTATTTTTAAATTACATTGTGAACTGCAATAGGTAAACTTAGCTAGACAGCCGCGGTCCATTGATGAAGCAGCTGCTGTGTCTCTAAGCTCCGCTCGAGGGGTACGAATGGCCAGATCAACCAGATATATTTTTAACAGTGTGAAGGCAGGATGAACCAGATTGTTATTGGAAAATGTTAACATTTTACCTGTCATAACAGTGTGAGGCAAACGATGAGTACAGGTACTCAGTAATGGAGCAATGGAGCTGCCATGTTGGCTATGTTCAGCCTGCCCACACACATGCTAAGAGCCAATGAGGTGGTGCACTAGCAATGACTGACACAAAATACTGTAATAATCAGGTTATTATGGTGTTTGAAAACCACATTGACTCCGTGTATTAAAGGGGGTCACCAGTAATTATAACACAGTAATTTCAGGAAATATGTGGCCAAGGCATGGGAACATACGAACATCTGAAGAAGCCAGCAGAAGAAGGCCATTTGGTCTATCAAGTCTGCTCATGTTGCAGGGTCCACAGCTTGAGCTACTGTCCCTGCCCCCTCTCCCCACTCCTCCCATACTTCCTACCCATGACCCTTACCCTCCCCTATACCTCTCCCAGCCTCTCTTAAAGCTGCCCACTGTCTTCAATGAGATTACCTCTTCTGGCAGTGCATTCCAAGTGTTCACCACCCTCTCTGTGAAGAAGTGCCTCCTGACCTCCCTCCTAAACCTCCCACCCTCCAGCTTAAGACTGTGCCCCCCCTCGTGTTATGGTTGTCAATCAGCTTAAAGAGACACTCCTTATCAACCTTAATTATCCCTTTCAAGTAAAGTAAGGGAAGGAGCTGAGAGGCCATCATCTAGCATACCTGTACACCATTTTCCCTTTTTGGAGTCCCTTATCACCCACCTTCCCAACTCATGCACCTGCAATGGTTACCTGGGGGAGGCTCCAACACTGTGTGGTCACCCATGACATCACCAGCACATCCACAATCCACCACCACTCAAAGAACACTCTTTCATCCTCCCTGATGGCCTCTGCTCCCGATGTTCAGGGTCTGGAGTGCAAACCTGGGTCACCAGCAGACCGATCGCTGAGACTGCAAGCAGACAGAAGCTGCTGGAGGGGTCCTTTTCCCAACCTCCCACTACACTGAATCCACCAATCAGCTGCATCTCACGTTATCACTGGCAGACTGCAAAAGGCCCATTGCCTTAGCTGTCCTCCATGCTAGCAGTCTGGAGTACTAAGAGCCACAGCGCAAAGGGTGTCACACTGGGTGTCAGCTGTGGAAGTCGGCCAGCCATGCTGCCCCATTCCAGTGCACCCACAGTTTCATGATCATCTGCACACTACTGCATGCCAAGGTTAGTGAATACTCCTGCTTGTGATACCATGTAGGTAGGTAGGTAGGTAAAATTTTTTATTTGTTCGACATAAGTCATTAGAAAGTTCATGTAAATACATTTCATGAAAGGTTTACAAACTTTTAGTAAATTACGTATAAAACATCACATTATTGCACATGCCTTATAAATATGTCTTAGCTTGACTCGTCTGTCTCAAATCATTTCATGTCCATTTCCCAATGAACATACTTAGAGATTCAAAGACTTCACAAATCTATACAATCTATCAAGTACATTCAGGTCTTTACTATTAAATAGACACATTACAAGTTGATCAGAGGGGAGACCAAGGGTAACTAATATCAGGGCCAGCAATTTTCTCCTTTTTATTTCAAATTGTAGACAATGTAATAATACATGTTTAAGATTGTCTACTACTCCCATTTGACAAATACAGTTTGGGCCACATATCAGATCTTCTTTGATCATACAAAGCATATCTGGCTTTATAAAGCTCAAATCTGTACCTAGTTATCACTATTCTTTGTTCTGGATTTCTGAGAATAGTTAAGTATAGCTCTAATTTGTGATCTGTTTTTATTTTTTTATACCATTTAACATGCCATAAATCAGTTATTCTTGCGTGATCTTGTTGAACAGCAGCACCTTTTAATCTAGTCTTTATCAGTTGTTTAATTTGAGAAAAAGGGAGTTTATATATTGCATATAATGTATTTCCCAGACCCGTGGGAAGAATGTAATCATGTATGGTTTTTACAATGTTTGGTGTAAAGCCCATACCATAATCATTTATTCTTTAAGACACATGTGAGGGATTCGATTATCTTGGAGAAGAAATAACCGTAATGTAAATAGAAACATAGAAACATAGACTTTGACGGCAGATAAGGACTGCTTGGCCCACCTAGTCTGCCCATTTCCCTACCTATAGGATAAGCGCAGATCCTAGTTAACCAACAGCCTACTTCTTCCTACTCCCCACAAGAATTGCCTTATGTCTGTCCCATGCATTCTTGAATTCCCCCACCGTTTTAGACCCCACAACCTCCTCAGGAAGGCTGTTTCATGCATCCACCACCCTCTCTGTGAAACAATACTTCCTCACATTGCCCCCGAACCGCCCCCCCATCTTTATACTGTGTCCCCTTGTTCTTGCATGTTTCTTTTTCTGACAGATGCTACCCTCTTGGACTTTGTTGATTCCACTGAGGTACTTAAACATTTCTATCATGTCTCCCCTCTCCCTCCTTTCCTCAAGGGTATACATATTAAGCTCTTTTAGTCTCTCCTCGAATGCCTTCTCTTGCAGACACTGCACCATTCTGGTTGCCCTCCTCTGGACTGCCTCTATACTGTCTATGTCCTTGCGGAGATGGGGTCTCCAGAACTGGATGCAGTACTCCAGATGGGGTCTCACCAATGGTCTGTAGAGAGGGATAACAGCTTCTTGTTTTCTGCTGGTGATGCCTCTCCCTCTGCATCCCAGTATATCCCCAGCAGTCTCTACTGCCTTCTCACATTGCTTGCTAACCTTAAGGTCATCTGATATGATTACCCCCAGGTCCCTTTCCTTTTTGGTTTTTGTTACTATCTCCTCCTCCCATTGTGTAATCTTCCCCTGGGTTTTTGTTTCCCAGGTGCATTATTTTTCACTTCTTTGCATTGAATCCTAGCTGCCATACTTCTGACCATTCCTCCAACCTTGCCAAGTCCCTTCTCATCCTTTCCATGCCTACTTGTGCATCAACCCTGTTGCAGATCTTTGTGTCATCTGCAAAGAGACATCCTTTTCCTTCCAGTCCCTCTGCAATGTCACTTATAAAGACATTAAAAAGGACTGGACCCAGTACTGAACCCTGCGGTACCCCACTAGTAACCCCCCTTTCTTCAGAGTGGACTCCATTTACAATTACCTTCTGTGTCCTGTTATCCAGCCAATGTTTTACCCAGGCTACCACCCTGGGACCCGCTCCCAGGCTGGTTAATTTGACTATTAATCTTTTATGTGGGACTGTGTCAAATGCCTTGCTAAAGTCTAGGTAGGCCATGTCTACAGCCCCTCCCTGGTCTTCTACTTTGGTCACCCAGTCAAAGAAATCAATTAGATTCGTCTGACATGACCTTCCCACTGTGAACCCATGCTGCCTTGGGTCCTGTGCCCCACTGGCCTCCAGGTACTCAACAGTTCTTTCCTTCAGAAGTGATTCCATCACTTTTCCTACCACAGAGGTCAAACCGGCAGGTCTGTAGTTTTCTGCCTCTGTCTTGGTCCCACTTTTGTGAAGGGGAATCACATCTGCCTTCCTCCAGTCCTCAGGTACCACACCATCCTCCCATGATTTGTTAAAAAGGGTAGCCAGTGGTTTCACTAGTTCTCCCCTTAATTCTTTTAGAATTCTGGGGTGAATTCCATCAGGCCCCATTGCTTTGTCCACCTTCAGTTTTAGGAGTTCTTTCAGAACCCTTTCTTCTGTGAAAGGATTGAGATCGACCCCTCTATCCAGAGTGCTTCTGTTAATTGGATTAGGCACCTCCCCCTCCTCTTTTGTGAATACTGAGCAGAAATATTTGTTCACTATCCCTGCTTTGTCACTATCCCCCCTCTGCCCACCCACCATTCATTCTATTCAGCCTCACTATCCCTCCCTTTGTCTTTCTTCTTTCTGTGGCCAGGGTACTTAAGGGAAACTGACCAAGTTCTCTCCTTAAAATTTCAGAGGGTACTGGCTGGTGGACTTTCAAAAGATACCTATATATTTTATTTATTTCTACTTCTACAGATTTTATATTAGTTGGAGTCCAGATTTCAGTAGCATATAAAATCCCAGCCGTTATCTTAGCATTAATTACCGTGATGAATCCTTGTATGGAGGATTGTCCCAGTCTCCTAAGGAATTTTCTAAATGCCACTAAAGATGTTTTTAACTTTTTAACAAAATTTTAACATGTAAAGTCCATGTTAAATTATTCATAAATCTTAACCCCAAATAATCATTGTATGCTGTTGTGATAACTTTATTTCTATCGATATACAAGATATATTGTTTGCTAGACCTATTTCCAAACACTACCAAATTAGTTTTTTCCATACTTATTAGCAATTTGTCTTTTTTGCGTAAATCTTAAAAATAAGAAACCTTTCTTTGAAGATCCAACAAAGAAGTCAATATCAGAACCACGTCATCTGCATAAGCTAATGAAGTGACTTCATAATTACCTATTTTGGGGAATGGAAATCGGGGTTATCCAGAGACTCAAGAATTGAGTTTATATAAATGTTAAACAAAAAAGGAGCTATCAACAACCCTGATGCACTCCCAAATTTGTATTCATTTTAAATGTTAAATTCCCATCTTGATCATATTTAACCCTTAACCGTGTACTATCATGAAGTCTTGTTAATGTGTCTAATAAATCTCAGGGGTTGTTATAACTTTCTGATTTTCCCCATAATATCTTTCTGCTTATAGAATCAAAAACAGTTCTTATATTGATAAAGCAGCTGAATAATTTTGATTTTATGACCATCACATACTTCCACATAAGATGATTTAAGACAAAACAATTTTGTATAGTTGAACAATTTGCTCTAAATCCATTTTGGTTTTCAGATATCAAATTATTATTTTCTGCCCAATGCTGTAATCGATCAAAAATGATTCGGCAAAAAATCTTTTGTGAGGCATCAAGAAGGCTTATTGGCCTGTACATGGTCGGGTCATTTGTATTTCCTTTTTTGAAAATGGGGCAAATTATGCTACCCTTCCATGAATCAGAGAAATGTTCCTCCTGTATGCAGTGATTATAAAATGTATGTAAATTGGGGATCCACCAATGATTACATGTTTTATACCTGCCAGAATACCATCAGGACCTGGAGCATTGTTATTGGATACTTTATCAGGGGTATTATTTATTTCCATCTCAATTATATAGAATTCTTTGGGACAGAATCTTACCCTATCATTTTTATTAATCAACTGCCTATCTTCTTCCTCTTGTGAGAAGTATAGCTTTCTAAAATGAGCTTCCCAGTTTAACGGTGTAATAGCTGCCTCAATCCTATTTGCATATTTGTCATTTCCTTTGCTTACCAAGGTCCAAAACTGTTTTATATCATTCTTTATAATTGCTTTCCTTAATTTTCCCACATAACAGTATTGTATTTCAATCTTTCCTTTTCCAATAATTTTTTATATTCTTTCCTTGCATTGTTTAATATTTTGTTGATGTCTTTTAATCCTATTTTTTCTTCTATCAAATTAAACCATTTAGTTTCCTCTTTGCTTTATTGCGATTATATTTAAACCAAGTGTTGTTCCTCTTTTTGTATAATGATGCTGAATAAAAAAAAAAAAGGCTTTATGTAGAAACGTATGTCCTTTCACATTCCTGTAATCTCTCTTTGGTTTGTCCTTAATAATTTATTTTTGAGATTTAATAAATGTTCTGTGTTTAATATCTCATCAAACTTCATAATTTCAGTTCTTTGCCAACATATTCTTTTAAGAAACATAGAAACATAGAAGTTGACGGCAGATAAGGACCGCAAGGCCCATCCAGTCTGTCCATTTCTTTTTCTACCTTATAAATGTACCATCGGCCTTTGCTCTGTCAGTGACCTATCTATTCATAGTCATTTGTATTGCTCCCTTATGCCTATCCCATGCCTGTTTGAAGCCCTGCACTGTATTCATAGCCACCACTTCTTGTGGTAAGCCATTCCATGCATCTACCACCCTTTCTGTGAAAAAGAATTTCCTCACATTCCCCCTTAATCGGCCTCCCTCTAATCTCATGCTGTGTCCTCTTGTCCTGCTATTTTTCTTATATGTAAACATGTTAGACTCTTTCACCTTGTTTTATGCCCTTAAGGTGTTTAAATGTCTCGATCATATCACCTCTCTCCTCCTTTGCTCAAGGGTATACATATTGAGCTCCGTTAATCTGTCCTATATGTCTTCTGATGCAGTCCCTGCACCATTTTGTTGCCCTTCTCTGGACTGCCTCAATTTGGTTAATGTCCTTGTGAAGGTGTGGCCTCCAATACTGCACGCAGTACTCCAGATGGGGCCTAACCAATGTCTTGTACAGAGGATTATTACCTCCCTCTTACGACTTGTGATACCCTACTAATACACCTAACACCCCTCTAGCCTACCTACTGCTTTAGAGGTCTGTTGATGATTTTAGGTCATCAGTGATGATGATGCCCAAGTCTCTTTCTTCCTTTGTGACTGCTAGCAACTCCTCCCAGCCTATAAGTGGCTTCAGGGTTTCTCTTCCCTATGTGCATGATTTTGCACTTTTTGCATTAAATCCCAGTTGCCACTCTTCTGACCATTCTGCTAGTTTATCCAGATCTCTTCTCATTCTGCCCACCCCATCTGGATCATCTACTCTGTTGCAGATCTTGGTGTCATCTGCAAACAGACAAGCCTTACCCTCTAGTCCATCTGCGAGGTCACTAATGAAGATGTTGAATAGGACTGGCCCCAGGACTGATCCCTGAGGTACCCCACTTGTGACTTGCATCTCTTCTGACTGTATACCATTTACCACCACTCTCTGTTTTCTGCCCGTCAACCAGTTTGCCACCCAGTTGACCAACTTCTGACCCACCCGAGCCTACCCAGCTTATTTATCAATCTTCTATGTGGAACAGTGTCAAAGCTTTGCTGAAGTCAAGGTAGGCGACATCAACTGCTCCCCCTTGGTCCGCCACTCTGGTTACCCAGTCAAAGAAATCTATGAGATTAGTTTGACAGGACCTTCCTTTTGTAAACCCATGCTGTCTTGGATCCTGTGCCCTATGGATTCCAGGTGTTGCACTATCCTTTCCTTAAGGAGTGCCTCCATAATCTTGCCCACTACTGAGGTAAGACTGACTGGTCTGTAGTTCCCTGCCTCCTCCCTGCTACCACTCTTGTGGAGTGGGATCACATGAGCCTTTCTCCAGTCTTCTGGGACCTCTCCTGTGCTCAGAGACTCACTAAACAATTCTGCTAATGGCTCTGCTAGTTCCTCCTTTAGCTCCTTAAGTACCCTGGGATGTATGCCATCAGGTCCCATTGCCTTATCCACCCTGAGCTTAGCAAGCTCTTGTAGGACCCTTTCTTTTGTGAAGGGAGTAGTGCTCACCTCCTTCCCCCCTGTGTCCATGATGTTTATTATCTCCATTCCTTGTGTAGCTGTAGGAGCAATTTGATTTTCAATAAGATATCCCCAGTCCCATGTAGTCATTACTGGTAAGTGAGCTGATTCCATTCTCATTTTAATTTCCAAATCCAGTATGGCAGCTGATGCATCCAAATTTCCCCATATCAAATCTATACAAGATGAGCCTAGTGGACTTATATAGATGTAACCACTCTCTATGTCCCCATTTGTTTTATCATTATAAATGCAAAAATGTTGATCTTTCATGATTTTTGACAATAATTTTCCATTTTGATTAGTTGTGTTATCATGTGATTTCTTCATAGAAGTAAGATTTTTATTGATAACAGTAATTCCTTTCAAATATTCACAGCCAATGCATCTCTTTGAATAATTTTGAGAACCTCTAGCAATAAAATCCCCTTGTATTACTATTGAAAATCATTCATATATGTCCCTTATTTCCTCTAACATCAATTTAAACTGTGTCCAGTAATCTCCTCTATTAATTTTAATTTTGGCCGAGACATAAATGTTAACTAGAATCAGCTTTAACCTATCATTTGTAATATTAAGGACCTGACAGTTCTGTAATTGCACCTTTATAATAGTAACTACACAATTAAGAACAGTTTTAATAAAAGTAACCAGACCTTCCATAGGTCTCCAATTTTTATTATATGTTTTGCAGGAATGGCAAAGCTGGAATAACCTGGTAATAATGATGGATTGTCCTCCGTCATCCAAGTCTCCTGTAGACATAGTGGCCTGGATATTCAAACTGCACCCAAAAAGTGTGCATCAGCAGGAGCAAGCGCAAGTCCACTGCGCCCATGCTCAAGAAGTGTGATATTCAAAAACTGCGCAGGTCAAGGTGTTCCTGCAGCACACAACTGAATATCACACCACCTGCACCATAGCACAACCAGGGATGTGCAGTTGTGCATTTCAGATGTGCCATAGTGCAACCAGGAATGCTCAGTGGAGCAGTCCAGATGTGCCATAACACAACCAGGGATGCCCCGTGGAGCAGGGCAGCAATGCAACAGCACAACCAGGGATGCACAGGGACAGGATGCAGGGGCCCACCACCCATGCCACAGATGGGCAGAGGAGCACACAGCAGAACAGACATCACCCCCCACACACCATGCACTACACAACTGGTGGAGAGCTGGAATAACCACCTGCCCATGGATACCAGCAACCAACCCACAGTTGGGGCATGGTGCCCCAGCACACCCCCTGGCAAGCTCTGACCAGCACACAAGCAGGGCCAACCACCCCGTGCCACATCATTCCACCAATGCAAAGCACACCCTGCACCATGATCCCCATACACCTTCCCCAGGAGTAGTGCCCAACAGTGCAGGACACCCCATGCATGCCACCACCCCCACTGTGACAATGCAACCCTGTGCACCATGGAGCCATGCAAGGCAGCCTCACCATTTGCACCCTGCAGTGGGCGGCAGCAGACAGTGATGCAACAACTGCATACACAGTGCCACCCTGCACGTCCGCCCGAGGTACAGCTGAGAGACCAACCATGCATCAGCACATGAGGTACCCCACATGTGACAGGGCATGCCCCGGACCCCACCACCAGCAGTACAGCACTCTGCACACCCTCCCAAGGACACATCCCATCCCAGCACTGGCAACAACAGCCAGCACAGACACACACAATGTTGCATGGAAGCATGCACCACACAGGATGCAACACAGTGCATGGACAAACACCCACCCATATCCAAGGGCACACCAACACAGGGACACAGTAGCAGGTCAACCAAGCCACTGGCGTGTGGCCACAGCAGCTGTGTACACATGGCCAGCACCCCTACATGGCACAGGTGTGCCAGCCACCCTGCCCAGGCACCATGAAGCTGTATGCCACCAGCATGCGGCCAGAGCACAAGTGACAGAAAGTGGAGCACATCCCCTACAACAGACACAAGCGACAGCATGGAGGGGGAACAACAACAGCAGAGGCAACAGTGCCACCAATGGCAGACGTGCACCATACTGGTGATGGGAGGCAACCTGGCATTGTGCCAGGTACAGTGGTTGTCCAGCATGGACAGCCACCACTGACATTCCAGCAGACCATGCATATCACAGACATGCAAGGGTGTCAGCTGCACAGGCCATGGACAGTCTGACAGAGGTGCCATGCACACAGTGCATGCACCATGGACCACTGCACACAGGCATCCAGTGCACAGAGAACAACACACAAACCACAGACAGTGACCGATCCCCCCACCCACACCATAGGTGGCTCCCTTCCGGACACACACACACACACGCCCATGCTTGCACCACCTCTGTCACCATGCACACCACTGCAGCTGAGCACCTGTAGCCCACTGCAAATCAGAGACCACCACAGTTGTTATAACAAAATGTATGTATTAAAAAATAACAACTCTCAAACATATGTACAAATATACACAAGGGTGGGGGGAAAGGGCCACAAACCAGGAGGTGGCGGGCATGAGGCAGGGGTGTATAAATGGGAGAGGGAAGAAGGGCTGTGAGGGTGGGTCCAGGGGGTTATGGGTGTCAGGGGGTCATGGAGGGCCTATTCTGTGCCCTGCTCTCCACTCCTATGGTGCCTCTGGGTTCTTCTCCTCTGGACTCTGTGCCACTCCATGCACTCCAACACTGCCAGAGATGCCTGTGCCAGCTGCAGAAGCTCCTGTATGCCCTGTTCCAGGGCCATCCAGCATTGTCCACCTAGGACAAGGGGAGCAGAGTTAATACGTTTGACTGTCCAGCCCCTGCAGCCCACCCATTGTGCATGGTATACAGCCATGTGCCATGCCCCTGTGATGGTGTGTGACCACCCACAGTGACCGTGTTCACAAGACCTGCCTACCCAGGCACCCACAGCCATGTGGACCACTGCACACACCCACCGCCCATGTCCTGCACAGCACCACCGTGGCTGTACAATGACATGGCTATGTGGTGTGAAGGCAGTGGCACAGCCATGTACCCGGTGCATGCATGGACCACCATTGATGCACTCCCAGACATGCAGTGCCACTGGACGGTGCTGACTGTAAAAAGTTGCATGCATGACAGTGGTGTCAATGGATGGTGGCCATGCCACGCTGCCCGCCCAGTTACACAACATGCAATAGTAATCATGGATGTAAGGCACTCACCATCATCAGGCTGGTCCCTGCACCTCTGGGGTCCTGCATCCCTCCCAGCCTGCTGGTCCTGCTGGTGGTGCCTCCTCTCTCTCACCCGCCAGCGCTCCTCTGGGCCTAAGGTGCAAACATGGAGAGAGGAACATCAGTACAATCTGGTAGCAAAGTCCCCCGCCCCCATGTGTGTGCAATCCCACACAGCCATACCCATCCACCCCCACCCTGATACCACCACCCACGGCCAACACT
Source organism: Neoceratodus forsteri (assembly GCA_016271365.2). Classification (NCBI taxonomy): domain Eukaryota; kingdom Metazoa; phylum Chordata; order Ceratodontiformes; family Ceratodontidae; genus Neoceratodus; species Neoceratodus forsteri. Next base: position 1,236,043,086 of record CM057456.1, read on the forward strand.
GGATGGCCCCCGCAATGTGCCAGACACATGTGACTGTGATACCCATATGGACATTAACAGTGTATGGATGGGGCACCTACCTGGCTATAGCACCGTGCCCCTCCTGGCAGGTACCCGCAGGTGGGCAAGCCTTTCCGGATCCCTGCACCGGAGGTCACCGTACCAGTGGCGATACTGCTCAGCCAAGCACCCGATTCCCATGGCCTCCTCCAGTGCCACTGCCACCTCCTCCCGTACTGCACTCCTGGCCCTGTCCAGGGGTGCATCACCATAAAGTGCCGAGGCATGGGGCTCTACAAAGATCACCAAATTGGCCAGCTCAACCTGGCTCCACACAGCAGCCCTCCTCCGTGCCATCTCTACAGCTAGTTGGAGTCAAAATGGCACTCAGTAGCATGGTCCACCATGTGCAGATGCTGCACGGTACAGCGCTGCCATTCCCTATTGCACTGTCACCGAACAGCACGATAGTGGTGCACCCATGCAGATGCATGGCACCTAGGGGGCTAAGATCGGGCACAGGGTCAGGGGTCTCTCATGCACGGACAGCCAGAGCGTGTTTGGAACGCAATGCATGTAACGCAATTGTGTGCCTGTGTGCCACCTCCTGTAGCAGCCTACTGCACTGTGGCCCCAGTGCGCCTACAGCACCCCAGTGCCACAGTGCCATATAAGTGAACAGCGCAGTATCGCCACTGGCACATGGTGGCCGTGCCCTGCATTGCCTTCTGTGCACAACACATCAGCAGCATGGCAGGCATCTGTGTCATCATCCCGGGCATGCACAGTTCGTGCGTACTGCACATGTCACAGAAATGCGCCCTTGCCTGAGCACGTTCAACACAATTGCACAAAGCACAACAGTGCGATATTCAGCCGGCATATGCAAATCAGCTAATCAGCTATTCAATGATGCAGATACTGCATTTGCATCCACTTAAAAATGTGCCTCACCTCATTTGCATGCATTGCGCTATAAAAATGCAACATTGGGCTGCACTGGACATAGTCGGTTACTGCAGTCTATTGTGGTGAGTTGCATGATGTTTGGGAGTGTGGACTGTGGTGCGTGGGACATGCATGGGACTGCACAGGTAACACCTGTCATTCTCACAGGATGAATAATGAGCAATCGTGAGGTGGAGGAAGAGGAACAGAGACATGGGAGGAAGAGGAGGCCTAACTTCACCAAGTCAGACACAGATGCCCTGTTTGAGGTCTAACTCGACCAGGAGCCACTGCTCAGTGGATGCCGGGGAACACCACAGACCCGTGCTGCTGCATGGGAAGAGGTGGCACATGCCATCAACCTGCATGGCAGCCACCAGCAGTCCATGCAGGAGTGCAAAAAGAAGATGGGCACGGACAGGTGGAGGATTAAGGACAAAGTGGCTGCCATCAGGGCAGCACGGTCTGTGACCAGTGGGGGACAGCTGGACGTGCAACACCTGGCCCCACAAGAAGAGCGGGTTGCTGGCAGCATGCAGCGTTGTGCCATCGAGGGTGTTCTGGGTGGTGGATTCCAGACGAGTGATAGCCCGTCACTGCATGGTAGGTCCTGGTCTGTCAAAAGGGGGGGACAGGGTAGGGCAGATACATTAATGCTACTGTGTTCCCTTACAGCTCCTGAGCATCTACGTGGGTCAGCGGTGGTGGGCTTGTTCACTGAGGGTGATAGCATGGAGATAGAGGAGGGCCCGTCCACCTCCACAGGCATACAAGGGTCAGGGCGACAGTGGGCCTGCCTGGACGTCTGGACTGATGTTGGGGGAGCAAGTGTGGAGGAGGCCCTGCCCATGTCCCAGCGTGCCAGCGTCCATGGATGCCAGCATGCTGAGACTCGGGCTGGTGCCATATCAGTCACTGATGATGATGGAGCTCACTTCATGGACAGTGTTACATGTGGGCCACAGGATGGCCATGCAGCAGGTGACATCATGGGCATGGCCATGGGTGGTGCCACCGTGGAGGCCTGCGTGACATCACAGTCCCAGCCTGTGCCTGTCTGCACCAGTGGGGCAGCACTGGTGTGTATCCAGGACAGTGGGGCTGTTGCAGCCACTGTGGTGTCACCATTGAGCCCTGGAGATCGGCAGCCGGAGGGGCAGTGTCAGCAGTCAGCCAATGGCCATGGGGGTACAGTGTCAGGGGGTGGCATCAGTGCACCACCTGTAGACATGCCCAGGCCTGTCCCTGGTTTGCAATGCCCACCCTCAAGGGGTGCTGACTATCAGGGCCGTGAACATCGTGAGGGACAGCATGCCGATCAGGCAGATGACATCTTAGATGAGCACACCCGCATACTCCAAGCATCAGTCGATCAGTAGGTGCGGCTTGTGATGGCGGTGGATGCACTCAGTGCAGCTCTGCGCCAGGCAGAGGAGCGGCGCAGCAGAGACACCACTCTGCTCTTGGCAGGGATGGACTGGATGCGGGAGGATGTGACAACTGCCATTGACAGGCAGACACAGGCAATCACAGCTGTCATGGCCACAATGGGCACACAGTTATTTGCCCATGCGTCGCAGACACCACGCAATGCAATGTCCACCCCCGGTTCCTGGCATCGTGCCACACCCTCCTTGTCGACACCGGGTTCAGCTGTGGGAATCCCGAGCATGCCTGGCGCAGGCATGTTCGGTGTGCTGCAGACCCCTGCACGAGCACAGTCGTGTTCATGCAGTGGAACCCCTGGGAGACCATCGGTGACACACCATGAGGCCATTGGTCAACCTGCCACTGCTGGCAGGTCTCGGTGGGGCCGCCCATGCATCCATGGAAGCCGTGGCACTGTGGCATGTGACTGACCTGTCTCCCAGCATGGCTACTGTCTGATGCTGCTCTGGGTGCATTGTGTTGTTCAACGTGCAATGCATGGGTGGTATACCCAGCCCTGCACGCACATACACGTTCCATCTGCACACCCTCCTGGCTGCTGTCTGCTGTGGTGTATGCATGATGATGCCTGTGTTGCGCTGTCCACCACTGTGAAATGGTGCCCAGCGTCTGACACACGCACAATGACAGGCACGGGGCATGGTGGTCTGTGGACGTGTGTGTGGCTAGGGGTGGCAGTTGGGGTTGGCGTGCCTCCTACCATTTGTGCATGTCTTGTGAAGTGTGTGTGTGTGACTGTGTGCCGTGTTAGACCTTGCCCATCCCTGACAGCGTGTGTGATTACATGCTCAGCAAATCCCCTTAATGACATGCACCCCTGGGGTTTGTCCATGTGTGTTTGTGGGTTGTGCCTTTGCCACTGGTGGTTGCACATTGCCCCGTGACTTACCTGGGTTGGTTGAAGTGCTCCTCTGTGATGGTGTCCCAGTGCAGCTGTGCCATCTGGATCAGTCAGGGTTCCCTTTGACCAAGGGGGGCTGCCCATCACCATCTTCACCGGCGTCCTTATTATCCCCATCGCTGTCCCCCTCTTTGACCTGTATGGCTATCCCACAGTCATTGGCCATGTTGTGCAGGATGCAACAGGCCAGGAATAGCCCACAGGCCTTTGAGGGGCTGTACTGTAGGGCACCGCCAGATGTGTCCAGGCAATGGAAATGTGCCTTCAGCATCCCGAACACCCATTCAATGACATTGCATGTGGTGCATGTGCCTCATTATAGCGTTGCTGCAATGGGGTCACGGGCCGCTGGTATGGTGTGAGCAGCCAGGGACGGAGTGGGTATCTATTGTCACCTGTGTGTAGAGGGTGGACGTTAGTTTGCTGATCAGCGTCACCCTGCCTTGAGCCATCTAGGTCAATACCCATGTCACCTCTGACTATGCCCCTCCCAAGCTCCATGTCTTTCTGAGTGCTTTGCATACTCACCCACTAGGTGGCCAGTGGGGATGTCCCCACTCTCAAACCTGTGGCACAGTGCGGACTGGTGCCAGATGAAGGCATCATGTGCTCCCCCAGGGTGCGTGGCACAGACATTGATAATGCGCCCCCTGGCATTGCACACCACCTGGCAGTTGATGCTTGCATACTCCTTCCGATTCATGTATGCGGCCCCTTCGAGGCCAGGTGGTGTGCAGTCTATTGCCCTGAGCACGCCTGGCATACGTGCTACCCTGTGGAAATCCTGTATGTTTCCTGTGTGCTCTGCAGGTGTGCTGGGGAAACGGATGTACTTTGCAGCATGTGGCAGCAGCGTGCTGAGGAATTGGGTGAGGAGGCGTGACGTGGCTGACTGGGTTATGTCTGTCATGTCCCCTGTTGGTCTCTGGAAGGTATGCGTGGTGAGCAGGCACATTCAAGCTGTCACTTTGGTCTCCACTGACAGAGCATGGCTCCATCATGTGGGTGCCTGCATCACATCACTGCAAAGCTCACAGAGCCACCTCAGAATCACCCGGTTCAGGCAGTACCAGCCCACGATCTCAGTATCAGTGTACAGCTCGAAGCTGGTGCGGGTTCGGTACTGCCTGTTGGGGCATACCACCGACAGGCCCTTCCACGGCCATGCCCCCTGCTGCCTGCCTTCTCACCCCCCTCATAACTGCCTCCATCTGGATGGTGGCACTGGCCATGTCCCTGGCTTATGTTACCCCCCGGCAGCTGTTTCTGTGTTCCCCCCACTGTCCTTGCTGCTACTCTCCCTGCACTGGGAACACCTCCCTGTAGTGGCCTCAGTGCTGTGTGGCACTTTCCTCTTTTGGCCTGCACTGTGGCAGAGGCTCCCCACACCTTCCCTGTTCCTGGGGTTCCAGGTGCTCTGTCTCTCTCCTGCCCTGTCCTGCTCCCAGTGTTTGGTGCCTGTGTGGCTGCCTGTGGTTCAGCAACATGTGCCTTCCCTGTAGTGTTCTTGGGCCTCCCTCTTGTTCCTTTTTATTTTGGCTCATTTCCTCTATCGCACAACTTTTGCTTGCTCCCCTATTGCACATGGAGCATGTTGTTGAATATCGCACTGCCCCATTTATGCATGGTTCCTCCCCTTCAGTTGCGCATGCATTCATTATCATTGCACTCTTGCACATTGCTATTTGGGGGGGCGCATCTGCCTCCCACTGAATATCACAGAATGGTGCATTTTCGGATTTGCGCTGGTGCATCCCTGTTGCGCATGGCTCAACTCTTTTGAATATCTGGGCTACTATGTCTATTTCCATTAGGAACTGTTTGAGTTCCTGGTCTGCTAACTTTGAGATCAGGCCCTCAGTGTTCCATGTTAGAATAATAAGTTTTAATTCTGCATCTGGACTTCCTATACAGTGCTTGCTACAGTAAAGTTGCTCAGTACTACACTACTGTGCAATTTGTGCAGTAGCATTATACATGTTATTCAATGGGTACAGCAATTGCACACCATTCAGTATGCAGCACTACCATGCAAGTTTACTGTAGCAAGCACTGTATGTCAATCTGTTTTTAAATGCCCCAGTGTGGAAAATATATTATTGGTTTTTGGGGGTAAGTTCTCTCCCATGCATGATTTTTTTTATTTTGAGTTTTATCTCCCAAAAATGACTCCATGTTAGTTAAATAAAATGCATACTCATGCAGGGCATGTGATACCTGTAATACTAAGGCTGCCATTTTGGCTTGAATGGAAAGTAATGTCTATTTCTGGATATTTTAAAGTAGTTTGATGCATGTGCATGTATTTTATAGAACTTCTATTAATATTCACACCCAGGGCGCATGAGAGAAAGACACCTATATCTCTTTTGCTAGAACCTATAGATTGACTCTTTTCAATCTCCCACCCAAAAGGGTTAGTGTTTTGATTTCCCATACTTTTGCCCTTTTTTATTTTGCTCATCAATTACATTAGTAAGATTCTGAAGCCATTCCTTATCTTTCTTTTCTTTTACTTGTTTTTCTTTTGATTGATCTGAATCACAATTATCATTTGAAACAAGAGTTAGGACCAATTGCAGGGGATAAACATAAATACTCTTATCATATAATATCCCTTCTTGATTCCAAATTCTGTGAGCTGTACTGTTTGATTGCAATACAACAAAACACAGTTTTTGTACTCCTGATTCGGGGGTCTCTTAATAAATATCTTATCAGCTTATTCATTCAAATGTAATAGGTTTAATACCCAATCTGTTAATTTAGTTCTTGTTTCAAAACCCAAGCTATGAATTCCATACATCTTTTATTAAATATCCTTCCCTTGGGTCTATAACCATTCTTGGAGGACATTTACAATTTTCTTGTTCCTGATTATGTGGTTCCTCAGTTTGTGACTCTGATATGGTACCCTTGGTCTCCCCTCTATTTGTATCTTTTATATCAATTCCTACACTAGTACAGAATAAAGGATTATTGGTACAAGTACCCATTTGTGTTTGAAAAAATTCTTGAACAGGCTTAGTTTTGGGCTTGTCATTGAAATCCTCTCATTTTATTCTTGTCTATCAGATTTTTGTTCTTACCTTTTTTCACCTATTTGTTTTTACCATTATCTGTATTTGATTTATTTGGTTGGTTCTTACCTTTCTTTCCCTTACTGATATTTTGAGTTAATACTTTTAGTTCTGTTATAGACTCCATTCCCTTTTGAAAAGGTGGAGGTAAATTAACCTGATTTGCTTTGTTTGCTTTTTTCTGTTGTCCATTATCATGCAAAGTGTCTTTAATTATTATTGAATCAGTAGTAGGTTTATCTTGTTTCATGTTAAGGGTATCAAATATAGCTTTGTTATAGGCTACTTTGCCTCTTATATGTTCAATTTCCCCTTTTAGTATCCATAAGTTTTCTAATAGGATTCATAGGATTTCTACAGAGCAAAAGACTTAGTCCATAATGCTCACTATTTCTACTTATGTCCTTATCCCTTGATAAAAATTGTCCAGTGTATGCTTAAAAGTCTGGATGGTAGTGCACCCAACTATCTCTGTGGTAGTCTATTCCATTCATGGACCACCCACTGGTTAATCCACTTTCTGGGCCTGGCAAGGTGCATATACCTTGCCTCCAGTTGCAGTGGGTGAGAATGAGTGTTGTATTTGTTATTGCTTGCTTCTAGGCCTAAGATCTCACAGAGGTCACTATCGGACCAAGTCTTGTGTGCTAAGCAAAAGTCACCCATCTTCCTCCCATACTGCAGAGAAAATAGATTTAGTTCCTTCAGCCTTGTCTCATAGTCTAAACCTGCCATATTTACCATCCCCCGAGTAGCTCTCTTTTGGACCCTCTCCAACATTGCCACATCACTTCTTTTGTAGGGTGCCCAAACCAGGGCCCCATATTTCAGAATAGGTCTTACCAGTGATGTGTATATAGGTAAAATGTCCTCACTACTTCTAGTTGTTATATGTTTCAAAATACAGTTCAAAACTCTGTTCCCTTTGCAAGTAATATTTCTGTATTGTGATGAAAATTTAAAGTCTTGGGAAACAGTGATCCCCAGGTCCCTTTCTTCCATTGTAGGATATATATGTGGCCTGTGTTATGCTTACCTAGGTGCATTAGAGTGCATTTACCCAAGTTAAGAGGTAATTTTGACTTGGTGGTCCATTCCAAGATTGTGTCAAGTGCAGTTTGGAAGGGGGGAGCTCCTCTGATGTTATCTACCACTGCCCCGAGCCTGCAATCATCGCAGATTTGGTTAGCCAGATATCATTGGACTTATAATGCAATGACGATACATATAAATTAAAGAGGTGAGGCCCCAGCACTGACTCCTGGGGAACCGCACCTGACACATGTGCCCAGTCACAATATGCTCCCCTAATACAAACTCTCTGTCTCCTGTCCTTCAACCAGTCCCCTACCCAAGTTGTTATAGGGTGATTTAGTCCCAGCTCTTGTAATGCTGTTAACAATTCATTGTGTGGGAGTTTATCAAAGGCTTTGGCAAAATCCAGAAAGAGTATATCGACCAATCTACCCTCATCCAGTTTTCTTTATACCCTGTCATAAAAACTAAGCATGTTAGTCTGGCATGACCTCCCCTTGGTGAATCCATGTTGGGACATATCTGCTAGTTGATTCTCTTTTATAAATAATAGGATTAAGTCTTTCAGAAATCCCTCCAATACCTGAGATGGTATTGAAGTTAAGCTTACTGAATGATAATTGGTGGGATCTGACTTGGCTCCTTTTTTGAATATTAGGATAACTGTGGCATTCTTCCAATCACCTACTACCTCCCCACTATCTAATGATGTCAGGAAAATGTGTGCTAGTGGTGAGGCGAGCTCTACACATAATTCTTTCAAGATTCTAGGATGTAAACCATCCGGTCCTGGCGATTTGTTGGGGTCTAGTTTGCTTAACCTATTTTCTACCTTTTTGGTGGAGATTTGCTATCTCTATTGTGATGCACCTACAAATGGGACAGATGATCCTGTGCTATCTTTATTATTAAATACTGATGAAAAATATTTGTTGCTAAGGTTAGCCATCTCAGTATCATCTGATTTTAGGTCCCCATTTGCATTTTTTTGTGGCCCTATGCATTTGGGTGTACCCTTTTTGTTATTTATATAAGAATAGAATGATTTATAATTATCTTTAACTCTGTTTGCTAGTTTTAGTTCATAGTTAGCTTTAGCCACCTTGATCTTGTTCTTTAAAACGTTTGCTGTGGTCTTAATTTGTTCTCTGAATTTAATGTGATTATTAGCACTCGATTTTTTGAAAAGTCTATGTTTTTGTTAATCAACTTTTTAATATTGGGTGTCAGACAGTGAGGTTTAGGTTTGCAGTTTGTGTATTTCTGTTTTGCTGGTGTATTGTTAGATGTTTCCTTATGTATTGTTTTACAAAATATATCCCAGGTAGCTTCCAAAGACTTGCCTTTAAATTCCTCCTGCCATTCCAGTGTTTTAAATTTAATTTCATTTGGGCAAAATTTGCTTTATTAAAATTCAGGATGTTGGTAGCCACTGAATAACTATATATTGGTTCTTTGACCATAAATTCTATTTTCAAATGGTCACTCATGTTTAAAGGTGCACAAGTTGATAACAGTGCACAAGCTGATAACAGTCTGCAATTGATAACAGTATCATATGAATACTCTTCATCCCATGCTGTGCTTTAGAATACTCACTTGTCTCTAAATCATGTTTTTTAACCCCAGATTTTTTAGCTGAGTCAATGGATATCTATCCTGGGGTATTCACTACTTCAAAGTCATTAGGATAAGATTTAATTGGGGAGTCTGATGGTATATCCTACTCATTACAGAAGTCAAAATCTGTATCAAATAAAACTGCAGGCACCAGTGGTTGTACATAGGACTCAATTGAGCTGATGGGCTCCTCTGTCCAACTATTGCCGCTATATTCTTCTAATGCAATCATTTGTTAATCAATTTTATTTGGTTCTGGGGGAGCAAAATTCCCAATTTCCACATCATCTTGTTGGTTTTTCTCAAAGGTCTCCTCAAAGTCTTTATACTCATTTGGATTCACTGGAGTTGAACTATCCTTGTTAATCTGGGGAGACCTTTTAAAAAAAGATATACTTTTAGATTGAGTATTTTTGACTTTCCTCTTAGCATCCATCTTTATTTGTGGCTCCTGTGATTTTTTAATCTTATTGTCATTGACTTTCCTTTTGGATCTTTGTTTTGGAGAAACCAGCAATCCACTTCTTGTATTAACCATTATAACACACCCAAACTTCACTTATGTGCAAAACAGGCAGGTCAAGCTAAATCCTTGTTTAAATTGGCCCTTCTTAGCTTGTCAGTCCAGTTCTAATATACTGAAACCAAACTACCAATAATAAATTACTGTAAATCGGCACCAGTCCCTTTTCTATAAATAGGACTGAATATATTAATTTATCCTAATTCATAAACAATTGATTGGAGACAGGCTAATCTGAGATTGGTTTTAACCAGTTTATCCTGTTTTGACCAAGACAACATGACCACAATGGCCACAAAGGCCATAAGTGGTCTATACAAAAGATTTTTAAAGTGCACACCTTAAAATAAGATAAAATAAAATACAATTCAAAGAAATTCAGTACAGAAATTCAATAGTACATTAAGTACCAAAAAATGTAATAAAATTCTTATAGAATGCAAGTAATAAACTTTAGGTACCAAAAAATGTAATAACATGCTATGGAATGCAAGTAATAAATTTTCTGACTATATATAGTTTATGAAATGAAGCCAGTTAAGATGAAGTGGAACATTCAGTATCTTGAAATTCTCTATCAAGTTCTTCAGTAGTCCCAAGAATTTCAGATTAGTATTCCTATAATTATATCCACCTCTAGTTAGAATTGCAATACAGTACTTATCTGGTCCTTCACTAATGTAGAAAGTAAGTCGGAACAATGGTCCAAGTGTCTTGACCAAGTATGATGCCAGTCCAGGATAAAATAAAATCCAAATGAGGAACAGAGGTATCTCTGCAATCTGAAGACCCTTTCAATCTTATAGGGCTGCTTAAGCTGTATAAGCTGCTTGTGACGGGAATTCTTATCCACTAAAATAGAATAAAATAAGAAAACTAGGTAGTTGTTACTCTTAAATAACCTTTAAGATGAGACTCTGAATCCAAAGAGTTCTTTTTTTATGAAAGATAAAACAATTAAATCTACAGCACATAAAGTATTTAAATAACAAAACCATTTATGCAAAATTAGTTATGCTAAACACAATAAATGCTAAGTGTACTGTAAATAACTCCCAGTAATTCATTAATGCAACTCCCAAGGATTTTAAAAGATACACTTCATTTTAAACAGCCTAGCACATTTCTGGGTACTACTATAATGTTATTTCCTTTTTTTTTTCTTTTTTCCATATTATTTGTTTTAAAACTTCTTTATTAAAGTTTATGAGACATACAAATAATACATACAGACATATAGCCCAGGTTTATCCCGAGCCCACTTCCTCAAACTGAATGTGGCCACTATGTACATCCCCATAACTATATACATGCACAGTTTTTCATATAATAGTCTAGCCAGTGTCCAGCTGACTTCCTAATATGCGGTTAAGATCTCTCATCTTCTAATTTAACTGTGAACCTAGTCAACTTCCCCAATTGACTGTCTCCCATTAATACTAACGGAGATTTCTATGTGGCTATATGTCAGTTAAACCAATCTTATAAAACTGTGTCCCTAGCAGACAGAGAGAATCCAACCTAATCCACCCTAATGCTGCAGACTTCTTATAACCACCATAGTAACTGTCTAAGGGGAAAAATCACTTCCCTTAAAGGAATACTTCCAGGCAAAAAATTCCATTCTTCTTTAAAAATCAGAATCCTTTTTATCTTTTTCTTAAACATCGCTTTCAAGCTAATCCCAATCAGACAGACAGATCTGGGTTTGAGTACTCTTAAGTTGTATTGTGTACACTGCCTCTAATGCCCTCCACCTTTTATCACAGATTTTTTTTCTATCTTCCATAAGCATGTGTCTCTTGAGTCTATCTAATATATGTAACAGATCTCTCACCCATTGATCATAGGTATAGATAAGGTCACTTTTCCAATGTCTTAGGACAAATACCTTAACCAGGGCAGACATCAATGCCACATGATGTTTAGCTGACTCCTTCACAACCGAGTTCATATCACCCAAAACACAGATCTCCGGCTTAATGTATTCTGAGTAGTTTAATAAGGGATCCATATTCTGCCCAATATGAACCCATAGTGACTGTATTTTGGGGCAATCCCACATCACATGTATCATGTCCCCTGGCAGCATGCCACATCTAAAGCACGGATCTGTCTGTCTGAGTCTCCTGGAACATAGCTTAGCAGGGGTGTAGAAGATATTTGAGAAAATAAAAAATTGCATAGTCTTGTATTTCAGTATAGGCAGAAATTCCAAATCCCTTTCCAGTCAGGCCTCAGGGGGGTTATGCTTTTCTCCCAATATAAAACTTGAGCTGAGGAGCCAAAGCTCACATAATCTAACAACACTTTGAAAACTTGTGAGAGGAGGTGTTGAGAATAATCAATCTCCCTCATTTGATCCCAAGTAAATGGGGTCTGTCCAGCATCTTTGCTCCCTCTTAAAAATTGCTGCACCATATTTGAAATCTGAAACTTTTTAAATAAGGCCCAATCCCTAGCCTGCGGTGGGAGGGTTACCTTATCCTCTACTATAAAATCTGCCAACGTTAGGTCAGATAAGTGTGGAGCCCACTTATCAGTAATTAGTTGTCCCCCTAGGCGAAGATTAGGGTTTCCCAGTAGAGACTGGTCCCAAATTCTCATTTGGTCTCTCCTCTGTGTGGGGTTTAAAAAATTCCACCATGCTGACATTGATTTAAAAATTGGTGTCTGCCTTCCCTTCTTAGGTAGGCCCTCAGGATCTGAGAAAAGCAGCACTGTTGGGGAAAGTTTCAGGTCCTTCAGAATTTGTCTGTCAATTTGCAACCAGGTTGGGATGTATCCCCCTTCTGCCATACCTCTGTACCACCATCCCATTAAACCTAATTGTCCCGCCACGTAATATAAATGTAGGTCTGGGAGTTTAATGTCCCCCATAAGGTGGGGAAGGCATAGAATGGCATGTTTTCTCCTGGGGGGTTTTGAATTCCACAAAAATGCAGAAATTACCCTCTGGATTGTAATAAACCATCCTTTAGGAATATTATAGGGCAGTAAGTGAATCGGATATAGCAATCTCGTTAGGCAGTTCATTTTGATCAGTCCCAGTCTGGCAGTGAAGTAGAGAGGGAATTTATTCCACCTTAAAATATCAGTTTTAATTACCGACAATAGACTATCAATATTGGCTTCCACCCCCTCCTCTGCTTTAACTCTAACCCAAATACCCAGATATTTAATCTTGATTAGGGCCCAATGTATTTGCAAATGCTCAAAATCTGCTCTGTATGTATAAGGGGTGAGAGGAAGAACCTGCATTTAACTTAAACTTAATTTGTAGTTGGAGACCTCAGAGAATTGCCTAATGATTTCCAGGGTTTTTTGAAAGCTTTCAGCTGGTTTATATAGATGTAACAATATATCATCGGCAAAAGCCAAGAATTTAAGCTCCTTCCCATGAACCTTAATCCCTTGTATGTCAGGCTCCATGCAAATTGCTCTTAATAATGGTTCTAAATAGATATTGAACAAGATTGGTGAGAGGGGGCATCCCTGCCTAGTCCCATTCATCAGAAGAAACTCTCTGGAAAGATATCCATTGCACAGAACCCTGGCAGAGGGGGCAGCATAAAGGTTTTTGAGACCTCTGAGAAGGCCATCAGGGAAGCCCATTTTCTCCATCTTGAGGAATAGAAAAGCATGGGAAACCCTGTCAAATGCCTTCTCAGTGTCAAGTGCAATCAATGCCATAGATGACTTGGAATTCAAAGCCCTGCCCAGGATATGATGAAGCTTCCTTAATGCGTCATGTGCCCCCCTACCTGGCATAAACCCTACTTGTTCCTGACTAATTAATAAAGGAGCAACTTTTAGAATTCTATTAGCCAGGATCCTCGTAAGGATTTTAATATCTTGATTTATTAAAACTATGGGTCTATAGTTGCCAGGCATATCTCTAGGCTTATCTGGCTTTGGGATAAGCGTAATATAAGCCTGATATAAGAGGGGATGGGGAACCCCATCTTGCATAATAAGTGAGAATAGATCTTTCAGTAGAGGGAGTATAGACATTAAATGAACCTTATAAAATTTAGCTGAAAGACCATCAGGCCCTGGTGTCTTACCATTGGGCAATGCTTATTACAGCCACTATTTCTGCTTCTTGAATTGGGGCTGCCAAGGCCTGGGTCTGTTCCTGGTATAATTTAGGTAGATGAATTTTATCTAAAACCCTCTAATCTCTTCTTCAGTACTATTAACTCATTGCCTCCACAGGAGCTCTCTGAAGTTGCACCACTTGTCTCCTGCGTACTGTTAACAGTAAATCCTGGGCCTTTCTATGCAAAATCAAGCTATAGTTAGCATGCTACAAACAAATCCTAATAGCTCAAGAACTATAAGTGCTAGACACAAAGTACGAGTGGCAAAGTTATTCAGCACAAAATTATCTTTCCAATGGTGGTATGCAAAGAATAATATGCAATTTTTTTTTCTATGCTGGTTGCAACAGCAAAATTTTTTTTTTTCACTAAAACAGGCAACATAAGCCATATACACCATACCATAAACAAATGTGAATAACTCCTAAATTACACATGATAAACACAAAATATCAGTGACAAAGTTGTTCAGCTTAAAATTACCTTTCCAACGGTGCTATGCAGTCAAATATATATTATATTCTGTTACACTATATATTAAAATATATAAGTGACTTCTCCAGACATTGCAAGGGCACACTGGGAGTCAGTAGCCGACTTCTGCAGGTGTCCTCAGGACACACCAGTGTATTTTACTAACAACTACAGGCATCTGCTAGGAGACAATGAGTTAACCCCCCCTTGATAGATCCCAGCATAATAGTCTATGAAAGCATCAGCCATTCCCTGAAGCTCTGTAATAACATCCCCATTATATTTTACTGCAGGAACAGTCCACTCTACCTCCCATTCCCTGATTCTGTTAGCCAACAATCGGCCTGGCACATCTCCCTGGATTAAATATTTAGCATTTAATCTTTCAAGCCAACGATCTATTTTAACATACATCATGCTTCTCATTTCATCTCTTAGGTCTCTGAGCTCATTGTCTAACTCACTAGAAGAACCCTCCAAAAGGAGTAATGACTTAATGGCCCCAGTTAAGAATTCTTCCCTAGCTATATTCATACTGTTAATCCTAGCAGTGTTTAGCTGAGCTATTCCTGCATATAGTACTTTACAAGTGGGCCAAGCAAGTCTCTTATTCTGGAGTGTCAGGATTTGAGTCTGAATAATTTCCACCAGAGCTTCCTCTAATTTAGACACAGCCTTATCAACCATTAATAGGGTATCATCCAATCTCCACCTATATGACTTTGGGGGAATGGTATCTATTTCCCAGAGCATCTGTATAGGGAAATGGTCAGATAGTACTCTATTAAGAGTAGCCAGTTCTTTAACACCCCTTAGTGCTGCTCCATTGACCAAAAAAAAAATCAATTCGGGAATGGGAATTATGCGCTCTAGAATAGAAGGTCATGTCAGTATCCCCTTTAGCATACACCCTATAGGGGTCTACTAATGCTGTGACTTCCAAAAGCCTATTTATGGCTACCTGTGCTGGAGAAGGTGGTTTTTTAGAAGGAGGATGCCTGTCTACCCCATTATCCAAACAAAGATTCCAGTCCCCTGCTAAAACAAGTGAGTGGGGCAGAAGAGTAGCAATATCCACCTCCAATGAGGCAAAGAAGTCAGGTTTAGTTGGAGTATGGCCATAAATTGAAGCAAAAGAGAATGGATGTCCCAAGATGGCTCACAAAACATAAATCCCCCTACTATCCTCTCTAGCCTTAATTTGTGAAATTACATATGGGCAAGCTTTTCCTACTATTATCGCCACACCCCCTGATGCTTTTGCCTTCCCTTCTCCTATTACCTGGCCCCCCCCCCACATTTTCTTCAGTAAATGTAGTTCCTCTTTCAATAAATGTGTTTCTTGTAGTGCAGCAATTTGAACCCCAGTTTATTGATATATCATAATATTACCAGTTTTTTCTTCCTCCCCTGAGGCCTTTAACATTCCAGGATAGAAATTTAAACAATACCATTATTTATTACCATACCCCTGCTTATCATCCTCTGACAGTCTGCCCCCCATCTGATATAGACCATGGATTCTCTCTCTTCCCCTTTCCCCCAATGACCCTCCTGTAACCCCTGATCCTTCGATCGTCCTCCTTAAACAGTTTGAGACATGAATGAGCTAGCCCCCCTTTGCCCCAGAGCCCCCTTAATCCCTTTAAGAGGGCTATAGACCCCACCCATATCTTTAGATCCCTAAATAAATGTCCTGAGTTACTAAATACCCTTAATGTTTAAGGGCAGCCAAACTCCAGAGACTCAGCAAGTGCATTTCTCTCCCCACTAGAGGTCACTCTATAATAACCATTAGTAGCTAGGAGAATGCACTCCAGTCCCTATTTAGTCTTCACCACAAAGTCAGAGGTCTAAGAGTTTAACCCCCCCAACCTCTTAACTATGCAGCCATGGAATTATGCCCCCAACACAGTAATGTCCCTCATGTCCATTTTCCCCAGTTAGTCCTGCTCTTCTATTGCAATCCTAACCAATGAAGAGCAACCATTGAGCTCCCAAAATCCTTATTTAACCAATATAGAGAAGCTATCCTAGTATAACTATTAATTCAGTGTAGATATGTTCAGTAGCACAGAATTACCATCATCCCATTTATCGCTGGGCAAAATCCCTTCCTTTCCCTATGAAACAGCAAGAAAAAGTAGCGATCCCCACTGAAAAGTCTTGAACCATCTAAGATTTTACTACATTACTCAAAAATTCAGGCAGTCTGTTCTTAGCCCCCATCGTAAACTAAAATGTTGACTCCCTGTGCCAAAAAGTAAGATTTAGCAGACTGGGGTCCATTAGACCCTGAGAATTATAAATAATAAGCCATTTCCTAACAGTCCCACACAGAATAAGTCCAGGGTAGTCGATACCATAAGTGAGTGAATCCTATCTCCAAAGCTTGAGGAGTATAACTGGGTTCAATTAGATCAGGCACTACCTGGATTCGTAGCTCTTCCCAATCAGTCCTGCTCTGCCTCACCACTCTATGAAAGCCAAACCTCCTGGCCCCTCGACTCTTCAGGTTGCAGATTTAAATAAAACCGGTAGCTCCACCCGCAGGCCTTCTGCAGCGTTGGTCGCCGTCGCATATCTCCTATCTCCGGTCTGCAATTTCACAATCAGCATGGCTGGATGATGGAGTCTAAACTTCACCCCTGCTACATAAAGCTTCTTCTTAATCTCAGCATATTCCTTCTGCTTTTCTCGAACTGACGGTGTCAGATCTTGAAAAAGCCAGATGGAGGCCCCATTCCACTGCAGACTTTTCTTCACTCAGGCTTTATACAGAACATGGGTTTTTTCTTTGTAGTTTAAAAAGCGCATGATGAGGACCCAAGATCTAGCACCAGGTGGGGGGATCTCTCTCAACAAGCGGTGTGCTCTTTCAATATTATATGACTCTCCAAAGGGTGTTGGACCAAACATTTTCATGAGAAGGTCCTGCATAAAGGATACACAGTCCGATCCTTCAGTCCTCTCTGGAAGGCCAGCCATGATCAGGTTATTCCTCCGGCTGCGTGACTCCTGGTCCTCGAGTTGATCTTCCAACTTCCTGACTTGCTTTTTCAGCGTAACTACCTCATGGTCTATCATCAATGATTTCCTTTCCTGGGAGGCAACCCTGGCTTCCACATCCCCCACTCTTTGTGTTAAGGCCTTCAGTGCTGGCTTTAAAGTAGAGAAGTCAGCCATGAGCCCTTGGAATGAATGTTTAATTTCTGAGATATCGTTCTAAGATGCTTGCCCTCCTCATTCTTCCATCAGCTGGTCCTCATTTTCCTCTGGCAATGGAGAGTGTGGTTTTGATCACGTCACAGCCGGCGACCTTGCAGCCAGAGGCTCGGGCCTTCCACATTCCATCTCGGCCATATCCTCAGCCAGGCGCTTCCTTATCGAACGTGAGTGTATTACTTTATTTTGTACCTTCTGCTTGCACCCAAAAACAGTTCACCACTTTAGGCAGCAGGAATCCCAGTTAGAAGTGAACTGGTGAGATCCCAAGTAGTAATTTTATAATGCAATATTCGAAGTGGCCCAGGAGCAATCTACGGAACATCTTTTCCCCTCTAGCTCATCATGTGATCTCTCACTATAATGTTATTTCCAGCTATCAAGGATTCAAGCTAAAAGTTTAAAAGTGAACTTACTGATCTCAGAATATTCCTGTATGTACTGCTTGCCTCTTTCCCAGATGTAGTCAACCAGAGACCAACTGCAAATAACATTAATTTTTAGGTAAAAATTTAGGCCAAAATAATTCAGTTTGTTATACTGGGCTGTTATTCCCAAATCATGCATTATTGAGCTATTGAGCCATCGAGCCACCAACCCACCAGATCACCATAAGGGTCCAAACAGGTATCAGAAATAAAGTTCTAACGGTTCTAGTTACAGGCCTTCAGGACTTTGAAACTGCAAGTGTCTCCGAGGAGGTCCGAGGTAAAATTAAAAAATCCTAACAGTAATTGCTTTTCCAGTACTGACCTGTTCGAGCTATTGAGTGAAAGAAACCACTGGTATGAAGCTCTTCCATTAAAAAAAAAAAACATTGGTATAAGACTCCTTCACTCACTTGAATTCTAGATCTACTGCCTCCTCACTCTCTAAATTTGCAGTCAAAGAACTCTCTGTGGGTCTCGGGGCAGTATATAAATGCCAAGCATGCACAGTACTGCAGGGATCAAGCCCATGTTTAATGTGAGCCATGAATCAGCCAATCATCCAATCAGCCCCGAAATCAGGGGAAATGCTTTACTGGTTAAATGACCATCTAAAGTTCAAAGGTCTAACATTGAACTCAGCTGACTATTGCTCCCAAATAAGCAGCTTTAGAGTAGCAAGTTAAGTAACTTTTAAGTGTGTCTCAAATTCCAGCATTATTCAACATTAGCCCTTGTCCCCGCAGTATCCCTGCCTAAACTTTTAAGAGCCGAATTAACCCTTAAATAGCAAGGTCTTTTAAAAATCTTTGGAACCGAATATGTATTTAAAATGTATGTAAAATAAATATATAAAATCACCAAGGGAGAAGCAATAGTGACTGATACTATAAATGTCAGCAAATGTTAGCATTCAGTCATAAATCACACTGAAGTAAAGGAATACAGAAACTTAGTTGGGGTTGATATTGAAACATCTACCCCTTCAAAATTTCTTAAAATCCATAAAACATTATGTGATTATAAAGTTATATTTGACTGTACTGCAAATGGCATCCAATATTCAGTTAAATTTGAAGCAACAGTCTTTTTTCATTAGGGATAGCCTCCTCAGAGCTTCGCTTTGATTGGACTGAATGGCCATTTGTTTAACACAGTCCTGCTTTAGCTCCACCACAGGGGGGTCCACACCAGGCTTCCATCATCTAAGGCCTTCCTCCTGCTGAAAAACAAAACACCAAACACTCTATGGTAAAATCCTAGCATGGTTCATATAAGAAATTCTGGTAAGGGAACAAACGCTCAAGGCAATGGAGGTATACCTGTTATAATACTAAAAAAAAAAGGACTGTTCCCCTGCTTCTCTGTCTTCCTCCACAAGGCAGAGAGCATAACGCAGCTCAATCTCCACCTTCAACCTCCAGCATCTGTGATGCCATGTGATAATTCCTGCTGCTTTGACTATTACATGGATGGAACGCTTGCCAGTCACCCTAACCTAGAACTTGAGTATCTAGTGCTAATTCTTACCATCAGCCTATTAATTAATGGCAGTTTAACACTAGTCTTACTCTGCTTATTTAGTCATAGTTCTGATGTGATATCCTGTTGCTCATTGCATTCATTCTGCCAGTCATGCTGAGTGTTTTTTTTGTTTTAGCCTACCTGCCTTGTTATATGAAGTGTTTGTATCCTGCATTCCCTCTACCACAGTTGTTACCAATATCCTTGCACCTTTAGCTTACTTACCCATAGTTTACTACCAACGTCTTTGACTATCTCAAATTATAATTACTCTGCCTACCACTCTCTATGCCCATAGTTATTTCTGCTTACCCTAAAGTTGCTATCAACATCCCTGCCTTACTGTCCCTGTACCACTAAAGTTCCAGCTATGTCTGCACTGTAAGCTCAGGTGATCTTCACCACCTTCCTATGTCCTGGTCTATTAGCTCTGATACTATCCTTGGCAGGCTGTCTGCTCCTACACCAAGACCAGGCAGAACAACTCTCCTTTGTGCCCCCTACAGATTTTAGCTACTCCAACCTACTACTAGCTACCCATCAACCACCTAACTCCAATGCACTTCTAAGTCTAAAGATGCAGTTCCTGGTAGTGCCTCTCTTCAGTAGAAAATTCCTCCTGTCCCCTCAAACCTGGCATGGTGTGTAAAAACTTACTCAGCTATGGACCTCGGTTTTGTATCTTTGCCTGGCCAGAGACATCAAACCCAACCCTGGTCTCTTCTCCTTCCCACCCTGGACAGATCATAAAGGACTTTAAAGTTGTCCATCTTAATATTTGTATTCTATTGGCAAACAAACCTTACCTTGAGGCCTGGACATCCCAGCACTCCCCTGACATACTAGGGATATCTGAATCCTGGCTCTAACCAAACATCCCAAACTCCCTCAGTAACCTAAACAACAACTCCTTTCTCTGAATTGACCACCCATCCCCCAAATGTGGATGTGGCCTACTAATCTACTACAGGTCCCACCTCAACCTGTCCCTGATTTCACACCCAGCAGGCACTGGCACTATCTGTGAAGTACTGTACTGTGTACCTCACTTGGTATTGGCAACACCAAAAAATTTCATATCCTCTGTGTTTATAATCCCCCAAAATGTGGCATAACAGGATTAACTGCCCTCATTGATACAATTCTACACTTGATCGGCTGAAATAAAATAATTATTATGGGAGAACTTAACCTTGATTGGCTAAGTCCTAATTCTAGAACCTATGAACCACTCATCAGTAAGGCCTGTCTCTCACAAATTTTTACCAGCTCTACCTGTCCCTCCCACCATGGACCATCCTTCTCTATATTAGATTGGATTATCACTAACAGGTCTGACAGGATTCAAGTCTCCGGGGTACTCCCAGACTTCACTAGTGATCACTCCTTCACTTATTGCCTATGGAAGGCACAGACTCCAAAAGTAGTCCCACAGATCCTAACCAAAAGGAACTTACCACACCTTGATCCCATCACCCTCAGTGCTGACCTGTCTGTCCCTCATAGGATGGTCCCCAATCCTAGCTTCCACTGATGTAAACCTTGCCTTGGACATTTTCCAGTACCACATCTCTTACCTCCAAAATAGATTAATTCATATCACAAAGAGGAGAGTTTGAGGCTCTGCCACCCCTTGGCGACCCAGCAATCTTCTTTCTCTCTATAAAAAAAAAGAGACAAATGCTTGGCCTCCTTCAAAGCCTCTTCAGAACCAAAAGATTGGCTCAACTACCAGGCAATGTGAGACCTATGCAAAAAAGCAACATGTTCAGCCAAAAGCTCCTTCTGCAAGGAGAAATTTACCACCTTCATAGGCAATCCAAGTAGGTTCAGTGGACACATCAAAGGGCTCCTGGGTGCTCCTACTAATTTCTCACATAAGGATATGATTAAAAATGGTTCACATTGCAACAACCCACTCACTATCACAAATGCATTCAACTCCCAGTTCACCATTATCTCCCTCTTCCCTGCCCGCACACCCTCTGCCCAGGACTTCAACCCTACCAGATCCACCCTCTTTCACCCCCCTTCTACCTGGAAGTAATCACCAGAAAAGAGGTACGCCGCCACTTTAACTCCCTTCCTCTTGGCACTGCACCTGGCCAAGACAGGGTTGAGGCTAAGCTACTTAAGCTTGGATCTCAGTTTCTCTCTCTCCCCATCACCCACATCATCAACCTATCCCTCACATTTGGTGTTGTCCCATCTCTATGAAAAGTCACTAAGGTAGGCCCTGTCCCCAAAAAAAGGGTGACCCCAAAAACATCTCACAGTACCATCCCATTGCTCTCCTGCCCATTATCAGTAAGCTACTTGAAAGGATTGTTGCTTACCAGCTTATGAACTACCTGCAAACCTACAACCTCCTCACTCCTTGCCAGCATGGTTTCAATAAGGACCATAGCACCACAAACACCCTCATTAAGTTTACTGATGACGTTAAATCTGCCATGGATCAAGGCTCTCTCACTGGTGCCACCTTCATTGACCTATTCAAGGCTTTTGACCTTGTCGACCACTCACTCCTAACACAAAAATTAACAGCCCTCAGAGTCTCCGCTCATGCCAACACTTGGTTCTCCAACTACCTGACTGACAAATGCCAGTTCATCAAGTTGGTGACACCTCTTCACACCAGCTGACAGTCACCCAAGGTGTCCCTCAGGGGGTCAATACTAGGCCCACTCCTCTTCTCAATTTTCATTAACCACCTCCCATCTGTCTCCACTTCCTGCTCAGTAATAATGTACGTCGATGATATTGTCCTATATCAAAGCACCCAAAGCTCCCAACACATCAATATCCAACTACCATATATCTTCAAATAGAAGCTGCAGCCACGGTATTAAAGGACTTTAACTACATACAAAACTGGTAAGAGACCAACAACCTGGTACTCAATGAATCCAAAACACAAATAGTGCTATTCGGCTCCAGGAAGCGCAGGTCATCCTGCTCTCCTCTCACCCCCCTGGACATCAGGTGTCTAAATGGTTCTACTCTCGCTGTAGTCAAGGAATTTAAGTACCTAGGTGTCACCCTTGACCTGGGGCTAGACTTTTACCTTCACATCTGAAATCAGTGTAAAGCCACAAATTCTTGAACTGACCTAGCTTACGATCTCAGACACTTGTCTACCCCTAATGCCCATCTGGCCATCACCCAGGGCATCCTCCTCCCCAGCCTACAATACAGATCTCTACTATTCACAAACACCCCCTCAACTTCTTTACACAAGTGGGACATCACCTACAATAACATCTGACACTTTGCCATCTTACCCCCATACCTCACACACCATTACTCTCTCTCTAATTCTCCCTAGGGTGGCTATTCCAGTCTGCCTCTGAAGCTTAAGCCCTAGGTTGTTTTATTCACAAACAACTCCAAGAACACCCCTTAGCCACCTTTATCCAACAACTTTTCAGCTCCTGGTCCACCTACAGTACTTCCTAAGGTCCATGGATTCTACCTCACTCATCACACCTAAATGTTCAACAAAGATTCTCTTCATTTGCTCACAAGTACTAGAACTCTCTCCCCCAAATGTCCACAGTTGCACCAGCATGTCCTCTTTCAAAGCTGCCATCAAGTCCTACATTACCTAATCTATGACTTGCAATTGTTTCCAACCCCCTGACCACAACTGCTTGTGCATTGCTTGATCTGATTCTCACATCTCAGAATGTTCCTGTCACAACCAACTTTGTTGCCTAATTGTTTGTCTACTTGTAATATGTTCATATTGAACTGTTCCTGACTATACATTTTTGCACTTGCCTTTTTCTAAATTTGTTAATTATTCTAATTAATTTGTCAACTTGCAGTATACCAAACTGTACACACCTGTAACCTGGACCTACTAGCTTTCTATATTTGTATCTTGTTTGACTCAATGTATTTGTGCTTTTGATGCTGCTGTTTCTCATGTAAAGTACTCTCCTGGATTGTTCCTGAAAATAGGGATTCAGTTGTTTAGTGTGCCTACCCAGTCACCAAAAATCAAATAAATAAATAAAATAAAAAACAGACAAGCCAAATGTTTAGTCTTTTTGAAGAGTTCTCACTGGTGTCCAAGAAAGATATTCTGGCTGGGCTGACAAATCTAAATTATAAAATGAACATGAAAAATTCTGCAAAGTGATTTGTCAGACTAGGGCTTTAGTTGTTTGTAATTCTCACAACAAACACACAGATAAAGTCTCTGCTGACCTGTGATCACCTGATCACATGTGCTAAAAAATAAAGTTTACTTACTTACTAAACATGTAGATCAAATGAAAGAACGTTCAGTGATTTGAAACCTGCCATTCATTCTTTTTCATTAAGATAATGTTTCCCAGATAGTGATTTCATCCAAATTAAACTGACAGAACCATAGTGTTCAAAGAGTGACCAGAAACACATATTAAAAATATCAAGTACCTTTTTTGACCTCTGCAGTGGTTCAGTGGAGGTGCTCCTAAACAGCATTTGTGATGGCTCAAAAGATTGAGAAATCCTCTCAGAGCCGATACCGAGCGATAGTGATGACCGATGGCACAGAGCAACAGGCTCATATTTTGAATGTTGTAATCCCGCCACTGTGTAACTCAGAATGGGATGTCAGTCAATGTCAGTAGCCATGCTAGTGATGACATATGACTGACTCCTCCCTCAGGCAATGGCTCAGTCAGAGATGTTATCAAGGAGATGGTACTTGAAATTTACATGCAGGCCCTTCCTGAAGTAACCCTGCCTCCACCCTCACCAAAGTATCAGTGGATCATAAGGGGAATGGGGGGCATTGAATTAAACATGCACACACCTCCTGCAATAATTCCATCTCCTCAGAAAGTTTCCCTGTCACCCACTTTGAATTAGCATAATTCAAGAGAAGTGGGCAGGGAGGAGGTTTCCCAAGTTCTGTAAACAGTGAGAGACATAGTCTGCATAGAGAACAAATTAATCTGCAGAGCTCTCTGGTTGTACAGTGTCTGAATTGTTTCATATTTATGCCATATACACATTGTATTTCTTGAAATTAATAAAAATATCCATTTGTTCGCCATTGATGCCACATTGATAGGACTGTATTATTGTAGGCTGAAGAACAAAACCTTGTAGTTCTTAAAATTAATAAAAATTTTGATTTGTTTTCAATGTAAACCACATTGTGTTCTGTATTTCATTTTATAGTATATATGGTGAAGACTCCAGAACTGGACGCAGTACTCTAGGTGGGTTCACCCATGCTGCAGCAACAATCATTCTCCCGATGCTGATTACGGCACAGGCAAAATGCCACCTGGCATTACAGCACCAGGCTTTTCATCTCCCAGGGGGGACAGCACCAAAGTGCCCTCCCAGGAAATGATTGGCTTTTGCAGGGGGATGCACATCCCGCATCCCCAAAACTAAATATAACCTCCTCCATGGTGGACATGCTCCAGAAGGGGTGAAAACTGTGTGGGGCCAAAAGGCAACAGGAGTAAAGGCGATCTAAAATAAAGATTGCCTGTTACTTCTTTCTATTGGCACCAAGTGCCGCCACCAAAATCACTGAGCAACTTGATGGGACACACTCTAGGTGAGGCCTCACCAGGGATTTGTAGAGGGGAAGTATTACCTCTTTTCTTCTGCTATCAATACCCCTCCCGATACATGCCAGCATCCTGTTAGCCTTGCTATATGCCTTGTTGCACTGACTTGATTGCTTAAATGAGCTGCTAATGATAACTCCCAGATCCCATTCCTCATCTGTAGTGCTAAGTCTCTCTCCTCCCTTCCAGTACTCTGTTTTGGGATTCTTTTTCCCTAGGTGCATTACCTTGCACTTTTTAGCATTGAATTTTATCTGCCAGACCTTTGACCACCCCCTAGATGTTGTAGATATCTTTCTGCATTTTGCTTATTCCCTAGTCACTATCCACCCTCCCACATAGTTTTGTGTCATCCGAGAGGAGACACGACCTTCCCTGGATTCCTTCTCCAATGTCACTAATGAACATGTTGAAGAAAGCAGTGCAGAGTCATGTTTCTTCTTGGAAAGCAGGAATTCTTTGATAATAAATAGTTTACCCTCAAGCTGTTCAGAAAGGAATAAATTTAACCCTTAGGCTGCCAACAGAATTGGAACATATAGGAATTTTGGACTGATATATTAGTCCACAGCACAGCAAGGGATAAATCACTCATAATGCTGTCTGAGCAACACAAAACAGGAAGTCCGACAACTCTTAGAAAATGTGTAAAAGTATTCCAAGCCTCTGATTGGCTGAGGGACTTCTCTAGCTGGGCATCTATCAGACAACAGATGCCCGGCTATTAAAAGTACCAGCCCAGCCAACCCCATCACCAGAATCTTGGTGCTCAGCCTGCTGTCTAATTGGCTAAAACCCCTCTTTGCCATTTCAAATTTCTGCCATTTTTTTCTATCGCTGAGCAAGCGACTTAGCAACTTACCGAGTTGCCATTCGAACAACCCCTCCCTCCCCTACCAAGTCTGCCTCAATTTACATTAAATAGAAAAAAAAATTGAAAACTGCCTACTCTTTCACTGCAGCTCTTTCAAAGGGAACTCCATCTCCTCCTGCTCCTGGTAGAGACATTGCCGCTCCTAATTCACGAATAAACACGGAAGTGCTGACCAAGGCATGGCACATACGAGAGAACGAGCGCAAAGTCACCAGTAAGCTGTACATCACTTTGAATAAAAAAATAAACTTTATAGGCTGAATAGATAACCTTTTTATCCACAGCATAGTGCTCCAATGTCACAGTTACTCATGTGTCACAATTCCCCAAAGGCCAGTGTAATATCCTACTGCTCTAATACATCAAGCAAGCGGGAAATGCGTCTTCATCTCTAGGGAAACAAACTTTATGGAACTGCCACCACCAGTCCTTGGCCTGATTCCCCGATCCCTTCATTTTTAAAATTGTTGTTCTGCTGAGTACCCCTTCTCCAAACTGAACAACAACACCAGGAGAAAACAAAAAAAATCTACCTGTTTTTGCAGGTTACTTTTCTTTTTGCTGCCTTATCACCCGACCTTCTAGCCATCACTTCCCGTCTGAGGTGGGGGGCATGAAAGCAGCTCCAAGGTAGGTGCTCCTTTTTTTTTTTTACTCCATGGCAACCACAAACTGTATAAAAAACATAAACTATACAAGGAAAGTCTCTATCTAAAAACAAAACAAAAAAAAACACACACACACACACACACACACACACATACACACACATATTGTAATGCAGGCGGAGGAACTATTTTATTAAAAAAATGTAGTTTAAACTATTTTTTTATTTACACTTTTTATAAAACTTATTTTCTTTCACAGTGCCCATTTTCTAAGAGCAATAATACCCTCTAGGGTGGGCGGTATTGGGGAATACCGGACCTTCCAGGGGCTATAAGTCCCTCCGCCTGTGGCGTCGGGACTCATTACGCCCCCGGGCAGTCTGGTATTCCCCAATACCACCCACCCTGTCAGGTATTATTGCTTACTTATGTTTCTTTCCCCTGGCAATATTCTAAAGGTATTCAAGTTTAAGGTGTAGCACTGAATTGTCTCGGATTATGTTCTTTGTTGGCATTTTAAGACAGAATGTCATTTTTGTTTTGCTTAGCCAGGTCAGTGCAATGTTTCTGCTGAATGATGTTTTGCTCCTTTTGCACTGATGGTGGGTTAAGAAAGGTACTAGGAGACAGCTATGCTGAAATGTGTGTGCAGCTAAGTAATTTGTTAGAACACTGGGTATATGGTGCAAAAGCTCACTCTGTTGAGAAAATAAAAGATTTATTTTGTCTGCAACAGTTCCAAAAAACTGTACCTGATGAACTGAGAATATGGCTGTTGGATAGAACTCTGAGCTCCACAAGAAAGGTAGCCAGGAGGGCTGATTAGTTCATGTATCCAGATGACCATCCTCTCATTGCAAAGGTAATGGAGATAGAACATCAAGTGGTCTATGAGAACCCCTAGGGGCAACCTAAAGGAAGCCAGAATGTGCCTGAACCAAAAGGGAAACAATCTGGTTTTAAAAGAATGGGGAGGGGTGAATGCAGGTGCTATATCTGCCAGAAACTGGGGTATTTGTCTTCTGATTGTCTGAAAAATGTGAAAAAAAGCATTAGTGCAAGAGCAGGGAGTAGCTCAGGGATCTCACAGTAGATAGCATCCTGTACAGTGAGTGCAGTGCCCTATAACTCCACTGCACATATGCAACCACTGGTGGTGAATGGATTGTTAACCAGGGATTGTTGGACACTGGGGCCTCCATTTCTATAGTGAAGCAGGATTTGATTCAGAAGGAACAGATCCTGCCTGGCCAGTTCCTTATAATTAGAGAAGTGATGGTTCCTGTGGTCTCAGTACCAATGGCCCAAATCTTTCTAAGCTGGGAAGGTGACCAGGGCCAGGGACAATGGTTTTTTATGACTGAAAAGGCAAAATCTGTTTTGCCATATGGAAAAACTGGTATTGTCATCAGTGTCTACAAAGACAAAATCCATTTTAGCTGGTGTTTTATTTTTCAGCTTTGTTTAATGATTTTTTTTCTCAGCTAGCATATATTTTAGCACTTTTGCTGTCTAGTATTGAGAATCAATCCTTGTAGTTATTAAAAAGAATAAACTCTATAATAAGCTTAACCTGTACCTCACTTTGGTTTTGTGCCTTATATCCACTATTATCAATGCCTATTTGCCCAAGTGATCTGAGTGTGCAGATCTTAGAGGCCAGTGTGTGTGTTGTTTGAATGTGTGTGTGTGTGTGTGTGTGTGTGTGTTTGTGTGTGTGTGTCTGTGTGTGTCTGACTTCATGTTTGGCATTGACCAGCCCTGATTTGTTACATCAGCAGCACTATGTCCCCCAAATAAAGGGGAGTATGATGTAGCTCACACCCCTGCCAATGGTGGGCTGGTCTTCGCTCTCCAAAATGCTAAATGTGCACATACATCCCCAGAAAAAAAAATCAGAGCCAACATCTGCCTGAACCAGCAACCGCCATATTTCTTGGCTGGAAAGAGCAAACTGGAGCAGTCCAGGAAGAGGGTACAACCTCACGTCAATGAGGATGTACATTCCTGGAAGGCAATGGTTGTAAACACTAGGAGCCTAACCAACAAACTTCCCGAACTCACAGTCATCTTGGAAACAAGAAGGTTGGACTGGGTGGTTGTAATAGAAATGTGGTTCATGGGAAACCATGGATGGGACAAGGCCATTCAAAGTTACAGTCTGTTCGGAAAAGATAGGCAGGGCAAAAAAAGAGGGTGGGCATAGCCATTTACATTCAGGAGGAAATAAAAGCCACAGAAGTAAAAGGGCAACCTGGGGACTTTGAGTCACTGTGGCTAACAGTAGACAAGGGCAAGGGAAAACCCTTCAAAATCCGCGTCATGTACAGGCCCCCAAATCAAGGAGATAAAAGAGGCAAATACCTAATAGAGGAAATCCACAAAATGTCTGATAAAGGCAAAGTTATAATGGTGGGGGACTTCAACCTACAAAGTTATTAACTGGAGCACACTAACGGCAGCAACAAAAAGAAGTAAGGACTTCTTATAGTCACTACAAGGTGCAGGACTGTGCCAACTTGTTAAAACCCCAACAAGGGGAGATACCATTCTCAATCTTGTCCTCACAAACTCAGAAAGGATAAAGGACTTTGAAGTGGGATGCCATATGGGCAACAGTGACCATCGCATGGTAGGCTTTAAGGTAAACATAACACAGGACACTAGTCACTCAAAGATAAAGGCGATAGATTTCAGAAAGGGTGACTTCCAAAACATGACGAACAATATAAGTAGCCAGTTAATGGAAACAGAGGTAGAGGAAGTGGAGATCATGTGGGGGAGACTCAAGACAGCAATAGAGACTGCCACAGATCAATGTGCCAGATGGGTCAGCAAAGCAAAAAGAAAAATAAATCCTCTATGGTTTTCCAAGGAAGTGGCTACCACAGTCAAAGAAAAAAGGTGTAGAGCATATACCAGGAAATCAAAACTGAGAAAGACTGGGAGTCGTACAAGGGAAAAATGAGTGTTTAACAAACAAATTAGAAAAGCAAAAGCCCAGACAGAGGAAAAGATAGCAGAAGGAGCAAAAGAGAGGAGGCAAATCAGTTTTTAGATACATTAGGGAATGTAGGAAGGCAAATGCGAGGATAGTAAAGATTGCCACTGAAGAAAGGAAATGCACGAAACATGACCCAGGGAAGCCGAAATCCTCAACAAATACTTCTGCTCAGTGTTTACCAAAGAGGACCCAGGGGATGGCCCAGCCCTGAAAAAATACAACACCCCAGGATTAGGGGTAGACATGAATCCCTCTACAGAAGCCGAAGTACAGGAGGTGCTAAATAAACTAAAAGTAGACAAAGCCATGGGACCAGATGAGATGTACCCCAGAATCCTTAAGGAACTGGGGGCAGAATTAGCAGCCCCTCTGGCACTTCTAGTCATGAAATCCTTGAAGAAAGGTGTGGTACCCGAAGACTGGAAAAAGGCAATAGTTGTTCCACTTCACAAATTAGGCAGTTGAGAAGAGGCTAGTAATTACAGACCAGTGAGCCTCACATCTATAGTAGGGAAACTAACGGAGACGCTACTCAAACATAGAATCATAGCATTCCTCAAACCTAGTGGCCAACAAGACCCTAAATAGCACAGTTTCACAGCAGGTAGTTCATGTCTGACAAATCTGCTTGAGTTGTTTGACTGTGCTACAAAAATAGTGGACGACGGTGGGGCATTAGATGTGGTCTACCTTGACGTTAGAAAGGCCTTCAACTCGGTTCCACACAGAAGGCTGGTAAAGAAGCTTGACCACACAGGGGCTGGTCCAGAAGTAGTCAGATGGGTACAAAACTGGTTACAAGGCAGAACCCAGAGGGTACAGGTTAATGGAATGCAATCAACAGAAGGCAGGTGACCACCAGGGTGCTCCAGGGCTCAGTGCTGGGGCCTCTGCTCTTCAATGTTTTTATAGCAAATATGGCTGATGGACTGGAAGGGAAGGTGTGTCTGTTCGCAGATAACACCAAGATATGTAACAGGATGGACACTTCAGAAGGAGTGAGCAAGATGGAAGCTGACCTCAAGAAACTAGAAAAATGGTCCAGAGTGTGGCAGCTGAGATTTAACACCAGAAAGTGCAAGGTCATGCACATAGAAAAGAAAAATCCAAGAAAGGAGTATTACCTAGGAGGCGAAAGACTGACAGCCTCAAACCAGGAATGAGATCTGGGAATCATAATCTCAGATGACTTGAAGGTTAGTAAGCAGTGTGAGAAGGCAACATTGAAGGCCAACAGAATGCTGGGCTGCATTGGGAGGGAAATCATGAGGAGGAAGATAGAGATAGTACTACCACTGTATAGATCACTGGTCAGGCCTCACCTGGAATATGGAGTCCAATTCTGGAGGTCTCACCTCAGGAAGGACACTGATCAGGTGGAAACAGTACAGAGAAAGGCAACAAAAATGATTCAGGGTCTGCAGTACATGTCCTATGAGGAAAGACTTAGGGAACTGAATATGTACTCCCTAGAGCAGAGAAGAAAGAGAGAGGGGACATGATTGAAACATTCAAGTACATAAAAGGAATTAACAAGATACAGGCACAGGAACTTTTTCACTCCAAGAAGGGCTCCAGGACCAGGGGACATGACCTCAGGCTGCAAGGAGGGAGGTGCTCTACCAACACTAGGAAGTTTTTCTTCACAGAAAGAGTAGTGGACGCATGGAACAGCCTGCCCCAAGAGGTTGTAAGGGTCAACACTGTGGGGGGATTCAGGAATGCCTGGGATAGACACAAGGGAGCCCTGACTACAAAGGGCAACTAGAGTGTCAAAATAGGTCCAAAATAAATGGATAGACTAGATGGACATAGCGGTCTCCTTCTGCCATCAACTTCTATGTTTCTATGTTTCTATCCCTCAGGGGTGACAGCAGCAGCAGCAAGATCAGCACTATGGCTCACATTCCTCAGGGGTAACAGCCTCAACATTATGGACTTCACCCCTCAAGGGTGATGGCAGCACTATGGCTTCTCTTCCTAAGGGGTGACAGCAGTAGCACTATGGGTCCTATCCCTCACGGGTGACAGCAGCACCACTATGGCCCCCATCCCTGAGGAGTGGCAGTGACAGCAGCAAGAGTACGCACTGAACGATGCATTGGTCGGACCTCTCTTGAATAAGCCAGCCTCGGACCTGGATGTTCTAGCATTTTATCACCCAGTCCTAGTGTCTTTTTTAGGTAAGATTATTGAGAAGATTGTGGTGCTGCAGCTTGAGGCACACCTCTTGGCCCACAATGTCTCTCAACCCCTCCAGCATGGTTTCAGATCTGGGCATAGCAATGAGATGGCATTAGTCAGAGGGCATAATGACTTTCTCAGGGCAAGAGACAAGGTGAATGGTCAATTCTTGTTCTCCTGGATCTCTCTTCAGCATTTGACACTGTGGACCATGGGTGGTTGCTGGATCATCTGAAGGAGCATGTTGGACTCACCGTCACTGTCATCCACTGGTTTGAGTCTTATCTCAAGAATAGAATACAGAGGGTGGTGATGGGAACTTTCTAATTATCCCCAATGCTCCTGCCCTGAGGTGTGCCCCAAGGTTCGATCCTCTCACCCATGTTGTTTGCAGTTTACATGCTGCCCCGGAGGGATCATTCAACAGCACAAGCTGGGCTTTCACTGCTATGCAGATTGTACCCAGGTATATTTGTCCTGTGCATCAGGGACATCAGATGCTGTTGAGGCACTAAATGTATGTCTAGTGAAAATCCAGAAATGGATGGAATCTTGTTGGCTGAGGCTTAACCTGGATAATACTGAGGTGCTGGTGATCAACCAGATCGGAAGGTGGGTGCGGAGATAGTCATGGAGGAGATGGGGCTTTGGCTTGGGTCATCCAAGCTTTTGGCCTCTGCTAAGGTGGAAAATCTGGGGGTAATTTTTGATGAATGGCTGACAGTGGAGGCTCAGGTATTGACTGTAGTTAAGAGTGTTTTTTACCATCTGAAGAATATCAACCAGATTAAGTCCCTTATCCCTCCTGAAGACCTTCAGATCCTGGTGTATGCATTTGTGATGTCTAGGCTTGATTACTGTAACATACTCTACCTTGGGGTTAGTGGAGGTACCCTACAATGCCTGCAGCTAGTGCAGAATGCAACTGCCAGGTTTCTGACTGGCCTTTCAAAGTGTAGCCATCTGACCCTGGTGCTGCAAGATCTGCACTGGCTGCTGGTGAAGTGGTGAGTTACCTTCAAGGTTGATCTTCTAACCTATAAAGCCCTACATGGGTTAAGTCCTGACTACCTCTCGGAGCTCCTACATCCTGTTCAGTCCTTACTGGCCCCCCCATGCTCCTCCTAGGAAGGCCTCCTTTCAGTCCCAATGGCCCAGCTAAAAATCTTCTAGAGACCGTACTTTTGAAGTAGCCATCCCTCTGCTGTGGAATTCATTGCCCTGGGGACTGAGGGTTACCCCCTCAGTGGAGGACTTTAAACGGGGATTAAAAACTTACTTGCTTAACCAGGCCTTTGGAGAATAAATGCATGCTGTAATTATCTTATGGCTGCTACAGTATATAGATCTATAGATAGATAGATAGATAGATAGATAGATAGATAGATAGATAGATAGATAGAAAGAAAGAAATATCTTTAAGGGATATGTGATGGTGGCTGTCGGATAAACAAAATATTTTCACGAGTCCCCTGTGACCTTGGGTAACCTCACTAGGAGCAGAGCGTAGCAGAGCCACTAGTGAGGGGGATGAGTAAAAATAACTCATTTATGTGATGGTCCCCCATCACATATTCGTTTTATGTAATAGGGAGGAAGTATTTTGTTTTCATTTATATACATATTTAAATGGCATTTTGCTTAAAAAAAAGTGAGAATGTAGTGAACGTTTTAGTGGTGTTCCTACGCTGGTGTTAGTGGTTGCTAGGGGTTGTCATGGATGCTTCAGTATCATGACATTGCAGAGTTGTTGTTGATTGGTGGAGCAAGTGTCTCAACAGAAAATTTAAAGGAAAATGGCAGCTGGTCTAAGTGAAGGACACTGTGAGTGAAGGACTCATTAGTTTTTTTTTGGGTTTTTTGCAAATTGAAAAGTACCATATGTCCCAAGAGGGACTGGGGATGTAACCGTTTTGTCCTGGTTGGAGCGCATCCCAAGGAGTATCCAGAAGGCGTGGGTAAGTAGCGGTGTTATGACGGTCGGAGCATGTGGCATCAGAAGAACCAGAGAGACTAGAAACTGCAATGAGAAGTCTGTGGATGAGAAGTGAGTGTGACACTGTATTTCAGCAGTTTGATTTAAAGGAAACTGAAGGTAACAGACAGTTTTTGCTACAGTTTTCTGCCTGTCAGTGGTGAATGTGCTGGGTGGTAGGGTGACAGTGGTGCACTCTGGAAGAGCAAAAGGGGACCGAGGTGAGTTGGAGCTGTGAGGTTTAGCGTTTCATTCGACTGGAGTCTGTTAAAAAAAAATGATTTTGTGTGTGTGTGTGCGTGTGTGTGTGTGTGTGCAGCTGGCAGCAGACAGGAGAGGACATTGGTTGGTGGCAAAGAAAGTAAACAAGGACAGCAATTGTGGGACAGTACTTATTTTAAGAGAGTTTTAGAGGAAAGTGAAAGCTGGGAAGTAGTGCTGCCGGGGGGGAGGGGGTTTGATTGACAGGTTGCATTTATCCCATATATATGGGATACATTTTGGGTGCTGAGATTTATCCCACACATGTGGAGATAAATGGAGTTTGGCTCCACACCTATTGCATATACATATATATATATATATATATATATATATATATATATATACATACACACCTATATTAGAGTATTATTTATCTGTTTATGGCTGTTTTTATTTATGTATTTCATATTGCTCTGAATGGTGCCCTGAGCCTTTTGGAAAGGGTGCCCTATAAATAAAGCTACTACTACTGTAGCCCACATCCCTCAGGGGTAATGGCAGCAGCACTATGGCTCCCATCCCTCAGAGGTAATGATGGCAGCACTACAACAGTCACACTTCATGTGTAAGAGCAGCAGTACTTTGACCTACATCCCTCAGTTGTGATGGCAGCAGCACTATAGCTGATAATACCTCAGAAGTCCCAAAGTGGTAATGGCAGCAGCAGCACTGTGGTACCATCCCTCAAGGTTGATGGTGGCTGCAGCAGCACTATGGCCCCATCCCTTAAATATGAGAGCAGCAGCACTATGGCCTGTAACTCTTAGGTTTGACGGCAGCTGCAGGACTATGGCCTCCCGTCCCTCAGGTGTGATGGCAACACTACTGCCCCAAATACTCAGGTGTGAGAGCAGCAGCACCACTATGGTGCCCATCTTTAAGGGGTGACTGCAGCAGCAGCACTGTGGCTCCCAGCCCACAGGTATGACAGTAGCATTATGGCCTTCATCCCTCAGGAGTGAAGGCAACACTACATCTCCTATCCCACAATCATGACGGCAGCAGCACTATGGGCCACACAACTCAGGTGTGACAGCAGCAGCATTATGGCCCCATCCCTTGGGATGATAACAGTAGTATCACTTTGACCCCATCCCTCAAGTGTGATGGCAGCAGTAACAGCAGTATTATGGTCCCAATCTTTGGGGTGATAACAGTAGTATCACTTTGATCCCATCCCTCAGGTGTGATGGCAGCAGTAACAACAGCATTATGGCCCCATCCCTTGGGGTGATAACAGTAGTATCACTTTGATCCCATCCCTCAGGTGTGATGGCAGCAGTAACAGCAGCATTATGGCCCCATCCCTTGGGGTGATAACAATAGTATCACTTTGACCCCATCCCTCAGGTGTGATGGCAGCAGTAACAGTAGCATTATGGCCCCATACCTTGGGGTGAAAACAGTAGTAACACTTTGACCCCATCCCTCAGAAGTGATAGCAGCAGTAACAGCAGCATTATGGCCCCATCCCTCAGGTGTCACAGCAGCAGCAGCAGCAGCACTATGGCCCCTATTCCTCAGGGGCAAAAGCTGCAGCACTAAGGCCTCAGTCCCTTCGGTGTGATGGCAGCAGCTACACTGCAGCCCCCATCCCTCAGGAGGGATTGCAGGAGCACTATGGCCCACATCCCTCAAGTGTGATGGCAGTAGTAACATCACTACAATCACCTTTCTTCACCATCCCCATCCCACATGCCCAAGTTACAAATTGCTGGGTCTCTTAGCTTGTCAGAACTCATATGTGAATCACACCAAACCACCAGAAGCCAAGGTGGACTCCCTCGGTTTGGTCCTATCTAACATTTAATTGTCTGAATAAGAGTCTTTGAAATCAAGTACCTTAACCTGAAACATCCACTAGTGATTACTGGAGGACCTTCTAATGGAAAACCTTACATCTCCCAAACATGTGGATACCTTTTTAACTTGGTCTCCATAAAAAGGGTGTCTCTCTGTTCATGTCTGAGGTCAGCTGTGAATTGAGCACTACTCAGTCAACTGGCATCATACAGTACTTGGGGCCTTACCTTTTGTGTGCCCCTGAATGTGCTTTCTGGCTTGGGTGTGGTTGCAGCACCCCACTCAGCCTTAATGGCATTATGTGATAGGTAGAGTGATAACAACAGTTGGGCCATATAGCAAACTCAAGGACACACAGATGCTAAGGCCCCCAACTCACTTAGAGGAACACAACAAGCAACAGCAGCAGCTTCACTCTGCCCACTGGCATCATACAGTATCTGGCACATTACCTGCTATGTGCCTCTGGGTGTGCAGTCTGGCTTGGGTGCTGTTGCATCACCCCCCCCCCCCATGCTGGTATCATGCAGTGGCATACAGGGTAACAATAGCACCCAGGTCATATAGCAAATTCAAGGGCACACAGAAGCTAAGCCCCCTCCCCACTCAGGGGCACACAACTAACAACAGCAGCAGGGAAAATTGCCAGCGCTTACACCATCAGCAGTCCAGCTCACTTGCCCAGCTTAAAAATCTCCCCAAATTAAAAACAAAATAGTAACACAGGCTGGTGGTGTACAACACTGGTAAGTGGGAGATCTGGGTTTGTGAGCTGAGGTGACCCAGACTTGCTTGCCCTGGGCTAGTGGGGTTTAGAGTGTGAAGCAGAGGCACTGCGTGCTGACCCGAGAGGGTCATACCTCAGCAGAAAGTGGGGGCTGCATCGATAACGGGGGTGATCACACAGAGCTATAAGCCCCTCCAGGTTAGTTGACCCCACACAAAGACACCCAGATCATACAGCAACCCTTGAGCCTCCTAGCTCAGCAAGACTAACAGTTCAACTTCCCAGAGACACACATTTAAATAAATGCAATTATGAACACCCAACTGAGTCCTAGCAACACCTGATTCTCCAAGTGTGCTGATGCTAAGCTTTTTGCAGGTTTAATCTTGCATTGTAAAAAGAGCTTAGGCACATACTTTTCTCTACACAAAAACATTACTGTCTGGATAGAGAGGAGTTGTATCAGCTGATCAAAGGGTTAGATGCAAAGCAGTTAAACTTTAAACCTGACACCCCTGCTCATGCTGTCCAGCCCAATTCCCCGAGTGGGCTGAAACTTAACTTTTTTGTTGTTGTTTTAACTTGTCTAATGTAAAAAATTGCTTAGGCATAAACTGTTTTTATACTAAACATTACTTTCAGGTTGATGACTAGTCACATCAGCTGATCAAATTAAGAGTTAGATGCAGTAGCAGTTAAGCTTTAAACCAGAAACCCCCACCCCGCTGTTACTCCGGTTCCTTGAGTGTGCTTATACTTCTCTTTTTTTGTTTGTTTGTTTTATATCATCCAGTGTAATATGAATAATAAAAGAAGTTTAGGCACATACTAAATGAAAACTGCTTTCAAGATAGAGAGCAGTCCTCAGCTGATGGAAAGGTTGGAGGGAAATGTGGGTGGTTAAACTGAAGCATGGGTGCTTACAACGAAGCTGTGTGGGTGGTTTCCTTACTGACTGTATGAGCGGCCAAAGAGAAAGAATTGTGCAGCAGAGCAGCATTCATTTTAAGATGCTGAAATCTTGGGGATTCCATGCAGCGACATGCAATTTCCATGAGGCACCAGTGGAAGATTTCAAAATCACAAACTAAGCAGTGTTCAGTGATTTTCACTGGATTTACCATGAAAACCAGAATACCAAGTCCCTTGACCAGGGCATACAGGAGGTGGATGTTGTACCAGACCTGCCCATAGATGTAATCATGGGTAATGACTTTGATAGTAGGGCTAGTATTGTGTGTGTCATTACCCATAGCAAGGAAGGGGAACAGGCTCCTGAAGACACAGTGAGGGCAGTGTACAAGGAAGTGCCCCTACCTCAGTAGCAGGAAAAGCTGTAGCTGAAGAATAAGCTGGGAGCAGCAGTTCTGAGCCACAGCTATAGACTGAGGATTGCCAAGCCATGGAA
Organism: Neoceratodus forsteri; assembly: GCA_016271365.2. NCBI lineage: Eukaryota > Metazoa > Chordata > Ceratodontiformes > Ceratodontidae > Neoceratodus > Neoceratodus forsteri. Next base: position 1,236,080,828 of record CM057456.1, read on the forward strand.
GGTTCTCCCACAGCAGAGTGTGTTTTGGGAAAGATCAGGCATGCAGAGCTAGGGAGAGCTCAGCAAGCTGACCAGTCCCTGCAAAAACTAAGTGAGTTAGCCAGCAGGGTGGAAGGTGACTCTCTGAGTTCTGGGAAAAGGGATGTGTACTGTGAAACTGGCTCCTGTACCATGAATGGGTTCCTAAGAGAGGACTGGAGGAAGGGGTGATTTGACAAATAGTGACTCCTACGGAGTGTAGAAAGCAGCTTCTTGCCTTAACCCACAACATTCTCTTTTCTGGACACCTAGGGATCAGCTGTACAAAAAGGTGGTGGACCAACAATTTTTACTTGCCCATGTTTGATTTTTTTTTCATATAGCTGTTTGCCCACCTGTCACCACTTTCTCCTGCCATTGGGCCCCAAGGGGGCTACCACAGGGCTATCACATATGGCAACAAGGGGACATAGTGTTTTTCCTGGTTTTCTCCTTGGCCCTTACATTGCCCGAGTCCTGGCAGACATGGTCACGCATGCACGTGGAGGTGCACAGGCACGCTGGAACTGGTAAAAACCCCACTCTATCTAGCAGGCCTACCACCAGCCCCCCATTTGCCCAACACTACCACAGAGCCTCTACCCATTGGTAATCAAGGGCCAGGAAAGCTAACCTCCCCAGTCCAGTAGATTAGAACTGTCTGATGGCTACTCAGTCCTCTCCTGGCCCCCCTCAACCAACCTACAGCAGCCCCCAGAGCATTCCCAAACTCAGGTCTCCAGCATGGGAAAGGGGAAGCACTTCTTGGCACCTCTGCCCTCTATGCCACTGGGCTGCTCTGGCCGAGTATTTTTATAGATGTGGCAAACTACTGCTGGACTTGAGTGCAGTGCCAGAAAGTGGGAAAAAATGGGAATAAGGCTAAGGTGGCTTTACTTTCCCTACTTGTTATCGAAGAGCCATTTGGGTGAGTTGCCATGGACATTTTGGGGCCACTTAGCACTCCAAGTTGCACCAGCAACTGGCACATTTTGTTTGTTGTAGATTATGCCACAAGGTATACAGATCCAGTGCTCTTATCCTCCATCAAGGCTAAGAAAGTGGCTGACAAACTGTTGGAGATATTTAGCTGGATAAGTTTCCCCTGCAAATTATGTCAGACCAGAGCATTAACTTCATGTATGATCTGATGGTTAGTCTTTGGAAGAAGTGTGGGGTAAGGTAGCTCAGGGCCTTGCTATACCACCACAGACTAAAAGTCTGGTCGAGCAATTCAATGGGTCTCAAAAGACCATGTTAAGGGCATTTGCTGAGCAGCATGCAAAAGAGTGGGACAAGCACCTACCCCAGCTCTTATTCACATATAGGGAAATCCCCCAGGAGTCTGCAGGATTCTCACACTTTGAGCTCCTGTTTGGCCAGAAGGTAAGGGGCCCCCTTGATTTGGCAAGGGATGAATGGGATGGTGAGCTTGCTCTTCAAGGGGAATATGTTGTGGAGTATGTCCTCAATTTCAGGTCTCGGCTCAATGTGCTCATGGGGTTTGTCCAGGAACACCTAAACACTTCACAACAGAGGCAGAAGACATGATATGACTGTGTGGTCAGAGCCCAGGAGTGCAAAGTTGGGCAATGGGTGATGGTGCTACTCCATGTCGGGCAGAACAAATTTCAAGTGGCTTAAGAAGGACCTTACTCGGTGGTCAGGAGGATAAATGATGTTAATTACATGGTGGAGCTAATTGGCAGGAGACAGAAACAGTGAGTCTACCATGCAAACATGATGTAACCCGCCCATGACAGGGATGAGATGGTCCTGGCTATGTGCAGAAATCTAGAAGAGGAGGCAGAAACAGACCTGTTGTTTGATCTCCTGGGAGTGGGTGACACCAGCCAAAGCTGCTGAGATGCATGGGGTGCTGCATACAGTTGATGAAATGTTCATGGGGAAACTGGAGTATACTGCGCTGGTGGAGCACCACATGGATACGGTGTCCCAAGCCCCTCTGAAACAGCCACCCTACAGAGTCCCAAAAGTAGTAAGACATATCATAGAGGGGGAGATCAAGGAGATGCTGGCTATCCAGTGATTCAGGAGTCCAGTAGTCCCTCGGCCTCCCCAGTGGTACTGACCCTCAAAAATTGTTGGACCACAAAGTTCTGCATTGACTACCACAAGCTCAACAGGGGCCAAGAGTTGGATGCATACCCCAAAACCAGGATGGATGAGGTCCTAGGGAGGGAGCCCTTTACCTGTTCACCATAGACCTGTTAAAGGGCTATTGTCAGGTACCCTGACCCACAAAGCCAGAAATAGCTTGTTTTTCATTACCCCATTTGGATTATTTGAGTTCAGGGAAATGCCATATGGGATGAAGAATGCACCAGCCACCTTTCAGCAGCTTGTGGACTGCATTCTTAATAGGGTACAAGACTTCTCTCTGGCATACATGGACAACATTGCCATCTATAGCCTAACTTGAGAGGATCACTTGTGGCATGTTACTGAGGTATTCTGAAAACTGTAGGTTGCTGGGCTGACAGTCAAGGCGGGGAAATACCAGATAGGAATGGCAGAAGTGTTATATCTCAGGCACAGGGTGGGGAGTGGGTACATCTGGCCTAAGCCAGTGAAAATAGAGGCCACCCAGGGATGGGCCACTCCCCCAACCAAGAGGAAAGCACCAGGCTTCCTAGGGATGGCAGGGTACTACCATATGTTTATGCTGAATTTCAGCAGCATGGCCAAACCCCTGCCCAGTCTCACTAGGAAGAAAATGCTGGAAAAGGTTCAGTGAACAGAAACGTGCAATACTGCATTCTGCCAGCTGAAGGAGGCATTGTGTTGGACACCTGTGCTCACCAACCCAGACTGTTGTCTAAGATTTATTATTCATGTAGCTGCCTCTGATCATGGGCTATGGGTAGTTCTGAGTCAGGTCACATACTCGGGAGAGGAACACCCAGTCACATACCTGAGCAGGAAGATGCTGATCTGAGAAGAGGCCTAAGCCACAACAGAGAAGCAGTGTCTAGGTATTGTCTGGGCAGAAGCTACAACCTTGGGCCAGCCTGTTGGTGCAGCAGTAGTGCTGATGCTCATGAAGCTGACAACCCAGGTGTGGGAACAAACCAGGGCAGTTGGAGGGCCAGTTGGGGGCAGAAGGACTGAGCATCCTATGAACTGCTTTCCTCCTCTAGGGGTAGGATGGGGAAGTCTCCAGTGTTTGGATGACCCTGTGTGGTAGCTAGGGTCTGATAGCCAGGTCTGTCTCAGTATGGAAGATGTATCAGATATTTAGCGAAGCCTATCTATCTATTTATGAAGTTTCATAAATAGATCAAAAGAATGTCTATTACCCTTGTATAGGACATATGTTAGGCCCCATATTGATTATGGGTCTCCCTTGTGGTGCCCATATGCTCGGGAAGAGGTAAATAGAATAGAGAAAGTACAGTGAAGATACACCAGAATGATAGGCTTGCTAAAGAAATATAGTTATAAAGAAAGGTTACAACATCTAGGGCTATTTAGTTTAGAACAAAGGAGAATAAGGGGAGATCTATTAACCATGTTCAAAATATTAAGGGATCCTGAATTAGTAAAGGAAATGGGCATATTAATACAGGACAAACCAAAGTATTTAAGAGAACATAAACTACAGATAAAGGTAGTCACAGTCAAAAAAAAAATAGCAGATACTATTCATCAATTAACAGAACAGGAAGGATATGGAATACACTACCAATTAATGTAGTACTAAGTAGTTCAGTAAATAGCTTTAAAAAAGAGATAGAGAACCTGTTACTACAAAAGGGTTCCAGATGGACCCGCTAATGCAGGGAATGATAATAATGGGCAACCATGCCTTCTTCTGTTCTATACCCAGTATAAGAGCTCACCCCAACGTCATTGCGTGACACACCTCCTGGGGAGAAAAGTGAAAATGGAGGTTCCACCACCACAGGATGATGTCTGTCCACACCTTGCAGACCCCACACTGTTAACTGGGCTCCTGCTCCAATACTACTGATCAGTGTCCATTGGAGGGAAGGGCCTCCCTGGTGGCCCCACCCTTGGGGGGTAAGCTGAGGGTGTTCGGGAGTGGGCTATGTCCTGGGGTGTGTGACAGGGCTGAGCATGCCTGGACTGATGAGGGCCAGCAGACAAGCAGCAAATAAAAAAAAAGAAGCTACAACCTTATTTATACGGGAGAAAGTTTACCCTGGTCTCTGACCACAGCCCCAGTACATGGCTGCATAGGACCAGTGGTCATAACTCTAAATTGCTAAGGTGAAGCCTGGTGCTGGAATCCTATAATATGGGCATAATGCACTGCAGCAGGTTGCAGCATGGTAATGTGGACAGGCTGTCCAAACAATAGTTAGTACACTTTTTTAAGCCTAAGAGTAGACAAACTAATGTGGGGTTTGCCGAGAGAGTGAACTAAGAGCATAGCACATGAAAAACAAATGTCATTTAGTGGGGCTAAAGAATTTTTCATTACTCTGGGGGGATGTAGCAACGTTTGCGTTGTTTTCATGTTTCTATGTTTAATTTATATTATCAGTTAGACCTTTTGTAAGTATTTCAGCTAAGATAAAAATTACCTGATAATGTGAGCTGCCAGAGGCATGCCAAATAACTCCCGAGAGTGATTACACTCTCTTTGGACAGTTAATGGGGCAGCTGAAAACAAAAACAAACCTTTCATGTTTCATGAAGGAACCAGGCCAAAGACTGAGTAGTCACTCCAGCTGGTGGAGACAGGAGGGAAAACAAAGTGATGGGCCTTGCAGTACATAAAACCCAAGATCCCAGCTTGGTCCAGTTTTTCCTGATGGGAGGTTTTCCAGGACAAAAGAAGTGTTGAATTTATGACGTCAGAGTAACATACTGGATGACATGTCATGGGGGCAGCTGAAGGGTCTTCAGGTCTGCCAACACCTGAAAGACTCCATCTGGCTGGGACTCCATGTAGTTAATATCTAAGGTTTGAGACTGCCGATTCACCAAGGTGTCCTGTGGGGGTAAGCCCTTTTACTTTGGGAAACTAGGAAGTGCAGTGAGATTTTTTTGTGTGTTTTCTTTCTTCTGTGTGTAAAAGTTTCTTTTGGTTAATTCTGTTGAAGAACTGTTCCCCATAGTCTTTGTGTAGTATCCTGCATTATATGTGTAAATATCTTGAAGTATTAAATATTATTTTTATATACTTCATGTTTCTGTGACTCAGCCTGAGGTACAGATAGCTGATTTATTAGTGACAAAAACTGTGTTGCTAATTCTGAAGAGAAGACTGCAGTTACCATATTTTATTTTTGTAGTAGGGTGTTCTCAACTGTGACAGAGGTGCATTGGTCATTTGCACATTGACAAAGAGCGCTATAGTATGTGAGTAGTAGTTCTGTCAGGATTCTGTCCTAAAGGTACACAGAGAGAGAGTGTCTATGCTGAGTGGTGGCAGTTACTGAATGGTTAAGAAATATGCTAACAGTTACAGGCTTAGTTTGAGAGAGGTCTGTTTGCCACAATATTAAAAAATAGAAAGGTCCACTTCAAAAAGGAGCACGTTGTGCATTCTCAAAAACAAACAAAAATCAATAATAAAAAGTAAAAGCATTCACAACTGAGCAGGAATAAGACAGTATTTACACCCTAAATTAATAAATAAGATGCTTACTCTGCTCAATCAAGTGCAAAGGTGCAAATAATCCATGATGGGCTAAGCAAAATCCCAAACAAGATGCAAACCACTGCCAGTACTCATGCTCACATGGTGCACACATACTGTGTGAAGATGAAGTACATCTCAGTGACCTGCACCCAGCCAACAAGGAAGCAACCACTGTGACAGTACCCAGCTTTTGCTAGGTGGTGATCAGACTGTGAGTCTCACTGTCCCCATCCCCGATGGAGGATTCTGGCTGGTCTCCATTGACCCCAGTTCATTCCTGAACCTGGTCACTGGCACAACTTGCAGTGAGGCCATGTGCTTCAGTTCACCATGCCACTCTGCTGGCATGTTTCACATTATTAATGTAATGGTTCTTCAAGGTCTACTGTAGCTCCACCTGCTGTCACCTTGTATTTATACAGATACTTAAAATATGTAAATTCTTCTTAGAAAATGGGGAAGAAAAATCTCAGTCTCTAAACTGCTGAACTCCCCATCTAAGGTTTATTTATGTGACAACAGAGACCAGGCAAAAATGAGTCCCATGCCAGTCTGCCTGTGTGCCAAGTGAAATCACTGACCCAAAGCACTTTTAAAAAATGTCATCTTGTTTCATTGCTCAGTGACAGCCCCTTATACACATACACTGCCTACAGGAATTACCACATAAACTGACACTTTATTACTTCTTTTTCTTCTTATTTACACCAAAGAAAAATCTGTTTAGCTATTGAGGTGATAGCATAAAGCGTGCTTAACTAAGAGCATTACTTGCATCCCCAACCTCTGGCAGCCCGCATGCTTTCTGTAGTGCCACAAGATGGCAAAGCATCTCCATCTGCGGGATCCACAACAAAAAAACCTACTGCTTCTCTCATGTGAGCTGTAGTAAGTACCATTCACCCAGCTTCAGGGTCATCCAGCTTCGCACACTTCACTCACTTCTACCAACAACCCAGAAATAAAGCAAAGAGGAGGCTAGCAAAAGAAGAAACCTGGAGGAGGGACAAACTGCAGGGTGGAGAGGAGAAAAAGATGACATTCAAAACAGGCACAGCACAAAACACAAACTACGCCTTTTACTGGAAATGCCAGCCATAGTGGGACAACTTTACAAGAAAATGTTTTTATTAATAATAATGTATTATTTAAATAATGTTTTTTAACATTTAACATTTTTTGGTAACATGAAGTCCAAATCCCATTTTTAAACATAATAATACCCTTCAGTGTGGGCAGTATGGGCTATACTGTACCTTCCAGGTGCTAAAGGGTCCTCTGTCTGCAGCATCAGGCCTCATTATGCCTCTGGGCAGTCCAGTACAGCCCAATACCACCCATCCTGTCAGATATTATTGCTAGGTTAATTACACCCTCCAGTTTTGTCACTTCAGCATTGCATATTGGGACAGATGTTAGATTCTTCTCACTAGATAATTTAGGATGCCAATGACTCTATTCCTTATGAGTTCTAATCTCATTTGGTCTTCTGGCCTCCCTAATGGTAGTTGTACTATACCATCTCTGCTCAGTGTTCATAGTGTACGATTATTTGTATATGTTTGGTAGTTTATTCTACACTTTCATGCACCCCTTACTTTATTTTGCACTCTTGCCATTATTGAGCCTCCTGCTGTTGAAATCAGTTTGAATTTGATTTGTATTCATACACGGTGGCAGTAGGAGAGCTTGATGCTGATGAAGCATTGTATTATTGATATGAAATGTTAGTCTGTAGGGTTGTTGGCGGTAGTCAGTGTCTCCCTCAGGATTTTGTTGCACAAAAATGGATTTGTAGCATTTCTACACCTGCTTGAATAAAGTTAGTACCTTATTTATTTATTCAGTCAGGATTGTGCCATACTCCTGCTCGACTGAAAGGGGTGTTAATTTTTTTTGTTGCCATTTAAATACTGTATGTCTGACTTAAAATGAACAAAAATAAGAAATCGTTTTAAAAAGATGAAAATAAAAACCTTACATTAAAATATGCTTCCATTTTTAATTTGAATAAAAACAAATATTCCAGTTATTGAGGTAGTGGGGGAAAGGGTAGCTAAAAACAATTAAAGGCAATGAAAGAGAACCCTGAATTCAGTACAGGTATTTTTAATAGAAGTATGTTTAAAACTGTTGAACTTGCCAGGTTATGGGGTTGTAGACTTTTAAAGAGCAGATTCACCCAACTCTAATTCAACAAGCATTTGTCAATGCCAAATGTTGTCTTATTGGCATTGGTAGTGCAGGAGTTCTAGAGATGTATAATATGAATGGCAATGAAGTATTGAACTGATGTCAACCCTACCACCACCCTGCAGAGACTGACAGGCATTGGGGTGCGCCTTTGGGTCGTCAACCATAACGCTCATGCCATTTCACCTCACCCTACCCTGCAGACACTGACAAGTGTCAATCAAACAAGAAGAGGCAGCTCCAATACTGCTGTGCAATGCCAAAAAATGACAATACTAGAAAAAATAAGGCAGCACCAGCAACCAGGATTGATAAGGTTTATTTCAATCCAAACAGCTCATACATTTTCAAATCAACAGTGCAGAGTGCACCCCTCCTCAACTGCCCCGACCGGTTTCAAGCATGTGCTCTTCCTCAGGAAGGTCTGTCCCTAGTGGTCACAATATATTTATACATTAATTCCCATGCGTCACAAATAAATCATTTTGTGATCAAAAAGAACCTTTGTGCAAATTTAAAGATACAATCCTTAAATGTATTATTTAAAAAAAATCAAACTTAGAACTAAACAAAACAACCATTTAAGTCTAGAAAATGCATGCATTTCTTATGGTTTAGGCAACTATCATATGGCACCATCAAAAACATTTCTTTTAATGAAACATACATAATATATATGGGAGGTCAAAAAGGACAAAATTTGCATCTTATGATATCTACATATTCTAATCACTAATTTCTTTATCTTAAACATTATATTAACCACAATATTATTATTCTAAACATATTTTTTTATATTTTAGTTATCAAAGGTCAAAAGGTCAAAAATTAAAAAATCTAAAACAATCTTCTGACCAAGTTAACAAAGATAAAAATAAAAAACACTGTGATTTACGACCTCCCAGACTGTATTGCTTTTAACCTCGTATTTACACTACCTATTGGTAATTTGGACAATTCTAATTGCAGCAATTACTAGGACTCTTATCGTCCCTACATTATATTTCCTATCTACAGTATTCTTAACCAGATATTCATGGATAGATGTAATTTGTCCCATTTCTGTTTGTAAATAAAAAGTCAAATTTTAGTAAGTCCATGTTCTTCTAATAAATCAATTCATAATAATCAAAACCATTAGGTGGAGTGTTTGTGGCTAGTGTGGTAAATTGATCTTACATATTCCACACATAAACAAAAACTGTAATTTTCACAGAGGATGTATTCCTGAGGTGCAAACATGCTAAATAAAAAACAGGAATTTATAGTTAATCATCCATTCTCCCAACAGTGGTGTCTACAGATGTGCACCAAAAACCATGCATGTAATCTTCACAGACTTGCTAATTGTAACAGAAAACTCATCACAGTATTCTTTTAATCTCTTATTTTTTCTTCCTGAGGAATGGTACTATACGTATACCATCATTCAATCCAGGTTTTTCTAAGCCATTCAACTGAAAAATCCCAAATGCCTCTCTTTCCAAAAGTTTATCATCCAGATTTCCTCCTCTTTCTCCCAACTGTACTTTCTCAATATCACATAAGTGGAATTCATGTTCTTCTGTATTTCAGCTCTGACTAATATGTTTAGCAAGGGCATTTTTCTGGTCTTTATTTCTAATTGCTGACTTGTGCTCTACTATCCTTATTTTAAGTGTCCTGCCAGTTTTTCCTACATAGAATGCTAAGCACTTGCAAGTAGCCAGATACATCACTGAAGTTGTTGGACAATTAATAAATTGCTTAATCTGATATGATGTACAGTTAAGTGATGTAAATGTATCCCTGTTGTTGAAAGTATGACAGTGTACACAGTGCCCACATCTAAAGATACCATTGGTAGCCTGTGGTAACCACATTTCACTCTTTGGTGTTGGTTGTAAACTGTGTACCAGCATGTCTTTTAGGTTAGGGCCTCTTCAATACACTATTCTCAGGGGGGTTTGTACCACTGTTTCTAAAAGGGGTTCAGTTTGTAAGATACCACAATGTTTTATCAAAACATCTCTAACTATATATGATTTTTTAGAGTGTGTTGAAAAAAAATTCATTTTCATGGTTTCATGTTCAGAATGAACTCTATCAGTATAGGTCAACAAACTCTCACGATCCATAAGGGAAGCTGTTTCTCTATCCCTCCATATGGAAGTCATCTTATATCCCCTTTCCCTAAACCTTTGTACCATTGCATCTGCTTGTTTTGTAAATGTCTCTTCAGTTGAACAGTTTCTTCTAATTCTTAAAAATTGAGCCCCTGGTATATTCTCTATCATGCATCTAGGGTGACAACTGGAGGGGAGAAGGATGGTGCTCCTGTCCGTACTTTTCCTGTACAGATCTGTCTCCAATTTACCATTTCCCTTTCTAATGATCTATAAATCTAGGAAATTCACAATGTTCTTATCCATTTCTGCTTTAAATTTTAGATTTCTGTTAGATATTTCCAAAAAGATTATAAAATCTCTTAAATGTTCCTCGTCACCCTTCCAAATAAGCAGAATATCATCTATAAAACATCTCCACAGGACAATCCTATCAAAATAAGATTGTCCTTTGGAGGCAGAATGACATCTCATTCCCAAGTTCCAAGGTAAATATTGGTGTAAGTGGGGCAAACGTTGCCCCATTGCTGTACCTTTTATCTGATGATACATTTTTTTCTGAAAAGTAAATGCATTACATAGCAATACCTTCCTGACACATTCCAAAATGAATTCTCTCTGATCCATATTAAGCCCCTCATTATTGCCAAGACATTGACTAAGTGCATCCAATCCTTCCTGATATGGGATGTTAGTGTACAGGGATTCAATATCCATTGTACACAACATCCAGTTTTCTTCCATCTTTACGTCTTTTATAAGGTGCAGTACATCTGTAGTGTCTTTAATATAAGAGGGCATATTTTTAACCTCTTCCCTAATAAAAACATTTACAAACTGTAATGATGGCTCAATAACTGAGCCGATACCTGCCACTATCAGTCTACCTGGAGGATCAATGAGAGATTTATGCAGCTTGGGAAGCATGTAAACAGTGCTTCTAATAGGGTATAGGACCTTTAAGAATTCAGCAATCTCTGTATCTATAATATTGCTATTCTTGGCTGCATCAATTATACAATCAATCTCTTTTTTGGAAAGTTAATTTGGGGTCATAATTTAATTTTACATAAAAATTCTCGTTGCCTAACTGACATAGAACTTCCTGCACATAATTTGCAGTGTCCATTACAACAATAGACCCCCCCCCATCTACAATTAGTAAGTCTGTGAAGATTACAGGCATGGTTTTTGGTGCACATCTGTGGACACCACTGTTGGGAGAATGGTTGATTAACTATAAATCCCTGTTTTTTTTATTTAGCAGGTTTGCACCTCAGGAATACATCCTCTGTGAAAATTACAGTTTCTGTTTATGTGTGGAACATGTATGATCAATTCACCACACTAGTCACAGACACTGTACCTAATGGTTTTGATTCTTATGAATTGATTTATTAGAAGAACATGGACTTACTAAAATTGGACATTATTTTAATTTTTTATCATAGAATAACTTTTATTGTTATATAGTATTTGTTCAGCATATAAACTGCAATACAGTATTCATACATATACAGGTACATATATATATATATATATATATATATATGGTGATGTTACAGTACAGCAGGAGGTAAATGGATAACCATACAGACAAGCTCCACTAAGTAACTTGAGCTCTTGTAGAAACTAGGATCCGTGCTTTCCACTTTTAAATTAAACATTTGCTATATCCATCTTTAATCCAGATATTCACCATTCTAGATTCCCTATGCCTCAGAGCAAACAGTGACAGATATAGAAGAAAGAGTTACTGTATATGACCTATTGAGGGCTTGTATCGCCTTGTGAAGCTGCAAGTATTTCCAGAAATCTTGGGACGGGAGTGAGTAGCGTGCTCTGAGCTGCTTGAATGACATAAGTGTGGTATCATTTGGTAGGTACATATCTTGGACTACATGTATCCCTTTCTTATCCCAAGAGGGCCATTTAAAGGGTTTATTGTCCATTTGTAGGTGTCGATTTCACCACAGTGCCAGGTATCGAAGAGGCATAAAGCTCATCTGCTTCTTGGTTTTAGCTGCGGCCATAAGTTGAAGCCATGCTCTCTTCATTTCAGCCATGACTGGTGTGGTCTTATTTGGAAGCATGGAGAAATTAATCAGCAACAAGCTGAGGGGGGTCTGTTGTGCTAGGTGAGTTTCCAATTGTACCCATAGAGCTGGTGCTGAAAGGTTAGGTACAAACCATCTCGTGGCCTGGGCTGAGAGGAAGGACCAATGTTAACCTTGTAGCCATGGAATTCCCAGGCCTCCCCTAGACCAATGGGCTTTCAATTTGTGGGTGCTCCAATGTGGCTTTTTACCCTCCCAAAGGTAAAATGAGATTAATTTTTCTAATGAGCGAAACACCTTGTCTGATAAGGGAATGGGTAAGTTATTGAGGAGATATGCCACTCTAGGTAAAAAAAGCATGCAGATAGCTGCCACCTTGCCAGGAAGGGATAGATTAAGTCAGCGCCATCATGATATCTCACTCGATAGCTTAGTTATAAGGGGGGAGAAATTCCTAGGTTCAATCTGCTTCCAGTCAAAAGGCATATGTATCCCCAGGTAAGATAGATTATTGGGAGCCCAAGTCAGCCCCGGACCTTGTAAGCAGTCCTTGGAGCAGGCTGCATTCAAGGGAGTAATTTGGGTTTTACTTGTATTAATACATAGTCCAGATAACTGTGCATATGTTTCTAGTATCCTTAAGACTGGCGGGAGTGACTCCTGAGGATGGGCAAGTGCTAGCAGAAGATCGTACGCATACACAGCAGCCAGATATGAGTGGTCCCCTACCTGAATACCCTTAACCTCACTTGTGTGCTGCAGCTTTTGGATAAAAGGGTCTAATGCTACCAAAAATAATAAAGGGGAGAGTGGGCATTCCTGTCTCGTACCACGGTGTAAGGAGAAGGATGAGGAAATCTCTTTATTCATTAGAATTCTAGCTAGGGGTTGGTTGTAAAGTACTTGTATCCATTGTATAAAGTAAAGCCAAAATCCATTTTTAGTAAGGACTGCATGCAGATATAGCCACTCAACTGAATCAAAGGCTTTCAGAAAATCTACTGCCATGGCAGCCATAGGGGTAGCAGAGTGCTTGGCCAGCCATTTGAGATTAAGGATTAATCTGATGTCATCAGCTGCCATCTTTCCTTTGATGAATCCGACTTGGGCTGGATGTACTATGGAGGGTAGCACCTCCATCAGTCAGTTGGCAAGTAGCTTGGCTGGAATCTTATTATCCATGGAAATAAGGGAGCTAGGGCAAAACTGGCACAATTTAATGGGTCATCTGTTTTTTTAGGTAGAACAGTTATCAATGCTTCTCTCATAGTAGGCGGCAACAGTCCTGTCACGTGCACCTCATGGAGGGCTGACAGTAACGGGGCACTGATTTCGGTGCTCATAAGCTGATATAGCTCTGTGGTCATGCCATCTGGTCCTGGGGATTTTCCCTTAGCAAGTTGGGATAGGGCTGATTTCAAGTCAGTTTCAGTAAAGGGTCTGTCTAACGCAGCCTTCATGGGCTCCATCAATTGGGGATTGTTAACTGTAGAGCAAAATTCCTCCAATTGGCCCTCTAAATGTGTTTGTTTAAGAGATGAGTAGGATTGGTATAATTGATGGTAGTACTGCTTCATATATTTGTTAATCTGCCCTGGGCTAGTGACTACCTCTCCCTTATGATTCCTAAGGGTGTGGATGCGGGAGGCAGCTTGCTGCTTCTTTAACTTGAAGGCCAATAATTTACCTCCCTTATCCCCATGTTCCCAATAAGTGTGTATGGTTCTAGCCATCAGCCACTCTGCTTGTTGTTGGAGCATTGAGTTTATGCGATATTTTAGGCCTACTATTTCCCGGAGAGCCATCTGATCAGGGCATCCTGTTGTGGAGGCTTTAAATTTAGCATCTAGGGTGGACAGTTCAGCCTGAAGATGGATAAGTTCAGCCTTCCTAGCCTTATTATTTTGGAATGTGAAAGCTATTATGTGCCCCCGTGTCATCGTCTTAAAGGCCTCCCACATCGTAGCTGCTGATGTGTTTGTGGCCCTATTATAGGAAAAATACTCTAGGGCAGATTTCTTCACCATGGCCTGAAATAATGAGTCTCGTATTAACAGTGGGTTACACCGCCACCTAGTGCCTGAGCTTTTGGGTCCCAAAGGTACATATGTGCAAGAGACAGGGGCATGGTCAGAGACAATAATGTTGTCTATTTATGAGGTCACAATGTCATGAGCAGCGGGTGAGTTGGCCAGCCAGAAGTCTATTTGACTGTAGGTTGAGTGCACTGTGGAGAAGATGGAGTAGTCCCTTCCGTCCAGGTGGTCTCTCCTCCATACATCCACCATGCCCCATTCTTTCATCATGTCTTGCAGTGTAAGCAGTGCTTTTAGATGTGAGTGAGGGGTAGATTTGGATTTGTCCAGAAATATGTCTAGGGTTAAATTGAAATCCCCCACCATGATGGGAATATTTGGATAGCCAACTGAAAGGGACTCTAGAGCCTGATTAAAGTCTAGGAAGAAAGCTGGTGTATCATTATTGGGACCATAGATGTTGGCCAGTACCGTCTTCCCCCCAGAAAATGAGAAACTAACTGTTATCCATCAGCCTTGGGTATCAGAGATTACCTTGTCTTCTGTCCAGGAGCAAGATTTCTGAACTAGGATTGCTACCCCTTTAGATTTGTTTTCTGCTGAGCTGGCTATGACTGTCCCCACCCATGATTTTTTGAGCCATGCTACAGTTCTTGCAGTGAGGTGTGTCTCTTGAATGAGTGCTATATCTGCCTGCAAGGAGTGAAGGTGTTTAAGGACCATTGACCGTTTGGACGGATGGTTAAGACCCTTAACATTCCATGATACGAATTTAATCCATCCCTGATGCCGTGACATCGTCCCTTCTAAAGTCAGAACCGGATCAGGTACTCACCCTCAAGGTCCAGAAGTTATGGATTAGACTGCTGGAGAGAAAGGTAGGAAAGGCAATTGAGGAGGAAGAGTATGGTGAATCAGCCAAAGAAAAAACTGGCACAGATGTCCTAGTAGTGAGAAGGAAGCAAACAGTATATCAATAAACAAGTAGAAATTATATTGTATAACAACAATTATAATATCAAAGGTTCCTCCACTAGTGGGTGAACCTAGCTGTGTGTTTCAGCAAATGTTAACAGTAAGGTATACAAAGACAATAAAAGTTATTTCAGCAACTAGCTAAAGGTAATGTGGTGTACGTATGAGGGCATTGTTTATACAGCCATGCTCACCAATTACCTGATGTGGGGGATTTAGGAGTATACCCGATCAATGTCTCAGATCTCCATCCCCAGCTTACTGTGTCCTATATTAATTACCTTCCCCACCCCTAAAAATAGGTGGGGCATCCAGAGAAGCCAGGTAAAAGGGAATATGGGAAGGAAGGGAAGGAAGGGGAAGGGGATAGGGTAAAGGGGGTAGATACGGAGGGTGAGGAGGAGCGAACAACAGGATCTGAAAGAGGGAGAGGGGAAATGGGCCATGACACAGTAACAGGCAGTGGCATGTTTAAACTACAGGTCAAGATAATACTTAGTGCTATCAAGGCTATATATGCAATATCCACTTCTAGAGGGAGGGGGGGCAGACACCCCACTGTACCCACTGTTTTCAAGGGTAGATAAAAAAGGAAAAGTTGTGACTTGAAAGGGGTATAACATGAAACTCCCCTCAGGACCTTAGTAAGACCTCTTAGCCTTCAGGGCTACCTTCCCCATGGCAACCCAAGGTAGCTATGAGTAGTTATCCCTCTGCAGGATCAGCTGGTGATAGGCCCCATTCCTTCACAGTGATTCTATAAGTTTAAGTAAGACCTATCAAGTCCTGATCTAAATGTTCCCAATCCGGGTATTCCCAGAATAGTGGAAACAGAATGGGGGTTCTCAGTCTGGTGGCCCAGGTTCTCTCGAGAGTATTGGGGAGGTGCTGGTACATTGCAGATCCCTGGAAACCACCTCCATGAATGACAGGAGCTCAGGTTTGATTAGTAGAGTTCCAGGATCTCTGTGCTCGTCTGCTTCTGGTGAGAGATCAGCCCATGAATGTCCCTCTGCCACTTCCATTATGAGGTCATCTGGTATATCTTCAGTTATGACTTGAGTACCTGGCACTGGGTCATCTTCCTCAGTTAATTTGGCAGGCGGCACCATTTTGGGACTTTCAGAAATGGATTCCGGGTCGCTTCGAGAACATTGGCATGTGCAGATCGTCTGGCCAGAGCCCCTTTGTTGTCTGGGAAGAAGGGTGACCATGCACTTTTTTTGTTGAACCAGCAGACTCTTACTTGTGGGCGCAGTGTATTCTGTTAGCTGATACAGCCTGGGGGAAGCATTCGGACATGGGACTGTCCGGCCAGAATTGTGGTCCTCCAGGAAGCTACCTCCAAGATTTTTGTTCCCCTTGCTGTGCTCTCGCTGCCCTGAATTCCAAAGCCTTCTGGGGGACATAGTTCTAAGTGGCAGCCTAGGCCAGTACTTGGTAATCCATGCCTTGACTTCTTGTGGAGTCTGTGCCATGATGTCTCTGCCTTCGTGGGATATATGCAGGTAAACAAGGTTTCAAAATCCATAAATCCATACTGAAAGCCATGTTGGGCCAGAAAGTTTTTAATCTGTATGAAGGATTTCCTGCATGCTGCAGCTTCTGCCAAAAAAATCTCTGAAAAAGGCTATTTTAGCCCCACGCCGTTCAATTTCCCCCTTGTCCCATGCTGCTCTAAGCACTCTCTCTTTAGCGGAATATCGAAGTATGCATGCTATTATAGGACGTGGTACAGAGTTGGTAGAGCGAGAGCCTCCAGGGATCCAATGCACCCTTTCTACATCCACTGGGCCATGCCATCTATCCCCCAGCATGACTGGAATTTCTTCATTTAGGAAGCATTCGGTATTGTAACCCTCAGAGCCCTCAGGTATGCCCAGAATCCTAATATTGTTGCACCTCCCATGGTTTTCTTGATCTTCCGCTCATCTCCAAAGCATTGCCAATTTATTGTCCTGCTCCTGAAGATGCTGCAAGATAGAGGCTTGGCCCATCTCAAGATCCTACATTTTTTGTTCTACAACATTCATTTTGTTATTGAGGACTCTTATCTCTGTAACTGTGCTTGCCAGTGTGTCAGAAATGGAGTCGACCCTTGACAATAATGTTTCTAGGAGGGTGGTAATGTGTTGTAGTGAGCTGCCAACATCAATCTGTGAAGAGGAGGGCTTCGTAGGTGAGTTAGCTGGCCTAGCTGAGGGATGCTTGGTGGATGCCATGCCATAGGTAAAGTTTTGCACAGTTTGTTGATACAGAGGGATACGGTCGGCAAACCCCCAGAGCTTTAGGTAGACTGCAGCTATCCTTGGGCAGGATAAGGGAGGTACACTTCTGTGTTCTCTTGCCAGGGGGGTCCAATAGGCCTAGGAACAGTTGCAGAGCTGCACTGAGAGTGACCGGGTTGCAGTGGGACCAGCGCTAGAGCAATTTACTGAGTCCAGAGTGCAATAATACCTGCGTTGACCTGTTAGATTTAAACTACTGATGTTCACCCAGATTTGGGAGGATTATTATTTCCCTAGATGGCGGCCCATACAGCTGGATTAGCATAGCTGCGGAATGAGCTAGGGGATCAAGCGGCCATCTTCTTTAGTGTCCAAGCCATGACCCCTAAAATTGGACTTTTTATTTACAAACAGAAATGGGACAAATTACATCTATCCATGAATATTTGGTTAAGAATGGATAGGAAATATAATGTAGAGACAACAAGAGTCCTAGTAATTGTTGTGATTAGAATTGTCCAAATTACCAATAGGTAGTGTAAATATGAGGTTATAAGCAATACAATGTGGAAGGTCATAAATCACAATGTTTTTTATTTTTATTTTTGTTAACTTGGTCAGAAAATTTTTTAGATTTTTATTTTTTGACCTTTTGACCATTGATAAGTAAAATAAGTAACATAATAAAAAAATATGTTTAAAATAATAATATTGTGGTGAACATAATGTTTAAGATAAATAAATTAGTGATTAGAATATGTAAGTTACATAATATGTAAACCTCCCATATATATTATGTATGTTTCTTTAAAAGAAATGTTTTTGATGGTGCCATGTGATAGTTGCCTAAACCATATGAGATGCATGCATTGTCTAGACTTAAATGGTTGTTTTGTTTAGTTCTAAGTTCAACTTTTTTTTTAATAATACATTTAAGGACTATATCTTTAAATTTGCACAAAGGTTCTTTTTGATCACAAATTGATTTATTTGTGACACATGGGAATTAATGTATAAATATATTGTGACCACTAGGGACCGACCTCCCTGAGGAAGAGCTCATGCGTGAAACTGGTCGGGGCAGTTGAGGAGGGGTGCACTCTGCACTATTGATTTGAAAACGTCTGAGCTGTTTGGATTGAAATAAACCTTATCAATCCTGATTGCTGGTGCTGCCTTGTTTTTTTCTAGAAGTGTCACAGTGTGCCTAGGGGTCTTCGGACCTTATGCTCACCCCATTCAATCAGGAAATACTCTGAGATGGGTGCAGTATAGGCGAATGGGGTGAACTTTGGGGCTGAAGAGTCCAAGGCTCACATTGAAGCCTGTCACTAGCTGCAGGGTGGGGGTGGGAGTGGAATGGCATGAGCATTACAGCTGACAGTCCCAAGTCACACCCCTGATGCCTGTCAGTCTCTACAGGGTGTGGCATTACATTTGGAAACCCTAATGCCCCGGGTGTTTGTTGGTATTTTCCTTCCAAATTTTCAACATGGACTTTTTGTGACCCCACCTCATGAACAGTAACACTATCAGTTTATTAGCCAAAAGGTGATTTTGTACAGTGACTGTGCCATTTGGCGCCACTGGTGCAAAAACATATTTCTGGCAGGATGAGAAAAATGACAGCTGTACTGTTCATGAGGAGATGTAAAAAATGGCAATGTAGAAAATCTGGAGTGAAAAAATGAAAAATTGGTGAAGTTACGAGCGTGCATAGAAACTGCGCAACGCATGCCCATAACGCAATTATTTGGGATTTGAAAGAATCACATTTTCAACATAGGCATTTTGGGATTTCTGCTCATGAACAGTGGCACTGTGATTTTGTTAATCTGTCCCATCGTTGATTTCCCACAGTGAGTGCACATTGTGCAACAGATGTGCGAAAACACGTTTTGGGCAGGATGTGAAAAATGACAGCTGTACTGTTCATAAGGAGGTGTGAAAAAATGGCAATGTTGAAAATCTGGAGTGAAAATATTAAAAATTGTCAAAGTTACAAGCATGCATGGAAACTGTACAATGCACGCTCATAACACAGTCATTTTTTGAAATTTGTTCACCAAATTTGCAACATAGGCTTTTTGGGACCCCACCTCATGAGCAGTGGCACTCTCATTTCATTAATCAGTCCCAAAAGGTGATTCCATGCAGTGACCACAAAATGACCTTTCGGGACAGAATAATGAGATGACAGTGCATGTGTTCATGTGGTGTGGTCCTAAGAACCCCATGTTGAAGATCTGGAGCCAAAATTCAAAAAAATGGCTGAGCTATCCCACTACGTTGACCCCCTCCCCCGTTGATGCCATTATACAGCTTACTGGCATTTCTTCATTTTGCACTTCAGCTTTGAAGAGTCCAGGTGTGTTCTTGCTCCACCAAAGATCACAGCACTGGACCTCCAGAGGTAAGAATGGGGTGTGAGGGGTGTGGGGGAGGTGTGCAGAGGGTGGGTGCAGATTGGGGGGGCACCATGGACAAGTCAAGGGGCCATTTTCTTTTTTTCAGGTACAGAAAAAAATGAACATCGCAGGACCATTTTCTTTCTTTACAGGTGAAATAAAACAAATGTTGGGCACACTGGGGTGGGCTCCCAGTTTGCCACACAATGTGGGGGGTGGGGGACATGCCGACATGGGGATTACACCGCTGATGTTGGCTTTCTTTGGAGATTGTGCCGCCACTGCCACATTGATTGAAATGTTTCACCAGGAAAGGCACATACGGGACAAGTGTAATCTGTGCTGCTGCATGACAAGCTTGTCTCTGATTGCAGCGGCACATTTCTTTCAAGTTGGTGGCACTTTACATAACATTTGTGTCAGTGCTAGCATGTTGGCTAATTGGGGAATGAGGGACGCATCTACTAAAGTGTGCCCTCTATTCGCCAACACTGACACACTTCTGCGTTTCTTCTACTACCACAAGATGTTGCTTGCGCACGTGTAAGACAATATAAAAACAAGCATTTGTCAATGCCGAATGTTGCTTGCTTGTATGTGCTGTTTAGGTATTTGGAAGTGACAGTTTCATGCCTTCCTCCCAAGACATCCACTGTGTCTTTCTGTTCAGTATTCACAGAAGAGTGGGAGGGGCAAGGGCCACAGCAGTACAGCAGTTGCCAAGGGGTGAAGAGGTGGACAAAGAGTTCTGCAGGAGCTCACTAAATTGAAGGTAGACAAAGCGATGGAACCAGATGGCATACGGCCAAGGATATTAACAGAACTGCGAAGGGAGATAGCAGTACCTCTGGCAGCCATGTTCACTGAGTCATTCAACATGAGTGAATTGGAGGAGGGCACATGTGGTCCCTCTACACAAGTCTGGCAGCAGGGAGGAGGCAGGGAACAATAGGCCATTCAGCCTCACCTCAGTAGTGGGAAGATCATGGAGACATTGCTTAAAGAAAGGATAGTGGGGCATCTAGATGCCATCAGAACCCAGGACCATAGACAACATGGATTCACAGTGGGGACATCATGTCAGATAAATCTGGTTGATTTATTTGATTGGGTGACAAAGAAGTGAATCAGGTGGGCAGCGGACAACGCTTACCTTGATTTCAGCAAAGCCTTGACACCATCCCATATAGGAGGCTGATAAACTAGCTGGGTAGGCTGGACATAGGGGAAAGGGTAGTAAACTGGGTTACAAAACTGGCTAACAGACAGGAGGCAGAGAGTGGTGGTAAATGGTATGCAGTCTAGGGAGAGGGGGCGACCAGTGGGGTGCTGCAGGGATCGGTCCTGGGGCCAATTCTGTTCAATGTCTCCATTAGTAATATTGCAGAACATCTGAATGGAATTTTTTCACCAAATTTTCAACATAGACATTTTAAGACCTCTGCTCGTGAACAGTGTCACTGTGATTTTCTTAATTTGTCCCGTACATTGATTTCGCACACCGACTGCGCCATTGTGCGCTACATGGGTGGAAACACATTTTGGGTGAGATGTGAAAAATGACAGCTGTACTACTCATAAGAAGGTGTGGTAAAATGGCAATGTTGAAAATCTGGAGTGAAAATATTGAAAATTTGTGAACTTACGAGCGTAAGTGTAGGCACTCGCGCAATTCCACACCTCGTAAAACAGTCATTTTTAGGAATTTTTTCACCAAATTTTCAACATAGCCATTTTAAGACCTCTGCTCATGAACAGTGTCACTGTGATTTTCTTAATGTGTCCCATACATTGATTTTGCACACCGACTGCGCCATTCTGCACTACATGGGCGAAACACATTTTGGGTGAGATGTGAAAAATGACAGCTATACTACTCATAAGGAGGTGTGGTAAAATGGTTATGTTGAAAATCTGGAGTGAAAATATTGAAATTTCACAAACTTACAAGCCTGTGTAGGAACTGCGCAACGCACGCTCGTAAAACAGTCACTTTTTGGAATTTTGGCACTAAATTTTCAACATGGGGTTTTTGGGACCCCTTCTCATGAATGATGTCACTGTCATGGCGGTATTCAGGCCCGAAGGGTGATTTGCAGTCACTGCGCGAAATCACCCTTCGGGCCCGAATAACGCCATGATAGTGACATCATTCATGAGAAGGGGTCCCAAATACCCCATGTTGAAAATTTGGTGCAAAAATTCCCAAAAATGCCTGAGATATGCAACAAAGTTGAAACCCCCTATCTAGCCCATTATACAGCTTACGGCATTTCTCAGTTCGCGGTCGGCTTTGAAGAGTGCAGATGTGTTCCCGGTCCACCAAAGATCGCCACGCCAAGGTCTGGAGGTAAGTATGGGGTGAGGGGGTGGGGAGGCTGGTGCACAGTGGGTGGGTGCGTTGTGGGAGGGTTGGACGCGCATGGGACCGCTTGCTTTACAGGTTTAAAAAAAATGACTACGTGGGATATTTTCCACACTGGGTGGGCTCAGCATGGCACATAGAAGACGCTGGGGGCGTTTAGCCGATGGGGATTGGCACCCTGCCGGCCAAAGGATCGGCTTGCCACGCTTGGGGTGGCTCCCAGCAGGCACACCTACTACTGGGGGGATAGCTCAGCTTGATGGGGATTGGGGCACTTCGGCCGCTATACAGTGTGCGGGCGCGCACGCCTGCGTAGCCTGTGGGGGAGCCAGCGCCGTGAGCAGCCGATATCTTATTGGTGCTCACTGAAGCATAGCTCCCCTTTCAATCAGAGGTTACTGCATTTTGGAGCGGTCATAGACAGCTCCAAAATGCATTGGCTTACAGGGGCCGCGTCTGCCAGCACACTGGCTGAATTGGAGGAGGAGGTGACACACCTCCGAAATCTCCAATGATGGCACTATGTTTCTTGCACATGCATGCAAGCAACATAATGAATGTCCTTGTATATACCTTGTGACTCTGTTTAAAGTTTTTGCTATTTTTTACTTCCAGAAATAAAAAAAACAATATGCAATTGACATTAGCAGTACTTGGTTACAGTAAATCCTCACACATTTTCAATTTCTGCTTATTCCATTTTTAGTACTGAAGACATTTTGCATGAACGCAGACGTTTGGCACTTCAGACATTATCTGTTCCTGCTGCTTTTCCTGCCTTGAAATCATAATCCTTTATTTGTTATGGCATCAGAATCATTTCCATGGCAACAGGGTGTGATATCAAAGCAGTGAATTATGATTTCAAGGCAGGAGAAGCAGCAGAAACAGATGAAGTCTAAGGGAAAAGAGATGTATTTCCTGCAACTGTCTTCAATACTAAAGAATGGAATGTCCTGAAATTTTACATTTTTTGGGAAAGGTTATGAGGTTTGAGCCCCGTTGATGCCAACTGTCAGTGTTTTGCAGAAAAGTAGAAGATCACTTTGTGCATTTTGACTGTTTGTGTCTAGCTCTGTCAATTTAACTGTATTTTCTCACCTTTCTCCCTCTGTGTTTATATTATTGCCTCCCTTCCTAACACTGTATCCTTTTTCTCTGTCTTTTCCCCATTCAACATTTGGCATATTTGCAATGAAATATACAAATTAAAATGGTGCAGTATTCCACTGGTAGATTATTCATCTCACAACACACAGAAACATGAGTGTGCCCATGCACACACACACACACACACACACACACACACACACACACACACACACACACACATAGATATAATATAGAGCCACAACTTCAGCTTATCTGTGCAGGGTAAGTAGCAGTGATTTCAATGGTAAGCAAGTAAAGATACTGTAGGAGGGGGATTTTTCATGGTCAGCAAATGAACATCAGTAATCAAAACTATGAGAAGTACATACTTTTTGTGTATATGTGTAAGGAGATGGTGATGTTCAGGGAAAGAGCATTTAATTATTTAATTTTGTTTCTGATTGAAGGGAGTGTTATTTTTAGGCCTAACTAAAGTTATTTTCTTTTTTTTTTTCATACCAGTATTTTCTCTGTCCCCGGCAGGTTGGCAGCTTGTGTCAGCTATCCATACCAGACTCCACAGTCTTTCAAGGCCTCCCCCAAATCACTCTGGCAGAACCACTAGAGCTGGCCTGGGGGCATCATCCAGCCACAACCCCCACTTGTTTTCATGTTTCTCCCCCCACTTAACCCCCAGAGCTCCAGATGAGGTTGGGTGTGCACATTGAGGCATGTACGCATGCCTTGGCCTGGCCGACTCCACTCTAGCTACCCCCAGCCTAGTGCCTAGCTCCCTCTCTGCCTGCACCACCATCACACCTCCAGGTGGTGGTGGTCTAAGACAAAGAGAGCCAACCTCCCTGATCCGGGAGAGGAGAGCTGCCTGGTGGCCACTCCATCTTCTCCTAGCGCTCCTCCCCAGCCAACCCCCGGCAACCCGTGCTCGTTCCCGAACATGGGTCACCAGCATGGTGAGAGGTTAGGTGCCCAGTGATTCTGCCCTCTGCAAAACTGGACTGGCCCCTAACTAAAGGGTTTTAGTGAGTAAAGTGACAACCATATTTGTGATGGTAGGTCAGTGCTGATTGTATGAGCATTGAATTTCTAATGATGTGATGTGGCTATTTACAAGTCCCAGTTCTACAGTGTGCAATTATTGTGACATAATTACACACATTGTAGTGTATGTTAGCCAGTCAGGTGTCTTAATTTTTCTTGTTCATTTTATAAGATAGTTTGATAGAGAACTGCCTTAACTTCCAAGCCTGTGTTTTATGTAGACATTTTTTCCCCCCAACACTGGTTCATAGTTTGTTATTTTTCTGTGACTACTGGCCTTTAGTAAATTTACTACTTTTCTTTTTTATTTACACATAGGTTGCAAATACCATTTTAGAATGTAGCATCGTAGATTATGTCCTTGTTAAGCTGCTACAGTATTGTTGCATTGCTCTATAAATTACATCATACCATTCTAACATGTTACTTACCACTTCTTTGTAAAGCAAAACACCTACTGAGTTAACCAAGAGGCTAGTAAAGACAGAGCAGTAACAAACCTGAAAGCAGTATTTAAAGAAATAGATATTACTGGAAAGTGCTAGCAACACACTGAACAACTATCACAACATGAATGTGAATCACTAGAGAAAGAAAACATATATACTGTAGTCAGATACATAGTTCTTTGCTGTGATAGGATATCCAAAGCACAAAGCTGTGAAAGAAGCTAAACACAGATTCACAGCAACATTAACATGTGAAACAATTAATTAAATCGTTGTGATGTCCATATTTAGTTGTGTACATTTGTGCCCAGATGTTTGACAGGAGGCTTATTCATAGAGTGATTTAGGACCTGGGGCAGAACAATTACACAACCACAAAATTGCCCGGATCCTAGACAATTTCTCCTACCATCCCATAATCCCTGGCCTCAAAAGATAAGCCTAATATTTCTCCAACCCAACACCACATGCATTATTAAGCCTCTCAATGACGGCAATATTTATTCACTAAATCAGTACTATGTTCAAGAGAGTGGATCTTTGAAGACCATGGTGGTATGTAGGCAGCATGTAGGCAGACACAGATGTTTGTCCACCATGCTCCTTGTAGCTGCCTAGTGTGGGGAGCTCTTGAATGGCAAGAGTCTGTCTTGGAGAAAAAAGCTGTTTTAAGATGCTAACACAACCAAGGATTGGGCAAATTATCCAAGAAGCAAGCCTGTATTTGTGTAGTGTGTTCCAAACACACTCACCAATTATTCAACAATAAAGCTGCATATTATGCAACACTTTGTGTGAGTGTGGTATCTTCCATACTCCGGGAATGCAGACTGTTTTGGATTTTGCTGTATTTGTTGCTGCACTGTATACTGCAATGATGTTGCACATTCTGGAAATCTGAAGAATAACAGCAATTTAGGCAAGCAAACACGGCCCCTGTGACATCTCTCTGAAGTGCCGACAGACTTTCTGACACCTTTTGGTGTAAGAGTTTGCAACAGTAATGCCTAGGACTCTGTCATAGATGTAAATATCTAATGCTGCTTCCACAAAGCCGGCTTTAAACCAAACTGAAATGATGCCAGATGAGGGAGTTAAAGAAGAGGAAACAGAACTGCCAGTGGGGGTGCTGAAGATGAATTCCATCAGCTGTGTCAACTGGAAGATATGAGGTCATGGGAAATGATGGACACGAACACCAGTATGCAGGTTAAAATAAAGTAGATATTTATCAACAAAAGTGGATGTAAATAAAAGCATACTGACAACAAAATAAAACAAAAATCAATCAAAACAGAAGACAGGTAATGTTCTCAAAATAATACCACTAGAAACATGCTAGGGTAGGTCTGGGTCAGAACTCCACTGAGCCCAACAAGGAACTGAACTAGGCATTCAGAAGGCTTTCTTTTATACCTGTTTTTAATCAGGTGATCATGTAAGCTCCATACCCTTTTTTCTCTATTTTTCTTTTACCATTAAATCTATACTGCATAATTTCTATACAATATATACATTATTGCCATAGTTCCCAAGTGTTTCATATGCATATTTCAGGTTATTTGATGCTTTCTTTGCTTTTTTCTCACTGGTAGCTCCTCCCCTTTAGTACCTGTCCTATAAGTTAGGGTTATGAAGGGCTGGCCAGTTCTTATAGTACGAGGTCCCAAAGAGAATGAGCACCACTGAGCAAATGACAGGTAAAGTCGTATTTCATTTTGTTCACCTTTATAGAGCTTGAAAATATTGTGCACAATCCTAAAGTCATTTATTTTCCTGTATAGAGAGTCAAAGTAAAATAGAACTAAAGCCTAAAAATGAGCCTAAGGTACTAGGCTGCTTGGCGTGTGGTGTTTCCTATCCAGCACTGAACTCTCCCATTTCATGTGCATTGCGGAGGTTTCTGACAGCTTCAGGCTGAAATAGAGATGCACCTCGCAAACAAACTGTGCAGGTTAACCTCAGTGTTAAGCATTAAGCTTCAGTAAGCCTGTTTAATCATTTTGCAACAATTACTGCGTTCATCCTGACTATGGGCTTCCTTTCTCTCAAGCAATACCAATACATCTAGCAGGACAACAAACAAAACTTTTGTGTGGTTTATTAATACGCAGAATGCAGCCTACAATTGCGTTCTGCCACATTTCTGCATATCGCAGGATGTGAATAGCAAATAGCAGGTAGCAAATAGCAATTAGCAGCTACGTTTTGCACCTTTCTATTTTTAAATAGCAAACGCACTTCACATTTGCACAGAAACATTTTAGAAATACGATACAGCCAGATTCTAACTATGGTTGTTTTAAGGATCGCACTTTTCAACCGGAGCTTGCACTTGCAAGCGGGAAGCATGGCTGGGGGGGTACCCCAAATGCTGTGCCAGGAAACCAAGGAAACAAAGCACAAAGACAGGTTTTAGAACATAAAGAAACCCACAGGTGGCCAGCCCGTGCGGCAGGAAAAAGAGCAGTAATGAATAAAGGAGGTGCTGTTGCAACAGAATTTTACGAAAAGGGAAAAAGAAAGGTTTCTCAGGCAACAACCCCATGAAAGAATGATGCTGACTGCTGAGGTAATCACCAGTACACATCCCAACATGGAATCTGAGGAACTGGCAGATGGAGAGAACAGGGAACAGCTGTAAAAGAACTTGATGATTTTGGCCTTGCTGTCTCTAATGAAAGCAATGAAACAGTGTAGGGATTTGTTACCAAATTGGGTAGCACTCACAGAAGTTGAAAATGTTTGATGGCCCTATTTGAAACTGCTGACTATGAAACCAAAAATCACAGAATTCTTCAAAAACTAGGAATTGTGTTCCTGAGATTTTAAGTAACTTAGAATGTATATCTGGTTCTTACACACTGTCCTGGTTCTGTCATTCTTTTTATTCTTGTACTATTGTGATTAAGATAAATGAATGTACAGCCTTTAACTGAGTTGCAGGTTATGAGTCTGCTGGTTTCTAAGAGAAATGTTGCTTACAAAAATGACATAGCAGTGCAAAATGCTAAAATATCAATTAGCTCATTAAAAGTGGTGGGGACTGTATATCACCAAGTACACAAAGCCATTAGCTGCCTTGGGCCTTGATTACTTTGTAAAATTTATAACAAAGAAAAAATGTAAAAATAAGGGAAATTTCCCATGAATATGATGACAATTTAGAAATCAATTATACCCTCCAGGCAGTATTGGTCATTTGAACCATACTATTTTTGTGTAGATATTTTAGTTGTTGGGAATACCAAAATTATACTGTATGCTTGAGACTTCTCATTGTTTCCAGACTGCCTTTGTTTCCCAAATGGAAACTTTTTTTTTTAGACTTAAGCTGTCATGCTGTTTAGATTTTATTATGGATCTTTATAACTGGTTGCAGACTATCTTTATTTTGCATATGCCAAAAAAGAAATAGATTGTAAAGTGTAAATTCTCTGCTGCTTTTTTTTTCAAGTGGACATTACATTTTAACATTCCATGGGTACTGTTTTAAAGAAAAGATAAAAATAAAATGAAAAAAGACATAGTTTCAGAGGGTATTCATACAAAACAATTTATGTGACCCCAACTATGTTCCATGTGGTGCTCTGTGGGTTTTATAACTGCAGCTAAATTTAGCTATGGTAAGGGCAAAAAACAGAATAGTTTGAAGTCCTTTTATATTCTTTCCAGTCTCAACTGCAAGAATTTAAACTGTGAATAATTGTATAAATTACTGTCCCTCATTTCCTGTCTCACACAAAATGCTAAAAATATTGCAAGCAATAACACATTTATAACTGTCAAAAGTAAAACAGTCACCGATTATGACATGCATACCATGTGTTTGTTGTGTCTGGATATTGTTATGTAGCAATTGGTTTTATGTGACAGTTTAATGTTTACATGTCTGCTTCACAAGTTCTTGTGCTTGAAGAAGCTGATTGCTTCACATTACTGGTCAATTTGTTTAGGATTGCTTGGGAATAAAAAAAAAGTCAATACCCTGCAATTTCATGAATTCTTCTTCCTACTGACTGATCTTTCTTACACTAATCAATTACCCCAATCTGAACTATTCTGAAAGCCCGATCTGTTTTCCTACTGCAGTTGAAATAAAGGAAATTGTCCATTTAACAGTTTGAGATCTTGGGCACCTCTCAACTGTCCCTGATTTTCCGGGATGTCCCTGATTTTGCCTCAAAATTGTTCTCTGTTCTTTGTAAAAATTTATAATTTTGCGACTGACCAGTGGGAGTTGCATGCACAAAATAATGTCAAACATTACATTTACAGACCTGCTCTTTTTCAGGAAATGCATCTTACACTAATTCCCTTATTCTATTAGCTTTCTGAATAAATATTACCAAATTTTAAGATGTGTCCCTGATTTTGGATCTTTGTCCCTGATTTTTTTTTTAAGCCTTGTCCCTGATTTACAAGGCAGAAGGTTGAGAGGTATTCTTGGGCAGCTATGATGGCATTTTGGATGGCCTTATATTCAGGGGATAATGGATTTAATTCTCAGTCCAGGATCAAATTGGCAGTGGCAGGAGCAGAAGGGGTAGTCTCATGGATGCTCTGTTCTCTGTGGGTAGGTCTCAAAGAAGTATCAAATCTTTTGGCTGGAAAAGGCTTGTTGGCCCATTGTGACTGTGCATTCCTGCCTAATTCTGAATAACTGATTTAGCACCAACCACCTCCTCTAGCAGCTTAATGTTCCCCTCCAACATCCTCTCCATGAAAAAATACTTTTAGGCATCTCTCTTAACCACCCCTCTCAATTCATAGAGTTACCCCCTTAGCGTTTGTGTTCCCAAGCAATCTGAACAATTTTATGCAATTCACTTTATTTACCCCGTGGTGCAATTTGTATGTCCCATTCATGTCTTCCTGCACATCTCATAAAAACATCTGCCTTGTGGTGGCACAAGGTGATGGGGAGCTATTCTATGAAAAAAGGCTCTTACTGTAGTTCCACCCACAACCTCTCAGTGTCAGTCTACAAGTGGTCTAGTTGATGGTAAAGCACAAAGGCATTAATACAAGATTTTTCCCCAAGGCCAGGTGTCATCATGATGATCTCGGTACTCACTGAACAACAGCAGTGACTGCCTCTTATTTGACTATGGGGAGTGTATTCTCTTCTCATTTGACTAGGGGGTGTGTCACTGTTCAAAGCATTGATGGGCAGCATGGTCATTTGGGAAGCCAGTCTCCATGTGTGAGTACTTATATGCATAGCCCGACCACAGGTTGGTTATCCTGTGTTACCCTGACAGGATCCCTAGAAGAGGTAGATAAGTGCTGCAGAGGCTAGTGGACAAAAAGGGTAAAAATGTACAAAGAGAATAGGGGAAAAAATGAAGTCTTGAAGAGTTATCTTTTTCTAGCTGGCACTCTCCCAGTTCCTAAATACTTGCTTGATTTCCCTCACTCATTTGCCCACTCAGTCATGAAGGAGGTAACTACATACCAGTTTTAGAATGCAGGAGAGGAGCTGTGACAGCATCCCATCTGATCTTATGGTGACAGACTGTAATCATCATTATAATCACTATAGGGTTTTTTCTGTTTTTGAATTCCCCTGATATAAAATGAAGGATGTCATTGAAGGGCTGTTTTGCCCTTTCATGCTTCCATTTTGACCTCTTGCCACTCAACCAGAGTGACTGTCTCACAGTCAATAGGCGGTTGTGGTTATGGCACAGCTCTATTTTTCACAGACTGGCTTTCTTTGTGTTTTTTTTTCTCTAACATAACTTATCTTAATTTCTGTCACTTGCTATCTAACTTTAAAGCTGTGTTTTACTGACATTTTAACATCATTTGCCAAAAGATAGCTTTCCCAAAGAATTTTGGGAAAAAATGCTACAAAAGGATCAAAACTTCTCTCTGACTTGAGTCCTCATCTGCTGCCAAGCTGGCAGGTAACTGAAAACTTGAAGAAATGAGGCACACAGGACCCTAGCTAGAGGGCAAGACTAAATGAGATAAGGTTTTAAAGTTTTTTTTATTTTCAGCATGTATTTTTCTTTCACAACCTCTGTTGTGTTACAGATTTTTACATGTTATCTTCCTGATTTATAAAGTGATATTCTTGTGTTATTCTGTACATACTTGTTCTGCTTAAGCTTTATGATCAGGTGTTTATATTCTGGAAATATTATTAAATATTTCAAATCTGTCTGTAACTCTGATGTGTAAAAAGGAACAGGTAACAATTTACTGACAATACCTATCTGCTGCTTGACAACACAACACCAAATGAGGCCATAACATCATTGAAAAGGGTCAGAGTGTTTGGAGCATTTGTCCCTTATTTGCACTGGCAAGGAGAACCTGTGAACTGGGCTGTTGTGTAGTAGTTTTGAGGTTGCATTGTTCTGTAACAAAGTGCTGAGGAAGGGATGACTGAGGAAAATATCATATTGTGACACTGCCCAAAGCCTTTTACTACCTAAAGTGATTTTCTGGTTTTCTGCAAAGCACTGACAACAGGACTCAAATCTGAAAACATTCCCCAGAATGTTAAATTTCAGGACATTCCATGCATTATTACAGTATTAAGGAAATTTTCAGTGAGTCAGGCTTTTTGCCCCTTAGACTTCACCTTCTACCAATGCTTTTCTTACTGTACCTTGAAGTCATAATCCTCTTCTGTGACACCACATTTTGCCATAGCACAGATTCTGTCACAAACAGAGGAGCATGATTTCAAGGCAGGGATACAGCAGGAACTGATCAAGTCTAAATGTCTAAGAGCTTGTTTTCATACAAAATGTCCCCAAAAATAAAACTAAAAGTCCAGAAATCCAGATTTTGAGAGTATTTTATGTAATGGAGTTCTACTGATGCCATCTGGGGGTTTTATACTGACAATCAGAAAATCTCTTTAAAATCCCCTTAAACAGTAACTTGGTTTAACTTGGTGTTATTAGACAAAGTAGGCTCATGACCATTAAATTGTCTCCCACTCTAAATGGGCCTTTTATTTTTTAATTACCCAACAAATAATTATCCAACCTAGATTTAAACATGGATATGGAAGATGCCTCAGTAATATGGTTGGGTAACATATTCCATCTTTTGGTGGTATGTACATTAAAGAAGTTAAAGCGTTTAGTAGTGAATACCCTTGGTACAGTATTATAATTTGCTTGCTATGTGACCTGAGATTTTTATTTTTAGTTAGGAACTGGATACCACATTGGGTCCTCAATGAAGGGTCCCTTGTGATTTAGTACATTAATAACAAATCTCCCCGTATTCTTCTTGTTTTCAATGAATAAAGGTTCAGTTGATCTAGACTTTCATTGTAATCTAAATGTTTTTAGCCCCTGGACTGACTTAGTAAACCTCCTTTGCATTCTTTCTACCATTAACATGTCTTTCTTTAGGAAGGGGCACCAAAGTGAAGATCCGTAGTCCAAGTATGTTTGCATAGTAAGCCACCCCAGTGATATGGAACCAGTGTTCTCTGATACCACCTGACATATCTACAATAGATTGAAAATGATCCTGAATAACAATTAACTAATACCATGTCATTGACTAAAAGCCTAGCCTTAAACCTATAAGACAAAGCTTATAAATTCACAACACCGATGGTAGCATTCTCAAAACAGCTCATCAGTTCCAGCACTTCAGAGTTTATCTTGATTTCTCCTTACATATATCAAATGTTATAGTCTGTAAATGCCAAACTAGGACTATTATGCAGAGTTAAAAATGGAACAGTCAGCACCAAGGGCCCCAAACTCTAGTGTGAGGCTTGTCCCAGCGTGCACTTTGTATGCAAAAACACTTTGGTTTGCTAACTGTTTACTGTAGCATAGTTGAATGTGTCAGACTACTTTTGTTTACTTCTAGGCTGAGATCTTCTTTTAATACAAACTTCAGAATCCCCTGCAGCTGTCATTGGAGCAATAGGCAGCAGTTGGAGATTCAGTAGCCTGCAGTGCATGTTAGAGTTTATATAAGCTCTGATCTTTTGTTTGCTGGTCCCACTGTCCTGTCTGGACTACATACAGTCACAGGGGAATGTTCTTAACCCCTGGAGAAAAGCAGAACTGGAAAACATGTGATCTGAGCAGTGTTGGAATTTCACTTTATGAGCTTTGGGAGCTCAGGGGGCCTGTAAGGGACATATCTTTAAACTGAGCCCCCCCTCCCATTATAAATAAATGGCAGTGATGCATGAGCTACCAGTGCTCCCTTCAGAGCTAGAGGGTCTGAGTCCTGGCAAGCCTCTGTATTCCAACACTGATCTGAGAATGCAGAATCTCTAACATGCACTGCTGCTTATTGAATCTCCCACTGCTGCCTAATGCTCTGTTGTCAGTTTCAGGGGATTCTGGGATTTATATTAATAGATGATGTCAGCCTAGCAGTAAGCAAATTTAGTATGATACAATCTCCTATACTACAGTAAACAGTAAGTTAACCAAAATGTTTTTGCATACAAAGTGCACCTTGGGGCCAGCCCCACATTTGAGTGTGGGTGCCTTTGTGTTGATTGTTCCCCTTTAAAATAATGGAATGATAAGAAGTATGTTTGACAATTGCCCACTGGATTTTTATTTCAAAACTTAAATATGACTCTGTAGTTCTTAACAGTGTATCCTCTGGTGATATCTCTAAGATGAATGTCTCATGCAATAGCTTATGTCGACTTGTTCTTTCAGCTGGTCCTTTGATTCATCCCTGTTCTCTATTCTCTGAGCTTGAATGGCTGTCACCTACCTTCAAACAGTCTTTCTATTTCAGATGTTTCACAGACAAAACTCTTAAAAATCAAACTTTGGATTCTCTCTTTGAATTGTTACATATTTCATGCATTACTAAGAACATAAGAAAGTAAAAATGTTAGAAGGATATCGTGTCCATTATGACAATTCCTTCATGCCACAGCAAATATAACCATTTTTGTGATGTATACCCATATTCATATCTAATTCCTTTTTGAATCTCTCTCTCTCTCTCTCTCTATATATATATATAGATAGATAGATAGATAGATAGATAGATAGATAGATAGATAGATATTTTATATTTTATACTGGCACAGTAGTGCCAGTATAGTTAGGGTTGCTCAACCACTTCTATAAAACCCCACATTTTGCACTTTAATAACTTTGCTACCATATGACGGATTTGCCCGAAATTTTGCATGTGTGGTGGGGCACCATAGGTCTCTGGATCTGACAAGTTGTGTTATGGTCGGATGAGCATTTGTGGAGCTGCAGAGCACCAAAAAATGTGCAAAACCAGGGGGTTTGTGCATTTCTTTGCTTGTGGCTACAGCCCACATGATTTGTCTGTTTGGTCTGAAATCTTCAGGGAAGATGCAGTCTGGGTCACTGACTTGCCTTTTGAAGATGTGGTGAAAAAATGTTAAACCATTCAAAAGTTATTAAAAAAACAAGTTTCCCATTATTGTCAATGGGGAAAAATATATATGTGTGCCTCACAAAAGCTGCAGCCACTACATTTTACTGTCGCAATGGCCCTTTTACTGTTGTGTGGTGGCCATCTTGTTTTCAGTTAGTGAGAGAGAAAAATGCCTAGTGTTTAAATTTGGGATCCCCTAGGTAAACACTGACAGTTGTTACCTAGTCAGGCCCTCCACAGCACTATCTTTTTTGGGGACCCCCCGCCCCCCGAAATGTCATTTTGGTGGTCGGACCACCTGTAGTGTTGCAAATTGAAACAGAATGGATGTGACACTTTTGCAAATAACTAAAGTGTTGTGCCCATTCTGTCACAAATTTTTGTGAAACTGTCGCAATTAGCGAAAGAACAGCACCCAAAACCAGCAATTTTTTGCCACCCCACAGCATCAAAATGGTAGAAGCTTTCGGGCTGAAATTTGCAGGTTGGCAAGCCTTGGTCCCACAGATGTGCCTTTTGGTGGTTTGGTCCCAAAACATTCAATGAGCCCATATTTACAGTGCTCCAAAGTTGAGAAATTTCCCTTAGGCTAACATTGCAGTGCCAACAGCAACTTTTGACACCCATATCTCAGAAAAGACCCGAGATACGGATTTTTCGTTCTCCACAGCTTAGTTCACCTTTAGGTGAACCTAGCTCATGAGGAGGTTTCTAAGTCATGATTACAACTGCAGTGGAATTTTTTTTCATAATTGCTACGGTTACTGAGATATTGCCAAATTACTGTTACAAGGGTTCCTTTTCGGTACTATAGGGCTGCTCTATGGCTCTGTACTTATGTGTGAGTGAAAGCACAGGGTCCAGAGGGCCAGCACTCCTATATTCACACACCATTATGCAAAAACTGGGCATCATGAAGGGAACGAAGGGCCTGGAGGGCCAACGCTCCCACAACCATATACCAGTTACCACTCACATTACACTTTCTCAAAAAGAAGGGAAAGTCATTGCAAAAAAAACTTTGTTAGTGCCTCACTTAGGGTTGATAGCACAGTAACAAAAGTATGGAAATGTGATGTTAGGTTTACCCCACCACCACCACCACAACCCCCACACTCCACACACCAACAGACGCCGGGGTTTGCTATGTGGTTGTCAGGCCTAACTCTCACCCCATTTTCCTATGCTATAGCATGTCAACCTGTTTACACATAGAATGGGGTGAGAGTTGGGCTTGATGACCCCATGGCACATCCCGTCTGTTGGTGTATGGGGGTGGGGGTGGTGGGGGGTAACCCAAACATCACATTTCCATACTTTTGTCACTGTGCTATCAACCCTAACTGATGTATTAACAAGGTGTTTTGCAATGACTATATATACACAGTAGTGATGAACTTAAAACCCCACTGTCAGGTATATCATTTCAACTGTCTACCACTCTTTGGGTGAAGAAGTCTCTTCTTTGCTGAGTTTTGAAATTATGACCCTTCATTTTTTTGCCAATTTCTTCTTGTCCTGATGGGTTGTGATTTGAGTTGTAGATGAAATGTATCAAGCAATGATACATTGTTCCTGACTTTATACACAGGTAATCAATCTCCGCTAATTCTTTTTCTCTCAAGACCAAAGTTTGAATCAGAAATATGATGGACTACAAATCAGAGTTCTCAACAATGACATAGATATCATCTCTGTTTGTGAAACATGGGGAGATGATAAGTCACTCTGGGATATGCAGCTTCCTGGGTTTATTACTTATTCATTAAGCTGACAAGATAGGAAGAGTGGCGGGGTTGCTTTATTTATTAATAATAACATTAATGCTGTGAATATTTCTACTACCTTAAAAACTCATAATCTTTCGACTGAGAGTCTTTGGATTAAACTCTTCCTCTCAAATCAGGATTTTATTATTTTAGGGTCATGTTATTTTCCCCCTAATTCACCTTGTCAAATTATGTATGCTATTCTATCAGAATTTGAAATAGCCAATCAAATGGGTAATGTTATAATAACTGGAGACTTTAATCTCTCTGACATTAATTGGTAGTCTTCCTTTGCCTCTAGTGGCAAAGGTAACAAGTTCTTGACTACCTGTCTGGAACTTGATATGAAACAATGGGTAACATCTGCTACTAGAGGCAACAACATTTGAGACCTTGTCTTTGGAAGTGCTGAGTTGAATATTAGGGATGTGAGAATATCCTCACCTATTGGACGTAGTGACCATAACTAAATTTTATTCACTTTACAGAATCATACTATCCATGACTATAATTCTTCAATTATATATTTGTATAATAAAGCTGATCTTTCTGCTGTCAAGCAGCATTTGGAGGTTCTTGATTGGACATCTATCTTTGGTCATCAATCACCTCAACAAAATTGGGTTACATTTAAGTCACTTATTACCACCCTCAGGGATACTCACATGCCATCTAAAACTAAGAATTCAAAGGGAAAGCAGGTACCTAAATGGATGAATCACAATATTAAAAGATTGATTAGATATAAAATTAAAAAATACCGTAACTTTCTTAAAAACATGACTGCATTTAATTGGGAGTCTTACAATAAATCTAACAAGAAATGTAAATCTGCTATTAAAAAAGCAAAATCCAGATGGGAACTGAATTTGGCACAAACAGCCAATAAATCCAATACTAAACAATGTTATTCTTATATTAACTCTTTTCAGAAAACATCATGCAAGTTGGGGCCTCTTATAGCAGACAATATTCTCATTCATGATCCTAAAACTATGGCAGAAGTATTTAATACTGAGTTTCATAAGGTCTTTTCTGCCTCAGATTCCCAAATACCTCAGCCCATTATCAATCATTCTGATCCCCTTATTATCTTCACTGTGGAACTTATTTGTAATAAACTACGCACATTGAAAGGTAAATTCTGTCCTGGTCCAGATAACATAGCGGGCCATTCACTATATCTATTGGCTGACCAAATTGCTCTTCCACTTAAACTCTTGTTTGAACTTTTTTTTACAGAATAATTACATTCCTACTGAATGGAAGGAGACAACAGTTATCCCAATCCATAAGAAGGGTTCTAAACATCTTTGGAAAAACTATCTGCCCATTAGCTTAACTTCTTCTATCTGTAAAGTTATGGAAAGCCTCCTTAAGGATATCATTGCTCCAGTTATTGATGCAAATGATCCTCAGCAACATGGTTTTAAGAGGGGTAGAAGTTGTTCAACCAACCTGCTTTGTTTCTATGAACACTTTAGTATTCTCCTGGACAGCAGGATACCTTGTGATGTAATTTTTATAGATTTCAGCAAGGCATTTGATACCATGCTGCACTGGGCTCTAACTCACAAATGTAGGAGACTCAATATTAATAAGTACGTAATTGCCCGGATTAATAATTGGCTTTGTTATAGAACACAAAGGGTGATCATCAATGGTAATATTTCTAACACTGTCATGGTTCTAAGCAGAGTCCTGCAAGGCTCTGTTCTTGGCCCTTGTCTTTTCCAAGCTTTCATTGCTGATTTAACCCATAGTTGTCTTTCCATTACAACAAAATATGCAGATGATGTGAAGATCGGGGGCCCTTGTTCTAATTCAGATCAGATAGCTTTTATTCGGTATGATCTTGATATAATTTCCAATTGGATTAATACATGGGGTATGAAACTGAACTTTACTAAGTGTAAAGTGATGCACTTGGGCTCCAATAACTTAAACTTTCCATACTCATTAGATGGTTCCACGCTTTGTCCCACCACTGATGAGAGGGACTTAGGAATCACTATTTCAAATGATTTAACATACTCAAAACACCTAAATTCAGTCATTAGTACATCTAACAAGGTTGTTTGATCCATCCTTCGTAATATTAGATCCAAAGATCGTGAGGTGTTAATGCTCTTATTTAGGCCCTATGTCAGACCCATCTTGAGTATGCATCACAGTTATGGTGTCCATTTAAAAAATCTGACAGTAGTTCCCTTGAAAAATACAGAGAAAGTACACTAAAAAAATATCAGATCTTGAATCTGCATACTATGAACACAGGTTAGATACTTTAAAATGTATGCCTCTTACTACTAGACACTTGAGAGGCGACCTTCTATTTTTATATGATATTGTGCATGATCCATATGTTATGACTGAGTTAGGTCTTGAATTCAGGTCATCTATATATAATACTAGAGGTCATCCTCTCCAGTTGGTTGACAAATCATTCAAGTATAACAACTGGAAGTTTTTCTTTACCCTGAGAACCATTGGACCCTGGAATAAATGTCCATCTGCTGTAATTATGAGTGACACTAAGAATACTTTCAAACATCGTCTTGACAAGTTAATTAATTCTGGGTATAATTTATCATACTATCCTTTGGCCTAGCACAAGAGAATTATGGGCCTCGGCCTACTAGCTCTTTTTCTTAGTATGAACCCTTAGTATAAGTTTGTCAATCTTTCCTCCTAATTCATAACTCTAACTTCAGTTGATCATAACTTGCAATCTTACTTTGAGGGAGGCTCTTGCACCAGGCTAACACTGGTAGGACTAAGCCATCTGGCACCAGCACCACACAGAAAGCTTTCTAGCTAGTAGTAGTAGTCAACCACAGGGGACCATCCACCACTGACATCATTCCGCTGACGTTGACCTATCCTATAAAGGTGGGCAGTCCCCCATATCCTCCAGTGTTGGACCACTGACTGACACCACTGCAGCTACAGTCAATCGCTATTTCCTGTACTTTCATGCTTTTTTATTTTTCCTTTTTTACTTTAATATTAACATTGAATATTCAGTGTCATAGGCTCAGGTTTATGTCTTCTCAACCTGCCTCATCTTCTGACCACTCCACAAAGTGAGCCTGCAGCAAACAGATTCCTGAAAAGGACAGACATTCTGCTTGCATACTGTGTCTAGGTCCAAGCCATTACATCTAAGTTTGCCAGTTTTGCCAGAAATTTAACCAGGCCACATGGAGACAACACCTGAAAATTCTGGACAGTCATCTCCTTAAGTAGAAGCTCATCATGATGGAAGAGGAGCTGCAGGTCAAGAGCTCTTTGGCATCACCTGCCCAGTCCTCCAGGGCATCTTCTTCATCTTCTTCACAACTTAGGGAACAAATCTAGCAAGAAGCACAAACACCAAGATAAGGACCAGGACTGGGACCAGGGCCGGGACCAGGACTGGTCTGCCTCCTGCTAAGCAGTCTCCTCACACACCATCATTTGCGACTGGGTCTTCCTCCCATGGGAGGTCAGCCCCCTCAGCCCTGCTAGCCCTTACTCCTGCTGGGCTACTGGTAGCCTCACCACTCACTCTTCTCTCAGTGGTGGGTGGTGGTTTCTTGGGGCAGGAGACTGTCTCCTGCTCCCCAGCTCCTGACTCTTAGGCCCCTGCCTTCCGTGAGTACATTGCATGCCAGCTCCTCTCCAGGCAGTGCCCACTGCAGGCTACCAGCATTTCTTCAAGTCCAGTTTCACCTCAGCCTTTGCCCGTGAGATTCCTGTCTCCTCTGGTACTGGTTTCTCCTCTCCCAGTGCCTGTGGATACACCTCCCAGGCTTCCTCCCTTGG
Organism: Neoceratodus forsteri; assembly: GCA_016271365.2. Taxonomy (NCBI): domain Eukaryota; kingdom Metazoa; phylum Chordata; order Ceratodontiformes; family Ceratodontidae; genus Neoceratodus; species Neoceratodus forsteri. The sequence continues at coordinate 1,236,120,399 of CM057456.1, forward strand.
CCTACATCCACTGGGCCACTGCCTGTTTGGCCTCAGCCATTTCCAGTGGATATGACACTGGCTGTCCCACCAACACCTGCTGGAGCTCCACTGGGGTACCCAATGCTGGCTCTGCCTGAACTGACACCAGTTTACCCCTACCTGGCGCCAGCCTACCCCATCCTTCAGTATATAACTACTCTCCACCGGTGGATTATAATGATCTATTTACTTCTTGGTGGGCTCTCATGCAAAAACAGATTCCCATCCCTTTGGGCTCACCACTGACATCCACCCAGAGTCCCCCTGGGGACCACCCTGCTCTGGACCCCGTCCGGCCTGGTCCTACTAACCCCCATATATTGGGTAACAAGCTTAATGCTGGCTCTGGCCAATGCCACCTCCTGAAAGTGAACCAGACGAGGAGGATGGAAGAGGACTCTGACTACTTGGAGTCTTCCTCCTTGTGGGGTCTTTCTGAGGAAAGAGCCCTCAAGGTGGTCCCCAAGTCCCCTCCTGATGATCCTTTTTTCATGGACATCATGAGGTACATTCAGGCCCCCATGGGCTAAGAGACTGAGGAAAAGGACCCAGAGTGATGTCAGTTGGCTGTTTACCTGCACCAGCCTGATGCTCCCCACTGGGTGGTACCTCCCTTCATTGAATCCTATGAGTATGTCACCAGGGCAGCCTGGAATCATCCTTCTTTGACTCCAGTGGTGCACAAAAAGGCTGACTGACTGATTTTACCATGCCCCTGCAGGTAAACCCTTTTTTGGCGGGGCAACCTAAGGTGGTCATCAATGCAGCGTATGACTGCACCAAAAAACCTAAGCACCTCAGCTCTTTGTCCCCTGACATGGAGTCCAGGCAGCTGAGTCACCTAGGCAAGCAGGTATTTGCCTTTTCCACCCTGGCCATCCAGGCCATTAACTATTTGGCCCACATGGTTCAGTACCAGAGTGTCCTCTGGGACCAGGCCAGGGAGTTGGTTCAGGCTTTGCCAGATGACCCATCTAAAAAGCAGCTGTTCCAGTTTTTCAAGGCAGGCTTGGATGTAGGACCCAAGTCCTTTGGGCTGCCTATGATGCGGTTCATGCCCCAGGCAGAGGGGCGGCCGGGGGCATCTGTCTTCTGTGCCACTCTTGGCTCCAGGTGTCTGGATTTGCTTCTGATGTGCAGTACAGCATTTTGAACACCTTCTTTCAGGGTACTGTCCTTTTTAGAGGTGATGTCCAGGACTTGATCTCCTCCCTTCAGGAGTTGGGTCAAGCCCTCCAGTCCATTCATTCCTTGTACCATACACAGCCTAAGTCAGGCCAGCAGCCACCCTTCTACTGCTTTTCTCACAGACAGGCCTGCCCTCCCACCAAAGTCAGGACAAGCATAAGCCAGTGTTGGGCCCTGTTGCAACCACCACCAGGGCTACTCAGCTAACTGTCCCAGCCCTCCTAGTACCTGCCTCTACTTCCTGACTCCTTGTCAGACCCCCCCCCAGTAGAGACTCTGGGGGAGGCATTTGGGGGTTGCTTCTCCCTCCACCTCGACAGGTGGTGAGAGATCACCTTGGACAGTTAGGTGCTACAGTTCATAGAGCACAGCCACATTTTGGAACTCCTAGAGTGGCCTCCCAAAAATCCTTCAGGCAACTCCTTCTACCCCTCAGCTCAGGTGCTTCTTGTCTGGGAGGAGATTCAGGCTGTATTACAAAAAAAAACATAGAGAACCTCCCTTCAACTCAGTGGGGTGGGGGATTCTACTCCCACTTCTTTCTGGTCCCCAAAAAGACCAGGAACCTCTAACCCATCCTTGATCTAAGTGACCTGAATCTGTTCATAGAATACGAATGTTTCCAGATGAGCACCCATCAAGGTCTGTTGCCCCTCCTGCCTCAAGGGAAAAGGATCTGCTCCTTGGGTATGCAGGATGCCTACCTGTATATCAAGAATTTTCCTTCCCATCGGTGCTTCCTCCACTTCCATTTCTGGAGTTCCCATTTTCAGTTCCGGGCTCTCCCCTTTGGCCTGTCATCAGCCACCAGGGTTTTCACCAAGAGCATGGCAGTGGTGGCAACTGCCTGGAGGAGGCAGGGCTTTTACATGTTTCCCTAACTGCATAATTGGCTGCTACTGGCACCATCCTGGTAGCATCTTCTCCAGACCCTGGAGTATACATTCAACCTCTTCGAGGCCCTGGATATCATGATCAGCAGGCCAAGGTCCTGCCTGGCTCCCTGCCAATGCCTGCAGTACATAGGTGCCATTCAGGACATGTCCCTGGGCATGGCCATTTTGCCCAGAGACAGGGCAGAGCACCTGATGGACCAGGCCCATCTGGTCTTCTCCAGCCATCAGGTCTCAGCCAGGGTATTTCTTAATCTTCTGGACCACATGGCAGTGGCCATTGCCATGGTTATTCTCACCTGGCTGTACATGAGGATCCCTCAGTGGATATCATGGGTCCAGTGGGACCAGAGCACAGATGATCTCAACCAACTTGTCATGGTCTCTGGACCACTCAAACAGGTTCTGTCTTGGTGGCTGGAGCTGACCAATTTGTTTCTGGGAGTGCTCTTTGCTATCCCAACCCCTGATCAGATCCTTACCATGGATGTTTTGGGTCTCAGTTAGGGAGCCCACTTGGGAGCTCACCAGACTCAGGGCACCTGGACAGATGTGGAGGAGGGACTCCACATCAATGTCCTGGAGATGTAGTCAATTCTATATGCCCTGCAGGACTTCCAGACTCATCTCCTCCTGGTCCACTCTTATTTCAGATGGACAACATGTGCATGGTTTAATACATAAACAAGCAGGAGGCAGACACACTCCTACCCCTTGTGCATGGAGGCAATGAGGGTTTGGCATTGGGCCATCCAGCATGGTCTGTAGCTCTCCGCCATCCATGTGCCACATGTCCAAAACATCCTGGGGAACAGTCTCAGCAGATCCCACTGCAGGGCTCACAAGTGGGGGCTTCTGACCCCAATTGTCAAAGACCTCTTTGATAGGTGGGGGCGGCTAGAGTTGGACCTTTTTGCATCCCCACTTAATGCAAAACTGCTGCTTTTTTTGCTCGCTCAGTCCCAGGCATGGAGTTTTCTGTCAAGATGCATTGTCCCTCTCCTCGAAAGGGAGGTTTCTCTATGACTTCCCTCCCTTCCCACTCCTTCAGCAGGTACTTCTGAAGCTTCAGATGGAGGGGGCCAAAATGATCCTTATAGCTCCCTTCTGGCCTCATCAGATTTGGTTCCCCTTGAAACAACAGCTGGCAGTGGAACCTCCAGTGCCCTTGCCCCTGTGCACCAGCTTTCGGAGAACCTTTGTCCATCATGACCTCAAATCTCTGCATCTCCATGTGTGGCTCCTAAGGACAAACCATTACCAGGATTGCGGTCTCTCCAAGGGTCGCAGATGTTCTGGTGGCTGCCTGGAAGCTCTCCACTTGGGCTACCAGTGCCATGAAAGGAAAGAGCTTTATCCTTTGGTCCACTTCCATCCAGCTTGACCCATTCACCTGCTCAGTGGATCAGATATTGGAGTATCTCCTGTCCCTCTCTGATTCAAGACTGAGGTACTCCATCATTAAGGTATATCTTTCTGCCATCTCTGCATACCATCTACCTATCAAGGGCAGGGCTGTGGCTCAGCTCAATGTATCTTGCACCTTCCTGCGAGGCATTCTGCATCTAAAACCTCCCATTCAGGAACTAGTCCCTCCCTGGGACCTCAATTTTATTTTAGAGAAATTCACTATGCCCCACTTCAAAATGGGTGGTAACCCGTGAAGTGGGTGCATGAGGAAGGGCGTCATCCATTACAGCAACACCTTCCTTGTGCAATCCACTCACGGCGACTGACAGGTAGAGTGACTGGATGAGGGTGTGGGTGAACTAGGTGACAGGATGTTGCTATACATACGCACGTGGGGGGGTGGGAGTGAGCACGGTGAGTGTGGCCTGGGAGGGGGTGGAGAGGCTGTAGGGGGTGGCACTGCGGTTGCCAGTCAAGCTGCATCATGGCATTGAGGATTGGCAATGGCTGAGGTGGCAGAGGTACTGGGTTCAGGTCTGGGCGCTGGTGCGATTTTATTTATTGCGCCCAGCCCAGACCTTTTGATTTTTACTACTTTCACCCCCCTAACATGCACCTCCTCCTGAGTTGAGAAACTTAGGTAGGGTAGTGCTGGCGATGACCTCATGAGGGGGTTTTGGGGGTGCAGCCCCACAGAAAGTAGTAAAATGTCCTGGCACCATTGTGCTGGTGGCTAGGTGCTGTCAGAGTGCCAAAAATGTGTTCGGCACTTGACTGAGCGATAACGGTGATCGCCTTTAGGCATTCGCCGTTATCACATAGACCCAAAATGGGCATGAGTTGTGAGCTGCGCTTTCTGTCATGGAAAGTACTCTGTTTAGTTGCTGTTACTTCTGCTCGATGGATTTCTGAGCCTCAGGCTGTCATGTGTAAGGAGCCTTACTGGGTTTTTCACAAAGACAGGGTGTCTTTGCATACCAACCCAAAGTTTCTTCTCAAGGTGGTGTGGGAGTTTACTTTGAATCAATCCATCCACCTTCCTGTTTATTATCCAGAGTATTCTAATCAGGGGGAGGCTTTGCTCCATACTTTGGATGTACATGGAATCTTATGATACTATACACACCAGACTAAGACTCTGAGAAAATCTGATCAGTTGTTCGTTTTGTTCACCCCTAAGAGAGAGGGTGCTCCAGTGTCCAAACAGTGTTTGTCTAAGTGGTTAGTTAATTGCATTGTTTACTGTTACCATAAGTACAGCAAGGAACTTCCAGGAGTGGTTAAGGGCCATTCCACCAGGGGTATGGCCACTTCTATGGCTTACATCAGAAATGTGTCTGCTGCAGACATCTGTGCAGCTGCCACTTGGAGCTCTGTCCATACTTTTACCAAATACTGCAGCCTGGACATTGCCATAGGCATAGGGCTAACTTTGGCCTAGCCGTTCTGCAGGGCCTTCTCTCCTAATCCTTCAGCTGCCATCTTCCTCTTCCCGGTGCTGTTTCCTTATTCTACAGGAGCTGCTTGGCACTCAGTCCTATTGGTGTTGGCCTGCTGTAAGAGCCTATCTCAAGGTAAGATAGTACAGTTATGTAAGAACTTATCCTAATAGTAGGTCTTTGAGAGGAGCTCTTGCAGCAGGTCTTAATTTTACCTCCCTCCTTCTCCCCTGCCCTCTGTCTGCTTTTCTCCTCTTCCATGCAAGTGAGTATTTTGCTCTCTCTTTCATTTATTTCTGGCTCATGGGAAACTTCCTCAGTTCCTTTTTCCATTGCCTGCTTCTGGTCTCTGTTGGAAGAACTGAGGAGGGTGTTGGGGATTGCCCACCTTTACAGGATAGGCTGACATCAGTGGAGTGACATCTGTGGTGGGAGGTCCCTTGTGGTACACTGCTAGCTTGAAAGGTTTCCATGTAGTCCTGGCACCTGACAGCTTAGTCAGTTGGTCTGCTGCAAGGGCTCATCTCAATCTACTGTTACAGTAAGTTCTTACATAACTGTACTTTTCAGCTGATACAACCAAAAGTCTCAACCAAACCGAGGTAAAAGTTTTCTTCTTTAAGTTCCTACATTTTGGAATACATAAATCTGAGAACATGACAGCACTTGCTAATTGTGATCATTTGCATGTCAATTTTAGGAATATCCTTTTCATCACTGATGTACTGTATGTATAGTCCTTAAATAAAATGTGATGGTCTTTAACATGGATTGTTAAAGTCTGCCCGCTATGCTTTATGTAATCTTCATGGTGAAGTGAAAAAAATAAAATTATGTAGTCTTTTCAGTAAAGTAGATACTGTATGTTGGGACTTCATGTAGTCTCACAATGGCAGTCCTTTGCTGGCAAAATATAGCATATTCCCCCAAAGTGTGTTCCAGAGAACAGGTCATATGGGTGATTCCCTATCCAAAAGGAAGGTCATATGATATGCACTACAGGAGGATGTCACAGTACCCCATGATTGCTGATCAGTAGGATAGTGACGGTTGAAAGCATCAGATATATCTCTGATAGCTTAACAAATATAGCCATAGTTGGTTAAAACAATAGTAGTTACTGCAAAACTCTTTGCTCAGTTTCAGTGCTAAGACGTTGTAGAAGAGATATGAAAAGGATTTATTTCAAGAGAAAGCATTTTAAAGGAACTTTTATGAGGTTTTACTCTGCTTATTGTGATTGTGCATCTGAGCATCTGAGCTGAATCTGATGGGGGAGAGGGTAATAGGCTCCAAGTTTCAGATATGTTTTTGGTGGGGCTATGGCTACCAGAGGATCTGGAGTACTTCTATAGCACCAGGGTATGTGAACTGTTACTGGGGACTATTGAAAAGTGCACATTGTGCACATATCTGTGGGAAATGCCACACAGATGTCAATGCTCTTGCTAGCTGGTGAGGCATGGACGTCATCACGGGAGCTAGATCTTATGCAAGGAAGGGCTGACCTGGGTAAAAGTGGCACTTCGTGGGTGTTATTAGTTCAAAAACCTATATTTAAGGGGGAAAAAAGTAAGCTTAGTAATTTAAATACTGTGAGAGACTGCCAACTGTTTTTTTTATTCGGGGCTCTAGTTGAAAGATTTGTAGCTCAAGTCCTGAATGCCCACCCCTAGCGATGCCTCTCTGGGAGGATGACTTATGCAAATGAAAGCAATGAAGTGCTCTCTCATTGAAGCGGTTCACTTTTTTCAGCTACGCAAAGTGTCACATCAGCAAGCAGAACTAGTGTCATAACCAGCGTCCCTGGTCATTGGTCTGCACTGCCTAGCCCATTGCAGTTTCAGCTATAATTGGCTCATCAGCTACACACCTCTGAAATGCCATTTGTAGCAAGACGTTCCTTGCACACGCACACCTGAACATAAAAAAAATGATAGCATATGCAGATAAAACACAGATAGTGCACTCCTCACTATTTTGCCAAGGCAAATTGGTACAGATTAAAATACCTTGTCAGGAATCCAAATTCCAGTCTGATTTCTCTCAGTCCAGGCTGTTATAGGATGCCCGATACCATTTATAAAGAGGAAAGTTTGAAATTCAGTGTAACAAACTGATTCTTATTATCTGTAATATTTCCTAAGTGTTGCCCTAGTTGAAGAACAAATTTTTCAGTTTCTGTATAACTACAGCAGGAGTAACCACTCCTGACATGAATATTTCAGGTTAGAAAATGGGTTGGGAAAATCCCTAAATCTGATTGGCTTAGGCAACCAGCTACCTGGGCCGGTATCAGGCAACAGAGACCGGAAAATAATGAGACCCAGTCTCTGTTGTCTGATTACATTCCAAATGCTTGTGCCAGTAGAACTTTCAATTAAAAAACACTGCCATCTTTTAAATCACGGTTAGCGAGAGCCGCCCAGTCATCAGCAGAATCCGATGTCTTTCCCATAACTTGATTGCTCCAGGTGACTAATCTTCCCCCCCACAATGTAAAAAAATATAAATAAAATTATTTTATTGAAAAAACGAGGTTCGGTTTTCCAACAGCCCGTTTCAAACTTTCAACCACGCGGGTCTTCTTTTTAAAAAAGCGCCAGCACAGTTGCGTGCTCAGCACCGTTACCACGTCCCGTAACTTTCTTCCAGACATGGCCTACCCCCTCCATGCTCACTGCAGGAAAAAAAACTGACTGAACAGCACAAGTCCTAGCACTATAGGGCACAGGAGTGTCATTAATCACAGAGTCTCAGTAATCCATTTTTATTTTACACAGCCCAGTTTATTACTGTACAAGCTGCAGCTGGTGGGGAGAGAGAGAGAGAGACAGCACTTTTATCATTTTCAGTGGCTCTCTCCGTGTAGACACTAGTAACGGCTTCAGTGTGAGTTGCAGGAGACAGCTCAGGGACTCTTTCTGGTGGTGGGAAAGAGAGAGAGAGAGACTGCAGTATATTAGTTTTCCTTTTTGAAACAAAGCAGCATCTCTATCTCTCTGAGTAGACCGCAGTAAAGGCTTTAGTGTGAGCTCCAGGACACAGCTACGAACTGTTTGTGTGGGAAGGGAGAGTGAGAGAGCGCCCTTTTACCAATTTCAGTGTCTCTCTCTCTCCTTCTACAGTATGCTGTAAATTAAGTTATTTTTTCCCGTGATGGTGCCATGAATTTGTCCTCTTTTCTCCATGAAAAAAATACAGCCCTACATATAACAGACAATAAAAAATGAAGCAGATGACTTACAATAGCAAAACGCTATTTTGGATCACGTTGAACTAACGAATCGCTATTTAAGCTGAAGTCTCACAAACAAACTTCTGTTGCCAGTGGCGATGGGGGGGGGTGGCATGAACAAAAAAATAAAAAAAAATGGTATAGAAAAGCAAAGGTGCCTCATCTTAACAGGTTGGGGGAGGGGTGCTTTAGTCATTCTGATCCAGGTGGAGGAACTATTTTATCTCAAAACTTACATTGAACTATTTTATTAACAGTTTTTTATTGACCTTTTTTTTTTACAGTGCCCATTTTCTAAGCTCAATAATACCCTCCAGGGTGGGTGGTATTGTGCTATCCCGGACCTTCCAGGTGCTATAAGGCCCTCTGCCTGCGGCATCGGGCCTCACTACGCCCCTGGGTGGTCCGCTATAGCACAATACCGCCCACCCTGTTGGGTATTATTGCTTAACTACTTACTGTAGAACACAGATAATGCACTACTAGCATATACATTTGATGGTGAGGTGCAGCTGCTATCCACTCACGTATATCAAGCTGTGACTTTGGCCATGGTCCAGATGACGATGGCACTGACTGTAACTAGGCTGGAGTAGGTCAAGCTGCTTGGTCTCTTGTAAGGCAGGTTTATCAATCATTCAAAACATTCAAGTTCTGTACTGATGTTGGCCCACCACACCAGTTTCTAAATTTCCTGTTTCATTTTAACTGCAGATGGTGGAATAAAGGAGATGCATAGAAGACCTTTGGTACCAGACTTCAAATAAAATCAGTCAATAAAGAAAACAACCAGTACACAAAACACATTCCACATTCCAAACAGAAAAAAAGGTTCTTGTCTCACCCAGGCCCGTAGCTAGAATAGTGAGATGGGGGGGCAGAAAGAATGACTGGGGGGGCAGCTACCAGTCACGCTTCCTATCACGTGATTTGTCAAAAATGCAGTGTCAGTCAGATGACAGAGAGAAGTAAGCCTTGTTTTATGTACCTGAGTGTAAATCATTTAACAGTTAACTCTAAACATGTAAGTGCTGTGGTTGCACTTGCAAACCAAGGTTAATACAGTGTTATGAAACTAAAGTTGAAGTCTTCTTGGATAGTAGCATTTGAATTCTTCCACAAAAACATCCAGGTTGAGTCTTGAAGTCACATCATTTTCATATGACAGGAGAATGATATTTCTCTTTCATTCATGACCCATTCTCATCCTCTGATGTGATAAAATTATTTTCAAACAAGAAAAGGAATTCTCACAAGCAGCAGTTGATGCCCCAAATAGCAAGACAGCAATACACATTTCAAATATACATGGGAACATCTCTTTTAATTCCTTGGCAGCACAAAGAACTTCTTCAGATTCACTGCACTGTTTCTTATCCATCAGTGCCTTCAATACAGCCATTTCAGCTTTGACTTTCTCAATATCTAATGCAAGCAAGTCAATCAAAGCATGTAGAGATTCCATTTTCAAGAAGTCTGGAGAGCTAGTAGAATGCATTGCTGACAAGCTTTTGTATAACTTGGAGTTCTTCTGAGAAAATTTCCTTTGCATTTCAGTAGTGGTTTCATCAATCAGTTCTTGATAAATCTGGGACCACTGATTCTCATTTAAAGTTTGGAATCCTGGTAAATGCTCAGTGATGATTGAATCTTGAAACCTTTGGGGCAGCACCCTAGATCTTTTGGCGGCACCAGCATGATGTAATGCTAATGTTTCATTCCAGGCACTTTTTAAAATTGGGTGCTTGGATGAAATATCTGCTACAAAATCTTCAAACAGGTCTCTTCTGTTGAAGTGTTTCACAGGAAACAGTAATCAATTCAAGTCCCTTAGCAAAGTGCATCAATTCCTTTTGAAGGTAATTATTCACTGGAGCAAACACATTCAAAATCATTCTCATAACCTCTGCCAAGAATAGGAATTGAGATGATTTTGTAACTTCCAATAGCCCTCTTGTTTCAACTGACAGATCACCGTAACCATTTGAAAACTCTGACAGAACAATCCGAATGTCTTCCAAATTATTGAGGATTACTTCCAAGGTTTTCAGGTGACCAGTCCATCTTGTGTCAATGAGTCTTTGCAGGTGCTGACCTTTGTATAGCACACTAACTTCATGTCTGCAAACAAATTTGTACAGCGAGTTGCAATTTGAGAACATATCTGCCACTGCTGCGCTCTTCTCACACACCTGAGTAACCACCCGATGTAACTGATGATTCAGGTAAGGAATTTCCTTATTTAATTTCTCTTGCAAAAGCTTTTGCACACCTCCTTTGCACTGTGACATAATGGAGGCACCATCAAAGCAAGAACATAAAATATTTTGAGGATCTACACCCAGGTCTTGGATGTCTTTCAAGATCTGTTGTATAATTTCTTCAGCAGTGAGGCCATACATTTGGGATACTCCAGTAAGTCTCTCCTTTGGTTTGCCATCAGCAGAATATTGCAAAATAATGGACAGACTTTCAACATTCACAGCATTCCTTGTGGTGTCAGAAGAACTGGTGGCAGAAGAACTTGACATCAGCATTGTTTTTAACAACTGCAACAATATCTTACAGAAGCATTTTTTTCATAATGTCAATTATTTCATTTTGAATTTCAGCAAAAGTGTACTTTGCATTCTTCTGAATGCTTTTCAGAATATCCATGAATATTCGATCTTGCCCTGCAGTAAACCTAATTAGATTTACGGAAACTCCTGCTGAATTGTTCAGTGTTGGATGTAACTCATCAAACTTGATATCTTTATCTCCTCTCAGAGGCAGCTCATTTAGAACAGCAAACTGAATGATTTTACCCAAGGTTTTTACATAGTACCTATTCCTTTCAATTTGTGCAGATGACACCAGAGCAGCAATTGTGGCACCGGTGGCCTCTCTTTTCCTTGCTGCAGTCCAATTAGCCATTGCATTCAAGTGGACTAAGCTGTGCTCATGTTTGTTGAGACCTTTGCCTTGACAAAGTGCATTTTTCCAGTTATGAAACTGAGAGGATGTAACAGTCATATCAAATCCCATTCCACCAGCATTGCCAGGGCATGCATACATCCGGCAAGGAAAACAGATGGCCTTATCGGCCACAACTGAGTATTCCAACCATGGTCGGTTCCCATACCATTTTTCACTAAAACTACGCAGCACTCCTCCAATGTTTGTTTTAGCAAAATTAAGTTTTGGTTCTTGAGTTCCAAAATCTGATGGTATTAATGAATCATTCTTGTTTGTAATCTCACTATGTTCATTAGCACATGTTGAAGTAGCTGTACTAGATGATGAACTGCTTGGTTAAGTCTCTCTGTGAGATGCACAAGCACGAATAACAAATGTGTCCACTTTGAAATCTAACTACACTACCGTGGCAGTGTCAATGATGAATGAGGTCAGCATCTGTCAGTCACATCACCTATGGCAGGCTAGTCTCATATCTAAGCTCAGCAAGTTGGCTGGGGCAAGTGGAACACACACTTGGAAGGGGTACTTCCTCTCTATGTTTTTATTATATGACTTAGAAGTAAGAACTAAAAGAATACAGTGGAGTCTGGATTTGGAATATCATATAAGCACAAGTAAGAGATGGCCACTGTAGCTTGAAAGGACTGACTTTTAAACAAAATTGTTCCAAAAATGAACTGTCTGTGTTTTATTTGCGAATCTTGAGAACACAACTCAGAAAAGATGGGCCCTGGGTGGGGCTGTGTTTTTAATAAAATTTGTTGCACGCTCCAAAAATGTACAGTGTGTTTTTTTTTTTTACTTTTTTTAATATTTATTGTTAGATGCACACAAACACTACAATACACACAGTCACTGGTGGACTGACATAATCACTTTTCTCTTCAGGAAGCAGCCAAGCTGGTACTAGGTACTGGTAGCAAATTAATACTGTTCTTATTACTAATCACTCCATATACAGTGCCAGCACCAGCAGCAGTAAAAGAGATCCTGTTCTTCCGAACTAAACCTTTTCCTCTGTCTCCTCCCCTTATAGGTTGGTCTCAGTCTCTCTCTCTACTGTTTTCTGCTTTTCTAGTAAATACAGTACAGTGGTGTTCCTTCCTCTTTCCTTTTTTCCCCTTTAGGCAAAGCAAATTAGCACTCACCAGTACTTGTACTTTTTAACATGTGGGCAACAATTACAACTTAACAAAAGCCTCATAGCCCCTTGGTCTCTTCTTTTATTATTTTTTTTCCCTTAGACTAACAGACAGTTAGAATAGTCAATTTAGTCAAACCTGCCCTTCACTTAAGGGCAAAACAAAAAAGCAGAAGCCTCTTACTCTCTTCTTCCTTTACGGTCTTTACTGCTGCTTTTTCTCTTTATTTTTGTGTTGGTTACCCTTGTCTTCAGTTCTCCCCAGTGCAGCAGTGCCCACTGCCTTCCCTTTACTTAGTTTTTGTAAGCAGAAGGAGTCTAAAGTACCTGTACCAGTAGTTAAGCCACTGGCCCAACTCTCTCTGTTTCTTTGAACGACTCCTACTTTGGCCTTTTAGTGTGTCTTTTGTTGTTATATCTCTTACTTATTCTTATTTGCTATATTTTTTTATTGCTGTTAATCAGTCCCTTTTATATGTGTTTTAATAATATTCTTGCCCTTAGGGATAGTATAGGGAAGGAACACAACAACAACCCTAAAAGTTATTTCCTTCTTTAGTGAGATGTGCTCTCCCTCTCTAGTCCTTTTTAATGTGTCTTTTCTACCTATTATACCTCCTCTTAGGTTTTCTTATTCTTAGGGTTTTATTCCTTAATCAATCCCCTTTTAATTTGTAATGGCTTTCTCTTATAATAATCAAACTCTTTAGTTCCACACTAGTACTTTGTTTCTGTAACTTGCTTACTGAAACAAAATCAAACATCAGCAGCACTTCTTCATATCCTCCGATCCCTTCCACTGTGAGTCTGGCTGCTGGCACTGCTTTGCTTGTGACTTAGGCTTTATATTCTATTTTTATGTTCTCTCTCCTCATAAGCCTGAGCTCAGCTTGTCCCCTTGTTCTGACAGGCAGTCCCTGTCCCTGTCTCAGACCATGTGTTTAATTCAGGCAGTGCACTGCTCTCCCCTTTCACACTCACAAGAGTATCTGATGTGTGACCACTACCACCAGCAGTCCAGCAATGACTGATTGATTCACTGACCAACCCCCAGAAAACTAATTTGATTTTTAAATGGTTGGTTATGCTGTGGCTGCTGGCATAAATAAAGAAAAATAAAGGAAAGAAAACCCTCCAGTTATAAGTTCTTTCTGAGGAGCAGCTGTTGCTGTAGTTGCTAGCTACTGCTAGAAACCCTCACTCTCACTCTCTCAGTCCAGGCTGGACTGAAGATTATTAGACCAGAGATCCTAACCGTTCCTTACTTTTTTCCAAAATTCCCCCATTCACATCACACAACAAAAAATAACTTAAAATGTGTTCTCTTTCTGCAACTTCTCACTTCTGCCTTTAGCAGAAAAAGTCAAAAAACATGATGACAGAAGTCAGAGATTCAGTCAAAATGGTGTGTATTTTTAAAAAATGTTTTCCTCCACCACCTGTGCAGTGGCTGGCTGGCTGTGTCTCTTTGAGTCTCTGTGTGACCCAGTCCAGAAAATACAGAAAAAATCCCAGCACCCCCAAGCCCCAACAACTCACTGTTGCTTAATAATTTATATCTCTTCTTTAACTGTTCTTCATCACCCCTTCCCTCCACTGAGTAGCAGCTCCGATTTCCAATTCCCTATCCAGCCCCACGGCTGTGGCACATGAGCTGCAAGGCAAAAGGCCCCCCTGTACCCACACACACGCACACACATACACACATACACACACACACACACACACACACACACAAAGTATTAAGTGTGTGATACCAGCTGAGTTATAATTTTTTTCCCCAAGTTCAGTTCAAATCACAACTGCACACACACACACACACACACACACATATGCACAAGTATAGTGCTGAGCTGAGCTTAGCTGACTGACTACGAGCGAGTTGCAATGAGGAGGAGATTCTAGCCTAGCCAGTTAGCCAACACAGGTGTTTTAAGAGCCAGAGAACAAGAACAGTGAACACACACAACCCTGAGCAATTTGCCACTTTTCTGAGTGGAGCCAAGCCGCCGAGTGTCTGCATGAAGTCTCCACCTCCCTCCGGCACCACTCTCTGCCATGGCATGACCAGATTGGTTCTTACAAAAAGAAGGGGTAGGCAGAAAGCAGCAGTCTCCTCAGTGTATTGCTGACTGCCCTCTGTCAATCATATTGACAGATAGGCAGCAGCGCGGCACGGAACCTCTGCTCCATTTGGCACTTTGGCAGTCAGAGTAGGCTCCGCTCGGCTTGTCGGTTTTACAAGAGTCCCCTGGCCCCCACGTGGTGTATTATTAGTTCATCATTTGGGTGGTGGGAGTTCTCAACTTGCAGCTCGCTGGAGCAATTTAATTTGTAAATGCCCACATAGCGCTTCACAGCAGCAGCCTGTGCTCAGCCGGAGTGGGTACTTATATACAAAATTAAAAATACAAACAATTAAATGGGAGAAATCACAGGGGGGAAAATTAAATTACGGGGGGGGGGGCAGTGCCCTCCTGTGCCCCCCTGTAGCTATGGGCCTGGTCTCACCACTTCATTTACTACTTCTTCTTTATTGTAAGTAAAGTAAGAAAGTAAAAGTGTATTTCTTGATCATCCAATCCCAGAGGATCTGGGCATTTCACAAGGAGGTGCAACATTTTACCACACTTTACAACAATTTAAATCAGAGTCAGTTAAATTTAAAATACATAATTAATACATGATAAAAGCTCTAAAACCTCTTAAAATTTCAGTGGACATTGACTAGGGGTATCTTGAGGCCCAGCTTAAAAATCTCCACAGAAGAAGCCACCCTTAGTGACATTGGCAAGGAGTTCCAGAGGACAGACCCTACAGCCTCAAAGGCATGGTCTCCTGATGTTTTAAACCATGCCCTTGGAACCATCAGCAGGCCCTTTCTGGAGGAACAGAGTGAGCATACTGGGCAGACAGGTGTCAGGAGGAAAATCAGATAGCCAGGACCTGTGCCGTATAGGGCCTTATAGCTGAGCAAGCCCAGCTTGAAGGCAATCTTCCACCTAACTAGCAGCCAGTGCAGTTCGCACAAGACCAGGGTTATATGAGCTGACCTCGAAAGACCCATCAACAACCTGGCTGCCATGTTCTGATCCAGCTGCAGTTGACAGAGGCTACCTCCACTGACCCCAAAGTAAAGAGCATTACAATAATCGAGCCTGGATGTAACAAAAGCATGCACCAGTGATGGCAGGTCATCAGGCGGGATTAAAGATTTAATCCACCTAATTAAACCCTTAATCCCACATTTTACCCTTAGTACAGTGCAATAAGGTACAATTTTTTTTTCAATTCTATTAATTCTCCAGGTTCAGGTGGGGATGTACCCCATATCATACCATACCACTGTTGCCCCCCCCTCAGCACCTCCTCCAGCTGCCCTGACTGGAGGCCCCATAGCTTAACCACTATGATTGGGCTTCCCAAAGGGAGAGACTGAGTTCCACCTTGATTCCATCAAAGTCTCATGCTGGGCCATGATTTGGGAGGGAGAGGTAGCTTCATTTAGCACTGCTCCTAGGGCTTTTTTCGTAGGATCCCCCTGGTGACACAGACATACAGTGATGTCCACATGTGGGCATGCAAGATCCCACTATCATACCCCGCCAATGGCAGCCTTCATCTACTCTCCTTGAAATGTGATGCCAGCCAGTGTACATCCACCCTCCGCTAAGTATCACTCATGTGCCAGGTGCCTACACCCCTTCCCCCCTCCAAGGAGGAAAGCAGTCCATTGGATGCTTATCCTTCCTCTCCCTGGGCAGCCCTCTGATGCTTCTGGCTTGTTTCTGAACCTGGGTCATCAGCATCACAGGTGGTAGCAATCCCACTGCACTGGCAGGCCAGCTAAATAAGGTACAAATTGGTAAACTTGTGAAGGCATGAGCTAACAGTGTAAACCGGAGCCTCCCAGTGATCACATGACACATATTGCACATGAGTAATGGTATTTTGTCAAAGATTAATTCTTGTCTCTTATAGTCAAAACATCCTAAATAACCTACAACAGGGTACACAGTGTCCTCCCATCACAAAAACAATGTTCTGCTTTTTTTTTCATTGATCAATTTTTCCTACCTTATGCATCCTTTGTGGAAAAAACACAGGAAAGAAGGGTATAGGCCAACCAGAATAACAGCTTGAAGTCCTTGAAATTAAGCATGTTCTCTCCCAAAGTTCAGGTAATCTAAACATGAAAGAAGGAATGGAATCTATCAGGCACCTGTGTTGGCCATCCACTTAAAGGAGGAATCTCACTGAATCTGCAAGTCCTTTGTCCCTGTAGAAGCTGTTTTTTAAAACTGGTTTAAATTCAGTTATTGTTCTAGATAGGTTATGACAGTGGGTGCTTCTACTGCTGGTAATGACCACTTTAAAACTTTATGTTGTCACTTATGTCCTTACTCTGCTCTTCCATTGTTGGTACAATACATCAGTGTTCTATTACAGTTTCTCTAGTTTAAAGGGACATAAGTTACACTATACAGTTCTAAAATGGTACCTACCACAAGAGTGTCATCCAGAAATACCCATCGAGGTTACTAAAAGGCCTGCATAGATGGAACAATAACAGAATTTGAACAAGTGTTTAAAGATGTTCCCTGGTGTTTCAAATTCCCATTTTTCTGGTATACCCAAAAACGTTTTCAAGGTTGTTTAGTGGCACAAGTACATTTTTAAATATATGGAAGAGTTATTAGAATAATGATTTATCCTATTATGTCATGTTCAGCTAAGAATATATGTAAGATGGCAGCAAAGAAATTAGCTCCCACAGTTGCAGCCTTTGGCATCATTCAAGGTGCTTCATGTACATGTCTGTCTGTCTTTCGATACTCTGTTTCTTATATATTAATGTCCTTGTAATTCTGCATATACTTTTGAAATGTTTGAATAGCATTTTGGCAAGTTTGATTTTTTTATTGGGATTTTTCAATTATTTTTGTTCTGAGCCAACCACCTCTGAAACTGCTACTTTGAAAGCAGATAAAACTAAAAGAAGCATGGCAACCCCTATAGTTCTTTCTTTTTCTATATTCACAACTGTATTCTACATCTATCAAAAAAAGATGTATGAAAATTACATGGAAATGAAATGGTTTTATGTACATAAACATATTTCTCCCATTTTAAGGAATGTTATTTCAAGATTGTGTCAATATTGGTTACTGTATTTACTCTTTTTTTGCATTTGTGGAAAAAATGAAGCAAACATCATAGCAAACGATGTGTCCTTGTTTTACTTTTTCTTTCACACTCATATTGACATCTAAAATATTGATTTTATAACTACATAAAACAATCTCACCCCTTATGGACTTTTCCAGAAAAAGGGATTAAGTTTCACCATATAACATAACAGCAAGCATTGCAGCATATGTTTTTTGTTGAGTATTTTAAATGTTTAGATGGCTGTCATGTACTGGGAAAAAATATGAATTTGACATGAGGTTGCTGAAACACCGGGGAACATCCTTAAAAACAGCTTCTACTTCGAAGAATGGCTTACAGGTTCAGCACAGTTCTCATTTAAGACATATTGCAGCACTTCCTGAAGGAATTGGTCCCTATGAAATTCACCCACAAAGTTTTTGGAGTCACAATGGGAGTTCCTGAGTGTTGAAGAAAGAATGTCAACTCCTCATCCTCCTCTACAGGAATTTCCACAGTATTAGGTGGAAGGCATAGTCTAGACAGATGGATTTTCACTGTAGTAAGCTTTCAAAATTTCAACTGGGTCTCACAGTCATACTGACAAAGTTTATCTGACCACCTGTTGATCTTAAGGGAAACATCCATCATTAATCACTTCATATCATAGTGCTGAGCAGTCCCTGATTTGACTTTCTGCAAAACAAGTACAACTTTATCTCTAGTTTGTACTGTAGTAATTCTGTTTTATCTGGTTGACCATGCTGTCCATCCCATCTGGTATTTTGTAAGCCATTCCTTTTAAATGTGCATCCCAAAATCCTCACTGCTGACGTCAGAGCCGAGGATCAGCTGCAGGACAGTATATTGATGTTATCAATAGAATGAGCTATTAATAGCCCTGGTTTGCCTTTTCCAATCTCAGTACCATACCAAGACCCAGTAGAGACTTCCCAGTCTATACTGGGTCTTGGCCTGGCACCAGGATCGGATAAAGACAACTAGAGCTATTAATAGCAGATTCTATTAATAAAATATATCCCGTGGCTAATCCCCAGCTCTGATGTCAGCCACAGGAGGTTCTGGGATTGTGCCCCTGGGGGGGGTTAGAAAATGCCAGGTGGGAGGGACGAGGGAGAATGTGCCAGTATGGGTACTGATCTGGGCTTCTCATTTAAATCTAACACTGCAGCTTTGTCCATTACCTTGACATGCCATCTTTGAGTAAGCCCTATATGAGTTTGTAACTTGTAATTTTTGCATAATCAAGAATAAACTGTAAATAAAGGCTCATCATGCCCTTAAGGAGAAGAGCTGTGACTGGTTGGGATGGGTCTTACTGCTAATAAATTGCATGCACATTGGACTGGTATAGTTGAGTCATGGCTGCTGAAATTTCCTGTCTAATAAAATCTATTTCAGTTTAGGAAAACTGATGTGTGTTCATGAAGTGTGAGATTGTGTGCCAAGAGGCATTCAGTTACATAAGCCAGTCTGTTGTCATGATCTGTATATGAGAAGCCATGCATCACAGTGTCATCCAAATATGTAGACAGCCGAGGGATGCCAGCTAGCACTGTGATCATTATCTTCTGGAAACCATTCGGACCTGTTGATAGTCCAAAAGGCAGTCATTTAAATCTGTAAACACCATGAAGTATAATAAAGGCTGTATAAGTTCCATGCTTGCTGGGTCAAAGGCATATACAGATACTGTAGCCCCGTTTGAGATCTAGTTTTGCAAAACAAAATGTTGAACCATGGAACTCCACAATGAGTTCTGCTGTGATCAGAAGTGAATAGCAGTCTGGAATAAATGCTTTGCTTATGGTCCAAAGATCTACACAACATTGGAGTCCTCCTTGTGTCTTAGAGGCTATTATGACACTAGAAACTCAGGATGAAAAGTTAATTGGCTTATGTTGGTATCTAACAATTTCTGAAGTTCAAATGAGAAAGCATCTAGAAACATAGGAACAGCAAAACATAGATTTTGACAGCAGATAAGGACTACTTGACCAATCCAGTCTGCCATTTTTCCCTACCCACAGTGTCACTGCAGGCTCTACTTGATCTCCACCTCTTTCCTGCCCCCCTTCCTTTTCAATAAGATTCCCTTATGCCTAACCCATGCATTTTTGAACCCTACCTCTGTTTTTGACCCCCACCAACTCTGCTAGAAGACTGGTCCAGGCATCCACCACTTTTTCCATGAAAATGCACTTCCTACCATCTCTCCTGAATCTACCCCCTCCAGTTTAATTGCATGCCCCATTTGTTCTTGAGCACTTTTTTTCTGCAAACCACTCCCCTCCTGCACCTTATCTACTACCTCTAGATATTTAAAGGTCTCTACCACATCCCCCCTCTCTTCTCTTTTCCAGGTTGTACATACTGAGGTACTTTAGTTTCTCTTCATAGGGCTTCTGATGCAGACCCTGCACTATTTTAGATACCCTCCACTGGACAGCCTCCACTCTATGTTCTTCCAAGGATGTAGTTTCCAGAACTGGACACAGTACTCTAGGTAGGGTCTCACCAGTGATCTATACAGAGGTAACACCATCTCCCACTTTCTGCTGGCGATACCCCTCCCTATGCACATCAGCATCCCACTAGCTCTCCTGAATAGAAATGGGCAGTTGGTGGAGGTGTTCCCCAGTGGGCATCAGTGGAGGATTTGACTGGGGGCAATATGAAAATCATTTAACTATGCCTAAGTCCTGGAATTCTGCAGGAAACCCATATTTCCATGAGACACCAATCATACTGACTTCTAAAGGCTACTATCCACTCCTCTGAACCAAAGGGTTTGGAGCAAATTTTGTACGAATACATTGGTGTCATGCTGCGCCACAAAAATAGGAAAGTATCCAGGTGTTTATTACAGTACAGAAGTTGGATAATGAATACTCCTACCTTGGTAATTGTTGAGTTACTGTAACCAGACTGTATGGTTGCAGATGGTTTCAATGGCCAGTATGCAAAATAGGCACCACAGGTTGTTTTGTTTAACAGTGGTACCTTTACCTCAGTGGCTAGTATTGGGGAAATTAGCACATGGTTGGGACAGCAGTTCCAAAATTTAAATGTGGTGGTCCAGCGGAATTTATACTGTGTTATGGGGAGCCAAGTCATGAGTTTTGTTGTAGCTCTGCAACAACAATTGTGAGTTCAAACCTGCTCCAGTTATAAAATGGTTAATTATAACATGGCTTCAAAAATTTTGCTTAGTGATTGGCTGGCTGGCACAATTTACAACATGTAAATCATACAATCAACCCATGGGAAAGAGTGCCAGCCAGCCCTGTGACAAGAGATTAATCCAACCTCAAAAATCAAAACAAAACACCACCATGTAAAATCCCCAATACGCAGTGCACCACAAAAAAATCACTACCTCTATTCTTTTTGTGTTACTCTTTTAGCTCCTCATTAGCTGACTCCCTTTGGACACCACAGTCTCCACAGTTCTGCTCCACAGTGCCACCTGGAAAAAAAGTAAAGAAAAAAAATGAGTGTAAGCGCCACTTCTCATTACCTCCCCACCGGAAAGCGCCATAACCTAGAAACCCTTCCCTGATGACAGTGCTTCTGCTCTACTCTCAACAAACTCAAGTTTGTCTGTCCCAGCTCCCTCTTTCTATCACAGTGCATTAACAGAGAAAAAAAATAGAAAACAGTAATCTAGGATTCCCCGTTCTGACCCTGTCGCAGCACTGAGACATCCTGCTCTCTGCCTCTGTCACCTGCAGACCACTCGCAACACGTTCCCAAATCTGGGAGAGAGAAAATTAAAAAAATAAAACAACCTGTAGCCTGGCAATCTCTCTCTCTCTCTCTTGCTCTGTGAGCTGCACTCTCTCTGTCACCTTTGGGGGAGACAAACTGTTTTAAAATGTTTAAAAAAACTGAAGTCTCACAGTTTCTCTCCCTCTGGAACCACAACAGATAACAGTTTACTTTCACACCACACTCACTGCCTCTCACAAGTGTTGTGCTGTCTCCATCTCCCTGATCACTGTCCCTCTTTCAATAAAAAAAAAAAAACACCTGCATAAGGAGAACACAACAAAATACAAAAAAGGAGCATTTTGAAAAAGACAGTGGGGGGCTTACTTAGTCACATTCCACACAGCAACAAGGAACTACTTAATGTAGGTGGAAGAATATTTGCACAAAAAATATGAAAAAAAATACAACTTTTTAAAAATAGTTTTAATTATCCCATGGTCTAATAGCAATATACCATGAGAGGGTGTGAGTGATGGCAGAATTTATCCATGCCTGGTGTAGTTTCCTCACTCGACCTGCAGCCTCGTGAGCAAACCACCACACCAGGCATGGATAAATCCTGCCATCAACCACACCCTGTTGTGGTATATTGCTTAAATGTGTCATAGCTATTGAAACATTTGCCCCTGGCTATAGTAGCTCTGGCTCCTGTTTATGGTGAAATCATCCAAAGTCTGTCCATCTTGTGGCTGGTGCACTGGCCTGTATTCTCTGTACATATCAGCAACATCAGAAGGCCCTGCTGCCTGGGCAATACATTGTGTCTCTTGGATAGTCAGCTCCATCTGACAAGCAATATGCATGGTTGTTTGTAATGCTGTAGTGCCAGATTCCAGCTAAAGGCATTCACAAAGGTGTGCGTTACCTGTAATATTGATAAACTGATCCAGAATCATTTTGTCTTGTATGGAACCACATTTACAGGTTGATGTAAGGTCTCAGAGAATACCTATAAACTGCGGAATAGTCCCCCACCCTTCCAAGTTCAGTGCCACAAATTAATGTGCTAAAATAATGCATTAGGTGCTAGAATAAAATGACAAGCCAGGACTTCTAGAGCTTCTTGAAAGGCAGAAACTCCTGCTAGAGTACTAAAAACATGGAATCCGTCTGTCCCCAAGGAATGCAGGAGCAGTGAATGCCTTCTACCATCTGTAGGGCTGTATGAAAATAAACTTCCACTGACAGAATTTTGGCAAAAGTTGGAATTTCGTTTTTGTGAAATTTCAGCATGCACTTTAGCAACATTCATGGAACTTCTGACTTAGAATGGTGGAATGAATGTGTGAATTGAAGATTAATGTATTAAACTGTGGAAGGAAATTCCACAGAACTGATCACTGTCTGTGGTCAGTTCTGCATAATTTCTTTCCCTAGTTTAATACATAAATCCACAATTCATACTTTCATACCACAGTTCAGTGAGTCACTGAAGTACAGAATGAATGTATTAATTGAGGATTAATGCATTAAACTGCAAAAATAAATTCTGCAGAACTGATCACTGAACTGTGGAATTACATGTAATGTAGATTAATGTATTAAACTGCATGATGGAATTCCTCAGAACTGTCATTCTGCAGTTCATATGTATTATTCCACAATTCAGCCAGAAAATTCTGTGGAACAGGTTAAAAATTTTCCAAACACATTTAGCATGGAATGCCGAGGTCCTGGGTTCAAGTCCTCGTGGGAGCACACTTTTCCTTTAATTTCTACATATGGATTTCCAAACACATTTAGAAGATTCTAATTTTGCCAAAAGTGGAAATTTAGAAAATTTCATGAAATTCATGAAGTTTTGCAAAAGTTCCGCTAATGCATAATTTGCAATTTGCTCTATGATGTCCTGCAGGCCTGCTATCACAACATACAATGAAGGCAGTCAGTTCAGCAAGTTATCACCCAAGATTCTCTGGAGATATCAAGAGAAAAAAAGCTCTGGGACTGCTTATACTGCAAGAAATGTAACAGAAATCTCTACAGAGATCCCAGAGATTTGGGAAAATATCTGGCCCTGTCCACTGCTACTACTATAGGTATCAAATTTCATACCATAATTTTCAAGAAAGTGTGGATTCACCGGATGTCTGCAGGAATGGAACTGGAGGGTGTACATTAGGGTCAGCCATCCTTGTTGCCAAAATGTTAAGTACTCAAAAAGAAGAATGAAAAACCTCTCCGTTAAAACTCAGAACATCACTTATTTTAAACTTGAGACAGTGTTTATTTCTTCATGTCAACCTGCTTGTTCTCAGTGCACAAGGCCCTAGTTCCTATTGTAAATCCTCTGGCCTCTCAAGAAGACATAATCCTATTGTAGTTTTTCTTTTAGCCAAGCAGGTCAAAATACAAGCACAGCAATCAGCATTTGTCATCTTTGTATTGAAAAACACAACCTTTTAGAACCTGTCAAAGGGTTTGGAGGGTGATCACTCTCCACAGCCCTGTTGCAGTCACTCTCCACAGTACTATTTATTAAAGATTAACTCCATAATGGACAACATAGTGTGGGTTCAGAAAGCCTACCCCATCTCTCTGTTAGGCCATTCTGTAGATGGAGTGACCCCTTGGATGCTGCTTCTAGTTACAGATGGTATCTGTGTCTGGAATAACTGCAATGCATTAGGTGACATGAACCAATTAGGTGAGATGTCATCAAACATTGTTTTCTTCCTGAGATCTTGTTGTCAACCAGACAGCAGCAGAAGAAGTTTGAAGCATGAATAAAACCCTGTGAAAAGCTGGAGTTACGCATCCTATTGCTTTTCTAACTCACATCCGAATAGTACATTCCAACAAGATTTGCTGATAGACCCTTCCAGTGTAGGAAAGTGGGCCACAAGGCACTCTGAGACACAACAAGTGAGAGAAGAGGAGTTACTGTATCCCACAGCACAGATGCTGCCAGACATTGGTTATTTGGATTATACTGTAACCTTCCAGTATGCCACAAGTTTCCTCCTGTAGGGCAGGGATGAGATGCAGATTTGGAGATATTAAAATTTAAAAATCTCTACTGTTCCCACAGCCAAGAGATGTGTATGGCAATGCATAAGTACATTTCTGATTGTGGTTTACAATTGGACTCCCAAGTTTATATTTCTAGATTCACTAATTATATGCCATCTTTTTACAATCGATCTTAATACTTGTTTACTAGTGTTCCAGTGTTGTTTAGGGCTAAGATATCTTTAAAGTTGTTAATACTACAATGTTTGCTGCTTAATTTGATATTTACCACTAATTGAAATAGTGCATACCATCTAGGATGCCCATAATGGATTTGGGGATGCAAATTACAAGGCAAATTCACTGAACTATAAGTACTGTTTTTTGCTTTGCTGGTCTTTGCTTTGTTATTACAGTTATTGCCTTGTGACTTTTAGAGGGCTTTTTATGGAACTAGAAACACTTAAATATAGAAAGGTTAGGGCAGATAAAGACCCAAGATCCATCCAGTCTGCCCAAAATACCTTTCTATACTCTGTTTGCTACTTTTAGTATTACTGACTGCATAGACTGTTTACATTTTGATTCTCTTCTATTTTCAGCATGACTATATCCATACTCTCACATATCCTGTTCTCTAAACTAGAGACAACTATTCATCTAAACTTATCCCATCCATTCTTAAAACTATCAATAAATCCAGTTTCAACAACATCCCTTGGTATAGGCGATTCATTCCAGTTATCCAAAACCCTTTCTATGAATTTGTACTTTCTGAAATTTCTTTTAAATCTACCCCTAGTAGTCTCCACTCATGCTCCTGGGTCACTGTATTGTCATTTCTGATGCATAGAACCCCACTATTAACCTTGTTTATTCCCTTTAGAAATTTGTAAGCTTTAATCATGTCTCCCATTTCCCTTCTTTCTTCCATGGAGTACATGTTCATGTTAGTGGAGGGCGAAGTGGCCGAAATTCGCTCCGCTGATTCATGGAGAATGCAGAATCCATCAAGCACTCCGCAATGCGATGTCATAAATGGGAATGCAAGTCCATCGAAAACAATGACTTCACGTTATTCCACCTTCCCCAAACCACTTCTCCACTAATTTTAAGGTGAAGTACATTGAAATCAATGTACTTCGCCTCACTTCGCCTTTGTTTTTGAGTCTGAAGGGGAATTTTGCAGTGCTTCATGGGATTGCAGGTCACATGTGCTCTAGATTGTTCTGCACAGCCTCAGTTCTGTGTAGTGTGTATGTAGTGGAAGATGGAGACAGTTTCCTCTCAGAGCTCTGCGATTCAAGTCCTATAAAAGCTGTTGAAAAAGCCTTTTTGAGCTTTTTTTGCTCACAATTTAGTACATCGATTGTAGGAAACCCTCCTGCACTCATATTATCGAGTGTTTATTGTTTCTGTGTGGATTTTGAATGTTAATTTAGAACAGTCAGTCTGTGTACTGTGAAGTGTGCTTGGGGGGGCGTATCTGTGGTGTAGGTAGATTAACTGGGAGAAAAAGGCAATCTTTCTGTTTTGGTAATATTTTTCTTGTATAACTGTGTTAATGTACACACAGTTGTCAAAGTAACAGGAGGGTCAGATAAATATAACATAAACAATGGTTTGTTGTATAGGAAATGTGTCAATCCAAAAAGTGGGGAAGTCGTAGATCAGTTGGTAGTACCACAAGAATATAGGTAGCAACTTCTAGAATTAGCCCACAACATACCCTTGGCTGGGCACCTGGGTAGAGATCACACATTAAGCCGTCTGCTGTACCGGTTCTTCTGGCTTGGTATCCACAAGCAGGTAGCAGAATTTTGTAGAAGTTGTACAGAGTGTCAAAAGGTAGCTAGATTGGGGAAAAAGGATAAGGTCCCCCTGATGCCCTTACCTTTGATGACAACTCCCTTTGAGCGAATAGCCATGGATGTGGTAGGTCCCTTCCCTAAAAGCACAAAAGGGAATCAATATACAGTATATTGGTGATATGTGACTATGCTACTAAATATCCGGAGGCTATACCCTTACGTAATGTTACTGCACCAAAGATAGCGGAGGAACTTGGCAAACTATTTAGTAGGATAGGCATACCTAAGGAAATCCTTACTGATAGGGGTAGCAATTTCTGTTCTGTGTTATTAAAACGACTATATACCATCTTGGGAATTACTGCAATACATACTACCCCCTACCATCCCCAAACTGATGGTCTGGTTGAACGATTCAACCAGACCCTTAAAAAAATGTTACAAAAGTTTTGTCAGGAGGAAGGCCGTAAATGGGATATCCTACTACCATACTTAATGTTTGCATACAGGGAGGTACCCCAAGCATCCACAGGGTTCTTGCCATTTGAACTACTATATGGACATAATCCCCGGGGCCCATTAGATCTTGTGAAAGAAAAGTGGGAAGAAGGGCAAGTATCTCAGGGTAAAGTCCCTAACGACTATATCTGCCATCTTAGAGATCAGATAGCGAAATACATAGGAATTGCCCACCAGACTAACGCTAAACAACAGGATGTACAAAAATTACATTATGACAAAGGAACAGGAACTAAAGAATTTCAGGAGGGAGATAAAGTACTATTATTGTTACCATCTTCAGAAAATAAGCTGTATATGACTTGGAAGGGGCCATATACTGTAACTAAACAGACAGGACTGGTGACATATCAGGTAGCATTACCAGATAGAGAGAAAAAACATATTGTATACCACGTCAACTTATTAAAGAAATGGGTTGAAAGAAAAAATGCTTTTGTAGGCTACATATACCCTGAAAACCCCACTAGTGAGCTAGACCTGGTATATCAATGGTTGGAAGAAAAAGGGGGAATCAATGATTTAAATATAAATCCCCAACTTACTAGCCAACAAGTTGCTGAGCTTCACACTGTGTTACAACCTTTTTCTAATTTTTTTACAGGAACACCTGGGAGGGTAGTAGATGTGGTACATAAGATTAATACCATCCAAAAAGAGCCTGTAAGGCAAAGACCTTATAGAATACCGGAACGATTAAGGTGTGAAGTAGAAGAGGAACTACACAAGATGCAGCAGTTGGGAATCATTGAGCCATCTCATAGTGAGTGGAATTTCCCTATTGTTGTTGTTGGAAAAAAAGAAGGTGGGGTTCGAATTTGCTTAGATTTCAGGAAGTTAATCGAAATTTCTAAATTTGATAGCTACCCAATGCCATGCATTGACGATATCCTTGACCACCTAGGAAAGGCTCAATACATTTCCACTATCGACCTGACCAAAGGCTACTGGCAAGTTCCTTTGAATACTGGTGACAAAGAAAAAACAGCCATTAGTACCCCAATTGGCTTATTTCAATTTACTGTTATGCCATTCGGGCTCCATGGAGCCCCGGCAACCTTCCAACGACTTATGGACAAGCTTCTCCTACCACATGCTGCCTTTAGTGCCGCTTATATGGATGATGTGGTAATCTTCAGTAACACGTGGACTGATCATTTAAGCCATCTAGCCACGGTATTAAGTACCATAACTACTGCAGGCCTGACCATTAATCCATCTAAATGCTCCTTGGAGGAGGAGGTATAGTAAAACCTGTTAAGTCTAAAATTGAAGCTGTGGCTAACAGTCCACGGCCAGTAACTAAAAAGGATGTGAGATCCTTTCTAGGACTCGCCAGTTACTACAGGCGATTCATACCAAATTTTGTCATAATAGCTAATGCTCTCACTGAATTGACAAAAAAACGTCAACCTGAGAAGATGGTATGGACCCATTCCTGTGAAGAAGCATTTTCCACAATTAAAGCAACATTATGTTCTTCCCCAGTATTACGCACTCCTGACTTCACACTGCCCTTTATCTTACAAACAGATGCTTCAAACTGCGGCATAGGAGCTGTATTGTCACAGATTGTTGAAGGTGAAGAACATCCTATAATATACATCAGTAGGAAATTACATGAGAGGGAAACCAGATATTCCACTATCGAAAAAGAGTGCTTAGCAATACGCTGGGCCATTGAGGTTTTGCGATTCTATCTATGGGGAGTTGAGTTCGAATTGTGGATGGACCACAACCCCCTATGCTGGCTCAATGTCATGAAAGACAGTAACCCTCACATAATGCGATGGTATTTGACATTGCAGCCGTATTGTTTTAAAATAAAACATAGAAAAGGTACCGAACATAAAAACGCAGACTTCTTATCCAGATATGGCTATGACAATAGCTAAGCTGTATCTTATATAACAGACCTCGGGATATATTAAATAAATAATTAAACAAATTTGTTTAGACTTAAAAAAAAAGTTTATTTTTTTCCTCCTTTGTACAACAGTGAACATAGGGTAATGTTCACTGATGTAAAAAGGGAATTGTGTTTTGGGACCCCGAGGTGGAGCCTGAGGAGTGGGTGGTCTTTGGCTCCATCTCTTACCTGTAAGAGATCTGTATGTCACTATAGAATATATTATAGTTTAAAAAAAAAAACACAGATCATTTAGGTGTATTTTTTTTTGTCTTGAGCGGGGAGGAGAATGTCAAAGGGTCTGGTAATGTAGTGCCAGGCCAGCGCTGTTGATTTCCTAATAGGGTTGCTGTTGTTACTCAGTGACTTGCTTTTCCCTTATGTGTCTGCCCAATGTGTCTTGAAAATGGCATGTGTTTGTGTTGTAATGTCCTATTTTGCATAGACTGGCCACCTATGCATTTTTGTGTTATGTTGTTTTCTCTGTATTTCCTTCTGTCCATCTTTGTTTTGTCGTTTCCCTACCCTAGCAAGTCAAGAAGTTGCAACAATTAGTACATGGCATGAAAGGATGCATGTGAACCTTTTTAGCCCATGTAGTTTATCTAGACACAGCGTAGCCCCTTTAAAACACCTTTGAAATCAAAATTACACAAAAGTGACTCCTGCTGTCTTTGAAAAGCTCGAAACAAACTTCCTTGTTCATATCCCATGATCGCTAGGCTATTCAAGCTAAGAAAATTAGTGTATTTGTTATACGCTCCGTCTCGGCATTCTGAAAGAGCTGCACAAATGTCGTGCAGCTCGTAATAACGCTGCGACTTGTCTAAATAGCTCTCCTCGCACTGAAATCCTTTCCAATAAAGCACTGTGAGTATTAAAACACTTCCTACTTATATTGTGTGCAGGACCTGTTCAAATTCACTACCTCCTTACTATAATGTGCCAGTGTTAACCTTAAGGCAGCAAACAATACATTGCCTGTTGCTGCAACATTTAGTCAGCTTCAGATTTATTTTAAAGCACAACATATCAGATAAATCTTGAAAGAACTACAAGGAACCTAGTGAGAAAGGTATGTTACTTGCCTCAAAAGAAGTATGAGGACATTATAAGGGTCCTCCCTCGGGGATTATCTCCTTAGAAGCCGGCCGGTCATATTGTTGTGTATTTTATGGAGAAAGAGAAACAAAGGGGAGGGGCTTAGCTCACAAAAACTATGATTTAAAAGCCTGAAATTAAATGAATAATTGTAAAGAGGTTATATGAATATAAAGCTGCTGTAAAAACATTTTTGTGAGCTTTATAGCACATAAATGATTTCGTTTGTAAAAAATGTTTTGTTGTAAATGAGTGATGGGAATTCTAGCCAATCAGAAACACTCTTAGTATATATATATATAGCTGACTTCATCAGAGAGATGTCAGATGTGTTCTAGGGTGCTGAAGCGAATACACCCTTAGCTAGTGCTCTAGTTGCTATGCAGAAGACTTGCTTATTTCATACTGTTTGGTACTGCACTATTGTTGTATATACTACTCCATTTAAACTTATGTTATTTTTATTATTTTGATGAAATAGTCCGCCTTTTTGATTTTCTTATTTTTGTATTGGAGTTCTCCAATAAAGCAGCTGTGGAAGATACATCAAAGAAAATCACTTGTGTTTGAGTCCTTCTGTATCCCTAGCCTCTTACAACAGCAATATTTTCAGTAATTCTTTACATTTGTTTGCCAATTGGTAGTGTTACAGCAGTGTATCATTTCAGTTTGTTTAAAACATTTGGTTATATTACTAAAGGTTTTCAATTTGCTACGCATTACTTGTAGTGTGTGTGAGTGTGTGTGCAATGCATGCCATTAAATCAGACACCTTTTATTGTGCCACAGAGTAATTGTAGCGGTGTGAACCTGCTATCCACCGCACTTGCATGAATTTTTTATACTGCTTTGTGGTATCTTTACTGGTAGTGGACTGTTACTGCCTTGCACTCCCCCCCCCAACCAGCAAAAGGCATTCTTTTCCAGATTTGGATTTGTGACTTGTGAGCACTGGTTAGGTGTTGTTGTGCCTTTGCGTTTGCATCTCTTGAGTGCACAGCGCAGTCTTAATCTGTCAGTGTGTGTTTGCAGTACACCATTAATTCTGAGAGACTTTACTAACATACTAACATACTAAAATGCCAGCAGAATAGGCCTAACGGTCTTTCGTGTCTGCTTGTTTGGTCAGCCCCCACCCTGGGTGCTGACCTTGCTGTCCCCCTCACCTTCTCTGGCTTCTCCCTTCCCAGTTCCGGATATTCTTGCTGCATTGGATTTTGCTTCCAGAACCCTTCCCCTGTACCTGTCCCACCCCCTCTTGAACCCCTCCACTGTCTCTGCCTCCACCAGCCCCCTAGGCAGTGCATTCCATGGCTCCACCACCCTCTCAGTGAAGTAGCGCCTCCTCCTTTCTCCCCTGAATCTTCCCCCCTCCAGCTTCCACCCATGCCCTCTAGTGGCCCTTCCTCCTTCCTTCAAAGCACCCTGACTGTTCCTCCCTATTTACCCTCTTCATGTACCTGAAGACCTCTATCATGTCCCCCCGGTCCCTTCTCTCTTCCAATGTGTACATATTTAGCTCTTGAGCCTCTCTCATAGGTCCTGTCCCCCAAGCCCCAAATCATTTTGGTTGCCTCCTCTGGACCTCTCCAGGAGGTTAATGTCCTCTTAAGTGTGGCCTCCAAAACTGCACGCAGTACTCAAGGTGCGGCCTCACCAAGCAGTTATACAGAGGGAGTATCACTTCCTCCTTCTGGAGGTGATCCCCTAGCGATGCATCCCAGCATCCTGTTGGCCTTGGCTGCTGCCCTCCACAAGTCTCAGAGTTGTTCATCTTGACATCCACCACCGCCCCCAGGTCCCTCTCAGCCATCGAGACTTGTAGCATTTCCCCCCCCCAGGGTGTACACTTGGCCTGGGTTTCTGGCCCCCAGGTGGAGCACCTTGCATTTCCCTGCATTGAACCTCAGCTTCCACTTTCTAGACCATCTTTCCAGAGCCTCCAGGTCCCCCTGTAGGGCCACCCTCCCCTCCTCCCCATCCACCACCGCCCCCAGTTTCGAGTCATCTGCAAAGAGACTCATCTCACTCCTGATTCCTGTCCTTATGTCAGATACGTAGGCGTTGAACAGAAGGGGCCTGAGGACTGATCTCTGTGGGACCCCACTAATGACCCTCCTTGGGGATGAGACTATCCCACCAACTATGACCCTCTTACGACCCTCTGGGTCCGGTCCTGGAGCCAATTGCCTATCCATCTGATCATCTGGTTCCCCACCCCCATTTCTCCCAGCTTATCCAACAGGCCCACGTGAGGAACAGAGTCAAATGCCTTGCTGAAGTCTAGAAAGAGGACATCCACTGGTCTACCCAGGTCCAAGGCACTTGTCACCCAGTCATAGAACTCCACCAGGTTTGTCTGACACAATTTCCCCGGGATGAATCCATGCTGTCTATCATCCAGGCACCCTGACTTATCCAGGTCCCCCCCCCTCTCCTTGACAATGCCCTCCATCACCTTGCCCACCACCGATGTCAGGCTGACAGGCCTGTAGTTCCCTGCCACCTCCCTTGATCCCCCCTTGTGGATAGGCACTATATGTGCCACCTTCCAGTCTTGGGGCACCCACCCTGTCCTCAGAGAGATGGTGAAAAGCTCTGCCAGGGGTTTCGCCAGGACATCTACAAGTTCCTTCAGCACTCTGGGATGTAATTTATCCGGCCACGGTGCTTTCTCCGTCTTAAGGGAGCTGAGGGCTTCCCTCACTCTCTCTGCTGTGATTTCCACTTCTGGTACCTCTTCTCCCTGCTTAGCCCTCCCCCCACCTGCCAGTGATGCCTCCCCCTCTCCCCAGACCTGCCGATCGGTAAGGGTCCTCCCTCCTCAGTATCTCTGTCTCCTCCCATGTATGATGCAGCACCCCCATTTTCCCTGGTGAAAACTGAGGTGAAGTACTCATTTAGTACCTCAGCCTGCTCCCCCGGGTCTTGTGCCCATCTCTCCCCTGATTTAATCCTGCTAATCTGCCCTTCACCTTTGTCTTTCCCCAATGTATCTAAAGAACCCCTTGTTCCCTCTCCTAATTTCCCTGGCCAGGTTCTGCTCCTTCCTTGCCTTAGTTGCCCTCACCACTCTAGTGGCCCTTCTAGACTTTGCATTTCTTGTTATGCTCTCATTTCACTTCATCAGCACTGGGGAATTTTCTGGACACAAGACAATAGCATTTTGGGGATGCAAATTAATTCTGGTGACTGTGTGTGACCACTGCACACATGACTGGGACTGCCATTAATTCTGGGAGACTTTGCATTTCTTGTTATGCTCTCATTTCACTTTGTTAGCACTGGGAAATTTTCTGGACACAAGACAGTAGCATTTTGGGAATGCACATTAATTCTGTTGACTGTGTGTGACCACTGTGCACATGTAGGGTGCACCATTAATTCTGGGAGACTTTGCATTTTTTGTTATCATCTCATTTCACTTTGTCAGCACTGGGAAATTTTCTGGACACAAGACAGTAGCATTTTGGGAAGCACATTAATTTTGATGACTGAGTGTGACTACTGCATGCATGATGTCTGAGTGTGCCATTAATTCTGTTAGACTTTGCATTTCTTGTGCTCTCATTTCACTTCATCAGCACTGGGAAGTTTTCTGGACACAAGACATGAGCACATTAAATTTGGTGACTGGGTGTGTAAAGAGCTTCCAATATTGTTGTCACTTCACCTTACTTCGTGTTAAGGTGGAATGACAATGCAAAGTAATAATTACAAGGTGAAGTGAGCCTTTTGCATAGGCTACTTCGCATAGCGGAGTGACAATGCGAAGTGCCAACTTCGCGGGCACTTCGCAAGTGAAATTTAAGTTCTCTGCATCTCTAGTTCAGGTCCATCAGTCTTTGCTCATGTGATTTTGCTTTCTGTCCATGAATCATATTATTTACTCTCTGTTGCACTACCTCCAGTCTATCACTATCCTTCTTTAAATGAGGATTCCACAACTGTGCACAGTACTTTAGTTAGGGTCTAATCAGAGACTGATGTAAGAGTAATATCACATCTCTTTTCCTACTTTCAAATCCCCTACCTTTACAACCCAACATCTCAGTAGCAATATTGTATGCCTTGTTGCACTGACTAGCCATTTTAAGACTATTGATCATGCCTTTGCTGTTTGTGCCCCTAGTTTCTGGAATACCCTACCTGTGCCCATCAGTCATAGTCCCACCCATCCCATGTTTAAGAGCTCCCTCTGGTCACACCTGAAGTCTACCTCAGCCTGCAACTGTCCCTAGGCTGCTTGGTACCGCCAACCCTGACTTGGACCCAGGTGTGCTCCATCCACTTCCCTATTTCCTAACCCCCTCCCCTGAGCTCAAATAGGGGAACCATCCACTCTTATGGTTTCCTGCACCTCAGCACTTATCATCCTTATACCGGGACAACCACCCAATGTCCAACCTTAAAAGCCCATGTGTTATACCAAGAATTGTTATTACTGCTTGTATGTTCTTACCTTGATGTATATGCTTATCTTATTATCCTGTACTTATTTGTTTCACCTTGTTCAATGCCTGTATTTCACTATGTTGTAATTGTTCTCATTCTGCTTATAAACCTACTCTTGTGATCTCCCGTCATACCTGAAAATAAGCATTCCTTGTCTAGCATGCTTATCTGGAAAACAAAAGCTAATAAATAAATAACTAAATAAATAATCCCCAACTCTCTTTCCTCTGTAGGCTTGGCAATGTGTACCCTTCCTACCCAGTAGTTTATACATTTATTTATTTATTTGAAAACTGACAACCAGGACAGTGGCAGTGAGCCAAGGCTTGTCTCCAGGTGTGACCCAGGAGAGAGGGACCGGGATACAATAAAAAGCAAACACAGTATCAATGTATAGTGCAAAGTAAAGTGCAAGCAGTGTACAATTTCACATGGTGAAAGTGCAACTAAAAATAAATAAAATGGCACAAGCAAAGGTACAATGAGCTGCATAAGGTGAGCAAAATAGAGATAAAGAGACCAGAGGAGGTGTAATACTGGCAGCACAGTTGTAGAAATGGTAGCAGGCTGATACAGGCTGAGGTAAAACCCAGGAGGAGGCCCAATATCTTGGGTAGCAGGGCTTCCAACAAGATAGGATTAAAGAGAGGGCAGAGAGACAGATTTTTTTTCCATTATACTTTACTTTACACTTCTTTGCATTAAATTTCAACCGCTAGATTTTTACCAGCTCTCCAGCATTTCTATATCCTCTTGAATTCTTGTAATCCCTTTCTCCCTATCCACTTTTCCACAGATCTTTGTGTCACTGCAAAAACACACACATTACTATGCATTCCATCCCACCTCCCCCGCTTCTCTAACTCTACCCTCCCAACGACATCAGCAACTCTCTTCCCAGATTACAGGAACCCACACAAGTGCTGCTGGACCACCTCAGTGGGTCTCTGAGGGCAGGGCGGCATGCCTGTCCCCCACCTCCACTTCTCTACCTCTACCCTCCCATGGAGAACAGCAACTGTCTCCCCAGGTTACAGAAGCCTACACAAGCAATGCTGGACCACCTCAGTGGGTCTCTGAGGGCAGTGCAACACTCCCATCTCCTTACTTCTCTATCTCTATCATCCCACAGACAACAGCAACTCTCTCTCCAGGTTACAGGAACCCACACAAGCACTGCTGGACCACCTCAGCAGGTCTCCAAGGGCAGGGTGGCACTTCTCTACCTCTGCGCTTCCATGGGCAACAGCAACTCTCTCCTCAGGTACCTTAAGGCAGCTCTGCTGCAGGTATATAGTGCCATCTTGTACTATCAGACCACATAGTCCAAGTTTGGTCAGCAGATTGCAACTGATTGTTTTTTTGCTGCTAGTTTGCTTTGTACAGTACTGTGTTTTCACCATTTCTGTAGCTGTTTACTTTAACAACAAAGTCTGACTGTTTAAGTCACTAATTTTGATATTGTGTGTAATTACTAATGCCTTTTGAATTCACCTGGGCTCTATCTCTCCAATGCTGTTCATGTTCCCTTAAAGGCACGCAATGGCTTGTGGTAGCAGATAGTTGCATTACATTATGTTTTTCCTGAGCTGTGTTCTAGTCAGTAGCCTGCTGTTCTCATAGCTCATTAGCATACTGCTCTGTTCCAACACAGACTTCTAAG
Organism: Neoceratodus forsteri; assembly: GCA_016271365.2. Lineage (NCBI taxonomy): Eukaryota > Metazoa > Chordata > Ceratodontiformes > Ceratodontidae > Neoceratodus > Neoceratodus forsteri. The sequence goes on from CM057456.1 coordinate 1,236,156,046, forward strand.
TGCTCCGATATAATTCTGTATTACAGCTACTGTAGCATAGACTGTAGTTTGCAATGTTTCCCTGCTAGTCAGATTAACATAGCCCAGTCAGTCAGGAGTCTACAGATTTGCCTACACATTGTTATCTTTGCTCAGATATTTACTTTACTGTGTGGCTTGCTCATTTCTCTCTCCCTACCTCAACCTCCATTGTACAGGCATCTTGCCTGCTCAGCCCCCTCTCCCCCTCCCTTTCTCCATCTCACCTTACAACCCTCCGCCCTGCATACCTAATCCTTTTTTTTATTCAGAAAAGGATCAGAGACCAATACTTCATCTTATTATAATCAGTCAATATGGTCATACTTTATCATCATTACCATGGGATCCAGGTTATTACAGTATCCACTGCTTTTCTTTTACCATGCCTGTAACCATGCCTGTATCCACTATTTTTCTTTACTGTAACCACCTCATGCTGTAACTCACAATGCCTCAAATGTTCCTTATGTCCTTGTTCATTCTTATAACTTGTATTGTTATCCCAGGTCGCCCCTGAAAAAGGGACCTTCGGGGCTCAGTGGGCCTACCCGGTCACCAAAATTTAATAAATAATAAATAAATACTCTAAATGTTAATGTGCTATGTGTTTTAATTCAGAAATCCTTGTTGAATTCTATCACAGAATGGGGCCCAAATATTCTCAAATATATGTTTTCTAATTTCTCATATGGTATATTTTTTCCAAATTCATGGTATCTGTCATTAGGTTAATCCATGTTTCACAGAACAGTGGGGTTGTGTCCTTCCATTTTATAAGAATGCACTTCTTTGGTATTATTATAGTTGTGATAGTTATACATTTCTGTTGGTATATGTCCGATTGGTTATGTATTGTTGAGATAGAAAGTCGTGTTAATTGAGGTGTTAATATCAGTTGTTTCTTTATGTTTTTTTTTATGATCTCTATTATTTTAGGCCAGAAATTTGATAAATAAGAGCAAGACTGTAACATGTGCATTAGAGTACCTACTGTTGTAGCACATCTTGGACATACATTTATAATATTTTTCTTGAATCAGTGTAATTTTGAAGGAGTATAGTAAGTTCTATATACTGTATTTAATTGTATCTGCTGTAATTTACTAGCTTTTACATTTGTAGAGAAAGATGATACTATGTCTTGCCATAACATTTCTGTTATGTTAATCCCTAATTCTGTCTCCCATTTTTTTATTAATCTTTCTTGTTCCTTATTAGTATTGTTGCTCAATATTCCCTACATCATGGATATCAATTTTTGTTTATTACTTTTGACTTTAAATAGTTTAAGTAGTGTTGATTCTCTGTTATAGTTTGGTTGTTTTTACGACTGTGGGCAGAGCCTACAGAGGTATTGCTTGTACAAAAGGAGTGATGTCATGTTTTCTGTCCGTGGAACTGACTGAAGGTGTAAATAGTCTCCTCTACCTTATCCTCCTCCAAGATATGTTTTCCGCCCTCAAATAAATATGCTTTCATGTTAGTCAATGGTTGCAGGGTACTACATTCTTTCTTAAATGGGTGGTACAAGAACTAGAACCTGAGTAGTGGGAGGCAGCATTGTTTTTTGGGGGGAAGTAAGGTCCACCCCACCTCCACCCAAGAAGCTCCAAAAGGTCCATTCCACCTTTTTTTTTATTCATGTGGGAGGGGCAGTAGGTGGATCTAGCATACTGAAAGAAGACTCACTAGAGTTTGGGGTGTGGACCAAGGAACAAAACATCTGTGGATTCCCTGCATTTTATTAAGTACTAAGAGAACAGAAAATACTTAAATTGCCTTTAAACTGACTTAAAAACCCTTGGCACAAATGATTATCAGAGTCACCTGGTGTCTCAAATGGAAACACTAAGAAATGTCTGAAACTTCAGCTTAAGGATTCAACTTCAAGGAAACCCTTGGAACAAATGATGATCAGAGTCACCTGGTGTCTCAAAAGGAAACACTAAGAAATGTCTGAAACTACAGCTTAAGGATTCAACTTCAAGGAAAATAGACAATTTTCAGGTATTTCTTAAACATTTACAGTATATACTAAAATGGACACAGTACTTGGTAAACACAGTCTGTGATGAAGTGTATTTTTCTTTTTAAGTTTGAGAAGTGGAGTTGACTTGCATATGTTAAAAATACCAGCTGCAATTAGCAACTACTGTAGTTGTAGAAAGAAAATGCTGTTTTTTTTTCTATTTACTTTTTTCCTGGCTCAGTTTATATCAGTGAAGAGCTGCCATCTAACTGAATAAGCTATTTATCACTCATTTTTCATTTAAAATAACATAAATGTGGTTTCACATTTTTACCATGATAAACCAGCATGGTTAACAAATACATTCATTGACACTTCTGAATGAATTGGGTAGTTTTTTTTAACATTCCTTTTGAGTTAATTACTACTTGGAACCTGTTATTCCAATTTTTACGACTGTGTTCCTGGACCTTTCTGCATGACAAGTTCCCTTAGGCACCTCACAGCACCTCATTAAGCCATGTGACACTACTATCTTTGCAGGACATTGCATACTACAGCAAGAGACCCATTTTTTTTTTTTGCCTTTTTCCAAATAATATACCAACTTCATTCTCAGGCAGGCAGTTCTGGGCTAGTGTTAATATTCTACTGCATTTTCTTAACTTGCAGTTTGTGACTATAGGTGTTTATAACTGAATGATAATTACCATATTTGCTTCACTTGCAAATAGGTAGGCATTTGCATGTCTAATTACTGTTTGACTTACTGTAGGTTACACATTGAATCTGAAAAATTCATAACATGCTGTATTGTGATTCAATGAACTGATAAATGGGGATTTTGGTTTCTTTTATAAATTCATTTTTCCTGACCATGGATATACTAAAACAAAAATTTCTCAACAAAATGTTTTTGAATAAATTATCTGGTTTGGGGGGGGGGGGCTGCCACAAGCAGAATGGGATTTCACAGATGAGGGAACTCACAGTAGCAGAAAAAAGAATCATGTTGCAGGGGGTTAAATAATTGATTAGCAGTTTTTTTCCTGGGACAATACTAATTGTACAGAATGTATTTATATAGGTTTTCTAGAAGTGCTGTGTTTGTTAAACACAGTGAGGCAAGAGCTATTAATTTTCATAAAGTTTTAGCACTTTTATGAGCAAAACACTAATCAATTTTTAGAGTTAAAACCCTCTACCTGATGCCCATTTTTAGGTTTTAAAGAGTAATATCTTCCTTCAAGAGAACAGCTTGTAATGAAATGTGTCGAATTTACATTGGCATTTGGGCATATGGACTTTTATATTCTATGAATTTTGTGTGTGAACTGTATATCAGTCTCTACAAAAAACACATCAAATGTCTTCAAAAACTTGTCTCAACATTGTATTTATCTTGTACCTTGTCACAACATACAGCTGTCTCAGCAGTGTTTTCAGTTAGGGTACAGTACCTTCATGTATATGATGGCCTGGTTCTGTTGAGTTGATTGCTATAACAGTGCATAGAATAAAATGCAAAACATATTGGTAACTGTAATACAGAAGGTGGCATTATTTTTCATTATACAATGACAAGGAAAAATGTGAGAAGCTGATTGGCTGCTGACCCATTAAAACAATGATGTTATTACACAATAACATCACTGTAGCTTTGGATTTGGATCATTCCTTGCATTCTCTCTTAAGAAATATTGAACTGATAAATGGGGATTTTGATTTCTTTTACAAATTCATTTTTTCTGACCATGGATAAACTAAAACAAACATTTCTCAATAAAATGTTTTTAAATAAGTTATCTGGTTTTGGGGGGGGAGGGGGCTGCCGTAAGCAGAATGGGATTTCACAGATGAGGGAACTCACAGCATCAAAAAAAAAAGCATGTTGCAGGGTTTTATATAATTGATTAGCAGTTTTTTCTTGGGACAATACTAACTGTACAGAAAGTATTTATATAAATTTTCTAGAAGTGCTGTGTTTGTTAAACACAGTGAGGCAAGAGCTATTAATTTTCATAAAGTTTTAGCACTTTTATGAGCAAAAAGCTAAACAATTTTTAGAGTTAAAAAAAACCCTTTACCTGATGCCCATTTTTAAGCCTTATATAGTAATATCTTACTTCAAGAGAACAGCTTGTAATGAAATGTGTCAAATTTACATTGGCATTTGAGCATATGGACTTTTATATTCTATGAATTTTGTGTGTGAACTGCATATCAGTCTCTTAAAAAAACACATCAAATGTCTTCAAAAACTTATCTCAACACTGTGTTTATCTTCCACCTTGTCACAACATACAGCTGTCTCAGCAGTGTTTTCAGTTAGGGTACAGTACCTTCATGTATATGATGGCCTGGTTCTGTTGAGTTGATTGCTATAACAGTGTATAGAACAAAATGCAAAACATATAGGTAACTGTAATGCAGAAGGTGGCATTACTTTTAATTATACAATGACAAGGAAAAATGTGAGAAGCTGATTGGCTGCTGACCTATTGAAACAGTGATATTATTACACAACAACATCACCGTAGCTTTGGATTTGGATCATTCCTTGCATTTTCTCTTAAGAAATATTTTTCCACACTAACAAAAATATCCTTTAAAATGTATTTTTTATTTTGTATATAACAACAAGCCATTGTATAATTGCAATAAGGCACTGCAGGGTGTGTGTTATCTTGTAATAATGTCACTCCTGGGGTGGTGGAAGCACTTGGCTTTGCCTCATGCTTCAACCCACCCCAGGAGTGATATTATTACATGATAACACACACTCTGTCATGCCTTATTGCTTAAATATGCCCTTTCTCAATGTACTGTACTTTGATTCAGTTAGTGTATATGCAACAGCCTTCATGTGAACACTCTGGGCTTCTCTTTGACTCCTGATGTCTATTTGCTTTAGCTATTGTATATTGTTTGAACTGCTTTGATCTTCTTGATGTGGTGCCTGTGTGCCTAAACTATGTAATCTAGTTATCTACTGCTACCCATGTATCTCCAATGAATGATTGTTATAACTGTCTGTTCTCCGAGTCATTGTTTTTTGACTTAACTGTGCTGTCTTTGTATTAGTTTCAATTAGGTGCCTTTGTAAATGAGTCTCTGACTCAAAGGTTTGTAAATCTGATAGTTTTAAAATAAATAAATAAATAACTGTTTATGTTTAAGCCCATGAAACACCCTTATCTAGTTAATGCATTCATAGTCATAGTGGCTCTGCCAGATCTTGTTTTTTATGTTTTTAATATAGTTTTAATTTGTTCATACTGAAAAATGTGGACTTTTGGTATATTAAATTCTTGTTGAAGCTGGTCAAATCTTTTAATCTTATTGTTTTGAAACAGCAACTGCATTTCCTGTATACCGTTGTCATTCCATATTTTAAAAAAAGTTTCTTGCTGTTACTGGGATAAAATTATAATTCATGCAGATTGTTGTATACTCAGTGAAGAAAACTGTTTTTTTTAATAATCTGATGTTTTTATACAGCATTGTATTGTGTTTTTTGTTGTTATGTATCCTGTTATATTTCTGACTTGTTGATAATATGAAGAGAAAAGAAGATTTCTTAATTTTTGGTATAGGCATATTTTTTGTTCCAGTTGTACTGAGTTGTGCAGAGATTTTGAATATTTCATCCATATCCAAATGTTAGCTATTTGGGCTGCTATATAATATTTATACCTATCAGATGAGGCTTATCTGCCTTTAATTTTTGGTAATGTTAATACTGAGTGTGCAATTCTTAGTTTTTTACTTTTTCATATGAATTTGGTTATTAGTATTTTAAGTTGTTTGAAAAATGACTGTGGCATTGGGAAAGGGAGAGCCTGAAAAAGGAATATTGACTTGGTTAATACTTTCATTTTTACAGTACTTATTCATTCTATTATGGTTAAAGGTAATGATTCCCATCTATTTTGTTCATTCTTCATATCTGTAAGGGTAGTTTTGTAGTTTGCTTCAAATAATTGAACTATCTTAGCTGTTAGGTTAACCCCTAATTATACAATAGGGGTGAGATGATATCCCATACTTAATTTTGACATAGAACCACCACCATGAGATTAACATAACAGCCTACTTCAGCAGAGTGTGATAACAAAAAATAAAATACTGTGCTTACCATATCACAAAATAAACCACTCTACCTACCGCATTTGCCACCTGCTGCTCTCTTCTTCACCTTTTCCTGGAGCCGCATTCCAGCATTACATTTCACAAAGAAAGGAGAAGATGAGCACTAAACACAGCACATTCACAAAGAAAGGAGCAGAGCACAGCACTACACAAAGCACAGAAAAATAAAGCAGTTATCATTTTAACCAAACTAAAATGGCAAATTGTTTTATAATTCAGCAGAAGAGATTTCTAAATGAGAAGTACAATGAAAAAATAACACACACCACACACTAAGAAACAGCAAAAAACCCACAGAAAATAAGTAGAATAATAACACATTATCCAATCCCTATTGTATAAACAGCATACATGATGTGCAGTCTTGTGCTATGGAAAATATTTTCACTCCTGCAGAGTGACCTCTGGATACTCTCACTCATGGCTTCACCACTTGTGTGTATCCAGAGGTCACTCTGCAGGAGTGAAAATATTTTCCATAGCACATTCCTGCCCATCATGTATCTCCTATACATTGAATTTGTGTGTGTGTTTGTTTGTGACAGCTGTATTGTTCTGTCATGGTTATGTTATTTTATCTGTCTAAATTGAGAATTATTGATTTGGACCAATTTATTCTGTATCATGAAACTTTACCAAAAATGTTTGTAAGGTTTATAAGTTCTTTTAATGAAGTTTCTGGTTGAGTTAGATATAGAAGGGCATCATCAGTGTATAAGCTCAACTTATGTGTTTTATTTTTAATTTTAATACCATGTATCTGTGAATTTGTTCTAATTGCTGTGACTAAGGATTCCATTACTATTATAAAAATTAAAGGGGACAAAAGGCACCCCTGCCTCATTCCCCTTTGTAGTATAATTTTATCTGAAATATTATAGTTTGATTTTATTCTAGCTAACAGTGTGTTATATATTAATTGTAACAATCTGCTGAGCTGTGCACCAACCCCCATCTTTTTTATAACTGCAAATACATACTTCCATTCTTTTCTGTTGAATGCTTTCTCTGTATCAATCACAAATAATATGTCATCTTTTGTTTCTTTCAATGAGATTATGTCTATTTTGTGTCTTCTATTTTTGGGAACTGTTCTTCCTTTTATAAACCTATTCTGATCTATATCCATTATTTCTGGTAATATTGATTCTAACCTTTTAGCAACAATGTTTGTAAATATTGTATAGTCAATGTTGAGTAATGAGATGGGTCTGTATGATGTACAGTGCAGCGGATCCTTTTTTTCTTCAAACACCTGTATTGTTCCTCCTTTGAATGATTTTGATATTTTTTGATTTGTGTTGAAAACATTACAAAATTCTTTTAATTTTGGCATTAATGTTTGCTTATATTGTTTATAGAGCTCTATTACAATCCCATCTGGACCCAGGACCTTTCCGTTTGGGAGATCTTGAATTGTCTGTTCTATTTCTTGTTCATTTATGTCTTGGTCTAAACATTCTCTAGGGTTAAGTGTGATAAAGGGAAGAGTGAGTTGGTCCAAAAATTATCTATTTCCTCTTTTGAATTATTCATTTGTGTTGTATATAAGTTGTGGTAATATTTATTAAAACATTCATTAATATCTTGTGGTATATTTACTAGTTTTCCATTTTCACCATTTATTCCTATAATATAAGTTTGTTTTTGCTCTTTTTTTGTCTGCCAGGCTAGTAGTTTTAAAGGTTTGTCTGCCATTACATAGTAGTTTTACCTGGTTTTCATTATTTGTTTTTCTATGGTCTCAGTCATAGTTGTATTACACTGTTCTTTTTTATATTAACGTATTATATTTTTTCCTTAGTATTACTGTGTATTACTGTACATGAAGGCTCTGTATTTCTTGTTCTGATTGCTTCACAAGTATGTTCTGTCTTTTTTTATAAATGCATCCAAACTTATTTTTCCACTTAATCATATCTTAAAAGTTTCCCATTCAAGATTTGTGGTATTTTTAATAAGAATGGATTTATTCACCATGTTCTGTAGTTTAATCTGTCATCACTAACTTTAACTGTTAACATGCAGGGCGAATGATCTGAAAAACTTATGCCTGGGTATTGTATATCTATAATTTCATATTTTAGTATTTCTGATATAAAAAATAATCTATCCTTGAGTATGATTGTTGTACTGTAGAGAAGTATGAGTAAGTTCTTGTTTTTGGTTCTTTATCTCTCGAAGGGTCTATTACACCATATTTTTTATTATTATTTTTCTTGAAGATCTATGTTCTCTGTCCAATTCGGTAGACTTATCTTGTTTGTACATTGTTAAATTAAAGTCTCCTCCTATAATGTAAAGTGGATTATGAGTTGTTCATTGTTTAAAGAATTCTGTAAAGAAATGAGGGTAATCTAAATTTGGATCATAGACTGTAGCTAATGTGCATCTGAAATTTGGTATGCTCATTTCTGTAATGGTCCATCTTCCTTGTGTATCTGTGCCTTTACTGTTTAAATCTGAAATAGCATTCTGTTTATTAAAAGTAATTATCACCCCTCTTGAGTTATTTAAATAGTCTGCTGATATTTCAGGTCCCCACCAATTTGTAAACCATGTAAATTCTTGAGAAGAGAAATGTGTTTCCTGTAGCATGGTAGCATTAATTTTCCTTTTTTTTTTTTTTGCAAAAATGTTACTTTGTTCATTTTTGTTTTATTTCTTAGGTCATTCACATTCCTTGATAGTATCTTAAAAACATTAGCCATATATGTCACGTAATATTTTTATACTTTTTAAAAAAGCCTTATGTGTATTTATCACTGTACTTCTATTTTTTTTAAACTTTTCCCTGGATCCCTTATTTATTTTAATTCTAGGATCATTTTTGTATCTTTTCTTCTTATTGGCTTTTGTTTTGCCTGCGTATATTGCCCTACTTTCTCCCCCCACAAGAAAGTCTGGAATCTGTCCAGTTCCTGACCCCTACCCCCAGCACAGGGATGACTAGCTTTGTTATCCCAGTACACTAAACTCCAGGCCCTGGTGTGACCATACTTTCTTTTTATCTGCTTTGCTATACCAGTTTTCTAGTGCCAATTATTATTCCCCTTAATCATGTGTTTTTTTGTATAGTAACCATCACTCCACTTCTATAAGCATATATTTCTCATATTTTTGTGATCCTTCCTATTCTTTTCTTTTGTGTGCATAGCCCTCTCTATTTAATCTTAGTTCATTCTTTCTGTAGATGTTGTTCATATGTAGATATTTATCAAATGTTTTCTTTTCTTTGTTCTTCGTTATTCTTTTTTTGTTATTTTGTTTATCCATCTGTATTTGCTTATGTTGTGGCTGATGTCAATGGGTATGGATTTGGTCTCCTTCATTCTTCTCTGTTTTCCTGATGTTCTTGATATTCCCTGTATGTAATGTCAAAAGCTTCCATAGTCTCATATGGGTCATCAAATTTGTGCAGTTTTTCTTTAACACAAATCTCAGCTTCACCGGGCTTGATATAACATGGAGAAGTGAATACCATTTTGATATATTTATAACAAAAGGAGACTCGCACTAGGCCGGGGTGCTCTTGGTAAAATAGAGAAATAAACTGATTAAAAACTGGGCACTCTTCACCTCATAAAAAAGACCAACACCACTGTGCTAAAAAACATGTTATTTATTATGCCACAAGGCCAAACAGGCTATACCTGACATGTTTCAGATGGAAAGTCATGTATCAAAGGTATAAATCAAATTCTAAAAAAAACTTGCACTTAAATAGATTGAGTGGCATCACATTACTACATCACAATAAGCCAAAACTTCATCAAACCAGATCACTTCACACCTACTTTATTATTACCATTGTGAATTACCCCCGCTAGTAATCTCAAAAAATCCATCTAAAAGGACCCCAAAAAACAAGTTCTGTAATAACTTGATCAGACTATAACTGCAATAAAATACTTACATATACATTTATAGTCAGAAATAACAATACATTTTCTTGAACACTCAGCATTTTTTCAGAAAAGGTTTTAAATCAAAAGGTACATTTAGTCCAGGGTATTCTGTAGCTTTAAAAATTATAAATCCAAAAAGCTTCCCTATGTAATACAAGGGAATTGTATCTCCCCCACTAGGTTTGCAGCCAACCTTATCCAAAATATGAAATGAAAATACATGTTCCTTGGGGTTCCTAGCCTGGCTTACATATAGTGCTGCTACATATTTTATTTTTGGGTCTGAATTGCACGTCGGTGTTCATTTGCTCTAAGTTAAAATTTTCCATTTGTCTTCTCTATATAAAATGCCCCACACCCACATGTAGCCAGGTGTGACAGTATAGCATACCCCCCCCTTTTACCACTGGACATCCTTCTCCTCTTTACCCCATTTCCAAAACTACTGCAGTAGTAAATTCTTCCTATTCTGTGGTATCTCTTGACCTTTTCATTTTTCTACCATGATGGGGTGGCCTCCTATCATGGTATCTTCTCTCCTACTAACCCCACTAATTTTCCTTAAAGTCCATGTGGTAAGAATGTTTCAGTTGTTGGTGAACAAATAGACAATACTGCTGAGACACCATAATGTGACCCAGTTTTGCAGTCTAAAATTATTCCCTGTTGTTCTTGGGCTCAGCAATGAAGAACTCTCGGTATAAAGAGAGTTTAATTTTTGGTTAAAACATTTAGAGTGTTCCTGAAAATAATCTGTGCTGCCTCATTAATATTACATATTATTCCCCTCTGTTAGCACACTTTATATCATTTTCTGACCTTCTTACCACTATAAACTACCAAATAAAGATATAGGTTATGTGAATTACCAGATTGTGTTTTGGCTGCAGATATGGTAGCTGTACAATTTGGATTTTTCTGCCACAGCTGCTGCAATGCTGTTCAGAGCTCCCTGGTGGCATTTCTGATCTGAACGGTGAACACATTCAGCGCAGAGTTGGAATTTGCATGTGCTTTTCCCGTGCCTACAAAGAAAAAGACATTCAGGTTTTGGAGCGCTTGGTAGTTCTAATTGTATGCATTTTGGCACTTGCAAAGCCGGAAATGCATGAATTCAGACCACTGAGAACTTTTCAGCATGTTTGTGAGTGCTCGTCTCAAGACAAAAAGGCACAGAAGTGCCGAACGCTCCAGACAGCCCCATAATTTAAGAAGGGCATATGAAAACTTTGCGTTAGGGTGAGTGCCCATTTTAATAAAATAGAAACAGTAGGAAACCTTGATGTTTTTCTGTACAAACAGTTTGGTGTTATTTTCAGCCCATAATAATACCTTATAGCCCATAATTTCTTAAAACAAACACCCTGATGCATAACCAGGATACCGGGTAGCCAATTACAAGGTTTTATAGCTGTAGCTGGGGAGAAAAAGAAAGAAACCAGTCGGCAGGAACTTTTGGTTAAAAGAAATGAATATTAGTGCAAAATACAAGCAAAGTGTAAACATTCCTGTGGACTTATTCAACTTCAGGATAAGAATGAAGTAGAACCTCCCTTTAGTGCCAGCAGCCCTTTGGTGGGCTAATTTTATAGTCCAGGTATTTTGTGAGGTCACTTTCTATAGGTGGGGCTAGAACCTTAAGTGACCCTTGCTTATGCACACTTGCAAATGTATGATTATATGATGTTTTTCCCTTTATAAATGTGATGTGTTACATTAATAAAATAAAGATATTTGATTTGGTCTCTGGTGATGCCCCACTGTATGTATTAGGATAGTTTTTTTTCTTGTATTAGAGTTAGGAGGTGGATCAGATGACCTGTGATGTCATCCAGTCACACTTATAAAAGACTTGCAAGTTTGATACTGGTCAGATAGGTGTTGAGCACAGAAGATAATGGACATGCTATATCTAGCAAGAACCATTCTATGGCAGTACTCCCATTTAGAGTACTTAAGTTCATTAAAATAACTTAGGATTTTGTTTCTTTGTTATTTCTGAGTTAAGAAGTATTATTTATGAATTTTTGATTTGCTTTCAAAATAAATCTACAACCACACAAATGTTTGTGTGTCTGAAATCTACAAGAACTGTGTTTGTGCTTTTACTAACCCACTAGCCCTATCATACCAGGTATATCACCCCCTCTGTACTGCATGTCACACATTGCCTTATTTCAAATGGTTTACCTCTAGGACCCATAAAGCTGGAACCTTCAGTGATGAAGGTCATGCACTACATTCTTTGCACCAAAAGCATCCCTTAACCCCTATATCCATCCATGTTTTCCCTTTTGTTTCCTGAATGGTAAAATAACTATGTACCAATCAGTCCTTAATGGTTTCCGCTCTCTTATAAGCCATCCTGGAAGGGGGGGGTACAATATCTTGTAAGCAAAGTTAAAACAACCCATATTAGTTCTGACGTTTTCATCATGCAACAAGATTTCCCTGTCTTGTCCCCTAGCAAATTCTACAGCATTCTGAACTGCTTGATTACTGTACCCCAGGAACAAACATTTTCTCCATATTTCTTGATTGTACATCAAAGGTTTCATTGTTGCTACAATTTCTCTTTGACCTTAAAAACTGACCCTTTGGAATATTTTGGACAATGTTTAATAAAAGTCTTAATACGGGAACTGTTCCCTTGGACTGGAAAAAAGCCAATGTTATTCCATTAAATAAAAGAAAGGAAGTAAAAACATGTTAGATAACTATCGTTCAATAAGTCTGACACATATTGTTTGCAAAACATTAGAAAGAATTATTAAAGACAACTTGCCAGAACAACTGTCAGTACTGGATTCTAGCCAACATGGCTTTGTAAAAGGTTGTTGTTGCACTATCAAAATGATAAGCTTTTATGATTACATTAGTATGAATTTGGACAAAAAAGTGCCTTTCGATGTCATTCTGTTGGACTTTCACAAAGCGTTTGATTCTGCTCCCCATTGGGCACTAATACATAAATTACAACTATGTAATATTAATCCCTTGTACTCTCACTGGATAGCAAATTGGTTGGATAACAGAAGTCAAAGAGTAATAATTGATGGCCACAAATCATCATGGATAAAGGTAGAAAGTGGCATCCCTCAGGGATCATTATTGGCACCAGTTATTTTTCAAATATTCATTTCAGATTTGTCAAAAGATATCCAAAGTTAAATTGTTAAATATGCAGATGACTGCAATATTGCTAATATCTGCAGGAATGAAGAAGACTCAAAAATAATTCAGAAGGATCTCAACTTGCTAGAAGCTTGGTCTGTTTAATGGAATCTTAAATTGAACACGACTACATGTACTGTTCTTCATTTTGGTAAACACAACAAAAGAAGACAATATTTTCTCTATAACAACATAATTCTAGAGAAAAATAATGAAAAAGATCTCGGTATTAATGTTGACATAGATCTTAGATGTGATTTACATATTACTCAAATTATTTCTAAAGTAAATTCTATATGGTGGGCAATTAAACATAATTTTACAACTAGAGATCCCTCGATACTTCTATTTTTATATCGAGCCTACGTTAGGCCTCATTTTGATTTTGCATCCCAATTATGGAGACCTTATAGCAAAGTAGACATAGGCAGATTAGAAAGAGTTCAACACAGGATAACAAAATCATTCCTCAATTATAAATTTCTCTCTTATAATGAAAGACTTGCTGCTTTGAATCTTACGTCTTTAGAACAGAGGCAACTTAGGGGAGACCTACTGTTTGTAAGAGACATAATTATGGATGCACTCTTAATGAATGAATGTGGACTGGAATTTAAACAAATAGCAATCAATACTCGTGGTCATCCACTTCAGTTTATGAGGAAAAAAATGTAATACAAAAAAAGAGCTCATTTTTTTTTCTCATCGAACAATTGGAATACGAATAAACTACCCCTATCTCTTGTTATAGCAGAAAGTAAATCTACCTATAAAAAAAGACTGGACATTTTTCTCCAATGTGGAAATACTAAATAATTTCTTCAGTTGTATGTAAGTTTGGGAGTTCTATGGGCTTTTACTCCTTTTTCATCCTTATTATGATCCTTAGTAGTAGTAATGTGATGAAGATGGCAGCTGGAAGCCTCTATCTGCTTTTTATAAATTATAGTTGTCAAACCATCCTGATTATTTGTACTGTTCTCAAAATCTAAATAACAAATCTTTTTTTACTCACTGTATAACAATCTTAAGTTCTCATTGGTACAATGTAAGTACTGTACAATACAAATTTCTCTAGTTCCTCCAAGTTGCCAGTCCAGATCATTAACACATTGTCCAGGTACCTGCTCCACAAATCCACATAATGTATACATGGATTTTTATCCTGGTCGTACAGTACTTGAGATTCCCAATGTCCAACATAAATATTGGTCAGAGTAGGAGCAAAAGTTGCCCCCGTGGCTGTACACTGTATCTGATGGTACCAAGTATTCTTAAAAGAGAAAGCAATGCATTTCAAAATAAATTCTGCCAACTTTATAACAAATTCTGTATGTGGACCCTCGTTTTCACCTCTCTAGTTCAAAAAATATGCAACGGTACTCAGAGCATCATCCTGGGTGATGTTGATTTATAGGGACTCAATATCCATAGCGACTAGATATGAGTCCCTGTCTATATGAATATCCTCCAGGATCTGTAGTACCTCCTTTGTATCCTTTAGACTGGACTGGACTTGTAAAATGTATGGTCTAAGGTAGAAACCTACATAGTTTGACAGTGGTTCCGTTGAGGACCAGATTCCACTAATGATTGGTCTACCTGGTGGATTACACAAAGACTTGTGGATTCTGGGTAACAGTCAGCCTAATCGGGTGTTGAGTCTTTAAAAGGTCTCTCATATTGGAATCAATGATTCCTCATTCAAATGCTTCTGTCACATATTAGTCAATGCAGCTTTTGTATTCATAAGTCAGATTATGTGCAAGTTTTTCTTAAAAAATCTACACAAGAAAGTTGTCTAGCAACTTTAGCTTCAAAGTCCCTTTCATTCATGAGGACAGTCACTCCGCCTTTATCAGCCGGTTTGATAAGGTCTTCATTTTAACTCAGTTCCTCCAGTGCCTTCTTTTTTTCATTATTTGACAAGTTGTCATAGTTTATTTTAGGCAAGTCACTAAAAAGTTTCTCCAGTTCTCTTTCACAGCTGTCCTTAAAGGTTTGAATGGCTGCATTGGGGGTGGGCAGAAGGTGGATCTTTTTTTAAAAGTTCCAATGTTGCAGTTCTCATTTGCAGTATTGTCCTCAGTCCACAGGGAGTCTGCGACTGTCCCAATGTCATTTATGCTTTCACAGTCATTACTTTCTGCCTGGGAACATTTTCTATTAAAAAAAACTTTAGACTGAGGTTCCTGCAGGCAATTTGTAAGTCTTTATATATGTCTCAAGTTTATTATTATTAACAGGGGCAGTGGGGGTGAAGGACAACCCTTTATTTAATACTCTCTGTTGTGTATCTGTTGTCTCAAAGTCAGATAGATTTATTACCTTATTCTCCTGTAGTAGAAGTTTCTCCATGTCCCCCTGCCCCATCATCTCCAACATTGCTGTTGCTGTTACCATTGTTTTTGCGGGTACTCCCAATAGGCCTACATTTCTTTTTCTCTGTCTCCTGACCCATCTTTTGTGCCTCTTCTTCAGTGTGGTGGCTGATAAATGTTCCCCTGAAATTTGTTGATCTGCGGGCTTCTTCTTTGTTGTATTTGAGGCAATTGCTTCTCCATCCTGTGTCCTTCCAACGAAAAAGGCTGGTTATTACTAGTTGATTAATTTCCAGACTCGCTAGCATCTGTACTGCAGCTGAAGGAAACATGCCTATCTCACTTCAAGATGCCTCTTGGATGCCTGGTCACTTTCCAAGTATAAACTCTATCAAGTTCCCACTTTGCCTTTATCTCCAACAAATTTAATATGTTTTGCTGCTTGAATCTCTTGATCTAATCTTTCTAGGGTCCTTTTTAATCGGTTATTGAGTTTATGAAAATCAGTATGCAGCATGAATTTTAAAAGTTACCACTCTTTCTGATTGATCTCCTCCTTTAATTGTATTTGTCTCATTTCCATAGTTAATAATAAGTTGCATAAGTTTTGTACTGCCTCAGAGAGTATATTTCTCCATTGTTTCATGATTTTTTTGTCCTTGAGACAAATGTAGGATTTCTCAACAGTCTCAGCCCTCTCGGGATCCTGGAGACCTTTATGTACGCCTGGAAGTTTGTTCTGCTCCTGTATATTCTCCTTGCTTTCATAGCCATTCTCACCAGGTCTTTGAAAGTCTCCCATAGTGCGAATGCTTCATTATTAACAGCAGCTCTTCATGGAATCTCACCACTTAGCAAACATTGGATTTGCAGTGCTTGCAGCTGTAAGCAGATGATTGATGTAGCTAAGTGGGCCATTCTGCTGATTGGAGCCCAAAAACACATATGTGGTGTTGCACCTAATGACATTTTATTGTTGGTAAAAAATGAAGTTTTACACAGCACAATTTATTTTATATGTGTGCTGTAACATGTGCATAAGTCCAAGTAGGCAAATTTAAAACATAAGGAGACTCGCACTAGGCTGGGGTTCTCATGGTAAAACACAGAAATAAACTGATTAAAAAATGGGCAATCTCCACCTCAAAAAGACAAAGACCAACACTACTGTGCTAAAAAAATATATATATGTTATTTATAATGTGTATGTTAGGATTAGGTATTCCAGTGTATATCCTTGTCATGTCATCCAAAATATTCCAAAGGGTCGGTCTTTAAGGTTAAAGAGAAACTGTAGCACAAATTAAACCTTTGATGTAGAATCAAAAAATATGGAGAAAAGGTTTCTTTCTAGGGGGTATAGTAATCAAGTCATTCAGAATGATGTTGAATTTGCTAGAGGACAAGACAGGGAAACCTTGGTGCATGAGTGAAAAGTCAATTCGATTAGTTTTTATTGATCAGCATTTAAAATAATGTTTACAAAGTAACAAAATATAAAAAAGTCCTTAAAATTATACACTTAAATACATAAAAATCAACATACTCATTTTGACAGGCATCTTATTACAAGTCAAATTACAATCTATATTCATTATATGAACACATATAGTTTCATAACATTTCACATTCATCTTGATTATCTTTTTGGGTATCAATATACAATTTTTTTACTGTCAATTATCCTGCACAATGATACTATTTTTTCTAGCATTTGTCGGTTCCTTGATTTCAACAGACATGCAACTAGATATTTAGGTTCTGTTTTCATACCAGATAAGATTTCCCCTAGGTACCATTTCCTTTCACAATTGTAAAATGGACACAAAATTAATAAATGAGTCAAATTATCCTCCCCGAGCTGGCATTTACATTTATTATGTCTTTTTTTTTGTTGTAGCAGTTTCTGAGTCTTTCACTATCATTATACTCAAATCTAAGTCTGCTTAGTATCCTTCTCTTAAATGGATCTTTAACCATCACCAAATAGGGTTCCAAACCAAATTGCTTTTTATTTTCTGAGAGTCACTTACTAATACTATAGTTGTTATAGTTTTCCAGTTCATTTTGTATAGGATTTTCATTGATTGTTACTTTTATATGTTGTTCCATTCCCTTCCATGATCTAATTAAGCCCTCTGATAAGCAATTAAGTAATCCATATGGTTTTAGGATTACTTTTATAGTATGCAAGCCTAAACACACACAGGGTAGTCTTGCTTCATTCATATTGTATACTTTAAGGCAATAAAGTACCATTCTCTGTTCAGTATTACATTGTCCCCTGAATACCCCCCCCCCCCAGGAGTGATGGACACCACACCAATTTAAATGTTGGTTGCTTGTTGGCAAATTTTATTCATAGCACAAAGCACTATATATTTACATGCCATATACTTTGAATTACAATTCAATTTACATCAACAATTCTTCCCAAGTTTTCTGGCTCTGGCCTCTGTCATTTTTCTGGTCATTTCTTCCATCTTGCTTTCAGGGCCCGGACACTGTGAATCCGGCCCCGTCCTCCACACCAGAACCAGGCCGTACAACTTCCCTGTGCTTTTGCCCTCCAGGCCCAGACACTTCTGAATCCAGTGCCTGGACTTATCCCCTTCCCCACTTTACCACCAAATCAGGGTTCTTTGTCCCCAGCCCTTGTATCCTACCCCTTCCCCTTTCTCCCCACCCCCTTTTCCTTTTCTCACCCCCATGGGCACATGCCCCTCCTGCCAGGGGCTTTGCCTAGCCCCTGGCTCAGTGCTGCCTCCCACAGTGACCACCATGCCTGGCCCCATGCCCAGGGCCCCTAGGGCTTGACCTGCCCTTCATTCATACATTTGCACCATGCCTGACCCCATCACCTTCCCTAATAAGGGTGGGAGGGTGGGAAAATTCTCAGCAAAAGAGGTCATCCTGCCTGAGCCCTGGCCTATTATACCCTCAATAGGCCCCTGGGCAGGACTCCCTTCAGGCTCCACCTCCCAGCCAATCCCTGGGGCTATGGCTTGCCCTTGTCATTTTACCTTTCCTGCCTGGTGATGTCATCATACCCCTCCTCCTCTAACCCTCTGTTCCCTCCCCTTCCCCCTCCCCCCCACTATCCTACGCATTTTATTCCTGGTAGGGATCACTGGACAACCTAGTCTGCCTTTTAATGGCAAGCCCCATTATCCCCTGAATACCCCCCCCCCAGGAGTGATGGACACCACACCAATTTAAATGTTGGTTGCTCATTGGCAAATTTTATTCATGGTACAAAGGACTATATATTTACATGCCATATACTTTGAATTACAATTAAGTTTACATCAATAATTCTTCCCAAGTTTTCTGGCTCTGGCCTCTGTCCTTCTTCTAGTCATTTCTTACATTTTGCTTTCAGGTGCCAGACACTGTGAATCCAGCCCCTTCCTCCACACCAGAACCAGGCCGTACCACTTTCCTGGGTTTTTGCCCTCCAGGCCCGGACACTTCTGAATCCGGTGCCTGGACCTATCCTCCTCTCCGCTTTACAGTCACATCTGGGTTCTTTGTCCCCAGACCATTTATCCTGCCCCCTCCCTCATTCTCCCCCCCTTTCCTTACTTCCACTGCCCCTCCTCAAGCTTGAGACAGATGGAAGGGTGTCCCCCTTGTGGGCTAGTATCTTTTCTGGCCATCTGGTTCACTAGCTTCCCTATAGGTCGTAGGAACAGGCACATCCCAAGCTCCGACAGGTGGATGCCATCCAACCTGAACACTGCAGGTTGGTCAAAAGAAATGTCCCTGTGCTGCAGTTGAACTCCCTCCATCTCTATTACCCTTCTGGCTACTATCCTGTTTAGGTGCATCCTAACCCTTTTGATCAGTCTGACATCCTGTACTCCTGTCCATACCCTCTGAGAGGTGATATCTGACCAGCTGATTATCACCCTCGGCCACCACCCCTTTAGTATCTCTAAGTCTCCCATGATGTTCTGTCCCAATACCCCCCATGGCAGGCTCCCTAAATCATTTCCCCCCAGGTGTATCACAATACAATCCAGGGTGCCCCATTGTAATTTCAATTCTTCCACCAAAGGTATGAGCTGCACCCACTTCATCACCTTAATGCCTTTCCTTAACACTCTTGTATGCTCAGTGTTGTATCTCAATTCTGCTCCTCTGGAGGTGGCAACCACAAACCTCTCAGCCCAGTACATGAAGGAATGCCCCACTATCCAGATTTTTCTCTTGGAACCTACCATGGAAACAAAATACATAGTGTGAGTTGCTGTTATTATTGTCTCACGTACCTCTTATAACTGCTGGACCTCCAGTGCCCCACCTTCTGCAACTCCACCACTGCAGCCCCTCTTTCTGCTGCCTCCATGGCTGCCCTGAACTGAAAGGAATGCAGGGCAAACTTGCTGGGGTCTTCCCCCAAAAATGCCAGTGCCCTCTTGAGGACCACCCCTACTTGGAAACCCATGACCAGGGAGCCGTCCCCATGCTGGAACAGCATCCCCTCTGCCCTCCCCTGAATACACCTGTATTCCTCCAGCACATTCATGGTGCAGCTGGCCAACTATGGTTTTCTCTCATCAATGACACCTGTGTCCCCCTTCCTCCATGGTCCATCTTGGACCTGGCCAGCATGATGACCACCCTGTCATGTTCCCACAGGACATCCTCATGCTGCAATGCCTGCCCAGTGGCTGTTTTTCTTGGTGCTGCCACTTCCCCCACCTGGAATGCCCCGGTGGCCATTACTGCAAAGATGGCCTGGAATAGCACCCCCTTGCTGACCGATGTGCATACCTTCTGGGTGGCCTCCAATACCTTTACCAGTAATTCCCCCTTATGGGTTACCATCCATCCACCTGGATCCCTTGCCCCCCTATGCCACCCTGCCATCATGCATTTTATGACCGTACTGGCCCCTACATTGGGCCAGCCCCTATCCTGGCAACCTAACTGATGCCAGCTAAGTGCATGACCATTGTGGCGTGGGCCCAGCCCTTCCTCCCATAGCTCCACCATGAACCTCCTTACCTGTTCATCCCTGGCCGGTTCATCCTTGTCCCACCCATGCTTCCCCCTGAAGCCCTAGAACCTTGTCCATCCCACTTCATAAGCCTTCAGTGTGTTTTCTGCCTAGGAACCCCAGTACAGTGCCCTGGCTGTGCTCCTCCAACCTCCCACAACTGCTCCAGGACCCTGGTCCTGTGTGGTACTGCCTGAGGCTTCAGCTCCCGAAACCTGTCGAGCTGCAAATGTGAGAGACTGTCAGCCACCTCATTTTATAGACCTTCAATATGCTGTGCTTTGAAAGAGAGGTTCAGCTGCAGTCTCCTTAGCACCATATGTCTGTAGCCTGCCCACCATCTCCATCCTCTTCCCTTGCCTATTAATAACTTCTACCAAGCCTTTGTTGTCGCACCAAAACAAGATGTGCTTCCCCTCTTCCCCTTCATCCTCTCACCCCATACTTCCAGGGCAACCCATATCTTGAGAAAAGTGATATCCTTCGGTGTTCCCCCTTTTGCCCAAGCTGCCAGCCATGGTTCTGACATCCATTCCCCTTGAAAATATGCCCCTATTCCCAGAGCACCTGAGGCATCCATGAAGTGCTCCAGGTCCATGTTCCGTTCCCACTCGTCCTGCCAGAATGTCACCCCATTGTAGTTGTCGAGAAACATCGCCCACACCCTGAAGTCTTCCCGCACCTCTTCAGACACATCCACCCAGTGGTGTGGCTGTTTTGCCTTTCCCGTGGCCCTCCCCAGCCATCTTGTAAAAGCTCTGCCTGGGCTGATGGCCTTGCAGGTGAAATTAAGGTGCCCCAGCAGTTGCTGCATTTGTACCAGTGGCACCCTCCTCCTCCCCCCAACCTGGGCCAACAAATCTTTTAACCGCACTACTTGATTCCCAGGCAGCTGGAAACAACCTTCCTCAGTGTCCACTTCTATGCCCAGGAATTCCAACCTCCAAGCTGGGCCCTCCGTCTTGCCCTGCGCCAGTGGAATCCCTATCCGCTGGCACACATTCTCAAAATCACCTAGCATTCTCTGCAGTTCTGCCCTCGTTTCTCCAATGAGGAGGAATCATCCAAGTAATGTACCACTCACCTGTGTCCATACCTGGCACTGAAAACCCACTGTATCCAGGTGCTGAATGTCTCAAAGGTGGAGCAGGCCACCGAACACCCCATGGGCATGGATTTTTCAAAATATATGTGCCCTTGGAATTGAAATCCCAGTAAGTCCAAATCTGCTGGCCTGATGGGCAAGAGCTGAAATGCTGACTCAATGTCCATTTTAACCAGCCATGCCCCACTGATTGCCTTAATTAGTGCTATGGCCTACTCCAACGAGGCATACGACACCTCCCTTATGTGGTCTGGAATGCCATCGTTCACTGAGGAGCCTTCTGGGTATGATAAATGATGAATCAAGTAGAATTCCCCTTCCTCCTTCTTGAGCACCACATCCAGTGGGGAAATCCAGAACTGCATGCATGGAGGGCCCTCTAATGGGCCCTCCACCCAGCCTGCAGCAATTTCCTCTTCTATCCTGGCCCCCACAGTCCCTTCCTTCCCTTTTACCGATCCCAGGTTCTTGGCCAATGTCCCTTCCCGTCCCCCTTGAAACCCCAGCAGGAAACCCCTCCGGAAACCCTCCCGAAGCAGCTCACCTGCTCCTTTATTTGTGTATTCCTCGGTCCATTTCTCCACTACTGCTAGGGAAATGGGGGTACGTGCCAGTGTGTATCGCCACTGCCCATCCCCCCATGACCTGCTACCATCATCATCAGGGGCACTATGCTGTCCCCTGTGGCTGCCCCCACAGCCCCTGCTCTGCATCCCTGGGCACCCCGAAAGGACTGTTTGTTAAACTGCCCCCCATTCTGCCCTCCTCTATCATCGGTCTGCTGGCAGCTGGAGGCTGGGTGCGATCCCCCGCATTTTGAGCAGACGTGCCGAAACTTACAACTGCCCCATGTGCAGGTGGCCTTGTTGCAGCCCCAACACACCTTTGCACCAGTGGCCGGAGTGCTCCTCCTTGCTTGGTCTCCCACAAACCCCCCTCCCTCCCTGGAGAGGGTCCTCACCCACAATTCCGAGTGAGTGCAGTCCCACCTCAGGTCCCCTTTTGCTGCCATCTGCTTTCTGAAGGCCTCATCATACTTGAGCTACCCATACCCGACCTTTGCCTTGTACTCCTCCCTGATAATGGATGTGAATGTCAGCAAGGGACTGCAGTTCTGGTTGCTTTTCCAGCATCAGTGGCTATATATTATAAACCTTGCCAATTCTCTATGGTCTTCCCCTTATATTTTGCTTCCTCTGTCTTGTGGCCTATCACCATTTCTGATTTCCATACCGACTCCTTCTGCTCGTACTTCGTGGTTGTGTCCTCATCCACAAGCCCGAAGATGTCAATATATTCCCCTTTCCAGATTTTCTCTTTGATTGAGGTTGGCACGTGGTCCCCTACTGAACAACCCAGGGGCCCGTCATACAACTTCTTGTTTCCAGCGGCCCCACCGCCCCTTATTTGATCTGGCCCCTTTTTCCTTTAGTGCCCGTACCGCCCGCTCCATCTTCTCGTGCCATCTTCTGGCATCCCCCATGCCACCCAACAGCCCCTCAAGGTACTCCGTCAGACCGCTGTCATCCATGAGATCCACGTCCTTCTTACCCCCATCCAGGCTTTCTTTGTCTGGTTCTGGTATGGACAGGGGCCGGGGTGCTGGTATCGGTGCAAGGTGTGAGGCTTCCTGTCTGGGTCTCTTACCCCCTCTGCCCCTACCTGGTCATTCCTCATGCTCCTTATGCTTTCTCTGCACCTCCTCCTCTGCTTCTCTCCTCTTTGCTGCTGCCAATAGCTCCGACATCTGTCCCATCAACACGGATGCCTCTTGCAACATTTTCTCGCTAGTCAGCTAGGCTCGCTTTGGTGTCACGCCTGCTTCTCTGTGCCTGTAATCTGTTGGGTGAAAGATTATAATAGTCAGCCTGTTGTATTCAACTCTACCCCTTTACTGGGGTTGGATGGGCCTGCAGGCTGCCAAGCCCCATGCTCCACCAGACCACTCCCGAGACCTGTTCTGGGCACATCACTTCCTTGCCCGTATGCTCCCATGATGCCTTCTGGCTTCCTTAATATTGTTATTATTCTTTGCATGCCCAGCTACTGCTTTCCCATTCTTAGTGAGCCCCCTTCCCAAGGCGTCATGCCAAGGTATGCCCTTCCCCTCGGGCCCCTTCCCTTTTCTGGGTGACCCGCTCCTCCACTGGGTGCCTAAGTATGAGACCCCTTTTATTTTTTTTGTGTATCCCCCATCCTGGTGCCCCGGACCGTCTCTCCCCTGCGCTGCTCCTTCCTTCCACCACTGGCCACGGCCTAAACACCCTGCTTTTCCCAGGGTAGCCGCACCTGGCCCATGGCCTGCTGTATGCCCTGTCTGGCCTGTGCCTTCTCCTTTCCCCATGTTCCCTTCCATGGGTCATGCCTGTGACCATGGCTGTCAGGCTCCAGCCTCCCCCTGAGGCGAGCGGCACCTTTTTGTAGCCCACTCTGGCCTTTTCCACCCTTCCAGGGCTCTGGTCCCTTGTGCCACTCCAAACCCCCCCCCGCCACTGTACTGGCTACCTGTGACCCTCCCTGTCTTGGCCTGCAGGCCTCCTCGGGTAACCATGAGGCAGCCAACCAAAACCATGGCTCCTGGCACCCGAGCATGCAGCTTCCTCCCTGCCAGATGAAAAGCAGAGGAAAAGAAGCGGGACCTGCATCGGTAATTCCACCCTGTAACGAAGCGTGCTACTGTGCCTTTCCTGTCCCATAACCCATGGGCCACTGCCCCTTTCGCATCTGCGCTATCCGTCCTTGAGTAGGCAGGGAGGCCTTTCCCTGCTCACCTGCATCCTCTGCTGTCAGTGCCCCCCCTCGTCACCTACCGCACACCTGTAGGTCCTACTAGGCTTTATCCTTCTCTTTCCTTTTTGGCCTGCATGGCTCCTTCTTGCCCCAGCCTTCCTCAGGTACTTGAGAACAATGCCACCTAAAAAAAATGTTGCGGCAGGCTTTCTTATGACTCCATCATGCATCTGTGCATTCGGCGATACACCCACCTGCCCAATCAAAATGCTCCCGTTGTCCCATTGCACAACTGACAACTTTTTTTATTATTTTATTTAGATTTGAAATTATTAACAGATTTTGTAGTAATTCCACAGTCTTAATTTTTAAGTTTCTTTTTGTCTCATTGAGAAAACAATTTATACCGAATATAGATATCGACCAATCCAGGTTGAATTTTTGTGTTCCATCTTTTTTATTGCTCTTGTACTCGGGGAACAATACCCTAATATTAACTACACTTTCTACATTCATTCCCTTATTTTTAATCTTATTCTTTTGATTCTCTATTGCTTTCAAGATATAGAACTGGTCTGAGATTAATAACACCAGTTCTGTATTCTCCATGGGACTAATAATACTTAAGTGATGTAACATGATTTTGGTATTTTTGTTCCCTTGTAATAACGTTCCTAAAAATTATTTTGGCGATGTGTTTAAGATCTCTTCAGTACCCTCTTGTATTATTCCAACCGTATGTACTGGTAACACAAAATCCATAGCTACATTTCTTCTAAGGAGTTTTTCAAGCTTACCAATATCTTTATCTGTGGTTTCCACACCATTTGTTCTATTATTGTTCTATTTTTGATTTTGCTGCTAATACTTTGTGGGTAATCATCCCTTTTAACTTGTGTCTGGTCAGCAGTTTCTTTCTCATTTATTAAAATTATTCCCTCCTGCTTATTTGCTTTTTTTACTCTTTTCTTTTTTTTTCTTTTTATACTTATTTTGTGAGACCTTTTTATTCACTTTTGTTTTTTTTTTTCTTTTTCCCTATTTATGGCTCTTTTTATCATCTTTGTTTACTTTCTTTTATTTTTGTCATCTTGTTCTTTTCCATTGTTAAATCCCTACCTTTCTTCTATCATCTCTCTCTTCCCTTATCTAATTCCTCTGTTTAACCTTCCTCAAAGTTTGGTTGCATGCTTGTAGTATTTACATGTCTCATCTCTCTTGGTTCTATCTTTTTTTATTTTTTCCCTTAGTCATATTCCTTTTTCTACTATCTTGTTTTTCTCCCTTTTCCCATTTGGTTCTGTTAAGTTTTTTAAGTTCTTGTAAAATACTATCCTGTCTTATGTTTTCACTAGGCAGCATAATTCATTTCAGGTCAGATTCTTCCTCTTCAAATGAGTCTATAAAAATGTCTACATCCTCTGAGCTCTCAGAACTCTCCAACTGAGTACTCGGATTTAACATAGCCATTGTTCTTTTCATGTTATTTCCCTCATTCTTCACTTCAGACCCAATCAATTCTGCATTCATCAGATTTTCATCTTGATGTTTTCTGTCCCTATCAAGATCTCTATTCACTAAATCAGTCTTCCAGCTCCAATATGTTAATTTATTGTTAATTGAGTCCATCTGTTTCTTATTTTCTAGGCATAAAAATTTTAGGTATGACAGTTCTTGTTTTACATTTATTAGTTGTTCATATATCATTATGTTTGCTACAAATGGATCTTTTAAAGTGACTGCCACTTCTCTTGTTATGTTATCCAGCTGTGGTATGTATGTTTCTTCTGGGCTCATTACCTGTGTGTAATCTCAGGACTCTGAATCTGATTGATTATTTTCTTTGTCAGTAGGATGTGTGTAACCACCCATTCCAGCCTTATAATTACTAATTGTCTTTCCAGTTTTTTCTGCTAATTCCTTATTGAATTTAATGGAATCCCTAATTGTTTCTTTCATTTCTCCCACTGTCTTATTCACTATTTCTAGGCCCTGGACAATGTCTGGTACCATTCCATTAAGTTCTTGACTTGACCTTAATATTTTTCTATCATCTATACGTTGGGGTTCTCTTAATTGTACTTTAGTTTTCAATATTATTTCTTCTATTAGTGGCTATCTCATTTTTGGTTTAATATCACCTTGTTTACTTTTCTTGTTTTGTCTTTTTCTTACTAGTTTCTTGCTCTCTATAGGTGTAGATGTTAATCCTATTTATTCTGGTACAGTTTTATCCATTTTATTTAGTTTTTCTTGTTCTTGTGCATTTAGTACATTAAATGCTTTTGTTTCAATATTTTTAGACTGCATTTGTAAGCTAATATGCTCAGATAAACCTTTGCCACTGCTGGTTTCCATAGGCATTTTTTACTAATGAATATTTTCTTTTTCACAGCACTAGCTTCAATAGCACAAAGCTAATGGGCAAGCTGATTAACTATATCAATATGTATATGATATAAGTAAATATACTATTATTGTTTATGTCTTATGACTTATTAATTATGTGTGCAATATTTTTGTTTTACTTGTTAAACGTTCACTAGATTAAAAGGAAAGAAGAAAATTATGATAGCAGCATATACAATCTAATCTGATCTAATATACAATCTAATAAATCACAGCAACAGTATAAAATAGAGGCCTAATAAAATCTAATACATAAAGTCTTGTGTGCAGTAAAATATTTTACTATCTAACAATTTAAACTCTACAGTCTTTGTATAACTCTGACTCTTCAACCACTTCAAAGAGCCAGTTAAATCTATTATGTTTGTTGTATATTAATAATGTCTGAGATCTTGTTGGCTTCCATCTTCCTTAAACATCTCTGTAGCACTCAAAAGCTTCTTAAGTAGGTCACACTCCCCAGCAGAACACACACAATACAATTTGAGACAATAGTAATTATCCCACAGACAGTAGTTAGCAAATTTCAGGACTAATATCGATATGCTTTGCCAGGTATTTTAGTATTAATAGGAGAGGGATAGTTTTATGATACTGCATCATACATTTAGTACAAGGAACAATATATGTGGTGACTTCCACGTTCAATTTTCACTTTTTAACGAGAATTATTTCCCCCTTTTGTGGTAGGATTTCTGTCACTAATATAGTTATAGTTCCAGTTCCAGTTCCTGTTCCAGTTCCAACAATTGCAGCTGTTCTCTGCCAGTATAACAAATTCAAGGTTTTCAGCTTGTATGGCATTGCTCCCATTATAATGTACTAGAATGGAGGAAAACAGTAAATGTCTGATTCCAGATTCCCCTAATATAGTTAATTAGTTTAGTTTAATTAACAATATAACCTAAACAATCGATTAAATCAAATGATTGAATTAACCTAAGCTGAAGGTACTTGTAATAATTATAATATAACACAAATATCACACAGTGGCTCAAAATGTATCAGAATATATCTTTTTTTTTTTTTTAGTTAGTTTTGTTGACCGGGTAAGTGCACTAGACAAATCCTGCCTATTTTCAGGCACGACCCGGGGGAGGGGGATACAGATGAATCCAACTGACCTTGAACCAGATTAAGTTGTTGGTGGTATTTTTTTTAGTGAATGAGGGAAATTTGGCCAGGACACTGGGGAAATTCCCCTACTCTTTTTGATAAGTGCCATGGGATCTTTAACATCCACCTGAACTACCACCAATCCAGGCAGATGGGACCTCGGTTTAAGGTCTTATCTGAAAGACGGCACCTCAGAAGTACAGCACCCTGCTCATGTTGCACTACAGTGTCAGTACTGGGATATTAACCCAAGTGTCAGATGTGGGAACTGAACCCACAGCCCTCTGATCTCCCGGCCTCAAAGGCAAGTGTGCTACCTACTGAACCACTGACACTGATGAATCTAAGTATATGCAATAAAACTTCATGAAATTCTAAGGGATCTTAGGAATCTAACCTCAGTGAATCATCTAACTAGTATTTCTTTATTCAAAAGCAAAGACATTAAAGCGCTTTAAAGATAGATTGGAAAACAGTAATGTTGCTTACTTGGTTATTTTTGTGGGTTTAAATATAATGAATGTGGCCCAGAACTGATTCCAAATCAGCCTGCCATTCTTGTACAGGGCACAGGGCACCAGACACATGCAAGTTTTTAATTCCAGGGACATCTAACACTGTCTGATACCAGTATAAGAATTCACTGACTACATATTATTACCTCCGGGCTGATCACAACTGCAACTTACTATTGCCAGTTTCCACCCTTATTTTGTATCCGTCCACTAGTTATAATTAATAAACAGGATGACACCATTACTCAAAGCTCTTATTCTGTGATCACTCGATCAGTCTAACCAGCTCAACCAACTCGACCAGCAAAGCCTCTTATTCTGTTTGTTTTAATTATTTTAACACACAGTTGCTGTTATGTGTCTTTACATGACTGTTCTAGGAATACTTCTGAAAGCATTGATTAGTCAGTTGGATCTTATAGGAAGGCACGCATGTGTGTTTATATCCCTAGTTTATACCTCTATCAAACTTAACTAACTTAGCTGGTTTAATTGGACTTAATCAGGCTTAATCAGCTCAATAATATGCTTTAACTAGTGGCAGGTTCCCAAGCACTCCCTCCAGTCTCCAATCTGCCAATCAATCAATCAAACACTCACACAGATCAGCTAAATTATCCAAGTAGGTAAACTGCTACTTATTGAATAATGTTTAGTAATTAGTGTTTAGTATTTGGTATAATTATCTAGAGCTGAAATGAAGTTAACATTAGACAGAAAATGTAAGCAATAAATTTAAACAAATGGTTACAATAGTTACTAATTCAATTGCACGGCTAAAAGAAGTGAAGTTGAGAGTCAACCCAAAACTTTCAAACTTCAAATTAGCCATTTTTACAAAAATTATCCTGCTATAAGTTATGTACCTTATTAAAAGAGAACTCAGACCTACTCATAGACTGCTCATAGACAGCTCATATATTGCTAAGGAAACAAACTCATTGGAACTTGTCAGGTACTAATTTAAATAAACAAAAATAAAAGAAACAATTATAAAATTTTAAAATTCTTCCTAAGAGCACTGCATAGTCCTTCTCATACTGCAAAAAAAGTGGCAATATGTACGAGGGTGCAAAAAATGCAAAATATCCTGCAAGTACAATGTGGGTTAAATGCAGATGCAATACACACAATATAGATAAATATAGAATGTGAATGTTGAATTAAAAAGAATAAATTTATATTATTCAATACTCATATTACTCAGTAATTCAGTAAACGCAGTAAAACTTAATAAACACAGTAGACATACTTCAGTCACTTCAGGAACTGTAAAACACTGTAAAACTGTAAAATACCACCATATAGGACTCCAGGACCAGGGGCTGGGCCACAGAACCACAAGAACCACCGAAATCAACTACTTGCAGCACATGTTGGACTGAAAAGGGCATTGAATGTAAGCAAACAGCTCTCTCTTCTCTTGTTCTAGGCAATATCCCAAAACACAGGCAATGGTAGCATACCTGTGGTAACAAAGAGGTTAGCATTTCAACATCCCTGCTCTCCCTGCTTCTCCTCAGCAAGACAGCATGCAGCAGCACAGTTCCTCATATGCATAGTACAGGAAAAAGTCAGAAATAATAATGTGGGTCATTTTAACTTTGTTACTCATACTTGTTATGGGGTTTCAGCCCTTGCTTGCCACATAGAAAATATAATAAAAATGAATGGGGGGATTTTGGAAAATGATGTGGTCTTACAATATATTGTGCACCCCCCCTTCCTGATGGCTTATAAGAGAGCTGAAACCATTGAAGACTGTTTGGTACACAGTTATTTTACCACTCAAGAAACAAAACGGAAAAGATGGATGGATAGAGGGGTTAAGGGATGCTTTAGGTACAAAGAATGTAGTGCATGGCCCTTTATTACTGAAGGGTCCAGCTTTATGGACCCTAGAGGAAAACCATTTGAAATCAAACAATTTGTGATATGCAATACAGAGGGGGTGATACACCTGGCTACATGTGGGTGTGGGGCATTTTATATAGGGAAGACAAATAAAAATTTTAAACTTAGGATAAATGAACACCAACATGCAATTCAGACCCAAAACATAAACTATGCAACATCACTACACGTAAGCCAGGCTAGGAACCCTAAGGAACATGTATTTTCATTCCAAATTTTGAATAAGGTTAGCTGCCAACCTAGGGGGAGATTGCAATTCCCTTGTATTATTTAGGGAAGCTTTTTGGATTTATAATTTTAAAGCTACAGAATACCCTGGACTAAATTCACCTTTTGATTTAAAACCTTTTCTGAAAAAATTTTGAGTGATCATGAAAATGTATTGTTATTTCTGACTATAAATGTATATGTATGTATTTTATTGCAGTAATAGACTGATGGAGTTATTATGGAACTTGTTTTATGGAAGATCCTTTTAGATAGATTGTTTTTAGATTACTAGTGGGGGTAATTCACAATGGTAATAATAAACTAAGTGTGAAGTGAAGCCGGTTTGATGTGGTTTTGGCTTATTGTGATGTAATACTGTGATGTCACTCAACCTATTAAAGTGCAATGTTTTTAAGAATCTGGTTCATACCATTGATAAAGGACTTTGTGTCTGAAATGCATCAGGTATAACCTGTTTGGTCTTGTGGCATAAAAAAACATGTTTTTTAGCACAGTGGTGTTGGTCTTTTTTTATGAGGTGGAGTGTGCCCAGTTTTTAATCCATTTATCCTTTTGATATAGTTTTAGTTTAACTGAGTTAAATAACTTTCTTCTTTCCATTATTTCTACTGATAAATCTGGATAAACATTAAAGTGTATGTTTTATTGTGTAAGGCCCCCACCCAAAGTCTTAACCTTCTGTGACTTTTCCAAACTCAACTCTACCTTCTTTCTTAATGGCATATCAATGGTTGACCTGTCTTCCCTGTATGCCACTGTTTCTGCCTCCGCTGCTCTTGATTATTTCTTAGCACAGTTTTGTGCTTTACGGAACAAGTATGCTCCCACCATATCCCAAAGGATCCATGGGGCCCCTGCCAGATGGCTCAGCAAGGATCTTTAATCCCATCTAAAATTTTGAGATAAATGCTGGTCCAAATTTAAATCCTCTAGCCATTTGGCAGATCTGCAAGAATATTGCACCCAGAGAAACTTCTATTCACCTAGCTAACAGTGCATACTGTAAAAGCCTTCAAATAAATGCTGTGGGTGACCCTAAGAAATTTTGGGCACATATTAAGAATTTCATGGAGACTAAGAATCTTCAGTCTCCCAATGACATGGTGCTTAATGGTCTTCATTGTAACAATCCTGTTAAAATTTCAAACTCTTTAATAGACATGTCACTGATTAATCAAGCTACACCAGTTCCTTTCCTACCACTAATGCTACTACTCCGACCCTGCTTACCTTCCCCCCTGCACCTCCTATAGCTTTTATTTTCAGGTTGTAACTAACAAGGAGGTCTATGGTCTTCTCAGATCTAGCTCTGATAGCTGTAGTGCTGCTGCTAATGGTCTTGAGCCTCAGCTCCTAAAGTTAGCCACTCCTCTTCTTGATGCTCTGCTGTCCAGAATTTTCAGTTTATCACTCTGCACTGGAATAGTTCCCCCTATCTGGAGGACAGCCAGGATAGTCCCTGTTTTTAAGACAGTAGACCCCAAATCCATCCTCAACTATCAACCTATTGCCATACTTCCTGTTCTAAGTAAATTATTAGAAAAAATTGTCTCCCTCCAAACTACTATATTTCTTCATGATCATAATCTTCTTTCTGAGTCTTAGCATAGCTTCAGAAAGGGCCACAGCACAACTACTGTTCTTCTTAAGTGCACAAATGACACCAAAACTGCTATGGATTTTGGCCTTCTAACTGGATCAGTCTTTACTGACCTCACCAAGGCTTTTGACCTCTTACCACATCTTACTTATGTCCAAAATTACTTCCCTTTGCTTCTCCTCTGAGGTTGTTGCCTGGCATAGCAGCTACCTCTTTGACAGACAGCAATGCGTTAAATACTGCTCTGCCTCTTCTGAGCTCTCCATCATCAACATTGGGGTACCCCAAGGCTCCATCCTTGGCCCTCTTCTCTTCTTTATCTTCACCAATGACATCTCCCTTAATGCCACCTTCTCTTCATCCCTTCTCTATGCTGACAGCCTTGTCCTCTACTATAGTGCCAAGGACATCCATGACCCTAATTCTACCCCCTCCTCTGACTTTTGCTGTATTCAAGACTGGCTTTCCAGGAATAAACTAGTACTTAATACTAGTAAAACTCAAATCATGCACTTTGGGTCTGCCCCAAGACTAAAGAAATGCCATAACCAGCTATCAGTTTCCTGCTCCGATGGCTCCATTCTAAGTAGTGTGCAATCCTTCAAATATCTGGGTATCACCCTTGACCCCTCCCTGGACATTGACCTTCACATCTCCCTCACCTGTAAAGCTATAAACTCCAAGACTGGAATGGCCTACAGAACTAGATATCTCCTCACCCCCTCTGCCCATGTAGCTATAGCCCAGGACATACTTCTGCCAGCCCTTACCTATAGCTGTGTTACATATGCCAGTACATCTAAGTCTAGTCTGCTTAACTCATTCAGGCCTAGATACACCTGTAGGTGGCTTCGGAAAGCATAGTCAGTCAGGCAATTAATGCCTGTAGACATACTCAGCTGACTTACACTCAGGCCTGGAAACGTCTGAGGAAGTCAACAGTTTTTACCTGAATATTAAACAAAAAAAATTGTGTAGAATTGGTTGCATAGCACCACTAGAAAGGTAATTTCATGCTGAACAATTTTGCTGCTGAAACTTTGTGTGTATCATGTATACTTTAGGAGTTATTTGCATTTGTTTAAGGTATGGTGTGCATGGCTGACATCTGTCTCTCAAGCCTCACCTAAGCATCTTGAATAAATCTGAAAAAAAAAACACAGCTGTTCAGTATTTCAGCTAGTATAAAATAAAAACTAAATGGATTTCAATTGATTGCATAGCACCGTTAGAAAGGTAATTTTGTGCTGAATAATTTTGCCACTGATACTTTGTGTCTACCTTGTATACTTTAGAAATTATTCGCATTTGTTTAAGGTATGGTGTGCATGGCTGACACCTGTCTCTCAAGCCTCACCTAAGCACCTTGAAAAAATCTGAAAAAAAAGCAGTTGTTTGTTATTTTGGCTAGTATAAAATAAAAACCAAATTGATTACAACTGATTGCATAGCACCACTGGAAAGGTAATGTTGTGCTGAACAACTTTGCCGATCTTACTTTATGTGTAGCACTTACGGTTCAAGAGGTAGTCACATTTGTTTGTGGCATGCTGATTATGGCTTGATTCTGCTTAGAAAGGCCCAGGATGCAGTCTTAAGAGTATATAGGGCACAAGTGGTGGAAGTCTCAAAGAGCTCTTGTGGTGTGAATGAATTAAATAGAATACCTCTTATAATAACATATGCCGCTTTGCATTGGCTTCACATCGTCACACCCATCACTGTTATCTCTACAGCAGCCTTCACTGGCTCTCACCCATGGCTCACCTTCATTACTCACTTGGTGTCCTGGCTGATATTATCTCTCAGTCTGGTGTTCCCTCCCTTCTAGCCCAGATGTTCATCCCTCAAAGCCCCCACTATGCCCTTCACTCTGGTGATCAAATGCTCTTTCACATGCCCAGATGTAAAACAGCCATGGGTGCCCAAGCCTTCTCACACTTTGTACCTGTATACTGGAACTCTTTATGCACAAATATTCACCTCACCTCTACTCACACTAGCTTTAAATACCTACTAAGAAGTTACCTGCTGCTTTCTGACCATTGCTTCTGCTTCCTTCTACCCTGAACTCTCTTGACCCCTCTTCTGACATGATTCATTTGTTTTAGGGCGATGCTTGATCTGTGCAGGGCCAAATTCTACTCCTTGCACTTACTGCCTACTTTCTTATATCAGCTTCTTCCTATCTAATGTTCGTAGACTTAACTATACCCCCTCCATCAATTGCTACTTATACTTTTCTCCTCCTACTAGGGGGCACCTTAGCCAACTGCTCTGCACTTAATTTTCACAAGTTAATCCTATGTTATTGCCTTTTCTTGTTTGAATTATGTATTTACTATCACTGATTATTGTACCGTACTGTTTGCTATACTCAGTTCCAAGACATTTGTACATTGCTGGTGTATCTTTGCTGACTATGATGATTGTTTGTTTCTCTTTGAACTGCTCATTGATTTTGTATTGTATGTACTTCTACTACTCTGTATTTGACTGTAATTGAATTTTGTTTGTACTCTGCCAGGTCATGCCTGAAAATAGGCATTTTCTATGTCTAGTGCACCTTTCCGGTAACCAAAATCAAACAAATAAATAAATGTCACTAATATAAATGTTGAATATGACTGAACCTGACACTGAACTCTTTGGCACCCCACTTGTAAATGATTTGCCTACTGATTTGACCCCATTCAATACCATCCTCTGACTTCTATCTCTCAGCCAGCTCCCAAGCCATATACCATTAGTGGAGTGCCATGATTTCGGTGTCATAATGTGGGCACTTCAACAAGGGTGTGAGTGACAGGGGCAATCTTGATTTTAGATCACCCTGCAGTCACACCATGTTGGGCATCCACACAATTTCTTTGCCCTTCACAGATTGTCCACCCCATAGGAGGTTATCTTTATTTGGGGGGAGTGTGGGGGCCAATGTGATGAGCCCCTTCAATGAGGTGTCACAGTTTATATAATTTTTTTTCCCATAACATATGAATTAAGAGGCATTGCCTCCAATTGTTGTTTAATATAATTAAATATCATTTCTATATTATCCAAACAGTATTTAATTACTATTTTGCAAGAAATGTATGTGTTTTTGTTTTTTGTATTTTCTTTTTAAATAAAGTATTGTATTGAAAAGCTGAATATCTGTGAGAGTATCTTAGTAAGAACTACTAGCAAAGACATGTTTCAATATTTACTTTTTTAAATTATTTTTGCCTCCCACAGCTCTGCTGACCAGAATCTTCTTCTGCTACTTCCAAGCCTTCTACTTGTCTTGGATGCTCACTCTGCACGACTCTTGTAGAAACCTTAGACATCTCTTTGAGCCATAGTTTCAGTATTCACCCCCTATACACAGACACACACATAAAGTGTTACCTTGTCTTCTGTCCTTTGACAAGTATTACCCATAATCCAGTCTCCTGCTGTGGACATGGAGGCACTACAGGCAATTCCCAGAAGTGGATGTATAGTGAACCCTTCCTGAAAATTGTACATTATGTAACTGGGTCACACAACTAAAAGGTCCTGTGGTCCATTGTGTTTACCAAGTAACTGAATACTAAATAAATGAATGAATAAATAAAATGTGGGATGGGTAAAGCATCATTTACCCAATAAGCTGATTTTTCCCACTTTTGGCCTGACTCTGAGAATGTGTATTTGCTTCATAGTGCTAGCAAGCCTAAAGCACCAGGATGCTCCCTTCCCCATGCATGCTGCTCCTGTGAACATCCAGGAGGTGATAGTGCAGAGAGATGTGAACCCCTCCCAATCTACAGGGTAACAGCATCCTCTGTGATGCTCAGTCTCCCTGCTGCTGGCTCTCCAGGTACTCTGGACCAGAAGACTGATCCTGAGTTGTTGGTGTCATGGTCCTGCCCTCAAAATAACTTGATACTGTGCACAGGTCCCCCAGTTCTCCATGGCACTTCAGTCCTGATTTCTGGTACAGAGGTCTCAGGCTTCTGCAGCAGCACTGGTTCATTCCTTCAGATGAATTATTCAATTTTTTTGTGACAGAATACCACACATTTAAGAAGGGCTTCAGGATAAACAAGGCGGGAAGGAAAAACATTGTATATTTGAGTGAAAAAGTCACCCAGAGCAATGAATTTTGCAGCACTACATATATACAGTGGTATTATACAATTTCTTCAGAAAGCTCCATGGCTGAGGAATTTCAGAATACCAGGGGTCTTGATGATGCATGTAAAAACATCTTGATACTGTATGTGCTTGCACAGTATGCAGAATACCATTTCAATGTGCTTACGCAACTTAGTGTAAAGTTTTGCTTATGTAACTTGCAGAATAAACTTTGCTGTAGCTGCTTAATGAACTCTGTTGTGGATGTTCATCTCTCTGTGTCAAGAATACCATCCTGTAGGTATGCCAAAGGCTAAAACCCTGGAGGAGGATTCCACCCCTAGAGGTGCCACAGAAGGATTTCTTTAGGCTAACAGTAGCTTAGGAAAAGCCCCTGAGGAGAGAGGCTAGCCCCTGGAGGAGGAGGGGAGAATGGTGGGGCAAAGACAAAAGCTTCTGAATGAAGCAGGAAGGAAGAGTTTAAATAAGTCAGGTGGGAGGCATGACTGTTGCTACGTCAATTGAATTGCAGACTACAGCCTTTCAATTCAATATGCTTACACAACTTACTGTGGAACTGTGCTTATGCAACTTGCTGAATAAACTTTGTTGTAGCTGCTGAATGAACTTTGTCATGGCCATTCACCTCTCTGTGCCTCGCGAATACCACCCTGTAGTGGTGCCAAAGGCAGGAACCCTGGAGGAAGGTTCCACCCTTACAGGTGCCACGGGAAGTATTCCCTAAGGCAGGGGTTGATCTTAACATTCATTTACTAGCCCAGGTACCAGTACAGATTATTGTGTGCTAGTGCAGGATCTCTGTCACTAGACTGGCTGGGCTAGTGCAGTTCCTCCAGTGGAAAGCTGCAGTTCCATTCTCTGCCTGTTGTGCTGTATGGCACTTGTGTGGCCGCAAAGAAAAAAAGTACTAGCATGAAGCACGGTTGGAGCAGTGAGACCACAAAGAAGTAAAGCAAAAAACAAAAAAGGGGATCAGACAACTGACTGAGACCACAGAGAAACTCCCCTCCCCGTCAAACTGACCAACACCCCAGCAGCAGCATTCAGGACACAGCATGGTCGGAAAAGTGAGACTGCAAACTACACATAATTAAAGACAAGTAGCTCAGTATTTAACACAAGACTAGTGGTAAGGCAGCATTTGTGCCATAACATTAGGTCAGAAGTAAATCAAGGCAGACTATTGAAGCTGAAATAAAGTTAGCTTAGCTAGTAATGCACTCCAACCTCATCTCCACTGTTCCTTTTGTTTTAGCCTTGTCCCTGTCACCCTGTGCTGTGGTCACCTTCTGAGAAGCTGTGAAGCAGCAGTGACAGCAGATAATATCCACGAGTGAGAAAATGGGCTCCTCAAAAGGACAAATGTGACCACAGCACCTCCCCCAAACTGAACAGTCAACACCTTGTAGCAATCAGGAGTCAGGACACGGCACGGCCAGAACAGTAAGATGACTTGTCCTGACCCTGTTTGCCTGGTGGTCACCATTGATCTGAGAAGCTGCTTCCAAAACTCTGAAGCAGCAGCTGCAGCAAATATGCACCAGTGAGAAAATGGACCCCTCCGTCCTAACTGTAACAGCTAGTTTTTATCTTCACAGGCAGTAATAGTACAAAGACAGACCCATGAGTCTGCAGCCCCCCAAAGAAAAACAACATCTCTAGATTTGCCAGCATTCATACCAGGATGCAGTGGGAACAGTGAGAGACTGCAGTGCTAATCAGACAAGAGACTAACAGGCTACAGCTCAGGAACACAGGGAGGTTAAACCAGCATTCCAACCTCCGCTGTTCATTTCAGCCTTATCCCTGTGGTCTGTTTGAGCTGAGAGTGACTGTGATAGTGATGCAGGTGTGCTTGAGAGTGATCCACACTCCCTTTACACCACAAAATCCAGCAACATTTAAGGATTGTTTGACTTCTATATTAGGAACTTGAAGACAATGACATTAAGACACTGACTTCACTGAGTGTTTATATAGATGAAGTATTTTATTTCATAAAGTTCATTTGTAATTTAGGTATCAAATAAACTCAGACATGTGCTTGATATATTTTGATTTTATTTGCCTTTTGTTTAACAAATCACTGTGAACCATACTGACTGCGGGCTAGTGCAAACTTCTGCAGGCTAGTGCAATCTCTGGTTCACTAGCCCGGCTGGCTGGTACAAAAAAAAGTTAAGGTAGACCCCTGTCCTTAGGCTAAAGGTAGCTTATGAAATGCCCCAAAAGAAAGTAGATTAGAAAGCATTGCAAAGGTAACGAGTTGGTATTGAGATTAGAATATACACATGGTAATCAGAGATGAGGGAGATGGTCAGAGAAACTTGAAATAAGTAACAGTTTTAACGTACACTTGGACTGGATATTATAGAATCTAGAGAAAACAATAGCTGGAGTGCAGAGATTTTATTTTAAATATAGTGGCATGGATATATTAGAAGTAGCAAGGGTAATAAGAGTTAAAACTGAAGCTTAAATACTCTATGGATATGAAGTATGGAGTATAGGGCCAAGTGAAGTATTAGACGCCATTAAACATAATACACAAGAATCTGCTGGGAGTTTCCAAATCTACTTCCACTTCAGCTTCTCTGGCAGAATTAGGAATTTGGAAACTCCAGCTATTAATCGACAAAATAATACTAAAGTATTGGTTGATAATTTCTATAAGCATTAATAAAAGATTTATAGACTAAAATATATTTCTGTTAAGTGTATACATTACATGGTTAGTGGTGTGGTGTTGTGTGGTGTGGTGTGGCGAGGTGTGGTGGGGTGTGATGTGGTGGGTGATGTGGTGTGCTGTGGTGTGCTAGCATGGATTTATGCTTGCCTATATTTATGAAATACTTTTTTTATATATATAGTCCACAGATGGGACTCTTGCTCCATAGAATTCATTAGCAATTATTTCCCTGTATGGTATAGCAATTAATGTCATATACCACTGCAATTAAAACTGTATACCACTGAAACTGAAAGTGTACACCACTGCAGTTAAAGCTATATATCACTGAATCAATGCTGTATACAGTACCAGTGGAAGAAAACATCCATATAACATTATGAACACCACAACAAACATATTAGTTATCAGTTAATCCAAGTAACTCAACAATTGCCACATATAATCGAATCAGAACTGTGTTGGCAGAAAAGGATTCCTTTGGCCCATCACAACTGCCCCTTACCCCCCACTTGCCCCCGTTCAGAGACCCCCCATCCCCTGGCAAACCTCTTGTGTCTATCCCATGCCCTCTTGAATCCCTCCACCATTTCAACCCTCACCACCTCCTCCAGCAGACCATTCCAGGGCTCCACCACCCTCTCAGTGAAGTAATGTCCCCTCACATTGCCTCTAAACCTTCTTCCTTCTAATCATAGACTATGGACCCCTAGTTCTAGCACCTATTTTCCATGTGAATAAGCTTCCCCCTTCCTTATTAATTCACTTCATGTATATAAGCATTTCTATCATGCCCCCTGCCCCAGTCTCCAGCGGGTACAAATCCATCTCCAGCAACCTTTCCTCATAAGGCCTCCTATTCAACCCTTGCACCATCATGGTGGCCCTTTTCTGAACCCTTTTAAGCCCCCCCTGTGTCCTTGAGTAGGTGAGGCCTCCAGAATTGGACCCCATACTCCAGATGAGGCCTTATCATGGATTTGTAATGTGGTATCAGCACCTCCCTCCTTCTGCTTGTTATACCTCTCCCTATGCACACCAGCATTCTATTTGCTTTGTCCACTGCCTTGCTACTGTGGGTCCCCACCTTAAGGTTATCTGAAATTATAATCCCCAGATCCATCTCCTACTCACTTGTCTTAATTACATCCCCCAACCCCCAGTTTGTAATCCACTTGCAGTTTATTTCACCCCACGTGCATTACTGTGCACTTTTTGGCATTGAATTTCATCTGCCAGGTTTCCAACCACCCCTCTAGAAATGTTAGATCTTCCCTCATAGCCTACCTCCCCCACAGGGAGTCCACCCTATTGTAGAGTTTCATATCATCTGAAATTAGGCAGACCTTCCCCTGCAGCCCCTCCGCTATGTCTCTGATGTAGATGATAAACAGGATGATCCCCAGCACCGACCCCTGGGGGACCACACTCATCACCCATTCCTCCCTGGAACATGCCCCATTTACCACCACCCATTGGCTTCTGTTCTTCAGCCAGTTCTTCTCCCACCTAGTTATTTTCTGTCCCACCCCCAAGCTTTCCAGCTTATTTACCAGCCTTCTGTGGGGGGGGGCAGTGTCGAAGGCCTTCCTGAAGACCAGATAGGCCATGTCCACTGCCCCTCCCTGATCTACCACCCTCGTCACCCAGTTGAAAAACTCTTATCAGGTTCATTTGGCATGACCCCCCTTATGTGAAGCCATGCTGATGGACATTCTGTAGTCCACTTTCACCAAGTAGCTGACCATCCTTTCTTTTAATATCACCTCCATCACCTTACCCACCACCAAGGTGAGGCTGACTGGATGATAATTACCTGCCTCCTCCCTGCTGCCACTCTTGTGAAGTGGCACCATGTCTGCCCCCTTCCAGTCATTTGGCACCCACCCTGTATCCAGCGACAAGTTAAATAAGCTTGCAAGTGGTGCCGCCTGCTCCTCCCTTAGTTCTTGGAGTACCCTAGGATGCATGGCATCTGGACCCATTGCCTTACCTACCCTCAACCTACCTAATTCCTTTCTTACCCTGTCCTCAGTGATCAGATTGGGATCCGCCCTCATGCCCTCCCTTCTCCTCTCCTTTAACACCAGTCCCCTTCCTTCCTCTTCCACTGTGAAGACCAAGCAGAAGTACCTATTTAGCAGCTGTGCCTTCTTGAAGTCCCCTTCCACTTGTACTCCTCCTTCACCCTTACTATCCCCTGCCTTGCTTTCCTCTTCTCTCCTATATACCCCAAAACAGTTTTATCTCCCCTTTTTGCCTGCTTAGCAATTCTCTCCTCCATTTCTGCTTTTGTCTTCCTAATCTTCTGCCCTGCCACCCTCAGTTTGTTCCAATATGTTTCCTTGTCCTCTTTTCCATGTGTCCTCTTATATGCTTTGAATGCCCTTTCCCCCCAATTGCTCCCCTCACTTTCATGGTGAACCAGAGTGACCTCTTTCTTTTTCTAGTCTTCCTCACCTTCCTTATGTAGATTTTAATGGATTTTAGTAACCCCCCCCTTGAATGAATTTCATAATTCCTCCCCTTCCCCATTCCCTCCTTCCCCTCCATTTAGTTCCTGAGTATCTCCCTCATTTTTGGCAAAATGCACCTGCCTGAAGTCCAGAACCTCTTTGATGGTCTGATTTGCTTCATTCCCTGTCCTAACCCTGAAGCTCACTGTATTGTGGTCACTTGCTCCTAGGTTGACCCCCACTACAACTCCTTCCACATGATCCCCATTGGTGAGGACAACGTTGAGTATGCTGACCCCCTAGTGGGCTCCCTAATCAGCTGTTGCAGAAAAGCTCTCTGGAGGGACTTGAGAATCTCTCGGCCCCTGGCTAACCTAGCTGATGGGATATCCCAGTCAACATTTGGGAGGTTAAGGTCACTCACCAGCAGAATCTCCCCCTTGAGTGCCATCTGTTGAACCACCTGCAACAGCTGCCTATCCACTTCCTCCCCCTGCATCAGAGGTCTGTAAGTCACCCCCCTTCTTACTGATGCCCCAGTCCATTTTTTTAGTGTAACCAACAAGATTTCTGCCTCCCCTATTTCCTCCTACCCTTCCGTTACCTTAATGGCATCCCTAATATACAATGCAACCCCCCTTTCTACCCGCCCTGTCATTCCTAAAAAGCCTGTACCCCAGGATACCTACTTCCCATGTCTGATGGTCTCCATTTAGGCTACAATGTCAAGGACCTTATCCACCATTATGGTCTCCAAGTGCACCATTTTGTTTCCCAAGCTCCTGGCATTTGTGGAAAGCCCCTTCCACCATATACTCCCCTCCTCTCTGCCAACTTTCCCTTCCATACCTGCTCCCTTATGTGGGGGAGTGCAAGCTAGTGCATTCTCTCTTCCTGTCAAACTCTCCCCCTTCCTAACCTTACCTCTCCTTACCAGTTTAACCCCTTAAGACCTTATCTATGTAACCTTGTAGATCCCCTCAGCACTCTTGCCCCTTCTCACTTAGATGTAGCCTGTCCTTTCAATGTAAGTCCTCATCCTCCCATGTGTCTCCCCACCCTCATGTTTGTTATTTTACTTAGAACTGTTTGCCAGGAAAGGCACACTGAGATGAAGCTCGTTTCCAGGTGCATCTCAGGAGCATAGGGATGTTAAAAGACTTTCTCAGAGTCACAGAGTATGCAAATGGGCGCTGCAGAATTTTAAACCTAGGTCTGCTGGTTCTCCTGGCTCACAGCTCGGAGCTCTAATCTCTAGGCTAAACTACCTGCTTAAAAACTAATCAAACCAGTTACATGAATCCCACTACAATTAAGTCACTTACCACAGGACACACTGAAAAGACTACCAGACCTACAAACCCCATATCCAGGCCAAAGAAAACTATATAAACTACAGCCAGACAGAAATATAAAATTTACTTCTTTCTCTCACCAAACAGCCATGTCACTTGACACACTAGCTCTCTACTTAGATGCCAGATCTTCCATGCTGTTACTGCCGTGTCCCTTAAAGCTCTTTATTCTTCTTAAGTGTCAGGTTCTCTATGCTGCTGCCACTGCTACAAACCTTGACACTGCTGACCACAGAAACCATGCCACTCACACCTTGTTCCAGACTGCAGACTGTAGCTACTTACAACTGCAAGTACAATGCCAATCCAAACTCACACTCTACACCACAGATGCCACGCCACTTCTCAACGCCATCCTGATTGCTAAACTAAAGAATGGACCACCACAGCCATGTCTACTTTTATAAGAGGACCATACACTATGGAAATACTAAGGGGACAAAAAAAAGAACACAACAAAAACATCATTACACAACAGAAAAAAAACAGACAAAAAACACAAAGGCAAAATCTGGTAATGATCGCAAATGTGATTCTGCTATTTACAGTATATCAACAGAAAAGGACACTGATGTATATGTTTAGTCATCCCCTGCTGGAACTCCTACAACTGGAAGAGTGGTCTCGTGTAGTCATAGGGTTTTACAACCATGAAGCAAACATATGAATGTACAGTGGAGGAGGCAATGCAGAATACCAAAGAATTCTGCAGAGGTACTGGAGGAAACATTCCAGTTTCAATGGCAGTTAATCCATTTTGTCATGCAGGAATCTGTGGCACTGCACTGCATTGGTATCCCGTGAAAAGAGTGACTCAATCTGATCGAATCAATTTGGGCAAGTACAAAATAGCTCATGTTAAATGAGCTGCTTTGTACTAAGAGTGCATATTAAGTTCAGTGCTTTAGTTTCGGCAGTCGGGATTTAGTTTGTGATGTATGTAGGTGGATATTTTCATGGCCAAATCTGGGCTGGCTGCATAGCGTAGTGTTTACAGTCACTGCCTGTGTGGCTGGCTGGCCTGGGTTAGAGACTTGCTGTGTGGTAATATATACTGTATATATATAGATATAGATATAACTATAGATATAGATATGTACATACTTTTTTATTCCCGTTCCACCCGCCCTCCCGACTTTGGTGCCCTCCACCCCCGGCATGGGAATATTGTGCCCTCCCAACTTTCTCCTGCTTCACGACTTCATTCCCCTGGGGAGTATCCCCTCATCCTGAGGTTGTCCCCATCCTTGACTTGTATCCCCCTGGTTATAGATATTTCAAGTAGAGGGGCTGTGAGGAGTGTGTGGGGGGGGTGAAGCCCCCCTCAGAAAAAGTCACTGCAACTGTTTATTGTTTTTGGAGCACACTGTAGTGCTCCTCGCCGTTTAGCAGTTCGCTGCTATATCTTCGCTGTTTTGGTTAGCACTATTTTAGCTTCACACATATCACATAGAACCCATTGCATCCTTGCAGACTCTGCTGTAAATGAGACCACTCTTGCAATTGTAAGCGGGCCAAAGGGGGATGTATAAATGCATTATCTGTACTGAGCAAGACTGTCTCTCACACACAGGAGCAAGGAGGGCTCAGATTATTAGGGAGCACACACTGGCTATATAATGGTGAGTACAGTAGTACACATGTTTTTGTTTGGGCCAATAGTTACTCACTGAATTTCATAATCATTATTAGTCAAAGTTCCCATTATTGTGACTTTATTGCTTTAGGGGCCATGAGTGTGCCAGCTCCAAAAGCACAGGAGAGTCTAAGAAGTGTAGCAAGACAGGGTACTAGAAAGGTAGAAGTAACAGGGGGACTCTATTGTGTGGTATGCTAGCAAGGTGGGTCCAGTGCTGGAACATAAGAGTTGTGTGGACT
The DNA here is from genome assembly GCA_016271365.2 of Neoceratodus forsteri. Classification (NCBI taxonomy): domain Eukaryota; kingdom Metazoa; phylum Chordata; order Ceratodontiformes; family Ceratodontidae; genus Neoceratodus; species Neoceratodus forsteri. The sequence goes on from CM057456.1 coordinate 1,236,200,713, forward strand.
TCTTGGTCACTTACCTACCCAGCATGCAATCTCCAGACACTGTAAGGACAGGCTTGTACAGGAAAGAGGCTGAGGAACCACATGTCCTGGTACACATGAAAATTAGGCAGCTGAATACAGGGTTATGAATTGGGTGCATGGAATAAGGGTTTGAGCTTCTCATGCACTGGAAGAAATTTTGGGGCAGGTGACATTTACATGTTGTGGACAGGCTTAAATTGAGCTCAGAAGGTGAGAGTGTCAGGCTCACAGGATAGACCGAATAAAGGGTGAAGTTTTGAATTAGGACAGGAGGGGATAGTGGTAGGCATTGGGGGAAAATGTCTGCTCTAAGGGGTTCCAAAGCAGGAAGGGGGAGAAACGCAGCTGTTTTCTGTTTGTCGGGGAGTATGAGGAACATGGGTATCAAAATGGATGAGCTGGAGGGTGACCTAAAGGCAAGCTGCAATGTACAGTAGCAGAAGACATTTTGGGGCATGTAAAGACTATACATGGTAGACTGGCTTCACCTGAGCTGAGAAGTGGTAGGGATGCAGTCTGTAGCATAGACAGAGTGGTGGGTGAGGCTTTCAAATAGGATAGCTCTTGATAGGTGTAGGAGAAAACCCATGCCCCAAACATGTACTTGAGTGTAAAAAGGTCAGCAGTAAGGGATACGAGGCAGGGAGGGGTACAAACAATGGGCTAGATTTTTAAAGTCCCAGGGACTAAGTCCCACTCCACAACTGACTCTACTAGATGAAATCTTCCAACCTACAGAGTTTTGTATTTTCAGCCAGCTCAGCTGTGAAGGATATTATCCCTGGTCCCACAAGGCGTAACTTTTCCCTGCAGCTATGCTAAAAAATTGGCCTGAAATGCCATAAATCGTGGAGCTGGTTGTAAACTGGCTCCACCTCTGAATATTTATTTATTTTTGTTAACCAGGTGAGCACACCAGACAACAATTGCCTATTTTCAGGTGTGACCCAGGAGGTTACAGAGTACATGAGACACATTATACAATGTCAAGGTAACATACAGGCCCACATACCGGTGGTTCCAGGGTACAAGAGATACAAAATACAGAGTCAGGGTAACATACAGACCCACGTACTAGTGGGTGGGACAGCAACAGTACACATGGCAAAATTATACAGTAAAGTAGGCAGTACATCAACAGTATATCGCTGCTGTGGCAAAAATTGTGGCTCTTCAAGTGCAGAACCACTTGCGCCAGATTTTCCTGTAGACGGGAATTTCAGGGTCTTTGAAAATCTAGTCCAAAGTTCTTTGGGTTATGGAGGTGAATGTGAGGAGTATGGCTTACAAGCTGAATGAGCTAGAGGGTGAATGTCTTGATGCAAGCAACAACGTAGTAGGACTTAGGAAGACCTGATGGAATAACGAAATAAGGAGGTAAACTGGGATGCACCCCTTTGGAGTGGTATTACATCTGCCTTTTTCCAGTCCCTGGGACTATACCTGTATTTAGCTAACAGTTGAAAATGTCCACTGGAGGGGCAGCCAGCTGCTTACAAAGCTCCTCTAACACCAGTGCAACCAATCCTTTTTTTGTAAATATAATTTTTATTATCATTATTCAAGTTTGCATGATCCAGTACATTACATAATAAAGAGTCGTATAGCTCATTCCACAGTCCTTACTATACAGCATGTGTGTGTGTGGGGGAAGCAACATTAAATGTCTGCTTGTAGGAGGACACTTGGCCAGTTCAGCAAAATGGATCAGACACACAATCACTGGGTCCTTTGTTGAGAGGTCTGGGTGGGAGATGGGGTACACATCCATATGGGGTAGGGTTGCTGGTAGTCTGTTGGTTAAATGGTAAAAATATTGCATTGTTAGGGCATTGTGATAGGTGAGGAATGTGTGGGATCAGTTGTGCTGTGGGAGGCAGATCTCCACTCTGATCCAGTCTTATTTACCTTACAGCAACGTCCCAGTCCTTGGCCATTGCATGCATTAGCCAGCCATTCCAGCGGGATGAGAATAGCAACTTAGCTCCTTCTTACCATTCAGGGACTGAGTGATCTTTTCTATTTTATACACCTGATTTATTGTGTTTCACCAGGCTGAGAAATCTGGGGTTTGGGATGTTAGCCAGACTGTGGTGATAGTTTTTGGGCTGCTGTGAAACAGCAAGCTTAGCAGATAACATGAGTGTGGGTCACACAGGCCTCTGGGGAGATGGAGAAGCAGAAATGGCTCTGGCATCAGAATTGCAAGCTTGATGAACAGTTCCCTCAGTTCAATTTGTAAGGCTTGAAAAAAGAGGCACAAAACTTGGCCATGACCACACTGTATGCATTTGATGCACTCAGGTTGCACCACAGTTCCTCCAGCAAGAGGAATCTCTGGATGTAAGATAGTGTGCTGAGATAATTGGGGTATGGAAAAATCTCACTAGGTGCTTCCAGGAGTATTCCCTACATTCAGAACCTGAAAAGAAAGGTTTGTGTGCCCAGTGGTAACTGAAGCCAGTGCTCAGCAAGGAATGGCTAATCCCCAACAATGTACAAACACGTCCAGACTAGTCAAGCATTCCTGGATAAATATTGTAATAATCCAATATACTGCAGGCAATTACAATTGCAAAGTAAAAAATATTTATTGAAAAACAAGTACAGTGTGTAAGACAGTGGGACTGAACTCTGCCACACTAACACCCCAGCACTTTGACCATAGTCTTCATCAGACTAGGGGTGTGTGAAAAAAAAAACTTCTGCAAGCAGAATTTAAGCAGAAGTCTGACTTACACTTCTGTGAAAATTTGGAAATCAATTTCCAAACTTTCACAGTAATTCCACCTGCTATGCACCCCACTTAAGCAAGGTGATTAGGCTGATTGTGCCGCTCCCCCTGATTGTCGCCCATGACCCAATTGACTAAAATAAAGAAATAAATCCCTGGTAACTAGCGGTTCCTCCCCCAACCCAATCACCTCCCCCCCAAAGTATTTTAAAAAACATCAAACCCTGGTGGCTAGTGATCCCTACTCCCAGCCGACCACCTACCAGTGTCCCTCCCAGTATTATTAGTCAGTTACTACCCCTTCCCACTGTCATTTCCATCCCCCGTATATTAAAATATTTTTTTCCCTGGTGGTTTAATGGTAGGTAATGAATTCCCCTCCCTCCCTATCCCCAAATCCTGATCCCCAGTATTTTATTTTGTAAATGTATTTCCTGGTGATCTAGTGCCCCCACCCTACCCTCCCCGACAGGTAGTGTCCCTCACCCATCTCGAAATGGAGCAGGCCACCGGCACTGCCCTCTGCTCTCCTCCATGGCCGGCAGCCCTCTGAACTTTCAATGAATAAACACGTGCTGCTTGCGCTTGCACTCATTCATTGAAATCTCAGAGGGCACCAGCCATGGAGGAGAGTGGAGGGCTGTGCCGGTGGCCCATTCTGTTTCAGGATGGGGGGTTAGTGGGGTGGGACAATATATGTGAGGTGGGGAAGGGTGAGAGGGGCCACTGGACCACCAAGAAATATGTTTTCAAAATAAAATACTGGGGACTGGGATTTGGGGATAGGGAGGGAGGGGAATTCACTAACTACCACTAGACCACCAGGGAAATAAATGATATTGCTATACGCAGGATGGGGATGGCAGGGGGCAAATTATTAATAATGACTAATAATACTGGGAGGGACACTGGTGGGTGGTCAGGTGGGGGTAGGGACCATTAGCCACCAGGGTTTGGTGTTTTTTTTAAATACATCAGGGGCGGGTGATCAGTCGGGGTGAGGGACCGCTGGGGGGTTACATTGGATTGGGGAAGGGACCATTAGCCAAGGGGAAGGGGGTGTTAACATTGGGCTGGGTGGAATGGGGTGAAATTTGGCCACAAACATTCAAAAGTTTTCTGTTTTCTGTTCCACCACAAGCGGAAATTCAGAAACTTCCACGAAAGTTGCCACACTTCTGCGAAAGTTCCACTCAGGTGGAAATGGCAACTTTTGCACATACCTACATCAGGCCCTTTTTGTGATTGCCTGCAATATATTAGATTATTTAAGGAATACACAATGACAGGGTGTGGATTATGCCAGGATTTACCCATGCCTGGTGTGGTTTGGTCACAAGGCTGCAGACCAAGTGAATAAACCACACAAGAAGTGGGTAAATCCTGGCATAATCCACACCCTGGAGTGATATATTGCGATTATACAATGTCCTTTTTTGTGACAAGAAAAATTAAAAAAAAAATCTTTTTTTGCATTTAAAGATCAATGGTAACCATTTTACACATTGTTTAAAAAAAGCCTGAATTCAAGTCCCTGTGTTATGAGTAGTGTTTCCTGAAAATGTCATGCTATTTGGCTGTGTGGTTTTCTTTAAATCAGCATTAACTTATTCTGCACTAACTGGAAACAGTCAGGCTGTTTCTGTCCTTCTGACTGAGCCTTGGAGAGTGATGACATCATATTGGACTAAGCTACTGCTGCAGCAGTGCAAGTCCCTGCTTCACTGAAGAGCTGTAAACCTCATAATTAAAGCAGTCTGTAGAATTAATTGTATACTGTCCAGGGTTTTTATTAACTCAGTCTCTGGTATGTGTTTAGATGAATTAGCTGAAAATGTATCATTTTGTTCTTCTGGAAAGCTGATCATTTATGTTTCAGTGCTGAATTGAAGTGGTATGCATTTGAGAAATCAGCTTGTCTGTATCACAGCTGTCAGTTCTGTCCTATCAAAACCTTGTGTTTTTCTAGCTTTATAACACTGGGTTGTTTATTTAGTGGATATAAAATACATCTAAAGTTTGTTAATTCATACAAGTAGTTTGCCTTTGATGTAGCCTCAATAAATAGGTCCATGTAAGAACATACAAGATAATATATGGGCAACAGTTAATAACAGCACTGTGTAGGCTTCGAGAGGTTGCCGTGACAATCTGATAGACCCCAAGAGTGCAGCTCAAGAAGTCTGTGGTTGTCACAGCAGCCTTGAGAAGTGGACTCAGTGTGGTTGTTAACTGTGGCCCATACATTATTTTGTATAGTGTATGAGGCACAAAAAGCAGTACAAATTTAAATACAGAAGCATCTGCTTGATAATAGAAACCACTGTGTTGAGATGCTGTTTTCTCCGACTAACCCCGCTGCCCTCTGGCACCATGCAGTAAAACCCCATACCTTACAAACAAGTAAGAGAGGAGGTCTGTGAACATAAACATTTTATTTATAGAACTTTTGCTGAATACAACAGAATAGCTAACACAAAACACAAAAGAAAAAAGGAACAAAGAAAAGTCCAACATTTTCAGTGGAGATATGGCACACTACCACAGGTCAGATGTCAGACAAGGTCAAAGTGTCCCAGTTAAAATTATTTCTGTTTACTGCAAGGAGGAATTGACAGCAAACAACTTTCACTTGTGGAGGAAGTCAGAGGAGCGTATTTCAAGCATTAAGGTACTCTGTAAGCTGAACAATCACGATGCCGTGAAAAGCCATGGCATGCGATGGCATTTGATCCTGTTGTACCATCATGGTGATGTACTCAGGATGGTACAACAGCATCCTGACGTCACTCTGATGGTACAACAGGTCTGTATTTAAATAGAAATTGCATACATTAGCTCTCTCCCATACACTATAATTCTTTTCCTCTCAGATTGACAAACAGGTGTCTGCCACACTCTGCTATTTCAGGCACATATACTATATGAACTCACAAATTTCAGTTAATTGATGCTTTCTGTGTGAAAATATGTAATGTATAACTAGAAACAGTATAGAGCATCCTGATGCCCACTGTCTCCTTTGCCGTAGTTGAGGCAGCTGTACTTTGCTGCCCAATCCCTTGCCCCCACAAGCCCCATCTCTTGCCCCACATTTGAGGCTGCTGCACCTTGCTGCCCACTGCCTTTTCACACAAAGTTGGGGTTGCTGCACCCTATTTCCCCCATCATCTGCCTGAACAGTCAGGGCTGCTGCACCATGTGCACCCCATCCCACTGTCAGGGATGCTGTTCCCTGATGCCAACCCTGTGTCCTGCCCCAAAGTCAAGGCTTCTGTGCCATCCTGTCCACAGTCCCCTGCCACCACAGCTAGGGCTGCTGCACCCTGCTCCTGCCTACTTAGGTAGGCTGCTGTGGCCGGTTGTGCCCTAGAACCCATTGCCTCCACACTTAGAGATGCTGCACCATGTTGCCACTTGCCACAAGAGTTATGGAATTTGCTGAACCCTGTCCTCTGCCCCCAAAATTGTGTCAGTTCCACCCATGTGTGGCTGCTGTACCCTAATTCATCCCTTGTCTCCTGGCTGAACAGTCAGGACTTCTGTACCTTATTGTCTTCTGTCCTTCATCCCATAACATAAGATGAAAGTTTTTTCCTGTTTTTTTTTTCATTTAGGCAATGCAGCAAAAAATCTGACTTTGGTGGCAGGGGGCAGCATGGTGCAACAATGCTAACAGTGGAGTCATGGGGCAGTGGAGGCATGGGGCTATAGTGTGTAACAGGGCATAGCAGCCCTGACTGTGTAGACAGGAACAGGGTGCTGCAGCTCTGGCTATAGTGGCAGGTGACAGACCACAGCATGGCCCAGAAGCTTTGACTGTGGGGCAGGACATGGGGGCATCTGGGTACAGCAGCCTTGACTGTGGGACAGGATGTGCATGGTGCAGCAGCCCTACCCATTTGGGAAAATGGAAGTAGGAAGCAGGGTACAATAAAAGCCCCTTCTCTGACGGCATGGACAGCATGGTGCAGCAACCCCAAATGTGGAGGCAGGGGACATGGTACTCTACGGCATAGAAGAGCATAGCAGCCCTGACTGTGGTGACAGAAACAGGGGTCAACATGATGCAGCAGCTCTGACTGGGGGGAATAAAGTACAGCAGGGTGCAGCAACCAAATCTGTTCAGGCAGGGGCAGCAGGGTGCAGTGGCCCTGTTTGTTCAGGCAGGAGATGGGGACAACAGGATGCAGCAGCCCCAACTCTATGGGAGAAGACATTGGGCAGCAGGGAGCAGCAGCCTTGAATGTGGGGCAGAAGATAGGGTGCTAGTGGGGTAGGTGACAGGGGGCAGCAGAGTGCAGCTGCTTCAACTGTAGGCATGAGATGGGGGCATCAGGATGCCATATAGTGTTTCTAGTTATACATATACTGTACATGATGCATTTTCACACAGAAACCATCAAAGAACTAAAATTTGTGAGTTCATATAGTACATGTGCCTGATACAGCAGAGTGCGGCAGGCACCTGTTTCTCAATCTAAGAGGAAAACAATTGTTCTTATATGAAGCAATTTATTGAGGCTACATTAATGACAAACTACCTGTATGAATTAACAAATGTTAGCTTTATTTTATATCTATTAAATAAACAACCAGTGCTATATAGCTAGAAAAAAACTGAGTTTTGATGGGACAGAACTCACAGCTGTGATACAGACAAGCTGGTTTTTCAAATGCATACCACTGCAATTCAGCACTGAAACTCAAATGATCAGCTTTTTATTAGAACACAATGATTGACTTTCAGCAAATTCATCTGAACACAGACCAGAGACTAAGTAAAAACCCTGGATAGCAAACAATTAACTCTGCAGACTGCTCTAATTAGGAGGTTAGCAGCCATTTAGCTCTTCAGTGAAGCAGGGACTTGCACTGCTGCAGTAGTAGCTTAGTCCAATATGATGTCATCACTCTCCAAGGCTCAGTCAGAATTATAGAAACAGCCTGACTGTTTCCAGTTAGTGCAGAACAAGTAAACAAATGTTGATTTAAGGAAAACCACAAAACCAAATAGCATGACATTTTCAGGAAACACTACTCATGACACAGGGACTTGAATCCAGGCTTTATAAAGAATGTGTAAAATGGTTACCATTGATCTTTAAATTATGTTTCTTTAATTTATTGCTATACCCCAAAAAATAGTCCTGGGTTGCTAGGGCTTTACTTGGGTTGCTAGGGGAGTTATCGTGGAACAGCTTTTTTAAAACTTTCTCACCGATAGTGTTGGGTTGCTTAGGCTTCCTTTGGGTTGCTAGGACTTATTGCTCCCTGTGGAAATTAAAGTATCAAAGTGCAATGCCCTGTAGCTTTAGAGCAGGTCACAGACATGTAAGTTGTCAGGACTGCAAAAGGACAGCACACAGCTGTCTGCTTTCATTATCAGTTGTGATCACTCACTATGCAAACAGGTTTGACTGGCTGTACTTCAAGGTGAGCCTCACCATCAACCACTCCTTGATCCTGGAGGTGTGCCTTTCCCTGAGCCCTAGCAGATAGTTTTTTTCCTACTGTAAGGAAGGAACTACTTGAGAGATGCAGTGACCAGTTTCAGCAGTGTAATCCTTTTTGGGACCTGAGGGAAGCTGATCGGATGGCTAACCAATTAGCAGGGTGAAAGTGATTACAGGGGATTACTTTAAGTAATTTATATGTGGTGTATTTATAGGGGTCTCTACCACTGGAGTACAGGTGAAACTGGTCACTGGGATGAATTTAAGTAATTCATGTGGGTTCGTATGAGTGGAGTATGGGTGGGCAGTTAGGGAGGTGCGTGGAGTGGCAGCTGAGAGAAAGAATGCATGGCAAGGGACCAGGAGTCAGCAGTATTGGTAAAACTGCACTGGGACCACAGTTTTTTTTTTTTAATTCAGTTTGGATAATGGGATGGGAATTGGAGACTTGTATGCTGGGAATGGGGACCTTAGGCAGTGTAACAGAGGTGGGAGGAGGAGCCAGCACTGACCAGAAAAGAAGGTGGAGGAAGGGACTTTAGAGGAGCTGCCATCTTTCTTTCAAGTTCCGTGTGTTAGCTGTGTTGGGAAGGAAAAGTGTATTTAAAAAAGAGGTGAGGCAAGGGGGGTTCCACTTAATTATGTCACTTGTAGAAACTGCAGTTGTTGTTCGGATCTCCTGCTTTTGTGAGGCATTTTAGCCTGGGATAAATATGGCAGTTGAATTGTTTGTATTTTAGGGGGTTGTATTGATTCTTTGGGAGATGTGGCTGCCTGGCACTTTTACCCATTGGTATATTGCATGATTTACCATGGATAAAAGATGCCAGGCAGTCAATCAGATTATGGCTTTACCAGACCCCATTGTATAATACAAGATTTATACAGGCGTGCTTGGCTAGTCTGGATGTATTTCCCACAGTACATTGGTGGGAACTTGTAACTCTGGATAACACCTGACAGGATCTATTTCAGGATTCCAGAGAAACTGGGGCTCCCAATTATTCCTCCCACTTCAGAAGAATGTCCTTTACATTGTCTCCAGTGGATTCCATCAGGGACATATAAAGATGAGAGATCATGTGAGATGTATCATTAGTTTTCATGAAAGAAGTGGGGAAGCAAAGAATTGCCGGATGAGAGTCCAGGTTATGGGCGGTAGTATGCAGAGTTGAAGTGTGATGCCTTACTTGTAAGTAGCTTAAAAATTCAAACTGACTGAGTCCAAACTTGGCTTGAATATCCATGAAAGATTTGTATATGGCACCAGTAAAAGCTGGTAGAGGTATTGCAGGGAGTAGCATTCTCAGTTTTGGAATGCAGGGTCTGTTTAGTTGGGTTAGAAGTGCTCTAGAGTGATACTGGGCAGAGAAGGGAAAGGAAGGTGCAAAGCCTTCTTAATGGTTTGCTAGGTAGTAACCTGGTGTTGGAGCCAGGGATTTAATCTCACCAGGTGGTCTGAGTCAACTTTAGAGTGGTACATGATTTTTTTTTCAAAGTCTTTACCAGGGAAGAGCTCCTGTTCCACCCTCTGCCAGATTACTGGCATATGACCAGACTGTCATAAGGTGATATATCAGATATGGGCCATCCAAAAATATAGCTTTAAGTGTGGGAGAACAAGGCTTCCTTCATGTTTTGGAAGAAAGAGCATCTAGAGTTTTATTCATGGGTGCTGGCCATTCCATATGAAACAGAACATTTCCTGATTCCATTTCCTGAGGGTAACCTGAGTAAATGGAATCAGAATATTTTGGAACAGGTAGAGGATTTGGGATAAGGTGACTACACATATCATTCTATTCTTCTGGATAGACTTAGTGAGAGTGTGTTCCATCTCAAGAAGTTCTGCGTCCTTACGAGGAGAAGAGTACATAATCATCTTGGTAAGTCAAATCCAGGGTCCTGTCGAGATACACCCAAGATACTTCATCTGATCTAGCTCCTAACAGATAAGAAAGACATGCTTCACCTTTTGCAAGGGAGTGTAATGAAACATGAGAGGCTCTGTATTGTTGGTATTTAGTTTGTAGGCTGAGACTTGACTGTATGCTTTTTGAATTTGGAATACTGCCAGCAAGGAGCATTCAGGGTGCTTAAGATAGAGGAGCGCATTGTCTGCATAAAAGGCAATGCAATGTTCCTCTCCACCCATGCCTACCCCACTAAGGACTATGGTGCCCCCTTATAGCCTGGACCAGGGGTTCTATGTAAATTGCAAACAGTAAAGGGGATAATGGGCAGTCCTGCTGAGTGCCTTAGCTCAAGGGAAAATCTTCTAACTAGTGCCCCAAATCCTTCATGCAGACATGTGAGGAGGCATAGATAAGCTGCAAAAGCTGGATCAGAAGGACCAAAAGTCCTAGGCATCCCAGCACTGCATACAGAAATGGCCAGGGCACCCAGTTAAAAGCCTTTTCAGCATCTAGGCTTAACTTATGAAGGTGAGTTGCCCCGCTACATCTCATATATGACATGTAGTGTGTGACAGACATTATTGGCTGTTCCCCAGGAAAGGACAAAGCCTATCTGGTCCAGACCTATGAGTTCAGGCAGCAACTTATCCATTCTATGTGCAAGTATGGACATGAAGAAATGACAATCAGTATTTAGAACCTATATAGCATGATAAGATCCACAGAGTAGGAGAGTTTTGTCAGACTTTAGAGTTACAGAAATTGCCTTATAGGCCCATGTCAAGGGAAGAAGTTCTTCCAGACATCAACTCACTGAATGCTTACAATGGGGGAGGAAGGACTTGCTCCCTTATAGCTTTATAAACTTTGGCCCCATAGCCATCCGTACCTGCAGCCTTCATCATTTTTGTACAATTGAATTCCTCCTTCAGCTTCTCAGCTATAATGGGGGCCATAAGCTGTGTTCCTAATTCCTGCAGAAGAGTCAGGAGAGAGCAAGCAGAAAGGCATCAGTTTCATCATTGGTAGCATCCTGCTTGGGTGTGTGGAGTGCTTGGTAGTCAGAGCTGAATGCCCACATGATGTCTGTAGTAATAGGTCTCCATTTGTTATCTGCTCCCATTTGTTGGGTGGGTCAGGGAGGGGATTGCCACTGCTGCAAGCATTTCATCATCATCATCTTTTACTGAAGGCAAATTGAGAGAATCCTCTCATTTACAATTGTGTTCAGAAAAGCATGCATGAAATACATAAACACATACAGTATATAACACAACACTGTACATACATCTTGTTTGTTAAACATTAAAATCTCTATTTAGTATAGAGTGCACATCTTTGGAACAAGTACCCACCATCCAAAGCAGTCACAGTGATTGTATGCTAGACTGTCTAATGATGCTCTAAGACTGGCAAAAGATGGTAGGATAGTTAATTTAAGATTTTTTTGTATGAATTCTCATGTTTTGGAGACAGACACTGCTAACTGCTAAGATGATAGCTATCTTAGTTTGATGTTTTGGTACATAGTAAGATAATTTTTTAGAGGATTGAAGAGAATGTTTTGTTGTGTTTCTACATTTGAGAATTTGTAATAAATATGTCGGTAATTTTTAAATGATAAACCTATATACATACAAATACTAATGAATCTCTCTGAACAGTTAATGAAGTCCATTTAACTTGGTCATATAAATGACAATGATGTGTAGAATATGGAAGATTAGTAATAAATCTTAAGCACACTATGATACAGGGAATCTAAGGAACTAAGTACCGATGTGGAGGTGTTCTTATAAACACAGTCCCCATAATCTAATATTGAAAGTAATAATGAGTTTACTAGCAGTTTTCCAATGATAAAGTTAAAATGTTTTTTATTTCTATGAAAAAAGCTAAGAGCTTCTTTAACGTCTTAGAAAGATAACAAACATGTGCCTTAAAGTTTAATTGTTCATCTAATATCATACCCAAATAATTATATTCATGTACTTCATCTATAGTAGTACCTTTAATAGAAATTATTTGAGGCTCGGGGGTAGGCTGCTTCTTTCTTGCAAACAACATCCATTGTGTCTTTTTTTCATTAAACAATAGTCATAATTGCAGCAGGATTTCTTGTATTTTGTTAAACTCATGTTGCAGATTTTGAACAGCTACATCCAGTGAAGTATGGTGAGTATACAGAATTGTGTCATAATAACTGGTGATGCCCAATAGCAACCCATTTTCAGACACTTTCAAAAGTCATATCAACCCGCAGGTTGATACGAAAAAACTTTTATCAACCTGTGAGTTGATACAACTTTTACATCCTCGCTCTGAGAATCATGACAAACTAGCTGAGACAGTCATTGGCAGCATGAGACTGTTCTCCAATGGCAAACACACACAGGCAGTTCACATCACTAAAAATCAAACAAATAAATCGGGAGTCCTAATCAAAAGGGCTAGCACAATAGAGAACCGTTTTGTTTAAATTATAAAATACATTCACGATCCTAAAAAATGTTTCCCTAAACACATAATTTCACCACTATCCCTTACTATTTCCCCAGGCTGGATGACCTTTCACCTCGGATCTGAGGAACAACGCTTGAGGATTTCTAAAAATGAACAATTTTCAGTTATTTAAATGCAATTTACTAATTAATAAGATAATTATTTGTTAGAAAGTAGGTTGTCTCCTGCTGATCTTATCAGAGAGAGTTTAGTTTAAGTGTCATGAACTTTCCCCTTGGACTGAAATTACTCAGACAGCTAGATGATTCAGCCACGATGGATTTTAACTTTTCCGCAAAACGAACATATAAGAAGGTAACATTAAATTGTTACTGAAGTCTGTTCTCTCCTCTGGATGTAAAATATGTAGTTACATCTTTTGTCTGCTTTGTATTATAAAAATAACATATATCTAGGTGCTTCTTATAGAGTTATTTCTGCTATGTACAAATGAGAAGTAATTTTTTTTGCACCAGTTATTATATAAAATAAAACATATTTAGGTGGTTGATATGGAGTTTTTTCACAAATCCTCAATGTGTGATAATATTTAAACCTCTCGAGCTTCGTTCTCGAGGTTTACATATTATCACACATCTTGGGTGTGTAAAAAAACTCCATATCAACCACCTACATATGCATTATTCTCTATATCTGCATATAGTTGTATTTTCACGCTATCTGAGCAACAATTAGGTAGATTGTTTTCATACAGCAGAAATAACAGAGGCCTCAGGACAAAGCCCTGGCGAAGTCCTTTGTTGATAGATACAGTACCTGAAATTACTTCACCTATCTTAACATATTATAATCTCAGTGTCAAGTACAATCCTCCTACCACAATCCTGCTAGGTTCTGGAACACCATTAAGGGTATTTTAGGACAGGACTCTAGCACCTCACTACCAACTCAATTGTACAACAATAAGGGTACAATCTCAGACAGAATGGAAGTACTGGATGCTTTCAATAATTACTTCACAACTGCTGGTCTTGCTTTTGACACCTCTCCAGCTAATCTGCTACGTGCACAACTAAGATCCCAGCACACTGGAGCTCAGAGAACTGATTCTTCCTTCTCCTTCAAACCGATCCTGTTGAAGCAAGTAGAGGATCTAATGTTGCAAATGGATATCAAAAAAAGCGAAGGGGCAGACTCCCTTGACCCCTACTTTCTAGAGATTGCAATATATGCACTTGCAGTTCTCTTAACACATCTTTTTAATCTGTCATTAATCTCTGGTTCTATTCCTACAATGTGGAAAACAGCCCAAGTGTTTCCCCTACTAAAATCAGGGGACCCCTTGGCCTCAACAATTACAGGCCTATATCCATTCTTCCAGTGCTATCCAAGCTGCTAGAGAAATTAGTGAGCATCCAGCTAAGAGAATACCTTGAAGATGCTAGTCTCTTAAATCCAGCTCAATCTGGGTTTAGAGCTAGGCATAGTACTATCTCTGCACTGGCCAAAGTTACAAATGACTGGCAAACCGAATTGGATAAAAAGAACAGTGTCTGTGCTGTATTTCTAGATCTCAGCAAGGCATTCGACACAGTGGACCATGAGCTGCTACTCTCTTCCTTGCATTCCTTGGGCTTGGACCCACCCTCCCTTAAGTGGTTCAGGTGTTACCTTACGGATAGGCCACAGCAAGTGAAAGCTGAAGGTGATCTATCTCCACTAAAACCACTTCTAAGAGGAGTTCCTCAAGGATCTATCCTGGGCCCTATCCTTTTTGCCATTTACATTAATAATATTGTCTCAAACCTCACCAAAGCCACTGTTCACCTGTTTGCAGATGACACAGTTTTGTATGTCAGCAACCCATCGCCTGCAATAGCTTGTGAAATTCTACAAGCAGAATTCTCCTTATTACAACATCAACTACTGGAAAAAAAGCTTCTTTTAAATGCAAAGAAAACAAAAGCAATGTTTTTCTCCAACCAAAGCTATACAAATACCTCCTCACTAAACAATCTCCCCCAGCTATCCACTATCCTTGGAGAAAGCCTGGACTATGCAGAAAAATTCAAATATTTGGGTGTGTGGATAGATAGCAGGCTAGATTACACACATCACATTGAAGAACTTCTGAAAAAACTTCACCAGAGGCTTGGCCTATTCTTCAGAATAAAACACTTCCTAACCAGAGACTCTAAGATGAGGTTGGTCCAGGCCACTTTTCTTTCAGTTATTGACTATGCAGATTTCCTTTACAGTCACTGCCCCATCTCCTATCTAAGCAAATTGGATACACTGTACCACAGAGCACTAAGGTTCATAACAGATCTTCCATTTAACACTCATCACTGCTCTCTCTATGCTGCAGTTGGTTGGGCATCCCTACACCTCAGAAGGAACAGAAATGCTGCACTATGGATTTACAGAGCGTTGTCTAAGAAGCTTCCAAATTATATCTTAGACTGCTTCACACAGGTCACAGCTAGGTCCTATGCCCTAAGAAGCAACAACTTCATCATGCTCAAGGTGCCTAAAGTCAACACCCGGCAAGGGAGGTCTGCAATCAGCTATTCTCTAGCTATGGCATGGAATACTTTACAGAAGTCCCTGAAGCTGATCAATCTTATACCTCTAGCATCCTTTAAACAGCTTTGCATAAGTCTCTTCTCAGAGAAATGCAACTGCTACCACAAGCTCTAGTCTATTCACATTCCTTACTCTCCCCCTTCCAGACAACTATCATAATTTGCAACTCATTTCCCATAACTTATCCCCACAATTCTGCCTCCCAGGCAGCCCTCATTTTATGGTACTTCAGTTCCCTATAACCTTATCTACACTGATCTTGCTACCCCTGGCTATAATCTTCTCCCATTAATTCCTGGCCATTACCCCAGCCCTTATTACTCCCTTACACCTCCTAGTATTAGCCCCAGCCCCTGTCCAAGTCCCCTATACCCTCCCTTCCATGTCTTTTACCAGAGGCTGTGATCACCATTTTCTCAGTCACTCAAACACTGTGTCTCCTTGCCTGGTCTATCAGGGCCCAAAAGTTTCTGGAACTCAATTACTGTACTGCTTTCCTAGCTAGAAAACTTTTCTTTTACTTTGGCAATGATAGCCCCTAGCTAACTAACCTACCACTTTTAAAACTTAGTTTCTATTTTTCTTGCTTTTTTCTTGAAATGATTGGCTAAGCCCTGCTAATACACTGCTGCTTCCCAGCTCAAAGTGAAGAGAGAGAGAGAGAGAGAGAGAGAGAGTGCAAAAGGTTGAGCTACACTACTGAACAATCTAGCTCACCTACTCACACCTAATTGGAGCATTTGGTACTGAGGTCACTGGCAGCCAATCAGGAGAGAGTTTGACTCCTTTCAAATAGTCCCACTGCTGTTTGTGTGCCTCCACTGAACACCACTCCCTTTACTCTGCTTAAATATTTTCTTCTATCTGGTTTGTCCCACCTCCTGCTGATGTCATCCTAGTGACATCAGATCAAGCCAACAGACCTTACACAACATGGCCTGCCTGGAGCTGGTTATGAGGACTGTCTGCCCCCCTCCCCCAGGTAATCATTTTATTTTTATAGATCTATCTTATTTATTGATTTATTTATTGATTGATTGATTGATTTATATATTTATGCTCCTCTGGGCTTTTGCTGCTGTCTGGTTACATCCTCTCTTTGCTTGTTTCTATCCCCCCCCCCATTCACATAACAAAAGGGCACTAGCCACCCACTACCCTTCACTAGCCACTTGGCTACTAAATAAAATACTGGCCACTCAGCCACCATTGTGGGCAAAAGGGTTTTAGCTGAGTCACCTCCCCCAAACTGCTTCCTTTTCTTTACAGGTGTGGCAGATAACCTCTCCCCAGGACTACCCCTTTGCACCCTGCACTCAGATAAATCTTTGTATTTTGCATTATATCTGGTGGATTGACTGTAATGAGGTGGCTACACCCATTACATTCCCCTCCCCCAAGCATCAAAGAAGAAGACAAGACTGCCAAACAGCAGGATTAAACATGGAAGTAGCAACTCATTACTATACGCATATTAACATTTCACTATTTACAAAATAACATTCAGTTTTCATGGCATGCAAGTTTAAGCACAATGCTTAGAGCAGCTACTTCTCCACCATGGTTCCCCAGATGTGCAGAGCTCTATAGTCCACTGGTACTCTTGGTCTAAGCCTAGTCTTCCCTGAGTCCCTCTAGTTTTGGTTCTCCTCCTCGCCAGTTGAAGAAGCATGAGACATATCGGTCTCCCCCAATTCAGTGTTATGATGTGTGTGTCCTATCCTATCCCTGAACTTCTGAAGGTTTGATATGTGGTGTACCCCCTTGCTCGGTTCAGTGGCAGGTTCCAACAGTCCATACATAATGTCTGAACACCTCTTGCAAATAATCTAGGGCCCTTCCCAGTGTCGAGCTAACTTTGTACAGAAGCCATCTTCCTTGCTGGATTGCATGTGTCATTTCAAGAGCACCATGTCCCCCATTTCAAAAGTGGCACATCGTCTTTTCTGATCATAGTACTTTTCCTCGTGGACATGCCTCAGCATTTTAGTATGTCCCACTTGCTCTGTTACCACCTCAGGGATTTGCTGTATAACTTCCAGTGTGTTTGTCTGAGTAGGCTGAAGTGAATTGTTATCTGTGCAGTTATCTAGGTGTTTGTCTCAGGTGGCTGAAGGGAATTGTTATCTGTGCAATTAACTAAGTGTAGAAAGATCTGTAAAGTAGGGGGAGTGGCTTAGCTAGAAGGAAGCCAGGTTAAAGCCAGATTTAAAAACTGCCCTAGATAGCGTCTGCCAGAGAACAGGCAGAGAACACCAAGAGGAAGGAGCTGCTGTTATAACTATACTTCTCTACTGGGACTATATTGCCCTTCTTCCTTCCCCTCCACCCCCCCCCAGCCAGTTCTACTTTTATAGACACAGGATTTGACTGACAACAGGAACTTCCTGTTTGGAAGCAGGAAGTGAGTGATCACAGAACCACAAAAGACTTACCATCCTAGAAGGAAAAGAGTAGCTCTCCGTCCCCCCTAGATGCTGGAGGTCTGACTCTGAGCAGGTAAGGAGACTACTGAGAAATACAGGAACTTCTTGTCTCAGAACAGGAGGATCAGGAGCTTAAAGGGCACAGAGGCAGTAAGTAAGTAAGTAGGGAGAAAATAAATAAATAAACAAATAGAGGAAAGAGTAAGTATTCCAAACAACAGTTAAGGGGACAGAAATAAGACATGATGGGAGTAGTGCAGTGCAGTGGCTGTGGAGCAGCAGTCTTCCGGGAGATGTTCTGGAGGATGTGGTGTTGTCCCATCTGCAGGCACCTCTCTGGGCTGAGGGAGGAGGTTGCTCATCTCCAGACTGAGTTGAGCAGGATTTGAGGGACCTCCACTCACATCCAGGGACCACCAGGGCCACTGCCGTTGCCTCAGAGGTTGCCAAGAAAGAGGAGCGATTGGACCACAGTGGGCTCAGGGAGGGTGAGGGTGGTGGAACAGTGGTGCATCCCTCCAGTTGTACCTCTCCACAATTCATATGCTGTTCTGGTAAAGTGTAGTTCCTCTATGGATGCATCCACAGTGGAGACCAAGGAGGATGCTGGGAACCTCCACAAAGTAGACCCACAGGAGGGTGGAATGGGACACCACAGAGGAAGGAAATAGCTCCTGGTGGGGGACTCCATTGTTATGGGGTAGAACTGGGGAAGTAAGAGGAGAGGGAGGTAAGGTGCCTGCCTGGTTCCATGGCTTGGAGGGACAGGGAGTGAATCCTCAGGCTCGCCGGAGCAGCTGCATGGGGAAGGGAGCTGGATGTCATTGTCCACCTAGGGACAAATGACCTGGCTGAGAAAGGGGTCAGAGCAGTGCAGGAAGAGTTTGTGGAGTTGGGGAGGGGTCTTAGACAAATAGCATACACAGTAATCTTCTCGAAGGTACTGCCTGTCTATGACATGGGTGAGGCTAGGGTGCTCCACACCATGGGATTCAATCAGTGGTTGAAAAACTGGTGCAGAGCTCAGGGATTTGGCTTCAATGGGGATTGGGGTTCCACTTGGAGTGATGCAGGCCTATACTGGTGTGATGGTCTGCATCTGTCCAGGAGGGGAACCAGAATTCTAGGTGATAGGTTTAAATGCTTCATTGGCAAGACTTTAAACTAGCCAAGGGGGGAGGCACTGGAAAGGAGCAGGGAAATCCTAGCCCCCCCAAAATTATCAGGGTAGTAAGTGAGGTAAACACCAAGATAGAGATGCCAATAGGGAGAAGGGCAGGGGTAAATGGCAAAGGCAATAAGGACAGGGATGGGGCAAAAAGGAGTAAGACCACCAAGAAATGGAGGGTAATGAGTACCAATGCCCATAGTCTGAGCAACAAGCTCCTTGAACTGGTGGCCTTGATGAAAGAGGGATGTCTGGATATTGTAGCAGTCACAGAAAAATGGTACACAGAGAACCATGACTGGGATGTTTACATGCCAGGGTACACAGCCTACAGGAGAGACAGGGAGGGGAGAAGTGGGGGAGGAGTAACTCTCTATGTAAGGGAAGGGACAAAAGCAATGGAACAAAAGAGTAAACATGGAGGACAGGAGGCACTGCGGGTCACCTTAGAGACTGGAAATGGCACCACAATCGGCACAGGGATTGTATACAGACCCCCATGTCAGGGGGAGGGAATGGACAAGGATATCATAGAAGGCATCCTTAGAATGGCAGAGAAAGGGGAGATACTATTGATGGGGGATCTGAATATGCCAGATGTTAAATGGAGCACCTTTGCTGCAGCCACATCCAAGAGCAGGGCCATTCTCGATGCCCTACAGGTGGCATGCCTCAGATAGCTAGTTTTGGAACTCACTCATGAGGGAGCAATCTTAGACCTCATACTCTCAAATGGGGACAGTGAGAGGATCTCAGATCTAGAAGTGGGTAGCCATCTGGGAACAAGTGACCACCAAACAGTGTGGTTCATGATAAACTCAGCTGCAGATACAAGCCATACAAAAGTGAGGGTACTGGACTTCAGGAGGTCTGACTTTGGCAAGATGGGAGAGTGCCTTAGAAAAGCACTAGCAAACAGGCTAGAAGGAGGGGTGGAGCAACAATGGGGAAACATCAAAACTGCCATCACAGAGGCAACAAGCCTTTGTGTGAAGCAAATAAACAAATCAAAATGAAAGAAAAAAACAATATAGTTCTCAAAAGAGGTGGAGGAGAAGGTTAGGGAGAAAAAGATTGCATTTAGGAAGTATAAGGAAACACAGAAGGAGCAGGACAGAGAGCTGTACCAGTTAAGGCAGAAGGAAGCAGGGAGGGAAGTCAGAATAGCAAAGGCCCAAACTGGGAAAAGATAGCCAACTCAATTAAGAAGGAGAAACCTTTTATAGGTACATCAGGGAGCATAGAAAGACAAAGGAAGGGATAGTGAGGCTGAATAGAATGGACGGTGGGTGCAGAGAGGGACAGTGAAAAGCAGGATACTAAATGAATACTTGCTCAGTATTCACAAAAGAGGAGGGAAGGTGCCTAATCCAATTAACAGAAGCACTCTGGATGTGGGGGTCAATCCCAGTCCTTTCACAGAAGAAAGAATTCTGAAAGAACTCCTAAAACTGAAGGTGGACAAAGCAATGGGGCCTGATGGAATTCACCCCTAGAATTTCTAAAAGAATTAAGGGGAGAACTAGTGACACCACGGACTACCCTTTTTAACAAATCATGGGAGGATGGTGTAGTTCCTGAGGACTGGAGGAAGGCGGATGTAATTCCCCTTCACAAAAGTGGGAGCAAGACAGAGGCAGGAAACTACAAACCTGTCAGCTTGACCTCTGTGGTAGGGAAAGTGATGGAATCACTTCTGAAGGAAAGAACTGTTGAGTACCTAAAGGCCAGTGGGGCACAGGACCCAAGGCAGCATGGGCTCACAGCGGGAAGGCCATGTCAGACAAATCTAATTGATTTTTTTGACTGGGTGACTAAAGTAGTAGACCAGGGAGAGGCTGTGGACATGGCCTACCTAGACTTTAGCAAGGCATTTGACACAGTCCCACCCAAAAGATTAATAGTCAGATTAACCAGCCTGGCAGTGGGTCCCAGGGTGGTAGCCTGGTTAAAACATTGGCTGGACAACAGGATGTAGAAGGTAATTGTAAATGGAGTCCACTCTGGAGAAAGAGGGATTACTAGAGGGGTACCGCAGGATTCAGTACTGGGTCCAGTCCTTTTTAATGTCTTTATAAGTGACATTGCAGAGGGACTGGAAAGAAAAGTATGCCTCTTTGCAGATGACACAAAGATCTGCAACAGGGTTGATACACAAGCAGGCATGGAAAGGATGAGAAGGGACTTGGCAAGGTTGGAGGAATGGTCAGAAGTATGGCAGCTTGGATTCAATGCAAAAAAGTGCAAAATAATGCACCTGGGAAACAAAAACCTGGGGGAAGATTACACAATGGGGGGAGGTAGTAACAACACCAAAAATAGAAAGGGACCTGGGGGTAATCATATCAGATGACCTTAAAGTTAGCAAGCAACGTGAGAAGGCAGTAGGGAGGGCTGGGGGGAAACTGGGATGTATAGGGAAAGGCATCACCAGCAGAAAACAGGAAGTTGTTACACCTCTGTACAGACAGTTAGTGAGATACCATCTGGAGTACTGTGTCCAGTTCTGGAGACCCCATCTCCACAAGGACATAGACAGGATGGAGGCAGTCCAGAGGAGGGCAACTAAAATGGTGCAGGGTCTGCAAGAGAAACCATATGAGGGGAGACTAAAGGAGCTTAATATGTATACCCTTGAGGAAAGGAGGGAGAGGGGAAACATGATAGAAACTTTTAAGTACCTCAGTGGAATCAACAAAGTCCGAGAGGGTAGAATCTTTCAGAAAAAGAGATGTGCAAGACCACGGGGACACAATTTGAAGAAAGAGGGGGGACGGCTCAGGGGCAATCTGAGGAAGTATTTTTCCACAGAGAGGTTGGTGGACACATACAACAGCCTTCCTGAGGAGGTTGTGGGGTCTAAAATTGTGGGAGAATTCAAGAATGCATGGGACAGACATAAGATAATTCTTGTGGGGGGTAGGAAGAACTAGGCTGTTGGTTAACTGCAGCTTATCCTGTAGGTAGGGAAATGGGCAGACTAGGTGGGCCAAGCGGTCCTTATCTGCCATCAAAGTCTATGTTTCTATGTTTCCTGGAGTTGACACTTTGCCATGGTTTCAGCATTTCCTCCCTTCTTGGTAGCACTGCAGATTAGTGAAGCTGCATCACATAAGATTTGCACTGGCTGTAGCTGTAAGATGGTGGTACCCTAGTCAGTGGTTCCTTCTTCCAGTAACTGCCGTAAGGATGGCTCAAGAACTGGGTTTTTATCAGAAGTTAAGGCTGCTGAACCCTGTGGTGTGGTCACACTCTTGCTGCAGACATCACTTATTAGTTCTAAGTCTCTGATAATGTCTATACCCAGTATCACATCTGCCACAGAATAAAAACATAGAAACATAGACTATGATGGCAGGTAAGGACCTCTTGGCCCACCTAGTCTGCCTATTTCCCTACCTATTGGATAAGCTGCAGATCCTTGTTAACCAATAGCCTACATCTTCCTACCCCCCACCAGAATTGCCTTATGTCTGTCCCATGCATTCTTGAGTTCCCCACTGTTTTTGACCCCACGACCTCCTCAGAAAGTGTGTTCCATGCATCCACCACCCTCTCCATGAAAAAATACTTCCTCACGTTGCCCTTGAGCCATCCCACCCTCTGTCTTCAAGTTGTGCCCCCTTGTTCTTGCACATCTCTTTTTCTGAAAGATGCTACCTTCCTGGACTTTGTCGATTCCCTTGAGGTACTTGAAAGTTTTTATCATGCCCCCCCTTTCCTCGAGGGTATACATATTAAGCTCCATTAGTCTCTCTTCGTATGGCTTCTGGTGCAGACCCTACACCATTTTAGTTGCCCTCCTCTGGACTGCCTCCATCCTGTCTATGTCCTTGTGGAGATGAGGTCTCCAGAACTGCACACAGTACTCCAGATGGGGTCTCACCAACTGTCTGTACAGAGGCATAACAACTTCCTGATTTCTACTAGTGATGCCTCTTCCTATACATCCCAGTATCCCTCAGCCTTCCTTACTGCCTTCTCACATTGCTTGCTTACCTTTAGGTCATATAATATGACTACCCCCAGGTCCTTTTCCATTTTTGTTGTTGTTAGTGCCCCGGCCCCAATTGTGTGCTCTTTCCCTGGGTTTTGTTGTCCAGGTGCATTACTTCGCACTTCTTTGCATTGAATCTAAGCTACCATGCTTTTTTTTGTTTTAATATAGCTGTTTGGTCCCCATCGCCTCCTCCCACCAACTGGCAAAGGGGACACATATACATTTTGTTTTTCCCTGACACACACCCCCCAAGGCCCCAGCACATGGCTGTGCAAGCGTGTGAAGGCATGCTTCACACCCTGTGGTGCCAACTCAGCTCCTTCCACCTCCTGTTACTTTGCCGCCCCCTCTCCACCTACGCTACCCACCGGACCAGCCAGTGGGAGTGGAACTACGGAGGGTGCCAACCCACCCCACCACCCTCAGGAGAGGAGAGCTGCCCGCTGGCATGCTCAATCCTGCCCCCCCACGCCAGCACCCCGATGACCTGCGGTAGTTCCCAAACCCAGGTCACCGGAGTAGTATGAGGTAAGTCACCCAGGACCTCAACCCTCTGCACCATTGGGATGGCATTAAGCTGCCATACTTTTGACCATTACTACAACCTTGCCAAGTTCCTTCTCATCCTTTCCACCCACCCTTGTGTATCAATCCCGTTGCAGATCTTTGTGTTGTCTGCAAAGAAGCATACTTTTCCTTTCAGTCCCTCTGCAATGTCATTTATAAAGACATTAAAAAGGACCAGACTCAGTACTGAACTCTGCAGTATCCTGCTAGTAACCCGCCTTTCTTCGGAGTGGATTCCATTTACTATTACCCTCTGTATCCTGTTGTCCAGCAAGTTTTTTACTCAGGCTACCACCCTGGGACCCACTCCCAGGCTGGCTAATTTGTTTTTTAATCTTTTGTGTGGAATTGTGTCAAATGCCTCACTAAAGTCTAGGTAGGCCATGTCCACAGCTCCTCCCTAGTCTACTACTTTAGTCACCCAGTCAAAGAAATCTATTAGATTTGTCTGACATGCCCTTCCTGCTGTGAATCCATGCTGCCTTGGGTCCTGTGACCTGCTGACCTCTAGGTACGCAACAATTCTTTCTTTCAAAAGTGATTCCATCATTTTCCCTACCACTGAGGTCAAACTAAAAGATCTGTAGTTTGCTGCCTCTGCTTTGTTCCCACTTTTGTGAAGAGGAATCACATCTGCCCTCCTCAAGTCCTTAGGTACCACAGCATCCTCCAATGATTTATTAAAAAGGGTAGTCAATGGTGTCACTAGTTATCCCCTTAGTTGTTTTAGAATTCTGGGGTGAATCCCATCAGGGCCCATTGCTTTGTCCACCTTCAATTTTAGGAGTTCGTTCAGAACACTTTCTTCTGTGAACATACTAGTATCGACCCCTCTATCCAGAGTGCTTCTATTGATTGGATTAGGTACCTCCCCCTCCTCTTCTTTCATGAATACATAGAAACATAAACTTTGATGGCAGATAAGGACCGCTTGGCCCACCTAGTCTGCCCATTTCCCTACCTACAGGATAAGCTGCAGATCCTAGTTAACCAACAGCCTATTTCTTCCTACCCCCCACAAAAATTGCCTTATGTCTGTCCCATGCATTCTTGAATTCTCCCACAGTTTTAGACCCCACAACCTCCTCAGGAAGGCTGTTCCATGCGTCCACCACCCTCTCTGTGAAAAAATACTTCCTCACATTGCCCCTGAACCACCCCATCCCCCCATTTTCAAATTGTGTTGCCTTGTTCTTGCACATCTCTTTTTCTGAATGATGCTACCCTCTTGGACTTTGTTGATTCCCTTGAGGTACTTAAAAGTTTCTATCGTGTCCCCCCCTCTCCCTCCTTTCCTTAAGGGTATACATATTAAGCTCCTTTAGTCTCTCCTTGTATGGCTTCTCTTGCAGACCCTGCACCATTTTAGTTGCCCTTCTCTGGACTGCCTCTATCCTGTCTATGTCCTTGTGGAGATAGGGTCTTCAGAAATGGATGCAGTACTCCAGATGGGGTCTCACCAACTGTCTGTGCAGGGGAATAACAACTTCCTGTTTTCTGCTGGTAATGCTTCTCCCTATACATCCCAGTATCCCCCCAGCCCTCCCTACTGCCTTCTCACATTGCTTGCTAACCTTAAGGTCATCTGATATGATTACCCCCAGGTCCCTTTCCATTGTTGTTGTTGTTACTGCCTCCCCCCCCATTGTGTAATCTTCCGCTAGGTTTTTGTTTTCCAGTTGCATTATTTTGTACTTCTTTGCATTGAATCCAAGCTGCCATACTTCTGACCATTCCTCCAACCTTGCCAAATTTCTTCTCATCCTTTCCACAACTCCTTGTGTATCAACCCTGTTGCAGATCTTTGTGTCATCTGCAAAGAGGCATACTTTTCCTTCCAGTCCCTCTGCAATGTCACTTATAAAGACATTAAAAAGGACTGGACTCAGTACTGAACCCTGTGGTACCCTACTAGTAACCCCTCTTTCTTCAGAGTGGACTCCATTTACAATTACCTTCTGTGTCCTGTTGTCCAGCCAATGTTTTACCCAGGCTACCACCCAGGGGCCCACTCCCAGGCTGGTTAATTTGACTATTAATCTTTTGTGTGGGACTGTGTCAAATGCCTTGCTAAAGTCTAGGTAGGCCATGTCCACAGCTCCTCCCTGGTCTACTACTTTGGTCACCCAGTCAAAGAAATCAATTAGATTCATCTGACATGATCTTCCCGCTGTGAACCCATGCTGCCTTGAGTCCTGTGCCCCACTGGCCTCCAGGTACTCAACAATTATTTCCTTCAGAAGTGATTCCATCACTTTCCCTCACACAGAGGTCAAACTGACAGGTCTATAGTTTCCTGCCTCTGTCTTGCTTGCACTTTTGTGAAGGGGAATCACATCTGCCTTCTTCCAGTCCTCAGGTACCACACCATCCTCCCATGATTTGTTAAAAAGGGTAGTCAGTGGTTTCACTAGTTCTCCCCTTAATTCTTTTAGAATTCTGGGGTGAATTCCATCAGGCTGCATTGCTTTGTCCACCTTCAGTTTTAGGAGTTCTTTCAGAACCCTTTCTTCTGTGAAAGGACTGGGATAGACCCCTTTATCCAGAGTGCTTCTGTTAATTGGATTAGGCACCTCCTCCCCCTCCTCCTCTTTTGTGAATACTGAGCAGAAATATTCGTTCAGTAGCCCTGCTTTTTCACTGTCTCTCTCGGCCCACCCACCATCCATTCTATTCAGCCTCACTATCCCTCCCTTTGTCTTTCAACGCTCCCTGATTTACCTATAAAAGGTTTTATCCCCTTCTTAACCGAGTTGGCTATCTTTTCCTCAGTTTGGGCCTTTGCTGCTCTGACTTTCCTCCCTGCTTCCTTCTGCCTTAACTGGTACAGCTCTCTGTCCTGCTCCTTCTGTGTTTCCTTATACTTCCTGAATGCTCTCTTATTCTCCCTGACCTTCCCTGCCACCTCTTTTGAGAACCATAGTGGCTTTTTCTTTCATTTTGATTTGTTTATTTGCTTCACACAAAGGTGTGTTGCCTCTGTGATGGCAGTTTTGATGTTTCCCCATTGTTGCTCCACCCCTCCTTCTAGCCTGTTTGCTAGTACTTTTCTAAGGCACTCTCCCATCTTGCCAAAGTCAGCCCTCCTGAAGTCCAGTACCCTCACTTTTGTATGGCTTGACTCTGCAGCTGAGTTTATCATGAACCACACTGTTTGGTGGTCACTTGTTCCCAGATGGCTACCCACTTCTAGATCTGAGATCCCCTCACTGTCCCCGTTTGAGAGTATGAGATCTAAGATTGCTCCCTCAAGAATGGGTTCCAAAACTAGCTGTCTGAGGCATGCCACCTGTAGGGCATTGAGAATGGTCCTGCTCTTGGATGTGGCTGCAGCAAATGTGCTCCAGTTAACATCTGGCATATTCAGGTCTCCCAACAACAGTATCTCCTCTTTCTCTACCATCCTAAGAATGCCTTCTATCATGTCCTTGTCCATTCCGGCCCCCTGACATGGGGGTCTGTATACAACCCCTGTGTGGATTGTGGTGCCATATCCAGTCTTTAAGGTGACCCACAGTGCCTCCTCTCCTCCCTGTTTACTCTTTTGTTCAGTTGCTTTTATCCCTTCCCTTACATAGTGAGCTACTCCTCCCCCTCTTCTCCCCTCCCTGTCTCTCCTGTAGGTTGTGTACCCTGGTATGTTAACATCCCAGTCATGGTTCTCTGTGTACCGTGTTTCTGTGACTGCTACGATATCCAGGCATCCCTCTTCCATCAAGGCCACCAGTTCAGGGAACTTGTTGCCCAGATTATGGGCATTGATGCTCATTACCCTCCACTTCCTGATGGCCTTGCCCCTTTTTGCCCTATCCCTGTCCTTATTGTCTTTGTCACTTTCTCCATTTACCCCTGCCCTTCTCCCTATCAACATCTCTAACTTGGTGTTTACCTCACTTACTACCCTGACTTTTTTTGGGGGGGCGGGGCTAGGATTTCCCTGCTCCTTTCCAGTGCCTCCCTTGGCTAGTTTAAATGCTTGCCAATGAAGCATTTAAACCTATCACCTAAGATCTTGGTTCCCCTCCTGGACAGGATCCTAGGTGATAGGTTTAAATGCTTTGTTGGCAAGCATTTAAACTAGCCAAGAGGGGAGGCACTGGAAAGGAGCAGGGAAATCCTAGCCCTCCCAAAAAAGTCAGGGTAGTAAGTAAGGTAAACACCAAGTTAGAAATGTCAATAGGGAGAAGGGCAGGGGTAAATGGAGAAAGTGACAAAGGCAATAAGGACAGGGAAGGGGCAAAAATACTGAGCTGAAGTATTCGTTCAGTATCCCTGCTTTTTCACTGTCACCCTTTGCACACCCACCTTCCCCTTTATTAAGCCTTACTATCCCTCCCTTGGTCTTTCTTCACTCCCTAATGTACCTATAAAAGGTTTTATCCCCTCGGTCTGGGCCTTTGCTATTTTGACTGCCTTCCCCGCTTCCTTCTGCTTTAACTGATACAGTTCTCTGTCCTGCTCCTTCTGTGTTTCCTTATACTTCCTGAATGCTATCTTTTTCTCCCTAACCTTCCCCGCCACCTCTTTTGAGAACCATAGTGATTTTTCCTTCATTTGATTTGGGTATTTGCTTCACACAAAGGCTTGTTGCCGCTGTGATGGCAGTTTTGATGTGTCCCCATTGTTTCTCCACCCCTCCTTCTTGCTGGTTTGCTAGTGCTTTTCTGAGACACTCTCCCATTTTGACAAAGTCAGCCCTCCTAAAGTCCAGTCCCCTCACTTTTGTGTGGCTTGACTCTATGGCTGTGTTTATCGTAAACCACACTGTTTATTTTTATTTATTTATTTATTTGAAATAATCAGAAAGACCTTTGAGTCAGAGACTCATTTACAAAGGTTCCACGTCATACAAAGCAATTTCCACAAGGGTCAGGACATTAGTATACAGACAGAGAACAGCACAAAAAAAGTACACAAGATAAGCATAACATAAACAGGTTCCAAAGTTGTTTCTTAGTAGGCTAACAGGAGAAATTTAGGTAATTTAGCACAGCCAGGAGAAAGGAAGACAGGTGTCAGAGAGATTCAGACAAAGGCAGTTTGTCTTGCTTCATAAAAATGTATTTGTGGTACATTTGCTGCTAATAGCTTGATTGTAAGGGGGCGAAGCAGATCCGGTGTCGAGGACAGTCACATCTATTTGAGACCTGCAGGTGTTCCTTTAGCATTGATTTAAAAGGGCCCAGCCTTCTTTCCTCAGTAATATGGATTGGGAGGGAGTTTGTCCAGGAGGGGGCCCTGTAATTGAAAGTGCGTTGGTAATGGGAGGTCAAGCCATGGGGTACCCATAGTAGCTGCTTGCTAGAGCTTCGGGTTGTTTTGCTTAGAGGTGCAGGGAGTATAATTTGGAGTAGTAGTATCTTTTTGGTCATAAGGCAGGTGTGGTACCTGATTCTGTTTTCCAGGTTTAGCCAATTTGTGCTGCTATATAGGGAGCAGGTGTGAGTGAGGCGATCACATCCTAAGACTAGGCGGCAGGCTCTGTTGAGCACTAGCTGGAGTCTGCTCAGGGCTGTGGAGGGCGCAGCACTGTAAATTAGGATGCCGTAGTCTAACAGGGAGAGGATCGAGGAGTTTACGGTAAGTTGTAGTGCCTCAGGGGTGAGGCAATGCTTGTAACAGTAGAGTATGCCTAGCCTGGAGCTAAGAGCGGTTGTTAAGTGTAGGATATGTTGATTAAAGTTGAGGGTGGGGTCTAGAGTGATCCCTAAGTTTTTAAAGTTGTATACTTGTTCAAGGAGGGGTCTGATTTGCAGTGAGGAACATTGGGCACAGGGATTTGAGTGGGGTTTGAGGATGGTCGAATATCATGACTTTGGTCTTATTATAGTTGATAATAAGACGGCGGGAAGTGAGCCAGTCTTCAATTTCATGGAAAGAAAGCTGGAGGGTTTGGTGGAGTTTGAGGGGAGCTAGATCAGAGGTGAATAAGACTGCATCATCTGTATAAAGAAATAGATTACCGGAGCAAGAGGACGGGAGGGAGTTGAGGTATAGGCTGAAAAGTAGGGGGCCAAGTATGGAGCCCTGTGGAACACCGGATCGGATTGGGAGGCAGGGTGATAGGACAGTACCTACCTTGACTCTCTGGGTTATGTCAGAGAGATAACTGGAGAACCATTTTATGGTGTCGTCGGAGACACCCGAGCAGGCCGGGGTATTTAGTAAGTGGGAATGGTTGACTGTGTCAAAAGCTTTGGATAGGTCCACGAAGATGGCACCCATAAGGTGGCCGTGGTCCAGGGCAGAGTGGACATGGGAGGTAAATTCAAGGCGGTCGGTAGTGGTGCTGTGGTCCTTACGAAAGCCATGTTGCTGTCTGGTAAGGAGATTTTATTTATTCAGGTGTTCAGTGAGTTGGTCGGCAACTATGCATTCTAGTGCTTTTGACAGTGGGGGTAGGATTGAGATGGGGCGGTAGTTATTTGTGGATGTTCGGTCACCACCTTTATGGATGGGTGTGATATAGGCCAACTTCCAGTGTGTGGGGAATTTCCCTTGGCAGAGGGAGCGATTTAGTATGTGGGTGAGAGGGGCCAGGACTTCATGGAGGATGAGGCGGAGAAGTCTATGGTCTAGGGAGTCGTGACTGTAGTGGGTTTTACTTAACGCTTTAGTAAGGTAGGGTTTCGCCATCTCCAGGGTAAGGACACGTAGGTAGAAAGGTGCTGCCGTTGGGGGGTGGGGGATGATACGGTCCGGTGGGGGGTCGAAGAAATTAGAGGGCAGTACATGGGGAGATCAGAGAAAGCAGTATTTAGGGCCGTGGCTATGCTGGCAGGGTTGGCGGAGAGGCTACCATCAATGAGTATTTGATCAGGTGGTAGATTTGGGCCTTTGTCACAGAGTTCTTTTATGTTCTCCCAGAACTTGCGCCCATTTCCCCAGGCGGAGGTTAAGGTGGCTTTGTAATGGTTAGCCTTTGCCGTGCGTATGGCCCATGTGCATTTGTTTTGGGTCTCCCGATAGCGCTGCCTATCCTGAGGCCGTTGGGTCTCATTAGCCAGGTGCCATAGAGCATCACGTTGGCGCAGTAGGCCTTGGAGGTGGTCCGAGAACCAAGAGGCATGCTTCCCTTTGGTCATAGTTTTGGTAAAAGGGGCGAACCTATCACAGGCTGCGTTGAAGATGTTGACAAATAGTTCAAGGGCATGGTCAGGGTCGAATGTATTAGTGAGTGGTGTCCAGTCCCACTGTCTGAGGTGGGCCTTGAGAAGGGGTAATTTGCCAGGTCCTAGTTTTCGTTATGTAGTAATTTTAGGCACGGTTTTGGGGTGGGTACCAGACCAGTTACAAAGTACTGGTGAGTGGTCGCTAAGGGTGTCAGGGAGGACTTTGGTGCAGGTTATTTTGTGGGGGCGGTTTGTGAACACTAGGTCTAGTAGGGTTGATGTCCCCGTGTGGACATGAAGCCGAGTGGGGGTTTTGACGACCTGTGTGAGGTCGAGGACAGCAGCCTCATTGATGTAGGGCCCGGCTGTTTTGGCCAACCAGTTTATGTTGAAATCTCCCACTAGTATTTTTTCTTGTTTCGGGGGTAGGGTGGAGAGATGGGACATGATGGCTTGGAAGGCTTGCTTCTGGTCGCTGGGGGGCGCATAGGCCGTGGTGAAGAGGAGAGGGGATGTAGCCCTACCTAGGGCAATTTTTAAGGTGAGAGCCTGAGCTCTGGATGTTAGTATGGGTAAGGGGAGAGGGTGGCCCATGAGGTAGTCCTTGAGGTAGGTAGCGCAGCCACCCCCTTGCTTTCCCAAGCGGTCAGAGCGATGGAGGCAGTAACCGGACAATTTAATTGCTGAGTCAGGGACAGAGGGGGAGAGCCAGGTTTCCGTCAGGGCAAAGATATCTGGGTTGTTCTGGAGTACCCAGCCCTGAAAGGAATCCCATTTTTTTTAGCAGGCTGCAGATGTTTAGTGAGGCAATGCGCAGGCCATTACCAGGAGATTGGTGGGATGTTGAGGCAACCTAGGGGCCAAGGTTTGGGTGGACATTACCTGTTAGTAGGAGAAAAAGAATGAGTGACCTGAGTCAGTATCGGTTTATTCGAGTGGTAGGTCTACGGCATTTACGCAGTGTGCTGCTGATAGTGGATATTGGTAGATTCAGTATAAGGGGGACAGATAGGAGGAGAAAATGGGGGGAGAGGGTTTGCGTTGTTGTGGCTGTGGAGGGAGGTTGGCAGGAGAAAGGGGGGCTCCAGTGTGTAACTTGCTGAGGGAGATGACAAAGGGCTGGTAGGGAGGGCGCATTGGTGGAGTGGGGGCACGGTTGGGGGTGCCAGCCATAGAGGGGACAGCGCATTGCAACATTTTGCCCCATTTTCAGGCTATGAGTGGGGGGTAGGGGTGGATGTGTAGATTGCAGGAATAATGCAATGAGGGTAAGTGGGGAGCATGGCAGTGTAGAAGCAGGAGTAAAATGAGTGACAGGTTTGGTGAGGAAATAAAAAGAAACAACAGGGAGGAGAAAAAGGAGAAAGAGTAAAAAGGTGGTGATAGGACCTCTAGTGGTGGAGCACGATAAGCTGCAGATGGGAAAGTGGCCTGATAGGTTTTTCGTGATCATGTGATCACAATTCAGCCTGTAAATTAGGATGCCGACCAAGGGTGGTGGTGGGGGCGGTGGGGAGCCGAACGCATAGCGTTGGGCGGGGCAGAATCAGCAAGACAAAGGAGCCACTGGAAATGCGACTGCAGCTTGTCCTGGTATGTACCTGGGAGTCCGATTTTGTTCCCCGCTTGCAACAGAGGGAGGGAGGAGGGAGGAGGACTTCTGAGTTCAGTCCTCACGACCGCCTGGGGGAGAGAGGAGAAGACAGGCTGATTAAATAGGGTTCGGGAAAACTAACGACTTACATGGGGGGAGGGGGGGAGGTTTTCAATGGCTATGCAAAATCACACAGTGTATTAAGTAAATTAAGCAGCATTTTGGAGCAAATGCAGAGACAGTAAAAGTAAAGCGTTTTTAAAGGGGAGGCTGTGCACAGTAAATTAAGCAGCAGTTTGGTGCAAATGCAGAGACAATAAAAGTAAAACGTTTTTAAAGGGGAGGCTATGCACAGCAAAAGCAGTAGAAGATCAACAAAAAATAAACTATCTGCATTGTTGGGCCGAGCCCGCTATTTTAAAAAAGGCACCAAGCGAGACAAAGGAGCCACTGGAAATACGACTGCAGCTTGTCCTGGTATGTACCTCGGAGTCCGATTTTGTTCCCCGCTTGCAATGGAGGGAGGGAGGGGGAAGGACTTCTGAGTTCATTCCTCACGACCGCCTGGGAGTCCGATTTTGTTCCCCACTTGCAACGGGGGGGGGAAGACTTCTGAGTTCAGTCCTCACGACCGCCTGGGAGTCTGATTTTGTTCCCCGCTTGCAATGGAGGAAGGGGGGAGGACTTCTGAGTTCAGTCCTCACAACCGCCTGAGAGTCTGATTTTGTTCCCCGCTTGCAACGGAGGAAGGAAGGGGGGAGGACTTCTGAGTTCAGTCCTCCCAGATGGCTAACCACTTCTAAATTTGAGATCTTCTCTCCATCCCTGTTTGAGAGTACCA
Organism: Neoceratodus forsteri; assembly: GCA_016271365.2. Classification (NCBI taxonomy): domain Eukaryota; kingdom Metazoa; phylum Chordata; order Ceratodontiformes; family Ceratodontidae; genus Neoceratodus; species Neoceratodus forsteri. The sequence goes on from CM057456.1 coordinate 1,236,233,597, forward strand.
GGTCTAAGATTTCTCCCTCTCAAGTAGGTTCCAACACTAGCTGTCTGAGGCATGCTCCTTGTAGGGCATCGAGAATGACCCTGCTCTTGGATGCAGCTGCAGAAAAGGTGCTCCAGTTAACATCTGGCATATTCAAGTCCCCCATCAACATTATCTCCCCTTTTTCTGCCATTCTAAGGATGCCTTCTATCATTTCTTTGTCCATTTCCTCCCCCTTAGATGGGGGTCTGTATACAACACCCATGCAGATTGTGGTGCCATTTTCTGTCTCCAGGGTGACCCACATTGCCTCCTTTCCTCCCTGTTTACCCTTTAGTTCCATTGCTTTGATCCCTTCCCTTATGAAGAGATGCTGGTGCTGCAATGATCAAAGATGAGGACATGGCCCTACCAATTTTTTCTGACTGCTATAATTTCTACCTCACCATGTCCCCATGGATGATAGGCCTCTTCTGAAGCAAGCCTGCCTTCCACCTTCCTTTTTGGTACCAGGTCCACGCCTCCAGGTAATTTTTCCATCCTTTATGTGAGACAATGGTGTGGATTGCTCCTGTGTCAACCAGGCCTTGCACTGGAGTCCCTGCCAGCATAACTGTGAGGTACAATGACTGTCCCTTCCCTTTTTCCTTTGGACTTTCTACCTCCTCTGCAACTGCTGCAGTTTCTTGTGGACTTGCAATGGTAGCCAAGTAGGTTCCCTCCACTGGAATGGTAACATTTACAACATTAGCTGCTGTTGATTGCTGAGGACAATTGTAACTGACGTGACTTGGGCTGTCACATTTGAAACACCTCTTTTCTCCTGATGCTGGTGCCACTCCCCAACCTTGGTTTGGCAGTGGCTGCCTGGTTTGACCACTTCTGCCCTCTGATAACTAGTATAGAGGTCTCATTGGTGGGGCCCAACTGTTGAAAGGTTCAACCCTGGATGGGTTGCAGTACTGGTTCAGGTTGTCTGCCAATTCTTGGACCTTTTGGACCAGCTCCTCAATAGTCAGGGGTTTGGTGCACACGAACTGGTTTTGCAGTTTGGGTTTTAAGGTGGTTGTGATGAACTCCACTCCTTCCTCTTCTCGTTCTCCAGGGTACAGGCATCGGTACACCTCCCATTTGTCCAGGATAAAGTCATTAACTTTATCTCTTGGCTGTTAGAGCCAATCAAGCTCCCTTCTGATATACTGACTGTTATGGATTCTGTCAAAATATTCTAAGAAGTGAAGCTTGCACTGCCTCCAATTCCATATTTGAGTTCTCTTACACCGCCACCACTTGCTGGCATGTCTTTGCAAGGCACCCTCCCAGTGCTGTAGCCAGTTCTCTTCAGGAATATTAGCTTGCCTGAGTACTCACTCAAACCCTCTCAAAAAGTCTCTGGGGTCCTCTTTTGAGTCACTGGAAAAAGTAGGTAGATTATTTCCCATCCATGGTGTGAAGATGGGGACAATGGGTGGTGCAGTATTGTCTGGCCACTGTCTATATTCACTTTGAATGGGGTCAGCATACTCCTGTTCTGCATCTCTCTACCTTCCCAGTGTAGATGTGGGATATGAGTCCCATGTCCTCTGTACTTCTGGTTCTCTACCTCTTCCTTTCTTCTCTATTGCCACACTGAGATGTTCCACACTGCAGACAAGCTTGGTCAACATGATTTCCAGCCTATCCATTCTCTCTCCAACTTGTCTGACCTTTTCTTGACTCCCTGTTATACTTGGTTTAGACCATCCATGACCTCTTCCAACTGGTGTAGACTGTATCTGCAGGGGACCCCTACTGGCATCCAGCCACGACATGTTCCTCCATGGCTCAAAAGAATTGCTGGAGCCCACCTGATCCACAGTACACCATGCAACTGAACTCTGGTTGTAACACTCTCTAACTGCCTAAAACCCTCATGCTGCTTATACATGTCTGAGCAACCCTGGGCCATTGAGTTCTGAACACATCAGAAACAATATCTGTGGTATTTTTTATAAATGAGATTTCTGCCTTTCCCTTTTTTAGCACTTTTTTTTAGTTTAAAATGCCCACACTTTTTTTGCTTAACCTGCTGTTACACTTGAAAAGGTCTGTCCCACGTTGTGGTGCTGGTTATAACACCCGCCTATACCCTGCTTTCACCTATCTGGGAGATGGACTCTGGCTAGCTGCAGTGAAGGATAGTCACAGAGCTGGCAGACATTAATTTGGGGTATGACTCTCTTACCATAACAAAGTGCTATATGAATTATCACAGAGGCCAGTGGCCGAGATTACGGGGGACAGGCTGCCCCCGAGCAAGAGACGGACTTTGGGACTTTTCACTTGCCTTTTATTTTTTGAGTTTTTGCTCTTGTACGTTGGACCTGGAAGACTGTGAGCAGCAGGCTGGATCTGAAGACTGTATTTTTTTAGTACTGTCTGTCGGACACTCCGACTCCTTTCCTGACAACTGTCGACTCCCAAATATCCCACTTCTGATTGGCTGCAACACGCTGTGACCACAGCAACGTGCATTGCAGCCAATCAGAAACACTAACAAAGTCACATGCATTGCATACCCACGAACAGGAAAACATTATAGCACCATAGCTGTCTGCCGCCTGTCAGTTGGAGGAGCAAATGTGGGGAAAAGTGATACCTAGGGTCTGTCACTCTCTCAACCCCCCATCATACAACATCATGCGGAGGTTAAGCCTGTAAATTCAGACATTTCTCCCCTCATTTTACCGGAGATATCCCTCCCCCCACCTCACTCATCATGTATATCCTGGCTTCAGTCCTCATTGTTTCAGTCGGGTGCACTGCCAAACGGTTCTTGTTCAGATATCCAGGTTCAAATATCAGGAAACTATAGACCTGTTAATTTAACCTCAGTTATAGGGAAAATGATGGAATCACTTCTAAAGGAAAGAATTGTCGAGTATCTAGAGGCCAGAGGGGCACAGGACCCTAGGCAGCATGGATTCACAGTGGGAAGGTCATGCCAGACGAATCTGATAGATTTCTTTGACTGGGTGACCAAAGTAGTAGATCAGGGAGGGGCTGTGGACATGGTCTACCTAGACTTTAAGCAAGGCATTTGACACAGTCCCACACAAGATTAATATACAAGTTAGCCAGCCTGGAGTGGGTCCCAAGATGACAGCCTGGGTAAAGAGTGGCTGGAGAATAGGACACAGAGAGTTATAGTAAATGGAGTCCACTCAGAAGAAAGGAGGGTTACTAGTGGGTACCATGAGGTTCAGTATTAGGACCGGTCCTCTTCAATGTCTTTATAGCGACATTGCAGAAGGACTGGAAGGAAAGGTATGTCTCTTTGCAGATGACACTAAGATCTGCAACAGAGTTGATGCACAGGGTGGGGTGGAAAGGATGAGAAGGGACTTGGCAAGGTTAGAGGAATGGTCAAATGTATGGCAGCTTAGATTCAATGCTAAGAAGTGCAAGGTAATGCACCTGGGAAACAAAAACCAAGGGGAAGAGTACACAATGGGGAGTGAGATACTAACAACAACAAAGAATGGAAAGGGACCTGGGGGTAGTCATATCAGATGACCTAAAGATGGGCAAGCAATGTGAGAGGGCAGCAAGGAGGGCTGGGGGATACTGGGATGCATAGGGAGAGCATCACCAGTAGAAAACAGGAAGTTATTATCCTCTGTACAGACAGCTGGTGAGACCCCATCTGGAGTACTGTGTGCAGTTCTGGAGACCCAATCTCCATAAAGACATAGACAGGATGGAAGCTGTCCAGAGGAGGGCAAATAAAATGGTGCAGGTCTGCACCAGAAGTCGATGAAGAGAGACTTAAGGAGCTTAATATGTATAGCCTCGAGGAAAGGAGGAGAGGGGGACATGATAGAAACTTTCAAGTACCTCAAGGGAATCAACAAAGTCCAAGAGGTATCATCTTTCAAAAATGAGGTGTGCAAGAACAAGAGGCACAATTTGAAAGATAGAGGAATGGCTCAGAGGTAATTTAAGGAAGTATTTTTTTCACAGAGAGGTGGTGGATGCATGGAGCGGCCTTCCGGAGGAGGTTGTGGAGTCAAAATCAGTGGAGAATTCAAGCATGCATGGGATAGTCATAAGGCAATTCTGGGGGGTGGGGGTAGGAAGAAGTAGGCTGCTGGTTAACTAGGATCTGCAGCTTATCCAGTAGGTAGGGAAATGGGCAGACTGGGTGGGCCAAGCGGTCCTTATCTGCCGTCAAATTCTATGTTTCTATGTTTCTATGTTTCCATGTTAGCTGGAGATGACAGTTGTGATGGCTGTGCGAAGCGAGGGACTGAAATTGACAAAATGGTGCCGCTGATATGCAACTGTCTTGGGGCCTTTGAAACTAAATCTTTGCAGCTGATTGTCACGTTTGCGGTGCCTTCTAATATTTTTGAAACCCATCTGCAGATACATGTGCAGTTTGTCTTTATTGCTATTTAAACTCCAAGTCTGCCCTTGTCTATGTCCTGCACCTCGTCCCATGCTGTATGTGCACATGAGGAGTTCATACCTGCTTTGAAGATTTTAATAGTTCTGTAGCTCCAGACCTCTGTCAGAGCCCCTATTCCAACAAGAGACTGTAGATTGTTGCAAGATGTTTGTCCTGTTCTGGAGATTACTGGTGCTCCATTCTTTGAAAGGATTTCAGAAGTTGTTTGATTTCGGAAAGCATGTTTTGGTAAGATGTGGACACTGGCCAAATTGGTGGGGTGGGGACACTGACTTTGACTGTGCTGGTGTGGTGGAGTGTGTTGGGGAAACTCGCTGGATGATCCGTCTTTGGTGGGGCTAGGGGATGGTCTGTTTTCTGGGGTTGGGGGCAGTCTGTGTTTTGGGGCTGACTCACTGAAGGGATGGTCAGTGTTTGGTGCTGGGGGTCTGCGTTTGGGGTTGGGTGGACGGTCAGTGTTTGTAGCTGGGAGGACAGTCAGTGTTTGGGGCTGGGAGGGCAGTCAGTGTTTGGTGGGGCTCGGGGGATGATCTGTGTTTGGGGCTGGGGGACAGTCTCTTTTCTATTCTGGGGTGGGGACACTGGCCATGGTGATGTGGGGACACTGGCTGTGGTGGTGGGGTGGGGACACTAGCCATTGTTTGGTGGTCTTGGCTGGCCATTTGTCTGGGGGGACTCTCCATGATGGTGGAGAGGGGGGACAATCCATGCTTGCTGGCCAGGTGTCTTGGGGTGGGCTGTCTGTGTTGGTGGGGTGGGAGGACTGTTCATGTTTGCTGGCAGGGTTTCTGGTGGGAGGGGGACTGCCCGTGTTTGCTGGCTGGGTTTCTGGTGGGACTGTCCGTGTTGGTTAGGAGGGGGGACATTCCATGCTTGCTGGCTGGGTGTTAGCATATAAACATAAGTAAATGTTAAAACATTATTTCCACCTCATCCTTTACCTGCCAAGAGATGTGTCTCACTGACCTGTGCCCGCAGCTAGCATTTGAACATTAGTACCATTATTTCCCCCTCATCCTTTACCTGGCTGTAAAAGTAATCTTTCACTTTTTCAATTTCTCCAATCCTCCACTGTGGAGGGGTGAAACAGACTGCTTTCTTGACCTTGCTGTCTCTGTCTTCATTGCCTGGCAAACACAACCAAAGGGGTTATTTTTTGTGTTATTCCCCATGCAATGTTACAAGACTAGCAAAAAGTCTTGCACTGAAACACGCACCCTAAAGAAATGATGATACTACTATCTGGCTATTGTTATCATGACTACTGACTGATGATGATTTTTTTTGTGGGGGTTTGGGGACACTGGTCATGTGGTGTGTGTGTGTGTGTGTGGGGTTGGGAACACTGGTCGTGTGTGTGTGTGTGGTTGGGGGTTGGGAACACTGGTCGTGTGTGTGTGGTTGGGGACACTGGTCAGTTTTGTGTGTTTGGGGGGGTTGGGGATACAGGCATTGTGTTGGTGGTGTGGGGGCACTGGCATTGTGTTGGTGGGATGGCGAGCACTGGCATTGTGTTGGTAGGGTGGGGACACTGGCTTTGTGTCAGTAGGGTGGGTTGTATTTCCATACCAGGCAGACTGAGCTTCTGACCAGTAGTTCAACATCTCTTTTTCTAGACCAAGAAAGAGACCTAAACAAAATGCAGGATAAAATGTGGTTTTATTTATTTTTGTAAGTCCATCAGGGTGTAGAGAGTAGCCAAGCTGATCAATATGGGTGGAGATAGTGGCCATGCAGGTCTGGGGTGGGGAGAGTGGACTGTAGCTTTTTTCATGGACATTTAAATTCACTGTTGCTTGCTGTGCCTTCTGCTGCCCTGCCAGGTTTGTGCTGCTGTGCTGACCAGGGCGGACTGGTACACATGCTGAAAAAAATGGTTCTGGCTGCTGGTGATGGAGGAGGGAGGGGTGGATGGGCAGAGTGGCACAGAACCATTTTTTCCTTCATGTATACCAGTCTGCTGGGTCTGTGCCATGTTCTGTGGCTTGTCGTTGATGGTCAGTGGAGGGATGGGCTTAGCTGACTGGCACATGTGCTTGAAAAAAATGGTTCTGGCCTCTGGTGATGAAGAAGGGAGGGGTGGATGGGCATACTGGCACAGAAACATTTTTTTCAACATGTATGCCAGTCCACTGGGTCCATGCTATGCTTACCTCCTCGTACAAGGGGCTTCTGAGCACTGAAGATAAGTTTGTGTCAAAATGAGGGACTGTTGGGAGGTATGAAATCCTACAGTATAAAAACTGTATATGTTTATGTAGTTTCACCTTATTTTGTGGTTCAACAAGATGTTCTGTGGTCTCTCCTCCTCGTTTAGCACCCCAGCCTGTGACCCAGCCAGTCCCCAGGGCAGGGGGAAGGTCCGTTGTTTAGTGGTCATAATTGTAAAATGAATTATTTAATTTACTGTGTTGTGCTGCCTGGACCTGTTACATTAATAATCTAATTCTGTTGCTTTTGTAACTACCCTGACTCCCTCTCTTCTCAGAAGTTACGGCTCTCCCTTTTCATGCTGCCTGAGCATTCAGATGAATGGCATGGAATGGGAGTCTGTGATGACACAGCATGTCTTAGAGGTATGAAAATCAAGAGCAGTGGATGGTGAGGAGATTGGAACTCAATGTAGATCTGAGGGCACCCCAAAGCTACATTATTTATCAAAAAGTTATCAAAGCATATCAGAATACATAGCTGCCATGGAAAGGAAGATGGAAGGGCAGTTAAATATGCAAAAATAATTTCCTATCTAAAGGAGATAGAAAATGATGTTTTCATATTTAACTGCCCTTCCATCTTTCTTTCCATGCCAGTTACAATATGTATTCTGATATGCTTTGATGATTTTTTTCATAAATATTGTAGGTTTGGGGTTCCCTACTGCCCTCATATCTACACTGAATTTCACTCTCCTCACCAGTTACTGCTCTTGATTTTCATATCTCTAAGACATTCTGTGACATCACAGACTCCCATTCCATGTTATTCATCTGAATGGCCTGGAAATGAGTTTATGATGTCATAGAATGCTCAGGCAGTATGAAAAGAGAGCTGCAACTGCTGAGCAGAGAGGGATTCAGGGTAGTTACAAAAGCAACAAAATTAGATTATTATTAAAACTTAATGACCTTCTTATCTTTGTTTCTGTTTGAAACTTTGGCAAATGTATGTCAACATGTAATACTTGTGAGGTATAAAATTAGAACTAGAATAAATCAGAACACATTTTATACCCTATGGTTTCTGCTCCTCCCCCCATGTCATGATATGGGAAAATCAGGACTTTTTGGTTCCTTTGCCCCCCCTGTGAAAAAACCAAACTACCCCCCCAACAGAGGCAGAAGATCTTTATTTAGCAATCTGTGAATAACTATTACTTTTTTTCTTCAGCAATGGCTCTATCAGTAACTAGAAAAATGGTTGAGCAGCCTAAACAGTGAAATAACGTTTGCACAAAAATGAATATCAGTATTTTCTCCTCCTGACAAAAAAATCTAAAATTTGTTGCAATGCACGTTTCTCGCCCCACTCTCAAGATAAACAGTAAAATGTCCCAAAATCATTTCAAGCCTCTTTTTAAAAGTCACAGTCTGTGGTCCCTTAACCCAAAATAAGTGTAGACCTTGAAGAATGAATTCCTTTGTTGTGCTGCCCTGGCCAGGGTTTGATGAGAAGTCCTCTGCTGATGTACAGTGATGGCTCTGCTGCTTCTCGGTGCTCCCAGGTCCTGGTTTCCTCAGCTGCTCCTCTGGTCCTCTTCGATCCACTGTCGAACAGGTGAACCCTCCCTACAAACTGTAGCTAGAAAATAAACTCTTTGCAGGTCTTGACTGCTAACTGCAGACTTAGCTTCTGTTTTTCCTTCTTTGCTTGGTCTATCAGAGACCAAAAGTTTCTGGAACTCAATTTCTCTACTGCTTTCCTAGCTAGAAAACTTTTCTTCTACTTTGGCAATGATAGCCCCTTAGCTAACTAACCTACCACTTTTAAAACTTAGTTTTTATTTTTCTTGCTTTTTTCTTGAAAAGAGTGTCTAAGCCCTAACACTATACTGCTGCTTGCCAGCTCAGACCAGAGAGAGAGAGAGAGAGAGAGAGAGAGAGCAAGAGCAAGAGCAAAAGGTTGGGCTACACTACTGAACACTCTAGCTCACCTACTCCCACCTGATTGGAGCATTTGGTACTAAGGTCACTGGCAGCAGATCAGGAGAGAGTCTGAGCCCCTTTCAAATTGTAGGAACTTTTCTTGAACAAACTCTGTCCCACTACTGTTTGTGCCCCTCCTCCAAACACCACTCCCTTTACTCTACTTAAATATTTTCTTTTATCTGGCTAGTCCTACCTCCTGCTGATGTTGTCCTAGTGACATCAGATCCAGCCAACAGACCTTACACAACATGACCTGCCTGCCCCCCCCCCAAGGTAACCATTTTATTTTTATAGAGCTATCATATATATATATATATATATATATATATACTTATGCCCCTCTGGGCTTTTGCTGCTGTCTGCTTACATCCTCTCTTTGCTTGTTTCTGTCTCTCCCCCCAATCACATAACAAAAAGACACTAGCCATCCACTAGCCTTCACTAGTCACTTGGCTACTAAATGAAATACTGGCCCCTCAGTCGCCATTGTGGGCAAAGGGGATTTAGCTGAATCCCCTCCCCCATACCACTTCCTTTTCTTTACAGGTGTGGCAGACAACCTCTCCCCAGGACTACCCCTCGGCACCCTACACTCAGATAAGTCCCTGTATTTTGCATTATATCTTGTGGGTTGATTGTAATGAGGTGACCGTGCCCATTACACCATGGCAGAAGCTCACCTGCACTTAGTAGCCATTACAGAAACCTGGTTCAATGAAAACCAGAACTGGAATGTGGCTATAACAGGATATAATCTGTTTAGAAAAGACAAGGTAGAAAGAAAAGTGGGTGGAGTGGCTCTTTATGTAAAAAACAACATAAAGGCTACAGAAATACAGGAGGGGAAGGAGGGTGCAGAAATGCTGTGGGTCACCCTGGAAAAGTGGAAAATGGCAGTTCTTCGCTTGGGGAAGGTCTGCAGGCCTTTCTCACAGGGGGTAGAAATGGATAAGGAAATTATGGTAGCACTCCATAAGATGGCTTGCAAGGGAGAGGTGTTAATAGTGGGAGACTTCAATCTGCTGGACATGGATTGGATCCTCCCTGCTGCAGCAATGACCAGGAGTAGGGACATCCTGGACTCTCTACAGGGGGTGTTCCTCAGGCAACTGGTTAAGGAACCCACTCGTGAGGGGGCATTGCTGGATCTAGTACTGACAAATGGGGACAGCATTGCTGACATCACAGTGGGGGACCACCTGGGGACCAGTGATCACTGGGCGGTGTGCTTTAATGTAAGAACAGAATCAAACCACATGAGGACAAGGGTCCTGGACTTCAGGAGTGCTGATTTTAAGAAAAATGGGAGAATTCCTCAGGGATGCCCTGGCAGGGATAGAGAAACTAAGGGGAGTAGAAGAACAGTGGGCTACAATAAGAGAGGGAACTGAAAAAGTTACTAAGCTCTGTGTCAAGCAGGTCAGTAAGGGCAAGAGTAAAAAGAAACCGCTATGGTTCTCTAGAAAGGTAGCAGAAAAAGAAAGCAAAAAACCTAGCTTTCAGAAAATACAAAAGAACACAGAAAAAAGGAGGACAGGGAGAGTTATCAGGTGAACCCTGATGTGAAATCTATGTAATGAGCCAGCTCTCAAAGGTTTAATTTGAGATTATCAATGAATAAATAAATAAATCAATCAATAACAAAGGGAGGCAGGGAAGGCAATTGGGAGCACAAAATCAAAAACAGAGGAAATTATAGCCAAATCAGTAAAAAGGGGGATAAAACATTTTTAGATACATTAGTGAAAACAGGAATTCCAAGGGAGGGAGGGATAGTAAGACTGGAAGGTGAAGGGGGGTTACTGTAGAGGAGGACCGCCAAAAAGGGTACATACTAAACAAATACTTTTGTTCAGTATTCATGGAGGAGGGGTAGTAAATGGGCCTTTGTTACAAGACAAGGGCATAAAGGGTCAGGAGGTGGACACTAACCCTTTAACAGTGGAAAAAGTTCTAAAGGAGTTTTCAAAGTTAAATGTTAAATGCAAATGTAGATAAGGAAATGGGTCCAGATACGGTGCACCCCAGGTTGCTGAGGAAGCCCAGAGAGGTGCTGGCTGCACCTCTGATAGCCCTGTTCAACCTGTGACTAGAAGCAGAGGAGGTGCTAGGGGACTGGAGGAGGCCAGATGTAGTCCCACTCCACAAAAGTGGAAATAGGGAAGAGGCAGGAAATTAAAGGCCAGTCAGCCCTACTTTGGTAGTTGACAAAGTAATGGAATCACTACTGAAGGACATGATTGGAGAATACCTTGTTACCAGCAGTCTACAGGATCTGAGGCAACATGGTTTCACAGGAGGGAGGTCCTGCCAGACAAACCTGATTGAGTTCTTTGACTGGGTAACAAAGGAAGTGGACCTGGAAGGGGTGGTTGATATGGCCTATCTGGATTTCAGCAAGGCCTTCGACACCTTTCCACACAGAATGCTGGTAAACAAACTAAGTAGCCTTGGAGTAGGTCCAAAAATAGTAAAATGGGTGGACAGCAGGGTTAGTGGTAGGAGACAAAGAGTGGTGGTAAATCGGGTACCCTCTGGGGAAGGCAAGGTGACTAGCGGGGTGTCGCAGGGATCAGTATCAGGCCCAGTCCCCTTCAATGTCTTTATTAGTGACGTTGCAGAAGGACTGAGGGGAAAGGTATACCTGTTCACAGATGACAATAAAATCTGCAACAGAGTAGACACACTGGGGGGTGGTTGAAAGAATGAGGGAGGATCTAAAGAAGTTAAAAGAATGGTCATGCATTTGGCAGCTAAGATTCAATGCAAAAAAGTACAAAATCATACTCTTAGAGCACAAAAATCTGGGGGCAATCTACCAGTTTGGGGTGGGGGGGTATTAGCAGTCAAGAAAGAGGAAAGAGACCTGCGGGTTATCATTTCTGATGACCTGAAGGTAGCTAAACAGTGTGACAAGGCAGGGGGAAAGGCTAGCGGAATGCTTGGATGCATAGTGAGGGGTATCACCAGCAGAAACAGGGAGGAAATAATAGTCTTGTCTAGATACCTGGTGAGACTCCACCTTGAGTACTGTGTACAGTTCTGGAGACCCCATCCCTGAAAAGACATAGATAGGGTGGGGGCAGTGCAAAGGAGGGCAACCAAAATGGTGCAGAGCCTGCATCAGAAGCTCTATGAAGAAAGGCTTAAGGATTTAAGTATGTACTCCCTAGAAGACAGGAGGGAATGGGGGGATAATAAAGACACTTAAATACCTCACAGGAATAAACAAGATACAGGAAGAGAGCATTTTCCAAAGAAAAATATGCTCAAGGACAAGGGGTCACAATATGAAGCTGGAGGGAAGGACACTCAGAGGAAACATCAGGAAGTACTTCTTCATGGAGAGGGAGGTGGATGCTTAGAACAGACTCCCAGCAGAAGTGGTGGGGGATAGGATGGTTACAGGATTTAAGAATGCATGGGGTAGACACAAGAGAATCTTAGAAGCAAGAGGGGGGTGTAAACTGGAGTCCAAGCAGGGTCTCCAGTGGCATTATAGGTAGTGAATTTAGGGCAGACCAGGTGGGCCAATTAGTCCTTATCTGCTGGCAACTTCTACTTTTCTATGTTTCTTGCACTGCTGGTATGTCTTGGGACCCACTATATAGTAGCACTTCTAGGGCTGGTTAATGCAAGCTTCCATTAATGAAGGCATAAGGTCAAGTTCAGCCTTGACTTGTTTCAGATGAGGGGTCACAGAAGTGTCCCCCTGCTGATGTGCCATCTGCAGTAAATGCAGGGTGTCTTCCAGATACTGCTGGAGTTCCCAAAGTTGTTTTGTCTGCATGGAGGTGTATTGTATGGTATGTAAACAGAGGAATGTCATCAATGTATCCCATTTAATAGAATGGGACCACTCTGGGCCAGCATTCTCTCACAGGATTTCAGCAACCCTCTCTTGCAGGTATTCTCAAAAAGGCTGCAGCTTCAAGTAGTATGTACTGAGGTGCCATGGGGTAGCACATTGTTCTAGCCCCATGTACCAATAACTGGTGACTGGAGCATGGTTTGAGTGGGCAATATCCCAATTTTGGTAGCCCACTAGGTTGGATAGATTCTCTGCCTCTGTGTAGTAATGATCAGTGCATGAGTATGAGCCCTACAAATGAGAATAGTGCATGTAAGTTTAGGTTCAAGGGTGGAGAAATCATCAAATATCTGTGCAACCAACCGTCTGGGTGAATCACTTGAAATACCTGTTTGCAGCCGACTACAACAGGAGGGAAGAGTTCAGTGTGTCCTATTGCATGGAATGGGCAATGTTAAAATCTTCCTTTTAGCATAAGAAAACCTTTAGCTGATGTTACAACCTTATCCAACAGTCTTCACTGACAGAGTATTCGTTCCTGTGGGCAGCTAAAGGTTTGCTGGTTTGACCTCATTATTATTATGAGAAGGCCCTGAACAATGACCAGCCTCCCCTGTGGGTCCTCCCATGTCTGGCTTGTTTGAAAGTTAGTGTAGCATGTGGTAAGAATGACTACACCTCACCTCCTACTATGACTATAAGAGAAGGAGTACATGGAGTAGTCACATTTCACCAGGTTCCCATGTTTGACAGCTCATAGGTCTGCCTCCTGCATTCAAATGCTGTTGGGTATTGCTTTTTTGATCTGTAACATAAGCCATGCTCTTTTGATGGGGCTGGTAATCCTGTTAACATTTAATGAGTTTAACATTTAATGAGTATAACTGTAGTCTAGATGTACCCATTGAGGACAGAAACTAAGGATATCTTTGTTGCTGGACAACTCAACCCTGGGGTCCCACCCCCACCACACCATTCCAGATCCATGATTGTACAAACATTTTTCAACTATATAACCAAGTAACCCTGAAATTACAGGAACAGGCTGGGAACTTATCCCAGCTAGAACTAGGGATAGGGGAAGTAAACCAGGGAATGATCCGAGGACTCCAACTGGGAGTCACACAGCAAACAGTCAGAACTATGAGCTTCCATGTAGAGACCTTGTGTCACTAGGTCTCAGAAGGCAGGTTGTAGATTCTGCCAGGGAGGATAGACCTCAGCCAAGGGGCCTTCAGATGCACTCTACATCCTAAGGAAGGGTGTACAGGGCGAACATCATATCTCTGTCCCAACAGGTGTAGGTAATTTCGAAAGTAACAACAGTCTGCAAAGAGAGTCATATAGTAGACCTATGGTGAATTACTTCTTAGCCCACAGTAATTCAGAGAAGGAAACATAGAAACACAGAATTTGACGGCAGATAAGGACCGCTTAGCCCACCCAGTCTGCCCATTTCCCTACCTAAATGGATAAGCTGCAGATCCTAGTTAACCAGCAGCCTACTTCTTTCTACCCCTTCCCCCTAGAATTGCCTTATGGCTGTCCCATGCATGCTTGAATTCAACCACTGTTTGGGAGGTTTGAAAACATCAAGGGCATAGTTGGGAATGAGGGAGAAAACAAGTAAGTGAAACAACAAAAGGGGGGAAGGGGGGGTGCAACTTTTGACACTCCAAGAGCGGCTGGGTAAGGCACATGGGCAGTATGGAGGTTAGTGAGAAGGGTTTGTAAGTAAAGGAGCCCATCATAAGTATTCATGTGGCAACCCCTGTTTGCAACTTAAGCTCTGCTACAATATGAGGCTGAATAGCTCAGGTGTAGTGTGAGGCATTTGGCAATAAGACGGTGGGTAGATGAGTCCATAGAGAGGTCAGTTGCCCCCCTTTCGTACAGTGAAGATCACAGTATAGGAGATGAGGTGCTGTACATGGCAATAGAGTAGTGGGGGGACAACTCACATCCATCGCTACATATCAGTCCACCCTCTAGCAGCTTTCACTTCAGTCCCATGATTACTACACAGCAGCTAGGGTGAGAGTTCACATCTTAGTGAGTAACCAGCCCATCAGGCAGATGTTTTGCAGTGCAAATTGCTCATTTGGGAAAACCCACTGTTGTGAGTTGCGGAGTGCGGAGTGCCAGTTCCACACAGAACACCCTGTCCACTGGTAATGGTTCCAAAAGCTGGTCCAAGGCCCTCTTCCCCCTGGGTAGCCATTTCCTGGATAAGAACTGTACCCCTCTGCCCCCTGACCCCCACCCCCCACAAGCAACCAAATCAAACAGGTAGGTGGTGACATCAATGGGTACCTGTCTGTAGCTCCACAGTAACTGGAAGATGAACAGCCAGGATTTAGGTAGACAGCCAGGATTACTGTAGTAAATGGTGTCTATCCTCACCATTTCTCTGGAATAAGCTCCAGTATTCCTGTGAATGAGGGAGGCATTCAGTACACTAATGACCATGCTACAAGGGTGTGGGGTGGGAGAGAAGTCTGGGTCCTGAGCACACACAAGTCTGTAACTGTCATGGCCATCGCACGCACAGGCCTCATGACAAAGGCCTTGCATTTGCTCCACTTATACCTTCAGGGCTAAGGGTGCAGTCCTGGTGAGAGTGTGGACTGAGAGGTATTCCATGAGGAGTCACAGGTCACAGGCCCCACCAGGTTGGGTCTGAGCAGCGTTACAAGGAACAAATACATTACTGATCCTGGCTGGCCTTACTAAAGAGCCCAGAATAATCAGGAACAACCCAAAGAGCTACAGGTATCCAGAATTTCAGTTTCCTAATAGGGCAGTGGTGGGAGGGAGAGTAAACACCAGAACACTGATAAGGAGAGTCTCAAGGTGTGGGTGAGAGGGAGAGCATCAATCGGGAACCATACCTGAGGTCAATATAGGGAGTCAATTATTTCAGGAGCCTATCGTCATGCTGTGCTGCGCAGCATCAGTTTGGGGGTGTTTCTGCTGCAAAGCCCCAATGATTTTTCCCTGAGCAGCTGCCCCATGTTGCTGTTGCTGATCTCTCTGTGATGCCTGAGTCCACAGGTGCTGTGAAATTTGGCAACCAGGGTCTGAGGCTGAGCTGGGCATTGGGGTGGGGGAACTTCAACCTGGTGGCTCTGCAGTTTATGCATCACAGCCTCAGCAGTTTCTAAAGTCTGTGTTCTCTCAGGAAACTGGATGACTATTTGGGAAAGGTATTCATTTTCAGGACATTCATGATAGGGATATAAGTTCTCTGATGGGACATGAGCATCGGGAGGTAATCATTCTGAAAAAATAGTCTATTGTCCTTGCCAATGACAGTCTTCTTCTTCCAGGCAGTGTGTAGAACAGTTACGTTCTCTTGAAAGTGCTGGAGCTTAAGGACTATTAACAATGCCCTGGCCCCAAGGGCAATGGACTTGAGGCCAATCATACAGCAGGTATGCTCAGTCTCCAGAATGTAGGTGCCTGGGAGCTCCAGAGTCATTCAGAACAGCTTTTGCAGGAAAGGTATCATCTCGGGCCTCTCTACCCCTTTGTGCACCCCGTAGAGCCTGATGTTATTTTGGCGGTTCCAACTCTCGGTGTCTTCTGCCCAATTGTGTAGAGTCTGAACCCCCTGATGGAGTTCCACAATGGCCTGCTCTGTAGTATCCAGCCATTTGACACTGGTGGAGAGCTGTTCCTCCTCACTGTTGTGCCTTTCCTCTAGTTTATCCAATTCAATGCAGAGGGCTGTCGTGGTCAAACACATCTTTTTCTGAACTCTTGGAGCTCAGTAAGCATCAGGGTCAACTTTTGCTGGAGAGTTTTTACACCCAGAACTTCAGCTCAAGAACAACCATCTGGAGTGGGGATCGAGATCTGGAAGCCATCACTGTCTGACCCTCCATTGGAGAATCCATCCCCATCCATCAGCTCCGCTGGGGATTTTGCTCTACTGTCTCTTCCTGGGGGCATTGACTGACCTCTTACTGCTGTTCCAGGCTTGTTCTTTTTTTATTTTGAAGTATTTTCACAAATTGCCTTCCCTGGTTGGGATGGAGCTTCACTATCATGCCAAGTGCATGATGCAACTGGAAGTCCAGGTGTAACCCACATGTCTCTAAGGATAAGGTGACTTTAATTCCAGGATGCCTTTGTAAACCTTGTCAGAAGACAAATGCCCAACTTTTAATTTGTGCTTAAGGCCCTACGCCTTTCCCATTACACAATCTGGCAGTAGATCATTATTTTCTTTAGAGAAAATTAAACAAAAGTAGTTGTTCAGTACATTTGCTCTCCTCTGGTCATCCACCACCCAGTCCAGCCCCTCTGCCAAACTTTCAATGCTCTCCAGTTTGTTTTTTTCCACTGACATATCTGAAAAAGGCCTTGTTGTTGACCTTCATTCCCTCTGCAGTCCTATAGTCAGTCTCTGTCTTGGCCTTCATCACCTCTTCACTGGCTTCCTTGAACTTCTCCTGGTAGCTTACTTTGTTGTCTGCCATCTGATTCCCATGTACCTTCTAAGGGTAGTCCTTTTCAGCCTTACTGCCTTCCTCCCCTAAGAAAAAAACTGGCCTTTTCCTTTCCTTGCTCTTCTTGACTATCCATAGGCAGCACTTTGTTGCCTATTATACAATGGCAAGAAAGAATCCTGGCTCCTGATTGGTCAGTTGGCCATCACAGCAGGGATGCTATCCTGGCATAACATCCCTGCTGATGATCTGCCTGACCACCAGCACCACATAGCTTGCATCTTTTCTTAAAAAAATATTTATAAACACTAAATAAAATTCTTTAAAATGCTTTTTTTTCTGTATAAAACAATGAGCCATTGTATAATAGGAATAATGCCTTCCAGGGTGAGTGTTATGCTGGGATAACATCCCTTCTCGGGTGTTGGACGCCCTCGGCCGGTGGCCTCGGGCCCAACCACCCGAGGTGGGATGTTATCCCAGCATAGCACCCACCCTGTCAGACATTATTCCTTTACTGAACCTCCCTTATAATGACCTACCATTTTTCTCCACCACTCAAACTGACCTACCTCTCTGAGCCTGACCATAAGGATCTCCACCATCTACTTAAAAGCAGCCCTTCTAAAGTCCAGAACCCTTGCCTTAGATTTCTTTTTTCTGTACCTAAAGGGGATTTTCAACCACACAGAGTTATGGTCACTTGCCCAGAGGAGAGCTTTCACAGTTATCATTTTCTGAGGTCCTAGATCATGAGCACTAGGTCCAGGATAGCCCCCTTCCTGGTCATTTCCCTCACATGTTGGCAGAGGAAACCTTCCCAGAGGATGTCCACAGAAGTCTGCTTTTTTTGCACTCCTTGCCCACCTGAATAGATCAATAACTAACTAGTATATTCAGATCTGTCAGGATCATATACCCTAGTGCTGCAGCTTTCTTAATTTCCCACCCTTGGGCCCTATGCCCCTTCTCAGACTGGTTTGGGTGACTGTCTGCAACCACAACATGTGATATTCTTACTTCTTTCCCCTATCAGCTGCCCCTAAATTGACTCAGCCATTGTCTCCTCCCCACTGCTTTGCCCTCAACTGCTTTGATACCCTCTTTGATATACAGAGACACCCCCTCATGGTGCTGTGCATCCTGAAGATGGCATTTTCTGGGATTGAAAGGCCCCTCAGTCCTTGCTATGAACTGATCTCTACACATCAACACTTCATTGAAACATAGAAACATAGAATTTGATGGCAGATAAAGAACACTGGGCCCACCCAGTCTGCCCTTTTTTCTCTACCTATATTGTTACCGCAGACCATACTTGATCTACCACTCTTTCTCCTTCCCCCCTTCCTTTCCACTATGATTCCCTTGTGCCTATCCCATGCATTTTTGAACCCTGCCACTGTCTTCACCCCACCACCTCTGCTGGGAGATTGTTCCAGGAATCCATCACTCATTCTGTGAAAAAGTACTTGCTAACATTTCTCCTGAATGTAACACCCTCCAGCTTCATAGCATGCCCCCTTGTTGTTGAGCACCTTTTCTTCTGAAAAATATTTCCCTCCTGTACCTTATTTACCCCTGTGATGTATTTAAAGGTCTGTATCATATCCCCCCTCTCCCTCCTCTCTTCCAGGATGTACATACTGAGGTTCTTTAGTCTTTCCTCATAGGGATTTTGATGCAGACCCTGCACCATTTTAGTTGCCCTCTTCTGAACAGCCTCCACTCTGGCTATGTCCTTCTGGGAATGAGGTCTCCAGAACTGCACACAGTACTCTAGGTGGGGTCTTACCAGAGATCTGCACAGTGGTAACACCACCTCTTTCTGCCAGTGATACCCCTTCCCTGTGCACCCCAGCATCCCACTAGCTTTCCCAAATGCCTTGTCGCACTGCCTGACCACATTTAGGTAATCTGATATGATGATATGATCATCTGAAGGAAGCAGGGAAAGCTGTTAGGAGTGCAAAAGTGCAAACAAAGGAAAAGACTAGCATGGGCAATAAAGAAAGGGGACAAAACATTCTATAGGTACAACAGTGAAAGAAGGAGGTCCAAGGTAGGGATCGTAAGGCTCAGAGGGGATGGAGTGAGGGATGTGGAGGGAGACTTGGAAAAAGCAGAAATACTGAATAAATACTTCTGTTCAGTATTCATTGAAGGAGAGGAGGAACAGGGACCACAGCTGGGGACCAGATACAAAGGGGGGAGGGATGTTAACATGAGTCCATTTTCAGAAGAGAGAGTCCTGGAGGAACTCGCAAAGCTAAAGGTAGACAAAGCAATGGGGCAAGATGGTATACATCCCAGGATTTTGAAGGAACTATGGAGGGAGCTAGCTGCGCCACTGGCAGCCATGTTCAGTGAGTCGCTCAACACAGGAGTGGTTCCAGAAGACTGGAGGTGGGCACATGTAGTCCCTCTTCACAAAAATGATAGCAGGGAAGAGGTAGGATACTATAGGTCGGTCAGTCTTACCTCAGTAGTGGGTAAGATTATCGAGACACTGCTTAAGGAAAGGATTGTGGAACACTTGGAATCCAAAGGGGCCCACAATCCTGGCAGCATGGATTCACAGTAGGAAGGTCACGTCAAACACATCTGACAGATTTTTTTGACTGGATGAGGAAGGAGGTGGATAAGAGGGGAGCAGCCGATATCGTCTACCTTGATTTCAGCAAAGCCTTCGACACTGTCCTACATAAAAGACTGGTGAACAAGTTGGGTAAGGTGGTAAACTGGGTTGGAAACTGATTAGGGACAGCCAGCCCAGTGGCACTGAAGGCTGAGGCACTGGATGCCTTACTTCAAGTCACACTGATGACCCAGGTTTGGGAATGAGCTAAGATCATAGGAGAGCCAGGAGGGGGGAGGAGGAGCAGGACTGAGCATCCAGAAGATAGCTCTCCTCTCCCAGGGAGGAACCCTGTCTCCCACCATAGTTCTACTGCCCCCAGGTGGAGGTCCACGGGCAGCACACGTGGGCATGCGGCAAGCAGAGGGAGGGTGCCTCGGAACCACAGCGTGTACGTGCCTTACGACGCCCCACGTGGCCAAGACAGGGGATGGGGAAGAAAATGGGGAACAAAAAGCCCATAAAATATGGATTTAAAAAAAAGAAAAGAAACTGATTAGTGGACAGGAAGCAGAGGGTGGTGGTAAATGGGATCCAATCTGAGGAGAAGGGGGTGATAAGTGGGATGCTTCAGGGATCAGTCCTGGGTCCAGTCCTTTTTAATGTCTTTATTAGTGACATTGTGGAAGGGCTGGGGAAACACAGAAGCATAGAAATATAGACTTTGATGATAGATAAGGACTGCTTGGCCCACCAAGTCTGCCCATTTCCCTATCTATCAGATAAGCTGCAGATCCTAGTTTTACCAACAACCTACTTCCTCCTATCTCCCACTAGAATTGCCTTATGTCTGTCCGATGCATTCTTAAACTCCTCCACTATTTTTGACCCCAGGACCTCCTCAGGAAGGTCGTGCCATGTGTCCACCACTCTGTCCATGAAAAAATACTTCCTCACTTTGCCCCTAAGTTGTCCCCCCTCTGTCTTCAAATTGTGCCCCCTTGTTCTTGCACATCTCCTTTTCTGAAAGATGCTACCCTCTTGGACTTTGTTGAGTCCCTTGAGGTACTTGAGAATTTCTGTCATGCCCCTTCCCCTTTCCTCAAGAGTATACATAATAAGCTCTTTTAGTCTCTCTTTGTATGGCTTCTGGTGCAGACCCTGCATCATTTTAGTTACTCTCCTCTGGACTGCCTCCATCCTGTCAATGTCTTTGCAGAGATGGGGTCTCCAGAACTGCATGCAGTACTCCAGACGGGATCTCACCAAGGTAACACCCTATATAAGCGCCTATTATTGAGTGACTCAATATGAGCGACTCAATAATAGTACTTGGAAGTAGAGTGAGTGGTGAAATAAGTTGCTATATCCTTTAGAGTAAGTGTAGTAGGGAGCTACACTTGCTAGAGCAGGATATAGCATGATGGTTGGTCGAGCACTGCCAAGCCAGACGTGTAGTGTGGTAGTATATGCTATCGCCCCGAAGCAAGCGATCAGAGTTCGGATCTAGTGGCTGGAAAGGAAATATTTTGGTTTTTTAAATCTTTGTTTTCCTCTAATTCCGCACCCCCATGGAGTTGATTATCTTTATTTTGTGAGGTGTGGGGGGCTTCCCCCTGCCCACATAAAAATACATATATTTTCTTTTGTTCAGGTGCAGTAAGCAACCATGGCTATTTGCGACGGTTGCTCTACTGTCCATTGCCCTTTGTCTGTCGGGTGGTTCTTGTCTCGCTCTTTGTGGTCAGCGTTCATTAGGGGTCACCGTTATCACATAAAACCCTCACCAACTGTCTATACAGAGGGATAACAACTTCCCGTTTTCTACTGGTGATGCCTCTCCCCATGCCCCCCAGTATCCTCCAGCCCTCCTTACTGCCTTCTCACATTGCTTGCCTACCTTTAGATCACCTGCTGTGACTACCCCCAGGTCCTTTTCCATTTTTGTTGTTGTTAATACCCCTTCCCCCCATTATACTCTTCCTTTTGTTTTTTCAGGTGCATTACTCACACTTTCAGATTGACTGCAGCTGCCATACTTTGACCATTCCTCCAGCCTTTGTACTCATCCTTTCCACCCTCACCCCATGTATCTACCCTGTTGCAAATCTTTGTGTCATCTGCAAAGAGGCCTACTATAGAAAAATAGACTGATGACACTGGCCCCTAGAAGAGGAAGGTTTGTCTGTTTGCAGATGACACAAAGATCTGCAGCAGGGTGGACACTCCAGATGGGGTGGTGAAAATGAAGAGAGACCTAGGAAAATTGGAAAAAAGGTCCAAAGTGTGGCAACTGAGGTTTAATGTGAAGAAGTGCAAAATCATGCACCTGGGATGCAGAAACCCTACAGAGAGTTACAGGTTGGGGAGGAGTTGCTGGCAGTCACCAGGGAAGAAAGGGATCTGGGGGTTATCATTTCAGAGGACCTAAAGGTAGCCAGAGTACAAAGGATGTAGGAAGGGTCAGTGGCATGTTGGAGTGCATAGGAAGGGGTATCGCTAGCAGAAGGAGTGAGGTGGTGATACCACTATAGAAAACACTGGTGAGGCCTCAACTGGAATACTGTGTACAGATCTGGAGACTGCATCTTCATAAGGACATAGACAGGGTGGAGTCGGTTCAGAGAAGGGTGACAAAAATGATATAAGGCTTGCACCAGAAGACATATGAGGAGAGACTGAAAGCCCTCAATATGTACACACTGGAAGAGAGGAGGGAAAAGGGAGACATGAATAAAACCTTCAAATATCTTCAGGGCATAAACAAGGTGCAAGTGGGTAACATCTTTCAGTATAGGAGAAGTACCAGAACGAAGGAGCATGATATGAAATCGGACTGGGCAGGATAAGGGGAAATGTGAGGAAGATTTTCTTCATGGAAAGGGTGGTGGATGCATGGAATAGCCTGCCCCAGGAGGTGGTTGGAGCAAGCATGGTTGGGAATTTAAACATACATGGGATAGACACAAGGAATCTCTAAGGTGGGAAGGAGAGGCTAAGGACAATGACCAAGTAGGGTCAGTGGCTGCTAAGAAAGGTAGGGTATGCGAGCAGACTGGATGGGCCTAAGGGTCCTTATCTGCCATCAGTTACTAATGTTATGTTATGTTATGTTATGTTATGTTATGTTATGTTATGTTATGTTATTACCCCAGGTCTCTTTCCTGCTTGGTGGTTGTCAGTACCACTCCATCCATGTTGTACTCTGCCCCTGCATTTCTGTGCCCTAAGTGCATTATTTTGCACTTTTTCACATTGAAACTCAGCTGCCATTCCCTTGACCACTCCACTAGTTTTCTAAGGTCTCTGCTCATCCTTTCCACTTCCCCTGGAGTGCCTACGCTATTGCAGATTTTGATGTCATCTGCAAAGAGTTAGACCTTACCTTTCAGCTCCTCTGCAATGTCACATATAAAGACATTAAAGAGAACCGCACCCAGCACTGTTCCTCAAGGGCACCCCGTTGTTCACTCTCCCTTCCTCAGAGTGAATTCCATTTACCAGCACCCTCTGTCGGCTCTTTCCTAACCAATTTCTTACCCAGTTACCCAGCTTTCTTTTTTTTTTTTGATTATTTGTTTATGCTCTCCGTCGCGGTGCTGCCTAACACTCCACTGACCTCCCCAGCTCCGTCACCTTACATCCAGGGACTCACCTCATCCAAGCATCCTCCATGGCTTGCCACCTGTGGCAGAGTTGAAGGGAGGGGAACCACACTGCTGATGACACAGCTCAGGTGCAAGCCCTTGGCCTAACATCCTCCATGGCTTGCCCACCCACCCCCCAGTGGTGGGGTCAGACTAAAGGTGCCACCTGCCGATGAATGGATCCTTTGTAGGAGAGGGTCCCCAGAGGCCGATGTGGACCCTGCAAGAAGGCCGGTATCATCAGTGCAGCACCCAGCCATTTTCTGTGTTCTGTAGGGAAGGATGGATGTACAATGCCATTGGAGATGCACCACGCACACTACTGTGTATAACACATCGACGGCTGCTGGTCCTCCAACCCAAAGTTGCACTGATTGCCTCGAGCCTCTGCCAGAGGTCAGACCAGTGCCGGGAACCCACAACCCTCCTTCCCAGAGGAGGAGAGCCATCCTCTGGATGCTCAGTCCTCCTCTCCTTGGCCAGCCCCTGGCAGACTGAGTCCATCACCAAACCCAAGTCCCGGCGTGGTGGCAGGTGAGGCATGGGTGCCTCTGCCCTCCGTGTTACCAGGCCAGCCTACCCAGTTTTCTTACTAGTCTCCTATGTGTAATGGTGCCAAAAGCCTTACTGAAATGTAAATAGGCCACTTCCATCGCTCCACCCTGATCTAGCTCCTTTGTCACCCAGTCAAAGAAATCTATCAGATTTGTTTGACATGACCTCCCCCCTTTGAAACCATGCTGACTTGGGTCTTGTAACCCACTGGATTCAAGATATTATACAATCCTTTCCTTCAGCAGTGATTCCATTCATTTTCCCACCACTGATGTCAGGCTGACTAGCCTATAATCACCAGCCTCCTCCCTGCTACCACTTTTGTGTAGTGGGACTACATTCACCCTCTTCCAGTCCTCCGGAACCACTCCTGTTTCCAATGAGCTATTAAACAGGGCTGTCAGAGGTGCAGCTAGTATTTCCCTGAGTTCCCGCAATACCCTTGGATGCACCCTTTCTGGTCCCATTGCATTGTCCACCTTCAGGTTAGTGAGTCCCTTTAGGACTCTCCCCTCCAAAAAAGTACTAGCGTCCACCTCCCTCCCTTCAAAGCTTCTGTTACTTTTTTGTGGCCCATCCCCTTTTCCGTCCTCTGTGAACACTGAACAAAAGAATTTGTTCAGGCTGTCTGCCTTTTCCTGGTCCTCCTCTGCACAGTCTCTTCCCCCTTCCCTTTTTAACCTTACAATTCCACCCCTGGTCTTCTTCTTTTCACTTACATACACCTAAAAAATGTTTCCTCTTTTGTTACCTCCTGGGCTATTCTCTCTTCAGTTTGTGCCTTTGCACTCCTTACTGCTTTCACTGCTTCCCTCTGTTTCCCCCGATACACCTCCCTGTCTTCCTCCCTCTGTGTCTCCTTATAACTTCTGAATGATACCCTTTTGCCTTTACCTTTTCAGCCATCACTTTTGAGAACCATAATGGTCCGTTTTATCTCTTGCTTTTGATCACTTGTTTGATGCAGAGGTTTGTTACCTTTACTATGATCACTTTTACCTTTTCTCACTGTTCCTCTACCCCCCCCCCCCCCAGCCTTCCCCTCCATCAGGTCATCCCTGATGCATTTACCCATCTTTATAAAATCTGGCCTCCTGATGTTCAGGACCCTCACCCTTGTGTGGCTCAATTCCACAGCCATCCTTATATTGAACCACACCGAACTGTGATCACTGATCCCCAGGTAGCCTACCACCTTGATGTCCGCAATACTGTCCCTGTTAGTAAGTACCAGGTCCGGTATTGCCCCCTCACGAGTGGGTTCATTGACTAGTTGCCTGAGGAACACCCCCTCCAGAAAGTCCAGGATGTCCCTGCTTCTAGCTGAAGTCACTGCTGGGAGGCTCCAATCTACATCTGGCAGGTTGAGGTCCCCCACCAGCAGAGCCTCCCCCTTCTCTGCCATCTTGCCAATGGCTTGCACCAGTGCTTCATCTTATTCCTCCTACTGTGCTGGAGGTCTGCAGATCACTCCAGTGCAAATAGTGGCTGCATGCCCCATCTCCAGGGCAAGGCACAGAACCTCTGCCTAGCCCTATATTTCCTATATCTCTGTTGCTTTTATGCTTTCCCTCACATAAAGCACCACATCCCCTCCATTCCTTCCAACCCAGTCCTTCCTGGACAGAATATAGCCTGGTATGGCCATGGTCCGGTCATGGTTTTCAGTGCACCATGACTCAGTAATGGCCCCAATATCCAGGTCAGCCTCAGCCATGATGGCTTCTAGGTCTGGAATCTTATTTCCTAGACTTCTAGCATTAACACACATGGCCTTTCAGATGTTGTATCCACTCTGTTTGTTGCCCCCCCCTTTTTTCCTTTTTGCCATCCCTCCTTCCCCCCTCTCTTTTTAATGCTCCCATTCCTACCCAATCTACCACCCTGCTTCCTTTATTAATTTGCACCTTGGGGGATTCCACTCCCATCAGTTTCTCCTTCCCCGGGTCTGTTTAAAATGACACTGGACTGGTTAATTGGTGGTCGAACTTGCAGACTACTACAAGCTGCTTTAGACACTGCGGTTGCATTAGCACCTGAATCTATTGTAAACTTTATCTTCTTTCCCCATTTGCAAAGTTTTACTTTTTGAAGGCAAATTATTGGGAAAGTGCCAAACTGTATGCTACACATAGGCAGCATGAAGTTGCCACTTGGCCAGCTTTTGACACACAAACTAACAAAAATTAAAAAATAAAAAAATTTAAAAACGGCAATATCCCTTCCCTATCACCCTCCATAGTACCCAAACACCCATCCTCCTCCCACACCCAGCCCTGACTATTATGAAAGTTGTAACCCCGATGTAAGCTGCTAAGCAACCATGCACCCACCTTCCTCCCCTGTGCCCCATGAAAAGATTCCAATTAATCATGATGAATAAAATAACCCTCTTTCCTCTCAAGTTCATCCACACAGCAATCTGTGCTGACCCTCCTCTCACCCATCACCACAAAAAAGACAGCCGCCTTCCCCATCCACTCAGCATACAACCCCCATTTGTCACTTGACCTCACACAACAGATAGAACAAAGAAATGTATCCAAGTCAGCAGAGGATGGCAGCAAGAACAGACCCTCCTCTAATCACCTTAGCAAGACACTAGCTGAATGAAAAGGACAGCACTTCAGAGTAAAATCAGATGACTACAATATATGCATGCTTCAATTCATTTAGATGGCTGTCAACTGAGGTAGTGAAAGGAGGGTCTGTGCCAGCTGCCATTCACTATCAACTTGGATAAAATTCTCTGCTGTATCTTTTGGGTTGGGTAGGTGCCAGGTGGGGCATGGAGGGTGGTGGGTGTTAAGTGGGTGGAGGAGTGGGGGTTGTCTTTTTTGTTGGGCTAGGAGGAGAAGGGTGGATGCTAATTGCTGAGTGGGCAGGCTATGGGGGTAGGTTATTATAGTTATCATGACTGACTGGAATATTTCTAAGGGGCAGAGGGCAGGGTTGAGGGTGAATGTGTGCTTGGTGGGTGGGTGCAGGGAGAGTGGCACTACTTACACAACACAGTAGTTGGGTTTGGTACAGAGGAGGGGTTTATGGGGTGCAACAGTGGGTTGGGGAGGGAACATATTTTGTTTATTTTTTTGTTTGTTTCTTTCTTTCAGAGTGCCAGACTATATGATGTGATGCCTTCTTGAGCGAAGTGTCACTTCATGGAGTCGTCACCAGGAAAAGGCATTCTGTTCTGAAGCTTGTTTCCAGGTGTATTCCAGGAGCACAGGGAGATTAAGTGACTTGCTCACTTCATACACATTATGCTATTGGAGGCTGTGGGACTCCAACCCAGGTTTAGATCTTGAATCAGCTACTACAGTACTTCCTACACTCTTCTTCTACTGCATGCTATAGCAAAATGCTCTCTTGCATTTTTTACTGTCACATGTTTACAAGGGCAGTTGTCATGCTAGACATGACTTCAAGTGCCTCTTGAACAGCGTTTGGATGGCTCAGCTTGTTGTTTTTCTTGAGATTTAGTCCTATACCCCCTTTTCCATAACTTCACTTTAGCTTTACACAGACCCATTTTTCTTCCTCAAAGTTTTTTTTTCTCACCCCATTTGTTCTGTATTTTGGCTCTTAGTTAATTCATGGCTATGGGCTATTTCAGTCACAGAGGCTACAGTCAAGTTTGTTTGCAGCTGAAGTTTCTGTGGCAGTGTTTTATCCAAAAAGTCTATTATAGTTCTGTCTTTATTATATTAGTATTTAGTGGAGTCACAAACATAATTCTCTGCTAAATCTTCTAAAGTGTTAAACGTAAGCAATATAACACACTAGAGTGTGGGTAGTACTGAAGTAAATGCACATACTGGGGCATAGTAAAGCACAAGGCTTCAGGTCATGTGCCTTCAACTGCTGGATGTGCATTTATGTCAGTACTAGCCACACCACGGAGTGTTATACTGCACTTATGAAATCTGTATGTAAGCTAATGTGAGAAGACATCATTAAGAAAGTTGAGAAATAATAAATATATAGTAAAATTCTGTTAAAAAGATGGTGAAATGGTTCTTCTGCAGCATGTAAAAATAGTAAGAAAATTGCAAGCTACCACTAGACAGCGCTGGAGGTACGTGATGCCCGATTATGGCTGTCAAAAGAAAATGGTGCCTTGTTCATTTTTTTCTATATTGTCTTTTATTAATTGAAATGGTTTGTTATATTTGGGTTTTAGTTTGCGTTTACTTGCTGATTGATTTTTTTTTATTTGATGGCAAAGGACCAATGACGCAGAAAGAGTTATCGGGAGAGATACTTCCATGTGAAGATAGTGAGTGAGTGAACAGGTGGGTAAGTGGGATCATATTTGCAGACTGAGGGAGCAAGTTAGCAGGCAGGCACGAATCATAGAAATAATATTAAGTGATGTCTGTGTATTGTTTTAACAGGTATAGATATAGAGGATATACAGTGTCCTGTGTTCAAATATCCATTTATTGTCAAGAGTTATGGTAGTTTGCCCCCACACCAATGGAAATAAATAGCATATTTGAACACAGGAAACTGTATGTTCTGTGTATACAATGTCCTGTGTATTTTTTTTGTTTGTTTTCATTTCTGTGTTTTGCTATGAACGGATCTCTTCTCCATATTCTGTAAGTGCAGGCTGAGGGTCCCAAGGTTCCCCACTGTCCCTCTCTATACTACTGTGACCACATCAATTACAGAGTACAGAGAAGAGATCCATTCATAAAAAACACTGAAATCAAAACAAACAAAACCAAAAACTACTTAGGACATTGTGTACATGGAACATACAACGTCCTGTGTTCAAATACGTCATTTATTTCTGTTCGTGAGGGAGCAGGACTCCCATAACTCATTTATATTAATCTTCAGCAGGACAGAAAAATAATTCTCTGCTAAATCGTCTAAAGCATTAAAAGTAAGCAATACAACACTCTAGATATAGAGGACATGACGTCCTGTGTTCAAATACTCCATTTATTTCCATGAGTAATGGTAGTTCTGTCCCCTATCGAATGGAAATAAATTACACATTTGTACACAGGACATTGTATGTTCTGTGTAAGCAATGTCCTGAGTAGTTCTTTTTGTTTGTTTGTTTCAATTTCTGTGTTTTGTTATGAATGGATCTCTTCTCCGTACTATGAACGTGCAGGCTGAGGGTCCCGATGCCCCCCCGTCCCTCCCTATACTACTGTGACCACCTCACTGAACACTTGTGCTTCTGTTTTTAGTTTTTTAAATGCTGATTAGTACCTAGACAGTAGCCTGAAGCCAGGAGCAGCAGTGTCTCTGTTTGTGGTCCCAAGAGATCGCGAACAACATCCAACATTTTCTTCAGCTTGTCAATGAAGATTGCAAATCTCAGCTGGCCAGGCATCCACATTTTGTTTTCCTTTCTCAGTTTCCTGTGTTAAGCGACTGGTTCAGGTGATGATACAGACTTATAACAGGGTTTGTGAATGTGGGCAATGGGAGGTGGGAGGAAAAAATTAACATAATAATGGCAGAATAACACAACCAAAAAAGGATTTATAATATTTAAATGAATTTGTTTGGGCTCTGCTACAGCAAGAAGACAAGATGTGGCAGGAGTTGGAATTTCAGAATCGAAGGAGAAGCACTATTGACTGTTGCTGTGTGGGGGGGATCCCTTGAGGGACTGACCAGAATAAAGTGTTAGTCATGTTGACTGACAGTTTCTTTAATAGTATGGCATAGGCAAGTGAAAAATAAACTTATTTACCCATTGGGTGAATAACATCATTTATCTTTCACTTTGGTCAGAGTGTTGGAAAAATAATTTATTTAGATAGTTAGATTTCTACTTATATTGTATACAGACAAATATTCACCGCACAAAAACTATGTTAAGTCACCAGCTAGGATTTAACTTAACCCATAAAAGTAGGGAAATGTGACATTTGGGTTTCCAACCCTAACTCTCCCCTCACCAAAGCAGCAAAAGGACAAGTCCACACAAGTAACCACACACAGCTATCATTAGGTAAGACAAACAACATACAACTGTTTCCAGATTACATAAATGCAGTAGCAGTGATGTGCTGCCTTCATGGATTTGTATCTGTGACGTGCACACTGAAAGACATACACACTCATGTCTGGCTGCAGATAGAGATCCACACTACTCAGATCACAGTACTACTTCTGTCTGCAAATGCAGAGGCCCCTGCAGCCACAGATACAAATCTCTGATATCCAAATTACAACAGTTCTATGTGCAGAAGTGCAGGCCCCTAGGGGGACAGTGCTTCTGTAGCCACAGGTACTCATGTACACTGTAAGAAACACACACACACATCTAGCTGCAGAAACACAGGCCCCTCTGCAGCTGTAGTTGTAAGACATACACATTGACTTCTGCAGACACAGATAGAAGTCTGTGATACCCAAATTGCAACATTACTTCTGTCTGCAAAAGCACAGGCCCCTGTACATGACCTGACAGCAGTGCCATTAACATAAAACATTTTTGTTTGCTGGCCCGGTAAAATAAAATGGAAATAGGTGCTCCACATATGGGCCTTTTACAATGATATAAACAATCACTAAGCTAGCACAGAATAATCAGTGGAATTATTTTAGATCTAGATGCTGTGTCCGGACATAGTTCAAATGGGTTAAACCCTGTTACAGTACATCAATTTCATTAGTTACGCTAATGTTTTGATATTTTTCCAGCCTTCCTCTTTCCTCTTTTAATATGATGGTACTCACCTCACCATTACTTAATGTAACCATATATGACAATAATAATGTATTTAAATATTATTTTGTTTGGGAAAAATATTTTAAGCCTGTTCGGCTTCGTAAATGCACATAATGGTTTGCAACATGAGCATGTCTCACTCACTCCCAGTTTTGCTGTAAGGTATAACGTTTTTGATAAATTCGTTTTTTTTCTCTAACACTTTTTACTATGCCCTGGCTATTGCTAAAGGAGTTTTTTCCTTAAAATTTGCAGCCAGCAGTTTTTATAATTTTCATCTAATTTTTTCATCCCTCTTCACTCTTCCTCCTCCTTTTTCCCAATCTCCCTTCTCTCACTACTTAATTCACATCCCTCCTGGTGTGTTTTCATTGTCACTAGAATGGTAATTCAAGTGTGTTTCAGTGTCTGCTTTTAACATTCATATTAATAATTGTTAAGCAGTCATGTGGTTTCTGAATTCATAGGGGTAAACAACATAGAAATATAGAAACATAGACTTTGACAGCAGATAAGGACCACTTGGCCCACCTAGTCTGCCAATTTCCCTACCTACAGGATAAGCTGCAGATCCTAGTTAACCAACGCCTATTTCTTCCTACCCCCCACAAGAATTGCCTTATGTCTGTCCCATGTATTCTTGAATTCTCCCACAGTTGTAGACACCACAACTTCCTCAGGAAGGCTGTTCCATGCGTCCACCACCCTCTCTGTGAAAAAATACTTCCTCACATTGCCCCTGAGCTGTCCCCCCTCTATCTTCAAATTGTGTTCCCTTCTTCTTGCACATCTCTTTTTCTGAAAGATGCTACCCTCTTGGACTTTGTTGATTCCACTGAGATACTTAAAAGTTTCTATCATGTCCCCCCCCCCAGGGGTATACATATTAAGCTCCTTTAGTCTCTCCTCATATGGCTTCTCTTGCAGACCCTGCACCATTTTAGTTGCCCTCCTCTGGACTGCCTCCATCCTGTCTATGTCCTTAACACAGTTCAATTAATAAAAGTGCTATGTCATCTGATACTTCACAAATCTGTTATGATCAAGGTCTGAGTTAATAGTTAACATACTCCTATAAGGTACAGATTACAAAAGAAAAATATCTAGGAATGGCAAACAGAAATAATTCTCTCATAAATCTCCACAGTAACAAACATAATAGAGCATACTGTCATTTTCTTAACACAACCCTATATACAGTAGTGTAGTATTATGACGTTTTCTTGTTTTGAAATCACAGTATTATCTATTGATAACAATAACTACTGATTCAGAAAGTTAAAACTGTTGATTAAAAAAAATAACTGTGATCCTAATAGTAAGTGACTTTAGTTGCAATACAGACTCTGCCTTATGTGTCTCTTATTCAGTCAGAGATCTACTGTTCCTGTAAAGAATATTTAAAAAGAACATGTATCACTGAGCAACAGGAATGGCAGTTACTGTTCATATCCCAGTAGTTCCTTCATATTAATCAGTATTACAATGTTGTTGTTTTTTTTAAATCAGTTTGGCCAATAAAATAAAATTAAACAGAACTGGATCACAATACTGGTATAACCCACTTCCTTTAAATTAATCTTTGTGACCTAATTACACACAGGCTTTATTATGACTTTACCTCAAGTATATATAAAGGGTCTCAGAGTTTGAAAACAGCACTTCCCCCAATGAAGAGGCTGTATCTGGCCTCAAAGCACAGGGGTTCATCTCCTGATCTTTTTGTGCTGTTCAGGTATTTGCCAATTATAGCTATGACTGAATAAACAGAATCTAAAGCACAGATGTTCAAGAGTACTTCTTGCCCTGTGATGTCTTGGTGACAAAAATTTCTTAGAGACAGCACCCAGATTTGCTGACAGCACAGCAGCCCACTTTCTGGCTTCCTAGGCCAGAGTTTCTGCAGTCACAGGCACTCATGCACACTGTCAGAAATACATAAACCCCTAGCTGCAGAGGGATTGCACTTCTGCAGCCACATGTGTATGGTCTGCACATCTGTAGCCACAAATAGAAATTCATGATACCAAAACTGCAACACCACATCTGTCTGCAGAATCGCAGGCCCCTGTGGGTCCAGCACTTCTGCAGCCACAGGTACTCATACACCCTGTGCAACATACACAAACTTCTGGTTGCAGATACGAATCCACAAAGGCAGCACATCAGTGCCACTGCATTTGTGTCATTTGGAAGCAGTTGAATGTTGTTTGTGTTACCTGATGATATCTGTCAGTGGTTGCATGTGTGGTCTTGTCTTTTTGCTGCTTGGGGGGCTGGGAAGTCAGAGTTGGAAACTCTAATGCCACATTTCCCTTTTTTTGTGGCATTAACTTGAACCCTAACTAGTGCATTAGTGCAGTTTTTTGCAATGAGTTTCCTTTCTTTTGGAAATAGTAGAATGGTATAATCATTCATGTAGGTCCCTTCAGGACCTTCATGAACATATGCAGACATGCAGGCCCATCCAGGCCCTGTACCAAGGAAACAGACTATCTGCCTGCAGAAGTGCAGAGACCTGCTGGCTCTATATTTCCATGTGGCTATGGATGCAAAGAATTTCTTGGGCTGGCTGGGGGGCTGCAGAAGTGCATGACCCTCTGGTTACAGATGCAGACATGCAGAGCCAAGAATCCATCTGGCTGCAGAAGCACAGGGCCCTCTGGACCCTGCATTTCAGTGCAGTTATGGGTGCAAAGGTGCAGGGCTCTCTGGGTCCTATGCCAAGAGAAGGCATCACATCCATGTGGCCAACACTGCACTGTTCCTCCCCAAGCTGGAGGTGGTGCTGCACCACAGAACCATCCCCCCAGCCTTGGCCCATCCAGCTGGCTCACTGAGTTTGCCCATGAACTCAACTAACTAGCACAGGATGACATTGCACTACTCACTGGGCCAAAGGCCAGCCTAGCACACAACATTTATTCATTTTGTTTCTTAGATTTTGACCCTACATCATGAACTTGATCACTAGAATGTGTTAAATCCCACCCAAAAGATGGTTTTGCAGAGTGACTGTGAAATCACATTTCAACCTATATTTCAAAATACCCACCATCCTTGTTCATGAAGTAGAGTCATATAAACAAGACATTCAACAATTGGGATTAAAATATTGTAAAATGGTCAAGTTATGAGTTAAAGTATGTGACACAAAAAAAAATCTATATTTTTATCTCATAAGCTGGTACTTTACTATTGCACTTAATGTGAGACCTACAGATTCTTAGACCTCACATAAACATCTTCATCCAAAAAAAAGAATTTTTAGTGCACATAAAAAAATCTTGGGTTGCACTATATGTGCATATGAAAAATCTCCATTAGGCCCCAAAACTGCTTTTTTTTGGTTCACACAAAAAGTTGTTAGGTTACACCTAAATGTGCAATTCAAGTCATGACTCGCAAACAAGAATCGGTCCTCTAGCTAAGGTGATAGCCAAAGAAATTTATAAACCAAAGAATTCTTTATCCACATATGAAAATCTCCATCTGGCACAAAAACTGTTTTTTTTTTAGTTTACACAAAAAAATCTTGGGTTCCACTTATATGTGCGATACAAGCCTTTGCAACTCATGAAACAAGAATTGGCCCTCTAGCTAAGTAATGACCCTAGGACCATCTCAAACAGTTTTAACAATCTTTTCTCTGATCTGTCACACTATACCTTGGCTTTGCAACCTAGTGGATCACACTCTAATCTACCTACCACACTACCATCAGACAACCATACTGCCCTATCGTATGATGCTCCTCCAATGCCACCATTCTATTTCAAGGCTATATCAAGAGTGGAAGTTCTGAAATTACTGAGATCCATATCTGCCAATACCAGCTGTGGTTCTGACTCACTGTAACCTCGTCTTCTTAAGCTGGCTGCTCCACTCATTGCCTCTCCGATTGCCAGAATCTACACTTTATCCCTTATCCATAGCACTGTGCCAGACCTATGGAAATCCTCAAGAGTAACGCCTGTCTTTAAAAAAGGTGACCCAAAGAACATGGCCAATTACAGTCCTATAGCGATTCTCTCTGTCCTTAGCAAGATCCTAGAGAAAATAGTTGCATCACAAATCATTGACTACCTTACATGCTACAATCTCCTCTCAGACACCCAGCATGGTTTCAGAAAAGGTCATAGCACCACCATGGCTCTTCTTCAACTAACTACTGATATTCTGTCCAACATAGATTCTGGAAAACTCACAGGTGCCATCTTCATTGACCTCACTAAGGCTTTCAACCTTGTAGACCATCCCCTGCTTCTCTCCACTCTCCATAAATTCCATTTCTCTACCCCTGTTGTGGACTGATTCTGTAGCTACCTATCAAACAGGTTGCAAGCTGTCAAATTTAACTCCTTCCTGTCCAACACGTCTATTATCAACCTTGGGGTCCCCCAGGGCTCTATCCTTGGGCCCCTTCTGTTCTCAATTTTTATCAACAATGCAGCTGAGGTCCTGCAATCCTGCTCAGCTATTCTTTACACTGATGACCTGATCATCTATACTAGTTCTTCTAGTATTGCCTGCATAAACACATCACTTACCTCAGACTTCAATAAGGTCTTAGACTGGCTATTAGACCATAAGCTTGTACTAAATTAAAAGAAAATGAAAGCCATGCTCCTAGGTTCCACACCGAAGATTAAGGCCTGTTCTAGTTTGCTGGAGGTTCTTCACCCAGGAGGATTTCCACTTGAAAATGTTACTTCCCCTCAAGTACCTTGGGATCCTGCTGGACCAGTCCCTGGATTTTAATCTTCACATTCAGTCCTCGTGCAAAGCTGTAAACTCGAAACTGGGAATAGCTTATAAAACAAGCTTACATAGTTATACCCTCGCCAAATTAGCAATTGCCCATGTATTCTGCTCCCAACCCTTACTTATGGTGCCTCTATTCTTACCTCTGCCCATAAAACCTCCCTACTAAAATGGGACGTAACTTATAACAATATATGCCAATTTGCCTCTTCGTCGCCTCGACTCAAACATCACTGCCTTTCTTTATAAGGATCTGAATTGGCTCTCACCCTCTGCCAGTAGACAATACTACCTCAGATCACTAATGGACTCGATCGTCCAGGAAAAAAAACCATCCCAGCTGGCGACATTGCTGGTCCCTCAGCCATCCTCCCATGGCCTGCGATCAGCTGACAAATCCTTGCTCTATGTTCTAAGATGTTGGATGACTAAAGGCACAGGGGCTTTCCAATTTCTGCTCCCAGGCTATGGAATGCTCTTCCACTCAACCTCCGGCTGTCTCAGTCTCACTTTGGATTTAAAAGTGAATATCATCATTATCTGTCCTTAGCTGATGCTTGTACATGCTTTGACCCAACCTGAAGCTCCTGAGACTTACCAGTAATGTCACCCCTGCTCTAATCCAGCTCCAAGACTGTCTCCTCTTCCCTTCCCCATATTTTTCCTTCTCTTTGTAAATAACTTCTTGACTACTAGCTCTCTTCCTTCTCGAACCTTGTTGCTGACCACCCACTGTTGTTTTGCCAATTACCACCCCTGACCTTCCTTCTGTCAGTCTTTCTTGTTATGTTTGAACATTCCTCACATTTCTCTCTATATAACCTTACCATCTTATTAACCCTTTCGCTCCAAAGGTCAGGTCCATGGTTTCTGCACTTATTATATGCCTTACTGCCATTATCTGTATATTGCTTGTCATTATTTTTTGTTGTTTTTACCCATTATATATTTGTAGCAGTGCTGTACTGTTCCTCTATTTGTATTATTGTACCCATGTTGCTGCTGTTCAACTGTTCTCTTTTTGTTGCACTCTCCCGGGTCGTTCCTGAAAATTGTCATTTTATGGCTAGTGTACCTACCCGGTTAACAAAAACTAAATAAATAAATAAAAAGACTTTACAAAGTCCCCAAATAACTTTTCTGGGATGTTCTTGAAAAACAAACACTAGAATCAAGTTTAATGTGTCCTGTTTAGCAAAATTTAAATGTTTTGTTCATAGCTTATTTTTTATGTATTTTACAAATTGTTTTTTTTTTTTTAAACAATATGGTGGTCACCATGACCTAAAATCTTTTTCTCATAACCCTTAACCTAAAATCTTTTTCTGATGACCCAAAAACACTATTAGCAGTCACCTAAAACAGCTTGTGAAAGAAGATTTTTAGATTTGTATCAAAGGGTATCCAAAAACCTTACTAAGCATGCTTACAAGCCAAATTTCAAAACCTTATAACTCTAGAGACACACCTTTGGCACAAGCCCCTTTTGTCTTGAAAGTTTTAAATGAAATTTCATACAGTCTTAGCTGTAGGTGAGTGCAAAAAACAACCAAAAACAGTGTATTTTACATATTTTTGACATTTCTGAATCTTGTCCCCAGGATAATTGTTTTTCATGAAACTTTCCATGTTTCAAGAATTTGCCATCTGGACCATGCATGCCAAATTTCATGCAAGTTGGTTGATTGCCATCAAAGTTATTAAGGTGCAAAGATTTAGGTTTAACATTGAACACACTGCTCAATCCTAACTATACATGTGTTATCATGTAGGTATCGTATATATTATAGGGGTGTAGTCACACCCCTATATTTAAGGTTGTACAGGCACTTCAATGTTAAACCCCAAAATGTGCACTTTAATAACTTTGCAACCATTCAACAGATTTGCAGGAAATTTTGCATGCACTGTCTTGTGGGGATAGATCTCCTGACGTGCCAAGTTTCATTCTGGTTGGATGTGTGGATTCTGAGATACAGATAGTATAAAAAATTAATTTTTCAGAATTTTTTCCCATTTGTTAGAATGGGTTTTCTGTCAACTTGGCTAGCGCCCAGACCGTGTGGAATTTTGGTCTGAAATTTACAGGGTAGAAAGGGGCTGACCCACAGATGTCCCTTTGGCTTGTTTGGTGAAAAATATTAATCCCTTCTAAAGTTATTTAATTTTGACATTTTGAATACTTGGTTCTGAGCATGTTCAGTAAGCACCAAAAATAGCTGTATAAAATAAAAAAAAAAGTGTTTTTTTCTTATGATATCATCCCCTTTTTGTTTCAAGAAAATCCTTTTCATATGGTTCCATCTTGTTTTCAGTTTTGCCTGAGAAATTCAAATTTGGAAACCCCAAAAATGATATTCTGGGGAGGAACCAACACATGTAGTGTGCTTATTGGGACCCCCTTACATTCTGCACTTTACTGCTCGAGAAATGACCTGGAAATGTTTATTTTTAACATTGAAATTCTTTTTTTTGTATTGGCATCATGCAAACAAAGATCTTGTTTTGTATGACAACTCATAAAAAGAGATCCTTTTTTGTATGGGAAATCCATGTCTTTCAATGAGATTTTCAAATTTGGTGCATAACTTTGCCATTTTTGCATATTTTGACAACAAATTTTCAACATACCCTTTTTGAGACACCTCCTCATGAACAATGAGGGTCTCATTTTGCAAATCCTGCCTGGAAAGTGATTTCCCAGTCAGTTGGAGAAATCCAATTTTGGACAGGATTTCAACATTTTCACCATACCAGCCATGGGTAAATCCCAGCATAACCCACAACTTGTTGTGGTTTATTGCTTAAATCTCCAGAACATTGAGAATGATACTTTCGCTAATAACTCAACAACACATTCCTGGAATGGCATTGCTGTTTTGATCATTATTCGGTTCCATGTTAAGAATTGGTGTTTGTGCTTTCTGGACAGATTTCAAATTTGTCTAACACTTTATGAAGCATAGGTATGTCCATAAATACATGTACTTCATGTATTTATATTTTGACAAATTGATGCTAAGATACAGATAGCCTACTACATCATATTGTAGAAATCTGTGCCCCAAGGCATGTGACTGTAGCTGCTATTTATTTATTTATTTAGATTTTGATAACCAGGTAAGCTCACTGAGACCAAGGGTCCCTTTTTCAGGAGTGACCCGGATTAGTTACAGACAATGATTACATACAGTTAGCACACAGTAGTACATATATTGGCAGGAGTACACAGTAGATTAAGCATACATTAGAATAGGGTAAGAAGTATGTTACAGAGCATGTCAGTTACATTTACATAAAACATAGTAAGCTTACATACACATAACAGCATAGTAGATTAAATCAGACATGTGACATCATAACCCACCATATTTAGGGAACAGATGGTACCAGCAATATGAAGGATATATTACCACCCCATGGGCTCCAGCTGTGGGACAAGCAGAAATTACAGCCACCAGGACTAGGTTCCAGGCTAGCGGTTAAAGCCACAGAGACTAAGCTCTAGCAGGTAAACTTGTAGGCCTGACTTAAAACCCTGAGTAGTATGACGATTAGCCAAGTCAACAGGGAGAAGGTTCCATAAGTGTGGGGCAGAGTACCTAAAGGAGCACTTGCCATAGTTAGTTCAGACATGAGAGATGTCTAGGGGATGTCCAGTGCAGGATCTCAGGTCCCAGCCCTGGGCTTTGGGGTTTAGCAACCCACGCAGGTGAGGAGAGGGCCAGCAGTGGTGAATTTGAATGTCAGGGTCAGAGAGGAGCAGGCCAGTTTTTGTTGCATAGAGGGACAGTGGAGATCAGTGAGGACCTCACAGTGGTGCCTTCTAGGTGGGGAGTTGGTGGCAAAATGAGCCACCCTATGGTAGAGCATAGTAAGTTTTCTTTGTTCACCCTCCCTAAGGGACTGCAGCAGGGGAGCCCCATAGAGGAAGGAGGGGAGAAGAGTGCAGTTCGATATGGCACAACAGGCCTTGAGAGAGAGACAGAGTCACCCAGCCTATAAAGAAATCCTAACTTCTGGTGGGTGGACTTTACAACAGAGTCTTTGTGAGGCTGGAAGGTCATCGCCTGATCAAGCAGGATTCCGAGGTATTTACAGTAGTAGCCACAGACACCGCAAGCTATTTCCCCAAATTTCTGTGATATTTCCAGAAATATATGATGTTTTTTGCATTTACACAGTAGGGGCAGCACAGAGAAACTCTTCAGAAATGTTACAAAATATCTGGAAATAGCTTGCAATGTCTGAGGCTACCACTGTAATCTTGTCCGTGACCTCTGTTCTCTTCCCTTGTGCTGTATGAAGCTGTAGGATACCATGCTGGTCTGAGCCAAGGCAACAGGACCCAAACAGGACTGCCTTCATTTTTTCTTCATTCATTAAAAGTGAGTTTGAGGAGAACCAGACTTCCAGTGCAGCTAGACTGGCCTGGAGGTTGGCACTGATGACACTAGGAAGTGGATCACTGCAGTAGATGACAGTGTCATCTGCATAGAGGATGAGGTTATTCCTCCCACCAATCACCTTAATATCATTGACAAAAAGAGTGAATAACAGGGGACCAAGGTTCGAGCCCTGGGTTACCCCAGAGATCACTGGTTTAGTACTAGACTGGGTTCCTCTCCATAGGACTTTCTGGGTTCGGTTTAGTAGATTGCTCTCGAACCATGTAACAGAGAGTCTGTCCAGTCCAAGTGTGTGAAGTATGGTGAGGAGAAGTTCAAGGCTGACCAAGTCAAATGCCTTGGATAAATCAATGAATAGAGCCCCCGTTGGGGAACCATGGTCCATTGCGTCAAGGATGTCTGATGTGAGCTGGATAAGGGCCACATCAGTGCCATGGCCTTTTCTAAAGCTGTGTTGGATGTCAGCTAGTAGTAGGTGCCTTTCAATGTAGTCCCATAATTGATTGTAGACCAGTCTGTCCTGCATCTTCGCTAGGGAGCAAAGAATAGAGATTGGCCTGTAGTTCCCCACATTGTCCTGTGGCCCTTTTTTGTGAATGGGAACAATAGCTGCCACCTTCCATTTATCTGGGACCTTTTCTTCAAGGAGGGACCTGTTTATAAGTAGGGCAACTGGGCGGGAGATAGCCGGAGCAGCAACCCGCAGGAGTCTAGGTTCTAGCAGGTCATGTCCTGGAGAGGAGTCCGGGTTTATTCATTGCAGAAGGGGAAGTACTTCAGTGGGCTTGACCAACTTCAGGTGAAACTGTGGTCTGGAGTGTTCCCAGGCGGTGTCTCTAATTCTGGGGGCACCAGAGGGCAGGTGGGGTATGGTTCCTCCAAGGTTGGAGAAAGTGGCACTAAATGCCTCGACAATTAAGGTGGGGTCATTGGTTAGGCTATCACCGACCAGGAGCGCACTTTCTTGGCACTAGGGGCACCCTTTAACGGCAGGTTAATTTGGCCCCAGAATCTCTTGGGATCCTGTAGGTGCCTGGACTGGAGATCTCGTAGGTATTTGGATTTAACCAACTTGGAGGCTTTGTTGCACCAATTCCACAGTTCTCTATACCTCTCCCAGTCAGTTTTCTGGCCTGTGGATTTGTACTGACCATAGGCCTGATCCTGAAGCAGCATGCTCCATTCGAGGTTAGGGTTAAGCCATTTGTGGCATTTTCCCTGCACCCTCAGTTTTTTTCAGGGGGGCATGTATATTAGCCACTGACATAAAAGTGTTGGTAAAAAAGTCGAGCACCTCATCTAGGGTAGGGAGGGAGATAAGAGGATCCCAGTTAATGGCACATAGGTCAGAGCAGAGAACCTCCGAAGAGAAACTGCTGTAGTTTCTGGCTTCAATTTCTTTGGGAGGCAGTTTGGGAGGCCTGTTGGACCAGATACAGAAAATTGGGGAATGGTCGCTCAAGGAGTCAGCCATGACCCCAGCAGCCTGTATACGGTCCGGGCTGGATACTAGGGCCCAGTCAAGCAGTGAGTGTTTTTTTGACCTGGGGTTGTGCCTAGTGGGCTGGTGGATAACTTGGATCAGATTGGCATCATGTATAGGGTTCCTGCTGGCAGAGGCCTCCAGGGAGAGCCAATTTTGGTTAAAGTCCCCCCAGGAGAATCAGCTCCCACAGGGAGTGTTCTGCCAAGGCAAGAGTTAGCAATTCAAGGGAGGATGTAGCCGTTTGGGGTGGAAGGTATCCACACCCTATGTGTAGGGGTTTGGTGTCTCCAAGGAGGACCTTCATGAAAATAATCTCATCCACAGAGTGATAGCAGGGAGGAGGCAGGGAACTACAGACCAGTCAGTCTTACCTCAGTAGTGGGCACGATTATGGAGACACTCCTTAAGGAAAGGATAGTACAACACCTGGAATCCATAGGAGCACAGGATCCAAGAAAGCGTGGGTTTACA
Source organism: Neoceratodus forsteri (assembly GCA_016271365.2). NCBI lineage: Eukaryota > Metazoa > Chordata > Ceratodontiformes > Ceratodontidae > Neoceratodus > Neoceratodus forsteri. The sequence continues at coordinate 1,236,275,052 of CM057456.1, forward strand.
AAAGGAAGGTCCTGTCAAACTAATCTCATAGATTTCTTTGACTGGGTAACCAGAGTGGTGGACCAAGGGGGGAGCAGTTGATGTTGCTTACGTTGACTTCAGCAAAGCTTTTGATACTGTTCCACATAGAAGATTGATTAATAAGCTGGGTAGGCTCTGGGTGGGTCAGGCATTGGTCAACTGGGTGGCAAACTGGTTGACAGGCAGAAAACAGAGAGTGGTGGTAAATGGTATACAGTCAGAAGAGATGCAAGTCACAAGTGGGGTACCTCAGGGATCAGTCCTGGGGCCAGTCCTCTTCAATATCTTCATCAGTGACATTGCAGATGGACTGGAGGGTAAGGTTTGTCTGTTTGCAGATGCCACCAAGATCTGCAACAGAGTAGATGATCCAGACAGTGTGGGCAGAATGAGAAGAGATCTGGATAAACTAGCAAAATGGTCGGAAGAGTGGCAACTGGGGTTTAACGCAAAGAAGTGCAAGATCATGCACATAGGGAAGAGAAATCCTGAAGCCACCTATAGGCTGGGAGGAGAGTTGCTGACAGTCACAAGGGAGGAAAGAGACTTGGGCGTCATCATCACCGATGACCTGAAATCATCCAAGCAGACTTCTAAAGCAGTAGGTAAGGCTAGAAGGATGTTGAGGTGTATTAGTAGGGGTATCACAAGTTGGAAGAGGGAGGTAATAATCCCTCTTTACAAGACACTGGTTAGGCCCCATCTGGAGTACTGCATGCAGTACTGGAGGCCACACCTTCACAAGGACATTAACCAAATTGAGGCAGTCCAGAGAAGGGCAACCAAAATGGTGCAGGGACTGCATCAAAAAACATGTGAGGACAGATTAACTGAACTCAATATGTATACCCTAGAGCAAAGGAGGGACAGAGGTGATGTGATTGAAACATTCAAACACCTTAAGGGCGTTAACAAGGTGAAAGAGTCTAACATGTTACAATATAAGAAAAATAGCAGGACAAGAGGACACAGCATGAGATTAGAGGGAGGCCGATTAAGGGGGTAATGTGAGGAAGTTCTTTTTCACAGAAAGGGTGGTGGATGCATGGAATGGCCTACCTCAGGAAGTGGTGGATATGAATATAGTGCAAGGCTTCAAACAGGCATGGAATCAGCATATGGGAGCAATACAGATGAGTATGAATAGATAGACCATTGACAGAGCAAAGGCCTACGGCATATTCATAAGGTAGAAAAAGAAATGGGCGCACTGGATGGGCCTTGCGGTCCTTATCTGCTGTCAGCTTTTATGTTTCACAGAGTTGCATAGGGGAGAATGGTCAATCTGCATAGCACTGAGACCACTCCGGGTCTAAATGATGACCCCCCGCTCTTTCTTCCCAACTCGATCCTTCCTAAAAGCATTAAAGCCGACTAGGTCCATTTCGTGAGGGAGGATGCAGGGTTTGAGCCAGATCTCAGTCACTGCAAGTATATCTGGTTTGTAGAGCATTGTCCAGGCATCGAGGGCATGAATTTTGTGCCTTAGGCTACCTATGTTCATGTGCACTACTTTGAGTCCCCTAGCACAGGTCCAGAGAGGGCAAGTGGGGTCACTGAGTATGGTGTTGGGAGGGGTATGGGCCAGGGTTCGATTCCACAACCCCCCCAAGGCAAGCTTTAGCTGAGCCAGGTAGTTGATAATTCTGGAGGGAGTAGGGAGGAGCTTCTTTAAGTCTCTTCGAGAGAGGTGGTAAAATAGGTTGCAACAGTTATCATGTCTGGTGAAGCGGTACATGGATAGCATTAGGACATTGTTCCCTTCCACCAGGATATCCTGGGCTACTGGGGAGTGGTGACCAGGATTAGCATCTGGATCGATGGGACTGTAGCCCTGGGAGTAGAGCAGATCAGCCCCTAATATTAACACCACATAGGTAGCAGCAGACATAAGGCCAACACACCGCATGATAGAGTTTAGGCAGTAGGTGGAAAGAGAAGAAGAAAGGCTACCTCACACAGTGGTATGGGAGTACCCTAGACTTGGGGTAGCTGGGGGGCAAGTACAGTAGGTTAGATCAGATCAAGCAGCTCCTGGTTAGGGGATACACCGGGTCAAAAATGTAAGAGGAACAAGAGAAATACAGAAGCAGTTTGGTTGGCGAGTATAGGTCAGACAGTTCAGCTCAAGCCCACAAAAAACAGGAGTAAAAATAAGGTAGATACTTCGGTCTATGCAACGAATGGCTAGGCAGACACAGCTAAGTTAGGGTAAGAAATTATGCAGTTGTTAAAACAGACACCAGCAGTAAGAACACTAAAAGATTTTGTATCACTTATTGCAGTTAACAGACAACATCAGAGCAACATTTTAGAAAACGTCTCAAGTTATAATCCATACAGCAGGCGGCTGCAGGATAGGTCCGTATGAGTTGGTAGGCGGGGTTAGGGTGCATTTAATGGGAGGAGGGAATGGAGTGGGTGGGTGGGACTGATGACAGGAATTAGCGGAAGAGCAGGCTACGGGAGAGGTCCGCCTGGCCAGCTGCCAGCGCCTCGATCCAGTGAAGAAAAGTCCTCCGGTCAAAGACCTTGAACAGGGGGAGGGAAACCCATGGTGGCAGGGGGATTCCCCTCTAAAACCCCCAGTCCTCAGAAGCAAGTCCTGGGCAAGTAGCTGTGGCTGGTGGGGCTTGAACGGCTTTTCAGTCCTCGCCGTCCGAGCATCACTGGCTGCAGGGCCAATTGGAAGCGGACGCCTTTTTTGAAATTCGGTGTTTCCAGCCGGCAAGTGGCTGGAGTTAGTAGATGTCCCCAGCAAGCCCCAGCGAGCGCTCCTTCCAATGACTGAAAAGAGCAGGCTATGGGAGAGGTCCACCTAGCCAGCTGCCAGTGCCTCAATCCCATGAAGAAAGGTCCTCCGGTCGGTATCCTCAAACAGGGGGGATGGAAACCCACGGCGGCAGGGGGATTGATCATTTAAATTGAGAGTGTCTTAGGCAATCGTTTTATTTTTAACATAGCATTTATAACTAGAATTAGTGAATTTCTAACAATACAGCATTTCCTCTTCTCCTCATCTGCGCTGATGTTTGTGTGACAATCTGGATGCTGTGTAAAAAAAGTTGATGGATTTCTGCCTGAATTACTTGTGGCATGCCTCACACAGAGTCATGGGAGAAGTGCTGATGAAACTGTGCAAGAATTATCCTTAGTGCAAAGTACAGCTGTGAGAATTATTCTCAAGATCAAGAACACCAGCAGCAGCATCAACCACACTTTGGGGCTCCCAGGAAGAATGAGGTCAGCCAGTTTTGATCCTAAGTACGTGAGTTGGGATACAAGGGAGTGGTTGGCACACTACCATATTCATGTTTAGGACTTGCCTTCTTAGTCTTCTGGCATCAAACTCACCAAATAAGCTTATTCTTGGTGATTTTAATGCATGAGTGGATGACGAACATTCACAATTTTATGAGGATTTCTTCCAGAGTATGGAAGCTCTGGGCCTTGCACAAGTGATTATTTCCATGACCCATGAACATGGCCATGCTCTGGACCAAGTATTCTCCTTAGGTCTCAAGATGGGAAATCCAGATTGATCTGGTCAGTTGGTCGGATCATTGCACTATCAGATTCAGTTTCAGGGCACCCCCTTGTAGGCCATCCCTTGTAGAGGTTGTTTAATATTGCCCTTTGAGAGGGCTTAGCCCCAAAAGACTTATGACAATTTTGGACACCTCAGAAATGGTGGTAGCTTGTGTTCAAGGTGCAGAGGTGGCAGTGGAAGCCTATAATAGAGTTGTCACTGAGACCTTTGACCTTGTTGCGCCAGTTCATGTATGTCCCCTGATGATGTGCCTTGGCTCGCCGTGGTTTGACAGTGAGCTGAGGGCATTGAAGGCCAGGGGATGATGGTTTTAGTGTTGTTGGAAGAGATCCAAGGCCCTGGAGGACAAACTAGTTCTGATGTCCCATAATTTGGAATATCAGAAGGCAAACATTCAGAAAAAGGCAGATTTACTGTCAAGAGAGATTGCTGCTGGGAGGAATTGACCGGCTCAGCTCTTTTGGACTGTAGATAGGCTTCCTCATCCAGTCTGTCTAGAGCCCTTGAAACCATTAACATCTGTGAAAGGCGAGGAGTTTGCTCAGTTCTTCTCGGATGGAGTGTCCTCTGTCAGAGCTGGAATCATTCCAACTGGGCTGGGACATCCCTGCAGTGGACAGCCTCTTAGCCAGGGATGCAGTTGGTGGTCCTAGGAAGAGTTCTGGCTAGTGATGATGAAAGAGGTCTGTAAGGTGATCTCAGAGCTGTGACCAACATTTTGCAACCTGGACCCAGGTACAACGTGACTACTCGTGGGTTGCATCGGACACCTGATCATAGTGTTGTCTGAGATTGTCCGGTGCTGCCTATGAGAGGGGTGCTTCCCAGTAGTACTTAAGTGTACCCTGATGAAGCTGCTTCTGAAGAAACCAACCTTGGACCCAGAGATCTTGGTGAATTACCATCCAGTCTCTAACCTTCTCTCTCTGGGAAAGGTTATTGACAAAGTTGTTGCACTGCAGCTGGAGGTGCACCTCGCAGCCTTTGACATCTTTGAGCCTCTCCAGTTGGGATTAAGGACTAGGCATAGCACTGACACTGCACTTGCCCGGGTGCACAATTACCTGCTTAGCTTAAGAGATAGGGGAGATTGGTCAATTCCCATTTTTCTAGATCTTTCTTCAGCTTTTGATACCGTGGACCATGAGCTGCTTTTGGATAGGCTTAGGACGCACACAGGGCTGACCAGCAAAGTTATCTACTGGTTTGAGTCCTACCTTAGAGACAGAACCCAGAGGGTAGTGTTAGGAAGATTTTCCTCGTGCCCCATTGGCTTTGTCCTGTGGCGTGCCACAGGGCTCTGTCCTGTCACCAAAGTTATTTTTATTTATTTATTTATTTAAGAGTTTTACCGGGAAGGCATGCTGAGTAGTGACCCATCGATTCCAGATGCGTCCTGGGGAAGGAGAAGCAGGAATATATAAAATACAATAAACAAAGCAGGAATAAATACAGTACAGTAAACAAATACACAAAGGCAGCTGCAGTACAATAGGCTACGGAGCTTATATCCCAAATAGTTACAAAGCAGATGGGAGATTGGAGTAACAAGCAGGCAAATTAGCACTACAGCTCTTAATGGAGACTAAGGTGCCTAGCATACTTTTACATTTAATACATATTTGAGGTGCTGGCTGGAAGCCCCATGCAAACAGGTGGATGGGTGCGGCAAGATGGGAACAGGCTAGGTACATGAGCAGGTGGGGGAGAAATGCATCTTGAGGAGATGGTTTAGATGCTGAGTGCTGTCTACGTGCCGAATGTCTGCCGGCAAGGAGTTCCACAGTTTGGGCATACGGAAGCTGAAGGCAGCTTGGCCTTTAGATGTGGACATGTGTGGGACATAAAGGAGCCTGGAGTCTGTGTTTCTGAGTGCGTACACAGATGGGGGCTGGATAGAGAGGGCAGACTCGAGGTATGAGGGAAGGGACTGTGTCCAGAATTTAGCTGTAACCCTGGCACAGTGGGCCTGCCTCCATTCCTGTAGTGACATCAGGTCAAGTGACTTGTAAAGGGTGCAGTGATGTGTCATGGGTGGGCAGTCCAGGCAAAACAGCAGAAGGAATGGAAGAGGGGATCTAGTCTGGTTAAGGTTGACTTAGGGGCCATGCTGTAGACTACATCCCCATAGTCAATAATTGGGAGGATCATTTTCTGTATGATTGCTTTGCGGGCGGGCAAAGGGAGGCAGGCCCTGTTGCGATATACAGCACCCAGTTTGGGATGAAGTATTTTGTGGATTGAGTCGATATGAACAGAAAAGTCGAGGTGCTGGTCAAGCCATACCCCAAGGTATCTGAAGGAGGTGCAGTCTTCCAAGGGGGACCCATCAGTGGGGTGGAAAGTGGGGGTTGAGGAGAGATGGAAGCATCATTGCTGCATCCCGAAAGTTAGTGAGACAGTTTTCTTTGGATTAAGAAAAAGCTGGTTTGAGCGAAACCAAAGCTGTACAGCACTGAAGTCCTCCTGGAGTCTTGCAGCTGCATCAGAGGTGGAGGGACTTGATGAAAACAATACAGTAAAATAACACACAAATAGTGGGACTCAACTCACTCAAAGGGTGACCAGCACGGTGCTTAACAGCTTCTCAGGCATATTGAAAAACAACAAAACCGAGTAAAAATACTCCTTGCTGTAGCACTAACCAAATAAGCACATTGCTTTCCATTGAGAACATAAAAAAACTGCTTACCAAATCGCAGAGTTTTCTTGTCCTTTATTAAAGTGCAAAAGTGTGCTTAAAACGCCAGAAAGTGCACTAATATTACATAGCAGTGGCCGGGTACATGCAAATATAAGAAAACAACACCGTCGGCACTAAAACATAGTGCACTGTGATCATACTAACGACCAGCAGTCATGCTTGGTAATTTTGCTGGGTGGTTTATATTTGTGTGGAAGGAGGCCACGAAGTAGTTGGCTTTGGCCTGTCATAGATGCGGAGTGCAGGAGTTGCAGAGTGAGTGGTAAAGTTGGAGAGCCGCCAGGGTGCCAGTAATCTTGTATGTTTTCCAGGCCTGATCCCTGGCATGAAGCTGGTCTATGATATTTGCTGTGTCCAAGGGCAGGTGGGAACCCCTTACTCTTATCCTTCTGAGTGGGGCATAGTAATCCCAGACGGCTAGAAATCTGGACTTGAACAGCTCTAGGGCAGTGTCAATTTTGGGTGTGTGTGGGGTGCAGGTCCAATCAACATTTGATAGGTCATTTAAGAGTACGCCAAGGTCAAGTGATTTGAATGGTCTGGTGAACAGCGTTCGAGGGGAAGGTGCTTTGGGCTGGAATATTTTCCTTACCATATAAATCATGTGGTGGTCACTTAAAGAGTCTGGAAGGAGTCCAGCTTCAAGTATTCGATGGGGGTGGGAGGTAAAGGCCCAGTCTAAAAGGGAGTAGTTCTGAGATTTGTGATTTAAGCGTGTGGGTACAGATATTTGTTGTGTCATATTTAGGGCATTTACCTGGCTACATAGCTTGGAGTTAGCAGTGGAGAGCCAGTTAAAATTGAAGTCCCCAAGGATGTGTAGCTTGCCCCCTGATGCAAGTGACTTTAGGGTGCCCAGGTGGTCCAGCACGGTGGGCATAGGGGTGTCTGGGGTGCAGTATGACCCCTCTATATATACTGGAATTGTGTGCGGTAGTGAGATTTTGATTATCAAGGAGTCTATGGATGGCATGAGCAGGAGGAGGAGCTGGACAGGGGTGAACTGGTGGTGAGAGGAAATGAACATGGCAATGCCTCATCCTCTTTTTATACCCAGGCGATCATGCCGAATGACGGCGTAGCCCAGGATTGCTATTTCTGTGTCCAGGTTGTGGGTCTTAAGCCAGGTTTCTGTAATTATCAGAATATCTGGGTGCAGCATTAGTACAGTTGGCTGCAGAACAGTGAGCTTGTTGAGGATGCTGCATATATTCAGGTGTATTATCTTTAAATCCCTTGGTAACTTGAGAGGTGGGGAGGGGTTGTGGTGGGGTGGTCCAGGGCTTAGCTCGATGTCCCCTGCTGGTAGGAACAGTAGAGTTAATAGCTGTCTTGTTTTTAGCATGATCCATTGGGATTTGCGGTGGGCAGAATGTTGCTGGGAGGTTTGCGGAAAAATGCATGTTGGGGATACATTTAATGCAGTTTATATGCTGCCCCTGGGCAAGGTCATTAGGAAATATGGGCTAGGGCTTCATTGCTATGCAGATAATACCGAGCTCTGTATGTCCATTGCACCTGTGATGGTGGGTGTGGTGGACGTGTTTAACAGATGCCTGGCCAAGATCCAAAACTGGATGTCATTGAGCTGGCTGAGACGCAACCTCAGAAAACAAAAAATTCTAGTGATTGAGCTTGTCTATGGTGGCGGGGATTGGCTGTGGAAGGAGAGACTGGGCTTTGACTCCGTCCCTCTGATCTGGTGGCAATCACTAAGGGGAAAAATCTGGTTGTCATTTTGGATGAGGGGCTGACAATGGAAGCTCATTTGTTGGCACTAGTTCAGAATGCCTTTTTCCATTTGCAGATCATCAACCAGATTAGATCCCTTATCGAACATGGCAACCGTGCCACGCTGTTTCATGTGCTTGTGACCTCGAGGCTCAACTATTGTAATTCTCTTTACCTTGGGGTCAGGGGAGGTATGCTATGATGCCTGCAGCTGCTGCAGAATGCAGCAGCCCAGTTACTAACAGGCCTTCCAAGATCATGCCATATTTCACCAGTGCTGCATGATCTGTACAAGATGCTAGTCAAATGGTGTGTCGCCTTTGAAATGGGTCATTTTTTTTAGTTAGTTAGACCTTTTTACCTTGGCTTCCTGGTCTGCCTCACACGCCAGGCATCCTGTTCCTCCGGCCACCGGCCGGTCCTCTCCTGGCCCAGTGGCACCCCCACTGACAATTACTCCTGCGGCTTGCCCCCCACGGCAGGGTGGTGGAGAGTCCCCCCTCACTCTCTGACCAAACCAGGATCCAGCAATGCAGCGATGCCCACTGACCGGGCATCCCATAGATGGCCATCAAGCCACCATGACTGTTCTGTCATGTTTCCCTTTTTCTGTGGCAGTGCAAATGAGGCATGCAATGATGCCAAGGGGGGGGGCGCGCACGCATCCGCATGTGCTCCCGCCTGGCATCGTGCCCCAGCTCACCCCTCCAAGCTCAGTGCCAATGCACCTTCCCCCAGCCTCTGATAGGGGCCACAAGTGCACCAACAACTGAAGACTTCCCTCCCCAGAGAGAGAGAGCAGTCTGATGGACGCTCAATCACTCTCCGCCCCTGCTGACCCCCAGTGACCCGAGTCCATTCCCGAACCCAGGTTGCAGGCGTGGAGTGAGGTGTGGCACCCAGCGCCTCAACCCTCAGTGCCACCGGGCATCCTTGAAATGGGTCTTTTGACTTCTAAGACCCTACATGGATTGGGCCTGGGCTACCTGACTGAACTCCTGCATCTCTATGTGCTCTCTTGCCCACTTTGCTCCACTGAGGAGGGCCTTCTGGAAGTGCCAAGATCAAGGCTGTAGATGTCAGGGGACCGGGCACTTGAAGTAGCAGGCCCAGTCCTTTGGAACACCCTACCTGATGCTTCAAGAAGGGCCCCTTAGTGGAGGCCTTTAAAAGGGGCCTGAAAAATTACTTGTTTCAGCAGGCATTAGGGTAGGTTTGTAACATCTACACCACTTTTAACAATTTATTTAATGTAAGTTTTTGTTTTATTTTATTTATTTTATGTTATTTAGAATTCCCAAATTATAGAATTGACTGAAGTTAGGCCCTGTTTATGTAATGGCACCCTGAGCCTCCAGGGAAGGGTGCCACAGATAAATGAATACTACTACTACTACTACTATTACTACTACTACAGATAAAATGACACATATAGAACAATTTCTACATGTATTTACTACAATTAACAACTATGAACATTTCCAAAATATTTAAATGGCATGGGATTCTTGTAGCTTTGATTTTTATATGATGTGAACATTTTCCCAAATACAATAATGAGGATTACTGTGAAGAATAGAAGAATGATTAGCCAGTTTGATACCAAAATCAGTGGCATTCAGCAGGTGCAGATTTAGAAGAGCAGCAGAGTGACAATCTCATACGAACATACGAAATTACCAGCAGATACAGGCCAAATGGTTTATCGAGTCTGATCAAATGTGCAGCAAACAGTCATAACACTGCAGCTATGCCTCTCACCCCTCCCAGCATATTAACTCTTCCTGTGCTGCAGACTGATATATCAGTCCAGAATTCCTATACATGCTAATTTTGTCAGCAGCCTAAGGGTTAAAGTTCATGCCCGTACTTGATGACACCCCTTCCTCCAGTGTTCCCTTGGTGACCTTCCCCCTGTCTTTGTCTCACCCCCCCCCCTTAAAACTGCCCACTGACTTGAAGGTTACCACCTCTTTGGGCACTGCTTTCCACCTTGGCACTACCCTTTCCTTGAAATAGTGCCTTCTCATCTTCCTCCTGAAACTTCCACCCTCCAGTCTCAGACTGTGTCCTCTAGTGTCCTGCCCTCCTTTTAATTTAAAAATTCCCTCTGTACAAGTCTTGCTTATGCCTTCCATATATTTAAAGGTTTCTGTCATATCCCCAGAGTCCCTCCTCTCCTCCAAGGAGTACATGTTGAGCTCCCTCAGCCTCACCTCATAGGGTCTGTCTTCCAATCTGAGGATCATTCTGGTTGCTCTGTGTTGGACCCACTCCAGCAATTTATCATCTTTCTTCAAGTGAGGGCACCAGGACTGTATGCAGTACTCCAGGTTCGGCCTCACCAACGACCTGTATAGTGTCAGGATTACCTCCACTTTCGTTGAGGTGATTCCTCTGGCAGTATACCCCAGTACCTTATTAGCTTTAGCTGCCGCTTTCCTGCACTGTGCTGAGTGGCTCATTTGCACTGTTATTATCACCTCAAGACCTTTCTCCTCCTCTGTAGTGCCTAACTGTACACCTCCCAGTTGATGATAATCTCTTGGGTTTCTTGCTCCCAAGAGCATAACTTTGCACTTCTTCACGTTGAACCCCATCTGCCATGTGTCTGACCAGTGCCGAAGTTTAGCAAGATCATCATTTAGCCACTGCCACCCTTCTGTGTCATCCGCCACCACACTGGTCTTTGTTTCGTCCACAGAAAGGCTGATCATGTTCTTAATTCCATGCAAGATGTTGGCAATAAAAATGCCAAGCAACACTGGGTCCAGTACCGAGCCTTGCGGTACTCCACTGGTTACGGCTCTTGGAGTGGAAAGTCACCCCCCCCCCCCCACAACTCCTCTGTTGCCTGTCCTTCAGCCAGTTCCTGTCCCAGTCCACCATTTTCTCCTCTGCTCCCTGGTATCTCAACTTGCTAATGAGCCTCCCACGTGGCACTGAATTAAAGGCCTTGCTGAAACATAGAAACATAGACTTTGATGGCAGATAAGGACCGCTTGGCTCACCCAGTCTTCCCATTTCCTTACCTACTGAATAAGCTGCAGATCCTAGTTAACCAACAGCCTACTTTTTCCTACCCCCACTATAATTGCTTATGTCTGTCCCATGCATTCTTGAATTCTCCCACTGTTTTTGACCCCACAACCTCCTCAGGGAGCCCATTCCATGTGTCCACCAAACTCTCTATGAAAAAATACTTCCTCACATTGCCCCTGAGCCAACCCCCCATCTTCAAATTGTGCCTCCTTGTTCTTGCACATCTCTTTTTCTGAAAGATCCTACCCTCTTGGACTTTGTTGATTCCCTTGAGGTACTTGAAAGTTTCTATCCTGTCCCCCTCTCCCTCCTTTCCTCGATGGTATACATATTAAGCTTCTTTAGTCTCTCTTCATATGGTTTCTTATGCAGACCCTGCACCATTTTAGTTGCACTCCTCTGTACTGCCTCCATCCTGTCTATGTACTTGAGAAGATGGGGTCTCCAGAACTGCAAGCAGTCCTCCATATGGGGTCTCACCAACTGTCTGTACAGAGAGATGACAACTTCCTGTTTTCTACTGGTGATGCCTCTTCCTATGCATCCCAGTATCCCTCCAGCACTCCTTACTTCCTTCTCACATTGTCTGCCTACCTTTAGGTCATCTGATATGACTACCCCAGGTCCCTTTCCATTTTTGTTGTTGTTAGTACCTCCGTACTCTTCCCTGGATTTTTGTTTCCCAGGTGCATTGCTTTGCATTTCTTTGCATTGAATCTAAGCTGCCATGCTTTTACCATTCCTCCAACCTTTCCAAGTCCCTTTTCATAAATTTCCACCCCCCCCCTTGTGTATCGATCCTGTTGCCGATCTTTGTGTCATCTGCAAAGAGGCATACTTTTCCTTTAGTCCCTCTGCAATGTCACTTATAAAGATGTCAAAGAGGACCAGCCCCAATACTGAACCCTGCGGTACCCCGCTAGTAACCCCCCTTTCTTCAGAGTGGACTCCATTTACTATTACCCTCTGTGTCCTGTTGTCCAGCCAATTTTTAACCCAGGCTACCACCCTGAGACCCACTCCCAGTGGGATAACTTGTTTATTAATCTTTTGTGTGGGACTGTGTCAAATGCCTTGCTAAAGTCTAGGTAGACTATGTTCACAGCCCCTCCCTGGTCTACTACTTTGGTCACCCGGTCAAAGAAATCTATGAGATTCATCTGACATGACCTTCCTTCTGTGAATCCATGCTGCCTTGGGTCCTTTGCCCCACTGGCCTCTAGGTACTTAACTATTCTTTCTTTCAGAAGTGATTCCATCATTTTCCCTACCACTGCAGTCAAACTAACAGGTCTGTTGTTTCCTGCCTCTGCCTTGCTCCCACTTTTGTGAAGGGGAATTACATACACCCTCCTCCAGTCCTCAGGTACCACACCCTCCTCCCATGATTTGTTAAAAAGGGTAGTCAGTGGTGTTACTAGTTCTCCCCTTAGTTCTCTTAGAATTCTGGGTTGAATCTCATCAGGCCCCATTGCCTTGTCCACCTTGAGTTTTAGGAGTTCTTTCAGGACCCTTTCTTCTGTGAATGGGCTGGTATCGACCCTCCTATCCAGAGTGCTTCTATAGTTTGGTTTAGGTACATCCCCCTCTTCTTCTTTTGTGAATACTGAACAAATGTATTCTTTCAGTATCTCTGCCTTTTCACTGTCACCCTCTACCCAACTCCCTTCCTCTTTATTAAGCCTCACTATTCCTCCCTTGGTCTTTCTTCGCTCACTAATGTACCTATAAATGGTTTTATCCCCGCTTAACTGAGTTGACTATCTTTTCCTCGGTTTGGGCCTTTGCTATTCTGACTGCCTTCCCTGCTTCATTCTGCTTTAGCAGGTACAGTTATCTGTCATGCTCCTTCTGTGATTCCTAATACTTTCTGAATCCTATCTTTTTCCTCCCTAACCTTCCCCATCACCTCTTTTGAGAACCATAGTGGGTTTTTTTCCTTCATTTTGTTTTGTTTATTTGCATCACACAAAGGCTTGTTGCCTCTGTGATGGCAGTTTTGAATTTTCCCCATTGTTCCTCCACCCCTCCTTACTGTCCTTTTGCTAGTGTATTCCTTAGGCAAGCTCTCATTCTGCCAAAGTCAGCCCTCCTAAAGTCCAGTACCCTTGCTTTTGTATGGCTTGACTCTATGGCTGTGTTTATTGTGAACCACACTGTCTGGTGGTCGCTTGTTCCCACATGGCTACCTACTTCTAAATCCAAGATCCTCTCACCATCCCCATTTGAGAGTACCAGGTCTAAGACTGCTCCCTCCTGAGTGGGTTCCAACACTAGCTACCTGACGCTTGTCCCCTGTAGGGCATTGAGAATGACTCTGCTCTTGGATGTGGCTGTAGCAAATGGGCTCCAGTTAACATCTGGCATGTTCGGGTCCCCCATCAACAATATCTCCCCTTTTTCTGCCATTCTAAGGAGGCCTCATATTATTTCCTTGTCCATTTCCTTCCCCCGAGACGAGGGTCTGTATACAACCCCTGTGTGGATTGTGGTGCCATTTCCTCTCTCCAGGGTGACCCACAGTGCCTCCTCTCCTCCCTGTTTACCCTTTAGTTCCATTGCTTTGATCCCTTCCCTTATGTACAGTTACTCCTCCTCCTTTTACCCTCTCTGTCCCTCCTGTAGATTGTGTACCCCGGAATGTTGACAACCCAGTCGTGGTTCTCTGTGAACCAGCTTGCTGTGACTGCCACGATATCCAGGCGTCCCTCTTCCATTAAGGCCATTAGTTCTGGAAGCTTGTTACCCAGACTATGAGCATTGGTACTCATCGTCCTCCATTTTTTGATGGCCTTACCCTTTTTAGCCCTATCCCTGAACTTAGTGCCTTTGCCTTTTTCTCCATTTACCCCTGCCCTGCCCCCTATTGACATCTCTACCCTGGTGTTAACCTCACTAACTAAGGACATCCACTGCTTCGCCCCGCCAAGTGCCCAAGTCACCCAATCATAAAAGTCAACCAGGTTGGTCTGACAGAATCTGCCAAAGACAAACCCATGTTGCCTGCCATCCTTGAGACTTTTCTCTTCCAGAAGGGTTACCGACCTTTCCTTAAGGACAGTCTCCATTAGCTTCCCTACAATGGATGTAAGGCTGGCTGGTCTGTAGTTGCCTGGATCATCCCTAGGTCCACTCTTGTGGAGCAGCACCATGTGTGCCATTCTCCAGTCCTGTGGTACACACCCAGTTCCCAGAGAGGACTTGAACAAGTCTGCTAAAGGCTCCACCAGGACCTATGCCAACTCATTCAGAACCCTGAACCCAGAACCTAACATGGTGGCCTCCATTCCAAGAAATAAGCTGCAAGGAAAGCAGGTTAAACAAACTTCTCTATTTCAAATATACCAACATGTAAACAGTAAATAAGCACAGTTTCCATACAGGCTTCCCCTGCACAAATATCAATGGTAGAATGGAGCAAATCAGAGTGGTGGCTGGCCGGTCGCAAGCCCTATATCACTCGGACTCAGCACAGACCATTCACTACACACAGATTAGCTAGTCTCTTAAAGGGACAGGCACAGAGGCTCAACATGGCACTCACACATAAATAAACAGGATCACACTGGGATGGGACACCAGCCTGGCAGTAGGCATTGAAGAGCCCCGGATGACATTAAGTAAACCCCAAATTTGTGGGGGGTTACACTCTTCCCTGCCTGGAAAAACATGGCTTCCACGTAAGTCTACACATAATACACACTTCTATATAGAAAACATTATACATAAATAGATACAGGTTGCAACCATAAATTGGTCCATTGGTATACCATAAGATAAATTCTGATTCATCAGAAGAAAAATAGGCTAACCAAAGCAACAGCATTACTATACTTTTGCATTTGGCAATGAATATTGCATAAGAACACATTATTTTTCATGAAACAAATTCAAGTATAGTAGTTAAACACATTGTATGTACAACCCTTGTTTGTATTACCTCCTGCACACTAACCCACATGGCTTGGGTCCTGACCCTATCAGTTAAGCTTGGGATGCATGGGGAAAGAGCATTAGCATACTGATTAGAGGGCTTTACTATCAGCTTAGAAGTTGCAGAGTAACTTAGTTTTGAAAGACAATTCTCAGAAATGTAAACCCCTTTATGAACTGCATTCATGGGAAGATCTACAGGCCTTCCTGGGGAATCATAACTAAGACACACTACAGTCTTAATGGCTCTTCCAGATTTTCTGGGAGGGGCAGGCACAGCCTCAGTCCTTGCAACATTTGCGTTTGGGTTGATCAGTCCCAGCTCATTGTCCATCAGTAAGTTAGCATCTGATGAAAGAGGTGCCTCTGCACTGGCTGTCTGTTCAGAAATAGAAGGAACACTTCCATTAACTTGTTCTGAAATTCCAGGTTCATCATCAGGAGAAAATTTCATGGAATTTAAATCACGTAACACATTACTGATACTGTCAAAATCATCATTTTCATTGGCATTATTGTCCATCATAACATTAGAGTTATTAACTTCAGACACTTCAGTTTCATCTGGTATGTCACCTCACCAGCTGTGCTCTCATGGTCAGGATTTGCCTCTTGAGGCTCAGTTAGTTCCATGAGACACAAGGAGTCAGCTATATCAGAAGTCACACTTTGCACCTCACTTTCAGGGGGCACAGGAGTAGTGTAGAAGGCTGGTGGATTAGGCAGTCCTGAGGGTCCAACCTTATCTCCCATATTACACAGGGGGTTCCCATGAAACAACTGGCTCAGTTCATAAGACGGATAATAAGCGACCCCATACTCACTATCATCAGATTCAGAAGGCTGTGAATTCTGAACAACAGAAGGAGAGTTTGACTGTCTCTTTTTGGCTGCAGCTCGGGTCACAGGCCCAGGTGGGGCAGTATCTTGTGGTACAGAATCAATGATGATTTGTCCAATAGGTAAATGATTTCTGTGCATTATCTTTACTGCTCATGGCTTATTCCCTGGAAGCACTTTGTACACTGGCAGTTCCTCCATCTTGCTGACAACAATGTAGGGGGTGTGATGCCACCTGTCGGCTGTCTTGTGTTTTCCATGCAGTCCCAAATTTCTTAACAAGACTCGATCTCCAGGTTGCAGCTCTTGGGCCTTAACATGTTTGTCATGCCTTTCTTTGTTTGCTAGGTTTCTCTTTGTAGCCATTGTGTATGTTACTTAGTGAGCATGGTTAAGTTGAGCTTTGAGTTTCTGTATATACTGGAGATAGTTGTCTGCCTTGACTCCATCAGGGGATACTCCAAAACAGATATCCACTGATAACCTTGCTTCTCAACCAAGCATCAAGTGGTAGGGAGAAAATCCAGTTGCATCATTTCAAGTACAGTTATAGGTGTGAACTAATGTACTTATTTTCTGACTCCATCTCGGCTTGTCACTGAGATGAAGTGTGCCCAGCATGTCCAGTAAGGTTTGATTAAATCTTTCAGGCTGAGGATCCCCTTGAGAGTGATGAAGGGTAGGTCTGGATTTCTGCACCCCCCAGAGTGAGAGCATTTCTTTAATCAGACGTCTTTCAAAGTCTCTCTCCTAATCAGAATGTATTCTCTGTGGGGCACTGTAATGGACAAAGAATTTTTCTATCAGAACCTTGGCCACCATGGATGCTTTCTGGTCCTTGGTTGGATAGGCCTGAGCATAGCGAGTAAAATGATCAGTCACTACCAACACATTACCAATGTTCTTTTGATCTGGTTCTAAACACAGGAAATCAATGCACATAAGTTCCATGGGTGCACAGGTGGAGATGTTAACCAAGGGTGCAGCCCTCTGAGGCTGAGCTTTTCTCTGCAGGCAATGGCTACAGGTTTTTATGTGAGTTTTGATGTCTGCAGCCATTTTGGGCCAGTAGAAGCAAGCGTAGACACCTGGGAACAAGCGACCACTGCACAGTGTGCTTCACAATAAACACAACCATGGAGACAAGCCATACAAATACAAGGATACTGGACTTTAGAAGGGCTGACTTTGGCATAATGGGTGAATACCTGAGGAATGCATTAGCAAATGGCCAGAAAGGAGGGGTGGAAGAGCAATGGAGAAAAATCGAAACTGCCGTCATGGAGGCAATAAGCCTTTGTGTGAAACAAATAAAGAAAACAAAGCGGAATTAAAAAACACTATGGCTCTCAAAATAAGTGTCAGGGAAGGTTAAGGAGAAAAAGGCTGCATTCAAAAAGTATAAGGAATCACAGACGGAGCATGACAGGGAACTGTATCAATTAAAGCAGAAAGAAGTGGGGAAGGCAGTCAGAAAAGCAAAGGCCCAAACCAAGGAAAGGATAGCCAACTCAGTTAAGAAGTGGGATAAAACCTTTTATAGGTACATTATGGAACATAGAATGGTTAAGGGAGGGATAGGGAAGATTAATAAAGGAGAGGGGAGGTGGGCAGAGGGAGACAGTGAAAAGGCAGAGATAATGAATGAATACTTTTGCTCAGTATTCACAAAAGAAGAAGAGGAGGAGTTGCCTAAACCAAACAGTAGAAGCACTCTGGATAGTGGGGTTGATACCAGTCCATTTAAAGAAGAAAGAGTACTGAAAAAACTCCTAAAACTCAAGGTGGACAAAGCAATGGGGCCTGATGGGATTCACCCTAGAATCCTAAAAGAGCTAAGGAAGGACCTAGTGACACCACTAACCACACTTTTTAACAAATCATGGGAAGATGGGGTGGTACCTGAGGACTGGAGGAGGGCAGATGTGATTCCCCTTCACAAAAATGGGAGCAAGGCAGAAGCAGGAAACTACAGACCTGTTAGTTTGACCTCAGTGGTGGGGAAAATAATGGAATCACTTCTGAAAGAAAGAATTGTTGAGTACCTAGAGGCCAACAGGGCACTGGACCCAAAGCAGCATGGATTCACAGCAGGAAGGTCATATCAGACAAATCTAATTGATTTCTTTGACTGGGTGACCAAAGTAATAGACCAGGGAGGGGCTGTGGATATGGCCTACCTAGACTTTAGCAAGGCATTTGACACAGTCCCACACAAAAGATTAATAATCAAGTTAGCCAGCCTGGGAGTAGGTCCCAGGGTGGTAGCTTGGGTAGAAAACTGGCTGCACAACAGGACACAGAAGGTAATAGTGAATGGAACACATTCTGAAGAAAGGGGGGTTACTAATGGAGTACCTCAGGGCTCAGTACTGGGTCCAGTCCTCTTTAACATCTTTATAGGTGACATTGCAGAGGGTCTGGAAGGAAAGGTATGCCTCTTTGCGGGTGACACAAAGATCTGTAACAAAGTTGATACACAAGGGGGAGTAGAAAGGATGAGAAAGGACTTGGCAAGGTTGGAGGAATGGTCAGACACATGGCAACTTAGATTCAATGCAAAGTAATGCACCTGGGAAATAAAAATCCAGGAGAAGAGTACACAATAGCAGGGGAGGTACTAACAACAACAATAATGGAAAGGGATCTGGGTGTAGTCATATCAGATGACCTAAAGGTGGGTATGCAATGTGAGAAGTCAGTAGGGAAAGCCAGGGGATACTGGGATGCATAGGGAGGGGCATCACAAGTAGAAAAAGGAAGTGGTTATCCCTCTATACAGACAGTTGGTGAGACCCCATCTGGAGTACTGCGTGCAGTTTTGGAGACCTCATCTATGCAAGGACATAGACAGGATGGAAGCAGTCCAGAGGAGGGCAACTAAAATGGTGCAGGGTCTACATCAGAAACCATATGAAGAGAGACTGAGAGAGCTTAATATGTATACCCTTGATGAAAGGAGGGACTGGGGACATGATTGAAACTTTAAGTACCTCAAGGGAATCAACAAAGTCAGGAGGGTAGCATCTTTCAGAAAAAGAGATGTTAAGAACAAGGGGCACAATTTAAAGTTAGAGGAGATGGCTCAGGGGTAATGTGAGGAAATTCTTTTCACGGAGAGAGTGGTGGACGATGGAACCGCCTTCCTGGAGAGGTTGTGGGGTCTAAAACAGTGGAGGAATTCAAACATGCATGGGACAGACATAAGGCAATTATAGTGGGGGGTTGCAGGAAATAGGCTGTTGGCTAACTAGAATCTGCAGCTTATCCAATAGGTAGGGAAATGGGCAGACTGGGTGGGCCAAGTGGTCCTTATCTGCCGTCAAAGTCTATGTTTCTATGTTTCTATGTTTCAGTGATACATCCAACATCCCATTCTCTCAAAGAAAATACCTTGCTCCACTGGGCCAGTTTTTGGCTGACCTTTGCTCTCCACTCTTCAGGAATGGGAGATTCCCCAAAGTCAAACAAATCAGGAGATAATTTTCTTCAGCGCATTTCTTGCTAGGCAGCACAGCATTATTGGCACAGTACACAGTAGCCAAGGTGCAGCCTCAGATGACTCTAATAACCCAGTCAGACATGTTTTGGATTTGTATCACTAGCCGCTGAGCATAGGAGTGAGCTCTGGCAAGCAGGATGATAGGCTTAACTAACAGTCCCTCACGCAGTTCCCCTCTTCCGGGGCATCCAGCATGAGAATCTTGTTCTTAACATCTTTCTTGATCTGTACCTCACCACTGATGGTACACTGAGTATTGGGTGGCAATACAAGTGATTCGGGATCTTTCTTCCACACAAGTCCCACTAGTTCATCTTTCTCAACCTCTTTGGCTTGCATCTGTAAGTCATATGCTCAGCATACATTGGCAAGGATGTGTAAAGCCTGCCCAGTCTTCCTCACTTGCTTCTCTTGACAAAGGTGAGCTAGCCAGCCAAACATATGGGCATTAGTGCTGATTAACAATGGGATACCATCATACATTCCACTCAGTGGACATATCAGGGCCAAAGTCTCTACTGGTTCATCCATGCCAGCAACACTGGTAGGAAAAGATGACCACAGTCTTACATAACCCAGATATGGGTAGGATTTGTTGCTCATCCACCACACATGAAGTCCTTCAAGAGGTAGTAGCGGGAGATCAGGCAAGTGTTGGTCATACCAATCTTTGAACACAATAGTGACCTGTGAGCCACTGTCCAGCACAGCTCGGGTTGAAATGTCGTTAACAGTTACTGTTGCCTCCATGGAGGGACCCACCACCTCGGACCAATCCAGAAGTGCATGCTTGGTGGACTGGCCCACAGCAGTCTTAGAAGAAAAGGATTTTTCGGATGGACCTGGTTGTGCATTATATTGCTTTGTTGGATCTGATTTAGTAGCGAGGTAGTGACTCACCGTAGGTCTTCTGGAGCATTGTAAACTCATCGGGTGTGCACATCTTCTCTGCACCGGTAGCAGAACACTTTGGCTCTGGGCTCAGCAGGATGAGTCGTGTCTTCACAAGATTTGTAGTGATCAGGAGGCGGAGCCCTTCTCTCTTCTTTAGGTTTAGAGTCAGGCTCAGCTCCCCTGTAGTCCCTCCAAGGGTCAGATGGTCAGATGGCGTAAACAAGGTCTCCCACCATAGCTCATAACTCTCTCATTTCTTCTAGCAGGTTAGGATCAACTTGAGACTCAGTAGCAAGGGCATTGGCCCCAGTACAGACAGGTGGGGTCTCACAACAAGGCTCAGTCTTGGTGGGGCAAAGGCCCTGAGCTTCAGCGGGCTCAGCCACAGCTTGCTGGCTGGCTTTCAGTTCTTTCAATTCCTTCAACAATTCACTGACTTGTGACTCAGAATTGTCCTCTTTCTCAGTAGGTCTATCCAAAGTCAGGGAAGCTCGAGCAACCCCAGCATAGGGGTCCCAGCCATTGTCATCATTCTCGGCCTCTCGAATTACTTTCATTAACAGTAGTACTCAGGAAGGTTAGCTTTATGATCTTGAAATTTTAAGTTCAGCATAAGCACACTTGAATAGTGGGCAGACGTAAGGACGTGTTCCAGTCTGACATGGTTCAGTTCACTAGCTAAGATGCCCCCTTTCTGGTGAGCTCTTTCAAAGGTTTGCTCTACATGGGTCACAAAAGCAGATAGTCACTTGTTTTCCCACTGTTCAGTAGACTTAAACTTCCATATCAAGTCCTCTCCCAATTTAGTACTACCAAATACCCCTTCCAAAGAAGATAAGTATTCAGCAACAGAGGCCTCTGGATTGGTGGGCCGGAGGAACTGGATGGCTTCCAATGCAGGGCCCCTTAAACTTTCCATAAGAATCTTATGTTTCTCCCTTCAGAACACTGCCACTCTTGAACCAGGGGGGTGGCATAGTCCATCCAGGTTTCCAAGTCATCTTCTCCCAAAGGAACAGAGACAGTCCTTGAAAACAGACTGAGCCTGCAATAAGAGTCCAGTAGCACTGAGGGTATCACTATGGGTGATGCTGCAATGGGGGATGCCCTGGGTGTACATGGGAAGGCCGAAGGAGAATGTATGGGAGTGACCTCTTCAGCATCCTTCAGAGCCTTCTCTAAGTCTTTAACAGTCTGCCCTTCCGCAGCTAAAAGCCTTGATAACTTCTCTTTAAATTCTTCTACCTTTGGAAAAAACCCAGGGGAACATGGGCCACTGTGTACGTGAATGACCCTCCACCCTGTCTGGGATCCCTCTGGCATAATAACAGGGGGTAACATTGCAGGGTCTATAGGGAAGCTACAGGAAATGAGGGCCATTAGAGTCTGTTCAAATAGGTCTGAGTCCTGCCCTCGTACTGAAACATTCCCCAGATGCTTATCCTTTCCCACAGTTTCCTCTATAGTAGCATTAGTAGTCCCCATGGGAATGTCTAGTAACAATAAAGCATTATGGGGGTCAACCCCTTCTGCCTCACTCCATCCCATAATGCAGTGTATGACCAGCTTACGTGGAGACATCTTCCACTTGGATGTAGCGAGCCCCTCCATCTCATTTTTTCTCTAAATTCGTAACTGACTGAAATTTTCTTTCAGCCACCGGGGGGGCACTAATTCCAGTGGTGCTGCCAAGATGTACCCCAGGCAGTGCTATTCCAAGGGTTACTACCCCTGCCAGTATGGCTATGCACAGGTTGAGGGGCCTGGATTCAATATTAAGGTGCCGCCACCCAGAGTAATGGTATTGGGGATGTTTACCTGCTCTGCTATAGCCCTCTGGGAAGCTATAACTACCCATCAACCCTCCTAGTGGCCCAATACTTGGTACAGTAGTCAATTCACAGTCAGTATAAAATAGTAATAATATGCACACACCTTCCACACTTACCACCAGAGATGGACCTTCAGCAACTTCCGTGGAGACCCCTTGTAAAATAAGGTTCGCAAAACAGATATACACTGTCAACGCTGTAACCTTACTAATAATATGCACACTAGTCAGGTTGAACATGAAAACAGACAACCAGGTTTATTTAGGGGTCATGAACAGGGAAGGGGTGAGAATCTAGGCAAATGATTGGCAATCTGATCTGATTCAGGTCTGGCATGCACTGTTAGTCCAAAATGACAGTCACACCACACTGGGTACGCAGGATGGAATATCTGGCTAGCCAGAGTCATTGCCCATGGGTGGCCAGCATTGCAGCAGATGTTGGAGCCCTTGATGGAGAGAAAAGCAGTTAGCATGCACAATTACAAGATGATTATTTGTAATCCATGCTGGTTGGCTCAGTCCCTTGTAAACCCAAAAAGCTCAAGTAATCAGATGGAACTACTGATGATTTAAATACAAGTTGCAAGGAGCTACCCTGGTTGTACTCATGCTACAGTTTTCTGCAGACAGACAGGCAATATGGAGAGCTCACGGTGCTCACTGATGAGCATGGGGAAGCAGGGGCGACATGACACACCTCTTCTTCATGGCCTTTCCTCCAGGTGGCCTCAACCTGCGAGTTGTTGTTGCTCGGGGGCTGGATCCCCAAAGCTGGTCTCTCACCAATGACAGTCTCTGGTGCAGGGCAGTCAGTCTGGGCCAGATTGGCAAAGGCCCAGGCAGGATAAGCAATTTGGCAAAAGTTTGTCTTCTTGCTGGTGAAAACTCCAGCTGGCTTACAGGTTGGGTCATAGGCAAGCAGGACCTTACCCATGAAACACATTCGCCACTTTCACAAAAAGCAGCACTAACTTTATACAGTTCAGATACAGTTTGGTTGCTAATTCAGCAGTTTCACACAGCAAACCTCTTGATCCACAATTCGTCTTGCACACAAGCTGGGACGATCGCTTCACAGGAGCAAATCTTCGATCCAAATCACAAGTGGTACTGATAAGCTTCTTCTTCTCTTTCTGACGCAGTTCCAGGCTTCGATCAGACAAGTCCGACTTCTGCAATCAGGCAGTTCAATGCAGGAGAAAGGTGGCAGGAAGGCAAGGTAGGCCTCTTCCCGTTGATTCCCCTACGCTCCGTACAGGGAGCAGCTGCTCGAAAACTCAAGCTGTTCATACAACGACCTCCAACTCTAACTGATCCACTGTCTCTTAGCACATTTGGGACTTCCCTTGTCAGTCCAGAATTCAGGTTGGCTGAGGAAGCTGTCAGTTACAGTTAGGGGAGGATTTGGCACCAACCTAAAAACTACAGTTTTTCTTCCTACGAGACACTTGGGCCAGGATCTATTTTAGGCCCCCAGAGTCTGATTGGTCCAATTACTGGAAGTCCCGGACCAAGCATGGTGGCTTCCATTCAGAGAAATAAGCTGCAAGGAAAGTAGATTAAACAAACTTTACTATTTCAAATATACCAACATGTAAACAGTAAATAAGCACAGTTTCCATACAGGCTCCCCCTGCACAAATATCAGTGGCAGAATGGAGCAAATCAGAGCAGTGGCTGGCCGGTCGCAAGCTTTAAATCACCCGGACTCAGCACAGACCATTCACTACACACAGATTAGCTAGTCTCTTAAAGGGACGGGCGTGGAGGCTCAACATGGCACTCACACATAAATAAACATGATCACACTGAGACAGGACACCAGCCTGGCAGTGGGAATTGAGGACCCCATAAAGACATTAGGTAAACCCCAAATGTGTGGGGGGGTTACATAATGACTTATAGTTTTCCATCTAGATAAGAGCAACTACTCAGGGAAAAAAAATTGAAATTAATGGAAAATTACATTTTTTCACACTTCAGTATCTCTAAAACTACTAAACAGGTTTACATGAGACTTTCAGGGATTTTGGATTCTGCAATTGACAACAAATCCTGAACATTTCATGTAAATCTGCAAAACCATCTTTTGCAAGCAGCAAACAAAAAAACTGAATTTAACATAGAACTCACCAGCCACCCTAACTATAGGGGCACTACTGCACCCCTATAATAATATTGTGAGACTGTAACAAAGTGTTAAATTTTTGATGTTATACTGTAAGGGATATCATTGAAAGTAAGCTTCAACTTAAGGGCCATGTCAGCTCCTATTTTTCATGAGGGTGGTTTTAATTATTAAAGGAGTGCTACAGTCAGAATTTGCAGAAACACATGTTGTGCAGAGTGTTTTGATTTATGTATGTAGTCCCAGTGTGGCCTTCCCTTTGCCTGCTATTGGGAATTTTGTTTTCTTAATTAGCCTGCTAGTTTTATAGTAGTTTTATGGCCCTTGGGGATCCCCATCTTAACATGGTTTATTGCTCTTTTTTTTCCTACAATGCCTCCTGTCCTATGTGGCAGTGATGTATCCGGGACCATAGATTCAGCAAGTACTGGTTTAGAGTCAATTTTACAGAAGTAGAGTTATTATTTTAGGTACCTTTCCTTATCCAGTGAGCACTAAAGGTTCATTTACACTTTAACAAATTCCTGAAGGCTAAATGAGTGGGTTATTCTGTAAGAAACAGCTACAGTCTTTGGTAATTATAGCATTGATGATCTGGGGTGATATTTGTGCCTTTTAGGGCTGTGTGTAGTTTGATGAAATGAAAAGTTTTAAAAACAAAACATTTACTCCTGCTGGCTAGACCTGACGCATGCACAGAAAACAAAAATACTGAATTAGAGTTATTTAGTGGAGGCCAGAACATCAGGCTCCTACCTCTAGTACTTGCTAAATCTGTGATCCCAGATGCATCGCTGTCACATGAGACAGGAGTCATTGTAGGAAAAAGAAGGGCAATAACCCATGCTAAGATGGAGATCCCCAGGGGCCATAAAACTACCATAAAACTGGCAGGATAATTTAGAAAAAAAAACTCCTAATAGCAAAAAGGTAAGGATACAGTAGGACTACACACAGAAATCAAAATATTCTGAACAACATGTTTTTGCAAATTTTGACTGTAGTACTTTTATAACAATCAAAGCTGCCCGCATGTACTGAAATTTGTTTTTATTCAGTTTAGCAATACTTAAAAAGCAGTTGCAAATAACATGGTTCAGAGTGTAGACAATACATGTGAACAGAAATGTCACAATAGGAAATCCCACTCCTCTTCCTGAGGTACAAAATGTGGGGGTGCTGGCTTAACTTGTCAAGCATACATATGCATTTATTATTAGAAAGAGCATGTTGCAGCAATGCCTGGGACATCTTCCTGCCATATGTCCGATAACATCCAGAACAGTGCATTCGCACCTAGTATGCTGCTGTTCCATGGTATTACAGTCCAAGATGCTTAAATCAGTCAATCAGGTGGAATACATCAACCCCAGAAATCAGAACACAAGCCAATGGACTCTATTAGTCTGCCATATTTCAAAATACATGTCTCATGTACAAGCCGTATTCAGTAAGGCAAAACAATAAGACCTAGCTACTGGTTCTAAGCAATGAAATACAGTATTCCAGTATTCAGACATAATTCAGCTTACATTTGATTCATTCTATGTATTTATGTCCTCTCCTTCTTTATTAATGAGGACATTTGCGTGAAAGGATCTTTATGTCTAAGACTTCATCTCATCCTCCTGCTACCTCCACCCAGAACTTATTATCCTCTGTTTGTGAGATCTGTTATTTCCATAGCAACAGACTGGGGTGTCACAAAAAGAAAATTGTGACTTCAGTAGGGAAAAGCAACTAGAGGAGACAAAGACACAAAGATTCACTTTTCAGGCAAATATCATCAGTAATAAAGAACTTGGGGACATAAACACTAAAAATTAATGCAATATTGGTTGAATTGGGTCCGAACATTATATTTTTAAAAGGTTTTATGGATACTGGAAAAACACTATAAGCAACTTGCACAGAGTCACTATGTGTAAGAGGCTCTGGGGGGAACTGAACCTGGGTTTCCCAGTTCCCAAACCTGTGCTCTAACCACTACACCACACTACCACAACTACTTTATGTTTCTACTCAGGCAGCAAGTCAAAGGTCATGACCAGCTGGGGTGTAAGTTATGGGGGAGGTGCAGGCAGCACAGAGACAGACCTACTAATGCCAGAATTTGTAATTCAGTATTTCTATAGGGTGTGCATCCAGAAAAATCCCAGGATCCAGATACAGCCATCTGAGGACAATGGTGGAGATAAAAGAGCTTCTGACTAGGTCCCTTGCTCTTATACTGTTTTTCAGGACTTCTAACAGATAGGGATAGTGCTAGAGGACTAGAAAAGGGTCAATATCCTTCCTCTATTCAAGAAGGGGCATGGCCAGTCCCAGCTAACTATGGGCCTATGAGTCTTATCTCGGCGAATGGTAAGAATTTGTGTCAATCATAAATGATAATATTCATCAAGGAGATCTCCTAGATTGGGCCAGTATACCTTTGGAAAGGTAAGCCATCTGTGTCAGGACCACTCAGAAACTTTTGCTAGCTGGGGATGGGGGCACCCACAATGATGAACATTGTCGATGCCTGTAAAATGCAGGTGGCTCCATCCCTTGCAGAAATATAATTGTGCTGCATACATGCACAATGCATGCCACATGCTTAATTGTGCAATGTTTGTGTGTGATTAGCATACACAAAGAGACAGGGTTTGTCATGTTTTTAGGGTTCTAGTTCGGTTCAGGTTCGTCAGGGTATAGTTCGAGTTTGATTCAGTTCAATTTGATAAGTAGAAATTTGGGAATGAGTTCAGTTCAGTGTAAGTTTTTTTTCTGTAGTTTATCAGTTTGAGTTTGAGTTCTAATGAAGTCACCCTACTGCCTCCATTTGGGTTCTCCTCATCTCACAAGGTCTGGGTTTGGATTCAGTTTGGGTTCATCTGTTGTTGTTTTTTTAGGGTTCAAGTTTGGTTTGGATTGGGCAAAAATCAAATAGTTCAGGTTCAGTTCACATTCAGTTCACAGACAACCATGGCTCTACATACACAAAGTGAACCTAAGCAAATCAGATCTAAAAATCACATCAGGTTCACATGCTGCAAGCTTGACATATGTGTAGCAGGTAACCTGGTGTGAACATCTTCTAAAAATCACATCAGATTTGCATGTTGCACGCTTGCCATGAGTGCAGCAACTAAGCTGGTGTGACCATCATTTAAAAATCATATCAGTTTCGCATGTTGCACACTTGCCATGCATGCAGCAGCTAAGCTGGTGCAAGTCTCATCTAAAAAACACATCAGTTTATATTTCTCATACTACTGCTAGCAATTAAAGCCATCAAAATACAATTTCCATTGAGTTCCCATTAAAATTAGGCAAACTTATTGATTCTGACCATTGAATCCTTTCGCAAATTGTTTAATGACTTTTGATTTTTGTCATTAAATTGCAATTGATTTGTAAAGTATTGCTTGCTTACTGCATTAAATGTGTAAGGTATAGTCAGCGAACACTCCCCATTCCAGATGTGTGAAGAGGGGCTTCTCTCTGGTGTGAAACCTGACCTTTTGATTTGGGCTATGCAAGTCCCCTTATGCATATTTAGTGCTACACATGTATTTCTCCATGACTATTAAGGCTCACTTACTTTCCCTTTGTCATTCTTTATGGAGCATATACACTGTGGCCATGCTCAACACTCTTTGTCCTAGGGCCTTGGAAGCATGCACCATATTGCACATGTTGTCACTGAAATGAGGGACATGGACACTCACAGTGAGGGACAATGAGGGACAATAACCCTCACAATGATCAGGAAACATCCTGAAACATGGAGATACAGTACCTCAGAACACAGTGGAAACCATTGTATTTATTTGTACAGATATTAGCACCTGAAAATGAATTTCTACCATAAAGCAGTGGTGCTATTTAGGTAGGGCAGAGTGGGGCAGTTGTCCCTCCCCACATGTGTGCCTAGGTTATTCTTATGGTGTGGCAATATTAGTATTAAATTTGGATTTAAACTTTTGCACAATAAATGCCCCCTAGCTGTGTGCACTCGCGCTGTGGGTGCACTCTTGACTCAACTGTGTCGGTATTGCATTGTCCACTCTCTTCGCCTTTTAGCGGTGGCACAGTCATATGTGACATGGAGGAGCTTCAACCAAGCAAGAGCGCATTAGTCGTTCAGGCACATTATGACATAGGGCAAGGGAGAGTGCAGG
This sequence comes from Neoceratodus forsteri, assembly GCA_016271365.2. Taxonomy (NCBI): domain Eukaryota; kingdom Metazoa; phylum Chordata; order Ceratodontiformes; family Ceratodontidae; genus Neoceratodus; species Neoceratodus forsteri. The sequence continues at coordinate 1,236,303,397 of CM057456.1, forward strand.
GATACGCCCCATTGAAATGAATGGGGGTATTTTTTTATTACTATTTTATACATTATGATGGTGAGTTGAAGATTATTGAAGGCTACCACTCAACTAACAAGAGCCTTGCTAGTAGAACAGAGGCCTTCATTGATCTCCAACTCACCATCATAATGTATAGAATAGCAATAAAAAATAACTACATTAATTTCAAAGGGGGACGTCATAGCACTCTGTCCCATGGACATAATCTCTTAAAGACTCCTGTTTCTGGCTCACTAGTACTCAGGTAAGAGACTTTCAACTTGCACCTATACTGGTTCCATGTGATATGGGTGACTGAATAACAGTCAGCCCATAATCACGATTTTATTACTGTTAGGACAAAAATGGCAACAATGCTTTTCTGCAGGGGACTTTGCACCCCACATCCCCCTTTGCAGGGAGCTCTGCTCCCTGCACCTCTCTTACTTGTATAACCAACTCTGAGATTGTTGCACCTCAGGGAGAGGGAAAAGCATTTTTGCCATCTATTTCATTGCTGTAATGCAGTGACTGAACTTTGGGCTCACTGTTATGCAGTCAACGATATCAATGGACACCCCATTCTTGGTGGGTTGTCTGTAACAGCATGGCCACACCCAGTACAGTGTATGTGTGTGCGTGTGTGCGTGTGTGTGTGTGTGTGTGTGTGTGTGTGTCGGGTGGGGAGCTAGCCATTTGGGTGGTGGGTGGGTGGGTGCCAAATATTGTTGCTTTTGTATTTTCCCTTAACGCTTGTTTGCATGGATGCATTCAAAACTATGTAGAGAAAATAGTAGGAGTACAGGTAAGACAGAAGAGATTAAATAGTTCAGTGTGTAAGTGTTTGTATAAGGGTGGGAAGAATCACATGTGTTTCTGACAATATGTGTGCTACAGTTCAGCTGTGCAGCTGAGATGAGGGAGACAAGAAAACTAAAAGGTATGGCAGTGGCTATTAGCATGCCATATGTGTGCAGATGTCTGCAGATTTGCATTGAAGTACAAGCAAGCTGTATGTATGCAGGCAGTATAGCCTAGTGGTTAAGGGCACTCAACTGCAAACCTTGAGACCTGAAAACCTCTGTTTGAATCTCATCAACCCCCGCTTGTATGCTGTGTGATACTGAGCAAGTCACTTAACTTTTATGTGTGCAGCTATCAGTGACCACTTGCTTTTTGCACACATGCCACATGCATGCAGTTGGTTCTAATTTAACAAAAAAATCATCCTCACAGCACTCATGCCACATGGCTAGTTTTATGTGCACAGCATGCAAACATTTTATATAATTATTTCTGTAAAGGATCTCTCCTCAGTTCTTTCTCCCACTGTCAACTGCACAAACCTGAAGCGAAACAATGCCATCATGTCATCATTTCACTGACTTTCTAAATTTACTTACTTTCATATCATCATTTTATGCTGTCATCAAAAAAGCTTTGATTTAGGTTTTGTACCTGTGGCCAGAAAATTTACAAAGATCCCTTACAGAAATAATTATATAAAAAGTTTTCATGCTGCGCACATAAAACTATCCCTGTGATATGCATGCTGCAAGCATGATTTAAATATTAAATTGGAACCGATTGCATGCATGTAGCATGTGTGCAGGAAGCAAGTGTGGAAAGCATGCTTTTTTATGTTAAATTGGAACAGACTGCATGCACGTGGCATGATTGCAAAAAGCAAGTGGTCACTGCTAACTGCACATATTAAAGTTAAGTGAGTTGTTCAGGATCACACAGTATACAAGTGAGGGTTTATGATATTCAAACACAGGTCTTCAGGTCTGCAGTTCAGTGCCTTTAACCACTAAGCAATACTGCCTGCATACACATGGCTCGCTTGTACTTCAATACAAATCTGCATACATCTGCACACATGCGGTATGCTTATAGCCACTGATACACTTTTCAATTTTCTTGTCCACTCTCATCTCAGCTGCTCAGCTGAAATGTAGCACACATACCGATGGAAATACATGTGGTTCTTCCCACCCCAATACATACATTTACCCACAAAATTACTTAATTACTCCTGTCTGGCCTGCACTCCTACTATTTTCTCTCCATAGTTTTGAATGCTTCCATGCAAACAGACTTTAAGGGGCAAACACAAAAGCAGCAATAGCTCAACACCCACCTACACAACCATCCCCCATGCACATGCACTGTAGTGGGTGTGGCCATGCTGCTACAGACAACCCACCAAGAATAGATATAAGTAGAAATTCTCTTACCTGAGTACTAGGAAGCCAGAGGTAGTTTTGAGAGATGATGTCCAGGGGTCAGAGTGCTTGGGTGTACACCCATGTAATGAATGGAGTTATTTTGTATTACTATTTATACATTATGATGGTGAGTTGTAGAATAATGAAGGCCACTGTTCTACTAACAAGGTCCTTGTTAGTCGAGGGATGGCCTTCATTAATCTCCAACTCTCCATCAATAATATATAAAATAGTAATAAAAAAATACCCCCATTCATTTCAATGGTGCACACCCTTGCACTTTCCCTTGCCCTATGTCATAATGTGCCTGAGCGTGGGGATGTGAAGGTTAGTTTTACTGGGGGGGTGTAATAAGCCCAATTATAGTGGGGCTCCAGCAGTCTGTGCATATCATACCACTCAACTGTCCCTGAATGCAAGGGACATCCCTAAATTAACCCCTCAGAACTGCTCTGCCCCTCATCCATCCCTCATGGAAAACATGCTTCTCACACTGAGGATGTCCTGTGAATTTAGACTTTATGGAAGGGGCACCATTTCAGATTTCAGCAGGGGGCAGCCAACAACCAATGGAGGCCAGGTGCTAGTTAGCCCCTAGGTGGTAAGCTCTGGAATGTCAGGAACATCTCTAAAGGGTAAAACGTATTTGTTGTGACTAGAAAGTGATATGCAAATCAGAAAAAATTGAAATGTATAAGATTTTTCTGTCTATACCTCGAAGCAGTGCATCAGATTTGTGTTAAACCCACCCAGTTTCTAACCATTTTTTTCCTGACTAAAGTTCTGACCCCACCAAAAAAAACTATGCCCCAATTTCTCTCCCCAACTCCATTCCATTCAATACCCATCCCATATGGGTCATGAAGCAACCCAAAGGTGCAGAAATGTGAAAAACAAATCATCAATATTTCAGTCCTTCCTCCTTCCCCAATCCCCCTGTAAAAAAATATTTACTTACCCGGCCATCTGGTCAGAACCTGCAGCCTAGCCCAGTGTGCCACCAGCCCAGTTTTCAGTCTGCTCCTCCTCCATCTTTCTCCCAGAAGCTGGATGCTAGAACCAACCATCCCAGGTCCTCAACATGGTCTGCAACCAAGTAGCGTCAACAACCAAACCCACCTAAACTGTGTTGCTTGCTTCCTGCTTGGCTGCTGCCACACTGCACTGATCAAGGCCGGTGAAGGCCACCCACACTGCTGTCACTGCTGCTATGAGGCCTAGCTTGCTGCTGTGGGTGCCCACACTGTTTATTTTTTTTTTTTTTTTGAGGCGAGCCTAGCAGAGTGAGTTGGTGACCTAGTCTCAAGTTAGCTTCTAGCTCATCTACAGCCCCTTCAGCTACCAAGGGAGATAGAGACTACTAAAAGTAGACCAACAAAAATATACTGCCACAACACTGCAATTGAGAGTTCAGTGCTCATCAACTCTTCCAACCTGTAGTGTGCAGCCTATCTACACTGTGACAGGAAAGACAGTGTCCCACTCATGTGACTCGTGCTTCTGCTTGGCTGGAACTGCTCCACATCACATGTGATGGCACTGCTGCTAATAGGTGGAGAAAGTATCTCCATGTTTCATGATGTGTCATGATCATCATAAGGGTTAGTGTCCCTCATTTCAGTGACAAAATGTGAGGTATGGTGCATGCTTCCAAGACCCTACTCAGCGCAAAGAGTGCTGAGCATGGCCATAGTGTATATGTTCCATACAGAATGACAAAAGGAAAGTATGTGAGCGATAACCATCATGGAGAAACACATTTGTAGCACTAAATATGCATAAGGGGATTTGCATGGCCCAAAACAAAAAGGTCAGGCTTCACAACACAGTGGCCCCTCTTCACACATCTGGAATGGGGGATGTTGGCTGACTATATCCTAGGCATATAATGCAGGAAGCAAACAATACTTTACAAATTAATGGCAATTTCATTACAAAAATCAAAAGCCATGAAACAACTTGCAAAAGAATCAGAATTAATGAGTTTACCTAATTTTAATGAGAAACAAAGAAAAATGTATTTAATAGCTCTAATTGCTAGCAGTAGTATGAGAAAGAGAAACTGATGTTTTTTTTTAGATAAGATTTGTACCAGCTTAGTTGCTGCACGCATGGCAAGCATTCAACATGTGAACCTGATGTGATTTTTAAATGAGGTTCACACCAGTGGAACTGCTGTACTCATGTTAAGTGTGCAACACGCAGACCTGATGTGATTTTTAGAAGATGTTCACACCGGTTTACCTGCTGCATACATGTCAAGCTTGCAGCAAGTGAACCTGATGCACTTTTTAGACTTGGTTCGCATAGGTTCACTTTGTGTATGCGAATCGCGTGCAAACATTGCACAATTAAGCATGTGGAATGAGTTCTGCATGTACACAGCACACTTATATTTCTGTAAGGGATGATGCTCACTCCATCTGTGTTTGCTGTTTGGGGCTATCCCACAATGTGAGGGCCTGTGAGATCTGTCACAGATTCAACCAGGCCATAAGGAGATGCTTTAAGAAGGCCATAGGTACCTTCTTTGCAATGAAGACCCCAGATGCCACTAATAAGACCGTGAGTTTCAAGCAGCCCTCTCCATCATGTTCCCTGACCACTGCCAGGAGGTCTCCCAGGCATTCTGTGATGCTGTCACCAATGAGGTTGTTGAAATCCAGGGATAAGGAGAAGGACAAGGACAAGTCATCAAAATCCTCATCTACCAACCATAACCATAAGCACAGGGTCAAGGATCCTGCATGTCCAGTGAGGTTTAGGTCCCCACGCCATTGAAAGGATAAGTCATCATCTTTGTCTGCTCCAATGGTGATGACCACTACAAACCCCCTGATCATCCAAGAGATGCCAAGGTGGGGGTGTGGCTGTGACACTGCCATACCTACCTCAGATGGTTCACAGCCACCATCAATGGCCCCATTACAGGGTGTTATGATGCCCAGGTTGTGCAAGAGACCGTCTCAGAACTGTTTCCCCAACTGTTGCTGTCACTTCCACCAATGATTATGGCAGTTCTATGAACAGGGCCTCCTCTGTCATCAGTGTCATTGCCAGCAAGTACGCGGAGCACTCCTGTGATCCCTACATCTTAGCTGCCACCACCGGTGCCAGCTTTACTTTTGCCATCTGCCATTGACCCAGATGACAATGAGGAGTATTATCCTGACCTCTTTAATATGGAGGAGGAGGATTTGGAGGATTAGGAAGGAGAACATGTTCCCTTGGAGGGTGGTCTGGGCTCCAGTTCTAACCTCTCCTCTTGCAGAGAAGATACAGTCAGTGATTTATACTCCATGGTCTCTTTCTGAGGATGCCTCTTCTCAGACATGTTTGAGGCAAATTCAGACTGCTATGGGCCTTGCTGCTGAGGAGGAGGACTCCACCAAGTGAAACTTGTTGGAGTTATTGGAGGTCCCTATTACACCCTATATTTTTATTCATCTTGTGTACCCTGCCTTAGAGGATGCTACACTGGCTGCATGGCACATTGGCACATACCCAATACTCTGCCTGCAGTACTCATAAAATCTGACAGCAGTATCCTGTTCCTTCTGCCAAGCCTTATTAAGCCTCCAAGTCTAAAACTGCCTCTGTGGTCATTATGGTTGTTCACGATAGGTCTAGGGCCCTAGCCATATGAGTTTCTAGCCTCCTGCATGTAATAAGAAAAGAACATATGCCCCTGCTTCTTTGGGCCTCAGGACAGCAAATTACTAGGCATACATAATTAAATATCACAATAGCCTGTGGAAGTCTGCCATGACTACTATCCAGTCATTATTGGATGATCCTATAACTGCTGATTTGTCAAAAGTGGCTTCAGCTGGTATTGACACTATTAAGCAGCTATTGCATTATGATGCCCCAATGCCTTTGCTAGGGCTGCTGCCTGTGGTGTCTGCCTTTGGAGATATTCCTGGCTATTTGTGGCTGGTTTTGCCACTGATGTGCAGCAGTCTGTCCTCAATGCCCTTTTTAGAGTCTCCAGTCTGTTTGGGGGGGAGGGGTTGAATCTGCCTTATGCAAGCTTCAGTCAGCCCATATGATCCTTATGTCTCTTAAGTCCCTGACTCCTCAGCCCTCTAATGGGCATAGTAGGGGTGCTTTTCAAAGGCCCGCTACCCGTGGTGACCTTGCCTCCCATTAGCAGCCCCATGCTCAGGGTAGTGATGCCCCCCAGGGTCCCCCCCAGGTGCCCATACTAAAGCACCAAAAAGTATCAGTCCCAGTGGACCTGCCACCCCGGTACCTTCTGACTCTGTACCCCCTCCTGCCCTGCTGCTATGTCTGAACATGCAGATGGGGGGATGGATCTTCCTTCATCAGCAGAAATGGAGGACTGTCATCCCAGATGAGTGTGTACTGGAGATAGTGAAAAGGGGAAATCAAATGAAACTGCTGTCTAGCCCTCCAGTGCATCCACAACCTCCCTGTCATTGTCCTTTGGGCCACTTGTCCCTTCTGCTGACACAGATTCAAATGCAAAAGACAAAAGCATGCAACTGAACCCATTCCCCTCAAGAAAGAAACAAAGTGTACTATGCCCGATACTTCCTCGTCCCCAAGTGGACAGGAGATCTGTATCCTGTATGGGACGTGAGAGACCTAAACCTGCTCATCAAATGCAAAAAGTTTTGAATGGTGCTTTTTCAGGCTATGATCCACCTGTTAAAAAAAGGGGGATTAAGGCTGTGCTCTAGATATGAAGAAAGTATACCTTCATATCAAGATATGCAAGTGCCAAAGGCAGTACCTATGCTTATGCTCTGTTTATACTGCACTAGAGATCAGTCATTATCAGTCCAAAGTCTTGCCCTTTGGCTTATCGTTGGCACCACCAGTATTTAACAAATGCTTAGTGGTTGTGGTGACAGCCCTCTGGAGGGAAGAGCTTTATATCTTCCCCCTATCTGGAAGGTTAGCTACTGAAAGCCCCATCCAGAGAAGCGATCCTGTACACACTGTCCAAAACTAGACAGTTGCTTGAGGAAGTGGGTATCGTGGTAAATGAACTGAAGTCAGTCCTTGTTCCTTGTCAGCACCTCCGATATATTGGGCCAGTGCTGGACACTAGTGGATGTGGCCTTACTCTGCTGAGTTTGATGTCTGCAGGCATGACAACCATCTCTTCCACCCACCAGCATATGTGCATTCTACATTGAATTCTTCAGGTCCAACTGAACCAGCTGACGGATGACATAGAACAAATGGCTTTTGCCATATCTCCTCTGCTGTGCTCCAGTGTGGTGGGTGGACCACCAAAACCTGTGACAGGGTGCTCCATTTTTTCACCTGGCTCCCTTGCAGATATTGACAATGGATGCCTCAGTGTCTGGTTAAGGTACCCATCTAGGGTTATTCCATACTCAGGGCACAAGGTCCAGCCTAAAGTTGGAACTCCGTATCAATATTCTGGAGATGTGGGCTGTTCTACTTGGCCTATAGACTGATTCAAATATACAATGTCAGAGTTATGCACTACATAAGCAAGGGGGCACTGACTCTTATTCTCTGTGCAGAAAGAAATGAGAGTGAGATACTGGGCCACGTCTCATGGCCTTCAGTTGTTGGTTGTGTTTCTACCAGGTGTACAAAACACCTTAGCAGACAGGTTAAGCAGGACTCAATCCCTGACTCACAAATGGGAGCTGCTGACCTCCAAGGTGCATGACCTTTTGCAGGATGGGGTGTCCTGAGTTGGATCTTTTTGAATCCCCACACAGCAGAAAACTGCCAGATTTCTACTCGTTTTCTCCAGGGTCTGGAGTTTTCTGGTGTGATACATTGTCCTTCTTCTGGAAAGGGAAGTTCCTTTATGCCTTTCTTCCAAGACCTCTCATCATGAGGGCCCTGCTGAACCTGCCTACCAGGTCAATATGTCACATGCTTCATCATGCACAACAAAACTGCACAACAGGAACAGCGCAGTAGGAAAAAGCGAGAGTGTGCAAAACCGTGAAAGGGTGTATGCACGGTAGAGCACCCTCTCACTCTTTCCAGACAGAGTATAAGATATCTGCTGGGACAGGGGGCTGCCAAGCAGCTGCTGTGGCTTAACGGGATGAGCCATAGGCAGTTAGGGAGGCAGGCAGTGCGTGTGGGGCCAAGTTTTGATTCCCGGTCCCAGACGCATGGATTTTTTTTATTTTTTGAATTTAACTGTTAACCCCCCGGTAAGTTATTTTAGTTGGGGTTCGGAGGGCTTAACTCTGTAATGGGTTGTCCCCTGCAAAACAAAGACATATGCTGCTGGCAATATATTGCGCTTGTATTGGCAGCGCAGTATATTGCCGCGCATAATGTCTTGTGACATTATGACCCCATGCCCTGAAGATGCAGATGGAGTATGCCACCCTAATATCTGTGGCTCACTTCTGGTCTTCCTGTATATGGTTACCACTTCTGCAGCATCTGGTACTGGAGCCTCTAGTTCAACTCCTTGTATTGGGGGTCTGCTGTCCCAGGATCAAGGATCCTTGGTCTATTTGAGCCTTCAGCCTCTGCATCTGGATGCCTAGCTCCTGAAGACATAGCCATTGCCTGGGGTCTCACCCAAGGTAGCTGATGTCTTGCTTGCAGCTAGAAAGGCTTCTTACAGACATGAGACCACCTAGAAGAAAGCCAGAAGCACCAGTCTACAGATTAGCAACAATTTAATTGTAGCAATTTTAAAAGAAAAGCAATAACCTTACATACAAAAATGTGATGTGTTGTGTAAGTTCATTCAGTGCTGTGCTGAGTATAGGGAAAGCAGTGTGATTGATGTCACATGACTCCAACTGATATCATGCCAATAGCACTACCTCAGAGAGTTTTGTTTCTACCAGACATACCTATTTTTCTAAGTGGAAGCATGTTTCCCTATGGTGCACCCATTTACATGTCTCATGAATACTCTGCTGGACTACCTTCAGTCCCAATCTGACTCTGGTCTCCTGTACTCCTTTATCAAAGTGCATCTAGCTGTCATTTTGGCTTTTCAAACCCCCTATTGATTGGCACATGGTAGCACAACTAGAAATGTCCGGTGTGTTTCTTAAAGGCATTCTACACATTCATCCCGTGACAAGTTCTGCCTTGGCAAATGAATTTTGTGCTTGAAAACTTAACAAAGGCTCAGTTTGAGCTGCAACTTATAGCATGCACTTCCTATCATGAAAGGCACTTTCTTCTTGTTGCTATGACTTCTTGTAAAATTTCCAAGCTTCAGGCAATGATGGCTGAGCCTCCCTATTTGATTTTCCACAAGGACAGGGTGTCTATGAGGACCAATACTCATTACTTACCAGAGACTGTCTCTAATTACACACACTGGATCAGATAATACACATTCCTGTGCATTATCCTGAACATGCTAACAAAGGTAAGGCATTGCTCCATAGACTTTATGCACACATAGAACACTATGTTTCTTTTTCGAGAGCACTAAGCACTGCAGAAAGTCCTCAGCTTTTTGTTTTGTACACTCCCAGTAATGAAGGCACCCCATGACTAAGCAATATCTATCCATAGCCAGCTAAATTTATTTATTTAGGTTTTGTTGATTGGGTAAGTGCACTAGACAAATCCTGCTTATTTTCAGGCACGACCCAGCGGAGGGGATACAGATGAATGCCAACTGACCTTGAACCAGATTAATCTGTTGGTGGTATTTTAGTGAATTACCTTAGAAGATTTAGGGTCCAAGGATCTTAAACTCCCTTAGATCTCAGCAGAGTTGCTGACTTGTCACCATGGGCATGACTTTGCATGGAGGACCTATAAGTCCACTGGCTCCCCTTCTGAACTTACTAATTATCAGGCCCTTCATAATGCCTGTACTAAAGCTACTAGGCTTGTGAAGTCCAAACACTATACATCCATACTCCAGTAGAGCCTTAACCACCCTTCTAATTTCTGGATGGCAATCCATACCCTCTTTCCCCTCTGAACCAGTCCGCTCTCCCTGTTTTCAGTGTGAGCAACTCTCTTTTCTCTGACAATGCTGCAATCACATACTCCTTCAATTCCTTTTTGCCTCCTGTGCTAAGTCCCTACTATCTTGCTTCTCCTTACTTTCCCCCTCACTCTTCTCTACCCTCTCTCTCTCTTCTACTTCTCTTTCTCTACCATACTCCTCGTCCCTTTTTTCCTTCTCTACCACCAAACAGTCTGCTTCTCTGAAGGTCTTTGTGGCTCTAAACCCCCACAAGGATGGGAACTCTGATGATCTGGACCCCAAACTCCTTTATTTCTCTGCTCATGCCATTGCCCTCCCTATCACCTACCTCTTCAACCTCTCCTTCTCTTTATCTACTGTCATTAACTCATCGAAACTGGCTACAGTCATGCTCCATGCTAAAGGGGTGATCCCTCTTCTACTGGAAACTACCATCCTGTCTCTCTGTTTCCCACTCTGGCTAAGCTTCAGGAACACCTCATTCTCTCCCAACTCTACCCTTGACTTGATTCAACCTTCTTCTTCACTCCTTTTCAGTCTCGCATCAGGAAGTCTCACCATCTATCTCATCCAACTCACTGATTCTATTCTCTGTGGCATGAATCAGGGCATAGTCATCTCTGCCATCTTTGCCAACTAAGCTAAAGCTTTCAGTACTGTTACCCATCTTATTCTCCTGAACAAGTTTGAGGCAGCTGGGCTCTCTGCCATCTCAGTTAAGTGATTCTGCCCCTATCTTGAGGCAGGTCAAAAGCCGTCCATATTGGACACTCCCTCACCCTCATCCCAATTTGCTTAGGCATCCCCCAAGGGTCTGCCCTTGACCCAATTATTTTCAATTTTTTTTCTAAATTACATGCCCACTGCCTCTTCCTCTTTTTCCATTCACATGTATGCATATGATTTGGTACTCTTTACCTCTGGCTCCTCTGCCCTTGACCTCATGGCTCAGTTCTAACTGGACTTTAGAAATGTCCAGCACTGGTTCCATTGAAACCAGTTGTACCTCTATGCTAAGGAAACAGTCTCTATGACTTTTGGTACCAGGCAGAGGCTTGCTAGACTCACCCCTCTCCCCTCCTTCCATACCCTTGAAGGTGCAGTAATTGAAGATGTCTTCGTGGGAATCACGTGATGCCTTGGACCACATAGCAGCAACTCTTTTCAGCCCCAGCCTGCTCCTCATTTAAAACAAGTTTTAAGCCAGTAAATTCAGCAGTATTTTTATTTTGTTGGTCAGAATTTGTTGCAGACAGTTCTTGTTTCGACTGAGCCAGAAATTGTCTTGGAAAGCTGCCACAATGGAGTCAGAGATGTGACAAGCCCCACCAAAATACACACTGCCTGCAACCTCAGAAAAGTCCTATAAATGTCCCAAGGCCCAAGGGTCAGCTGCAGGGCACCCGATCACTACCACTCCAGCACCTACTCCACTCTCCTAGGGACATTTTCTCAGCAGATTTAATCCCTTTAAAGAAATGCTGCAAGAGCTCACACTAGAATTAAAATCACTCAGAAGAGATATCTGAGATTTTGGTAGAAGACTGGGTGATGCAGAGGCTCACACCTATTCTTTAGAACAATGGCAGGACAAGACGGTTCCTGAGATGTGTACAATCAAGCAAAAACTGTCTCGGCTGGAGAATAAATTGGAAGATTTGGAAGGGAGGAGCTGAAGGAATAATATCCTTATCTTTGGCCTTCGTGAAGCAGCAGAGGACTCATTCCCTGTTACATTTCCCCAAAAGCTAATTTCTAAAGTTGCAGGGCCATCACCCAGCAACCCTTCTTACATTATTGAGTGGACATACCGTTCCATTCGTCTGGTACCACCATTGGGATCACCTCCCAGATCCTTTATTTTAAAATTCTTAAACTACTTGGACAAGCAGCATATCCTCCAAAAGGTCACAGAGCTTTGGGAGGTGTCCTGGGAAGGATCACACTTAAGAATCACCCAAGACTTGCCCGCTTCAGTCCACCAAAAAAGGGCTGCCTACCATCCAATGGTCACAAAATTAATTGCCGCTGGGATTCGCTTAAAGGTTGTTTACCCAGCCCGTTTGCAAGTGATAGTACAAGGCACCTGGTGATCCTTTGACTCAGCAGACCAGGCTTCTAAGGAATTGAAAGAGCTCCTCCCGAACCTGTTTTACGCCTGCTGAGTAATAGACTGCTCTATTGTCTGCCTACAGTCCTTTGAATGTGTTACTGAGCTAGTTCGCACTTCAGAGATGTTTCTTTTACTACGAAGAATAATCTATGTTCGAACTTGCAATTTGGCTTCATTGGATTTATGCTTGGCAGACTTTTGGTTGTCATTGGCTCCTACTTAAGGTACAGTCTCCTACAAGAGATGAACAGTGTTTTTGAAAAATCAGCTCCGGTCTTCCTTCCTTGTGTTCGGCAGCTACTTCTTACCTCGGAGGTGTTTTTTGCTGCGAATGGTAATCACCAGTCAGATCTGGAAATTTGCTTCCTAGGACTCATGGATAAATGGAGGCATTGTTTTGAGACCATCAGCTATTACCTAAGGTACTGTTTATTATAAAAGCCAAACAGAATTTCTGTGGGCATAGTTCAGGATCTCCTTGTATTTTTGGCTTTTAACAGTTTTGGCTGCCATCTACATAATTTCTCATCTTCATAATCCTAAGGATCGTGCAGCTTGTTTATTTTAGAGAGCAATCCCTCACTTCATGAACTATAACAGTGTCTGGTCTATGGGAATCTTAGTCCCTCTTAGGCACGTTTTGGTTGTTCAATACTCCAGACAATACTCCAGACTTGACTTTGTTTTGGTAGCCCCTATTGGTTCAAAGCACCACTATGCATCAGTACTACTTTTTAGATCGGTCCAGGATTATGATTTGATCTGGGATCCAGCTTCGACTGAGACCTCTGCTTCCCAGGTTTCTTGTTCGGGCTGATGCTGTACAGATTGGGACATAATTTTACATTTCGGCTGTTGCAGTTTCAGGAATCCAGCCCTATTCTTTGACTTGTGAGCTGGATGAGTACACTTCCATTTTTTGTTTATTAGTTTGGGGCATTTTCAGCTGGCAGCTTATGGACAATGGGTTTTGATGATTAATGGATGGACTGCATGACTGCTCTGACTGTTGAATCGATCCAGGATTTTGGGTTGGACTAGGATTATATCCTGGCTTTGTTTTGTATACATTGCAGTTATCATTGAAGGGGAGGAAGAATCTCCTCTCATTTTATTAAGTTTCTTTAACCTGTGAGGTGCAGTTTCTATATTTTATTGCTGAGAGATTGTCTTCTTAAGTTACTCTCTTTGAGAGGCTTTTGACAGATATATACCAGTTAATATTTTTACTAGTTGAAAGTTAAGTGTTTGGGATAAGGGGGTGAGCCTTTAGAGGCTTTGATTGAATAGTAGTGTATCTCTTACACTTAATATTGCTGGCTTATTGAGTACCTTCTAGGAAGGGGGGGGCGAGGGGTTTGTTATGGGACAGTGGCTACAACGTATCGATGGGCGTCATACACTGGATAGTGTCAGTGGGAGGGGGTGGGGCAGGTCTTATGATCCTATTGATGGGAGGGTCTTGGTCATGAGTTGTTTTCTAATTGACATTTTGCTTAACTGGGTGGGAGACTATATATTGTTACTTCATGTTACTGGGTGGCATTTATCACAGTTGGCTTGCTTATTCTAGCCCTTCCATGTTATTGACAGACACACTATGGATAGGAATCAGAGATTTGTGCAGGATTGGTGTGGTAATGTTATATTTAGTTCATGGGGTTGTTGATGGGGGGTGGATCATGTGTAATGATACTGTGGGGGGGGTCTGGGAGAAGAGCCAGGGAGGTTGGGTGAGGAGTACTCCAGAGAGTGTTACCTCAGGGGTTTACTACTGTTAGTATTCAACCCATACTGTACAGTGTTTTAGTTTATAACAGCATATGTATGGAATATGGCATCACAAAGCTTTCGTTTTAGTTTATGGAATGTTAAAGGCACCCAATCTCCACTGAAAAGGTCCAAATTATTGCTTCATTTGAATAGGTTACAAACTGACGTCACTTTTTTACAGGAAACTCACCTGCCCACTTCCCAACTTTCTTTGTTCCACAGATCATGGGTGGGACAAGTCTTCAGGTTGGGGCAGGATACCTGTAAGAGGGGAGTGGCCATCCTCGTGGCACGGAAAGTTCATTTTCACTTCATACAAGAAATATTGGATACTCAGGGTAGATATATTTTACTTAAAGCCCTGCTCGGGCATACCAAAGTTATTTTGGGAGCTATATATGGTCCCACAGCAGACAACCCCGGGTTTTATGGTACTCTGTTAAATCTCCTGTTACCCTGGATTACACTTCCTATATTATTGGCAGGGGATTGGAACCTGCTACTTGATAACAGACTAGACAGGATGGGAATAGAATGTTTGCACTTAACACCATCTCAATTGGCTTTGAGAGAACTAATGAACTTACTGGGCCTAGTCGACCCATGGAGAATCCTCAACCCATCTATGCGGGAATATTCTTTTCATTTGATCCCACATAACTCTTTTTCATGATTGGACTTTTTTCTCTTGGGGATTGGGCACCTTCAGGGTATTCAAGCATGTCAATATGGTGTTAAAGTTATTTCAGACCATCATCCAGTCATACTCCAGTTCAGTTTCTCCAACCTAGTGACTTTAGGTAACTCCTGGTGTGTTAATAATCAGCTTTTAAAACTGCCTGAGTTTTCAGAGCACCTTCATAAATTTATCCAATTGTTTCTCAAAATAAACTCACCCTCAGTGTCTCGCAGAGATCTGTTATGGGCTGCTCTAAAATGTACACTTAGGGGAGAGATCATTCAAATTTCTTCTAAATGGAAAAAGCAACGTGATCAGCTCATGAATGACTTACTAGGTCAAATTAAGAGTCTGGAATCTCAACTTTCCCCAAACTCGCCAGAACAAATTTAGGTACAGTTAGGAGCTCTCCAGGCCGGATATCATGATCTTTTAAGCAACAAGGTTAAACACCTTTTACTACGTATGAAGACTCCCTATTTTGATCAGGGTGAGAAAGCAGGTAAACTCCTCGCCCTCCATTTAAAGGCCCAGACCATGGACAGGATTGTTCCCATTATTTGCTCTGATTCTGGTCAGCTATACTCTTCTCCCCGATACATAGTGGCCCAATTTAAGGATTTTTATCAAGAGTTATATACTCTGATCCAGTAGTACATGACTCCTCACTTTTCAATTCTTTTTTCCAGGATATAGATCTGCCAAAATTGCAGTATGAGCAAGCTGATTTTTTTTTATGTATATAGGTGTTTTTGCTCCCCCCCAGTAGGTGGCTCCAGTCCCTCCCACGGAGGGACTCAGTCTCCAGCCACACCATTCCTCGACACCCCCCTAATTCCCCCCAGAGGTTCCCTCCCCCCACCCCTGTGGTGGGCCCGGGGTGAAGGGGCACCAGCTTTACCCTCACCACTGGAGCAAAATCCAGACTTCAGGGGTCCAGTCAGGGTGCTGGTGCAGCCATCATGGAGCCTGCTGGCTCCTTTTTCCATTTAATCCCTTCCCCCATCCCACCGATGTAAAGACACCAGCACGTGCCCTCCCAACCCGTACTGCCCTCTGGCTGTCACCAGTGGGCAGTCAGTGAGTGGGACGGCAAACCTCCCTCCCCCGAGAGAGGAGGGCAGTCCTCTGGATGCTCAATCCTCTCTCACCCCTGCTGACCCCCAGTGGCCCAGGCTCATTCTTGAACATGGGTCACCAGCGTGGCACGAGGTGTGGCATCCAGATCCTGAACACTCAGTGCCACCGGGCTGCAAGTTGATTTTTAAAGTACCCATTAACATTGCAAGAGGTTAAAAATGCTAATGACTCTATTTCATCTGATAAAGCAGTGGGCCCAGATGGGTATTCTCCTAAATTTTATAAGCATTTCAAAGATTTACTTGCCCCATTACTGATATGCACTTTTAATCATATTTATTTGTAGGGTTTATTGGACCCATCCCTGACAGAAGCATTGATTGTTGTTTTGTTAAAGCCAGGGAAAGACCTGTTAAAGGTTGGCAGTTGTCAACCTATTTCTCTTATTAATTTAGACCTTAAAATACTGTCTAAAATTTTGGCTATTAGGTTGAACCAGGTTTGGAATAATTTGATAAGTAGGGAACAGGTGGGTTTTGTGCCTGGGAGAGTATCCGCTGACTATTTAAGAAAATTATTGTATCTGATCTCTGCATTCAGGGAATCACTTGTGCTAGAAGCGATGGTCTCCCCAGATGTGGAGAAAGCTTTTGATAGGGTATCATGGAGTTTTCTATTTACAATACTCCATAGGTGCTGGATTCCATCTGAGTTCATACAGTGGGTTCAGGTTTTATATTCTAATCCTACAGCCAGTGTGATTTGTAATGGGGTTTGTTCTGATCTCATTAATTTAAAATGGGGAACCAGATATGGATGTCCTTTATCTTTTCTTTTCCATTTATTTTTAGAACCTTTAATTCAGAAAATTAATCAGACCCCCTTAGTGAAAGGTATATCGGAGGTACAACATCAATATAAAATGTCAGTCTATGCGTACAACATTTTATTACATTTGACACACCCAGAAACATCCTTGCCGGCTGCTCTAGAGATCATTTCCCAATTTGTCCACTTTCCAACTATAAGTTGAATTGAGGTAAGACAGAGATCATGCCCTTAAATGGGCTGATGCATGAAACAGATATAGGAAGACTGGGGCTAGTATGAGTTAAAGACAGGCTAAAATATGGTACCTTGGTATTTACATTATTACCTCCATAGATAGATAAAATGAAACATTATAATTTGGACTCCCTACTGGAATGGATTAAGTTGGATATGAACAGATGGGCCCTCTTACCTAACTCCTTTTGGGGAAGAGTGAGTATTATAAAAAATTAATGTCTTGCTGAGGATTCTGTACCCACTTATCATGCTAAATGTTGAACTGCCCCAGTCCTGGTTTACTAAACTGCATAGCATGTTATCCCCTCTTCTTTGGCAGGGTAAATCACCTAGAAGAGCTTTCAACAAGTTAACAGCCTCTAAAAAGGAAGGGGTTCTCCATCTTCCTAATTTTTACTTATACTATTTGGCAATTCAAGCTTCATGCTTTCTTCAGTGGTGCCGACCTTTTTCTGAAAATGTTGGCTTGAGATAGAGAGTTCCCTTTGTGTTCAATCCCAAGTAAATATATTTGCTTTATTACATATCTCCTGCAACCAACTTCCTAATTCCTTATGGAACACCCCACTTGCTGTCTCACTCCATGCTCATGCACAATTATGTGCTCTCCTTTATCTTGACCCAAAGAAGGATGTCAAACAACAATTATTTGAGAACCCCAATTTAAAGATCGCAACATATACTCTTAATGTTTTTTATTGGCATTATCCCAAAATCAACTCAGTGGACCCTTTCCTGCTGTGGATCATATAATAACATTTCAAGAAGCCCAGCAATACTTGTGTATATCTGCCAAGCACTGCTTTAAATTCTTTCAAGTTATACCTATATTGTCTAGCTATTTTGGGCATGACCCATGGTCTATGGAATATGGATCATCTATTCTTAGCTTAGCCCCCAAAACCTGGGCACTACATGCCATTTCTTCTTTATACAATCATTTGTATGATTTACTTCCACAAAAAAAGATGGACACTGTCTCGTATTGGTATAAAGCCTTGCCATCTGTGGATGCATCTTATGACTGGCCAATTTTGTTGGCTAATCTATGCAAGTTTATTAAATGGGATAAGTACCAGCACATGCAGTTTCAGTTACTCCATAACCTTTTGTACACCCCTGATAAACTGCATAGAATGGGCAGATTAGCGCAGGATTTGTGTACAAAATGTAGTAACACACCAGGCACCTTGTTCCATATTTTTGGGAAATGTTACAAAGCAATGCCATTGTGGGATTCTATATGTCAACATTTAGATCCACTCCTGGGATTACAAGATGTATTCCTACCAGAAGTCTGTTTATTAGGTTTCTTTCAGTGCAAGCTAATGGGCAATTAATGTTGTCAAAAGTCCCTAATCTCTGCCTGTGCCAAAAAAATTATTTTGAGACATTGGTGTGACCAATCCACATCTTCCTATATGGAATGGTACAAAGAAGTATTGTTTGCCTTACAGGCAGAAAAGTTAATTGCTTGTTTGTAAAACTGTGTAAAGGCTTATAAGAAAATCTGGGAACATTTGTATGTGATGCTCTCTATTCAACTGATACAAAAACTGCCTATTATTTACCTCATAGCTTTAAGTGCCTCAGGAGTGGTCATGATCTGTGTTTGATTTGGGATTGTTTATACCTTGTTTCCTGACATAGTGTGTTAATTACTCACCTTTTTAGTATGCGTATTGGTAGGAAATAGGTGTACCTTTTATACCTACTCGTTGCTAGGCATTAATTCTTCTCTGGAGTATGGGGGTGGGGGGGACTAGAGGATGTAGGGGGGAGTGGCGGACAGGGGTTAGAGTAGGTATACAGACTTTGGCACTGTCATTTATGTATTGGTTTACCTTATTGGATGGTCCTAATGCTGTGTTTATGTTCATAAGCTATGTTTTTCATGTTGATTGTATGTATATGACCCAGGTCATCACGCCTGAGACCCCTGTGGTTTGACGGGGCTCTCAGGACAATGAAGACCATGGGTCGGAGGTTGGAGCATTGCTGGCGTAGGACCCAGCTAAAGGAGGATAGACGGGCTTTGAGAAATCACTACAGTGACTATCAAAGGGCAAGCAACTGTAATAGGCAAAATTCCTGTCCAGGAAGATTGTGGCAGGGAGGAATAGACAGCTCAGCTCTTTCGGAATGTGGGCATCTCCATCCTGTCTGTCTACAGCCAAAAATAAGCTTTTTCAGCAACACTATGTGAAGAGTT